>CM065812.1:95049500-97449500 GCA_033398695.1 Orobanche coerulescens
TAACAGGTTAAAATGACTTGTACTCAAAATGTGCAATATATTTATACATGATACTAACACCAAAAAAAAACTACATGTGCATTTCTTAAGATGAATTATTTATCACTGAAGCAAAACATTTGTTCGTGTTTACAGAAATCAATACGAACTACTTTTTAATTAGTAGCATCAAACTATCATATATAGCTTATTCGGTGGTGCATCCTAGCGTCAATATGTGGAGTACTATATGAGGTTGATTTCAAACAATGGGTTCATATATAACATATTAAGATATCGAATTGACATCTATATAGTCAAGTTACCAAACATGTACGATCATCTAAAATGAATGATTTGTTGCCATTTAATCAAACACTTATTACGCCTACGATGCTACGTATTTGAATTAATTTTTCTCACACATTTTTATACTTTAAAATCCTTATGGCAAATACTATGATTTTTATTACATATTTCACTCTTACTCCTTAGTTGTTTATATTTTTTAGATGTAAAAAATTACACTCTTAGTTGTTCATAGAGTATTTTTTATGTAAATAATGTTATTTTGCGTCACGTGCATGTAATTCGTGGTATGTGTGTTCTCAAGACTGTATAACCTCAAATTTTTAAATTTGTAAATTTTCAAAATTAGTTAAAACCATCTTTATTTTCCTGTAATATAATCAAAAATTTTTTAATGTCTATCATCTTTGCATTGCCTTCCATTTTGAATTGACAGACTTGAATTTATTATCCTTTAAAATTAGAGTTAACTACATTTTTAGTCCTTGTGGTTTGCGGGGTATTTAATTTTCAGTCAAATTTTGAAAAGTTTTAGGTTTGGTCCAAAAGTGAAAGGATAATTCTATATTTACCCAATCTGAAAATCAAAATACCATATTTCCCCCAAACACAAATTTTTAGTGCATAAGTACAATGTCTTTAAATAATTTGTTAAGAAAATATGAAATTATTATGTTTAAGTTGAGTATATATAGAATTGCCCCAAATTTGATCCGAATTTCCTAACTCCATTAGTTTGACTGTTAAATAAGAGGGTATTTTTGTCCTTTCATAATATTTTCTTTAATTTTATTATATCTATCAAAATTAACTACTTGTAAGTTGTATCCTCCACCCAAAAACACACTTTTTTTTCTCATCACAAAACATATACGACCCTTTCATTTCTCTCGCTAAACCATCATCCATCAACAACCAAACACCGGCCAAAACTACCACGTAACCACACCCTTGTCGCCAAACCACCACCAACAAACCTCCATCGCTGGAATCTCGGGTCTCCTCTAGAATGTGTTTCGAGCTTATAAGTAAGTTACAAACTCGGGTTTTGGTTTTGTGTTCAGATCTGGATATTTCAGTGGCCGACGGCGGTTATGGCGATGGTGGTGGGGTTTCGGTGGTCGAGAAGGTAGAACCAACGATGTGGACACCCTTAGCTCAATTCCTTTGATACTCATAAATATTGAAAACCCATCTTTGCAATCAATCCATTATTTTGGCTATAAAGAACTTGATATCATCTTTATTTTTTAAAGATTTGGTGGGAATTGACAATTTGATTTTATAATGTTTTGGATATCTCATGGTTTGTAGGTATCTGTAGGCTATTTTGAATAGAAACGTTTTAGTTGTTTAATTGTTTATAAGAAAATTGTTTGAGATTTCAAGTTTGGTATGTCGGCAGCGGAACCACAAAAACAACAATGAAACCACTCAAACTCGAAACACCACCTATCAATTAATATTCATTGGTGTCGGCGGCGGAAGCATTGATGTTAGCGTGATTCCGGTGGCTGTGGCGACAGAAGAATCAGCTTTACTGGAGGTGATGGTTGTGACCTGTTTTGTGGGTGAGTTGTGTGACTTTTTTTGTTTGTTTATAAGGGAGTATAATACCTCAAAGAAGAAGTTGAAAGAGTTAAACAATAAACATGCTTTGTGTGGTATGACTATAGAAATTCTTAAAATTTAATAATGAGACTTTGACATGTTTTAATTGGTTGAATTAATTTAGCTTATGACAATGAACATGTATGCGTACGTTTTTTATTCGTGCATTTTTTTTATTGTGGTTTGTAAAAGCTCTTTAAAACTTTAAAAAAAGCTTTAGAGAGTAGCAATATTTCAATTGATATGAATGACCCTACCTTATGACATAAATGCTCACATTAATTTTTTTATTGTGGTTTGTAAAAGCTCTTTAAAGCTTTAAAAAAAGCTTTAGAGAGTAGCAATATTTCAATTGATATGAATGACCCTACCTTATGACATAAATGCTCACATTAATATATATATATATATATATAAATTGACATAAATGCTCACATTAATACATGGAATTCAATTTTTATATAGATATATAGATGTATACCCACGCAGGGGCCTAATAATATAATTAACTAATTATTTCCATGCAGGGGCATGATAATAAAAGAATAAATACTAAATACTAATAACAAAATATATTCCTGCCCGCGGTCCCCCTAACCCGGGCCATGCTCCGCGGCCCACGGCGAGTATAAACCCGTTCCTGTAACATACATATATCCCTTTTTATAGCCCTAATAATCCTGATTTCGTTCCCCAACAAACAACTCAATATTATGTATTGAAGAGGACTCGAACCTCCATGCTCTTTAGCACGAGATTTTGAGTCTCGCGTTTCTACCATTTATTTCACCACCAAGGCATCTTGAAAGTGTCTCTGTCAAACTCAGCTGTCTTCAACAACGTTGGCGCGGTACTCTGAATTGAGTAGATCAGATCAGTCGACTGTTCCGGCTAATCATGTTTTGCTCAGTTGATACCGAATACCCCATTAATTAAGTTAATTATTCTGCTGACCAGGATCCTCCTGATTTTCATTCCATGTTAGGGTGAATGTAGACTCGATAAGTAAACGAAGATGGACTGGCTCCATAAGAAACCTCCTATTAGCCACAGAGTGCAAGAAAAAGATCTGATATTTGTGTTAAACGTGTGTGTGTGTGTGTGTTATTCAGTGCGCGCGTCATGAAAGAGGCCTCTGATCTACTCGATCTTTTGTGGATAATCATACAATATTTGAGAGAGAAATGGTATTGCTGACAAGAAAAGAATCACATGGTAGTGTTTATCATCCTCCCTTTGGCTAAACAGTGAGATCTTCTTCGCTGGAAAACTTTTTGATTTTATTGAAATGAAGACTTACTGTTAATGTTGTATGAATGGGAAACTTGGGTTTCTATTTGATTATGAATGGAAGTTGCTTGGTATTTTCTATGAAATGATTGTGTTCTTGTCACGCAACAAAATATAAATGTTAGCATTTAACATTTAAAAAATTATGTTTTCTCGTCGTATGAATATGAATTTTGCTCGTCTTTTGAATTGTATAACTACATTCACATGAGCAACTTCAAGTTTCTATGCCACACGGCTATATTGGAGAACAGATATGAATATGGGGATTTGGATTTTCAAAAATTTTAAAGTCATGACTCAGTAAGCATCTCCCTCCCTCCCTCCCTCCCTCTCTCTGTGCATGAATCGTTCTTATAGTCGATCTCACGGGGTTGAGTCGGCACAAACTGACTTCGATGCGTCCAGAGAGTTAAGACGACATGTTCCCAGAAGGAATTCCAGCAGCTCTTCTGCTGTATTTCCCTGTAAAATCCATGTGCAAGCTTTCATCAATTAAGAAATAACTCTCTCTCTATATATATAATTATATAATCTATAAATCATGGAGATTTTTTAAGAAATTAAAAATTTAAGTAACTGAAATATAAAGAAGTATCAAAATTTCTCTTACTTACCGAAGGAAAGCAGTCAGAGATCTATTTGCAAAGTGACTAGCATAGGGTTCCAAAGAGGAAAGGCACATATCTGGAGGGATTTTGATGAAATGAAATGGGCTACTGTGGAATGGCACATATCTGGAGGATCTAATCAACTTTATTATTAAAAGAGGGTTGTATAAGACACATGTCTTTATGTAGATTTTGAATTAATTATTTTTTAAATATACTAACTCCTACCATTTGAATGAGAGTTGATGGAATCAATTTTCTTTTCTTTTTCTTTTTATTTTCTCTCAATGTTTAGAAGTTAATAATTTTATCGTCTCAACTCTATTTTTATTATTAATATTTTAAATTAATCTTCTTTTTACGATATTTTAATTTAATATTCATTAGGCATATATATAATTAAAATATTCCTTTTTGAATATGAGTTGTTTTTGAATAATTATTGTATTATATCTTGATTTTAGATTATTTGTATATGAAATATAAAAATCAGATAATTTCCAAATAATTTCATTGAAGTAAATCTATATTTTTACAAGATCAATATTTTTATTTCAGTTTTCATCTTCTTATAACAATTTTAGATTATCGAGTTATTTTATTTTAAAAATATTTGGGAAAAGAATTAGAGACGTGTTAGATTTACATCCGAGTAGAAAGATATATTATTCGTTAAAATAATTTTTTGATTGATTCTTCTTTTTATGAAAAGAAAAATTATATAAACAAATATAATAAGCTGGTTATATTTTTATTTAAGTACGTCACAATAATATACTTTATCACCCTATGTCTAATGAATTACTATCATTGTGTATCTCATGGTATATTATTAAGTATAAATGTGTGACTTTAATCAAAATATTTATCAAAAATATATGACGTTCTTTCACATGTATACTGATATGTAATTATATTAGTATATTAATATAAATATTACAAATATACAATGATCATATAGATTCCTGTCATGTTTATATATTTTATATCGAACTTTTCTCAATGGGATTTTTAGAAGAACCGAATTTTAATAAGAACCGAACCGAAAAATTCGGTTTCGGTTCGATTTTTATTATTAACGGTTCGGTTCTTAATTGGTTCCTTTTTAATAATTCGGTTCGGTTCGATTCTGTTTATGATGTTAGAAAAAACCGGTTTGGAACCGGTTCTATATATATATTATATATAATAATAAAAATGATATTATATATAAATTTTTACATAATGTAGGTATTAAATAAAGCAAATTAAACGTACTTTGTTCAAAATATTACACATTAAATTCGGTTTCTACTCAAAATTCGTTTTTTTACAAAATTCAGTTTTTTTGCACAATTCGGTTCCTAAAAGAACCGGAAAACTCGATTTTTACACATTAAATTCGGTTCCAGTTCCTAATTCGGTTCCTGAAGAAAAACCGGTTTTTTCGGTTTCGGTTCCTAATTCGGTTCCTGAAAAAAGTGGTCAAAAACCGAACTGATTTATGTATTTAGAAATCGGTTCCGGTTCTTTAAATTTTTACCAAGAACCGAACCGGTCCCAGTCCTAACTTTTACACATCTATACTTAATATTAAAAGAGAGCCGCAAGAAAATATAAGGAAACATGTGTCATCTCCACATTAATCCTCTTTTTAAAAATCTTAAAAAAAATGGACGTTTAATTTGAGAGGGGTTGGATGATTATTCCATTATATACTATCTACCAATTAAAAACTTCCTCTCATTTTATTCCTTTTATTTTTAACCTAATAGTTTAAATAATTATAACTTTTACGTATCGATTTTATTTTTGAAAAAAATATATTAAATTCGTGCTCTTTAATTTGACATCCATATAGTATATATAAAATAATATAATTATAATATATTTAGATGATTAAAATATTTCAATATAAAAATATAAGACTATTGAAGAAAGATATATTTTTAGTTTATTTTCATAGTTTTTTAACAATTATTTGATTTTTAAGAATTATTTTGTTCTTATTATAAAATACATTAATGTCAAATCATATAAAATTATATTAGTAAAAATATCGGTTGTATACTTTTAATGAAAGTTGATAATACATCACCAACAACAACATCATCAGAGCCTTAGTTCCAAAATGCTTTAGGATCGGATATAATAAAAGTTGATAATAATAAACATAATTTAATTTCTTATTTATAAAATTAGATATAAGTCTCATATTGTCCTATATGAAAAATAAATGACGGTGCTTAATTAATTTATGTTTTTTCTATTATGTGTCTCTACATCACATGATAAGAGTTTATAAATAAAATTAAATCAAATAATAGTATATGTATGTGTATACTGACTCATGGATATTTTATAATGATTTTATAATATTATTGAAATTCGATCACATATTGTTAATATAATAAAATATTTAACATTTTATGCCGTGCATCGCACGGGAGGACATCTAGTACTATAAATATAAGGGTAATATTGGAAAAAAACATGTTTTAGATTTGTGATCTTAATCATTGGAAAAAATGAAACCTCCCATTTAAACTGGAAATGAGGGAGTATTTGATTTGTTAGTCTTAAATCTTAACAAAGAAGCAACGGTGAGGCGTTGAGTCCACATCTGGACAGATACAGTGGCGACGTCTGCCTGTCCTCTCTTCTTTCTTGATAGTACATCCACAAGGGCTGTACGGAGATGGCGGCGACGCTGGATCTGAGTTCCAACTTGTCGACCAACAGTAGATTTTTAGGCTATGGAATTTGGGTGAAATTCTCCTTAGATAACTAAGGTTGGTTCTCTAGAAGTGAGAAAGTCAATTCTAATTAAGTTTATTCAGAGTTTTAGTTTGAGGCAAGTACCATGATAGAGGTCAGGGTCCAAGAACTGACTTTGGGCATTATCCGACCATTGTCCGATGGGAAATGATAAGGTTATTGACTTGAAGATTCTTTATAGTTTCTTTTATTTCGAATATTGAACTGTTCTGGGAAAATATATTTATATAGATTAATGTTTGGAATACATATCATATGATTATTTTACTTACATTAGTGATTTGATAGTAACTACTTGAGGGGATGATATGATTTATATATTCAAATACATGTGATGCGGAGAAGTCTTTACAGGGCAGTATAGCAATGCTGGTAATTAGTGGAGATACTAGTACTCAAGGTTGCTGAGTATTATTGTGTAATCGCAACCAGATTGTACACGAAGGAAAAGCCTATGTTGCACAAGATGCGGCGACTTTCGTGCAAAATTACATTACGCGATACAATGAGGTGCAAAATAAATTCTCCAGCCCCAGGCCACCTGTTGTTGAGCAGAGCTGGACACCACCTCCAAGTGGTTCCTTCAAGATGAATTTTGATGCATCATTGAGTCTTGGCGGTAGTTGTCGAATTGGTGTAGCGGCGCAATGATGTGGAGAAGTTCAAGCTTGTCTGAGGAAGAAAATTCTTAATGTTCGTGACACTGAAATAGGAGAAGCTTGGGCAGCTTGTGAGGCCACTAAACAGCAGGTACAGTCAGTGATCCTGGAGGGCGACAATATGAGTGTGATAGATCAATTACGGCATCCTGATTTTTTGCTTTCTCCTGCTGGTGGTATACTTGCAGACATCAAATCGTTGGGGACCCAGTTTACTTCTTTTTTTGTTTCTTTTACTCGTAGACTTGGTAATAAACTAGCACACCTGCTAGCACAATATTTTGATACCGACTGTTTCGGTTTTTTTGTTTTACCTTTCCCCAACCTGATGTACTGTGATTACTTGATGATTTTATGAAGTATTGATTCTCCAAAAAAAAAAAAGTATTATTGTGTCATTGTCTATGTTTTATTATTTTATTTTATAGTGTTAGTGTTTTTCTATGTTTAATACTGAATTATTTTATTTTATATTATTGTGTCAGAATGTTCTGCATGTATTACCATCTTGAATGTTGTGATTTGTATTTGACAGTATGTCAATGTATTATGTTTGGCTATTCGATGCTGTAAGTAAAAAAATTACAAACATAATATTGATACTGTCATATACTTTTGTGAATTCACATGGTAAGAGTTACACTTCATTTATTATTAATTCATATCATAACTAAATGATTTTATATTCAAAAGAGTTCTGCACACATCTAAAATTTTATAAACTTCTCGTCATTTCGATGAACAATATTTTATCATAATAAACACTGTTTCTTCCACCCATTATTCATTTTTTTTCCTAAAAGAAAAAATAAATGACACTTTATAGTTACGTATATTCAACATATTAGTTACTGATTTGGGCTCTAGATAGTTCTTTAGAATGTTCACTCACATGAGATCAATATATCCGTGGCTTCTAGACTTTTCTATAACTCTCTGTTACTCTATCTACATGAGCTCTACGCATGTACCTACTTTTTCTCATTCTTTGCACAATTTTCTACTCTTCTATTTTAAATAAATATCATGTTTAAACTATCTTAAGCTTTTTTAGTTTTATAAATCCATTATTATCCTTAGTTAACTCGTCTCAAATTTCACCTTATTCGCTCTTCATTAACTTTAGTTCATCTCTTGTTCAGGATAATTTGTATATAAATATATTTTTTTAATTTGTGTGCACAAAATCAAAAAAGTATATACTAAATATGAGGAAGTGGGTCTCTTCATCCTTCTAGGAGGTTCCTAGAAGGTTAAAAAAATCGAATTTGAGTAGAAACCGAATTTAATGTGTAATATTTTGAACAAAATACATTTAATTTGCTTTATTTAATACCTATATTATGTAAAAATTTATATATAATATTATTTTTATTACTATATATATATAATATATATAGAATCGGTTCCAAACCGGTTTTTTCTAACATCATAAAGCGAGGCAGGCAATCGAATTATTAAAAAGAAACCGAATTAAGAACCGAACCGGTTAATAATAAAAACCAGAATCGAAACCGAATTTTCGGTTCGATTCTTATTAAAATTCGGTTCTTCGGGTAAAAACCCTAGCCCTACGAAATACCGAACAACAAAAATACCGAAAAAATTCGACATATATATATATATATATATATATATATATATATATATATATATATATATATATATATATATATCGAAATGCCGAACTTCATTTTTTGTATTTTGGTAATACAGAAATACCAAAAAAAAAAAAAAAGAAATCATATCACCCCTTTTATGAGGGAAGGGTAGAATATTTGATGGATCGATATGAAGAGAAAAAAGAGGGCAAGTTAAATAAGTATGCAATGTAGCAAAAACTTTCCAAACGTCCATAAGTGACATTTCTTTTAGTCATATTGCTTCCCATTATTAGGATGAAATATCTGGTGTAACTGATTATACCTCTCCATATCAAAATGTGAATTTTCATAGTATTTTTTTGCTTAACTTTGAATCTTCGCTGGAAATAGCCTTCGAATGAGGCTCTGTTGAAATCCTCAAAAAGAAAGCATAGGTTATTGCAAAATGTAATGAGCTTACAAAGAAGCAAATGAGTTCCATCACGTCCCAGCTCAGCTCCCAAAAAGTTAGGGAAAATTACATATCCTAGTACATTTAAATAAAATATTGCATATATATCATCAACTCAAAATATTTATAAGACTATCAATTTAGATGTGTTTATTTTTGTTGATTTATTTTACATATTTCTTTCCTTTTCACAGGTTCCCACCCACCCACCTACCCATCCCCACTCTCTCTCTCTTTCTCTTTCTCTCCCCATGATTCTAGGTTTCTTTGCTCCTTCAAGAATAACACTTTATTTATATAGATGAAACTGGAAAAAAAAATCAAAATAATTGTGGATTTGAGAAGAAATTTAAGATGTTGTGATGGTTGGAGTTTGTGTGGCTGGTTGTGAATCGAAGGCGACGAGCGACATAGATTAGAAGTCGTGGTCGCAACCTGCGGGCTTGGTGGTGGTTGGCAGCGGTTGATCGGAAAACGGCAAACAAATCTGTTTTGGGCGATTTTGTTTGGAGGTAATATCCATCTTGTATGATGTATGAGGTGGTGAGCAGCCATGTTGTTTAGGTTGTAACACCCCCAAGATATTCAGGATATATTACAGCATCGTAGACTCCTACATGGGACCCACCAGGCTAAATAATTAATACCGCTCGTCTAACCATCACGTTAGCAAGAAAACACACATCACCAAGATGAAAATTAAATAAATGCCCGGTACAACCGGTAAACCAGACATCACCGAAAATCACAAATATAATTTAGTATACAATTCATATTCCAAATCAAAATGCCTAAGTACTCGCGAGTACTAATTATCAGTTTACAAGTTTTGAAAACAAACGTTTAAAATAGACAACCAAAATAAAAGAACTCATTTGCACACGTCAACAACCTCGACAAGATCCTCGATCGCTCCAGTGCTCGATCGAACGGCTGAACGCAACCTGAAATTCATAACATGAATTTCCCCAAAGATAGGTCCCCAAAGGGGTTAGCAATTACGCTAGTACAAGTAATCAAGGCAAACCATTCGCTTACACATCTCATAGTGCATGCATCAAGTTGTTCAAAAATAAAAATTAAGACGTCTTTTCCCGGTAAACAAATAGTCAATAATCACAGTTGAAAATCGCCTAGGACCAGGGCTAAACCACGGTCCCATCCGAGGCCTTTATGGACCCTCTCGGACTGGCCATAGTTAAAAAATCACGCACATGACTCGCCTAGGACCGGGGCTAAACCACTGGTCCCATTCGAGGCCTCTATGGACCCTCCCGAACTGGCTATCCAAACAAGCTCGTGAATCAGGGGCGAAATCACAGCTTCCTCCGAGGCCCCGTCGGACCCTCCCGGAGTGAGCAAATCACACACATATACATTAGCATTCCATGTTAAGCATAAGGGTTTCACAAGAATACTTGCCTTGAGAAGTTGACGATGAAATGAACGGGAAATCAACTACGCTTGCTAGGAACCGACGACCCCGAACCTAACGATTCGAAAAAAACAATCACAACCAGTTCTACACGAAACCCACCTATGATTCATGTAAATTTGTGCAAAAACAACGAGGATGGGTCGCACCCGGACCTTCTCAATTTCACAATTACCACGAAATTTACCATGAACTCGTAGGGAAAACATGAATACCACTAAAATTAATCACATACATCATGGATTAATCAACAACACTAATAAATCGGACATTAAATCGAAAACCCCAAATTCCCCAAAAATAGGGTTATAAGATATTACCTTGGATCAAAGATGAAGAACACAAATAGATGTTGTTAATCTACACCAGGAACTCAAGAAAGATGATATCATGAAGTTACAAGACTTCAAATCCCTTAGATCGCCCACAGCCGCGGAGGAGGAAAAAAAGTGAGAAATAGACGCGTCTGAGGTCAACTCTCGGGTATATATAACTAGACGGTTTAGCATGCGCTAACGGCTTATGGTTAGCATGCGCTAACGGCTTATGGTTAGCGTGCCCTAACAAATGACCACAGTCCGTAACCTTGGTTCGACCCGATTAGCGTGTGCTACCCGATAATTAGCGTGCACTATAAGCCCCCTGTTAGTGTGCGCTATCGACCTATAGCGTGCACTACCTGTTCGTCATCCAGAGTCCAGAAACATTCTGCCTTAACTGGAATACCAAATTAGCATACGCTGCCACACACCTAGCGTACGTTAAATCTACAGACTTAGCGTGCGCTAAAATGCTCGTTCAGATAGCAGAAACAACCTACTGCCACTGTTGTGCTCGAATCATTAGCGCGCGCTACTCAACGAATTTAGCATGCGCTACACAACGAAATTTACGTGCGCTAACGAGTGCAGACAGTAGTACAAACAGCACTCAAAGATGAAAAACGGCGAATTCTTCCCCGGATGAAAACAATGCGCACCCGACACCAAACAACGGACTAAAGAAGACACACGTACGATGAGTTCGAGCCAGAACTAAAGCACTAAAAGAAAACACGATTTTGACTACCCAAAGGTTCGGAAAACGACAACAATAGTAATTACCCCAAAACTTTGGGAAATTACAAAACAGCCCAAAACATCTGAAATACACGATACACAGTCAAAACACCAAACAAGAGCTCACAACATGCATAATAACATAAGATGGATTTACGGCAACCCCAAAACGGAAGTTCTGAATAATGATTATGAGAATCGAACCAAATAGCGACGGAAATGACGATAAACACGGAATTGAGTACAACAAGTTCGAAACAAGCTCGGATGACAAAAGGTCCAGTATTAAATATTCTCAAGATATCAATACGGTTACAAGCGAGATAGTAAAAATGAAAAATACACCAAAATAAAAAATACCAGAAAAAGGAAAAATGCGGATATTACATAGGTTTCTGCTGTGCTGGTCTGATGTAGCGCGGGTTATCGGACTGGCGTGGCGGCTACGGGATTGTAAATATAGGGTTCCTTCCATTTTTCTTTACAAAAACATATGTCAGTTTTTTATTTATTAAAAGGTATTCAAATGTGTATATAGCATGACAGAATCCAGGGATTTGTACTTCAATATAACAAAATTGTTGCATATATGTATCCAAATATATGTGGTTGAATCTAAATTTTATGATATTCAAATGTTTTGATTACTTTCCTTTTATTTTTTGGTATGAGAGTTGATAAGTGTCAGTTTTGTACACTTATCCATGCTTTGTATCGATAAAATTCACCCATAATTGAGCTAGTCTACTCGTTTTTTGCTTTTAATTTATTAGTTTTAATAATTTTATTTTTATTGGATGATGATCGGATTAAATAACTGAATTACTCAAGAAACAACATGTTTAATAAATATTCTCTTTATTGAATTTTGATATATTCATGTTGTAGGGCTTTCCGAGACGAATTCGGCAGTCTTTAGGATTCAAAATCGAGTTATATATCAAAAGTTATCATCAGAAGAAGATGCAGGGCAAAAACGCAAAGTCGAGAGTGCAGGCTAAAAACGTAACTATCAAAGCTTCAAATGAGCAAATTTACGAAGCCACGTTACGGCCGTAACATTCGGGGGTTACGGCCGTAAGTCACCTAGTTACGGTAGTAACTCCCGAATGTTACGGCCGTAACTCTTGACAGATTGCTATGATTTGTCTAATTTTTATACTTTTGTGTATTATTGAGGGGATGGTGGCATTGATCCGATATAATGTAATAATCTTGTAGTTTTGGAGCTATTAGATGACTTTAGGTGTATAAATAGACCCCTTAGATCCTTCATCATTCACCATTCATCTTATAATTTTCCATTTTCTTGTAAACTTTTCTTTTTGTGTGAAGAACACACTTGTGTTCTTGAGTGATCTTTGTAAGTGTGGTATGGTATATGTTGTTCAGAGTTTATTGCTTCTATCTCCTTTATCTACTAAGGGAGTTAGGATCAATTCTTTCTCTTGATTCAACTAAGAATGACCACCAAAGCTTGTAATATGTGTAATAAACCCTTTATGGGCTAAGTTTCTTAAGTTGGGATTATAAACAAGGTTAGTCATGTTATTTATGTTTGTATAAAGATATATTATGAATTACTTACTATTGTGTGTGATTTTCATTGTTTTAACAATCTTTATTTATTTGGCCAATTAATGAAGATATTTATGATCTTCATATGTTTCGAAAGAAAATATGTTTGATTAGATCAAATGATCTTCACTCTAAGTTGTTCTAGGGGATAGAAATATACCCCTAGTCCTTAGATGATTCATTGAGTTATTTTCACAAATCCTAATGCTATGTATTGAAGCCAATCAACATAGAAATATAGTGGATTGATTCAATATGTAAGGGGCGTTTATAGTTCGAAGAGAAACCGTCTTTTTAAGGAAAATCGAATCTACACAACATAATAAGTAAATTCATCTTATGATCTCCAATACATCTTTTATAACTAATGACGAACTAAGTTTGTAATCCCAACTATTTCATTTTATCGATAATCAATCTATTATTATTGCTATCTTTTTATTTCCTTATAATATTAGAACTATTATTGCAATTTCTTTGCAATTATTAAACCAAACTTTTTAATTGTGTGTTTCACTCATCTTAAGTATCTATAAAAATAGACTAATAGTGTATAATTCAAATTATAACATAACTTCCTTGTGGGATCGATAAACCGGACTCAAAAGTCCACTTTACTACTTGATACGATATCGTGCACTTGCGATAGTTACACAAAAAGCGTGTCAAGTTTTTGGCGCCGTTCTTAGGGAAGTATAAGTTATATTTGAAAAATTACATTATTAACTATTGTTATAAATACAACTTTTTCTTTGTTGTAGATTCCCTTGTCTATGCGAAGGACATACAATCGCGATTTAGTTTTACTAGATCCGAGATCGAAGCCACATATAGAAGAAGGCGAAGAGAACAAAAGAAAAACATTATTTCTTCACCATCAATGGCGGACGAACTAAATCCACGTCTCCCCCAAGGAAATGATAACGAAAGAATTCCTCCGGTGGGGGGAATACCTAATGTTCAAAACATTCAACATCAACAATATCCTATTATCTAGGAAATAGATGAAGACAACATGCTCTTTGGGGAATTCATGAACCCCCCATCTTTGAGCGTTCAATCAAGTGTAATCTATCCACCATTTGGAGTGGACAATTTTCAAATTCGCCCAGATGTCATCAATCTCTTCTCCAACAACAACTCATTCTATGGAAGAACAGCGAAAATCCATATCTCCATATTAACCGCTTTGTGGAAATATGTGGAAATTTCAAATATCCAAATGTAAATGACGAGGCGATCAAAATGAGACTTTTCGTGCACACTTTGAAGGATGAGCAAGAGAGTGGCTAGATACTTTGCCACCACGAAGCATAACAAATTGGCCCGAATTTGTCCAAAAATTCACCACTAAATACTTTCCACCAATAAAAGTGGCGAAACTCAAATACGAAATCTCTACATTTCGTCAACAAGATTCAGAATCATTCCACGAAGCATGGGAGAGATACAAGGATATGCTACGAAAATGTCCTAACCATGGTTTCAATTTGGGAGCACAAGTCAATTACTTCTATTACGGAATTTTACCTTCATGCCGAGCCAATGTCGATTCATCATCAAATGGCTCACGGGAAACAAAACTATGAAAGAGGCTTATAATCTTTTTGAGGTTATAAGTGAACAAAGTGCAAGATGGCCGAGACGAAATATCCAAAAGAAACCAAATGGTGTTTTTGAAGTGGATTCTTATTCACTTATGTTGGCAAAAATTGAAGCTCTATCAAAGAAAGTCGAGGAAATGTCTTTTCAACTCCTCAATCTGTGAAGACGGTGCAAACTCCACAAATTTCAGCTTTTTCATGTGAAATTTGTGGAGCAACTCACAATGACACTATCTGTCCCTTAGTGCAACAAGAACAGTCACCACCACCACCAGAACAAGTGGCGTATGCTCAGAATTTCCAAAGGCAAGCATACAATCCTTACGGGCCAACATACAATCCAGGATACAAAAATCATCCAAATTTTTCTTATGCAAATAACAACAATGTGTTGAATCCAACGCATCAAGAAAAGAAGCCCGGATGGGAAGAAGCAATCACGAAGCTAGCTGAACAACAACTGAAGTATCAACAACGCAATGATGCTTCAATTAAAAATCTGGAGACACAAGTTGGCCAAATGGCCAAAATACTTTCAGAAAGATCTCAAGGCATGTTACCTAGCAATACCGAGGTAAATCTAAGGGAAAATGTCCAAGCTATCACAACAAGAAGTGGAGTGCAGTTGCCCGAAATTTCTATGGAAAACCATCTAGAAAAACAAAAAAATAAACAAAAAGAATCTGATACAGGACCTTCATCTCAAAAAGGTCCAATTGCTACAAAAACTTATGTTCCACCTATCCCATTTCCTCAACGGTTGAAGAATCACAAGTTCGATGCTCAATTCGGGAAATTCTTGGAAATCTTCAAAAAGCTACACATCAACATTCCTTTTGCCGATGCTCTAGCACAAATGCCAAGCTATGCCAAATTTATGAAAGACATTCTTTCAAACAAACGAAGGCTTGAAGAATACGAAACTGTCATGCTAACAGAGGAATGTAGCGCAATACTACAAAAAAAGTTGCCACCCAAGCTAAAAGATCCGGGAACTTTCACAATCCCGTGTACAATTGGTGAAGTAAATTTTGGCAAAGCTCTTTGTGATTTAGGGGCAAGTATCAACTTGATGCCTGTCAATTTTCAACAAATTGAATTTGGGAGAAGCAAAAGCAACAACGGTTTAAGCTACAATTAGCCGATCGGTCAATCAAATATCCGTGGGATAGTTGAAGATGTGCTCGTCAAAGTTGATAAATTCATATTCCCACAGATTTTATCATCCTTGACATGGAAGAAGATCGGGATATTCCCATTATTCAGGACGACCATTTCTCGCAACCGGACGTGCTCTTATTGACGTCTATGAAGGAAAGCTAATTCTCGAGTGGAAGGCAGACATGTCATCTTCGATGTCTTAAAAACTTTGAATCAACCCTCCAGATGAGTATTGTCTAAAAATAGACACAATTGAAGCCATGGTGAACAAGTCTTTAGAGAAAATTCTATCTAAAGATCCTCTTGAGACATGTATAGCAAATTCTCTAACTTGACATGGAAGAAGAATATCACTTGGCAAACAGCTTAACTATCTGGAAGCACTACCAACCTTAAGAAAGCATCCACATTTTGAAGAATTGGGGACAAGCTCCGCTAAACCCCTCCCTTCTTTACAAGAAGCTCCAACACTTGATCTCAAACCTCTACCCACACATTTGAGATACGCTTACTTGGGCGTTTCCTCAACACTTCCGGTCATCATATCTAACATATTGACCAAACTTGAAGAAGGGAAATTACTAAGGGTATTGAGGAATCACAAAAGAGCAATTGGATGGACTATTGCAGACATTAGAGGAATAAGCCCCTCTATATGCACTCACAAAATCTTGATGGAAGATGACCGCAAACCTTCAATTGAGCATCAACGACGTTTGAATCCAAACATGAAGGAAATTGTGAAGGCGGAGATTCTTAAATTACTTGACGCAGGAATCATTTATCCAATCTCAGATAGTCCATGGGTGAGCCTGTACATATGGTGTCCAAAAAGAGTGGAATCACGATCATTGAGAACGAGCACAATGAACTTATACCAACACGACCGATCACAGGATGGAGAATGTGCATTGATTACGAAACTAAACAAGACGACAAGAAAAGATCATTTTCCACTCCCATTTATTGATCGATGCTAGATAGATTGGCGGGACATTCTTACTCTGTTTTCTCGGCGGCTATTGTGGTACAACCAAATCGTAATAGCCCCGGAAGATCAAGAAAACAACATTCACATGCCCTTATGGAACATTTGCCTACAGAAGAATCCCATTCGGATTGTGCAATGCTCCAGCCACATTTCAAAGATGCATGATGTCAATATTCTCAGACATGGTTGAAAAATTCATTGAAGTTTTCATGGACGATTTCTCGGTTTTCGGAGATTCATTTGATAAATGCCTCATTCACTTAGGCATGGTCTTGGAAAGATGTGAAGACACAAATTTAGTTCTCAATTGGGAGAAATGTCACTTCATGGTCCAGGAAGGAATCGTACTTGGCCATAGAATCTCACAACATGGAATTGAAGTCGATAAGGCAAAAATCCAAGTGATTGCAAAACTTCCTCCACCAATTTCGGTGAAAGGAGTAAGGAGTTTTCTCGGACATGCAGGATTCTATCGGAGGTTTATAAAAGATTTCTCAAAAATAGCAAAACCTCTTTGTTCTTTGCTTGAGAAAGATACACCATTCCTTTTCACAAATGAATGCCACGTGGCCTTTGCAACTTTGAAGGATAAGCTTACATCAGCTCCAATCTTCATTTCTCCAGTTTGGACTATTCCTTTCATTTTAATGTGCGATGCAAGTGATTATGCCGTAGGGGCCGTCTTGGGCGGAAGAAGGACAAAATGATGCAAGTGATCCATTATGCTAGCGGGACTATGAATGATGCTCAATTTGAACTACACAACAAGAAAAGAGATGCTTGGTGGTTTATGCCTTTGACAAATTTCGATCCTACTTATTGGGATCAAAGGTCATAGTCTATCTTGATCATTCGACTTTGAAATATTTAATGACAAAGCAAGATGCAAAGTCAAGGCTAATCCGATGGGTTCTACTTATGCAAGAATTCGACATAGAAATCGAGAGGTAGAAGGGAACAGAACCAACAAGTGGCGGATCATCTCTCTAGACTCGACCAAAATAATGCTCAAGAGAAGGAAATAAATGAAGTATTTCCGGATGAACAACTATTCCAAATCTCTAATATCCAGGAAAAACAAAATGCACCATGGTATGCCGACATCGTTAATTTCCTTGTTAGTGGAATAATTCACCCAAATTTTTCCCATCATCAAAAGAAAAATTCTTCTCCGAGTTGAAATACTATCACTGGGAAGATCATCATTGTTGAGACGAGGACTGATCAAATCATCAGGAGATGCATACCGGAAGAAGAAATGGAGAAGGTATTAGAAAGATGTCATTCCTCTCACTATGGAGGACATTTTGGGGGTTCAAAAACAGACAAAAATTCTTGAATCAGATTCTATTGGCCCACTCTCTTCAAAGATGCACATACACTTGTCTCTAAGTGTGACTGGTGCCAAAGACATGGAAACATGTCAAAAAGAAATGAAATGCCAATGAATTTCATCCTTGAAGTTGAAATCTTCGACGTTTGGGAATTGATTTCATGGGACCCTTTCCATCATCGTTCTCTAATGAATACATCCTTGTAGCCGTTGACTACGTATCGAAATGGGTGGAGGTCATTGCATTACCAACAAACGAAGCTAAGGTCGTGGTAAATTTTCTAAAGAAAAATATATTCACTCGCTTGAACTCCGAGAGTTATTATCGGTGATGGCGGATCTCATTTCGCAATCACGAGTTAAGGCTCTATTGACCAAATTCGGAGTAAAACACCGTGTCGCTACCTCTTATCACCCACAAACCGGTGGACAAGTCGAAATTTCCAATCGTGGTCAAACGTATACTTGAGATGACAATCGACTCATCTCGAAAAGATTGGTCGAAAAAGGCTGGATGATGCGCTCTGGGCTTACAGCGGACTATAAGACACCGATAGGCATGTCTCCATTTCGTTTGGTTTTGGAAAAGCTGTCACTGCCAGTAGAACTTGAACATCGAGCTTTTGGGCTATAAAAACTAAACTTTGACGAGCAGTTGGTGGAAAGAAAAGGTTGTCAGATTAAATGAGTTGGATGAAATCCGACTCGACTCATATGAAAATGCCAAAATCTACAAAGAAAAACGAAAAGATGGCATGACAACAAAATTCTAAGAAGAGATTTTAAAACAGGAGACCAAGTTACGCTTTTTAATGCACGTGCGTCTGTTTCCGGGTAAGCTACGATCACGATGGGCGTGCCCTTACACGATCAAAGAGGTGTTTTCTCATGGAGCTGTGGAGATTTATAATACAACCGACGGGAGTTTCAAAGTAAACGGTCAGCGGTTAAAGCCATATCACGGGAGGAGAATTCTCGACAAAATCAATCATAATCTTTGGAAATACCTAATTAATCGGCGAAGTCAAGCTAAGGACGTTAAACAAAGCGCTTATTGGGAGGCAACCCAATCTCTATTATTTCGCAAATAAGTTTGGGGGTAACACGGAAGGATTCAACAACAACAGCAAGGATCAGATCGTTCATAAAATCCAGGGAGTCTTTCTTTCAATATTCTCACACATATAAAAAAAAAAAAAATTATTATATAAAAATACTGCCGTATCCAAAATAATACGGCCGTAAGTAGAATCAGGATTTTTTACGTATGGTTTATACGGCCGTAACTCCTACATGTTACGGCCGTATCTTAAAACAGGTTCTAAAAAAAAAAAAGCGAGCGTTACATACGGCCGTAACTTGTATAGGTTACGGCCGTATCTTAAAACCTGTTTGAAAACGAAAGCAACTTACGGCCGTAACTTGTATAGGTTACGGCCGTAACTAGTAGTCTGTATATAAAAAAACCGCCCTTACAACACTTTCACAAACCAGACGAGACACACGGTCGGGAGTGCGATTTTTTTTCCCCTATCAATCCCTACTTGCTAAAAAACTCAAAATTCCTCAAATCAATTCATTAACTTATCAACATTAACACATAATCATCAGGTTTTCTTTCGATCCTTGTTTCAATTTTTATAATTTTGAGTTTTAGTTGTTAGTTTTTCACTTCATATTTGTTTTTTTTTATTCTTATTTCCGTTGGATTCGATGATTAAATCTTGTTCATTTGTGAGTATTGTTGATATTTGTGTGTTTATTAGATTCATTGATTTGTGGTGGCTTTATGGATTTGAGTTTGAATAAGAAAAACTTGTTAAAAAACTATGAACTCAAGGTATCCGACGAAATGCCACAACGAAAATCTTTGAATTTTTTTTATGTTTTTATTGGTTTTGCTTGATGATTATAGTCGTATGATGAAAAGAAGTTGATTTTGTTAAATTTCAGGGATGGCACCGAAGAAATCAACAAAAGGAAAAGAAAAGGTCGGCTCGTCATCTCAAGGTTCGGCACCGCCACAAAGAAAGCAAAACACGAAGTGCATTAAGGAAAGATTGTTCAATCTTGATGATTTCATCGGCCATGCGGATAGAAACACAATCACTACCCCTTTCATCCAAAAATTCTTAGACAACGGCTGGGAGAAGTTCGTTTCCGATCTCCCAAATGGTAACCCGACCTTGACCCTAAACTTTTACAATTCTTTCAACAAGTCCATTGGGCAGGTAGGGTCACCTACTTATCATCGACTACCGTGAATGGGAAATCGATAAATTTTTCACCGGATGTCATTAACAAGTTTTTGGGGGTTAATGGTACTAACGCGGTTGACATTAATATCTTGCCTAATGAAGAGGTGCCGGATGATAGAGTTTCTGGCTGGCGTTAGTGAGCGAAGTGCATGACAGTATTGGGATGATCAAACCCGATACAACCAAGCGGACCTTATGGATGATGCTTGGTATTTATGGATGTGGGCGTAGGAGTATTTACCCGACCCGACTGACGACGGTTTCCATTGGCCACTGCGAGGTTTATATGCTATCCGCCGAGGGTAAAAATGGATTTGGGTACTCACATTTACACTACTATTTGTCACTATGCCGGCATGGTACCGACTAGGCAGAAAATGCCATACCCCTGCGTTATCACGGTATTTGCGAGGCCAGAGAGTCAAAATTTCGGCGGTGATATCTTAACACATGGGGATCGATTGAGCGGCCGGAGTAGTATTTTTCAAGTACTCAATTGAGAAGCAAACGGGCACGTTTGGGCAGGAAGAGGAGAGTAGCGAGGAAGAGGAATATGAGGCCGAGGAAGATGCCGGTTATGAGTTGCCGGCTTTTGAGGAAAATTTGCTTGAAAGAGTTCAGGGATTAGAAACATCCCAAGTGAAATTATGAGAAATCAGAATGAAATACTCGGCGACAATTAGAAACGGAGAAGCGCTTTGAAAAGCTTTTCCGTTTTCTAAACATCCTGACGACACACACGGAGGATCACAAAGCTAAAATTTCGGGGAGTTTTCTGTTTTCGCATTCTATTATATTTTTTTAAAAGCGAGACAGTTTACTTATAAGTTTGGGGGTGATGTTTTCGTACTTGTGTTTATTTTGTGGTTTTTGAACTATGATTTTTATTTGGATTTTCATTGTGGTATGTTTTGATTAGTGTATTGTGTGGTGTGTTTTTATTATTTGGCATTGATTAGGTTTAGTATATATATATATATATATATATAAATACTATATATTTATAGTATTTTGATTTCTGAGATTTTTAGATCTGGCCATAACACCAAAAAAAAATTAGCTATATACAAACTTCTAAAATCGTTTTAACCGGTAAAAAATTTGTATATTCCAAAAAATTTTTTTGAGCCTTAATCTTTCTTTCCAAGCCTTGTAATTATCATATAAAATCGAGTCATTCGTTACCTTGAGAAAAGAAGAATCAATTGGTTGATGAAAAATAAAGCGAAATTTACTTAATTTGTGGAGTTTTGATTTTTCATGCTTAACTAAAAAAATGATTTTACCAAAATTCTATTCCCTAAAAAAAAGTAGTCATGGGTTAAAAGAGCTACACGTTAGAAAATATGGGTGTGAATGCTATCACCTAAAAAAATAAATGACGAAAAGGAGAAGTGTTGAGCGAATAAATGCCTAATTTTGGAAGTCTTAAATTTTGCGAAAAATAAAGGACTAACCATTGTTGGTGCGTAGCTGCCGTCTCAGAAAAATTGGTGAAAAGAGCTACACGTTAGCAAATAACGGTGTGAAAGCTATCACCTTTTTACGAAAAAAATGAGATAGAAATTGTGTTAGTGAAAAGAGCTACACGTTAGCAAATAACGGTGTGAAAGCTATCACTAAAAGGGATGTAGTTTATGAGCAGATTTGAATTAATTAGCAGCTGAATTTCAATACACTCAATTTTGTAAAAATCACAATATTTGATGACGCCAATGAAATTCTTCTTCATATTGAGTCGAAAAATAAACGAGTGATCGAGAGCAACCATTAAAGGGAGTCGTGTGTATCACGAGTGGGAAAGAAATAATCAACCTTTTGGGGGGAAAACCTTACATTTTGGAATTACAAAATAAAAACTGTGTTTTAACTTCAAAAATATTAGTAGATTTATTTTGAATCTTGATTCATTTCTATCTACTGTATAAAGCTGGTTGTTGTTTATTAATGGCATTTTGATCTCCTTTTCTCTTTTTATATTTTAATTTATGTGTGTATTAATTTTCTTATTTATTCTTATTATTTATTTTTATTTTTATTTTTGGAGTGTGAATAATAAAGAGTCTTGCTCGAGACTAGCAAGAATTCAAGTTTGGGGGTGTGATAAGTGTCAGTTTTGTACACTTATCCATACTTTGTATCGATAAAATTCACCCATAATTGAGCTAGTCTACTCGTTTTTTGCTTTTAATTTATTAGTTTTAATAATTTTATTTTTATTGGATGATGATCGGATTAAATAACTGAATTACTCAAGAAACAACATGTTTAATAAATATTCTCTTTATTGAATTTTGATATATTCATGTTGTAGGGCTTTCCGAGACGAATTCGGCAGTCTTTCCGGATTCAAAATCAGAGTTATATATCAAAAGTTATCATCAGAAGAAGATCCGGGCAAAAACGCAAAGTCCGAGGGAATTCGGGCTAAAACGTAACTATCAAAGCTTCAAATGAGCAAATTTACGAAGCCACGTTACGGACGTAACATCTGTGGGTTACGGCCGTAAGTCACTAGTTACGGCCGTAACTCCCGAATGTTACGGCCGTAACTCTTGACAGATTGCTATGATTTGTCTAATTTTTATACTTTTGTGTATTATTGAGGGATGGTGGCATTGATCCGATATAATGTAATAATGCTGTAGTTTTGGAGCTATTAGATGACTTTAGGTGTATAAATAGACCCCTTAGATCCTTCATCATTCACCATTCATCTTATAATTTTCCATTTTCTTGTAAACTTTTCTTTTTGTGTGAAGAACACACTTGTGTTCTTGAGTGATCTTTGTAAGTGTGGTATGGTATATGTTGTTCAGAGAGTTTATTGCTTCTATCTCCTTTATCTACTAAGGGAGTTAGGATCAATTCTTTCTCTTGATTCAACTAAGAATGACCACCAAAGCTTGTAATATGTGTAATAAACCCTTTATGGGCTAAGTTTCTTAAGTTGGGATTATAAACAAGGTTAGTCATGTTATTTATGTTTGTATAAAGATATATTATGAATTACTTACTATTGTGTGTGATTTTCATTGTTTTAACAATCTTTATTTATTTGGCCAATTAATGAAGATATTTATGATCTTCATATGTTTCGAAAGAAAATATGTTTGATTAGATCAAATGATCTTCACTCTAAGTTGTTCTAGGGGATAGAAATATACCCCTAGTCCTTAGATGATTCATTGAGTTATTTTCACAAATCCTAATGCTATGTATTGAAGCCAATCAACATAGAAATATAGTGGATTGATTCAATATGTAAGGGCGTTTTATAGTTCGAAAGAGAAACCGTCTTTTTAAGGAAAATCGAATCTACACAACATAATAAGTAAATTCATCTTATGATCTCCAATACATCTTTTATAACTAATGACGAACTAAGTTTGTAATCCCAACTATTTCATTTTATCGATAATCAATCTATTATTATTGCTATCTTTTTATTTCCTTATAATATTAGAACTATTATTGCAATTTCTTTGCAATTATTAAACCAAACTTTTTAATTGTGTGTTTCACTCATCTTAAGTATCTATAAAAATAGACTAATAGTGTATAATTCAAATTATAACATAACTTCCTTGTGGGATCGATAAACCGGACTCAAAAAGTCCACTTTACTACTTGATACGATATCGTGCACTTGCGATAGTTACACAAAAAGCGTGTCAAGAGTGCACCTGTGTATTTACATATATACACTATGTACTATGTTTGTTCAACGAAGTACTTCATATGCTTGGCCATTTTCAAGTAGATTTATATTAGTGTTCAATCTACAAGTATCGTTATTCATGCGCATATGACAACGAAGTCCTTTAACTTATTCAATTACTTTTATACGATAAAAGATTCATCTTTATAACTGATTGATGAGGTCGGAAAGATTATACGATTCTGGTGGCCATTTTATAGTTTATTTCAAACAAAAATTTGGCTACACGTGAAATACTATTTGACTATTCAAGTACAAATCAGTTGATACTATACTTTCATTCTTGAACATAGTAGGATTATTTTACATTGTTAACAATTATTTAAAATTATATATTCTAATAATTTATTCAAATAATGTAGCCCTTATGTTTGCAATATTTTACCTTTATGCAAATATAAAGTAACCGATTTTTTTGTAAAAAGATAATCTATACTAAGAGTATGCAAACTTATGTTGCTCAAATTTTTAAGTTTTAATTTAATTAACTAATGTATAGTAACAAGAAGTATCTGCTTGCGTTTATTGCATTACATAAAGTTCATCCACAATTAAGTAGTGCACAATCACTCCAAGTATTTGAATATTAAATTTTAATGATATATCTTATTTATGCACCTATGAGAATATATCGTTTATCTTATTCAAGTAATTTCATATGATGAATGAGTGATCTTCATAATTGACTGATGCAATAGAATGAACTTGTGATTTTCGTAACCATTGTAAAATTAATTTTAATCAAATATCTCGAAACATATGAATAAATACTTGGTACCATATTATAAAAGGCCCTATCTTTATTAGTACCAAACCATAAAAGTAACAAGTTATATATCCTTATTCATAAGAGTATAAGTTTTTGATACCAAAATGTGTTAAAAGATATTATTACTCTTAAGTCTACTATTAAAAGATAAAAACATAAAAAACAGAAAAGCAATAAAATAAAAATCGGCCCCACAACCTCTCTCTCGTCCAAAAAAAATTCTCTCTATTTGTCGCAAAACCCGACTGTCCCAACCAAACCTATTACCGGCGAGAAAATATCCGACTCCGACTCCGACCGAAAATCCGGACACGACAGAAGTTCCTCACACGATAGTGACACCCAATCTGAAGAAGACTTCGTCAATGAGCTGCCAGTTAGTGCAATTTAGTCACACATGGTCGCGCCCACTACGGTGCCTAAAAAAAAAACTACCTTGCACACTATGGTCTACACACAACGGGCATCGATCATGTTAGCCGTCGTGGGCAAGAATACCAAAGGCATCTGCCTTGCACACGATGGTCTCCACATAACGCGCATTGATTGTGTGAGCGATCGTGGGACACACGATGGTCTTCACACGATTGGGCATCGATCGTGTGCAAGATAATGGCCTTTTTTTGTTCGTTTCCTTAGGCATTATATCATGGTCTTATGATTTGTATGTCTATACATGGCCTTTTTTTGTTCGTTTCCTTAGGCATTATATCATGGTCTTATGATTTGTATGTCTATACTGTAGACTGGTTGCATATGGACTACATTACGCTTTGTTACACGACAAGTCAGTCTTTGCATACGCGAGGTGGTATTTAAAGAGATAATTGAGACACTAAAAAGTATTGGCCACAATTCTGCAGTTGGTGATTGAGCATCGAGAGCTTGACCGAGGGGGTCCTTGGAAGTTTGATTAAAGTTAGGAGAAATAGGAGTACAAATACTGCGCTACATCACTTTATTACCCATCAGTTGGAGGGTGATCAAATCCCTCCGGATGAGTCGTGGTTTCAGGTTTGAGGTAGGACCATTTGTTTTACGGCCCGTGACTTTGCCATGGTCACTGGACTGCACTTTGGAAACTCTACCTTCCATCCACAGGACAACCATCTCCTTCGGTCTGGCAGTATTTTCCATAGAATACTCTATGGCAATAATATTAAGGTTAGTGTTATGCGAAAGAAGTTCAATGATCTAGATTTTGGTAGAGACATAAGAGATTATGTGAAGGTAACTAATTTGCTGATATACTACTACTGTATCCTATGCCATGACAACATGATGGTCGAGACACGGGCATGGGCATTAGTTGAGGATTTCGAACAGTGGGATGTGTTTCCTTGGGGTTCTTTTGGCTTTAGGGTTTTGTCTTACTGCATAGACAATGTGGCCATGAAGGAGAGAGAGGAATATTAGGACTATCACTTCTATGGTTTGCTTTTGGCTTTACAGACATGGTAAATGCGAGATGATTCCTTCATTGAGAGAATTATGTGGAATTCGAGATAAATCTGTCCAAGTTCCCCGGTGTTTGATGTGGGCTGCAAGGAAGATGTTATGTGATTTCACTCATTTCTTCGACGAGAAGGTACGTAAATTTATAAAAGTATTTTCTTGTGACTTCACTCATTTCTTCAACGTTATGTGATTTTACTCTAATGGTATGCTTTACTGACTTGTTTTGCAGCACAAAGTACTTCCCTCTGTAGTGCATCTGAAGGAGGATGAGGATGAGTACTACTACCTGAGTTTTGAGAATTGCTCGTCATACAATGTTAAGTTCATAAAGCCTATACGAATAGTTGTGAAGAACAAGGAGGATGAGCCGAGAAAGAAAGTTATGGATAGTTTGAAAAAGACTATTGGGAAAATAATTACACATGAGTCGGCACACAAAGTGTCGAAGTGATGCCGACAGAGTACCCCACCAGTAGATCGTGCAGAGACATCTGAGCGGGAGAGGCAGACAGAGAGGATGTGTTGTATCATGGACTTACTTGTCCGGACCACACCCAGGACACAAGCAGGGATGAGTACTTCGATCTCCGTTTGAAGGCGATCTTGCACGACGAGTCTGAGACAGGATTTATTGCTCGAGTTTCTCGTCGGGTCCTTTCTAGGATCGTGGATATCTTTGGACCTATGCATGGGCGTTCTAGGAGCCCGCTGCACTACTATGTTGGGAGCCATGATAGGTCTCCCGATCAACCTCGTCATTCTGCATCTATTAGCAGCGCCCAGTGGAGGATTCCTGACCCTCCACGTCACTCAGTCTCTGCTGCAGCCCACAATCATCATTCTCAGAGTCAGCCCAATCACCATTCTCAGAGTCAACACAGTTATAATCAAATCAAACAACCACTTTGTACTTTTTTAATCCTCATTACACATTTATCATTATTACTTACACAAATTATTATCTAAGGTACACAAGCATACACCATATGTCAGGCTTTCAATAGGATACAGAGAGTGACATCCAATTCTTAATGTTCATTGACCTTCTTGGTCGTTTTTTACTAACCTTATTGATCAGCTAGTTGCATTGTAATTAGCATGGTACATCATGATGGGAGGACTTTCGACGCCGTAATATGCCTCGAATATCTCATAGGTGATACATATATATAATAAATATATAATGACCTCACGAATTTGCTGTGGGGCAAGTTGAAATTGATATTTTATAATGCCCATCCCTATATTTTACGGTGCGGAGAATGCTGTTAGATGGATAAAAATTCGTAAAAATGATATGAAAAAAAAATATTTGGAAGAAGTATTTTAATTTTAAAAAATGAGAAGTTTACTGGTAGGTCTTAGTAATTTACATGCCTCATATAAAAATTTATTTTCAATTCATAAAAATTTATATGGAAAAATATTTTCTTTGGAAGGAATGATTTAGTAGAAAAAAATGAAAGCTTTAAAGGTAAGTCTTAATAATTTACACACCTCATCGTCGGATCGAGGTATTTTTCTTGATTCCCTAGAGTTAACTTTTTGGGAGTTTTGTTCTTAATTTCATTTTCCATCAAATTTTGATAAACCGGTTGTTGTTAAAATGATGTTGTTAAACATATCCTATGGATTGTATATCCATATTTCGGTTTGGAATTTTATTTTCATCTTTTGTCGGGTCGATTCGTGTTCTTGGCCATTTTGGGGGAAACCCTTGCACTTTCGTCGTTTGTTCCTTTAATTCAGCGGCTTTGGGTCGTGCTATAGAATTTATTTTCATTGTTGTTATTGTCGTTCGTAGTTTTGTCGCGGGTTGGCGTCCAGCGGCGTCGGCGGATTCATAGTCGGTTCGTGCCATCCTACTTCGGTCGATTCTCCGCGTTTGTGATTATTCGAGGCAAGGATGGTCGGTGATCGTTTTGGTGTGTTTGCTTGGTTTTTTGAAATGAACTTTCAAAATATTCGATTTAACCTCGTTAAAGGTTTCAAAACCGTGTGTATTTTGTGAATGTTATGTTCGTAAATGATTAAGTGAATCCCATGGATATGTTCGATGTTGGTGTTGTGATTTGATAATATACAGATATACATATATTATCCCATTCGGTGCATTGTAACTCGACGATTATGTCGTGTTATGTGTTTGTTGCCTTTGAGTGAATTGTTTGGATATCCTTGACGTACTGTCTTATGTGTGTGAATGTGTGGATATGGGCGGGGTCTACGGTGACACATGGCTTGTGATCATGTGGTCAGGATGTAACAAGTGATTGATCCAATCGTGAGAGCCTAAGGATACCTACGGTGACACATGACTTGCGATCATGTGGTCAGGAGACAACAAGTGATTGATCCAACCGTGAGATGACGTGGCAAGTGATCATGGTGGTATGAGAAAACCTACGATTACACATGACTTGTGATCATGTGGTCAGGAGACAACAAGTGATTGATCTAACCATGAGATGATGTGGCATGTGTTCACGGTGGTATATATATATGATTTTGGATGTGTTTTAGCAGGTCGAGCACCTTGGATGTGTTACCGAGATTTCGTATCTTGGGTAGTTATATTTTGTTGACCTTATGTCCGTCGAGGACACGTAATGTGGGCTTTAAACCTGGTGAATTGTTGTTGGTTTTTATTTGAAAAAACAGATCTTTGGCTTGTGACCCCTGTTGGTTTGGAAAGAGAAGGATTCGATAATCCTAAATTGTTTTCCATTAAAACTCCCGATGGTATTTTAAACCATTTTTCAAACTGTTCTCGTGTTTTGTGACCTTTCGAATTTGGAAAGTTTTACTCAAACTCTTGCCTCGAGAAATATTTCTGTTATGTTTGAATCTTTGAGGATTCATGGTTATTATTATTCTTGGAATATGATTTGTATGACTCGTATTTTGCACTTTGTACTTGCACTAGCAAAATAGTGGAATTTTGCTAACCCCTGAGTAATCGGGGGGGTGGATGCATTCAGGTTTTGGGGAGCATAACACAGGGTTGACATGAAGGATGATGAAAGATGATCGATACTAATCACATGAGGACCCATGCGATGTCGTATTAGTTTAGTTGTACTTTATTTCCGCTGTAGTATTTTTCCCCGTTGGACGGGAGTGTGTTGTATTTTGACCCCTGCATGGGCATGTATTGAGATTGAGTTGTATGTATTATGAAGATGGAAAGTAGCAAATTTATCTCAACTCCAATCTCTTCTACATTAAAACCAGACAAAGCCGAAATGGGAAATCAGACGATCAAAATTTATTTTGAGGTATGATCGGCTCTCTGCTTTATTTAACTGCATCTAGACCAGATATAATTTTTGCTACATGCTTATGTGCCATATTTCAATAAAATCAAAAGAAATCTCATTTAACTGCTTGTAAACGAATTTATTGTTATTTAAATGGAACTATTGGTCTAGGACGATGGTATCCATCATGTCTTGATTTTAATTTAATTGCATATAATGACGCCGATTTTGGTGGCTGTAAGATTGACAAGAAAAGTACTAGCGACATATGTCATTTTATTGGTTCATGCTTAATTTCTTGGGGAAGTAAAAGCGGACTAGTGTAGCAATGTCTACGGAAGGCGAGTACGTGGATGCAGGTAGTACATGTGCGCAAGTATTATGAATAAAAAATCAACTTTGTAATTATGATATTTATATTGAAAATACTCCTATTTTGTATGATAACACTATCGCAATAAATCTTAGTAAGAACAACTTTGTTTTGCAGTAGAACCAAGCATATAGATATCGGACATCATTTAAATGCGTGATCATGTTCAAAAGAAAGATATATTTTTAATCTTTGTCGGTACCAAGGATCAACTCATGAGATATTTTTACAAAACCCTTACCCGAGGAATCCTTTAACACTATTCTCTTACAACTCGACACGGGACATATCGACAAAATAATCATTAAACAAATATTAGACTTGCAATCTATTTAAATATCTTAACTTAAGTTAAATTCTAAAAAAGATAGCGTATGCTAGCTATATAGCATAACGTACGTAATAATCACCCATATGTATAAAGTGTCAATATTATATAGGGTTACATAGCAGGACAACCTACGTTACAAGATATACATAACATATGCAAAGGACTATGCATAACATATGCTATGTTTGAAAATGAACCGTTGTGCAGTTTCCAGAAGGTCAATATATTGAACGGTCATCTACAAAATAACGTACGCTACAGATACTTGATAGCGACCGCTAAGTGTTTGAAGCTGAATTCAAAATTAGACCGTTGATGTCATCCAGGGTTTAGCATATCTAACGGCTATCCGAAGTGTAATACCCGGTCGAAAGTCATGTCATTTCAAACCTTTTCATATTCTTCGAATCGTGATTTGTTGAGCGAACCCTTGTAATCATTGCTTGGAACCACCGTTTTGGGGTTTCCGTACTTCTATTTTCGTGTTATTCTTTGCCGGACATTGAATCCTATTACTTTTATTCTCTTTCAGGACATTTTCCATCATTTTAGGGCCGAAGGGGTGTGAGCGGCACAAGGAGTCTGCGCCGCGGCACACATTTCCTAAATTTGGTCGAGCGGGTCCCTGGGTGCCGCGGCACACCTCTGTTGAGCCGCGGCACCGGTGTGGCATTCTCATCAAAACCCTTTGTGCCGGTCTTGCGGCACACACAGTGAGCCGCGGACACCGCCGAAACACAGGAACAATTTTTAGGCCTGTGCCGCGGCACACCTATTCTGAGCCGCGGCACATAATGCGGTCAACTGCATAACTCGGCTTTTTAAGCGAGATTTCAGCCATTTTCCTCCATTTTCTTCTTCCATCGCGAGAGAGAGAGAGTTGAGGGAGGAGTTCTTTTCATATCTATCACTTGTGTGTTGAAGATTTACCACTTTCACTCGGTCGGGAAGCCCGGATAGTCGATCTATCGCGTATTCCTTGGATCATAGCGCTTGTATATTCAAGAGGTAATTTCTTCGACATCTTGACTTCTCGATTTTGTGTGGGTTTTGACGTTTTGGATGATAAAATCATGGTGTATGATGTGATATATGCGTGATTATGGAGATGATTGGGTATTCATCGGATTATTGAAAGATTATTCAAGAACACTTTGATTTTGTGTTGGTTTTTGGGGGTTTTCGTAGATTCGTCCGTTTTATCCGATTGAAGCTTGAGAACCTTGAGATTTTGATATATCTATACCGTATGAGTGTTTTCTTCCGATTTTACGGGTTGGATTGTGCCGTTTTCGGACTTGTGGGGAGTTTGGGTGATTTCCCAACCTTTAGTTATCCACCGTATATTTTCTTGAATCGTAGACGAGTTTCGGGAGTCTCTTCGTATAATTTGAGTATGGGTAATTAATTGTAATATTCCTTGCGAATCGTTTAGGTGCCTAAGCGCGTTCTCGGACCTACCGAACTCATACCTTTCCTCCGTTCGATTTCTCGATGTCTCAAAGGCAAGTATACATTTATGATTATACGTTCTCGACTTTGAAAGTAAGAAATATTGATGGCATATCATGAACGAACCGTTTTTACGGCATTCATAGATATATTGTTGGCATGAAATGAACGAACCGTTTGTGGCATTCCTACATGTATCGGCGTATGAGGTGAACGAACCGTTTCTACGGCATTCACATACGTAACGGCGTATGAGGTGAACGAACCGTTTTGACGGCATTCACATACGTCTTATGAGATTTTAGTTATTCCGGAATACTAGTCTTGAATTGATGAATTGACGGTTACATTTACTTTATTGTCGAGGAGTATTGTGTTTCATATTGATATACTTGCACTAGCTATTCGACGGCTAACCCCTTTATGGGGGAAATACGTTTCATGTATTTCAGGTTCCAGGAGGTCGGACAGGCAGGTATCGGGTCGGCACGAAGATGGTGGGCAAGTGTGATACTGTGTCTTTCTTCCAGTTATGTTTGGAGTTCCCGTTCAGTGTTGTTATACTGGATTAGCTTTTGAATACTCGAGTATTGTTTTCCCTTTTCCTTGATGTTCCGGCCTGTGTTTGCCGAAGTATTGAATTGAGTTGTGATGTTTATGAATACATTGGTTATTTAAACAATACCTTTGTGTTGTTTTTCATTCTATTGTGTGTAGACCTTATCGGTCAAATTTTGTGGTTCCACGTATGTTAGCCTTGTGGGTCCCACGGCGGGGCTTACGGCGCTGTAATATCCCTGAATAACTTGGGGGTGTTACAGAATATGGTATCAGAGCTTAGGTCTATGGATACCTAGGCTGTCGGTCTTTTGGGTCGATCGAGTCGTTAATTGTCCACAGTATCACTACTCTGCCATCATCACAGTGCGACCGGTACTTGTAAGACCTCTCACTCTTCTGGTGTTTCCTTATTCGTTTTGCTTCATTTTTATCGGTATTCTTGAGAACCGGACACTTTGTTGATGCGTGATTGAATTGTGCTTACGTGACTTGTGTGTTCTTCAGTATGTCAGCTGGTAGGGGCCATGGCCGTGGTCGTGGCCGTGGACGAGTAAGGGGTCGTGGCGCGGCCGTTTCCATCAGTTCAGTTGCGGGGTCGACCAACCCCAGTTTGTCGAACTCGGTGCATCCCGACACTGAGAGTCAGCACGATCAGTCAGACGGTCAAGGGAACCACGCAGACGTTGGAGTGGCGAATGCACTTCAACAATTGGCTACTCAGATGACCATTTTAGCCCAAACTGTTCAACTGAATAACCCGAACCCAAACACGGATGCCTTGCTTCAGAATGCAATCCGTATGCACCCTCCACAATTTGGCGGTGCCACAGATCCGTTAGGCTGGGAAGACTGGCTAGCGGAATTAGAGAAGATTTTCGAGGCGGTTGATTGCCCCGAGGTGAGGAAAGTACCAATTGCTCAGTATTTCCTCACTAAGGAGGCCGCTACTTGGTGGAAGGTCATCAAGCCACATGACCGTATTGCCTCGTGGGATGAATTTAAGGAGCTCTTGGAGGCCGAGTTTTGTCCTTGGCCGGTACGAGAGAGCCGAATCCGAGCCTTCTTCGAGGCTAAACCACAAGATATTCCCGTTTCACAGGCGATCGTGGAGTATAATCAACAATTGATCCATGTGAAGGATCAAGTACGTAACGAGCGTGATAAGATCCGTTATTTTGATATGCGAATGAATTTGGACTTACGGCGGTACATGGCCGGATTTGCTTGTACCACACTGAAAGAGTATCAGGACAGAGCTTTAGCCCATGATATGTTGAGCCCCGACAATGATACCGTTGAAGAACCGAAAAAGCAGAAAGTCGGGGGAAATTTTTCTGGCTCTAAGGGTGGCAACTTTCAGAAGTCACAGACGACTAACCGTTTTGCCGGACAGTCGTCACGTTCTAATAAAGGGAAGAGGGGTTACCGTCCCACTCCGGGTACCTCAAATCGCACAGTGACTTGCTATAATTGTGGTCGTCTGTGCCACTTTAGTTCGAATGCTACTTCCCACTATTAAAGTGTCACACGTGTGGTCGGATGGGGCATAGAGCGGTTTATTGTTCCGAGCCGAACCAGAATTTGGACACTCGGGCTTCGCTGACACCCCTTGATCAAGGTGTTAATCGGCGGCAATCTTTCGGTCAACCTCGGCGAATTTTGGCGGGGTCGGGGTCGGGTCGAAGCGGCTGGAGGAACTCTAGCGTCGGTTCGGTGCAACCACGGGTTTATGAGATGCGTCGAGCAGACGAACCCGATGCGGCGGTGGCTTGGTACCATCCATATTCTATCCTATCCATCAGTGTACTTTTTGATTCGGGTGCTACACATTCTTTTATTTCTTTGGAGTGTGTACGCCGTTTGAATATAACTTGTTTAACTGCTTGCGATCCCTTTATCGTGAGACTGCCTAGCGGGGATAGGATTGTGGGGAATCGGGAGATTAGAGAATTTCCGGTGGTTATATCCGGGATGGAATGGTTATCAAATTTAATTGTAGTTGATATGGAAGGCGAGGACGTAATCCTCGGCGAGGATTGGCTTAATAATCACCAGGCGATTATGAATTACCGTACCAAAGTTATCACTATGATGACTAAGGACGGATCTGAGTACTCATTTTTGGGACGTAAATCGGGCCAATCCAAGTTACTTTATCAGTGCCATGAAGGCCGTAAGACTTTTAAATAAAGGTTGTACGGGCTATTGGTGCTATGCTTTGAAAACGGAAAGAAGCGAAGTCGATTTCTCTTCAATTCCGGTTGTTAATGAGTATCCGATGTTTTAGGACGATCTTAGGGATTACCGCGAGATCGAGAGATAGAATTTACCGTAGACTTAGAGCCGAGATGCGGCTCCGATCTCTAAAGCACCTTAGGATGGCACCTTAGAGATGCGGGAATCAAGACTCGGTTGGGAGAGCTTTTGGAAAAAGGGTACATCGACCGAGCGCTTCGCCTTGGGCGCGCTGTTCTCTTCGTGAGGAAGAAAGATGGTTCACTACGTTTATGCATCGACTACCGTGAAATTTGAATAAAGTAACCATCAAAAACAAGTATCCTTTGCCTCGTATAGACGACTTATTTGATCAATTGCAAGGTTGGTCAGCTTTTTCGAAAATTGATTTAAGATCCGGGTATTATCAACTCGGGGTGAGGAGTCCGACGTTAGAAGGCGGCGTTACGGACGAGATATGGGCATTATGAATTTGTAGTTATGCCTTTTGGGTTGACGAATGCGCCGGCAGTATTCATGCAGTTAATGAATAAAATATTCATCGAGTACCTCGACAGGTGTGTAGTCGTCTTTATTGACGACATCTTGATCTATTATCGAGATAAGGAGGAACATGCCCGGCACTTGCGTTTGGTCTTAGACATTTTGAGAACCGAGCACCTCTATGCAAAATTCTCGAAATGTGAGTTTTGGTTGGAAGAAGTTATATTTCTCGGCCATGTGATTTCGGCCGAAGGGGTTCGTGTAGACCCGCAGAAGATCGAGGCAGTGCTAGATTGGGCACCGCCTAAAAATGTTAAAGAGGTTCGTAGCTTTTTGGGCCTTGCTGGGTATTACCGTCGGTTTGTCGAGGGGTTCTCGAAACTCGCTCGTCCGCTTACGAAATTACTCCAGAAGACCGAAAAGTTTGTTTGGACGGATGAGAGACAGCAGAGCTTCGATGAACTAAAGAAACGATTGACTTCAGCGCCGATTCTAACTTTACCACATGGTAGCGAAGGCTTTGCGGTTCTGATGGCGCTTGGGTCAAGGCACATTTGTGTGCTTATGCGGCATGATAAGACGATAGCTTTTGCGTCTCGACAATTAAAGCCTTATGAGATGAATTATCCTACTCACGATTTAGAATTGGCGCAATTGTCTTCGCACTCAAGATTTGGCGGCATTATTTGTATGGTTCACCGTGCCGGATTTATACCGATCACAAGAGCACGAAGTATATTTTCGATCGAAGGAGCTGAATATGAGACAATGGCGTTGGTTAGAGTTGATAAAGGATTATGATCGGAAATTCTTTACCACCCAGGAAAGCCAATGTCGTTGCGGATGCTCAGAGCCGCAAATCAGCATCTCTTCGAATGCTCGAAGTTCTTACGTCCCAGACGAAACTTCGTCAAGATCTAATTGAGCAAGGGATAGAAATTTGGTTTCAACGAGTACAGGGACAGTTGTGTACTCTCGAAATTACTTCGTCCTTAGTTGACGACATCAAAGGGAAGCAGTGGAGTGACCGATGATTTCTCAAGTGAAGGAAGATGTGATAAAAGGGAAAGCTCCTGGCTTTATGGTACACGAGGATAGTATTCTGAGATTTCAGGGCAGACTTTGCGTTCCGAACAATTTAGAGTTGAGACAGAGAATCCTCCGAGAAGCCCATGCTACGCCTTACTCAATCCACCCCGGGACGAGTAAGATGTACAAGGACTTGAAGCGAAATTTTTGGTGGAATAACATGAAGAAGGATGTTACGGAGTTTGTATTACGGTGCTTGACGTGTCAACAAGTCAAGATCGAACATCAACGACCGGCGGGGTTGTTGAAACCACTTCCCATTCCCGAGTGGAAGTGGGAAGATATCTCAATGGATTTTATCACTGGCATGCCGAGAACTCGGACTGGAATGAATATGATTTGGGTAATTGTCGATCGATTGACCAAGTCTGCACACTTTTTGGGTATTAAGGATACTTGGGGACCGGATAGATTGGCTCGAACCTTTATCGCTGAGATCGTGAGGTTACACGGTATCCCCAAGACCATTGTTTCTGATCGAGACGGCCGTTTCGTATCGCATTTTTGGCAGGCCGTTCATCAGGCTCTGGGTACTGAGTTGAGATTGAGCACCTCCTTTCATCCTCAGTCGGACGGTCAGACAGAGAGGACGATTCAGACGTTGGAGGATATGTTGCGGGCTTGCGCCTTAGACTGGAGTAATGATTGGGAGCTTCACTTGCCGTTGATCGAGTTCGCTTACAATAATAGTTGGCATGCGTCGATCAAAATGGCACCCTTCGAGGCTTTCTATGGTAGGCGATGTAGGTCGCCATTATGTTGGGACGAGGCTTCTGAACTAGTTGGGACGGAACCAGATATGTTGTTGGAGACCAAGGAAAAGATTTCTATCATCCGAGATCGATTACTGACTGCCCAGAGTCGTCAGAAATCTTACGCCGATACTCGCCGTCGACCCTTGGAGTTTGAAGTGGGGGATCACGTCTTGCTCAAAGTATCGCCGACCAGAGGAGTTTTCCGCTTCGGTAAAAAGGGAAAACTCAGTCCAAGGTATATCGGACCCTTCGAGATTTTGGACAGAGTTGGAGACCTAGTTTATCGCTTGGCGTTGCCTCGACTTTGAGTCACGTCCATAGTGTTTTTCATGTGTCCCGATTGAGGAAGTACGACTGGATCCGAGCCACATTATCGACTACGGTGAGATTGACGTGGCCGAGGATATTACCTTTAGGAGAGACCCGTGAAGATCCTCGAGCGTCGCGAGAAACAGCTTCGGCATAAGACCATTCCACTGGATAAAGTACAATGGTCGAGGCATGGAGTCGAAGAGGCGACTTGGGAGACGGAAGAGAAGATGCGGGTGGAATACCCCGAACTATTTATTTCTTAAGTTTCGGGACGAAACTTCTTTTTAGAGGAGAATGTAATACCGGTCGAAAGTCATGTCATTTCAAACCTTTTCATATTCTTGAATCGTGATTTGTTGAGCGAACCCTTGTAATCATTGCTTGGAACCACCATTTTGGGGTTTCCGTACTTCTATTTTCGTGTTATTCTTGCTAGGACATTGAATCCTATTACTTTTATTCTCTTTCGGGTCATTTTCTATCATTTTAGGGCCGAAGAAGGTGTGAGCAGCGGCACAAGGAGTGTGCGCCGCGGCACACATATTTCCTAAATTTGGCCGAGCGGTGCATCTGGGTGCCGCGGCACACTTGGCGATGCCGCGGCACCTGCCGAGTCATTGCCGCGGCACACCTATCTTGAGCCGCGGCACACTAGTGTGGCATTCTCGGCCAAACCCACTGTGCCGGTGCGCGGCACACAGTGTGAGCCGCGGCACACCGCCGAAACACAGGAACATTTTTAGGCTCGTGCGCGGCACACCTATTACGAGCCGCGGCACATAATGCGGTCAATTGCATAACTCGGCTTTTAAGCGAGATTTCAGCCATTTTCCTCCATTTCCTTCTTCCATCGCGAGAGAGAGTTGAGGAGGAGTTCTTTTCATATCTATCACTTGTGTGTTGAAGATTTACCACTTTCACTCGGTTGGGAAGCCGGATAGTCGATCTATCGCGTATTCCTTGGATCATAGCGCTTGTATATTCAAGAGGTAATTTCTTGACATCTTGACTTCTCGATTTTGTGTGGGTTTTGACGTTTTGGATGATAAAATCATGGTGTATGATGTGATATATGCGTGATTATGGACATGATTGGGTATTCATCGGATTATTGAAAGATTATTCAAGAACACTTTGATTTTGTGTTGGTTTTTGGGGGTTTTCGTAGATTCGTCCGTTTTATCCGATTGAAGCTTGAGAACCTTGAGATTTTGATATATCTATACTGTATGAGTGTTTTCTTCCGATTTTACGGGTTGGATTGTGCCGTTTTTGGACTTGTGGGGAGTTTGGGCGATTTCCCAACCTTTAGTTATCCACCCGTATATTTTCTTGAATCGTAGACGAGTTTCGGGAGTCTCTTCGTATAATTTGAGTATGGGTAATTAATTGTAATATTCCTTGCGAATCGTTTAGGTGCCGGAAGCGCGTTCTCGGACCTACCGAACTCATACCTTTCCTCCGTTCGATTTCTCGATGTCTCAAAGGCAAGTATACATTTATGATTGTACGTTCTCGACTTTGAAAGTAAGAAATATTGATGGCATATCATGAACGAACCATTTTTACGGCATTCATAGATATATTGTTGGCATGTAATGAACGAACCGTTTTGACGGCATTCCTACATGTATCGGCGTATGAGGTGAACGAACCGTTTCTACGGCATTCACATACGTAACGGCGTATGAGGTGAACGAACCGTTTGTGGCATTCACATACGTCTTATGAGATTTTAGTTATTAGGATACTAGTCTTGAATTGATGAATTGACGGTTACATTTACTTTATTGTCGAGGAGTATTGTGTTTCATATTGATATACTTGCACTAGCTATTCGACGGCTAACCCCTTTATGGGGGAAATACGTTTCATGTATTTTAGGTTCCAGGAGGTCGGACAGGCAGGTATCGGGTCGGCACGAAGATGGTGGGCAAGTGTGATACTGTGTCTTTCTTCCAGTTATGTTTGGAGTTCCCGTTCAGTGTTGTTATACTGGATTAGCTTTTGAATACTCGAGTATTGTTTTCCCTTTTCCTTGATGTTCCGGCCTGTGTTTGCCGAAGTATTGAAATGAGTTGTGATGTTTATGAATACATTGGTTATTTAAACAATACCTTTGTGCTGTTTTTCATTCTATTGTGTGTAGACCTTATCGGTCAAATTTTGTGGTTCCACGTTTGTTAGCCTTGTGGGTCCCACGGCGGGGCTTACGGCGCTGTAATATCCCTGAATAACTTGGGGGTTTTACACGAAGATAAAGATAACACACGTAATCAACAGGATTAGCATACACACGTGAAGAGCCATAAGCTACTGCCTAGAATTGGACTAAGTGTTGCGGACGTTACACTAATGAAGTAACATACGCTATGGTCTTAACGTACGTAACTCATGATACTTAACGTACGTCAAAGAGGACTATTATACCAACGGGAAAGAGGCTCATAAATGCTATAACTAGAGGTATTTGGCGGCATTGAAGAACACAAGAATTCTCTTAATATATCAAGTAATTATCTTATTCATTTGAGCTTCATTATAGCGTATACTTTGAGAGATAATACTTCTTGCAACTCATACAAGAAGAATTGTTCTAACAATCTTCTATATATATTCTTGTATCACTCTGAGTGATTATTCGGTAAGTCAAGTAACTGTACTCACAATAATCATTGCAACTTTGTGAGATTGTCTTGTACCCCAAAAAACAAGGGTGATTATAGTTGTGGTTGTTCTTGAGCCCGGAAATCAAGAAATTGAAGTTCGGAACTATTCTTGAAAGTGCATTCAAGTTTTGAGAAAAGTCAAGAAATTGAGTTGGCACTAAATTATAAAGTGCATTCAAGTTTTGAGAAAAGTCATAGTCGATAACACTAGGTAAGGACATAGGCTTTTGGATAGCCGAACATCTCGAACAACTTCTTGTGTCTTTTTATTTCTGTACTTTGTCTTTACTTCTAATATTTGCTTCCGCACGAAAAGAATTCAAAACTCTACTCCACACTATTCAACTCCCATTCTAGTGGCGGTACCAACCTAACCGTATGAGATTTGGAACTACGGGTTCCGTTGTATGATGATTTGAAAAGCGGGATAATGCTAAATTGGGTGTTATTATAATTGATAGTTGCAGTCTGAAGGCTCACAAAAATCACAGGGTCCACATTGAACTGCAACAAGTAATCTACATCAAAATCATTTCTTATCTTTATTTTTCTTCTTTTTTCACTTCACAATCAATTAAAAATAGAAAACAAACATATTTTGTTCTATCAGCTTCAACAATACGACTGTTGTTTACTAATACTGTATGGCTCATTCCAACAACTGGTACATGCAATATCCATTCTTCTCCACCGCGATAGTAGAAATCATACCACTTGCCATTAAAATGAATAGTTAATTTTTTCAAAAACTCATATGTCAAATAAATTGGCAAACCCTAAATTAGATTCAACGAAACCATAATTTATAATATTTACACATATTAATTATTATTTAGATATTTTCTAATATTTCAAGTAAAAATATTAGTTGAAATTAAGCGATGCAAGAGATAAAATTTCATTATTAGTTAAATTAAGCGAGTCATATTTTATTTCTCTGCAGTTGAAACCATCCTTGCTATTCGAGGTAATAGAGAGAGAATCGAATCGATCTTACTCGTAATTGTATAATTTAACTCGAATGCACTCGAATAAAGGTCAAATTCGATAATTTAGCTACCAAAAGAGTTGTTAAACTTGGAGCAAAAAAATTCTAATATATATAAAAGGGCACCGAAAATTTTTCCTCAAACGAAGAAAGCAACATCCCGACAATGACATGTTATACTGTATATTTGTTGATGCTTCATTTTCCAAAAGTATGTAATATTACTATGAGAAATGTGGAATGGGCACTATTCTAAAAGACCTGCCAAGGCCCGATTAATCCTCACCTACGCGTTACTCTCTTTGGCTGTTTATATTTTTCTTTCAGTCAAGTTTTGCGTAATCCAATTTACATCGACTTGGCTCCCATCTAACGCTTGTCTAGCGGCAAACTATTTCTAGAATATTGATAATAACCACGAAAAAGGATAAGAAAAATGTATAATTGCAATTAATTAGATGTCAAATCTCGCAGTACTCAAGTTTTATATTTTGAAAACAAGGACTAATTTAGAACTTTATATCAAGTGTAGTAACAGGAATTGTACTGTGGGAAGAAAATACATTTTTCCTCTCCCCAAGTTGTCAGTTATAGCAAAATGCAATTAATATATTTCTTTTGTCTAAATGAGACAAACAATACTCTTAGTTCATTTGCAATATTTAAAAAATTCGTATATTTTATATGAATAATTGAATGTAATAAATATATACGTTCTGTAAGAATTAATAATGCGTATGCGGTTATGGATTAAAAAAGTAAAAGAATTGATGTGTGTATGGTGAAGATCGAAAGAAAAAAAATGTGGAAGTTCAATATAATTCAAGTATTTAATAATATACAATAAAACCTCGATAAATGAATATGATCGGGACCGAATAAAAATATTTATTTAGCGAAATTATTCATTTATCGAAAGAAAATTTGAATATGTTATAAAGAATTGGGATCGGAGAAAATTATTTATTTAGCGAGATTATTCATTTATCCAACATTTATTTATCTGTAGCACTTTTAAAGTGAAGTATAGCAGCGGTAGTAGTCTTCGGCAGGACTGTTAGCGGTCCGAGTGAACCCGAAACCCGATCATGAACCGGACCGAAAAATCCGGGACCGAAACTCACCCGACAATTAACGAGTTCGGATTCGAGTTCTAAATATTGAACCGAAACCGATAAGACCTGACTTAAAAACCTAAAAGACCTAATATATATATATATATATATATATATATATATATACTCACACACACACACACCAAACAAGGCCTAAGGCCTTTGGTATATAAAATTTTTATAACTTGTTATTATATTTATTAATTATAGTAATAAAAAAATTAATTAATAACTTGATAATAATAGATCTAATTAATACAAAATAATTAATAACAATACAATATAATATAGATCTAATTAATACAAAATAATTAATAACAAAATAATTAATAACAAAATAATTTCCTTGTTTAAAACCATGAGGGAATTGGGATTTTTTTCCCATCCCACATTGCTTGGAGCAACAACTCTAGCTCTCATCCACTGCTATAAATAGGTGCTCACCCTTTCATTTTTTAACACATCAAACCTTAAGCCATCAATGGTGGTTCAAGCCCATTGGCTTGAGCCTTGCCTTGCGGCTTTGGGTTCATAACGAGTTCTTTTTTTGGTTCCTTGTGGTTTGAGTCTTCCAGCTTGAACCCGATGGTCTAAGCTTTATTGGCTTGAACTTGAGCATGGCTTGAACCTTGGTTCACCTTGAGTTCCATCACCATTTTGCTTAAGGTTTTATCCCATATTGGTGGGATAAACCATCTAAAAGCCTTGGTATCAGCTATAAATATGCCTCCTCCCTTCCACTACTCTCTCATTTCTAGATTCGGGTTTTCGGGTTCCGGATTCGGGTTTCGGATTCGAACCGGGTCTACCCGGTATCTATTTCGAACCGGTTCCGAATCTTAAATATGACCCGGTTTTCTTACCGGTCCGGACCGGGTCTATCCGGTATCTTACCGGACCGATTCTGGGTCTGTCAAAAACCGGGCCGGACCGGTCCGATAACAGCCCTAGTCTTCGCAAGGGTTTCCGTAAAGGCGGTTTGGTTTTCACAATGTTTCATTTCCGCCAACCCAAAGCAAAAAGTAGAGAGAGACAGAACAAAGTAGGACCTGAAACCCTAAAACATACAATGCCGCCACATGGAGATCGTAACCGGTATCAAGGAAGAGGTCGGATCGTCCATATATAGGGCGCGGCGGTGGTAGAGATGGAGCCGGCGGTGCTGGTGCTGGTGACCGAGGAGAAAATCGCGGTGCTGGTGGAGGCGTAGCAGGCGGTAGTGGTTCTGGTGGTCAAAGAGGAAATCACGGTCCTTATAGAGGTTACAGAGGTGGTGGAAGTCGAGATGGAGCTGGCAGTATCGGAGGTCGAGATGGATCTGGCGGTGGCGGTGGCGGAAAGTCACAGATGGAATCGCCCATTATCGTACTGGATGGTTTGCCGGTCCTAGGTATATTTCCTTCCCCCCCCCCCCCCCCCCCTTTTTTTAAGCATATTCGTGATAATACTCCTATACAGATATCTGTGGGTAGGAGTAACATGGTAAAAATCAAGGGCTACATTAAATATTTTGCTTTGATTTCGTTCATTCCAAGGACTAGATTTAATATTTGCTAGATTTTGTTCGTCCTATGTATGGAATTTTGCTTACTATATATATATATATATCATACACACAAAACCTTTTATATACTACGTCATTCTTAAAGTGGCAAGAGTAGCACCTTAATCGTTCTCTTAGGGTGCAGGGTAAAATTTGCTCCATGCTTTTGGAAAATTCTCAAAAACACATGTTTTTTTGGTGGGTGGGGTGGGGGGAATTGAATATGTTTTTTCGGATTGATAAATTGTATCTCGCACTCTATGATGTGACAACGTAATAAGTTTATGAGAAGTTTTAGATTTATAATAATATGGCAAATGTATAGCAATATAGCAAGAGGGACATAATTCTAGATACTCTTGGGGTGCCGGATACAATTCCTGTTCGGTTTGATGCTCCATAAGGTTCGCCTCTATGTTGATTGACACCCCATTGTTTGGGAAAATCTTAAAAACTACGTATTTTTAATCCTCGTGTTTTATTTTTGCCGACACCAAAGCATTTTGGGACTAAGACCTAATGTTGTTGTCCTTCTAAAGAAGGAACAAAAATGTTCACAAAGAGGATTTAAACCCTGGTTAGAAAAACTAAGTTGTACGACAAAAGCAACCCAAATCCATCAAACCAATGCCGCATTTTTTTGATAAGCTGTTAGAATACTTTTATTCTATATTATGGATATTGTGTAATAACTAGTCACAAATATTACAAGAACTTAATAAATTAAATTAAATGCAAATAAAAAGGTATAAATGTTAAATCAATAAATAATATAAAATAAGAAATAATGTAAATCAAACCACCCCTGTATTACAAGTCATGCGTTTTTGTCCTACTATTGCGTCGTTTATCAAATCAGTCCCCCGTTCAACTTCCGTCCATCCGTCGTCCAATATCGACTACCTTTTTGCCGCATATACTTTGCAAAGTTATCAAACAACCCTTATACTACAAATCATATATTTTTAGTCTCTTTGTTTAGTTAATTGTAATATTGGATTGGATACTTAGTTTAATGGATAACATTGACCATCATTATTTTTAATTAAATATTGATAAAATTTACAAAAAAATAATATTTTAAAAATATATATTGACAACTCCAACAACATTTTAGATGTTAAAATCTATTTGGGACTTGTGTGCCAAGTGTCTTCTAGCTGTATCATATGTCAACACACTTGACCAACCTACGACATCCTTTTTAAATCCTTACCTCGTCCTCGCTTTGAGTTATTACGATCTAAAATATTTTTTTCGATTGAACGACTTGAACAACAATTTTGTATGGGGATATTAAAGAATAATCTAGATATTAAGGAATAATTTAAAAACATATTTATTATGTATTTTTGTATTTTCTATACATTTTAATTTCGGGCTACACTGTACTTCTCTATTTAAGAGATGTTGTACGCCAATATGTATTGTATAGGGCTTAGCTACCATCAGTTTGGGCTCGCATTGAACTAACATCAATTTGATATTGGAAAATGACTTTTGTCAGTTTTTAATATTAACAAATATAAAATTATATTGAGAAATAACTTTAAAAGAAATATTATTTAATCATTCTTTCGTTTATTTATTAATTTATTAAATATTTATTTTAAATAGAGAATAGCCCACCACACTCCCACCTCCCGTACCCTGTATAACATGTAACACCTCCGACTCGATCGGGAATATTACAACGTCATAGACCCTTCTCATAAGGATCTACCTAGCTCAATATGAATTGATAAACCACAAAGTTTGACCTTCAAGATTAAAGTAGAACTATATTACAACTCATACCAACACCATGGTCAACCTACTGCAGCATAAATGGGCAACATCTCAACAATATAATTAAATAAACTCGACCCATGTTGATTAGTATCACTACTTGTCATCTTCATGTAGATCGTGTGATTGCTCCGTCGGGCCACGAATACTTGAAATGCATAAAGTGCATTCGCCCCCAGATTGGAGTTAGCATTGAGATCGCTAATGCAAATATTCTATTTATACAAAATATATCACATAAAAATCAGTCCTGAATACAACTATTCAAAAAGAGTTCTAGAGAGGCTTTTACGTTTAAAAACAAACTCGAGTCTTGGAAAACATTTCAGAGGAAAACATTTTAGTAATCTGAAATGTTTTAAGACCTTAAGTCCATAGTTCACAATATCATCTAAAAATTATTTAAGATCACTGTTTTTTTGACATATGGGTACAATGTGAAACACCTCTAGGAAACTGCTCCTTTAGTATAGTATGGTATAGTAGACAATTAGCACGCTTTCAGCAGATTAAGAAAATTACACAAAATACAAATTATGTCAGGTAATCAGGAAGTTTTCATGTCCGATAAGAATAAAATATTTCCTATTAAAGTATCCTCCCAAAGCTTTTACATTTTGGCCAAACAGGTCAACAAAAGAACACAAAGAAGCCTTATCTATCCAAGAAGAGTTTAAAATAGCGAGATTCTTTCAACTCACCCGGCTTTAATTAAATGGTTTATTGAACACAAACTTTGATTACATTTTGAAAATACGAAAACCAAACAGGAGCTTAGAAACCAAACTGAACTTCTTTCATAGAACAACTAGTTAATGCACATTTACCCTTGAGGCAGAGAACTTATAAGTTACAGTGGTTTACAATCTAACCGATATTGGCAATCAGAGACGTAAAAATGGTGTGTTCTGTTACACTTATCAAATTTTAGTTCTCAAACATCATCAATAATAAGTTACTTCTAATTTTTATTATAAAGAATCAACAAAGGTACAAAAGATATAACCTAAATAACACCTTTAGTCATATGAATTTGTAGAATAGTACCAGTGTTAGACACTTATACTTTATTACATTGTACATTAGAATGGTTATGATTTTTTAGAACATCCATAAACTTGTGACTTACTCTTTTGAAATTGTAACTTACCTTAAAAAGCACATATCTACAGTGCGTGCTAAGCAATATTTGGAAAAACATCGAACGTCCAAATAGAGTCTTCTAAACGTGCGAAAGTATATTACAAGTATATCGGAATTTGCTTACAAATAAAATCTAAAAATGATAAAGTTAAGAGCTTATTTTACCGTGAGAATACACGAACTATTGATTTTAAATTCTCAATATTTCTTGCAGCTGTGCGGTAGTTCAAACCTGTACAAGTTCTCTAGACAAGTGTTAACACTATCGACCCTCTCTGGATATGTTTTCGCAACAATCAAGCATTTTGGAGTTTTGGACCAATATTCAGTGTAGAATTTATGGTAAACGTGAGGACATGAGTACCACATGTCACTAGTTGTGAAATGAGCTTTTATCTGCTCAAACCTCACTGCCTTGAAGAACATCACAGCAATGTTAAATTGGTATTTGCTTTTAAGCAATATTTATTTCTTCACCACTTTGCAAGGTTACTTGACTTAAATTCTTTTATTACTGTTTTCAGATTATTTCTCGGCCATAGTACTGCGAAGATATAATTTTAACGCTTCGAAAAAATTTAGCAACCGAGGGTTTTTATCCAAACAATGATAGCATTTGAATATTGCCTGACATAGAAGATAAAGATTTTAGTTTAGTTCTTTATTGTATATGTAGAGAATTGATAGCTTTAAGATCCTATTGGGAAGATTTTTATATAGTTGGATTTTTGAATAGAAATGAGTCGTTCAGTTTGAGGATATGGATTGCAGTGGATGGAAAAAACTTAATTTCACGACTACGGTGATCTAACAACCAAAGGAAATTGTTGTATGAATACATTAATTTTCTTTGATTGTTAGATCACAATAGCCACTTTTGAAATTAAGTGTTTTGCACCTCGACAATCCATATCATCAATTGAAACGACATTTTCTATTTAAAAATCCAATTATATAAATATCTCTCCATTTAAATCTTATAAGTATCCATTCTCTACCTATATCATAAAAAACTAAATTAAAATATTTGTCCTCTGTGTCGGGTAATATCTAAATGCTATCATTGTTTGGATAACACCTCTTGGTTTGCAAAATTTATTCGAAACGTTAAAATTGTATCTTTGTAATACGCTGGCCAATAGAAACAATTTGCAAACGATAGTAAAAAATTAAGTCAAGTAATCTTGCAAAGTGGTGAAGAAATAAATGATAGCTTAAAAGCAAGTAGCCCCAACATTGGTGGTAATGTTCTCAGAAGTTGTGATGTTTGAGCCGATAAATGTTCATTTCACGGCTAGTGACATGTGTCTTCGTGTCTTCACGTTTACCATACTACACCAAAAATTGTTCCAAAGCTTCAAAATGTTTGGTTGTTGCGAAATAGCGTTAACACCTATATAGATAACTTGCGAGTTTGAACTATCGGATTGTCGACCAGCAAGAAAAATTGATGATTTGAAACAATAGCTTTTGTATTATCACAGGAAAGTAAGTTCTTAACTTTACCCTTTTTAGATTTTTTGTAAGCGGATTCTGATATACTTATAATATGGTTTAGAAGACTCTATTTGGATTTTAGATGCTTTTCCGAATATTGCTTATCATTCTATGTGCTTTTGCAGAGTAAGTTAGAATTTTAAAAGAGTAAGTCACAATTTTACTGATTTTCTCAAAAGTCGTAACAATACTACATATGACGAAATGTGTTTTTTAGTTCATATATTTTGTACCTTCCTTGATGCTCTATAATGAATATTAGAAGTAGTTTATTATCAATAATATTTGAGAACTAAAATTTAATAAGAAAGTGAAACTAGATCTCAAGTAATGGATGTGTAGCGCATAGAGGGAAGAGCTAAGTAATTATAAAATATAAACAAAACACACATTTCTCTCTCTATGCAGACTTGCCAATATTGGTTAGATTGTAATATGTTCCTTTTAAGATTCTCTGTCTAAATGTTAAATGTGCATTAACTAGCTGTTCTACGAAAGGAATTTAGTTTGGCCATCTAAACTCGTGTATAGTTTCTTACTTGCAAAATATTATTAAAGTTTGTGTTTCATCTAGCATTTAATTAAAGCGAAGTCCTTAAAGATCGCTATTTTAAACTCTTCTTGGCTAGCAGAGATGGTAATATAAAGTTTCCCAATGTTCTTTTATCGACTTTCTTGGCCAACATGTAAGAGCTTTGCCACAGTACTTCTGCAGGAATATTTTATTCTTATCGACATGAAGACTTTCTGGTTAGTTGACATAATTTTTTACTTTGTGTAATTTTCTTAATTTGATAAAAGCATGCTAATTATGCCTGTTATGTTGTCTACTATACGTGTTCTTTTGTTGACTTCCTGGCTTAAAATTTAAGAGTTTTGCCACCTCTGCAAGAATAATTTATTCTTATCGACATGAAGATTTCCTGATTACGACATAATTTTTACTTTGTGTAATTTTTTAATCTGCTAATAATGTCCGTTATGTTGTCTACTATACTAAAGGAGCAGTTGTCTGGGGGAGTTTCACATAGTCCCATATGTAAAAAAATAGCGACCTTCGTGTATGAGGAGTATTGGATCAATAGAAATATTATTCGTCTTAAATGTTCGGTGTAAATATGTAGGTTGTCTTTCACAAGTCATATGAATGATAATGTAATACCTTCAAGTTGAAGTCCGATGATGGGTAATCCAAGACCAAGCTCAGCCTCTCATATTCCTAGAGAAGTTATTATTCTTTTCTTTTACCTACTCTGTATATTTTAAACTTGAACATCCTCGGCTCACCCTCCTATACACATTCATTTGAAATGGAAAAAAATACCGTAAAAAAATTTTGAAAAACCAACGAACCGAAACAAATTGGTTACCGAAAATTAAAAATCGGATATTATAAATAGAACCCATAGAACCAAAATCGATCGATATATTTGAATGAATAAAATAAGTATTATCAATGTTGTGCTTTTTTATTGTTTACGGAGTTCTATTTCTACCGTCTTCCTAATCTAAGAATTCATATTTAGATACACTTTTTGTTTCCTGTAACTACTTAGTAAAGAGTTTTTAGTGTGTGTGCGCATACGGTATTTTGTGTAGAACACATTTTGGACTATTTATCTAAGTACATGTTTTATTTTAAATGTATTATTTGGATTTAACACTATCAATCCAGTTCAAAGTGCATGTGTTTATTTTTTAAATACATCGTAAAAACTCGGCATTATCAATTCATATTCAAAGTGTGTGTTTCATTTTTAAACCATATCTTTGGACAATCTTGTGGTTGATATCGTCTAAGAAGGCTTCTTAGGCATCTGTTCTAAGAAGCTTTGCCAAATTCCTCCTCTATGACTCTTTTCTCCATAAACTCCTTTTGTGACATCGATGATGTGGTTGTGTTTGCGGCCGATTAGCGAGAATGACGGCGATGACGCCGGTTATTTGCCCAGCGGTGGACGGAAAAGGCTGCTAGGTCCACGGGGACCGTATAACTGGCCGGTCACCCCAACTCGCGGATAGTAGCTCAAACCCCTACCCCGCCAACAATATCGGGTATTGGACATCGACGCTCTTGCACCAAATTGATAGAGTAGAGAGAACTCAACGGATAAATTGATATGAAAGATTAGATAAAATTCAAGAAATCTCCTGCCCAAGCACAAAGTACCGACTCAACAAACTAGGTTTTTCAAATAATTCCTAGTAATGATTTACTTAGCTATATGCCTATACGAGACATCATGGCCGTGCGATGCACGAGCTTTATTCACTCTAAAGCATGGGTACTTTATCTTCGTTAATATTGAATATTATATTTATATTACATATTATTTCAAAGCCCGAGCATTCACAGTTTTTATTATTCGAGTGAAATTATTCTAAGTTAAAATATTGTATTTTTATCTAACGTATTTAATATCAAGTATGGCCTAGGTTGGGTAATTGTGAGTTAAAATGACTTGTACTCAAAATGTGCAATATATTTATACATGATACTAACACCAAAAAAACTACATGTGCATTTCTTAAGATGAATTATTTATCATGAAGCAAAACATTTGTTCGTGTTTACAGAAATCAATACGAACTACTTTTTAATTAGTAGCATCAAACTATCATATATAGCTTATTCGGTGGTGCATCCTAGCGTCAATATGTGGAGTACTATATGAGGTTGATTTCAAACAATGGGTTCATATATAACATATTAAGATATCGAATTGACATCTATATAGTCAAGTTACCAAACATGTACGATCATCTAAAATGAATGATTTGTTGCCATTTAATCAAACACTTATTACGCCTACGATGCTACGTATTTGAATTAATTTTTCTCACACATTTTTATACTTTAAAATCCTTATGGCAAATACTATGATTTTTATTACATATTTCACTCTTACTCCTTAGTTGTTTATATTTTTTAGATGTAAAAAATTACACTCTTAGTTGTTCATAGAGTATTTTTTATGTAAATAATGTTATTTTGCGTCACGTGCATGTAATTCGTGGTATGTGTGTTCTCAAGACTGTATAACCTCAAATTTTTAAATTTGTAAATTTTCAAAATTAGTTAAAACCATCTTTATTTTCCTGTAATATAATCAAAAAAAATTTAATGTCTATCATCTTTGCATTGCCTTCCATTTTGAATTGACAGACTTGAATTTATTATCCTTTAAAATTAGAGTTAACTACATTTTTAGTCCTTGTGGTTTGCGGGGTATTTCATTTTCAGTCAAATTTTGAAAAGTTTTAGGTTTGGTCCAAAAGTGAAAGGATAATTCTATATTTACCCAATCTGAAAATCAAAATACCATATTTCCCCCAAACACAAATTTTTAGTACATAAGTACAATGCCTTTAAATAATTTGTTAAGAAAATATGAAATTATTATGTTTAAGTTGAGTATATATAGAATTGCCCCAAATTTGATCCGAATTTCCTAACTCCATTAGTTTGACTGTTAAATAAGAGGGTATTTTTGTCCTTTCATAATATTTTCTTTAATTTTATTATATCTATCAAAATTAACTACTTGTAAGTTGTATCCTCCACCCAAAAACACACTTTTTTTTTCTCATCACAAAACATATACGACCCTTTCATTTCTCTCGCTAAACCATCATCCATCAACAACCAAACACCGGCCAAAACTACCACGTAACCACACCCTTGTCGCCAAACCACCACCAACAAACCTCCATCGCTGGAATCTCGGGTCTCCTCTAGAATGTGTTTCGAGCTTATAAGTAAGTTACAAACTCGAGTTTTGGTTTTGTGTTCAGATCTGGATATTTCAGTGGCCGACGGCGGTTATGGCGGTGGTGGTGGGGTTTCGGTGGTCGAGAAGGTAGAACCAACGATGTGGACACCCTTAGCTCAATTCCTTTGATACTCATAAATATTGAAAACCCATCTTTGCAATCAATCCATTATTTTGGCTATAAAGAACTTGATATCATCTTTATTTTTTAAAGATTTGGTGGGAATTGACAATTTGATTTTATAATGTTTTGGATATCTCATGGTTTGTAGGTATCTGTAGGCTATTTTGAATAGAAACGTTTTAGTTGTTTAATTGTTTATAAGAAAATTGTTTGAGATTTCAAGTTTGGTATGTCGGCAGCGGAACCACAAAAACAACAATGAAACCACTCAAACTCGAAACACCACCTATTGAATTAATATTCATTGGTGTCGGCGGCGGAAGCAGTTGATGTTGGCAGCGGTTCCGGTGGCTGTGGCGGCAGAAGAATCAACTTTACTGGAGGTGATGGTTGTGACCTGTTTTGTGGGTGAGTTGTGTGACTTTTTTTGTTTGTTTATAAGGGAGTATAATACCTCAAAGAAGAAGTTGAAAGAGTTAAACAATAAACATGCTTTGTGTGGTATGACTATAGAAATTCTTAAAATTTAATAATGAGACTTTGACATGTTTTAATTGGTTGAATTAATTTAGCTTATGACAATGAACATGTATGCATACGTTTTTTATTCGTGCATTTTTTTTATTGTGGTTTGTAAAAGCTCTTTAAAACTTTAAAAAAAGCTTTAGAGAGTAGCAATATTTCAATTGATATGAATGACCCTACCTTATGACATAAATGCTCACATTAATTCTTTTATTGTGGTTTGTAAAAGCTCTTTAAAGCTTTAAAAAAAGCTTTAGAGAGTAGCAATATTTCAATTGATATGAATGACCCTACCTTATGACATAAATGCTCACATTAATATATATATATATATATATATATAAATTGACATAAATGCTCACATTAATACATGGAATTCAATTTTTATATAGATATATAGATGTATACCCACGCAGGGGCCTAATAATATAATTAACTAATTATTTCCATGCAGGGGCATGATAATAAAAGAATAAATACTAAATACTAATAACAAAATATATTCCTGCCCGCGGTCCCCCTAACCCGGGCCATGCTCCGCGGCCCACGGCGAGTATAAACCCGTTCCTGTAACATACATATATCCCTTTTTATAGCCCTAATAATCCTGATTTCGTTCCCCAACAAACAACTCAATATTATGTATTGAAGAGGACTCGAACCTCCATGCTCTTTAGCACGAGATTGAGTCTCGCGTTTCTACCATTTATTTCACCACCAAGGCATCTTGAAAGTGTCTCTGTCAAACTCAGCTGTCTTCAACAACGTTGGCGCGGTACTCTGAATTGAGTAGATCAGATCAGTCGACTGTTCCGGCTAATCATGTTTTGCTCAGTTGATACCGAATACCCCATTAATTAAGTTAATTATTCTGCTGACCAGGATCCTCCTGATTTTCATTCCATGTTAGGGTGAATGTAGACTCGATAAGTAAACGAAGATGGACTGGCTCCATAAGAAACCTCCTATTAGCCACAGAGTGCAAGAAAAAGATCTGATATTTGTGTTAAACGTGTGTGTGTGTGTGTGTTATTCAGTGCGCGCGTCATGAAAGAGGCCTCTGATCTACTCGATACTTTTTGTGGATAATCATACAATATTTGAGAGAGAAATGGTATTGCTGACAAGAAAAGAATCACATGGTAGTGTTTATCATCCTCCCTTTGGCTAAACAGTGAGATCTTCTTCGCTGGAAAACTTTTTGATTTTATTGAAATGAAGACTTACTGTTAATGTTGTATGAATGGGAAACTTGGGTTTCTATTTGATTATGAATGGAAGTTGCTTGGTATTTTCTATGAAATGATTGTGTTCTTGTCACGCAACAAAATATAAATGTTAGCATTTAACATTTAAAAATTATGTTTTCGTCGTATGAATATGAATTTTGCTCGTCTTTTGAATTGTATAACTACATTCACATGAGCAACTTCAAGTTTCTATGCCACACGGCTATATTGGAGAACAGATATGAATATGGGGATTTGGATTTTCAAAAATTTTAAAGTCATGACTCAGTAAGCATCTCCCTCCCTCCCTCCCTCCCTCTCTCTGTGCATGAATCGTTCTTATAGTCGATCTCACGGGGTTGAGTCGGCACAAACTGACTTCGATGCGTCCAGAGAGTTAAGACGACATGTTCCCAGAAGGAATTCCAGCAGCTCTTCTGCTGTATTTCCCTGTAAAATCCATGTGCAAGCTTTCATCAATTAAGAAATAACTCTCTCTCTATATATATAATTATATAATCTATAAATCATGGAGATTTTTTTAAGAAATTAAAAAATTTAAGTAACTGAAATATAAAGAAGTATCAAAATTTCTCTTACTTACCGAAGGAAAGCAGTCAGAGATCTATTTGCAAAGTGACTAGCATAGGGTTCCAAAGAGGAAAGGCACATATCTGGAGGGATTTTTGATGAAATGAAATGGGCTACTGTGGAATGGCACATATCTGGAGGGATCTAATCAACTTTATTATTAAAAGAGGGTTGTATAAGACACATGTCTTTATGTAGATTTTTTGAATTAATTATTTTTTTAAATATACTAACTCCTACCATTTGAATGAGAGTTGATGGAATCAATTTTCTTTTCTTTTTTCTTTTTATTTTTCTCTCAATGTTTAGAAGTTAATAATTTTATCGTCTCAACTCTATTTTTTATTATTAATATTTTAAATTAATCTTCTTTTACGATATTTTAATTTAATATTCATTAGGCATATATATAATTAAAATATTCCTTTTGAATATGAGTTGTTTTTGAATAATTATTGTATTATATCTTGATTTTAGATTATTTGTATATGAAATATAAAAATCAGATAATTTCCAAATAATTTCATTGAAGTAAATCTATATTTTTACAAGATTAATATTTTTATTTCAGTTTTCATCTTCTTATAACAATTTTAGATTATCGAGTTATTTTATTTTAAAAATATTTGGGAAAAGAATTAGAGACGTGTTAGATTTACATCCGAGTAGAAAGATATATTATTCGTTAAAATAATTTTTTGATTGATTCTTCTTTTTATGAAAAGAAAAATTATATAAACAAATATAATAAGCTGGTTATATTTTTATTTAAGTACGTCACAATAATATACTTTATCACCCTATGTCTAATGAATTACTATCATTGTGTATCTCATGGTATATTATTAAGTATAAATGTGTGACTTTAATCAAAATATTTATCAAAAATATATGACGTTCTTTTACATGTATACTGATATGTAATTATATTAGTATATTAATATAAATATTACAAATATACAATGATCATATAGATTCCTGTCATGTTTATATATTTTATATCGAACTTTTACTGGGGCTGGGATTTTTACCCGAAGAACCGAATTTTAATAAGAACCGAACCGAAAAATTCGGTTTCGGTTCCGATTTTTTTATTATTAACCGGTTCCGGTTCTTAATTCGGTTCCTTTTTAATAATTCGGTTCCGGTTCCGATTCCTGTTTTATGATGTTAGAAAAAACCGGTTTGGAACCGGTTCTATATATATTATATATAATAATAAAAATGATATTATATATAAATTTTTACATCATGTAGGTATTAAATAAAGCAAATTAAACGTACTTTGTTCAAAATATTACACATTAAATTCGGTTTCTACTCAAAATTCGTTTTTTTACAAAATTCAGTTTTTTTGCACAATTCGGTTCCTAAAAGAACCGGAAAACTCGATTTTTACACATTAAATTCGGTTCCAGTTCCTAATTCGGTTCCTGAAGAAAAACCGGTTTTTTTGGTTTCGGTTCCTAATTCGGTTCCTGAAAAAGGTGGTCAAAAACCGAACCGATTTATGTATTTAGAAATCGGTTCCGGTTCTTTAAATTTTTACCAAGAACCGAACCGGTCCCAGTCCTAACTTTTACACATCTATACTTAATATTAAAAGAGAGTCGCAAGAAAATATAAGGAAACATGTGTCATCTCCACGTTAATCCTCTTTTTAAAAATCTTAAAAAAATGGACGTTTAATTTGAGAGGGGTTGGATGATTATTCCATTATATACTATCTACCAATTAAAAACTTCCTCTCATTTTATTCCTTTTATTTTTAATCTAATAGTTTAAATAATTATAACTTTTACGTATCGATTTTATTTTTGAAAAAAATATATTAAATTCGTGCTCTTTAATTTGACATCCATATAGTATATATAAAATAATATAATTATAATATATTTAGATGATTAAAATATTTCAATATAAAAATATAAGACTATTGAAGAAAGATATATTTTTAGTTTATTTTCATAGTTTTTTAACAATTATTTGATTTTTAAGAATTATTTTGTTCTTATTATAAAATACATTAATGTCAAATCATATAAAATTATATTAGTAAAAATATCGGTTGTATACTTTTAATGAAAGTTGATAATACATCACCAACAACAACATCATCAGAGCCTTAGTTCCAAAATGCTTTAGGATCGGATATAATAAAAGTTGATAATAATAAACATAATTTAATTTCTTATTTATAAAATTAGATATAAGTCTCATATTGTCCTATATGAAAAATAAATGACGGTGCTTAATTAATTTATGTTTTTTCTATTATGTGTCTCTACATCACATGATAAGAGTTTATAAATAAAATTAAATCAAATAATAGTATATGTATGTGTATACTGACTCATGGATATTTTATAATGATTTTATAATATTATTGAAATTCGATCACATATTGTTAATATAATAAAATATTTAACATTTTTTGCCGTGAATCGCAGGGGAGGACATCTAGTACTATAAATATAAGGGTAATATTGGAAAAAAACATGTTTTAGATTTGTGATCTTAATCATTGGAAAAAATGAAACCTCCCATTTAAACTGGAAATGAGGGAGTATTTGATTTGTTAGTCTTAAATCTTAACAAAGAAGCAACGGTGAGGCGTTGAGTCCACATCTGGACAGATACAGTGGCGACGTCTGCCTGTCCTCTCTTCTTTCTTGATAGTACATCCACAAGGGCTGTACGGAGATGGCGGCGACGCTGGATCTGAGTTCCAACTTGTCGACCAACAGTAGATTTTTAGGCTATGGAATTTGGGTGAAATTCTCCTTAGATAACTAAGGTTGGTTCTCTAGAAGTGAGAAAGTCAATTCTAATTAAGTTTATTCAGAGTTTTAGTTTGAGGCAAGTACCATGATAGAGGTCAGGGTCCAAGAACTGACTTTGGGCATTATCCGACCATTGTCCGATGGGAAATGATAAGGTTATTGACTTGAAGATTCTTTATAGTTTCTTTTATTTCGAATATTGAACTGTTCTGGGAAAATATATTTATATAGATTAATGTTTGGAATACATATCATATGATTATTTTACTTACATTAGTGATTTGATAGTAACTACTTGAGGGGATGATATGATTTATATATTCAAATACATGTGATGCGGAGAAGTCTTTACAGGGCAGTATAGCAATGCTGGTAATTAGTGGAGATACTAGTACTCAAGGTTGCTGAGTATTATTGTGTAATCGCAACCAGATTGTACACGATACAATGAGGCGACTTTCGTGCAAAATTACATTACGCGATACAATGAGGTGCAAAATAAATTCTCCAGCCCCAGGCCACCTGTTGTTGAGCAGAGCTGGACACCACCTCCAAGTGGTTCCTTCAAGATGAATTTTGATGCATCATTGAGTGCTGAAACTGGTAGTTGTCGAATTGGTGTAGCAGTGCGCAACAGTGACGGAGAAGTTCAAGCTTGTCTGAGGAAGAAAATTCTTAATGTTCGTGACACTGAAATAGGAGAAGCTTGGGCAGCTTGTGAGGCCACTAAACAGCAGGTACAGTCAGTGATCCTGGAGGGCGACAATATGAGTGTGATAGATCAATTACGGCATCCTGATTTTTTGCTTTCTCCTGCTGGTGGTATACTTGCAGACATCAAATCGTTGGGGACCCAGTTTACTTCTTTTTTTGTTTCTTTTACTCGTAGACTTGGTAATAAACTAGCACACCTGCTAGCACAATATTTTGATACCGACTGTTTCGGTTTTTTTGTTTTACCTTTCCCCAACCTGATGTACTGTGATTGCTTGATGATTTTATGAAGTATTGATTCTCCAAAAAAAAAAAGTATTATTGTGTCATTGTCTATGTTTTATTATTTTATTTTATAGTGTTAGTGTTTTTCTATGTTTAATACTGAATTATTTTATTTTATATTATTGTGTCAGAATGTTCTGCATGTATTACCATCTTGAATGTTGTGATTTGTATTTGACAGTATGTCAATGTATTATGTTTGGCTATTCAGTCTGTCGTCGTAAAAAAAATTACAAACATAATATTGATACCTGTCATATACTTTTGTGAATTCACATGGTAAGAGTTACACTTCATTTATTATTAATTCATATCATAACTAAATGATTTTATATTCAAAAGAGTTCTGCACACATCTAAAATTTTATAAACTTCTCGTCATTTCGATGAACAATATTTTATCATAATAAACACTGTTTTCTTCCACCCTTTATTCTTTTTTTTTTCCTAAAAGAAAAAATAAATGACCCTTTATTGTTACGTATATTCAACATATTAGTTACCTATTTGGGCTCTAGATCTTTCTTTAGAATGTTCCCTCACATGAGCTCTATATATCCGGTGGCTTCTAGACTTTTCTATAACTCTGTTACTCTATCTACATGAGCTCTACGCATGTACCTACTTTTTTCTCGACTGCTGCACAATTTTCTACTCTTCTATTTTAAATAAATATCATGTTTAAACTATCTTAAGCTTTTTTAGTTTTATAAATCCATTATTATCCTTAGTTAACTCGTCTCAAATTTCACCTTATTCGCTCTTCATTAACTTTAGTTCGTCTCTTGTTCAGGATAATTTGTATATAAATATATTTTTTTAATTTGTGTGCACAAAATCAAAAAAGTATATACTAAATATGAGGAAGTGGGTCTCTTCATCCTTCTAGGAGGTTCCTAGAAGGTTAAAAAAATCGAATTTGAGTAGAAACCGAATTTAATGTGTAATATTTTGAACAAAATACATTTAATTTGCTTTATTTAATACCTATATTATGTAAAATTTTATATATAATATTATTTTTATTACTATATATATATATATAATATATATAGAATCGGTTCCAAACCGGTTTTTTCTAACATCATAAAACAGGAACCGGAACCGGAACTGAATTATTAAAAAGAAACCGAATTAAGAACCGGAACCGGTTAATAATAAAAAAACCAGAATCGAAACCGAATTTTTCGGTTCGATTCTTATTAAAATTCGGTTCTTCGGGTAAAAACCCTAGCCCTACGAAATACCGAACAACAAAAATACCGAAAAAATTCGACATATATATATATATATATATATATATATATATATATATATATATATATATATATATATATATATATATATATATATATATATATATATATATATCGAAATGCCGAACTTCGTTTTTGTATTTTGCAATACAGAAATACCAAAAAAAAAAAAAAAGAAATCATATCACCCCTTTTATGAGGGAAGGGTAGAATATTTGATGGATCGATATGAAGAGAAAAAAGAGGGCAAGTTAAATAAGTATGCAATGTAGCAAAAACTTTCCAAACGTCCATAAGTGACATTTCTTTTAGTCATATTGCTTCCCATTATTAGGATGAAATATCTGGTGTAACTGATTATACCTCTCCATATCAAAATGTGAATTTTCATAGTATTTTTTTGCTTAACTTTGAATCTTCGCTGGAAATAGCCTTCGAATGAGGCTGTGTTGAAATCCTCAAAAAGAAAGCATAGGTTATTGCAAAATGTAATGAGCTTACAAAGAAGCAAATGAGTTTCATCACGTCCCAGCTCAGCTCCCAAAAAGTTAGGGGAAATTACATATCCTAGTATATTTAAATAAAATATTGCATATATATCATCAACTCAAAATATTTATAAGACTATCAATTTAGATGTGTTTATTTTTGTTGATTTATTTTACATATTTCTTTCCTTTTCACAGGTTCCCACCCACCCACCTACCCATCTCCACTCTCTCTCTCTTTCTCTCCCCATGATTCTAGGTTTCTTTGCTCCTTCAAGAATAACACTTTATTTATATAGATGAAACTGGAAAAAAAAATCAAAATAATTGTGGATTTGACAAGAAATTTAAGATGTTGTGATGGTTGGAGTTTGTGCGGCTGGTTGTGAATCGAAGGCGACGAGCGACATAGATTAGAAGTCGTGGTCGCAACCTGCGGGCTTGGTGGTGGTTGGCAGCGGTTGATCGGAAAATGGCAAACAAATCTGTTTTGGGCGATTTTGTTTGGAGGTAATATCCATCTTGTATGATGTATGAGGTGGTGAGCAGCCATGTTGTTTAGGTTGTAACACCCCCAAGATATTCAGGATATATTACAGCATCGTAGACTCCTACATGGGACCCACCAGGCTAAATAATTAATACCGCTCGTCTAACCATCACGTTAGCAAGAAAACACACATCACCAAGATGAAAATTAAATAAATGCCCGGTACAACCGGTAAACCAGACATCACCGAAAATCACAAATATAATTTAGTATACAATTCATATTCCAAATCAAAATGCCTAAGTACTCGCGAGTACTAATTATCAGTTTACAAGTTTTGAAAACAAACGTTTAAAATAGACAACCAAAATAAAAGAACTCATTTGCACACGTCAACAACCTTGGACAGCATCCTCGTACTGCTCCAGTGCTCGATCGATCGGCTGAACGCAACCTGAAATTCATAACATGAATTTCCCCAAAGATAGGTCCCCAAAGGGGTTAGCAATTACGCTAGTACAAGTAATCAAGGCAAACCATTCGCTTACACATCTCATAGTGCATGCATCCAGTTGTTCAAAAATAAAAATTAAGACGTCTTTTCCCGGTAAACAAATAGTCAATAATCACAGTTGAAAATCGCCTAGGACCGGGGCTAAACCATGGTCCCATCCGAGGCCTTTATGGACCCTCTCGGACTGGCCATAGTTAAAAAATCACGCACATGACTCGCCTAGGACCGGGGCTAAACCACTGGTCCCATCCGAGGCCTCTATGGACCCTCCCGAACTGGCTATCCAAACAAGCTCGTGAATCAGGGGCGAAATCACAGCTTCCTCCGAGGCCCCGTCGGACCCTCCCGGAGTGAGCAAATCACACACATATACATTAGCATTCCATGTTAAGCATAAGGGTTTCACAAGAATACTTGCCTTGAGAAGTTGACGATGAAATGAACGGGAAATCAACTACGCTTGCTAGGAACCGACGACCCCGAACCTAACGATTCGAAAAAAACAATCACAACCAGTTCTACACGAAACCTACCTATGATTCATGTAAATTTGTACAAAAACAACGAGGATGGGTCGCACCCGGACCTTCTCAATTTCACAATTACCACGAAATTTACCATAAACTCGTAGGGAAAACATGAATACCACTAAAATTAATCACATACATCATGGATTAATCAACAACACGGAATAAATCGGACATTAAATCGAAAACCCCCAAATTCCCCAAAAATAGGGTTATAAGATATTACCTTGGATCAAAGATGAAGAACACAAATAGATGTTGTTAATCTACACCAGGAACTCAAGAAAGATGATATCATGAAGTTACAAGACTTCAAATCCCTTAGATCGCCCACAGCCGCGGAGGAGGAAAAAAAGTGAGAAATAGACGCGTCTGAGGTCAACTCTCGGGTATATATAACTAGACGGTTTAGCATGCGCTAACGGCTTATGGTTAGCATGCGCTAACGGCTTATGGTTAGCGTGCCCTAACCAGCCAACCCTGGTCCAGAACCTTCGGTTCTGACCAGTTAGCGTGTGCTACCCGATAATTAGCGTGCACTATAAGCCCCCTGTTAGTGTGCGCTATCGACCTATAGCGTGCACTACCTGTTCGTCATCCAGAGTCCAGAAACATTCTGCCTTAACTGGAATACCAAATTAGCATACGCTGCCACACACCTAGCGTACGTTAAATCTACAGACTTAGCGTGCGCTAAAATGCTCGTTCAGATAGCAGAAACAACCTACTGCCACTGTTGTGCTCGAATCATTAGCGCGCGCTACTCAACGAATTTAGCATGCGCTACACAACGAAATTTACGTGCGCTAACGAGTGCAGACAGTAGTACAAACAGCACTCAAAGATGAAAAACGGCGAATTCTTCCCCGGATGAAAACAATGCGCACCCGACACCAAACAACGGACTAAAGAAGACACACGTACGATGAGTTCGAGCCAGAACTAAAGCACTAAAAGAAAACACGATTTTGACTACCCAAAGGTTCGGAAAACGACAACAATAGTAATTACCCCAAAACTTTGGGAAATTACAAAACAGCCCAAAACATCTGAAATACACGATACACAGTCAAAACACCAAACAAGAGCTCACAACATGCATAATAACATAAGATGGATTTACGGCAACCCCAAAACGGAAGTTCTGAATAACGATTATGAGAATCGAACCAAATAGCGACGGAAATGACGATAAACACGGAATTGAGTACAACAAGTTCGAAACAAGCTCGGATGACAAAAGGTCCAGTATTAAATATTCTCAAGATATCAATACGGTTACAAGCGAGATAGTAAAAATGAAAAATACACCAAAATAAAAAATACCAGAAAAAAGGAAAAATGCGGATATTACATAGGTTTCTGCTGTGCTGGTCTGATGTAGCGCGGGTTCTCGGACTGGCGTGGCGGCTACGGGATTGTAAATATAGGGTTCCTTCCATTTTTCTTTACAAAAACATATGTCAGTTTTTTATTTATTAAAAGGTATTCAAATGTGTATATAGCATGACAGAATCGAGGGATTTGTACTTCAATATAACAAAATTGTTGCATATATGTATCCAAATATATGTGGTTGAATCTAAATTTTATGATATTCAAATGTTTTGATTACTTTCCTTTTATTTTTTGGTATGAGAGTGCACCTGTGTATTTACATATATACACTATGTACTATGTTTGTTCAACGAAGTACTTCATATGCTTGGCCATTTTCAAGTAGATTTATATTAGTGTTCAATCTACAAGTATCGTTATTCATGCGCATATGACAACGAAGTCCTTTAACTTATTCAATTACTTTTATACGATAAAAGATTCATCTTTATAACTGATTGATGAGGTCGGAAAGATTATACGATTCTGGTGGCCATTTTATAGTTTATTTCAAACAAAAATTTGGCTACACGTGAAATACTATTTGACTATTCAAGTACAAATCAGTTGATACTATACTTTCATTCTTGAACATAGTAGGATTATTTTACATTGTTAACAATTATTTAAAATTATATATTCTAATAATTTATTCAAATAATGTAGCCCTTATGTTTGCAATATTTTACCTTTATGCAAATATAAAGTAACCGATTTTTTTGTAAAAAGATAATCTATACTAAGAGTATGCAAACTTATGTTGCTCAAATTTTTAAGTTTTAATTTAATTAACTAATGTATAGTAACAAGAAGTATCTGCTTGCGTTTATTGCATTACATAAAGTTCATCCACAATTAAGTAGTGCACAATCACTCCAAGTATTTGAATATTAAATTTTAATGATATATCTTATTTATGCACCTATGAGAATATATCGTTTATCTTATTCAAGTAATTTCATATGATGAATGAGTGATCTTCATAATTGACTGATGCAATAGAATGAACTTGTGATTTTCGTAACCATTGTAAAATTAATTTTAATCAAATATCTCGAAACATATGAATAAATACTTGGTACCATATTATAAAAGGCCCTATCTTTATTAGTACCAAACCATAAAAGTAACAAGTTATATATCCTTATTCATAAGAGTATAAGTTTTTGATACCAAAATGTGTTAAAAGATATTATTACTCTTAAGTCTACTATTAAAAGATAAAAACATAAAAAACAGAAAAGCAATAAAATAAAAATCGGCCCCACAACCTCTCTCTCGTCCAAAAAAAATTCTCTCTATTTGTCGCAAAACCCGACTGTCCCAACCAAACCTATTACCGGCGAGAAAATATCCGACTCCGACTCCAACCGAAAATCCGGACACGACAGAAGTTCCTCACACGATAGTGACACCCAATCTGAAGAAGACTTCGTCAATGAGCTGCCAGTTAGTGCAATTTAGTCACACATGGTCGCGCCCACTACGGTGCCTAAAAAAAAAACTATTTTGCACACTATGGTCTACACACAACGGGCATCGATCATGTTAGCCGTCGTGGGCAAGAATACCAAAGGCATCTGCCTTGCACACGATGGTATCCACATAACGCGCATTAATTGTGTGAGCGATCGTGGGACACACGATGGTCTTCACACGATTGGGCATCGATCGTGTGCAAGATAATGGCCTTTTTTTGTTCGTTTCCTTAGGCATTATATCATGGTCTTATGATTTGTATGTCTATACTGTAGACTGGTTGCATATGGACTACATTACGCTTTGTTACACGACAAGTCAGTCTTTGCATACGCGAGGTGGTATTTAAAGAGATAATTGAGACACTAAAAAGTATTGGCCACAATTCTGCAGTTGGTGATTGAGCATCGAGAGCTTGACCGAGGGGGTCCTTGGAAGTTTGATTAAAGTTAGGAGAAATAGGAGTACAAATACTGCGCTACATCACTTTATTACCCATCAGTTGGAGGGTGATCAAATCCCTCCGGATGAGTCGTGGTTTCAGGTTTGAGGTAGGACCATTTGTTTTACGGCCAGTGACTTTGCCATGGTCACTGGACTGCACTTTGGAAACTCTACCTTCCATCCACAGGACAACCATCTCCTTCGGTCTGGCAGTATTTTCCACAGAATACTCTATGGCAATAATATTAAGGTTAGTGTTATGCGAAAGAAGTTCAATGGTCTAGATTTTGGTAGAGACATAAGAGATTATGTGAAGGTAACTAATTTGCTGATATACTACTACTGTATCCTATGCCATGACAACATGATGGTCGAGACATGGGCATGGGCATTAGTTGAGGATTTCGAACAGTGGGATGTGTTTCCTTGGGGTTCTTTTGGCTTTAGGGTTTTGTCTTACTGCATAGACAATGTGGCCATGAAGGAGAGAGAGGAATATTAGGACTATCACTTCTATGGTTTGCTTTTGGCTTTACAGATATGGTCGTACGAGATGATTCCTTCATTGAGAGAATTATGTGGAATTCGAGATAAATCTGTCCAAGTTCCCCGGTGTTTGATGTGGGCTGCAAGGAAGATCTTATGTGATTTCACTCATTTCTTCGACGAGAAGGTACGTAAATTTATAAAAGTATTTTCTTGTGACTTCACTCATTTCTTCAACGTTATGTGATTTTACTCTAATGGTATGCTTTACTGACTTGTTTTGCAGCACAAAGTACTTCCCTCTGTAGTGCATCTGAAGGAGGATGAGGATGAGTACTACTACCTGAGTTTTGAGAATTGCTCGTCATACAATGTTAAGTTCATAAAGCCTATACGAATAGTTGTGAAGAACAAGGAGGATGAGCCGAGAAAGAAAGTTATGGATAGGTTGAAAAAGACTATTGGGAAAATAATTACACATGAGTCGGCACACAAAGTGTAGAAGTGATGCCGACAGAGTACCCCACCAGTAGATCGTGCAGAGACATCTGAGCGGGAGAGGCAGACAGAGAGGATGTGTTGTATCATGGACTTACTTGTCCGGACCACACCCAGGACACGAGCAGGGATGAGTACTTCGATCTCCGTTTGAAGGCGATCTTGCACGACGAGTCTGAGACAGGATTTATTGCTCGAGTTTCTCGTCGGGTCCTTTCTAGGATCGTGGATATCTTTGGACCTATGCATGGGCGTTCTAGGAGCCCGCTGCACTACTATGTTAGGAGCCATGATAGGTCTCCCGATCAACCTCGTCATTCTGCATCTATTAGCAGCGCCCAGTGGAGGATTCCTGACCCTCCACGTCACTCAGTCTCTGCTGCAGCCCACAATCATCATTCTCGAGTCACCCAATCACCATTCTCGAGTCAACACGGTTATAATCAAATCAAACAACCACTTTGTACTATTTTAATCCTCATTACACATTTATCATTATTACTTACACAAATTATTATCTAAGGTACACAAGCATACACCATATGTCAGGCTTTCAATAGGATACAGAGAGTGACATCCAATTCTTAATGTTCATTGACCTTCTTGGTCGTTTTTTACTAACCTTATTGATCAGCTAGTTGCATTGTAATTAGCATGGTACATCATGATGGGAGGACTTTCGACGCCGTAATATGCCTCGAATATCTCGTAGGTGATACATATATATAATAAATATATAATGACCTCACGAATTTGCTGTGGGGCAAGTTGAAATTGATATTTTATAATGCCCATCCCTATATTTTACGGTGCGGAGAATGCTGTTAGATGGATAAAAATTCGTAAAAATGATATGAAAAAAAAATATTTGGAAGAAGTATTTTAATTTTAAAAAATGAGAAGTTTACAGGTAGGTCTTAGTAATTTACATGCCTCATATAAAAATTTATTTTCAATTCATAAAAATTTATATGGAAAAATATTTTCTTTGGAAGGAATGATTCAGTAGAAAAAAATGAAAGCTTTAGAGGTAAGTCTTAATAATTTACACACCTCATCGTCGGATCGAGGTATTTTTCTTGATTCCCTAGAGTTAACTTTTTGGGAGTTTTGTTCTTGATTTCATTTTCCATCAAATTTTGATAAACCGGTTGTTGTTAAAATGATGTTGTTAAACATATCCTATGGATTGTATATCCATATTTCGGTTTGGAATTTTATTTTCATCTTTTGTCGGGTCGATTCGTGTTCTTGGCCATTTTGGGGGAAACCCTTGCACTTTCGTCGTTTGTTCCTTTAATTCAGCGGCTTTGGGTCGTGCTATAGAATTTATTTTCATTGTTGTTATTGTCGTTCGTAGTTTTGTCGCGGGTTGGCGTCCAGCGGCGTCGGCGGATTCATAGTCGGTTCGTGCCATCCTACTTCGGTCGATTCTCCGCGTTTGTGATTATTCGAGGCAAGGATGGTCGGTGATCGTTTTGGTGTGTTTGCTTGGTTTTTTGAAATGAACTTTCAAAATATTCGATTTAACCTCGTTAAAGGTTTCAAAACCGTGTGTATTTTGTGAATGTTATGTTCGTAAATGATTAAGTGAATCCCATGGATATGTTCGATGTTGGTGTTGTGATTTGATAATATACAGATATACATATATTATCCCATTCGGTGCATTGTAACTCGACGATTATGTCGTGTTATGTGTTTGTTGCCTTTGAGTGAATTGTTTGGATATCCTTGACGTACTGTCTTATGTGTGTGAATGTGTGGATATGGGCGGGGTCTACGGTGACACATGGCTTGTGATCATGTGGTCAGGATGTAACAAGTGATTGATCCAATCGTGAGAGCCTAAGGATACCTACGGTGACACATGACTTGCGATCATGTGGTCAGGAGACAACAAGTGATTGATCCAACCGTGAGATGACGTGGCAAGTGATCATGGTGGTATGAGAAAACCTACGATTACACATGACTTGTGATCATGTGGTCAGGAGACAACAAGTGATTGATCTAACCATGAGATGATGTGGCATGTGTTCACGGTGGTATATATATATATGATTTTGGATGTGTTTTAGCAGGTCGAGCACCTTGGATGTGTTACCGAGATTTCGTATCTTGGGTAGTTATATTTTGTTGACCTTATGTCCGTCGAGGACACGTGATGTGGGCTTTAAACCTGGTGAATTGTTGTTGGTTTTTATTTGAAAAAACAGATCTTTGGCTTGTGACCCCTGTTGGTTTGGAAAGAGAAGGATTCGATAATCCTAAATTGTTTTCCATTAAAACTCCGATGGTATTTTAAACCATTTTTCAAACTGTTCTCGTGTTTTGTGACCTTTCGAATTTGGAAAGTTTTACTCAAACTCTTGCCTCGAGAAATATTTCTGTTATGTTTGAATCTTTGAGGATTCATGGTTATTATTATTCTTGGAATATGATTTGTATGACTCGTATTTTGCACTTTGTACTTGCACTAGCAAAATAGTGGAATTTTGCTAACCCCCGAGTAATCGGGGGTGGATGCATTCAGTTTTGGGGAGCATAACACGGGGTTGACATGAAGGATGATGAAAGATGATCGATACTAATCACATGAGGACCCATGCGATGTCGTATTAGTTTAGTTGTACTTTATTTCCATGTAGTATTTTCCCCGTTGACGGGAGTGTGTTGTATTTTGACCTGCATGGGCATGTATTGAGATTGAGTTGTATGTATTATGAAGATGGAAAGTAGCAAATTTATCTCAACTCCAATCTCTTCTACATTAAAACCAGACAAAGCCGAAATGGGAAATCGACGATCAAAATTTATTTTGAGGTATGATCGGCTCTCTGCTTTATTTAACTGCATCTAGACCAGATATAATTTTTGCTACATGCTTATGTGCCATATTTCAATAAAATCAAAAGAAATCTCATTTAACTGCTTGTAAACGAATTTATTGTTATTTAAATGGAACTATTGGTCTAGGACGATGGTATCCATCATGTCTTGATTTTAATTTAATTGCATATAATGACGCCGATTTTGGTGGCTGTAAGATTGACAAGAAAAGTACTAGCGACATATGTCATTTTATTGGTTCATGCTTAATTTCTTGGGGAAGTAAAAAGCAGACTAGTGTAGCAATGTCTACAGAAGCTGAGTACGTGGATGCAGGTAGTACATGTGCGCAAGTATTATGAATAAAAAATCAACTTTGTAATTATGATATTTATATTGAAAATACTCCTATTTTGTATGATAACACTATCGCAATAAATCTTAGTAAGAACACTGTTTTGCACAGTAGAACCAAGCATATAGATATCAGACATCATTTCGTACGTGATCATGTTCAAAAGAAAGATATATTTTTAATCTTTGTCGGTACCAAGGATCAACTCGCAGATATTTTTACAAAACCCTTACCCGAGGAATCCTTTAACACTATTCTCTTACAACTCGACACGGGACATATCGACAAAATAATCATTAAACAAATATTAGACTTGCAATCTATTTAAATATCTTAACTTAAGTTAAATTCTAAAAAAGATAGCGTATGCTAGCTATATAGCATAACGTACGTAATAATCACCCATATGTATAAAGTGTCAATATTATATAGGGTTACATAGCAGGACAACCTACGTGTAACGCCCCGACTTTCTAGGGTAAATATTGGGGAAAAATAAATAAAAGGTAAATTTTGAGAAAAATAATTTTCTTGAGAATATAAAAATTCTCGCCTACAAAGTCGAGTCGCTACACTGACATAAACATAAATACCTTTAAATAAAGTGACATTACATCATAAATGCGAGGTAAAAATTTGCGGCGGAAGAATAATTCATAATTTATAAATTTCTGATCAATGTTTCCCCAAATAAGTTTTCAAACATTTGACAAAAGAAACATCATATAATAATTTCATCTTTCATATGCCCTCTCGGCTCGCTCCTTCGTCCATCCGGCTCGGTTCAACCTGCAGGTTCAATAAAGGTGGGGGTGAGCTTCCTTCAGCTCATGGAAATCACACTGATCACAGTAATATACAATCTCATGGAAAGCATAACATGAATAATCTAACACATTTTTCCTCAACGTAATTGCATACTCACAATATTACGTAGAGCATGAATCGAGCACGCATACACGAATATTGAGGTTGCGCAGGTGCCCCCGCAACAACATCAAACATAAACACAATACCACATAACATGAATCGAGCACGCATGTGAATATTGAGGTTGCGCAGTGTCCCGCAACAACATATATCTTAAGATAGCCTCTTACACGAAACAAAGTTAGCACGAATTACAACGTGCATAAAAATTTTAAACATGAATAGAAGTTCACATACAGTCAATTAAAGCAATTAAAGTGATAGTGAAAATTCCCACCGAATAAATGATGATGTCGACTTGAAATGAAGATGCTCGACTCACGATCTAAGCCCGTAAATCCTCGATAAAGTCTACATATAATAACGATAATAATTATAATCATTACAATTTATTATTTATATAATAAATGAAAAGATACGAATATCACTATATAATAGCGAAAATAAATTATAATTGTTCATTAATATTAACCGAAGAGTTAACATTATTAATGATCAAATTAAAATACTTATGCATAATTTCAAATTAATTATTAATATTAATTGAAGTTCAACATTTTAATGTTTCGGTCAAAATAGGGCCGGAAGTGAATTTTAAAAGTGGGTCAAATTATAAGAGATGATAAGTCGATTGGGTTAAAATCGAAGAATTATAAATCAAAACGAGTTTAAATTGAAGTATCCCGAATTTACGGGGTCAAAATTAAAAGTTCTCGAAACCGGGAGGACTAAATTGAATACTCCTAAAAATTCGGGGTATAAATACCCCTAGACCTAATCTGCCCGACAAGTTCATTTCTTCTTCTTCCGTCTTTCTCCTCCCATCTTCGCCCTTCTTCCTCTCGCCCTCTCCACTCTCTCATTATCTAGAAATTAGATTGCAGAAACACACACACACCGCAAATTATACACACCCACACACGTAAAGCTACACACATCCACGGTTTCTCACACACACACCGTCCCTCACACCATAAATTCGCACTCGCACCACCTCGCCGGCTCGCCCGAGCTTGGGCCGACCGATCGCGGCAGACTCCGGGCTATGTCGGCGGTGATTCCGGTGAAGCTAAGGCGAAGGCTTCGACAGCTTGACAAACGGTCGTGATGGTCGATTTTGGTTTCGCTACAATTGGGAGAGCAAAGCTGGTTTGGACGGTGGAAAATCGGGCACTTGGGGCTCGCGATTTGTTTGGTCCGTCCGGTCGTGGTTGCGGCGGGCGCAGATTATGGCGGATGGTTTGGTGAAAGTCGATTTGGGTAATTTCTATGAAATGGGTTGGAAAAATCGAGTTTAGATTCGGGCTCGGCCCGAATTTGTTTTGCTCGATATTGAGGAATTTGAAGGTCAAATTTGGAATTGGCTTGGGCAAGAATGATAAGTTATGGTGTTTTGTGTAAAAATCCATATAAGTGTTGTTCGTAAATTTTGATTGAACACCTCTTTTTTATTATATTTATATTTTGTTGCGATTGGTTTAGTTCTTGTTTGAAATTAAATACGTACGAATAATAACAATCGGTGTAAATTGCGGGATGAGAAGAAAATTGGGTCCAAATTCTTACCTTTGTTGGAGAAGATGGCTTCGAGAAAATTGAGAGTTGATGTTTGAATCGATCGACGGAGGAGGTCGGAGGATGATTTGCAACCGAGATTCCTTAGGAAGATTTACGTGTTTTGATGGATTTTAGACGATTCTACACTTGAGATGAAATCATTGGGAGATAGTTTGCAGAGAAAAGTTGTGCAGATTCTCTTTTTTTTTTCTTTTGAACGATGGGAAGAACTGGGGTTGGGGACGGCTGGGCAGAAAAGTTGTATTCTGTGTTGTATTTTGTACTGCAGATACAGTGTATTTATACTGTAGGTTTAGGGTTAGGGTTTAATTAATTTTTTTATGGGCTTAATCTGCAATTTGGGTCAGTACAATTACGCTTGGGCCAAGGTAATAATAATAATAATAATAATAATAATAATAACAATAATGATAATAATTTGGACCTGTCAGCCACAGGCTTCCAATGGCAGGCCATCTGGAGCATCAGCAGGCGTGTCAAAAATAATGATAATAATAATGATAATGATAAAAAAATAATAATAATGATAAAAATAATAATAACAGTGGTAATAATGTTAATAACATCAATACTAATAATATCGAAAGTAATATAAATGATGATATAGAAATAATGAAGAATAAAATATTAATATCGTTAATATTAATATTTCTCCCATTATAAATATTATTATTAATAATATCTTTAATTATCATACTTAAAAATGATTAATATTAAATGTTCTGAAATTAACTTGAGAAATTGACTCGGGTTTGGAACATAAGATATATCATGAAAATATCTGATCTTATTAAATGATATTATATGAAGTTGACTTGTACGTGTAGTGAAAGTAATTGTACAACAATTACTCACTCGGTAATGAAATGAGATTAAATGAAATAAAATGCATTATTAACATTATTAATGACTACTAGAATGTAACTGACAAAAATGACTCGGGCTAGGACTTGTGATACGTCGAAATAAATATTCATGATCCTTTAAATTGAATTAAATAACATGAAATGCATTATAATATTATTATAAAATAATAATATTGCATTATAAAATGACGGGTATTACATCCTACCCGTCTTAGAAAAATTTTCGTCCTCGAAAATAAATGATATACCTCGATTGAAGAAGTTCGGATAACGAGCTTGAAGTTCCTCTTCACGCTCCCAAGTGGCTTCGTCCTTGCTGTGGTTACGCCATTGGATCTTGACGAACACCTTCTCTTTATTCCTCAATTGCCGGACTGATCGATTGAGAATCAGTTCTGGTTCTTCTTCATAGGTAAGGTCTTTGTTCATCTCTACGGAGGTATAGTTGATGACGTGGCTGGGGTCGTGCACATATTTTTTTCAACAATGATACGTGGAAGACGTTGTGCACAGCCAAAAGTTCCGGGGGTAAAGCCAAATGGTAACCTAACTCTCCAATCCGCTCGAGGATTTCGAACGGTCCAATATACCTTGGTCTCAACTTGCTCCTCGGACCAAAACGAACAATTCCCTTGGTAGGAGATACCATCAGGAATACTTTGTCGCCAACACAGAATTCGAAATCTTTCCTACGCTTGTCGGCGTAAGACTTCTGACGGTCCTGGGCTATCTTGATCCTCTCACGAATCTTATCCACCATGCCAACTGTTTGCTCGATCATCTCGGGACCCAAAATCCTCCTTTCTCCTACCTCATCCCAATACAGTGGTGATCGACACTTCCTACCATATAAGGCTTCATACGGTGCCATACCGATCGTCGACTGGTAACTGTTGTTGTAAGCAAATTCTACCAAAGGCAACAGTCGTTCCCAATTATTTCCCATATCTAGCACACATGCTCGCAACATATCCTCAAGAATCTGGATGGTCCTCTCGGACTGACCATCAGTTTGAGGATGATAAGCCGTACTAAAATTCAACTGCGTTCCCAAAGCTTCTTATAAACTCTCCCAAAAACGCGATGTGAAACGAGTATCCCTATCGGATACTATAGAGACTGGCACTCCATGCAACTTAATAATCTCCCTGATATACAGTTGAGCATACTGATCCATTCGAAAGTTCATCTTAACTGGGATAAAATGAGCTGACTTTGTGAGTCGGTCGACAACAACCCAAATAGCATGGTTTCCTCTTTCCGTTCGAGGCAAACCTACCACAAAGTCCCTCGTAATGTGCTCCCATTTCCATTCTGGGATATGAAGTGACTTAAGTAATCCAAAGGGGCGTTGGTGTTCTGCCTTCACTTGTTGACAAACTATACACATTCTGACAAAGTCTGCCACATCTCTTTTCAAACCTTCCCACCAAAATGTCCCCTTAAGATCTTGGTACGTCTTTGTACTCCCAGGGTGTGCTGTATACGGAGTACTATGTACCTCCTTCAATATAGCTTCTTTCAACTTAACAATATTGGGCACACAAATCCTCCCTTCATAATACATCGTGCCATCATCTGACACGCTAAAACCTTTATCCTCACCTGAAAGAGTACGTTCTTTCATCTTGACCAAGAAGTCGTCCTGTCCTTGACCTTCTTTGATTTGTTCCCTCAAGGTTGGTTGTACCACCAAACTAGCCAATAATGACTCAGCTGGTCTCGATGGTGTAGCCACCTCAAGGTTCATCCTTGCAAATTCCTTGACCAAGTGTTCCTCCTTGGTCAACAAACAAGTCAGATCTCCTCTTGCCTTACGGCTTAGTGCATCAGCAACTACGTTTACCTTACCGGGGTGGTAATGAATTGTACAATCGTAGTCTTTGACCAACTCAAGCCATCTGCGCTGCCTCATATTCAATTCCTTCTGGGTGAAAATATATTTCAGACTTTTGTGGTCTGTATAAATTTCACACTTACCTTCATAAAGGTAATGTCTCCAAATCTTCAGGGCATGAACTACCGCTGCTAATTCCAAATCATGAGTAGGGTAGTTCAGCTCGTGCAGTTTCAACTGTATCGAAGCATATGTAACTACCTTGCCCTCTTGCATAAATACACATCCCAAACCTTGCTTGGATGCATCACTGTAGATGACAAATTCTTTCGTCGGATTGGGAATCGTCAAAACTGGTGCAGCAGTCAACCTTTGCTTAAGTTCTTGGAAACTCCTTTCGCATTTCTCATTCCATAAGAAAGCTTCTCCCTTTCGAGTTAATCTAGTCATAGGTGCAGCAATCTTTGAAAATCCCTCGATAAATCTCCGATAATAACCGGCTAATTCCAAGAAGCTTCGAACTTCATTCGCATTACTCGGTACTTTCCAATCATTGACTGCCTCAACTTTAATCGGGTCAACCTCAATTCCTTTAGAAGTGACCACATGTCCCAAAAATGCAACTCGGTTAAGCCAGAATTCACACTTGTTGAATTTCGCATATAACTTCTCCTTGCGCAGTATTCCCAATACCGTTCTAAGATGCTGCTTATGTTCAACCTTGGTCTTCGAATATACAAGTATGTCATCAATAAACACAATGACAAACTTATCCAAATAAGGTTGAAATACACGGTTCATGAGGTCCATGAATACCGCTGGCACATTAATCAAACCAAATGGCATCACTATAAATTCAGTGTCCATAACGAGTTCGAAATGCGGTCTTCGGGATATCATCACTCTTAATCCTCAGCTGGTGATATCCGGATCTCAAATCTATCTTCGAAAATACTCCCGATCCTCCAAGTTGATCGAATAGGTCCTCTATTCTAGGAAGTGGATATTTATTCTTTATCGTGAGTCGATTAAGTTCACGATAGTCAATGCACATCCTCAAACTTCCGTCCTTTTTCTTCACGAAGAGCACTGCCGCACCCCATGGCGAAACACTCGGTCGGATAAATCCAGAGTCGAGTAGTTCCTGGAGTTGTACCTTCAACTCTTGCAATTCCTTAGATGTCATCCTATAGGGAGCCTTTGATATTGGTGCCGCTCCTGGCACTAGATCAATCGAGAACTCAACTTGACGATTCGGTGGAACTCCGGGAAAGTCTTCGGGAAAGACATCTGGATACTCTTTGAAGATAGGTACATCAGCTACCGTCCTCTCCATAGTCGTTTTCCCAATCACATTCACCAAGAATCCTTGGCAATCACGCTTCTTCAACATCTTCACAGTTTTCATGGCTGAAATCACCCTCGGGGTTCTACTGTGTCTAACTCCCTCGAATACAGTCTTGACATCAACCGACAGACATAAAGTTACCCTCCTTTCGGAGCATTCGACTACAGCTCTATGCTTGTCCAACCAATCCATACCCAAAATGACGTCAAAATCGCTAAGTTCCACTAAGTGTAAGTTGACTAAGAAGCTATGTTCGTTAATCTCTATCTTCACGTTGATAGTTATCGAGTCTACATGCACTACTCCCATCATCACTACTAATAATCTATACAATGGGAATAGGGGATCGTGGCTCAATCCACGAAATGACTTCATGTTCAGACTCGATATCTGTCATCAACACGTCCTTCATATTTTCGGCGAGATCCACCCTTGAGCTTTCAACAGGAATTTCTTCCGGATCTTCTTCTGGACCTTCTTCAGGATCCTACTCTGGTTCTTATTCTGGATCTTCTTCGGGATCCTCCTCCGAGTCTTCCTCGTCCGTGGAGTCGGCATCCCAATTTGCAGCTGGAATCTCCTCTCGAGCATATAAATCCAATAGGCGCCCAGCGACAAATTGGAAATCGTCCGCAGCCTCTCGCTCTTCAAGCAATCTGTTGATGGCCCTTTTCCAAAGCCGGAAGATGCAGCAACTCCAGTCTTCGGATAATTTCTCCATCAAGTGCTCTAGATGGCGGGTGACGGAACCTTGTTTCCCAGATTTTAGCCACTTACTTAGTCTATTAATGACGTAGTGTGGCACATTTTCTGGTAGACTTGGGTCGTCCCACCAGTCCTTACGCGCTAGGAGACGCGAGTCAAAAGTAGTTGGGAGCTTCTTACGTGGAGTCATTCTAGGTTTGGCCATTTTAACAGTTCGTACATACATAAATAATTATATGAGTAAAATGAAATGACATATGCATGAATAATGACTGAAATTCGGTACCTCAGACGGAGTGACGAAGTGGCGAAGCTGAGAGCATATGATACTTTTACATTTTAGCGAGTCTACAGAAAGGTAAGACCTCGCTCTGATACCACTATGTAACGCCCCGACTTTCTAGGGTAAATATTGGGGAAAAAATAAATAAAAGGTAAATTTTGAGAAAAATAATTTTCTTGAGAATATAAAAATTCTCGCCTACAAAGTCGAGTCGCTACACTGACATAAACATAAATACCTTTAAATAAGGTGACATTACATCATAAATGCGAGGTAAAAATTTGCGGCGGAAGAATAATTCATAATTTATAAATTTCTGATCAATGTTTCCCCAAATAAGTTTTCAAACATTTGACAAAAGAAACATCATATAATAATTTCATCTTTCATATGCCCTCTCGGCTCGCTCCTTCGTCCATCCGGCTCGGTTCAACCTGCAGGTTCAATAAAGGTGGGGGTGAGCTTCCTTCAGCTCATGGAAATCACACTGATCACAGTAATATACAATCTCATGGAAAGCATAACATGAATAATCTAACACATTTTTCCTCAACGTAATTGCATACTCACAATATTACGTAGAGCATGAATCGAGCACGCATACACGAATATTGAGGTTGCGCAGGTGCCCCCGCAACAACATCAAACATAAACACAATACCACATAACATGAATCGAGCACGCATGTGAATATTGAGGTTGCGCAGGTGTCCCCGCAACAACATATATCTTAAGATAGCCTCTTACACGAAAACAGGTTAGCCTGAATTACAACGTGCATAAAAATTTTAAACATGAATAGAAATTCACATACACAGTCCAATTAAAGCAATTAAAGTGATAGTGAAAATTCCCACCTGAATAAATGATGATGTCTGACTTGAAATGAAGATGCTCGACTCACAGTCCTAAGCCCGTAAATCCTCGATAAAGTCTACATATAATAACGATAATAATTATAATCATTACAATTTATTATTTATATAATAAATGAAAAGATACGAATATCACTATATAATAACTGAAAATAAATTATAATTGTTCATTAATATTAACCGAAGAGTTAACATTATTAATGACTGAAATTAAAATACTTATGCATAATTTCAAATTAATTATTAATATTAATTGAAGTTCAACATTTTAATGTTTCGGTCAAAATAGGGCCGGAAGTGAATTTTAAAAGCTGACTGGGTCAAATTATAAGAGATGATAAGCTGACTGGGTTAAAATCGAAGAATTATAAATCAAAACGAGTTTAAATTGAAGTATCCCGAATTTCTGGGGTCAAAATTAAAAGTTCCTGAAAACTGGGAGGACTAAATTGAATACTCCTAAAAATTCGGGGGTATAAATACCCCTAGACCTAATCTGCAGCCGACAAGTTCATTTCTTCTTCTTCCCGTCTTTCTCCTCCCATCTTCTGCCCTTCTTCCTCTCGCCCTCTCCACTCTCTCATTATCGGCCGAAATTAGATTGCAGGAAACACACACACACCGCAAATTATACACACCCACACACAGAAAGCTACACACATCCACGGTTTCTCACACACACACCGTCCCTCACACCATAAATTCGCACTCGCACCACCTCGCTGGCTCGCCCGAGCTTGGACCGACCAGTCGCGACGGGCTCCGGGCTATGTCGGCGGTGATTCCGGTGAAGCTAAGGCGAAGGCTTCGACAGGCTTGACAAACGGTCGTGATGGTCAGATTTTGGTTTCTGGCTACAATTGGGAGAGCAGCAACTGGTTTGGACCAGACTGGAAAATCGGACACTTGGGGCTCCGGCGATTTGTTTGGTCCGTCCAGTCGTGGTTGCAGCGGGCGGCAGATTATGGCGGATGGCTTGGTGAAAGTCTGATTTGGGTAATTTCTATGAAGTGGGTTGGAAAAATCTGAGTTTGGATTCGGGCTCGGCCCGAATTTGTTTTGATCGATATTGAGGGGCTGAAGGTCGGGGCTGGAATTGGCTTCGGGCAAGAATGATAAGTTATGGTGTTTTGTGTAAAAATCCATATAAGTGTTGTTCGTAAATTTTGATTGAACACCTCTTTTTTTTATTATGTTTATATTTTGTTGCAGTTGGTTTAGTTCTTGTTTGAAATTAAATACGTACAGAATAATAACAATCGGCTGTAAATTGCAGGATGAGAAGAAAATTGGGTCTGAAATTCTTACCTTTGTTGGAGAAGATGGCTTCTGCAGAAAATTGAGAGTTGATGTTTGAATCGATCGACAGGAGGAGGTCCGGAGGATGATTTGCAACTGAGATTCCTTAGGAAGATTTACGTGTTTTGATGGATTTTAGAACGATTCTACACTTGAGATGAAATCTGTTGGGAGATAGTTTGCAGAGAAAAGTTGTGCAGATTCTCTTTTTTTTTTCTTTTGAACGATGGGAAGAACTGGGGTTGGGGACGGCTGGGCAGAAAAGTTGTATTCTGTGTTGTATTTTGTACTGCAGATACAGTGTATTTATACTGTAGGTTTAGGGTTAGGGTTTAATTAATTTTTTTATGGGCTTAATCTGCAATTTGGGTCAGTACAATTATGCTTGGGCCAAGGTAATAATAATAATAATAATAACAATAACGATAATAATTTGGACCTGCCAGCCACAGGCTTCCAATGGCAGGCCATCTGGAGCATCAGCAGGCGTGTCAAAAATAATGATAATAATAATGATAATGATAAAAAAATAATAATAATGATAAAAATAATAATAACAGTGGTAATAATGTTAATAACATCAATACTAATAATATCGAAAGTAATATAAATGATGATATAGAAATAATGAAGAATAAAATATTAATATCGTTAATATTAATATTTCTCCCATTATAAATATTATTATTAATAATATCTTTAATTATCATACTTAAAAATGATTAATATTAAATGTTCTGAAATTAACTTGAGAAATTGACTCGGGTTTGGAACATAAGATATATCATGAAAATATCTGATCTTATTAAATGATATTATATGAAATTGAGCATGCGTGTAGTGAAAGTAATTGTACAACAATTACTCACTTCGGTAATGAAATGAGATTAAATGAAATAAAATGCATTATTAACATTATTAATGACTACTAGAATGTAACTGACAAAAATGACTCGGGCTAGGACTTGTGATACGTCGAAATAAATATTCATGATCCTTTAAATTGAATTAAATAACATGAAATGCATTATAATATTATTATAAAATAATAATATTGCATTATAAAATGACGGGTATTACACTACGTTACAAGATATACATAACATATGCAAAGGACTATGCATAACATATGCTATGTTTGAAAATGAACCGTTGTGCAGTTTCCAGAAGGTCAATATATTGAACGGTCATCTACAAAATAACGTACGCTACAGATACTTGATAGCGACCGCCAAGTGTTTGAAGCTGAATTCAAAATTAGACCGTTGATGTCATCCAGGGTTTAGCATATCTAACGGCTATCCGAAGTGTAATACCCGGTCGAAATTCATGTCATTTCAAACCTTTTCATATTCTTCGAATCGTGATTTGTTGAGCGAACCCTTGTAATCATTGCTTGGAACCACCGTTTTGGGGTTTCCGTACTTCTATTTTCGTGTTATTGCTGCCCGGACATTGAATCCTATTACTTTTATTCTCTTTCCGGGACATTTTCCATCATTTTAGGGCCCGAAGGGGGTGTGAGCAGCGGCACAAGGAGTGTGCGCCGCGGCACACACATTTCCTAAATTTGGTCGAGCGGGCTGTACCGGGTGCCGCGGCACACTCCGGCAGTGCCACGGCACACTGCCGAGTCATTGCCGCGGCACACCTACGCTGAGCCGCGGCACACTGGTGTGGCATTCTCATCCAAAACCCTTGCCAGTGCCGCGGCACACTGGTGAGCCGCGCACACCGCCGAAACACAGGAACATTTTTAGGCCTGTGCCGCGGCACACCTATTCTGAGCCGCGGCACATAATGCGGTCAACTGCATAACTCGGCTTTTTAAGCGAGATTTCAGCCATTTTCCTCCATTTTCTTCTTCCATCGCGAGAGAGAGAGAGAGTTGAGGGAGGAGTTCTTTTCATATCTATCACTTGTGTGTTGAAGATTTACCACTTTCACTCGGTCGGGAAGCCCGGATAGTCGATCTATCGCGTATTCCTTGGATCATAGCGCTTGTATATTCAAGAGGTAATTTCTTCGACATCTTGACTTCTCGATTTTGTGTGGGTTTTGACGTTTTGGATGATAAAATCATGGTGTATGATGTGATATATGCGTGATTATGGACATGATTGGGTATTCATCGGATTATTGAAAGATTATTCAAGAACACTTTGATTTTGTGTTGGTTTTTGGGGGTTTTCGTAGATTCGTCCGTTTTATCCGATTGAAGCTTGAGAACCTTGAGATTTTGATATATCTATACTGTATGAGTGTTTTCTTCCGATTTTACGGGTTGGATTGTGCCGTTTTCGGACTTGTGGGGAGTTTGGGTGATTTCCCAACCTTTAGTTATCCACCCGTATATTTTCTTGAATCGTAGACGAGTTTCGGGAGTCTCTTCGTATAATTTGAGTATGGGTAATTAATTGTAATATTCCTTGCGAATCGTTTAGGTGCCGGAAGCGCGTTCTCGGACCTACCGAACTCATACCTTTCCTCCGTTCGATTTCTCGATGTCTCAAAAGCAAGTATACATTTATGATTGTACGTTCTCGACTTTGAAAGTAAGAAATATTGATGGCATATCATGAACGAACCATTTTTACGGCATTCATAGATATATTGTTGGCATGTAATGAACGAATCGTTTTGACGGCATTCCTACATGTATCGGCGTATGAGGTGAACGAACCGTTTCTACGGCATTCACATACGTAACGGCGTATGAGGTGAACGAACCGTTTTGACGGCATTCACATACGTCTTATGAGATTTTAGTTATTCCGGAATACTAGTCTTGAATTGATGAATTGACGGTTACATTTACTTTATTGTCGAGGAGTATTGTGTTTCATATTGATATACTTGCACTAGCTATTCGACGGCTAACCCCTTTATGGGGGAAATACGTTTCATGTATTTCAGGTTCCAGGAGGTCGGACAGGCAGGTATCGGGTCGGCACGAAGATGGTGGGCAAGTGTGATACTATGTCTTTCTTCCAGTTATGTTTGGAGTTCCTGCTCGGTGTTGTTATCTGGATTAGCTTTTGAATACTCGAGTATTGTTTTCCCTTTTCCTTGATGTTCGGCTGTGTTTAGAAGTATTGAATTGAGTTGTGATGTTTATGAATACATTGGTTATTTAAACAATACCTTTGTGTTGTTTTTCATTCTATTGTGTGTAGACCTTATCGGTCAAATTTTGTGGTTCCACGTATGTTAGCCTTGTGGGTCCCACGGCGGGGCTTACTGACTGTAATATCCCTGAATAACTTGGGGTGTTACGAATATGGTATCGAGCTTAGGTCTATGGATACCTAGGTGTCGGTCTTTTGGGTCGATCAGTCGTTAATTGTCCATGATATCACTACTCGCCATCATCACGGTCACGGCCAGGTACTTGTAAGACCTCTCACTCTTCTGGTGTTTCCTTATTCGTTTTGCTTCCTTTTTATCGGTATTCTTGAGAACCGGACACTTTGTTGATGCGTGATTGAATTGTGCTTACGTGGCTTGTGTGTTCTTCAGTATGTCAGCTGGTAGGGGCCATGGCCGTGGTCGTGGCCGTGGACGAGTAAGGGTAAGCGCGGCCGTTTCCATCAGTTCAGTTGCGGGGTCGACCAACCCCAGTTTGTCGAACTCGGTGCATCCCGACACCGAGAGTCAGCACGATCAGTCAGACGGTCAAGGGAACCACGCAGACGTTGGAGTGGCGAATGCACTTCAACAATTGGCTACTCAGATGACCATTTTAGCCCAAACTGTTCAACTGAATAACCCGAACCCAAACACGGATGCCTTGCTTCAGAATGTAATCCGTATGCACCCTCCACAATTTGGCGGTGCCACAGATCCGTTAGGCTGGGAAGACTGGCTAGCGGAATTAGAGAAGATTTTCGAGGCGGTTGATTGCCCCGAGGTGAGGAAAGTACCAATTGCTCAGTATTTCCTCACTAAGGAGGCCGCTACTTGGTGGAAGGTCATCAAGCCACATGATCGTATTGCCTCGTGGGATGAATTTAAGGAGCTCTTGGAGGCCGAGTTTTGTCCTTGGCCGGTACGAGAGAGCCGAATCCGAGCCTTCTTCGAGGCTAAACCACAAGATATTCCCGTTTCACAGGCGATCGTGGAGTATAATCAACAATTGATCCATGTGAAGGATCAAGTACGTAACGAGCGTGATAAGATCCGTTATTTTGATATGCGAATGAATTTGGACTTACGGCGGTACATGGCCGGATTTGCTTGTACCACACTGAAAGAGTATCAGGACAGAGCTTTAGCCCATGATATGTTGAGCCCCGACAATGATACCGTTGAAGAAGAAAAAGCGAGAAAGTCGGAAATTTTTACGGCTCTAAGGGTGGCAACTTTCGAAGTCACAGACGACTAACCGTTTTGCCGGACAGTCGTCACGTTCTAATAAAGGGAAGAGGGGTTACCGTCCCACTCCGGGTACCTCAAATCGTACAGTGACTTGCTATAATTGTGGTCGTCCAGGCCACTTTAGTTCGGAATGCTACTTCCCACTATTAAAGTGTCACACGTGTGGTCAGATGGGGCATAGAGCGGTTTATTGTTCCGAGCCGAACCAGACTTTGGACACTCGGGCTTACGCTGACACCCCTTGATCAAGGTGTTAATCGGCGGCAATCTTTCGGTCAACCTCGGCGGAATTTTGGCGGGGTCGGGGTCGGGTCGAACGGCTGGAGGGGAACTCTAGCGTCGGTTCGGTTCAACCTCGGGTTTATGAGATGCGTCTAACAGACAAACCCGATGCGGCGGTGGCTTCAGGTACCATCCATATTCTATCCTATCCAGTCAGTGTACTTTTGATTCGGGTGCTACACATTCTTTTATTTCTTTGGAGTGTGTACGCCGTTTGAATATAACTTGTTTAGCCTTGCGATCCCTTTATCGTGAGGCCGCTTAGCGGGGATAGGATTGTGGGGAATCGGGAGATTAGAGAATTTCCGGTGGTTATATCCGGGATGGAATGGTTATCAAATTTAATTGTAGTTGATATGGAAGGCGAGGACGTAATCCTCGGCGAGGATTGGCTTAATAATCACCAGGCGATTATGAATTACCGTACCAAAGTTATCACTATGATGACTAAGGACGGATCTGAGTACTCATTTTTGGGACGTAAATCGGGCCAATCCAAGTTACTTTATCAGTGCCATGAAGGCCGTAAGACTTTTAAATAAAGGTTGTACGGGCTATTGGTGCTATGCTTTGAAAACGGAAAGAAGCGAAGTCGATTTCTCTTCAATTCCGGTTGTTAATGAGTATCCCGATGTTTTTCCGGACGATCTTCCGGGATTACCGCCAGATCGAGAGATAGAATTTACCGTAGACTTAGAGCCACATGCGGCTCCGATCTCTAAAGCACCTTACCGGATGGCACCTTCCGAGATGCAGGAATCAAGACTCGGTTGGGAGAGCTTTTGGAAAAAGGGTACATCGGACCGAGCGCTTCGCCTTGGGGCGCGCTGTTCTCTTCGTGAGGAAGAAAGATGGTTCACTACGTTTATGCATCGACTACCGTGAAATTTGAATAAAGTAACCATCAAAAACAAGTATCATTTGCCTCGTATAGGCGACTTATTTGATCAATTGCAAGGGCTGCAGTTTTCTCGAAAATTGATTTAAGATCCGGGTATTATCAACTCGGGGTGAGGGAGCCCGGCGTTAGAAGACGGCATTACGGACGAGATATGGGCATTATGAATTTGTAGTTATGCCTTTTGGGTTGACGAATGCGCCGGCGATATTCATGCGATTAATGAATAAAATATTCATCGAGTACCTCGACAGTGTGTAGTCGTCTTTATTGACGACATCTTGATCTATTATCGAGATAAGGAGGAACATGCCCGCACTTGCGTTTGGTCTTAGACATTTTGAGAACCGAGCACCTCTATGCAAAATTCTCGAAATGTGAGTTTTGGTTGGAAGAAGTTATATTTCTCGGCCATGTGATTTCGGTAGAAGGGGTTCGTGTAGACCCATGAGAAGATCGAGGCAGTGCTAGATTGGGCACCGCCTAAAAATGTTAAAGAGGTTCGTAGCTTTTTGGGCCTTCTTTGGGTATTAATCGGTTTGTCGAGGGTTCTCGAAACTCGCTCGTCCGCTACGAAATTACTCCGAAGACCGAAAAGTTTGTTTGGACGGATGAGAGACAATGAGCTTCGATGAACTAAAGAAACGATTGACTTCAGCGCCGATTCTAACTTTACCACATGGTAGCGAAGGCTTTGCGGTTCTGATGACGCTTGGTCAAGGCACTGGCCGTGTGCTTATGCGGCATGATAAGACGATAGCTTTGCGTCTCGACAATTAAAGCCTTATGAGATGAATTATCCTACTCACGATTTAGAATTGGCGCAATTGTCTTCGCAATCAAGATTTGGCGGCATTATTTGTATGGTTCACCGTGCCGGATTTATACCGATCACAAGAGCACAAGTATATTTTCACGGAAGGAGCTGAATATGAGACAATGGCGTTGGTTAGAGTTGATAAAGGATTATGATCTGGAAATTCTTTACCACCGGGAAAGCCAATGTCGTGCGGATGCTCGAGCCGCAAATCGGCATCTCTTCAAATGCTCGAAGTTCTTACGTCCCGATTTAAACTTCGTCAAGATCTAATTGAGCAAGGGATAGAAATTTGGTTTCAACGAGTACGGGGACGATTGTGTACTCGAAATTACTTCGTCCTTAGTTGACGACATCAAAGGGAAGCAGTGGAGTGACCCGATGATTTCTCAATCGAAGGAAGATGTGATAAAAGGGAAAGCTCGGCTTTATGGTACACGAGGATAGTATTCGAGATTTCAGGCGAGACTTTGCGTTAGAACAATTTATAGTTGAGACAGAGAATCCTCCGAGAAGCCCATGCTACGCCTTACTCAATCCACCCCGGACGAGTAAGATGTACAAGGACTTGAAGCGAAATTTTGGTGGAATAACATGAAGAAGGATGTTACGGAGTTTGTATTACGGTGCTTGACGTGTCAACAAGTCAAGATCGAACATCAACGGCCGTGGGGTTGTTGAAACCACTTCCCATTCCCGAGTGGAAGTGGGAAGATATCTCAATGGATTTTATCACGGCATGCGAGAACTCGGATGGAATGAATATGATTTGGGTAATTGTCGATCGATTGACCAAGTCCGCACACTTTTTGGGTATTAAGGATACTTGGGGACCGGATAGATTGGCTCGAACCTTTATCGCTGAGATCGTGAGGTTACACGGTATCCCCAAGACCATTGTTTCTGATCGAGACGGCCGTTTCGTATCGCATTTTAGCGAGCCGTTCATCAGGCTCTGGGTACTGAGTTGAGATTGAGCACCTCCTTTCATCCTCAGTCGGACGGTCAGACAGAGAGGACGATTCAGACGTTGGAGGATATGTTGCGGGCTTGCGCCTTAGACTGGAGTAATGATTGGGAGCTTCACTTGCCGTTGATCGAGTTCGCTTACAATAATAGTTGGCATGCGTCGATCAAAATGGCACCCTTCGAGGCTCTCTATGGTAGGCGATGTAGGTCGCCATTATGTTGGGACGAGGCTTCTGAACTAGTTGGGACGGAACCAGATATGTTGTTGGAGACCAAGGAAAAGATTTCTATCATCCGAGATCGATTACTGACTGCCCAGAGTCGTCAGAAATCTTACGCCGATACTCGTCGTCGACCCTTGGAGTTTGAAGTGGGGGATCACGTCTTGCTCAAAGTATCGCCGACCAGAGGAGTTTTCCGCTTCGGTAAAAAGGGAAAACTCAGTCCAAGGTATATCGGACCCTTCGAGATTTTGGACAGAGTTGGAGACCTAGCTTATCGCTTGGCGTTGCCTCCAGCTTTGAGTCACGTCCATAGTGTTTTTCATGTGTCCCAGTTGAGGAAGTACGTACCGGATCCGAGCCACATTATCGACTACAGTGAGATTGACGTAGCCGAGGATATTACCTTTCCGGAGAGACCCGTGAAGATCCTCGAGCGTCGCGAGAAACAGCTTCGGCATAAGACCATTCCACTGGTTAAAGTACAATGGTCGAGGCATGGAGTCGAAGAGGCGACTTGGGAGACGGAAGAGAAGATGCGGGTGGAATACCCCGAACTATTTATTTCTTAGGTTTCGGGACAAAACTTCTTTTTAGAGGGGGAGAATGTAATACACGGTCGAAAGTCATGTCATTTCAAACCTTTTCATATTCTTCGAATCGTGATTTGTTGAGCGAACCCTTGTAATCATTGCTTGGAACCACCGTTTTGGGGTTTCCGTACTTGTATTTTAGTGTTATTCTGCCTGGACATTGAATCATATTACTTTTATTCTCTTTCGTGGTCATTTTCTATCATTTTAGGGCCCGAAGGGGGTGTGAGCCGCGGCACAAGGAGTGTGCGCCGCGGCACACACATTTCCTAAATTCGCCGAGGCCGATTTGTCGGTGCCGCGGCACACTCCGTGATGCGCGGCACACTTCTGAAGTCATTGCCGCGGCACACCTATGCCGATCCGCGGCACACCGGTGTGGCATTCTCACCAAACCACTGTGCCGGTCTTGCGGCACACAGTGAGCCGCGCACACCGCCGAAACACAGGAACATTTTTAGGCTCGTGCCGCGGCACACCTATTACGAGCCGCGGCACATAATGCGGTCAATGCATAACTCGGCTTTTTAAGCGAGATTTCAGCCATTTTCCTCCATTTCCTTCTTCCATCGCGAGAGAGAGTTGAGGAGGAGTTCTTTTCATATCTATCACTTGTGTGTTGAAGATTTACCACTTTCACTTGGTCAGGAAGCCGGATAGTCGATCTATCGCGTATTCCTTGGATCATAGCGCTTGTATATTCAAGAGGTAATTTCTTCGACATCTTGACTTCTCGATTTTGTGTGGGTTTTGACGTTTTGGATGATAAAATCATGGTGTATGATGTGATATATGCGTGATTATGGACATGATTGGGTATTCATCGGATTATTGAAAGATTATTCAAGAACACTTTGATTTTGTGTTGGTTTTTGGGGTTTTCGAGATTCGTCCGTTTTATCCGATTGAAGCTTGAGAACCTTGAGATTTTGATATATCTATACTGTATGAGTGTTTTCTTCCGATTTTACGGGTTGGATTGTGCCGTTTTTGGACTTGTGGGGAGTTTGGGCGATTTCCCAACCTTTAGTTATCCACCCGTATATTTTCTTGAATCGTAGACGAGTTTCGGGAGTCTCTTCGTATAATTTGAGTATGGGTAATTAATTGTAATATTCCTTGCGAATCGTTTAGGTGCCTAAGCGCGTTTCGGACCTACCGAACTCATACCTTTCCTCCGTTCGATTTCTCAATGTCTCAAAGGCAAGTATACATTTATGATTATACGCTCGACTTTGAAAGTAAGAAATATTGATGGCATATCATGAACGAACCATTTTTACGGCATTCATAGATATATTGTTGGCATGTAATGAACGAACCGTTTTGACGGCATTCCTACATGTATCGGCGTATGAGGTGAACGAACCGCTTCTACGGCATTCACATACGTAACGGCGTATGAGGTGAACGAACCGCTTTGACGGCATTCACATACGTCTTATGAGATTTTAGTTATTAGGAATACTAGTCTTGAATTGATGAATTGACGGTTACATTTACTTTATTGTCGAGGAGTATTGTGTTTCATATTGATATACTTGCACTAGCTATTCGACGGCTAACCCCTTTATGGGGGAAATACGTTTCATGTATTTCAGGTTCCGTGGAGGCCTGGACAGGCAGGTATCGGGTCGGCACGAAGATGGTGGGCAAGTGTGATACTGTGTCTTTCTTCTAGTTATGTTTGGAGTTCCCGTTCAGTGTTGTTATACTGGATTAGCTTTTGAATACTCGAGTATTGTTTTCCCTTTTCCTTGATGTTCCTACTGTGTTTGCCAAGTATTGAATTGAGTTGTGATGTTTATGAATACATTGGTTATTTAAACAATACCTTTGTGTTGTTTTCATTCTATTGTGTGTAGACCTTATCGGTCAAATTTTATGGTTAAACGTATGTTATCCTTTTGGGTCCCACGGCGGGGCTTACTTCGCTGTAATATCCCTGAATAACTTGGGGGTTTTACACGAAGATAAAGATAACACACGTAATCAACAGGATTAGCATACACACGTGAAGAGCCATAAGCTACTGCCTAGAATTGGACTAAGTGTTGCGGACGTTACACTAATGAAGTAACATACGCTATGGTCTTAACGTACGTAACTCATGATACTTAACGTACGTCAAAGAGGACTATTATACCAACGGGAAAGAGGCTCATAAATGCTATAACTAGAGGTATTTGGCGGCGTTGAAGAACACAAGAATTCTCTTAATATATCAAGTAATTATCTTATTCATTTGAGCTTCATTATAGCGTATACTTTGAGAGATAATACTTCTTGCAACTCATACAAGAAGAATTGTTCTAACAATCTTCTATATATATTCTTGTATCACTCTGAGTGATTATTCGGTAAGTCAAGTAACTGTACTCACAATAATCATTGCAACTTTGTGAGATTGTCTTGTACCCCAAAAAACAAGGGTGATTATAGTTGTGGTTGTTCTTGAGCCCGGAAATCAAGAAATTGAAGTTCGGAACTATTCTTGAAAGTGCATTCAAGTTTTGAGAAAAGTCAAGAAATTGAGTTGGCACTAAACTACAAAGTGCATTCAAGTTTTGAGAAAAGTCATAGTCGATAACACTAGGTAAGGACATAGGCTTTTGGATAGCCGAACATATCGAACAACTTCTTGTGTCTTTTTATTTCTGTACTTTTTCTTTACTTCTAATATTTGCTTCCGCACGAAAAGAATTCAAAACTCTACTCCACACTATTCAACTCCCATTCTAGTGGCCGTACCAACCTAACCGTATGAGATTTGGAACTACGGGTTCCGTTGTATGATGATTTGAAAAGCGGGATAATGCTAAATTGGGTGTTATTATAATTGATAGTTGCAGTCTGAAGGCTCACAAAAATCACAGGGTCCACATTGAACTGCAACAAGTAATCTACATCAAAATCATTTCTTATCTTTATTTTTCTTCTTTTTTCACTTCACAATCAATTAAAAATAGAAAACAAACATATTTTGTTCTATCAGCTTCAACAATACGACTGTTGTTTACTAATACTGTATGGCTCATTCCAACAACTGGTACATGCAATATCCATTCTTCTCCACCGCGATAGTAGAAATCATACCACTTGCCATTAAAATAAATAGTTAATTTTTTCAAAAACTCATATGTCAAATAAATTGGCAAACCCTAAATTAGATTCAACGAAACCATAATTTATAATATTTACACATATTAATTATTATTTAGATATTTTCTAATATTTCAAGTAAAAATATTAGTTGAAATTAAGCGATGCAAGAGATAAAATTTCATTATTAGTTAAATTAAGCGAGTCATATTTTATTTCTCTGCAGTTGAAACCATCCTTGCTATTCGAGGTAATAGAGAGAGAACTGAATCGATCTTACTCGTAATTGTATAATTTAACTCGAATGCACTCGAATAAAGGTCAAATTCGATAATTTAGCTACCAAAAGAGTTGTTAAACTTGGAGCAAAAAAATTCTAATATATATAAAAGGGCACCGGAAATTTTTCCTCAAACGAAGAAAGCAACATCCCGACAATGACATGTTATACTGTATATTTGTTGATGCTTCACTTTCCAAAAGTATGTAATATTACTATGAGAAAAGTGGAATGGGCACTATTCTAAAAGACCTGCCAAGGCCCGATTAATCCTCACCTACGCGTTACTCTCTTTGGCTGTTTATATTTTTCTTTCAGTCAAGTTTTGCGTAATCCAATTTACACCGACTTGGCTCCCATCTAACGCTTGTCTAGCGGCAAACTATTTCTAGAATATTGGTAATAACCACGAAAAAGGATAAGAAAAATGTATAATTGCAATTAATTAGATGTCAAATCTCGCAGTACTCAAGTTTTATATTTTGAAAACAAGGACTAATTTAGAACTTTATATCAAGTGTAGTAACAGAATTGTCGTGGGAAGAAAATACATTTTTCCTCTCCCCAAGTTGTCAGTTATAGCAAAATGCAATTAATATATTTCTTTTGTCTAAATGAGACAAACAATACTCTTAGTTCATTTGCAATATTTAAAAAATTCGTATATTTTATATGAATAATTGAATGTAATAAATATATACGTTCTGTAAGAATTAATATGCGGTTATGGATTAAAAAAGTAAAAGAATTGATGTGTGTATGGTGAAGATCGAAAGAAAAAAATGTGGAAGTTCAATATAATTCAAGTATTTAATAATATACAATAAAACCTCGATAAATGAATATGATCGGGACCGAATAAAAATATTTATTTAGCGAAATTATTCATTTATCGAAAGAAAATTTGAATATGTTATAAAGAATTGGGATCGGAGAAAATTATTTATTTAGCGAGATTATTCATTTATCCAACATTTATTTATCTGTAGCACTTTTAAAGTGAAGTATAGCAGCGGTAGTAGTCTTCGGCAGGACTGTTAGCGGTCCGAGTGAACCCGAAACCCGATCATGAACCGACCAAAATCGGGACCGAAACTCACCCGACAATTAACGAGTTCGGATTCGAGTTCTAAATATTGAACCAAAACCGATAAGACCTTGACAGAAAAACCTAAAAGACCGTAATATATATATATATATATATATATATATATATATATATATATATATACTCACACACACACACACCAAACAAGGCCTAAGGCCTTTGGTATATAAAATTTTTATAACTTGTTATTATATTTATTAAATATAGTAATAAAAAAATTAATTAATAACTTGATAATAATAGATCTAATTAATACAAAATAATTAATAACAATACAATATAATATAGATCTAATTAATACAAAATAATTAATAACAAAATAATTAATAACAAAATAATTTCCTTGTTTAAAACCATGAGGGAATTGGGATTTTTTTCCCATCCCACATTGCTTGAAGCAACAACTCTAGCTCTCATCCACTGCTATAAATAGGTGCACACCCTTTCATTTTTTAACACATCAAACCTTAAGCCATCAATGGTGGTTGGCCCATTGGCTTGAGCCCGCCTTGCGCTTTGGGTTCATAACGAGTTCTTTTTGGTTCCTTGTGGTTTGAGTCTTCCACCAACCCGATGGTCTAAGCTTTATTGGCTTGAACTTGAGCATGGCTTGAACCTTGGTTCACCTTGAGTTCCATCACCATTTCTTGGGTTTTATCCCATATTGGTGGGATAAACCATCTAAAAGCCTTGGTATCAGCTATAAATATGCCTCCTCCCTTCCACTACTCTCTCATTTCTAGATTCGGGTTTTCGGGTTCCGGATTCGGGTTTCGGATTCGAACCGGGTCTACCCGGTATCTATTTCGGACCGGTTCCGAATCTTAAATATGACCCGGTTTTCTTACCGGTCCGGACCGGGTCTATCCGGTATCTTACCGGACCGATTCTGGGTCTGTCAAAAACCGGGCCGGACCGGTCCGATAACAGCCCTAGTCTTCGCAAGGGTTTCCGTAAAGGCGGTTTGGTTTTCACAATGTTTCATTTCCGCCAACCCAAAGCAAAAAGTAGAGAGAGACAGAACAAAGTAGGACCTGAAACCCTAAAACATACAATGCCGCCACATGGAGATCGTAACCGGTATCAAGGAAGAGGTCGGATCGTCCATATATAGGGCGCGGCGGTGGTAGAGATGGAGCCGGCGGTGCTGGTGCTGGTGACCGAGGAGAAAATCGCGGTGCTGGTGGAGGCGTAGCAGGCGGTAGTGGTTCTGGTGGTCAAAGAGGAAATCACGGTCCTTATAGAGGTTACAGAGGTGGTGGAAGTCGAGATGGAGCTGGCAGTATCGGAGGTCGAGATGGATCTGGCGGTGGCGGTGGCGGAAAGTCACAGATGGAATCGCCCATTATCGTACTGGATGGTTTGCCGGTCCTAGGTATATTTCCTTCCCCCCCCCCCCCCTTTTTTTTAAGCATATTCGTGATAATACTCCTATACAGATATCTGTGGGTAGGAGTAACATGGTAAAAATCAAGGGCTACATTAAATATTTTGCTTTGATTTCGTTCATTCCAAGGACTAGATTTAATATTTGCTAGATTTTGTTCGTCCTATGTATGGAATTTTGCTTACTATATATATATATATATCATACACACAAAACCTTTTATATACTACGTCATTCTTAAAGTGGCAAGAGTAGCACCTTAATCGTTCTCTTAGGGTGCAGGGTAAAATTTGCTCCATGCTTTTGGAAAATTCTCAAAAACACATGTTTTTTTGGTGGGTGGGGTGGGGGGAATTGAATATGTTTTTTCGGATTGATAAATTGTATCTCGCACTCTATGATGTGACAACGTAATAAGTTTATGAGAAGTTTTAGATTTATAATAATATGGCAAATGTATAGCAATATAGCAAGAGGGACATAATTCTAGATACTCTTGGGGTGCCGGATACAATTCCTGTTCGGTTTGATGCTCCATAAGGTTCGCCTCTATGTTGATTGACACCCCATTGTTTGGGAAAATCTTAAAAACTACGTATTTTTAATCCTCGTGTTTTATTTTTGCCGACACCAAAGCATTTTGGGACTAAGACCTAATGTTGTTGTCCTTCTAAAGAAGGAACAAAAATGTTCACAAAGAGGATTTAAACCCTGGTTAGAAAAACTAAGTTGTACGACAAAAGCAACCCAAATCCATCAAACCAATGCCGCATTTTTTTTGATAACTGTTAGAATACTTTTATTCTATATTATGGATATTGTGTAATAACTAGTCACAAATATTACAGTAAACTTAATAAATTAAATTAAATGCAAATAAAAAAGGTATAAATGTTAAATCAATAAATAATATAAAATAAGAAATAATGTAAATCAAACCACCCCCTGTATTACAAGTCATGCGTTTTTTGTCCTACTATTGCGTCGTTTATCAAATCAGTCCCCCGTTCAACTTCCGTCCATCCTTCGTCCAATATAGACTACCTTTTTGCCGCATATACTTTGCAAAGTTATCAAACAACCCTTATACTACAAATCATATATTTTTAGTCTCTTTGTTTAGTTAATTGTAATATTGGATTGGATACTTAGTTTAATGGATAACATTGACCATCATTATTTTTAATTAAATATTGATAAAATTTACAAAAAAATAATATTTTAAAAATATATATTGACAACTCCAACAACATTTTAGATGTTAAAATCTATTTGGGACTTGTGTGCCAAGTGTCTTCTAGCTGTATCATATGTCAACACACTTGACCAACCTACGACATCCTTTTTAAATCCTTACTCGTCCTCGCTTTGAGTTATTACGATCTAAAATATTTTTTTCGATTGAACGACTTGAACAACGATTTTGTATGGGGATATTAAAGAATAATCTAGATATTAAGGAATAATTTAAAAACATATTTATTATGTATTTTTGTATTTTCTATACATTTTAATTTCGGGCTACACTGTACTTCTCTATTTAAGAGATGTTGTACGCCAATATGTATTGTATAGGGCTTAGCTACCATCAGTTTGGGCTCGCATTGAACTAACATCAATTTGATATTGGAAAATGACTTTTGTCAGTTTGTAATATTAACAAATATAAAATTATATTGAGAAATAACTTTAAAAGAAATATTATTTAATCATTCTTTCGTTTATTTATTAATTTATTAAATATTTATTTTAAATAGAGAATAGCCCACCACACTCCCACCTCCCGTACCCTGTATAACATGTAACACCTCCGACTCGATCGGGAATATTACAACGTCATAGACCCTTCTCATAAGGATCTACCTAGCTCAATATGAATTGATAAACCACAAAGTTTGACCTTCAAGATTAAAGTAGAACTATATTACAACTCATACCAACACCATGGTCAACCTACTGCAGCATAAATGGGCAACATCTCAACAATATAATTAAATAAACTCGACCCATGTTGATTAGTATCACTACTTGTCATCTTCATGTAGATCGTGTGATTGCTCCGTCGGGCCACGAATACTTGAAATGCATAAAGTGCATTCGCCCCCAGATTGGAGTTAGCATTGAGATCGCTAATGCAAATATTCTATTTATACAAAATATATCACATAAAAATCAGTCCTGAATACAACTATTCAAAAAGAGTTCTAGAGAGGCTTTTACGTTTAAAAACAAACTCGAGTCTTGGAAAACATTTCAGAGGAAAACATTTTAGTAATCTGAAATGTTTTAAGACCTTAAGTCCATAGTTCACAATATCATCTAAAAATTATTTAAGATCACTGTTTTTTTGACATATGGGTACAATGTGAAACACCTCTAGGAAACTGCTCCTTTAGTATAGTATGGTATAGTAGACAATTAGCACGCTTTCAGCAGATTAAGAAAATTACACAAAATACAAATTATGTCAGGTAATCAGGAAGTTTTCATGTCCGATAAGAATAAAATATTTCCTATTAAAGTATCCTCCCAAAGCTTTTACATTTTGGCCAAACAGGTCAACAAAAGAACACAAAGAAGCCTTATCTATCCAAGAAGAGTTTAAAATAGCGAGATTCTTTCAACTCACCCGGCTTTAATTAAATGGTTTATTGAACACAAACTTTGATTACATTTTGAAAATACGAAAACCAAACAGGAGCTTAGAAACCAAACTGAACTTCTTTCATAGAACAACTAGTTAATGCACATTTACCCTTGAGGCAGAGAACTTATAAGTTACAGTGGTTTACAATCTAACCGATATTGGCAATCAGAGACGTATACTTAGAGAAAAAATGGTGTGTTCTGTTACACTTATCAAATTTTAGTTCTCAAACATCATCAATAATAAGTTACTTCTAATTTTTATTATAAAGAATCAACAAAGGTACAAAAGATATAACCTAAATAACACCTTTAGTCATATGAATTTGTAGAATAGTACCAGTGTTAGACACTTATACTTTATTACATTGTACATTAGAATGGTTATGATTTTTTAGAACATCCATAAACTTGTGACTTACTCTTTTGAAATTGTAACTTACCTTAAAAAGCACATATCTACAGTGCGTGCTAAGCAATATTTGGAAAAACATCGAACGTCCAAATAGAGTCTTCTAAACGTGCGAAAGTATATTACAAGTATATCGGAATTTGCTTACAAATAAAATCTAAAAATGATAAAGTTAAGAGCTTATTTTACCGTGAGAATACACGAACTATTGATTTTAAATTCTCAATATTTCTTGCAGCTGTGCGGTAGTTCAAACCTGTACAAGTTCTCTAGACAAGTGTTAACACTATCGACCCTCTCTGGATATGTTTTCGCAACAATCAAGCATTTTGGAGTTTTGGACCAATATTCAGTGTAGAATTTATGGTAAACGTGAGGACATGAGTACCACATGTCACTAGTTGTGAAATGAGCTTTTATCTGCTCAAACCTCACTGCCTTGAAGAACATCACAACAATGTTAAATTGGTATTTGCTTTTAAGCAATATTTATTTCTTCACCACTTTGCAAGGTTACTTGACTTAAATTCTTTTATTACCGTTTTCAGATTATTTCTCGGCCATAGTACTACGAAGATATAATTTTAACGCTTCGAAAAAATTTAGCAACCGAGGGTTTTTATCCAAACAATGATAGCATTTGAATATTGCCTGACATAGAAGATAAAGATTTTAGTTTAGTTCTTTATTGTATATGTAGAGAATTGATAGCTTTAAGATCCTATTGGGAAGATTTTTATATAGTTGGATTTTTGAATAGAAATGAGTCGTTCAGTTTGAGGATATGGATTGCAGTGGATGGAAAAAACTTAATTTCACGACTACGGTGATCTAACAACCAAAGGAAATTGTTGTATGAATACATTAATTTTCTTTGATTGTTAGATCACAATAGCCACTTTTGAAATTAAGTGTTTTGCACCTCGACAATCCATATCATCAATTGAAACGACATTTTCTATTTAAAAATCCAATTATATAAATATCTCTCCATTTAAATCTTATAAGTATCCATTCTCTACCTATATCATAAAAAACTAAATTAAAATATTTGTCCTCTGTGTCGGGTAATATCTAAATGCTATCATTGTTTGGATAACACCTCTTGGTTTGCAAAATTTATTCGAAACGTTAAAATTGTATCTTTGTAATACTGCCAATAGAAACAATTTGCAAACGATAGTAAAAAATTAAGTCAAGTAATCTTGCAAAGTGGTGAAGAAATAAATGATAGCTTAAAAGCAAGTAGCCTTTTAACATTGGTGGTAATGTTCTCCGAGATTGTGATGTTTGAGCCGATAAATGTTCATTTCACGGCTAGTGACATGTGGTACTCGTGTCTTCACGTTTACCATACTACACCAAAAATTGTTCCAAAGCTTCAAAATGTTTGGTTGTTGCGAAATAGCGTTAGCACCTATATAGATAACTTGTGCGAGTTTGAACTATCGGATTGTCGACCAGCAAGAAAAATTGATGATTTGAAACAATAGCTTTTGTATTATCACATGAAAGTAAGTTCTTAACTTTACCCTTTTTAGATTTTTTGTAAGCGGATTCTGATATACTTATAATATGGTTTAGAAGACTCTATTTGGATTTTAGATGCTTTTCCGAATATTGCTTATCATTCTATGTGCTTTTGCAGAGTAAGTTAGAATTTCAAAAGAGTAAGTCACAATTTTACTGATTTTCTCAAAAGTCGTAACAATACTACATATGACGAAATGTGTTTTTTAGTTCATATATTTTGTACCTTCCTTGATGCTCTATAATGAATATTAGAAGTAGTTTATTATCAATAATATTTGAGAACTAAAATTTAATAAGAAAGTGAAACTAGATCTCAAGTAATAGATGTGTAGCGCATAGAGGGAAGAGCTAAGTAATTATAAAATATAAACAAAACACACATTTCTCTCTCTATGCAGACTTGCCAATATTGGTTAGATTGTAATATGTTCCTTTTAAGATTCTCTGTCTAAATGTTAAATGTGCATTAACTAGCTGTTCTACGAAAGGAATTTAGTTTGGCCATCTAAACTCGTGTATAGTTTCTTACTTGCAAAATATTATTAAAGTTTGTGTTTCATCTAGCATTTAATTAAAGCGAAGTCCTTAAAGATCGCTATTTTAAACTCTTCTTGGCTAGCAGAGATGGTAATATAAAGTTTCCCAATGTTCTTTTATCGACTTTCTTGGCCAACATGTAAGAGCTTTGCCACAAGATGCCTGCAGGAATATTTTATTCTTATCGACATGAAGACTTTCTGGTTAGTTGACATAATTTTTACTTTGTGTAATTTTCTTAATTTGATAAAAGCATGCTAATTATGCCTGTTATGTTGTCTACTATACGTGTTCTTTTGTTGACTTCCTGGCTTAAAATTTAAGAGTTTTGCCACCTCTGCAAGAATAATTTATTCTTATCGACATGAAGATTTCTGATTACGACATAATTTTTACTTTGTGTAATTTTTAATGCTAATAATGTCCGTTATGTTGTCTACTATACTAAAGGAGCGGTTATGCTGGGGAGTTTCACATAGTCCCATATGTAAAAAATAGCGACCTTCGTGTATGAGGAGTATTGGATCAATAGAAATATTATTCGTCTTAAATGTTCAGTGTAAATATGTAGGTTGTCTTTCACAAGTCATATGAATGATAATGTAATACCTTCAAGTTGAAGTCCTGATGATGGGTAATCCAAGACCAAGCTCAGCCTCTCATATTCCTAGAGAAGTTATTATTCTTTTCTTTTACCTACTCTGTATATTTTAAACTTGAACATCCTCAGCTCACCCTCCTATACACATTCATTTGGGCTGGAAAAAAATACCGTAAAAATTTGAACCGAAAACCAACAGAACCGAAACAAATTGGTTACCGAAAATTAAAAAATCGGATATTATAAATAGAACCCATACCGAACCAAAATCGATCGATATATTTGAATGAATAAAATAAGTATTATCAATGTTGTGCTTTTTTATTGTTTACGGAGTTCTATTTCTACCGTCTTCCTAATCTAAGAATTCATATTTAGATACACTTTTTGTTTCCCTGGTAACTACTTAGTAAAGAGTTTTTAGTGTGTGTGCGCATCTGGTATTTTGTGTAGAACACATTTTGGACTATTTATCTAAGTACATGTTTTATTTTAAATGTATTATTTGGATTTAACACTATCAATCCAGATTCAAAGTGCATGTGTTTATTTTTTAAATACATCGTAAAAACTCAGCATTATCAATTCATATTCAAAGTGTGTTTCATTTTTAAACCATATCTTTGGACAATGCTATGGTTGATATCGTCTAAGAAGGCTTCTTAGGCATCATTCTAAGAAGCTTTGCCAAATTCCTCCTCTATGACTCTTTTCTCCATAAACTCCTTTTGTGACATCGATGATGTGGTTGTGTTTGCGGCGATTAACCGAGAATGACGGCGATGACGCCTTGGTTATTTGCCCCGGTGGGCGGAAAAGGCTGCTAGGTCCACGGGGACCCGTATAGCAGTGGGCCCATTGACTCGCGGATAGTAGCTCAAACCCCCTACCCCCGCCAACAATATCGGGTATTGGACATCGACGCTCACTGCACCAAATTGATAGAGTAGAGAGAAATCAACGGATAAATTGATATGAAAGATTAGATAAAATTCAAGAAATCTCCTGCCCAAGCACAAAGTACCGACTCAACAAACTAGGTTTTTCAAATAATTCCTAGTAATGATTTACTTAGCTATATGCCTATACGAGACATCATGGCCGTGCGATGCAGGCTTTATTCACTCTAAAGCATGGGTACTTTATCTTCGTTAATATCGAATATCATATTTATATTACATATTATTTCAAAGCCCGAGCATTCACAGTTTTTATTATTCGAGTGAAATTATTCTAAGTTAAAATATCGTATTTTTATCTAACGTATTTAATATCAAGTATGGCCTAACCTGGGTAATTGACAGGTTAAAATGACTTGTACTCAAAATGTGCAATATATTTATACATGATACTAACACCAAAAAAAAACTACATGTGCATTTCTTAAGATGAATTATTTATCACTGAAGCAAAACATTTGTTCGTGTTTACAGAAATCAATACGAACTATTTTTTAATTAGTAGCATCAAACTATCATATATAGCTTATTCGGTGGTGCATCCTAGCGTCAATATGTGGAGTACTATATGAGGTTGATTTCAAACAATGGGTTCATATATAACATATTAAGATATCGAATTGACATCTATATAGTCAAGTTACCAAACATGTACGATCATCTAAAATGAATGATTTGTTGCCATTTAATCAAACACTTATTACGCCTACGATGCTACGTATTTGAATTAATTTTTCTCACACATTTTTATACTTTAAAATCCTTATGGCAAATACTATGATTTTTATTACATATTTCACTCTTACTCCTTAGTTGTTTATATTTTTTAGATGTAAAAAATTACACTCTTAGTTGTTCATAGAGTATTTTTTTATGTAAATAATGTTATTTTGCGTCACGTGCATGTAATTCGTGGTATGTGTGTTCTCAAGACTGTATAACCTCAAATTTTTAAATTTGTAAATTTTCAAAATTAGTTAAAACCATCTTTATTTTCCTGTAATATAATCAAAAAATTTTTAATGTCTATCATCTTTGCATTGCCTTCCATTTTGAATTGACAGACTTGAATTTATTATCCTTTAAAATTAGAGTTAACTACATTTTTAGTCCTTGTGGTTTGCGGGGTATTTCATTTTCAGTCAAATTTTGAAAAGTTTTAGGTTTGGTCCAAAAGTGAAAGGATAATTCTATATTTACCCAATCTGAAAATCAAAATACCATATTTCCCCCAAACACAAATTTTTAGTGCATAAACAATGCCTTTAAATAATTTGTTAAGAAAATATGAAATTATTATGTTTAAGTTGAGTATATATAGAATTGCCCCAAATTTGATCCGAATTTCCTAACTCCATTAGTTTGACTGTTAAATAAGAGGGTATTTTTGTCCTTTCATAATATTTTCTTTAATTTTATTATATCTATCAAAATTAACTACTTGTAAGTTGTATCCTCCACCCAAAAACACACTTTTTTTTCTCATCACAAAACATATACGACCCTTTCATTTCTCTCGCTAAACCATCATCCATCAACAACCAAACACCGGCCAAAACTACCACGTAACCACACCCTTGTCGCCAAACCACCACCAACAAACCTCCATCGCTGGAATCTCGGGTCTCCTCTAGAATGTGTTTCGAGCTTATAAGTAAGTTACAAACTCGGGTTTTGGTTTTGTGTTCAGATCTGGATATTTCAGTGGCCGACGGCGGTTATGGCGATGGTGGTGGGGTTTCGGTGGTCGAGAAGGTAGAACCAACGATGTGGACACCCTTAGCTCAATTCCTTTGATACTCATAAATATTGAAAACCCATCTTTGCAATCAATCCATTATTTTGGCTATAAAGAACTTGATATCATCTTTATTTTTTAAAGATTTGGTGGGAATTGACAATTTGATTTTATAATGTTTTGGATATCTCATGGTTTGTAGGTATCTGTAGGCTATTTTGAATAGAAACGTTTTAGTTGTTTAATTGTTTATAAGAAAATTGTTTGAGATTTCAAGTTTGGTATGTCGGCGTGGAACCACTAAAACAACAATGAAACCACTCAAACTCGAAACACCACCTATTGAATTAATATTCATTGGTGTCGGCGTGACGATTGATGTTAGCGTGATTCCGGTGGGCGTGGCGCGAAGAATCAACTCTTGGAGGTGATGGTTGTGACTGTTTGTGGGTGAGTTGTGTGACTTTTTTTGTTTGTTTATAAGGGAGTATAATACCTCAAAGAAGAAGTTGAAAGAGTTAAACAATAAACATGCTTTGTGTGGTATGACTATAGAAATTTTTAAAATTTAATAATGAGACTTTGACATGTTTTAATTGGTTGAATTAATTTAGCTTATGACAATGAACATGTATGCATACGTTTTTTATTCGTGCATTTTTTTTATTGTGGTTTGTAAAAGCTCTTTAAAACTTTAAAAAAAGCTTTAGAGAGTAGCAATATTTCAATTGATATGAATGACCCTACCTTATGACATAAATGCTCACATTAATTTTTTTATTGTGGTTTGTAAAAGCTCTTTAAAGCTTTAAAAAAAGGTTTAGAGAGTAGCAATATTTCAATTGATATGAATGACCCTACCTTATGACATAAATGCTCACATTAATATATATATATATATATATAAATTGACATAAATGCTCACATTAATACATGGAATTCAATTTTTATATAGATATATAGATGTATACCCACGCAGGGGCCTAATAATATAATTAACTAATTATTTCCATGCAGGGGCATGATAATAAAAGAATAAATACTAAATACTAATAACAAAATATATTCCTGCCCGCGGTCCCCCTAACCCGGGCCATGCTCCGCGGCCCACGGCGAGTATAAACCCGTTCCTGTAACATACATATATCCCTTTTTATAGCCCTAATAATCCTGATTTCGTTCCCCAACAAACAACTCAATATTATGTATTGAAGAGGACTCGAACCTCCATGCTCTTTAGCACGAGATTGAGTCTCGCGTTTCTACCATTTATTTCACCACCAAGGCATCTTGAAAGTGTCTCTGTCAAACTCAGCTGTCTTCAACAACGTTGGCGCGGTACTCTGAATTGAGTAGATCAGATCAGTCGACTGTTCCGGCTAATCATGTTTTGCTCGGTTGATACCGAATACCCCATTAATTAAGTTAATTATTCTGCTGACCAGGATCCTCCTGATTTTCATTCCATGTTAGGGTGAATGTAGACTCGATAAGTAAACGAAGATGGACTGGCTCCATAAGAAACCTCCTATTAGCCACGAGTGCAAGAAAAAGATCTGATATTTGTGTTAAACGTGTGTGTGTGTGTGTGTTATTCAGTGCGCGCGTCATGAAAGAGGCCTCTGATCTACTCGATACTTTTTGTGGATAATCATACAATATTTGAGAGAGAAATGGTATTGCTGACAAGAAAAGAATCACATGGTAGTGTTTATCATCCTCCCTTTGGCTAAACAGTGAGATCTTCTTCGCTGGAAAACTTTTTGATTTTATTGAAATGAAGACTTACTGTTAATGTTGTATGAATGGGAAACTTGGGTTTCTATTTGATTATGAATGGAAGTTGCTTGGTATTTTCTATGAAATGATTGTGTTCTTGTCACGCAACAAAATATAAATGTTAGCATTTAACATTTAAAAAATTATGTTTTCTCGTCGTATGAATATGAATTTTGCTCGTCTTTTGAATTGTATAACTACATTCACATGAGCAACTTCAAGTTTCTATGCCACACGGCTATATTGGAGAACAGATATGAATATGGGGATTTGGATTTTCAAAAATTTTAAAGTCATGACTCAGTAAGCATCTCCCTCCCTCCCTCCCTCCCTCTCTCTGTGCATGAATCGTTCTTATAGTCGATCTCACGGGGTTGAGTCGGCACAAACTGACTTCGATGCGTCCAGAGAGTTAAGACGACATGTTCCCAGAAGGAATTCCAGCAGCTCTTCTGCTGTATTTCCCTGTAAAATCCATGTGCAAGCTTTCATCAATTAAGAAATAACTCTCTCTCTATATATATAATTATATAATCTATAAATCATGGAGATTTTTTTAAGAAATTAAAAAATTTAAGTAACTGAAATATAAAGAAGTATCAAAATTTCTCTTACTTACCGAAGGAAAGCAGTCAGAGATCTATTTGCAAAGTGACTAGCATAGGGTTCCAAAGAGGAAAGGCACATATCTGGAGGGATTTTTGATGAAATGAAATGGGCTACTGTGGAATGGCACATATCTGGAGGGATCTAATCAACTTTATTATTAAAAGAGGGTTGTATAAGACACATGTCTTTATGTAGATTTTTTGAATTAATTATTTTTTTAAATATACTAACTCCTACCATTTGAATGAGAGTTGATGGAATCAATTTTCTTTTCTTTTTTCTTTTTATTTTTCTCTCAATGTTTAGAAGTTAATAATTTTATCGTCTCAACTCTATTTTTTATTATTAATATTTTAAATTAATCTTCTTTTTACGATATTTTAATTTAATATTCATTAGGCATATATATAATTAAAATATTCCTTTTTGAATATGAGTTGTTTTTGAATAATTATTGTATTATATCTTGATTTTAGATTATTTGTATATGAAATATAAAAATCAGATAATTTCCAAATAATTTCATTGAAGTAAATCTATATTTTTACAAGATTAATATTTTTATTTCAGTTTTCATCTTCTTATAACAATTTTAGATTATCGAGTTATTTTATTTTAAAAATATTTGGGAAAAGAATTAGAGACGTGTTAGATTTACATCCGAGTAGAAAGATATATTATTCGTTAAAATAATTTTTTGATTGATTCTTCTTTTTATGAAAAGAAAAATTATATAAACAAATATAATAAGCTGGTTATATTTTTATTTAAGTACGTCACAATAATATACTTTATCACCCTATGTCTAATGAATTACTATCATTGTGTATCTCATGGTATATTATTAAGTATAAATGTGTGACTTTAATCAAAATATTTATCAAAAATATATGACGTTCTTTCACATGTATACTGATATGTAATTATATTAGTATATTAATATAAATATTACAAATATACAATGATCATATAGATTCTGTCATGTTTATATATTTTATATCGAACTTTTCTTAAATTTGGGATTTTTACGAAGAACCGAATTTTAATAAGAACCGAACCGAAAAATTCGGTTTCGGTTCGATTTTTTATTATTAACGGTTCGGTTCTTAATTGATTCCTTTTTAATAATTCGGTTCGGTTCCGATTCTGTTTATGATGTTAGAAAAACCGGTTTGGAACCGGTTCTATATATATTATATATAATAATAAAAATGATATTATATATAAATTTTTACATCATGTAGGTATTAAATAAAGCAAATTAAACGTACTTTGTTCAAAATATTACACATTAAATTCGGTTTCTACTCAAAATTCGTTTTTACAAAATTGAGTTTTTGCACAATTCGGTTCCTAAAAGAACCGGAAAACTCGATTTTTACACATTAAATTCGGTTCAGTTCCTAATTCGGTTCTGAAGAAAAACCGGTTTTTGGTTTCGGTTCCTAATTCGGTTCTGAAAAAGGTGGTCAAAAACCGAACCGATTTATGTATTTAGAAATCGGTTCCGGTTCTTTAAATTTTTACCAAGAACCGAACCGGTCCCAGTCCTAACTTTTACACATCTATACTTAATATTAAAAGAGAGTCGCAAGAAAATATAAGGAAACATGTGTCATCTCCACGTTAATCCTCTTTTTAAAAATCTTAAAAAAATGGACGTTTAATTTGAGAGGGGTTGGATGATTATTCCATTATATACTATCTACCAATTAAAAACTTCCTCTCATTTTATTCCTTTTATTTTTAATCTAATAGTTTAAATAATTATAACTTTTACGTATCGATTTTATTTTTGAAAAAAATATATTAAATTCGTGCTCTTTAATTTGACATCCATATAGTATATATAAAATAATATAATTATAATATATTTAGATGATTAAAATATTTCAATATAAAAATATAAGACTATTGAAGAAAGATATATTTTTAGTTTATTTTCATAGTTTTTTAACAATTATTTGATTTTTAAGAATTATTTTGTTCTTATTATAAAATACATTAATGTCAAATCATATAAAATTATATTAGTAAAAATATCGGTTGTATACTTTTAATGAAAGTTGATAATACATCACCAACAACAACATCATCAGAGCCTTAGTTCCAAAATGCTTTAGGATCGGATATAATAAAAGTTGATAATAATAAACATAATTTAATTTCTTATTTATAAAATTAGATATAAGTCTCATATTGTCCTATATGAAAAATAAATGACGGTGCTTAATTAATTTATGTTTTTTCTATTATGTGTCTCTACATCACATGATAAGAGTTTATAAATAAAATTAAATCAAATAATAGTATATGTATGTGTATACTGACTCATGGATATTTTATAATGATTTTATAATATTATTGAAATTCGATCACATATTGTTAATATAATAAAATATTTAACATTTTATGCCGTGCATCGCACGGGAGGACATCTAGTACTATAAATATAAGGGTAATATTGGAAAAAAACATGTTTTAGATTTGTGATCTTAATCATTGGAAAAAATGAAACCTCCCATTTAAACTGGAAATGAGGGAGTATTTGATTTGTTAGTCTTAAATCTTAACAAAGAAGCAACGGTGAGGCGTTGAGTCCACATCTGGACAGATACAGTGGCGACGTCTGCCTGTCCTCTCTTCTTTCTTGATAGTACATCCACAAGGGCTGTACGGAGATGGCGGCGACGCTGGATCTGAGTTCCAACTTGTCGACCAACAGTAGATTTTTAGGCTATGGAATTTGGGTGAAATTCTCCTTAGATAACTAAGGTTGGTTCTCTAGAAGTGAGAAAGTCAATTCTAATTAAGTTTATTCAGAGTTTTAGTTTGAGGCAAGTACCATGATAGAGGTCAGGGTCCAAGAACTGACTTTGGGCATTATCCGACCATTGTCCGATGGGAAATGATAAGGTTATTGACTTGAAGATTCTTTATAGTTTCTTTTATTTCGAATATTGAAGTATTGCAGGAAAATATATTTATATAGATTAATGTTTGGAATACATATCATATGATTATTTTACTTACATTAGTGATTTGATAGTAACTACTTGAGGGATGATATGATTTATATATTCAAATACATGTGATGCGGAGAAGTCTTTACGGGCGGTATAGCAATCTTTGGTAATTAGTGGAGATACTAGTACTCAAGGTTCTTGAGTATTATTGTGTAATCGCAACCAGTTGTACACGATACAATGAGGCGACTTTCGTGCAAAATTACATTACGCGATACAATGAGGTGCAAAATAAATTCTCCAGCCCCAGGCCACCTGTTGTTGAGCAGAGCTGGACACCACCTCCAAGTGGTTCCTTCAAGATGAATTTTGATGCATCATTGAGTCTTTGGCGGTAGTTGTCGAATTGGTGTAGCGGTGCGCAGCAGTGACGGAGAAGTTCAAGCTTGTCCGAGGAAGAAAATTCTTAATGTTCGTGACATGAAATAGGAGAAGCTTGGGCGGCTTGTGAGGCCACTAAACAGCAGTGCGATCGGTGATCACGGAGGCGACAATATGAGTGTGATAGATCAATTACGGCATCCCGATTTTTGCTTTCTCCTATTTGGTGGTATACTTGCAGACATCAAATCGTTGGGGACCCGGTTTACTTCTTTTTTGTTTCTTTTACTCGTAGACTTGGTAATAAACTAGCACACCTGCTAGCACAATATTTTGATACCGACTGTTTCGGTTTTTTTGTTTTACCTTTCCCCAACCTGATGTACTGTGATTGCTTGATGATTTTATGAAGTATTGATTCTCCAAAAAAAAAAAGTATTATTGTGTCATTGTCTATGTTTTATTATTTTATTTTATAGTGTTAGTGTTTTTCTATGTTTAATACTGAATTATTTTATTTTATATTATTGTGTCAGAATGTTCTGCATGTATTACCATCTTGAATGTTGTGATTTGTATTTGACAGTATGTCAATGTATTATGTTTGGCTATTCAGTCTGTCGTCGTAAAAAAAATTACAAACATAATATTGATACCTGTCATATACTTTTGTGAATTCACATGGTAAGAGTTACACTTCATTTATTATTAATTCATATCATAAATAAATGATTTTATATTCTAAAGATTTATGAAATCATATAATTTTTTTTAAACTTCTCGTCATTTCGATGAACAATATTTTATCATAATAAACACTGTTTTCTTCCACCCTTTATTCTTTTTTTTTCCTAAAAGAAAAAATAAATGACCCTTTATTGTTACGTATATTCAACATATTAGTTACTTATTTGGGCTCTAGATCTTTCTTTAGAATGTTCCCTCACATGAGCTCTATATATCCGGTGGCTTCTAGACTTTTCTATAACTCTGTTACTCTATCTACATGAGCTCTACGCATGTACCTACTTTTTTCTCGACTGCTGCACAATTTTCTACTCTTCTATTTTAAATAAATATCATGTTTAAACTATCTTAAGCTTTTTTAGTTTTATAAATCCATTATTATCCTTAGTTAACTCGTCTCAAATTTCACCTTATTCGCTCTTCATTAACTTTAGTTCATCTCTTGTTCAGGATAATTTGTATATAAATATATTTTTTTAATTTGTGTGCACAAAATCAAAAAAGTATATACTAAATATGAGGAAGTGGGTCTCTTCATCCTTCTAGGAGGTTCCTAGAAGGTTAAAAAAATCGAATTTGAGTAGAAACCGAATTTAATGTGTAATATTTTGAACAAAATACATTTAATTTGCTTTATTTAATACCTATATTATGTAAAAATTTATATATAATATTATTTTTATTACTATATATATATAATATATATAGAATCGGTTCCAAACCGGTTTTTTCTAACATCATAAAACAGGAACCGGAACCGGAACTGAATTATTAAAAAGAAACCGAATTAAGAACCGGAACCGGTTAATAATAAAAAAACCAGAATCGAAACCGAATTTTTCGGTTCGATTCTTATTAAAATTCGGTTCTTCGGGTAAAAACCCTAGCCCTACGAAATACCGAACAACAAAAATACCGAAAAAATTCGACATATATATATATATATATATATATATATATATATATATATATATATATATATCGAAATGCCGAACTTCATTTTTTGTATTTTGGTAATACAGAAATACCAAAAAAAAAAAAAGAAATCATATCACCCCTTTTATGAGGGAAGGGTAGAATATTTGATGGATCGATATGAAGAGAAAAAAGAGGGCAAGTTAAATAAGTATGCAATGTAGCAAAAACTTTCCAAACGTCCATAAGTGACATTTCTTTTAGTCATATTGCTTCCCATTATTAGGATGAAATATCTGGTGTAACTGATTATACCTCTCCATATCAAAATGTGAATTTTCATAGTATTTTTTTGCTTAACTTTGAATCTTATTTGAAATAGCCTTCGAATGAGGCTGTGTTGAAATCCTCAAAAAGAAAGCATAGGTTATTGCAAAATGTAATGAGCTTACAAAGAAGCAAATGAGTTCCATCACGTCCCAGCTCAGCTCCCAAAAAGTTAGGGGAAATTACATATCCTAGTACATTTAAATAAAATATTGCATATATATCATCAACTCAAAATATTTATAAGACTATCAATTTAGATGTGTTTATTTTTGTTGATTTATTTTACATATTTCTTTCCTTTTCACAGGTTCCCACCCACCCACCTACCCATCTCCACTCTCTCTCTCTTTCTCTCCCCATGATTCTAGGTTTCTTTGCTCCTTCAAGAATAACACTTTATTTATATAGATGAAACTGGAAAAAAAAATCAAAATAATTGTGGATTTGAGAAGAAATTTAAGATGTTGTGATGGTTGGAGTTTGTGCGGCTGGTTGTGAATCGAAGGCGACGAGCGACATAGATTAGAAGTCGTGGTCGCAACCTGCGGGCTTGGTGGTGGTTGGCAGCGGTTGATCGGAAAACGGCAAACAAATCTGTTTTGGGCGATTTTGTTTGGAGGTAATATCCATCTTGTATGATGTATGAGGTGGTGAGCAGCCATGTTGTTTAGGTTGTAACACCCCCAAGATATTCAGGATATATTACAGCATCGTAGACTCCTACATGGGACCCACCAGGCTAAATAATTAATACCGCTCGTCTAACCATCACGTTAGCAAGAAAACACACATCACCAAGATGAAAATTAAATAAATGCCCGGTACAACCGGTAAACCAGACATCACCGAAAATCACAAATATAATTTAGTATACAATTCATATTCCAAATCAAAATGCCTAAGTACTCGCGAGTACTAATTATCAGTTTACAAGTTTTGAAAACAAACGTTTAAAATAGACAACCAAAATAAAAGAACTCATTTGCACACGTCATCAACCTTGGACAAAGATCCTCGCATCGCTCCAGTGCTCGATCGATCGGTGACGCAACCTGAAATTCATAACATGAATTTCCCCAAAGATAGGTCCCCAAAGGGGTTAGCAATTACGCTAGTACAAGTAATCAAGGCAAACCATTCGCTTACACATCTCATAGTGCATGCATCCAGTTGTTCAAAAATAAAAATTAAGACGTCTTTTCTCGGTAAACAAATAGTCAATAATCACAGTTGAAAATCGCCTAGGACCGGGGCTAAACCATGGTCCCATCCGAGGCCTTTATGGACCCTCTCGGACTGGCCATAGTTAAAAAATCACGCACATGACTCGCCTAGGACCGGGGCTAAACCACTGGTCCCATCCGAGGCCTCTATGGACCCTCCCGAACTGGCTATCCAAACAAGCTCGTGAATCAGGGGCGAAATCACAGCTTCCTCCGAGGCCCCGTCGGACCCTCCCGGAGTGAGCAAATCACACACATATACATTAGCATTCCATGTTAAGCATAAGGGTTTCACAAGAATACTTGCCTTGAGAAGTTGACGATGAAATGAACGGGAAATCAACTACGCTTGCTAGGAACCGACGACCCCGAACCTAACGATTCGAAAAAAACAATCACAACCAGTTCTACACGAAACCCACCTATGATTCATGTAAATTTGTGCAAAAACAACGAGGATGGGTCGCACCCGGACCTTCTCAATTTCACAATTACCACGAAATTTACCATGAACTCGTAGGGAAAACATGAATACCACTAAAATTAATCACATACATCATGGATTAATCAACAACACGGAATAAATCGGACATTAAATCGAAAACCCCCAAATTCCCCAAAAATAGGGTTATAAGATATTACCTTGGATCAAAGATGAAGAACACAAATAGATGTTGTTAATCTACACCAGGAACTCAAGAAAGATGATATCATGAAGTTACAAGACTTCAAATCCCTTAGATCGCCCACAGCCGCGGAGGAGGAAAAAAAGTGAGAAATAGACGCGTCTGAGGTCAACTCTCGGGTATATATAACTAGACGGTTTAGCATGCGCTAACGGCTTATGGTTAGCATGCGCTAACGGCTTATGGTTAGCGTGCCCTAACGGCTGACCTCGGTCCGAACCTTCGGTTCGACCGATTAGCGTGTCTACCCGATAATTAGCGTGCACTATAAGCCCCTGTTAGTGTGCGCTATCGACTATAGCGTGCACTACATTCGTCATCGAGTCGAAACATTCTGCCTTAACTGGAATACCAAATTAGCATACGCTGCCACACACCTAGCGTACGTTAAATCTACAGACTTAGCGTGCGCTAAAATGCTCGTTCAGATAGCAGAAACAACCTACTGCCACTGTTGTGCTCGAATCATTAGCGCGCGCTACTCAACGAATTTAGCATGCGCTACACAACGAAATTTACGTGCGCTAACGAGTGCAGACAGTAGTACAAACAGCACTCAAAGATGAAAAACGGCGAATTCTTCCCCGGATGAAAACAATGCGCACCCGACACCAAACAACGGACTAAAGAAGACACACGTACGATGAGTTCGAGCCAGAACTAAAGCACTAAAAGAAAACACGATTTTGACTACCCAAAGGTTCGGAAAACGACAACAATAGTAATTACCCCAAAACTTTGGGAAATTACAAAACAGCCCAAAACATCTGAAATACACAATACACAGTCAAAACACCAAACAAGAGCTCACAACATGCATAATAACATAAGATGGATTTACGGCAACCCCAAAACGGAAGTTCTGAATAATGATTATGAGAATCGAACCAAATAGCGACGGAAATGACGATAAACACGGAATTGAGTACAACAAGTTCGAAACAAGCTCGGATGACAAAAGGTCCAGTATTAAATATTCTCAAGATATCAATACGGTTACAAGCGAGATAGTAAAAATGAAAAATACACCAAAATAAAAAATACCAGAAAAAAGGAAAAATGCGGATATTACATAGGTTTCTGCTGTGCTGGTCTGATGTAGCGCGGGTTCTCGGACTGGCGTGGCGGCTACGGGATTGTAAATATAGGGTTCCTTCCATTTTTCTTTACAAAAACATATGTCAGTTTTTTATTTATTAAAAGGTATTCAAATGTGTATATAGCATGACAGAATCCAGGGATTTGTACTTCAATATAACAAAATTGTTGCATATATGTATCCAAATATATGTGGTTGAATCTAAATTTTATGATATTCAAATGTTTTGATTACTTTCCTTTTATTTTTTGGTATGAGAGTGCACCTGTGTATTTACATATATACACTATGTACTATGTTTGTTCAACGAAGTACTTCATATGCTTGGCCATTTTCAAGTAGATTTATATTAGTGTTCAATCTACAAGTATCGTTATTCATGCGCATATGACAACGAAGTCCTTTAACTTATTCAATTACTTTTATACGATAAAAGATTCATCTTTATAACTGATTGATGAGGTCGGAAAGATTATACGATTCTGGTGGCCATTTTATAGTTTATTTCAAACAAAAATTTGGCTACACGTGAAATACTATTTGACTATTCAAGTACAAATCAGTTGATACTATACTTTCATTCTTGAACATAGTAGGATTATTTTACATTGTTAACAATTATTTAAAATTATATATTCTAATAATTTATTCAAATAATGTAGCCCTTATGTTTGCAATATTTTACCTTTATGCAAATATAAAGTAACCGATTTTTTTGTAAAAAGATAATCTATACTAAGAGTATGCAAACTTATGTTGCTCAAATTTTTAAGTTTTAATTTAATTAACTAATGTATAGTAACAAGAAGTATCTGCTTGCGTTTATTGCATTACATAAAGTTCATCCACAATTAAGTAGTGCACAATCACTCCAAGTATTTGAATATTAAATTTTAATGATATATCTTATTTATGCACCTATGAGAATATATCGTTTATCTTATTCAAGTAATTTCATATGATGAATGAGTGATCTTCATAATTGACTGATGCAATAGAATGAACTTGTGATTTTCGTAACCATTGTAAAATTAATTTTAATCAAATATCTCGAAACATATGAATAAATACTTGGTACCATATTATAAAAGGCCCTATCTTTATTAGTACCAAACCATAAAAGTAACAAGTTATATATCCTTATTCATAAGAGTATAAGTTTTTGATACCAAAATGTGTTAAAAGATATTATTACTCTTAAGTCTACTATTAAAAGATAAAAACATAAAAAACAGAAAAGCAATAAAATAAAAATCGGCCCCACAACCTCTCTCTCGTCCAAAAAAAATTCTCTCTATTTGTCGCAAAACCCGACTGTCCCAACCAAACCTATTACCGGCGAGAAAATATCCGACTCCGACTCCAACCGAAAATCCGGACACGACAGAAGTTCCTCACACGATAGTGACACCCAATCTGAAGAAGACTTCGTCAATGAGCTGCCAGTTAGTGCAATTTAGTCACACATGGTCGCGCCCACTACGGTGCCTAAAAAAAAAACTATTTTGCACACTATGGTCTACACACAACGGGCATCGATCATGTTAGCCGTCGTGGGCAAGAATACCAAAGGCATCTGCCTTGCACACGATGGTATCCACATAACGCGCATTAATTGTGTGAGCGATCGTGGGACACACGATGGTCTTCACACGATTGGGCATCGATCGTGTGCAAGATAATGGCCTTTTTTTGTTCGTTTCCTTAGGCATTATATCATGGTCTTATGATTTGTATGTCTATACTGTAGACTGGTTGCATATGGACTACATTACGCTTTGTTACACGACAAGTCAGTCTTTGCATACGCGAGGTGGTATTTAAAGAGATAATTGAGACACTAAAAAGTATTGGCCACAATTCTGCAGTTGGTGATTGAGCATCGAGAGCTTGACCGAGGGGGTCCTTGGAAGTTTGATTAAAGTTAGGAGAAATAGGAGTACAAATACTGCGCTACATCACTTTATTACCCATCAGTTGGAGGGTGATCAAATCCCTCCGGATGAGTCGTGGTTTCAGGTTTGAGGTAGGACCATTTGTTTTACGGCCCGTGACTTTGCCATGGTCACTGGACTGCACTTTGGAAACTCTACCTTCCATCCACAGGACAACCATCTCCTTCGGTCTGGCAGTATTTTCCACAGAATACTCTATGGCAATAATATTAAGGTTAGTGTTATGCGAAAGAAGTTCAATGGTCTAGATTTTGGTAGAGTCATAAGAGATTATGTGAAGGTAACTAATTTGCTGATATACTACTACTGTATCCTATGCCATGACAACATGATGGTCGAGACATGGGCATGGGCATTAGTTGAGGATTTCGAACAGTGGGATGTGTTTCCTTGGGGTTCTTTTGGCTTTAGGGTTTTGTCTTAGTGCATAGACAATGTGGCCATGAAGGAGAGAGAGGAATATTAGGACTATCACTTCTATGGTTTGCTTTTGGCTTCTGAGATATGGTCGTACGAGATGATTCCTTCATTGAGAGAATTATGTGGAATTCGAGATAAATCTGTCCAAGTTCCCCGGTGTTTGATGTGGGCTGCAAGGAAGATGTTATGTGATTTCACTCATTTCTTCGACGAGAAGGTACGTAAATTTATAAAAGTATTTTCTTGTGACTTCACTCATTTCTTCAACGTTATGTGATTTTACTCTAATGGTATGCTTTACTGACTTGTTTTGCAGCACAAAGTACTTCCCTCTGTAGTGCATCTGAAGGAGGATGAGGATGAGTACTACTACCTGAGTTTTGAGAATTGCTCGTCATACAATGTTAAGTTCATAAAGCCTATACGAATAGTTGTGAAGAACAAGGAGGATGAGCCGAGAAAGAAAGTTATGGATAGGTTGAAAAAGACTATTGGGAAAATAATTACACATGAGTCGGCACACAAAGTGTAGAAGTGATGCCGACAGAGTACCCCACCAGTAGATCGTGCAGAGACATCCGCGGGAGAGGCGACAGAGAGGATGTGTTGTATCATGGACTTACTTGTCGGACCACACCGAGGACACGGCGAGGATGAGTACTTCGATCTCCGTTTGAAGGCGATCTTGCACGGCAGTCGAGACGGGATTTATTGCTCGAGTTTCTCGTCGGGTCCTTTCTAGGATCGTGGATATCTTTGGACCTATGCATGGGCGTTCTAGGAGCCCATTGCACTACTATGTTGGGAGCCATGATAGGTCTCCGATCAACCTCGTCATTACGCATCTATTAGCGGCGCCCGGTGGAGGATTCCCGACCCTCCACGTCACTCGATCTCTGCTGCAGCCCACAATCATCATTCTCGAGTCGGCCCAATCACCATTCTCGAGTCAACACAGTTATAATCAAATCAAACAACCACTTTGTACTTTTTTAATCCTCATTACACATTTATCATTATTACTTACACAAATTATTATCTAAGGTACACAAGCATACACCATATGTCAGGCTTTCAATAAGATACAGAGAGTGACATCCAATTCTTAATGTTCATTGACCTTCTTGGTCGTTTTTTACTAACCTTATTGATCAGCTAGTTGCATTGTAATTAGCATGGTACATCATGATGGGAGGACTTTCGACGCCGTAATATGCCTCGAATATCTCATAGGTGATACATATATATAATAAATATATAATGACCTCACGAATTTGCTGTGGGGCAAGTTGAAATTGATATTTTATAATGCCCATCCCTATATTTTACGGTGCGGAGAATGCTGTTAGATGGATAAAAATTCGTAAAAATGATATGAAAAAAATATTTGGAAGAAGTATTTTAATTTTAAAAATGAGAAGTTCTTGGTAGGTCTTAGTAATTTACATGCCTCATATAAAAATTTATTTTCAATTCATAAAAATTTATATGGAAAAATATTTTCTTTGGAAGGAATGATTTAGTAGAAAAAAATGAAAGCTTTAAAGGTAAGTCTTAATAATTTACACACCTCATCGTCGGATCGAGGTATTTTTCTTGATTCCCTAGAGTTAACTTTTTGGGAGTTTTGTTCTTAATTTCATTTTCCATCAAATTTTGATAAACCGGTTGTTGTTAAAATGATGTTGTTAAACATATCCTATGGATTGTATATCCATATTTCGGTTTGGAATTTTATTTTCATCTTTTGTCGATTCGTGTTCTTGGCCATTTTGGAAACCCTTGCACTTTAAATCGTTTGTTCCTTTAATTCAGCGGCTTTGGGTCGTGCTATAGAATTTATTTTCATTGTTGTTATTGTCGTTCGTAGTTTTGTCGCGGGTTGGCGTCCAGCGGCGTCGGCGGATTCATAGTCGGTTCGTGCCATCCTACTTCGGTCGATTCTCCGCGTTTGTGATTATTCGAGGCAAGGATGGTCGGTGATCGTTTTGGTGTGTTTGCTTGGTTTTTTGAAATGAACTTTCAAAATATTCGATTTAACCTCGTTAAAGGTTTCAAAACCGTGTGTATTTTGTGAATGTTATGTTCGTAAATGATTAAGTGAATCCCATGGATATGTTCGATGTTGGTGTTGTGATTTGATAATATACAGATATACATATATTATCCCATTCGGTGCATTGTAACTCGACGATTATGTCGTGTTATGTGTTTGTTGCCTTTGAGTGAATTGTTTGGATATCCTTGACGTACTGTCTTATGTGTGTGAATGTGTGGATATGGGCGGGGTCTACGGTGACACATGGCTTGTGATCATGTGGTCAGGATGTAACAAGTGATTGATCCAATCGTGAGAGCCTAAGGATACCTACGGTGACACATGACTTGTGATCATGTGGTCAGGAGACAACAAGTGATTGATCCAACCGTGAGATGACGTGGCAAGTGATCATGGTGGTATGAGAAAACCTACGGTTACACATGACTTGTGATCATGTGGTCAGGAGACAACAAGTGATTGATCTAACCATGAGATGATGTGGCATGTGTTCACGGTGGTATATATATATATGATTTTGGATGTGTTTTAGCAGGTCGAGCACCTTGGATGTGTTACCGAGATTTCGTATCTTGGGTAGTTATATTTTGTTGACCTTATGTCCGTCGAGGACACGTGATGTGGGCTTTAAACCTGGTGAATTGTTGTTGGTTTTTATTTGAAAAAACAGATCTTTGGCTTGTGACCCCTGTTGGTTTGGAAAGAGAAGGATTCGATAATCCTAAATTGTTTTCCATTAAAACTCCCGATGGTATTTTAAACCATTTTTCAAACTGTTCTCGTGTTTTGTGACCTTTCGAATTTGGAAAGTTTTACTCAAACTCTTGCCTCGAGAAATATTTCTGTTATGTTTGAATCTTTGAGGATTCTTGGTTATTATTATTCTTGGAATATGATTTGTATGACTCGTATTTTGCACTTTGTACTTGCACTAGCAAAATAGTGGAATTTTGCTAACCCCTGAGTAATCGGGGGGGTGGATGCATTCAGGTTTTGGGGAGCATAACACAGGGTTGACATGAAGGATGATGAAAGATGATCGATACTAATCACATGAGGACCCATGCGATGTCGTATTAGTTTAGTTGTACTTTATTTCCGCTGTAGTACTTTTCCCCGTTGGACGGGAGTGTGTTGTATTTTGACCCCTGCATGGGCATGTATTGAGATTGAGTTGTATGTATTATGAAGATGGAAAGTAGCAAATTTATCTCAACTCCAATCTCTTCTACATTAAAACCAGATAAAGCCGAAATGGGAAATCAGACGATCAAAATTTATTTTGAGGTATGATCGGCTCTCTGCTTTATTTAACTGCATCTAGACCAGATATAATTTTTGCTACATGCTTATGTGCCATATTTCAATAAAATCAAAAGAAATCTCATTTAACTGCTTGTAAACGAATTTATTGTTATTTAAATGGAACTATTGGTCTAGGACGATGGTATCCATCATGTCTTGATTTTAATTTAATTGCATATAATGACGCCGATTTTGGTGGCTGTAAGATTGACAAGAAAAGTACTAGCGACATATGTCATTTTATTGGTTCATGCTTAATTTCTTGGGGAAGTAAAAAGCAGACTAGTGTAGCAATGTCTACAGCCGAAGCTGAGTACGTGGATGCAGGTAGTACATGTGCGCAAGTATTATGAATAAAAAATCAACTTTGTAATTATGATATTTATATTGAAAATACTCCTATTTTGTATGATAACACTATCGCAATAAATCTTAGTAAGAACACTGTTTTGCACAGTAGAACCAAGCATATAGATACCAGACATCATTTCGTACGTGATCATGTTCAAAAGAAAGATATATTTTTAATCTTTGTCGGTACCAAGGATCAACTCGCAGATATTTTTACAAAACCCTTACCCGAGGAATCCTTTAACACTGTTCTCTTACAACTCGACACGGGACATATCGACAAAATAATCATTAAACAAATATTAGACTTGCAATCTATTTAAATATCTTAACTTAAGTTAAATTCTAAAAAAGATAGCGTATGCTAGCTATATAGCATAACGTACGTAATAATCACCCATATGTATAAAGTGTCAATATTATATAGGGTTACATAGCAGGACAACCTACGTTACAAGATATACATAACATATGCAAAGGACTATGCATAACATATGCTATGTTTGAAAATGAACCGTTGTGCAGTTTCCAGAAGGTCAATATATTGAACGGTCATCTACAAAATAACGTACGCTACAGATACTTGATAGCGACCGCTAAGTGTTTGAAGCTGAATTCAAAATTAGACCGTTGATGTCATCCAGGGTTTAGCATATCTAACGGCTATCCGAAGTGTAATACCCGGTCGAAATTCATGTCATTTCAAACCTTTTCATATTCTTCGAATCGTGATTTGTTGAGCGAACCCTTGTAATCATTGCTTGGAACCACCGTTTTGGGGTTTCCGTACTTCTATTTTCGTGTTATTCTTTGCCGGACATTGAATCCTATTACTTTTATTCTCTTTAGGGACATTTTCCATCATTTTAGGGCCAGAAGGGGTGTGAGCAACAAGGAGTGTGCGCCGCGGCACACACATTTCCTAAATTTGGTCGAGCTGTCAGACTGGTGCCGCGGCACACTCCGGCGGTGCCACGGCACCTGCCGAGTCATTGCCGCGGCACACCTACTGAGCCGCGGCACAGGTGTGGCATTCTCATCCAAACCACTTTGTGCAGGTGCCGCGGCACACACAGTGAGCCGCGAAACACAGGAACATTTTTAGGCTGTGCCGCGCACACCTATTCCGAGCCGCGGCACATAATGCGGTCATTGCATAACTCGGCTTTTAAGCGAGATTTCAGCCATTTTCCTCCATTTTCTTCTTCCATCGCGAGAGAGAGAGAGTTGAGGGAGGAGTTCTTTTCATATCTATCACTTGTGTGTTGAAGATTTACCACTTTCACTCGGTCGGGAAGCCCGGATAGTCGATCTATCGCGTATTCCTTGGATCATAGCGCTTGTATATTCAAGAGGTAATTTCTTCGACATCTTGACTTCTCGATTTTGTGTGGGTTTTGACGTTTTGGATGATAAAATCATGGTGTATGATGTGATATATGCGTGATTATGGACATGATTGGGTATTCATCGGATTATTGAAAGATTATTCAAGAACACTTTGATTTTGTGTTGGTTTTTGGGGGTTTTCGTAGATTCGTCCGTTTTATCCGATTGAAGCTTGAGAACCTTGAGATTTTGATATATCTATACTGTATGAGTGTTTTCTTCCGATTTTACGGGTTGGATTGTGCCGTTTTCGGACTTGTGGGGAGTTTGGGTGATTTCCCAACCTTTAGTTATCCACCCGTATATTTTCTTGAATCGTAGACGAGTTTCGGGAGTCTCTTCGTATAATTTGAGTATGGGTAATTAATTGTAATATTCCTTGCGAATCGTTTAGGTGCCGGAAGCGCGTTCTCGGACCTACCGAACTCATACCTTTCCTCCGTTCGATTTCTCGATGTCTCAAAGGCAAGTATACATTTATGATTGTACGTTCTCGACTTTGAAAGTAAGAAATATTGATGGCATATCATGAACGAACCGTTTTTACGGCATTCATAGATATATTGTTGGCATGTAATGAACGAACCGTTTTGACGGCATTCCTACATGTATCGGCGTATGAGGTGAACGAACCGTTTCTACGGCATTCACATACGTAACGGCGTATGAGGTGAACGAACCGTTTTGACGGCATTCACATACGTCTTATGAGATTTTAGTTATTCCGGAATACTAGTCTTGAATTGATGAATTGACGGTTACATTTACTTTATTGTCGAGGAGTATTGTGTTTCATATTGATATACTTGCACTAGCTATTCGACGGCTAACCCCTTTATGGGGGAAATACGTTTCATGTATTTCAGGTTCCAGGAGGTCGGACAGGCAGGTATCGGGTCGGCACGAAGATGGTGGGCAAGTGTGATACTGTGTCTTTCTTCCAGTTATGTTTGGAGTTCCGGTTCGGTGTTGTTATCTTTGGATTAGCTTTTGAATACTCGAGTATTGTTTTCCCTTTTCCTTGATGTTCCGGCTGTGTTTGCCGAAGTATTGAATTGAGTTGTGATGTTTATGAATACATTGGTTATTTAAACAATACCTTTGTGTTGTTTTTCATTCTATTGTGTGTAGACCTTATCGGTCAAATTTTGTGGTTCCACGTATGTTAGCCTTGTGGGTCCCACGGCGGGGCTTACGGCGCTGTAATATCCCTGAATAACTTGGGGGTGTTACAGAATATGGTATCAGAGCTTAGGTCTATGGATACCTAGGCTGTCGGTCTTTTGGGTCGATCGAGTCGTTAATTGTCCACAGTATCACTACTCTGCCATCATCACAGTGCGACCGGTACTTGTAAGACCTCTCACTCTTCTGGTGTTTCCTTATTCGTTTTGCTTCCTTTTTATCGGTATTCTTGAGAACCGGACACTTTGTTGATGCGTGATTGAATTGTGCTTACGTGACTTGTGTGTTCTTCAGTATGTCAGCTGGTAGGGGCCATGGCCGTGGTCGTGGCCGTGGACGAGGAAGGGGTCGTGGCGCGGCCGTTTCCATCAGTTCAGTTGCGGGGTCGACCAACCCCAGTTTGTCGAACTCGGTGCATCCCGACACCGAGAGTCAGCACGATCAGTCAGACGGTCAAGGGAACCACGCAGACGTTGGAGTGGCGAATGCACTTCAACAATTGGCTACTCAGATGACCATTTTAGCCCAAACTGTTCAACTGAATAACCCGAACCCAAACACGGATGCCTTGCTTCAGAATGTAATCCGTATGCACCCTCCACAATTTGGCGGTGCCACAGATCCGTTAGGCTGGGAAGACTGGCTAGCGGAATTAGAGAAGATTTTCGAGGCGGTTGATTGCCCCGAGGTGAGGAAAGTACCAATTGCTCAGTATTTCCTCACTAAGGAGGCCGCTACTTGGTGGAAGGTCATCAAGCCACATGATCGTATTGCCTCGTGGGATGAATTTAAGGAGCTCTTGGAGGCCGAGTTTTGTCCTTGGCCGGTACGAGAGAGCCGAATCCGAGCCTTCTTCGAGGCTAAACCACAAGATATTCCCGTTTCACAGGCGATCGTGGAGTATAATCAACAATTGATCCATGTGAAGGATCAAGTACGTAACGAGCGTGATAAGATCCGTTATTTTGATATGCGAATGAATTTGGACTTACGGCGTACATGGCCGGATTTGCTTGTACCACACCGAAAGAGTATCGTGACGAGCTTTAGCCCATGATATGTTGAGCCCCGACAATGATACCGTTGAAGAACCGAAAAGCGTAAAGTCTGGGGAAATTTTTCTCGCTCTAAGGGTGGCAACTTTCGAAGTCACAGCATTTACTAACCGCTTTGCCGGACATACGTCACGTTCTAATAAAGGGAAGAGGGGTTACCGTCCCCACCGGGTACCTCAAATCGCATGCTGACTTGCTATAATTGTGGTCGTCTGTGCCACTTTAGTTCGAATGCTACTTCCCACTATTAAAGTGTCACACGTGTGGTCGATGGGGCATAGAGCGGTTTATTGTTCCGAGCCGAACCAGGACTTTGGACACTCGGGCTTACCCAACACCCCTTGATCAAGGTGTTAATCGGCAATCTTTCGGTCAACCTCGGCAGAATTTTGGCGTGGGTCGGTCGGGTCGAACGCCGGAGGGGGAACTCTAGCGTCGGTTCGGTGCAACCACGGGTTTATGAGATGCGTCGAATGCACGAACCCGATGCGGCGGTGGCTTGGTACCATCCATATTCTATCCTATCCAAATTGTACTTTTTGATTCGGGTGCTACACATTCTTTTATTTCTTTGGAGTGTGTACGCCGTTTGAATATAACTTGTTTAATCGCTTGCGATCCCTTTATCGTGAGACGCTTAGGGGATAGGATTGTGGGGAATCGGGAGATTAGAGAATTTCCGGTGGTTATATCCGGGATGGAATGGTTATCAAATTTAATTGTAGTTGATATGGAAGGCGAGGACGTAATCCTCGGCGAGGATTGGCTTAATAATCACCAGGCGATTATGAATTACGGTACCAAAGTTATCACTATGATGACTAAGGACGGATCTGAGTACTCATTTTTGGGACGTAAGTCGGGCCAATCCAAGTTACTTTATCAGTGCCATGAAGGCCGTAAGACTTTTAAATAAAGGTTGTACGGGCTATTGGTGCTATGCTTTGAAAACGGAAAGAAGCGAAGTCGATTTCTCTTCAATTCCGGTTGTTAATGAGTATCCCGATGTTTTTCCGGACGATCTTCCGGGATTACCGCGAATCGAGAGATAGAATTTACCGTAGACTTAGAGCCGATGCGGCTCCGATCTCTAAAGCACCTTACCGGATGGCACCTTCCGAGATGCAGGAATTGAAGACTCTGTTGGGAGAGCTTTTGGAAAAAGGGTACATCAGACCGAGCGCTTCGCCTTGGGGCGCGCCTGTTCTCTTCGTGAGGAAGAAAGATGGTTCACTACGTTTATGCATCGACTACCGTGAGCTGAATAAAGTAACCATCAAAAACAAGTATCCTTTGCCTCGTATAGACGACTTATTTGATCAATTGCAAGGGGCTGCAGTTTTCTCGAAAATTGATTTAAGATCCGGGTATTATCAACTCAGGGTGAGGGAGTCCGACGTTCCGAAGACGGCATTCTGGACGAGATATGGGCATTATGAATTTGTAGTTATGCCTTTTGGGTTGACGAATGCGCCGGCAGTATTCATGCAGTTAATGAATAAAATATTCATCGAGTACCTCGACAGGTGTGTAGTCGTCTTTATTGACGACATCTTGATCTATTATCGAGATAAGGAGGAACATGCCCGACACTTGCGTTTGGTCTTAGACATTTTGAGAACCGAGCACCTCTATGCAAAATTCTCGAAATGTGAGTTTTGGTTGGAAGAAGTTATATTTCTCGGCCATGTGATTTCGGCCGAAGGGGTTCGTGTAGACCCGCAGAAGATCGAGCGGTGCTAGATTGGGCACCGCCTAAAATGTTAAAGAGGTTCGTAGCTTTTTGGGCCTTCTTGGTATTACCGTCGGTTTGTCGAGGGTTCTCGAAACTCGCTCGTCCGCTACGAAATTACTCCGTAAGACCGAAAAGTTTGTTTGGACGGATGAGAGACAGCAGAGCTTGATGAACTAAAGAAACGATTGACTTCAGCGCCGATTCTAACTTTACCACATGGTAGCGAAGGCTTTGCGGTTCTGATGACGCTTCGGTCAAGGCCTGGTGTGTGCTTATGCGGCATGATAAGACGATAGCTTTGCGTCTCGACAATTAAAGCCTTATGAGATGAATTATCCTACTCACGATTTAGAATTGGCCGCAATTGTCTTCGCACTCAAGATTTGGCGGCATTATTTGTATGGTTCACCGTGCCGGATTTATACCGATCACAAGAGCACAAGTATATTTTCGTAAGGAGCCGAATATGAGACAATGGCGTTGGTTAGAGTTGATAAAGGATTATGATCTGGAAATTCTTTACCACCCCGGGAAAGCCAATGTCGCTGCGGATGCTCGAGCCGCAAATCAAGATCTCTTCAAATGCTCGAAGTTCTTACGTCCCTGCATTTAAACTTCGTCAAGATCTAATTGAGCAAGGGATAGAAATTTGGTTTCAACGAGTACAGGGGACAGGTTGTGTACTCTCGAAATTACTTCGCCCTTAGTTGACGACATCAAAGGGAAGCGGTGGAGTGACCGATGATTTCTCAACTGAAGGAAGATGTGATAAAAGGGAAAGCTCCTGGCTTTATGGTACACGAGGATAGTATTCTGAGATTTCAGGGCAGACTTTGCGTTCCGAACAATTTATAGTTGAGACAGAGAATCCTCCGAGAAGCCCATGCTACGCCTTACTCAATCCACCCCGGGACGAGTAAGATGTACAAGGACTTGAAGCGAAATTTTTGGTGGAATAACATGAAGAAGGATGTTACGGAGTTTGTATTACGGTGCTTGACGTGTCAACAAGTCAAGATCGAACATCAACGCATCGTGGGGTTGTTGAAACCACTTCCCATTCCCGAGTGGAAGTGGGAAGATATCTCAATGGATTTTATCACCGGCATGCCGAGAACTCGGACTGGAATGAATATGATTTGGGTAATTGTCGATCGATTGACCAAGTCCGCACACTTTTTGGGTATTAAGGATACTTGGGGACCGGATAGATTGGCTCGAACCTTTATCGCTGAGATCGTGAGGTTACACGGTATCCCCAAGACCATTGTTTCTGATCGAGACGGCCGTTTCGTATCGCATTTTTGGCAGGCCGTTCATCAGGCTCGGGTACCGAGTTGAGATTGAGCACCTCCTTTCATCCTCGGTCGGACGGTCGACAGAGAGAGGACGATTCAGACGTTGGAGGATATGTTGCGGGCTTGCGCCTTAGACTGGAGTAATGATTGGGAGCTTCACTTGCCGTTGATCGAGTTCGCTTACAATAATAGTTGGCATGCGTCGATCAAAATGGCACCCTTCGAGGCTCTCTATGGTAGGCGATGTAGGTCGCCATTATGTTGGGACGAGGCTTCTGAACTAGTTGGGACGGAACCAGATATGTTGTTGGAGACCAAGGAAAAGATTTCTATCATCCGAGATCGACATCGATGCCGCAGTCGTGAAATCTTACGCCGATACTCGTAAATCGACCCTTGGAGTTTGAAGTGGGGATCACGTCTTGCTCAAAGTATCGCCGACGAGAGGAGTTTTCCGGTAAAAGGAAAACTCAGTCCAAGGTATATCGGACCCTTCGAGATTTTGGACGAGTTGGAGACCTAGCTTATCGCTTGGCGTTGCCTCCACTTTGAGTCACGTCCATAGTGTTTTTCATGTGTCCCGATTGAGGAAGTACGCACGGATCCGAGCCACATTATCGACTACGGTGAGATTGACGTGGCCGAGGATATTACCTTTAGGAGAGACCCGTGAAGATCCTCGGCGTCGCGAGAAACTTCGGCATAAGACCATTCCCTTTGGTTAAAGTACAATGGTCGAGGCATGGAGTCGAAGAGGCGACTTGGGAGACGGAAGAGAAGATGCGGGTGGAATACCCCGAACTATTTATTTCTTAGGTTTCGGGACAAAACTTCTTTTTAGAGGGGGAGAATGTAATACACGGTCGAAAGTCATGTCATTTCAAACCTTTTCATATTCTTCGAATCGTGATTTGTTGAGCGAACCCTTGTAATCATTGCTTGGAACCACCGTTTTGGGGTTTAGTACTTCTATTTTCGTGTTATTCTTGCCGGACATTGAATCATATTACTTTTATTCTCTTCCGGTCATTTTCTATCATTTTAGGGCCCGAAGGGGTGTGAGCCGCGGCACAAGGAGTGTGCGCGCGGCACACTCGGCGATCTGCGCACACCGCCGAGAGTCATTGCCGCGGCACACCTATGCCGATCCGCGGCACCGGTGTGGCATTCTCACAAAACCCGCCATCCCGGTGCCGCGGCACACTGGTGAGCCGCGGCACCGCCGAAACACAGGAACATTTTTAGGCTGTGCCGCGGCACACCTATTCCGAGCCGCGGCACATAATGCGGTCAATCGCATAACTCGGCTTTTTAAGCGAGATTTCAGCCATTTTCCTCCATTTCCTTCTTCCATCGCGAGAGAGAGAGTTGAGGAGGAGTTCTTTTCATATCTATCACTTGTGTGTTGAAGATTTACCACTTTCACTTGGTTGGGAAGCCGGATAGTCGATCTATCGCGTATTCCTTGGATCATAGCGCTTGTATATTCAAGAGGTAATTTCTTCGACATCTTGACTTCGATTTTGTGTGGGTTTTGACGTTTTGGATGATAAAATCATGGTGTATGATGTGATATATGCGTGATTATGGACATGATTGGGTATTCATCGGATTATTGAAAGATTATTCAAGAACACTTTGATTTTGTGTTGGTTTTTGGGGGTTTTCGTAGATTCGTCCGTTTTATCCGATTGAAGCTTGAGAACCTTGAGATTTTGATATATCTATACTGTATGAGTGTTTTCTTCCGATTTTACGGGTTGGATTGTGCCGTTTTTGGACTTGTGGGGAGTTTGGGCGATTTCCCAACCTTTAGTTATCCACCCGTATATTTTCTTGAATCGTAGACGAGTTTCGGGAGTCTCTTCGTATAATTTGAGTATGGGTAATTAATTGTAATATTCCTTGCGAATCGTTTAGGTGCCTAAGCGCGTTCTCGGACCTACCGAACTCATACCTTTCCTCCGTTCGATTTCTCGATGTCTCAAAGGCAAGTATACATTTATGATTGTACGTTCTCGACTTTGAAAGTAAGAAATATTGATGGCATATCATGAACGAACCATTTTTACGGCATTCATAGATATATTGTTGGCATGTAATGAACGAACCGTTTTGACGGCATTCCTACATGTATCGGCGTATGAGGTGAACGAACCGTTTCTACGGCATTCACATACGTAACGGCGTATGAGGTGAACGAACCGTTTTGACGGCATTCACATACGTCTTATGAGATTTTAGTTATTCCAGAATACTAGTCTTAAATTGATGAATTGACGGTTACATTTACTTTATTGTCGAGGAGTATTGTGTTTCATATTGATATACTTGCACTAGCTATTCGACGGCTAACCCCTTTATGGGGGAAATACGTTTCATGTATTTCAGGTTCCAGGAGGTCGGACAGGCAGGTATCGGGTCGGCACGAAGATGGTGGGCAAGTGTGATACTGTGTCTTTCTTCCAGTTATGTTTGGAGTTCCCGTTCAGTGTTGTTATACTGGATTAGCTTTTGAATACTCGAGTATTGTTTTCCCTTTTCCTTGATGTTCCGGCATGTGTTTGCCGAAGTATTGAATTGAGTTGTGATGTTTATGAATACATTGGTTATTTAAACAATACCTTTGTGTTGTTTTTCATTCTATTGTGTGTAGACCTTATCGGTCAAATTTTATGGTTCCACGTTTGTTAGCCTTGTGGGTCCCACGGCGGGGCTTACGGCGCTGTAATATCCCTGAATAACTTGGGGGTTTTACACGAAGATAAAGATAACACACGTAATCAACAGGATTAGCATACACACGTGAAGAGCCATAAGCTACTGCCTAGAATTGGACTAAGTGTTGCGGACGTTACACTAATGAAGTAACATACGCTATGGTCTTAACGTACGTAACTCATGATACTTAACGTACGTCAAAGAGGACTATTATACCAACGGGAAAGAGGCTCATAAATGCTATAACTAGAGGTATTTGGCGGCGTTGAAGAACACAAGAATTCTCTTAATATATCAAGTAATTATCTTATTCATTTGAGCTTCATTATAGCGTATACTTTGAGAGATAATACTTCTTGCAACTCATACAAGAAGAATTGTTCTAACAATCTTCTATATATATTCTTGTATCACTCTGAGTGATTATTCGGTAAGTCAAGTAACTGTACTCACAATAATCATTGCAACTTTGTGAGATTGTCTTGTACCCCAAAAAACAAGGGTGATTATAGTTGTGGTTGTTCTTGAGCCCGGAAATCAAGAAATTGAAGTTCGGAACTATTCTTGAAAGTGCATTCAAGTTTTGAGAAAAGTCAAGAAATTGAGTTGGCACCAAACTATAAAGTGCATTCAAGTTTTGAGAAAAGTCATAGTCGATAACACTAGGTAAGGACATAGGCTTTTGGATAGCCGAACATCTCGAACAACTTCTTGTGTCTTTTTATTTCTGTACTTTTTCTTTACTTCTAATATTTGCTTCCGCACGAAAAGAATTCAAAACTCTACTCCACACTATTCAACTCCCATTCTAGTGGCGGTACCAACCTAACCGTATGAGATTTGGAACTACGGGTTCCGTTGTATGATGATTTGAAAAGCGGGATAATGCTAAATTGGGTGTTATTATAATTGATAGTTGCGATCGAAGGCTCACAAAAATCACAGGTCCACATTGAGCGCAACAAGTAATCTACATCAAAATCATTTCTTATCTTTATTTTTCTTCTTTTTCACTTCACAATCAATTAAAAATAGAAAACAAACATATTTTGTTCTATCGGCTTCAACAATACATGTTGTTTACTAATACTGTATGGCTCATTCCAACAACTGGTACATGCAATATCCATTCTTCTCCACCGCGATAGTAGAAATCATACCACTTGCCATTAAAATGAATAGTTAATTTTTTCAAAAACTCATATGTCAAATAAATTGGCAAACCCTAAATTAGATTCAACGAAACCATAATTTATAATATTTACACATATTAATTATTATTTAGATATTTTCTAATATTTCAAGTAAAAATATTAGTTGAAATTAAGCGATGCAAGAGATAAAATTTCATTATTAGTTAAATTAAGCGAGTCATATTTTATTTCTCTGCAGTTGAAACCATCCTTGCTATTCGAGGTAATAGAGAGAGAACTGAATCGATCTTACTCGTAATTGTATAATTTAACTCGAATGCACTCGAATAAAGGTCAAATTCGATAATTTAGCTACCAAAAGAGTTGTTAAACTTGGAGCAAAAAAATTCTAATATATATAAAAGGGCACCGAAAATTTTTCCTCAAACGAAGAAAGCAACATCCCGACAATGACATGTTATACTGTATATTTGTTGATGCTTCATTTTCCAAAAGTATGTAATATTACTATGAGAAATGTGGAATGGGCACTATTCTAAAAGACCTGCCAAGGCCCGATTAATCCTCACCTACGCGTTACTCTCTTTGGCTGTTTATATTTTTCTTTCAGTCAAGTTTTGCGTAATCCAATTTACACCGACTTGGCTCCCATCTAACGCTTGTCTAGCGGCAAACTATTTCTAGAATATTGGTAATAACCACGAAAAAGGATAAGAAAAATGTATAATTGCAATTAATTAGATGTCAAATCTCGCAGTACTCAAGTTTTATATTTTGAAAACAAGGACTAATTTAGAACTTTATATCAAGTGTAGTAACAGGAATTGTACTGTGGGAAGAAAATACATTTTTCCTCTCCCCAAATTGTCAGTTATAGCAAAATGCAATTAATATATTTCTTTTGTCTAAATGAGACAAACAATACTCTTAGTTCATTTGCAATATTTAAAAAATTCGTATATTTTATATGAATAATTGAATGTAATAAATATATACGTTCTGTAAGAATTAATAATGTGTATGCAGTTATGGATTAAAAAAGTAAAAGAATTGATGTGTGTATGGTGAAGATCGAAAGAAAAAAATGTGGAAGTTCAATATAATTCAAGTATTTAATAATATACAATAAAACCTCGATAAATGAATATGATCGGGACCGAATAAAAATATTTATTTAGCGAAATTATTCATTTATCGAAAGAAAATTTGAATATGTTATAAAGAATTGGGATCGGAGAAAATTATTTATTTAGCGAGATTATTCATTTATCCAACATTTATTTATCTGTAGCACTTTTAAAGTGAAGTATAGCAGCGGTAGTAGTCTTCGCTAGGACTGTTAGCGGTCCGAGTGAACCCGAAACCCGATCATGAACCGGACCGAAAAATCCGGGACCGAAACTCACCCGACAATTAACTAGTTCGGATTCGAGTTCTAAATATTGAACCGAAACCGATAAGACCCGGACCGAGAAAACCGGAAAAAGACCCGGTAATATATATATATATATATATATATATATATATATATATATATTCACACACACACACCAAACAAGGCCTAAGACCTTTGGTATATAAAATTTTTATAACTTGTTATTATATTTATTAATTATAGTAATAAAAAAATTAATTAATAACTTGATAATAATAGATCTAATTAATACAAAATAATTAATAACAATACAATATAATATAGATCTAATTAATACAAAATAATTAATAACAAAATAATTAATAACAAAATAATTTCCTTGTTTAAAACCATGAGGGAATTGGGATTTTTTTCCCATCCCACATTGCTTGAAGCAACAACTCTAGCTCTCATCCACTGCTATAAATAGGTGCTCACCCTTTCATTTTTTAACACATCAAACCTTAAGCCATCAATGGTGGTTCAAGCCCATTGGCTTGAGCCTTGCCTTGCGGCTTTGGGTTCATAACGAGTTCTTTTTTTGGTTCCTTGTGGTTTGAGTCTTCCAGCTTGAACCCGATGGTCTAAGCTTTATTGGCTTGAACATGAGCATGGCTAGAACCTAGGTTCACCTTGAGCCCATCACCATTTCTTGGGTTCATTCCACATTGGTGGGATAAACCATCTAAAAGCCTCAGTATCGGTATAAATATGCCTCCTCCCTTCCACTACTCTCTCTCATTTCTAGATTCGGGTTTCGGGTTCCGGATTCGGGTTTCGGATTCGAACCGGGTCTACCCGGTATCTATTTCGGACCGGTTCCGAATCTTAAATATGACCCGGTTTTCTTACCGGTCCGGACCGGGTCTATCCGGTATCTTACCGGACCGATTCTGGGTCTGTCAAAAACCGGGCCGGACCGGTCCGATAACAGCCCTAGTCTTCGCAAGGGTTTCCGTAAAGGCGGTTTGGTTTTCACAATGTTTCATTTCCGCCAACCCAAAGCAAAAAGTAGAGAGAGACAGAACAAAGTAGGACCTGAAACCCTAAAACATACAATGCCGCCACATGGAGATCGTAACCGGTATCAAGGAAGAGGTCGGATCGTCCATATATAGGGCGCGGCGGTGGTAGAGATGGAGCCGGCGGTGCTGGTGCTGGTGACCGAGGAGAAAATCGCGGTGCTGGTGGAGGCGTAGCAGGCGGTAGTGGTTCTGGTGGTCAAAGAGGAAATCACGGTCCTTATAGAGGTTACAGAGGTGGTGGAAGTCGAGATGGAGCTGGCAGTATCGGAGGTCGAGATGGATCTGGCGGTGGCGGTGGCGGAAAGTCACAGATGGAATCGCCCATTATCGTACTGGATGGTTTGCCGGTCCTAGGTATATTTCCTTCCCCCCCCCCCCCCTTTTTTTTAAGCATATTCGTGATAATACTCCTATACAGATATCTGTGGGTAGGAGTAACATGGTAAAAATCAAGGGCTACATTAAATATTTTGCTTTGATTTCGTTCATTCCAAGGACTAGATTTAATATTTGCTAGATTTTGTTCGTCCTATGTATGGAATTTTGCTTACTATATATATATATATATATATCATACACACAAAACCTTTTATATACTACGTCATTCTTAAAGTAGCAAGAGTAGCACCTTAATCGTTCTCTTAGGGTGCAGGGTAAAATTTGCTCCATGCTTTTGGAAAATTCTCAAAAACACATGTTTTTTTGGTGGGTGGGGTGGGGGGAATTGAATATGTTTTTTCGGATTGATAAATTGTATCTCGCACTCTATGATGTGACAACGTAATAAGTTTATGAGAAGTTTTAGATTTATAATAATATGGCAAATGTATAGCAATATAGCAAGAGGGACATAATTCTAGATACTCTTGGGGTGCCGGATACAATTCCTGTTCGGTTTGATGCTCCATAAGGTTCGCCTCTATGTTGATTGACACCCCATTGTTTGGGAAAATCTTAAAAACTACGTATTTTTAATCCTCGTGTTTTATTTTTGCCGACACCAAAGCATTTTGGGACTAAGACCTAATGTTGTTGTCCTTCTAAAGAAGGAACAAAAATGTTCACAAAGAGGATTTAAACCCTGGTTAGAAAAACTAAGTTGTACGACAAAAGCAACCCAAATCCATCAAACCAATGCCGCATTTTTTTTGATAACTGTTAGAATACTTTTATTCTATATTATGGATATTGTGTAATAACTAGTCACAAATATTACAGTAAACTTAATAAATTAAATTAAATGCAAATAAAAAAGGGATAAATGTTAAATCAATAAATAATATAAAATAAGAAATAATGTAAATCAAACCACCCCCTGTATTACAAGTCATGCGTTTTTTGTCCTACTATTGCGTCGTTTATCAAATCAGTCCCCCGTTCAACTTCCGTCCATCCTTCGTCCAATATAGACTACCTTTTTGCCGCATATACTTTGCAAAGTTATCAAACAACCATTGTACTACAAATCATATATTTTTAGTCTCTTTGTTTAGTTAATTGTAATATTGGATTGGATACTTAGTTTAATGGATAACATTGACCATCATTATTTTTAATTAAATATTGATAAAATTTACAAAAAAATAATATTTTAAAAATATATATTGACAACTCCAACAACATTTTAGATGTTAAAATCTATTTGGGACTTGTCTGCCAAGTGTCTTCTAGCTGTATCATATGTCAACACACTTGACCAACCTACGACATCCTTTTTAAATCCTTACCTCGTCCTCGCTTTGAGTTATTACGATCTAAAATATTTTTTTCGATTGAACGACTTGAACAACGATTTTGTATGGGATATTAAAGAATAATCTAGATATTAAGGAATAATTTAAAAACATATTTATTATGTATTTTTGTATTTTCTATACATTGTAATTTCGGGCTACACTTTGTACTTCTCTATTTAAGAGATGTTGTACGTCAATATGTATTGTATAGGGCTTAGCTACCATCAGTTTGGGCTCGCATTGAACTAACATCAATTTGATATTGGAAAATGACTTTTGTCAGTTTTTAATATTAACAAATATAAAATTATATTGAGAAATAACTTTAAAAGAAATATTATTTAATCATCCTTTCGTTTATTTATTAATTTATTAAATATTTATTTTAAATAGAGAATAGCCCACCACACTCCCACCGCCCGTACCCTATATAACATGCAACACCTCCGACTCGATCGGGAATATTACAACGTCATAGACCCTTCTCATAAGGATCTACCTAGCTCAATATGAATTGATAAACCACAAAGTTTGACCTTCAAGATTAAAGTAGAACTATATTACAACTCATACCAACACCATGGTCAACCTACTGCAGCATAAATGGGAAACATCTCAACAATATAATTAAATAAACTCGACCCATGTTGATTAGTATCACTACTTGTCATCTTCATGTAGATCGTGTGATTGCTCCGTCGGGCCACGAATACTTGAAATGCATAAAGAGCATTCGCCCCCAGATTGGAGTTAGCATTGAGATCGCTAATGCAAATATTCTATTTATACAAAATATATCACATAAAAATCAGTCCTGAATACGACTATTTGAAAAGAGTTCTAGAGAGGCTTTTACGTTTAAAAACAAACTCGAGTCTTGGAAAGCATTTCAGAGGAAAACATTTCAGTAATCTGAAATGTTTTAAGACCTTAAGTCCATAGTTCACAATATCATCTAAAAATTATTTAAGATCACTGTTTTTTTGACATATGGGTACAATGTGAAACACCTCTAGGAAACTGCTCCTTTAGTATAGTATGGTATAGTAGACAATTAGCACGCTTTCAGCAGATTAAGAAAATTACACAAAATACAAATTATGTCAGGTAATCAGGAAGTTTTCATGTCCGATAAGAATAAAATATTTCCTATTAAAGTATCCTCCCAAAGCTTTTACATTTTGGCCAAACAGGTCAACAAAAGAACACAAAGAAGCCTTATCTATCCAAGAAGAGTTTAAAATAGCGAGATTCTTTCAACTCACCCGGCTTTAATTAAATGGTTTGTTGAACACAAACTTTGATTACATTTTGAAAATACGAGAACCAAACAGGGGCTTAGAAACCAAACTGAACTTCTTTCATAGAACAACTAGTTAATGCACATTTACCCTTGAGGCAGAGAACTTATAAGTTACAGTGGTTTACAATCTAACCGATATTGGCAATCAGAGACGTATACATAGAGAGAAAATGGTGTGTTCTGTTTATACTTCATCACTACTGGACTTTTCTGCTTCCATGTGCTAATATTCCGTCCATTGCTTGTGATTGAGTTTCACTTCCTTATCAACATTTAGTTCTCAAACATCATCAATAATAAGTTACTTCTAATTTTTATTATAAAGAATCAACAAAGGTACAAAAGATATAACCTAAATAACACCTTTAGTCATATGAATTTGTAGAACAGCACTAGTGTTAGACACTTATACTTTATGACATTGTACATTAGAATGGTTATGATTTTTAGAACATCCATAAACTTGTGACTTACTCTTTTGAAATTGTAACTTACCTTAAAAGCACATATCTACGGTGCGTGCTAAGCAATATTTGAAAAATATCGAAAGTCGAAATAGAGCCTTCTAAACGTGTGAAAGTATATTACAAGTATATCGGAATTTGCTTACAAAAAATCTAAAAATGATAAAGTTAAGAGCTTATTTTGCCGTGAGAATACACTAACTATTGATTTTAAAATCTCAATATTTCTTGAAGTTGTGCGGTATTTCAAACTGCAAGTTCTCTATACATGCGTTAACACTATCGACCCTCTCTGGATATGCTTTCGCAACAATCAAGCATTTTGGAGTTTTGGACCAATATTCAGTGTAGAATTTATGGTAAACGTGAGGACATGAGTACTACATGTCACTAGTTGTGAAATGAGCTTTTATCTGCTCAAGCCTCACTGCCTTGAAGAACATCACACCAATGTTAAAATGGTACTTGCTTTTAAGCAATATTTATTTTTTCACCACTTTGCAAGGTTACTTGACTTAAATTCTTTTATTACCGTTTTCAAATTATTTCTCGGCCACAGTACTACGAAGATATAATTTTAACGCTTCGAAAAAATTTGGCAACCGAGGGTTTTTTTCCAAACAATGATAGCATTTGAATATTGCCTTACATAGAAGATAAAGATTTTAGTTTAGTTCTTTATGATATATGTAGAGAATTGATAGCTTTAAGATCCTATTGGGAAGATTTTTATGTAGTTGGATTTTTGAATAGAAATGAGTCGTTCAGTTTGAGGATATGTATTGCAGTGGATGGAAAAAACTTAATTTCACGACTACGGTGATCTAACAACCAAAGGAAATTGTTGTATGAATACATTAATTTTCTTTGATTGTTAGATCACAATAGCCACTTTTGAAATTAAGTGTTTTCCACCACGACAATCCATATCATCAATTGAAACGACATTTTCTATTTAAAAATCCAATTATATAAATGTCTCTCCATTTAAATCTTATAAGTATCCATTCTCTACCTATATCATAAAAAACTAAATTAAAATATTTGTCCTCTGTGTCGGGTAATATCTAAATGCTATCATTGTTTGGATAAAACCTCTTGGTTTGCAAAATTTGTTTGAAACGTTAAAATTGTATCTTTGTAATACGCTGGCCAACAGAAACAATTTGCAAACGATAGAAAAATATTAAGTCAAGTAATCTTGCAAAGTGGTGAAGAAATAAATGATAGCTTAAAAGCAAGTAGCCTTTTAACATTGGTGGTAATGTTCTCCGAGATTGTGATGTTTGAGCCGATAAATGTTCATTTCACGGCTAGTGACATGTGGTACTCGTGTCTTCACGTTTACCATACTACACCAAAAATTGTTCCAAAGCTTCAAAATGTTTGGTTGTTGCGAAAGTCTATCCAGAGAGGATCAATAGCGTTAGCACCTATATAGATAACTTGTGCGAGTTTGAACTATCGGATGGTCGACAAGCAAGAAAAATTGATTATTTGAAACAATAGCTTTTGTATTATTACAGGAAAGTAAGTTCTTAACTTTACCCTTTTTAGATTTTTTGTAAGCGGATTCTGATATACTTATAATATGGTTTAGAAGACTCTATTTGGATTTTAGATGCTTTTCCGAATATTGCTTATCATGCTATGTGCTTTTGCAGAGTAAGTTAGAATTTCAAAAGAGTAAGTCACAATTTTACTGATTTTCTCAAAAGTCGTAACAATATTACATATGACGAAATGTGTTTTTTAGTTTATATATTTTGTACCTTCCTTGATGCTCTATAATGAATATTAGAAGTAGTTTATTATCAATAATATTTGAGAACTAAAATTTGATAAGGAAGTGAAACTAGATCTCAAGTAATGGATGTGTAGCGCATAGAGGGAAGAGTTAAGTAATTATAAAGTATAAACAAAACACACATTTCTCTCTCTATGCAAACTTGCCAATATTGGTTAGATTGTAATATGTTCCTTTTAAGATTTTCTGTCTAAATGTTAAATGTGCATTAACTAGTTGTTCTACGAAAGGAATTTAGTTTGGCCATCTAAACTCGTGTATAGTTTCTTATTTGCAAAATATTATTAAATTTTGTGTTTCATCTAGCATTTAATTAAAGCGAAGTCCTTAAAAGATGGCTATTTTAAACTCTTCTTGGCTAGCAGAGATGGTAATATAAAGTTTCCCAATGTTCTTTTATCGACTTTCTTGGCCAACATGTAAGAGCTTTGCCACGATACTTCTGCAGGAATATTTTATTCTTATCGACATGAAGACTTTCTGGTTAGTTGACAAATTTTTTACTTTGTGTAATTTTCTTAATTTGATAAAAGCATGCTAATTATGCCTGTTATGTTGTCTACTATACGTGTTCTTTTGTTGACTTCTTGGCTTAAATGTAAGAGTTTTGCCACCTCTGCAAGAATAATTTATTCTTATCGACATGAAGATTTCCTGATTACGACATAATTTTTACTTTGTGTAATTTTTTAATCTGCTAATAATGTCCGTTATGTTGTCTACTATACTAATGGTGGAGTTTCACATAGTCCCATATATAAAAAAATAGCGACCTTTGTGTATGAGGAGTATTGGATCAATAGAAATATTATTCGTCTTAAATGTTTAGTGTAAATATGTAGGTTGTCTTTCACAAGTCATATGAATGATAATGTAATACCTTCAAGTTGAAGTCCTCATGATGGGTAATCCAAGACCAAGCCCAGCCTCTCATATTCCTAGAGAAGTTATTATTCTTTTCTTTTACCTACTCTGTATATTTTAAACTTGAACATCCTCAGCTCACCCTCCTATACACATTCATTTGGGCTGGAAAAAAATACCGAAAATAAATTTCGAACTGAAAAACCAACCGAACCGAAACAAATTGGTTACCGAAAATTAAAAAATCGGATATTATGGACCGAAACCGAACCAATCCGATGTAATTCGGTTCGGTTTTGCATTTTATAAATAGAACCCATACCGAACCAAAATCGAACCGATATATTTGAATGAATAAAATAAGTATTATCAATGTTGTGCTTTTTTATTGTTTACGGAGTTCTATTTCTACGGTGTTCCTAATATAAGAATTCATATTTAGATACACTTTTTGTTTCCCTGGTAACTACTTAGTAAAGAGTTTTTAGTGTGTTTGTGCCCATCTGGTATTTTGTGTAGAACACATTTTGGACTATTTATCTAAGTACATGTTTTATTTTAAATGTATTATTTGGATTCAACACTATCAATCCAGATTCAAAGTGCATGTGTTTATTTTTTAAATACATCGTAAAAACTCAGCATTATCAATTCATATTAAAAGTGTGTGTTTCATTTTTAAACCATATGCTGGACAATGCTGTGTGGCTGATATCGTCTTGACTCTTTTTTATATTTTACCTCCATCCACACCTCATGTTTTATTTCGGATCATGTGGTTGATATCGTCCTAAAAAGGCTTCTTAGGCATCTGTCCTAAGAAGGCTTCTTAGAAATCTGTTGTAAGAAGCTTTGCCAAATTCCTCCTCTATGACTCTTTTCTCCATAAACTCCTTTTGTGACATCTGATGTGGTGGTTGTGTTTGCGACTGATTAACCGAGAATGACAGCGCACTACTGTCCCGGTGGCCCGATGACGCCCGGTTATTTGCCCCAGCAGTGGACGGAAAGGAACTGCTAGGTCCACGGGGACCCGTATAACGGCTGGGCTGCCAGCCCCAACTCGCGGATAGTAGCTCAACCCCCTACCCCCGCCAACGATTTATGAGCCATCGAAATTATGGCTGTCACCTACCCCCACCACATTCAACTCTCGCTTGATTGTGAATGTATCAAATAAGTCCTGTGCGTCTTTAGAACAAATTCTCAATCTTATCTCGTCCTTTAACCTGTGTAGAGAAATCCACAGACAATAGTTGTCAGCAATACCCTGAACAAGCACCAAATCATGCAGATGATGCGTCGACCTTAGAGGAGACTAGGAGAGTCCAACCCATCATCACTCGACTTCCCTTTCCCCCGTGCCAAATCGGACAGGAGGGCGGTAATTCCATCCAATTTTGCTGCCAGGGACCCGACTTCGGCAGACAACTCGTCGCTTCTCCGAATCCAAGGAGTTGATCGGGTATTGGACATCGACGCTCACCGCACCAAATTGATAGAGTAGAGAGAAATCAACGGATAAATTGATATGAAAGATTAGATAAAATTCAAGAAATCTCCTGCCCAAGCACAAAGTGCCGACTGAACAAACTAGGTTTTTCAATAATTCCTAGTAATGATTTACTTAGCTATATGCCTATATGTATACCCACGCAGGGGCCTAATAATATTATTAACTAATTATTTCCATGCAGGGGCATGATAATAAAAGAATAAATACTAATACTAATAATAAAATATACTCCTGCCCGCGGTCCCCCTAACCCGGGCCCGTGCTCCGCGGCCCACGGCGAGTATAAACCCGTTCCTGTAACATACATATATCCCTTTTTATAGCCTAATAATATACATGGAGATAATCCTGATTTCGTTCCCCAACAAACAACTCAATATTATGTATTGAAGAGGACTCGAAACTCCATGCTCTTTAGCACGAGATTTTGAGTCTCGCGTTTCTACCATTTATTTCACCACCAAGGCATCTTGAAAGTGTCTCTGTCAAACTCACCTGTCTTCAAGGACGTTGGCGCGGTACTCTGAATTGAGTAGATCAGATCAGTCGACTGTTCCGGCTAATCACGTTATGCTCAGTTGATAGCAAATAGCCCATTAATTGTGTTAATTATTCCTTGTTAGGGTGAATGTTGACTCGATAAGTAAAGGAAGATTGACTGGCTCCATAAGAAACCTCCTATTAGCCACAGAATGCAAGAAAAAGATCTGATATTTGTGTTAAACGAGTGCGTGTGTGTGTGTGTGTGTCCGGACTTATCTTTGTCGTTAACGAATTAGAGAGTGTGTTCTTTTTAGATCAGCAGCTTATACGTGCATTTATTAGTTGATGATTATGGACAGAGTGATATAACGCATGAGCTTTTCTACTTTTTTTTTTCTTTTTTTTACTTGAAGCAAGGGGATGCATCTTGTAGATCTCTCTCTCTCTCTCTCTCTCTATATATATATATATATATATATATATATATAGTGTGTGTGTGTGTGTGTGTGTTATTCAGTGCGCGCGTCATGAAAGAGGCCTCTGATCTATTCGATACGTTTTGTGGATAATCATACAATATTTGATAGAGAAACAAAATATGTTTGACTGAATATATTGCCACTGTATGTTAGCATTTAACATTTAAAAAATTATGTTTTCTCGTCGTATGAATATGAATTTTGCTCGTCTTTTGAATTGTATAACTACATTCACATGAGCAACTTCAAGTTTCTATGCCACACGGCTATATTGGAGAACAGATATGAATATGGGGAATTGGATTTTCAATAATTTTAAAGTCACGACTCTGTAAGCATCGTTCTGAGGTTTTCTCTGATCATTCTCCATCCTTAAAACTCCATACCTTATTTATAATCGATCTCACTGGGTTGAGTCGGCACAAACTGACTTCGACGCGTCCAGAGAGTTAAGACGACATGTTCCCAGAAGGAATTCCAGCAGCTCTTCTGCTGTATTTCCCTGTAAAATCCATGTGCAAGCTTTCATCAATTAAGAAATAACTCTCTCTCTATATATATAATTATATAATCTATAAATCATGGAGATTTTTTTAAGAAATTAAAAAATTTAAGTAACTGAAATATAAAGAAGTATCAAAATTTCTCTTACTTACCGAAGGAAAGCAGTCAGAGATCTATTTGCAAAGTGACTAGCATAGGGTTCCAAAGAGGAAAGGCACATATCTGGAGGGATTTTTGATGAAATGAAATGGGCTACTGTGGAATGGAATGACTAGGGATCTAATACTATATATACAAGGGTAATATTGGAAAAACATATTTTAGATTTGTGATCTTAATAATTGGAAAAAATGAAACCTCCCATTTAAACTGGAAATGAGGGAGTATTTGATTTGTTAGTCTTAAATCTTAACAAAGAAGCAACGGTGAGGCGTTGAGTCCACATCTGGACACATACAGCGACGAAATCTGCCTGTCCTCTCTTCTTTCTTGATAGTACATCCACAAGGGCTGGACGGAGATGGCGGCGACGCTGGATCTAAGTTCCAACTTGTCGACCAACAGTAGATTTTTAGGCTATGGATTTTGGGTGAAATTCTCCTGAGATATTGACAGGAAGATTCATATAGAATCTTAATTCTAATATTATGATCAGATATGAACTGGGTTGATAATCGGGGTTTTGATATTGTTAAATGAGTTAGGATAATATTGTAGCTGAATCGTGTTAAATGAGTTAGGATAATATTGATAATCGGGGTTTTGATATTCTAATATTGTAGCTGAATCGTGTTAAATGAGTTAGGATAATAATCTTATTGTTTTAATGTGTTGGACTGTTGGAATGTGCTATTTTGTAACTAAGGTTGATTCACTAGAAGTGAGAAAGTCAATTCTAATCAAGTTTATTCAGAGTTTTAGTTTGAGGCAAGTACTTTGATTGTATGTGTCTAGGGTTCCATGATAGAGGTCAGGGTCCAAGAACCGACTTTGGGCATTATCCAACCATTGTCCGATGGGAAATTTGGGGTGCGTGTGCGTGATGCTGCATCACGGGATGATCGCCAAATGATAAGGTTATTGAGTTGAAGATTCTTTATAGTTTCTTTTATTTCGAAATAATATTGAACTGTTTTGGGAAAATATATTTATATAGATTAATGTTTGGAATACATATCATATGATTATTTTACTTACATTAGTGATTTGATAGTAACTCCTTGAGGGGATGATATGATTTATATATTCAAATACATGTGATGTGGAGAAGTCTTTACAGGGCAGAATAGCAATGCTGGTAATTAGTGGAGATACTAGTACTCAAGGTTGTTGAGTATTATTGTGTAATCGCAACCAGATTGTAAACGAAGGAAAAGCCTTTGATGCGCAAGATGCAAGGTGAATTTTGATGCATCATTGAGTGCTGAAACTGGTAGTTGTCGAACTGGTGTAGCAGTGCGCAACAGTGACGGAGAAGTTCAAGCTTAGCTGAGGAAGAAAATTCCTAATGTTCGTGACATTAAAATAGGAGAAGCTTGGGCAGCTTATGAGGCCACTAAATTCGCTTTACAACAGTAGGTACAGTCAGTGATCCTTGAGGGCAAAATATGAGTGTGATAGATCAATTACGGCAGCCTGATTTTTTGCTTTCTCTTGCTGGTGGTTTACTTCTTTTTCTGTTTCTTTTACTCGTAGACTTGATAATAAACTAGCACACCTGCTAGCACAATATTTTGATACCGATTGTTTCGGTTTTTTTGTTTTACCTTTCCCCAACCCTGATGTAATGTGATTGCTTGATGATTTTATGAAGTATTGATTCTCCAAAAAAAAAAGTATTATTGTGTCCTTGTCTATGTTTTATTATTTTATTTTATAGTGTTAGTATTTTTCTATGTTTAATACTGAATTATTTTATTTTATATTGTTGTGTCAGAACGTTCTGCATGTATTACCATCTTGAATGTTGTGATTTGTATTTGACAGTATGTCAATGTATTATGTTTGGCTATTCAATATGTCGTAAAAAAAATTACAAGCATAATAATTGATACTTGTCATATACTTTTGTGAATTCACAAGGTAAGAGTTACACTTCATTTATTAATTCATATCATAACTAATGATTTTATATTCAAAAGAGTTCTGCACACATCTAAAATTTTATTAACTTCTCGTCATTCCGATGAACAATATTTTATCCTAATAAACACTGTTTTCTTCCACCCATTATGCTTTTTTTTCCCTAAAAGAAAAAATAAATGACCCTTTATTGTTACGTATATTCAACATATTAGTTACCTATTTGGGCTCTAGATCTTTCTCTAGAATGTTCCATCACACGAGCTCTACATATCCGGTGGCTTCTAGACTTTACTATAACTCTGTTACTCTATCTACATGAGCTATACGCATGTACCTACTTTTTTCTCGACTACTACACAATTTTCTACTCTTCTATTTTAAATAAATATCATTTTTAAACTATCTTAAGCTTTTTTAGTTTTCTAAATCCATTATTATCCTTAGTTAACTCGTCTCAAATTTCACCTTATTCGCTCTTCATTAACTTTAGTTCATCTTTTGTTCAGGATAATTTGTATATAAATATATATTTTTTAATTTGTGTGCACAAAATCAAAAAAACATATACTAAATATGAGGAAGTGAGTCTCTTCATCCTTCTAGGAGGTTCCTAGAAGGTTAAAGTATCTTCCAGATCATTACAGCACATCTTGATCCTCTCCATATAGTTCCGGTTCTTTCTGCAGTGTTCTAGACCGCAATGTTTTGGAGATTCGTAAACATATCTTTCGCATAGTGTATCTCCTCAAATTTTTATTGTCTCCTGTTGCCACTTAAGTATTTACAAGGATATAGGGCATTACTTGCACCTAGCGTGCACCCAACATGTTCTCTTTGTGCTTAGTCATGTGTGCTACATCTCCGTCAGTCCTTCCCTTCCTGCTGACCATACACTTCCAGATGGCCTTGCGACCCTCCCAATCGAAATGCCTCCAATCATCCACTCTCGAGATATTTTAGGGAAGCTTGGGTGCAAGCTTGGGTGCCTGGATTGTGAAAAACCCCTTGAAAAGATGGTTACCAGTTTTTACTCTACACGTGCATATGTGATGACCATATATGAGACTTCATGTGTTCCATGCCTATTGCAACATGTGGAACATCCGGGTGGTGTACCGTATCATACCGAAAGTATTTATCGATACCGCATACCGTACCAAAATTTTTGGTATGGCTTATGATCCATATTGATATCGTACCGAAATTTCGATATATCAAATTTTATTTCAGCATCGGTTATACCGAACTTACCGAAATACTGAATTACCAAAATATCAAAAAAAATATCTATTGATATATACCGAAATATTAGGGCTGGGACCGGTTCGGTTCTTGGTAAAAAATTAAAGAACCGGAATCGGTTTTTAAATACATAAATCGGTTCGGTTTTTGACCACTTTTTTCAGGAACCGAATTAGGAACCGAAACCGAAAAACCGGTTTTTTCTTCAAGAATCGAATTAGGAACCGGAACCGAATTTAATGTGTAAAACCGGGTTTTTCGGTTCTTTTAGGAACCGAATTGTGCAAAAAAACCGAATTTTGTTAAAAAAATCGAATTTTGAGTAGAAACCGAATTTAATGTGTAATATTTTAAACAAAATACATTTAATTTGCTTTATTTAATACCTATATTCTGTAAAAATTTATATTATAATATTATTTTATTATTGTATATATAATATATATAGAACCGGTTCCAACCCAATTTTTTCTAACATCATAAAACAGGAACCGGAAGGAACTGAATTACTAAAAAAGAACCGAATTAAGAACCAGAACCGGTTAATAATAAAAAAACGGAATCGAAACTGAATTTTTCGGTTCGATTCTTATTAAAATTCGGTTCTTCGGTTAAAAATCCCAGCCCTACGAAATACCGAACAACAAAAATGTCGAAAAAATTCGATATATATATATATATATATATATATAAATGTCGAACTTCATTTTTGGTATTTTGGTAATACCGAAATACCAAAAATAAAAAAAGTTCATATCACCCCTTTTATGAGTGAAGGGTGGAATATTTGATGGATCGATATGAAGAGAAGAAAGAGGGCAAGTTAAATAAACATGCAATGTAACAAAAACTTTCCAAACGTCCATAAGTGACATTTCTTTTAGTCATACTGCTTCCCATTATTAGGATGAAATGTCTGGTGTAACTGATTATACCTCTCCATATCAAAATGTGAATTTTCATAATATTTTTTTGCTTAACTTTGAATCTTCGCTGGAAATAGCCTTCGAATGAGGCTCTGTTGAAGTCCTCAAAAAGAAAGCATAGGCTATTGCAAAATGTAATGAGGTTACAAAGAAGCAAATGGGTTCATCACGTCCCAGCTCAACTCCCAAAATATCCTAGTACATTTAAATAAAATATTGCATATATATCATCAACTCAAAATATTTACAAGACTATCAATTTAGATGTGTTTATTTTTGTTAATTTATTTTACATATTTCTTTCCTTTTCACAGGTTCCCACCCACCCACCCACCCCCACTCTCTCTCTCTCTCTCTCTCTCTCTCTCTCTCTCTCTTTCTCTCTCCATGATTCTAGGTTTTTTTGCTCCTTCAAGAATAACACTTTATTTATATAGATGAAACTGAAAAAAAAAATCAAAATAATTTTGGATTTGAGAAGACATTTAGGATGTTGTGATGGTCGGAGTTTGTGCGGCTGGTTGTGAATCGAAGTCGGCGAGCGACATAGATTAGAGGTCGTGGTCGCAACGTGCGGGCTTGGTGGTGGTTGGCCGCGGTTGATCGGAAAATGGCAAACGAATCTGTTTCGGGCGATTTTGTTTGGAGGTAACATCCATCTTGTATGATGTATGAGGTGGTGAGCGGCCATGTTGTTTAGGTTGTAACACCCCCAAGATATTCAGGATATATTACAGCGTCGTGGACCCCTATGTGGGACCCACCAGGCTAAATAGTTAATACCGCTCGTCTAACCATCACGGTTAGCAAGAAAACACACATCACCAAGACGAAAATTAAATAAACACCCGATACAACCGATAAACCAGACATCACCGAAAATCACAAATAGAATTTAGTATACAATTCATCTTCAAAATCAAAACGCTTAAGTACTCGCGAGTACTAATTATCAGTTTACAAGTTTTGAAAACAAACGTTTAAAATGGACAACCAAAATAAAAGAACTCATTTGCACACGTCAACAACCTTGGCCAGCATCCTCGTACTGCTCCAGTGCTCGATCGACCGGCTGAACGCAACCTGAAATTCATAACATGAATTTCCCCAAAGATAGGTCCCCAAAGGGGTTAGCAATTACGCTAGTACAAGTGATCAAGGCTGTAATACCCCGATTTTTCGGATATATTTTTCGTTTATATGTTGGATATCGTTGTTGGATAATTGTGCTTGAGGATGTCGTGAACGTATGATAATGTTATTGAAGTGCGTATATGTATTCATTGTGCCGTATGATCATTTGGTATGTCGAGATGTTGGTCGAGGATAGCTGAATATGGCTAAGCACAACCACGATAGCGCACGCTATGAGATATGCTTAGCGCACGGTACGAGGCACGAGTAGCGCACGCTACGTTGTGTAGTTAGCGTACGCTAATAGGTTCGCATTATGTACGCTGAGGAGGGTCCTTAACATACGTAAGACTTCCTGGGAAAGGTTCGGAAGGCAGCCAACATGTAGGCCCGGGTTGATGTTTATCGGCATTTAGCGCACGCTACTAAGGATGGTTAGCGCACGCTAATATCAGGTCGTCCGACAAGGAATCTTGGCTTTCGGCGAGTGGACCCGGCCACTTGCGACGCGTGTCCAGATAAGGTCAGTGGGTGTTTGTCATGTAGGGCTAGCGCACGCTAAACCGTATGGTTAGCGCACGCTAATTCTAGATCGGTCAGAGGAATCCCGATAATCGCGGATGCTTTCGGCATGTGTGGGCACGAGTGGTAGGTATGTACTGTAGCAAGTCAACTTCAGATAGCGCACACTAAGGTCAATGACTTGCGTACGCTAGGCAGGATATTTTACGTACGTTAATGCATGGGCATTACGTAAGTAAGCTAGTTTACGAAGCGAGGCAGTAGCCTCTGGGCTGCGATAGCGCACTTTAACAAAGTCAGTTAGCGCACGCTAAGGCTGTAGCGCACACTAAACATGAGATGTTAGCGCACGCTAATAATGAATATTATAAAAGGGGACAGACGGGTGCTGAGAGGCATTTCGTCTATTTTTCTTCCTTCAGTCGGGAGAGAGAAAGTTGGGATGTATTTGAGGTTCCCAAACAATGTATAATGATAATCTTTAACAACATTATATTAAGAGCATGAATTCAAGCCTTGTTCTTCAAGTTATTCATGATTCTTGGAATGGAGTTCAAGTGTTCTTCTTTTCGTCTGCCTAATCCGTAAATTTGGTATCCCTTCTGTTTATGGTTCGTTTTTAAGGATGATTACATGTGAGGAACATGTTGGATAATCATATAACGATATTATATGAGATTCAATGGAATTTTGATAAGAGTTTTGGATGTTTCTTCATATTATAAAGATGATGGTTCGTTTAAACCGTTTTGAGATATATTTCTGGATCATGATAATTTCAGTGATCGATTTAGGGGAGTTAAATCATGATACGAGGTTGAATTCCGGATTGAATATGTTATGATCATTGTTACCAAGTTGGTTTGATTATTGATATGATTATTGTTCTAGGTTGATTAACCCATATGTATAACCGATGTGCCGCGTTGAAGGCCGTAAATTGATCGATCGTAAATGTAGAGCTGGTAGACGAGGACGATGAGTTCGGTGGTGGTTTTGTCATATTGATATCCAGGCAAGTGTTTACTTGTTCGGTTGTAATGTTTTGATGAGTAATTCCATTTACATTTCATAAGTATTTTATGTTGTATTGCATATTGACAAATGTTCAGCGATGTTCTAAAAGGATTAAAATGCACATTTGATGATTGTTGAGATACTTGGACAATCTTGGGAAGATTGTAGTATTCGGATATTGTTGATGTCATTTTGGATATTCTTGGTATGTGGTATGCATTCCGGAAGGAAGTCCGGATAGAGGTATGTTTTATGGTAATCGTACATAGAGGATTATGTACGAGAAAGTATTCGGTATTGAGGTATTATACGGTATTGGTGTGATACTGGGATTTTTATGGTATTGTTGTGATACTGGGATTTTTATGGTATTGTTGTGATATTGGGATTTTGACGAGAATCGTTGGATTACCGGAAGTGGTAAGGTTATCGTTGAGGTTGTTATTATCATGATGCATGGCATGTGAATATTTATGTTTATGTACTTGCGGTTATTTGTCGGGCATTATTGCTGACCCCGTTGTGGGACTTGTTTTTCAGGTATTGAGGACTTTGATGGTAGCGGTCCTGAGGCGAGGATTCCGGACGATACTGGCTATGGCATATTGTTGGGGAATCGTGTATTTTGTCTGTGTATTAATTATTGATGCATATGTATCTTGTACTGTATTTCTTTCCGCTGCGTGAGTTTTTTCAAATGGCTTTCAGCTTTTTGCCAATTGAGTTTCATTTCGAAAACCGATTCCCTTAACCGAGTTTTTGGCCTTGATAGTTTTGACGGTAGTTGGTGTTTTCAAATGATTTTGTGAGTTTTGGAAAATACTACCGTCATCGGCCTTCTTGTCGTTCTTGAAATTGGTTTTTAGCCTGGTGGGTTCCGGCGCGAGGCCCACGGCGTGTAATACTCCCGGTTGTGTTCGGGGGTGTTACAAATATGGTATCGGAGCCCATGATTTTGTGATAACCGGGCATGTGTGTTATGTGGCTCTACCGGTGTGGTAGTAGCGTGATGTTTGTGATGTTTTGGAACTGTGTGATTTTTGAGTACTGTCGTGGTGATGTGTGGGTTTGGGGATTGTTGGTGTTCCCGAGACCGACGAGGCAGGGAGTGAACGCCGGTGCCGTGGTCATGTGCAATGTGCGGCTCCAATCGGGACGTGAACGCCGGTGCGAGGCACGTGCAATGTGCGACTTTCGATGTGGAGTGGAACGCCGGTGATACGTGCATGTGACAAGGAGCGGCTCATGCGCTTTAGGTGAGGAGACACATCGTCACAGATCCCACAAAACTCGACAGTGCTCTAAACTTGTTGTGGTCTTGGCGGAGACCAATTGTTTTCAAATTGTGATTGATTCTGTTTTGCACTCTTTTTGTGTCGAGATTTTTGAAATGGTGTCATATGCTAGTATCACGGAAGATCTTCGACTTCACAGACCTGTAAGTATGTTGTTCGGATTATTCGATAATTCTTGGTTATCTTGGTGATTTTGGATTTTCTGTTGAATTGTTGTTTGTGCGAGTGACTACAAGTTTCGAGGACGAAACATATTTTTAATGGGGGTAGAGTGTAATACCCCGATTTTTCGGATATATTTTTCGTTTATATGTTGGATATCGTTGTTGGATAATTGTGCTTGAGGATGTCGTGAACGTATGATAATGTTATTGAAGTGCGTATATGTATTCATTGTGCCGTATGTCGAGATGTTGGTCGAGGATAGCTGAATATGGCTAAGCACAGCCACGATAGCGCACGCTATGAGATATGCTTAGCGCACGCTACGAGGCACGAGTATCGTAGCGCACGCTACGTTGTGTAGTTAGCGTACGCTAATAGGTTCGCATTATGTACGCTGAGGAGGGACCTTAACGTACGTAAGACTTCCTGGGAAAGGTTCGAAAGGCGGCCAACATGTAGGCCCGGGTTGATGTTTATCGGCATTTAGCGCACGCTACTAAGGATGGTTAGCGCACGCTAATATCAGGTCGTCCGACAAGGAATCTTGGCTTTCGGCGAGTGGACCCGGCCACTTGCGACGCGTGTCCATATAAGGTCAGCGGGTGTTTGTCATGTAGGGCTAGCGCACGCTAAACCGTATGGTTAGCGCACGCTAATTCTAGATCGGTCAGAGGAATCCCGATAATCGCGGATGCTTTCGGCATGTGGGGGCATGAGTGATAGGTGTGTACTGTAGCAAGTCAACTTCGGATAGCGCACGCTAAGGTCAATGACTTGCGTACGCTAGGCAGGATGTTTTACGTATGTTAATGCATGGGCATTACGTAAGTAAGCTAGTTTACGAAGCGAGGCAGTAGCCTCTGGGCTGCGATAGCGCACGCTAACAAAGTCAGTTAGCGCACGCTAAGGCTGTAGCGCACGCTAAACATGAGATGTTAGCGCACGCTAATAATGAATATTATAAAAGGGGACAGATGGGTGCTGAGAGGCATTTCGTCCATTTTTCTTCCTTCAGTCGGGAGAGAGAAAGTTGGGATGTATTTGAGGTTCCCAAACACTGTATAATGATAATCTTTAACAACATTATATTAAGAGCATGAATTCAAGCCTTGTTCTTCAAGTTATTCATGATTCTTGGAATGGAGTTCAAGTGTTCTTCTTTTTGGTTCGTCTAATCCAGGTAAATTTGGTATCCCTTTTGTTTATGGTTCGTTTTTAAGGATGATTACATGTGAGGAACATGTTGGATAATCATATAACGATATTATATGAGATTCAATGGAATTTTGATAAGAGTTTCGGATGTTTCTTCATATTATAAAGATGATGGTTCGTTTAAACCGTTTTGAGATATATTTCTGGATCATGATAATTTCAGTGATCGATTTAGAGGAGTTAAATCATGATACGAGGTTGAACTCCGGATTGAATATGTTATGATCATTGCTACCAAGTTGGTTTGATTATTGATATGATTATTGTTCTAGGTTGATTAACCCATATGTATAACTGATGTGCCGCGTTGAAGGCCGTAAATTCAATCCAGTCAGGGCTGTAGAGCTCGTAGACGAGGACGATGAGTTCGGTGGTGGTTTTGTCATATTGATATCCAGGTAAGTGTTTACTTGTTCAGTTGTAATGTTTTGATGAGTAATTCCATTTACATTTCATAAGTATTTTATGTTGTATTGCATATTGACGAATGTTCAGTGATGTTCTAAAAGGATTAGAATGCACAGTTGATGATTGTTGAGATACTTGGACAATCTTGGGAAGATTGTAGTATTCAGATATTGTTGATGTCATTTTGGATATTCTTGGTATGTGGTATGCATTCCGGAAGGAAGTCCGGATAGAGGTATGCTTTATGGTAATCGTATATAGAGGATTATGTATGAGAAAGTATTCGGTATTGAGGTATTATACGGTATTGTTGTGATACTGGGATTTTTATGGTATTGTTGTGATACTGGGATTTTTATGGTATTGTTGTGATATTGGGATTTTGGCGAGAATCGTTGGATTACCGGAAGTGGTAAGGTTATCGTTGAGGTTGTTATTCTCATGATGCATGGCATGTGAATATTTATGTTTATGTACTTGTGGTTATTTGTCGGGCATTATTGCTGACCCCGTTGTGGGAATTGTTTTTCAGGTATTGAGGACTTTGATGGTAGCGGTCGTGAGGCGAGGATTCCAGACGATACTCGCTATGGCATATTGTTGGGGAATCGGGTATTTTGTCTGTGTATTAATTATTGATACATATGTATCTTGTACTGTATTTCTTTCCACTGCGTGAGTTTTTTCAAATGGCTTTCGGCTTTTTGCCAATTGAGTTTCATTTCGAAAACCGATTCCCTTAACCGAGTTTTTGGCCTTGATCGTTTTGACGGTAGTTGGTGTTTTCAAATGATTTTGTGAGTTTTGGAAAATACTACCGTCATCGGCCTTTTTGGGCGTTTTTGTAAATAGTTTTTAGCCTGGTGGGTTCCGGCGTGGGGCCCACGGCGTGTAATATTCCCGGGCTGAACCGGGGGTGTTACAAAGGCAAACCATTCGCTTACACATCTCATAGTGCATGCATCCAGTTGTTCAAAAATAAAAATCAAGACGTCTTTTCCCGGTAAACAAATAGTCAATAATCACAGTTGAAAATCGCCTAGGCCCGGGGCTAAACCCTGGTCCCATCCGAGGCCTTTATGGACCCTCCCGGACTGGCCATAGTTAAAAAAATCACGCACATGACTCGCCTAGGACCGGGGCTAAACCACTGGTCCCATCGGAGGCCTCTATGGACCCTCCCGGACTAGCTATCCAAACAAGCTCGTAAATCAGGAGCGAAATCACAGCTTTCTCCGAGGCCCCGTCGGACCCTCACAGAGTGAGCAAATCACACACCTATACATTAGCATTCCATGTTAAGCATAAGAGTTTCACAAGAATACTTGCCTTGAGAAGTTGACGATGAAATGAACGGGAAATCAACTACGCTTGCTAGGAACCGACGACCCCGAACCAAACGATTCGAAAAATACAATCACAACCAATTCTACATGAGTACGAAAACGGAATACACTCGAAAACCACCTACGATTCATGTAAATTCGTACAAAAATAAAAATGAGGACGGGTCTCACCCGAACCTTCTCGATTTCACAATTACCACGAAATTTACCATGAACTCGTAGGGGAAACATGAATACCACTAAGATTAATCATATACATCATGGATTAATCAACAACACGGAACAAATCGGACATTAAATCAAAAAACCCCCAAATTCCTCGAAAATATGGTTCTAAGAGATTACCTTGGACCAAAGACGAAGAACACAAGTAGATGTTGTTAATCTACACCAGGAACTCAAGAAAGATGATAACATGAAGTTACAAGACTTCAAATCGCCTAGATCGCCCACAACCGCGGAGGAGGAAAAAAAGTGAGAAATAGATGCATCTAAGGTCAACTCTCGGGTATATATAACCAGACGGTTTAGCATGCGCTAACGGCTTATGGTTAGCATGCACTAACGGCCTATGGTTAGCGCTAACCAGCCAACCCTGGTCCAGAACCTTCGGTTCTGACCAGTTAGCGTGTGCTACCCGATAATTAGCATGCACTATAAGCCCCCTGTTAGCGTGCACTAACGACCTATAGCGTGCGCTACCTGTTCGTCATCCAGGGTGCAGAAACATTCTGCCTTAACTGGAATACCGAATTAGCGCACGCTGCCACACACCTAGCGTGCCTTAAATCTACAGACTTAGCGTGCGCTAAACTGCTCATCCAGAGAGCAGAAACAACCTACTGCCATTGTTGTACTCAACAAATTTAGCGTGCGCTACACAACAAAATTAGCGTGCGCTAACGAGTGCAGACAGTAGTACAAACAACACTCAAAGATGGAAAACGGCAAATTCTTTTCCCTAATGAAAATAACACGCTCCCGGCACCAAACAACGCACTGAAGAAGACACACGTACGACAAGTTTGAGCCAGAACTAAAGTACTAAAAGAAAACACGATTCTGACTACCCAGAGGTTCGGAAAACGACAACAATAGTAATTACCCCATAACTTTGGGAAATTACAAAACAGCCCAAAACATCCGAAATACACGATACACAGTCGAAACACCAAACAAGAGCTCACAACATGCATAATAACATAAGATGGATTTACGGAAACACCGAAACGGCGGCTCCGAATAACGATTACGAGAATCGAACCAAATAGCGACAGAAATGACGATAAACGCGGAATTGAGTACAACAAGTTCGAAACAAGCTCGGATGACAAAAATTCCAGTATTAAATATTCTCAAAATATCAATACGGTTACAAGCGACTCACTAAAAATGAAAAATACACCAAAATGAAAAATATCAGAAAAAGGAAAAATGTAGATATTACATAGGTTTACATTTGTCTTTGTCGATGTAGCGTGGGTTCTCGGACTGGCATGGCGGCTACGGGATTGTAAATTTAGGGTTCCTTCCATTTTTCTTTGCTGAAACACATGTCAGTTTTTTATTTATTAAAAGGTATTTAAATGTGTATATTAAAGTAACGAAAATCTAGCATGACAGAATCAAGGGATTTGTACTTCAATATAACAAAATTGTTGCATATATGGATCCAGATATATGTGGTTGAATCTAAATTTTATGATATTCAAATGTTTTGATTACTTTCCTTTTATTTTTTGGTATGAGAGTGCACTTGTGTATTTACATATATACATTATGTACTATGTTTGTTCGCCAAAGTACTTCATATGCTTGGTCATTTTCAAGTAGATTTATATTAGTGTTCAATTTACAAGTATCGTTATTCATGCGCATATGGCAACGAAGTCCTTTAACTTATTCGATTACTTTTATACGATAAAAGATTCATCTTTATAACTGATTGATAAGGTCGGAATGATTATACGATTCTGGTGGCCATTTTAGAGTTTATTTCAAACAAAAATTTGGATACATGTGAAATACTATTTGACTAGTCAAGTACAAATCAGTGGATACTATACTTTCATTCTTGAACATAGTAGGATTATTTTACATTGTTAACAATTAATTAAAATTATATATTCTAATAATTCATTCAAATAATGTAGCCCTTATGTTTGCAATATTTTACCTTTATGCAAATACAAAGTAACCGAAATTTTTGTAAAAAGATAATCTATACTAAGAGTACGCAAACTTATGTTGCTCAAATTTGTAAGTTTTAATTTAATTAACTAATGTATAGTAACAAGAAGTATCTACTTGCGTTTATTGCATTAAATAAAGTTCATCCAAAATTAAGTAGTGCACAATCACTCCAAGTATTTGAATATTAAATTTTATGATATATCTTATTTATGCACCTATGAGAATATATCGTTTATCTTATTCAAGTAATTTCATATGATGAATGAGTGATCTTCATTATTGACTGATGCAATAGAATGAATTTGTGATTTTCGTAACCATTGTAAAATTTATTTTAATCAAATATCTCGACACATATGAATAAATACTTGGTACCATATTATAAAGGGCCCTATCTTTTTTAGTATCAAACCATAAAAGTAACAAGTTATATATCCTTATTCATAAGAGTATAAGTTTTTGATAACAAAATGTGTTAAAAGATATTATTACTCTTAAGTCTACTATTTAAAGATAAAAAACATAAACAATAGAAAAGCAATAAAACAAAAATCGGCCCCACAACCTCTCTCTCGTCCAAAAAAAATTCTCTCTGTCTGTCGCAAAACCCGACTGTCCCAACCAAACCTATCGCCGTCGAGAAAATATCTGACTCCGACTACGACCGAAAATCCGAATACGACAGAAGTTCCTCACACGATAGTGACACACAATATGAAGAAGCTTTCGTCAATGAGCCGCCGGTTAGTGCAATTTAGTCACACATGGTCGCGCCCACGATGGTTGTTCATCGTCTCACGATGGTGCCGAAGATGATGAAACCATCGTGTGCAAGATGGTCTTTCGTGGGCACGATGGTTAACACACGACGAGCATCGATCGTGTGAGCCTTCGTGGGCAAGAAGACCAAAGGCATCTACCTTGCACACGATGGTCTGCACACGACGGGCATCGATCGTGTTAGCCATCGTGGGCAAGAATACCAAAGGCATCTGCCTTGTACACGATGGTCTACACACGACGCGCATCGATCGTGTGAGCGATCGTGGGACACACGATGGTCTTCACACGATTGGGCATCGATCGTGTGCAAGACAATGGCCTTTTTTTGTTCGTTTCCTTAGGCATTATATCATGGTCTTATGATTTGTATGTCTATACTGTAGACTGATTGCATATGGACCACTAGTAGAAAAAGAGTCTTTCTTGACGCGCATTTGGCGTCATAAAGGGCCTTTATGACGCGCATTTGGCGTCATAAAGGGCCTTTATGACGCGCAAATGCTGGTCATAGAAGGACCAGTCATAACTCATTATGACTCGCATTTGTTCGTCATTGTACAATGACACGCACTTATGACACCCACTTTATGACGCCCTTTTATGACAACTATATATGCGTGTCATAAAAGTTATGACCCCTTTTTCTGATTTCAGTTTTTGCGTGTCATAACTTCAAAATTTTTTATTTTTTTTTCTGGCTTTTATGACCCCCCTGCTAAACCTGCAATTACAAAACCTGCTAATCGATTGTACAAAATTAACGCATTTCATATATATCGCAAAACCATGCGTTACCAATTCATTACATGACTCAACTAAACTCGATCATGTCAAAATCGGATCAATATTATATAGTTTACGATTATTACCAATTGTACCCATTTCTACCAACTGTACCTATTCCTACAAACAGTTTTACCCCCTAAAAATAAAATTCGACACATAAGTACACCATTCTTCTCGAATGTCGTCGAAATCCGCATCAGTGTAGTCGTTGCTTTCACCTCCAATATAGTCAAATAAAACAACAAGTTAAAACAGTTTAAATAGGATCCGCGGACTAACAAAGCTAGACAAATGAAATGAAGTATCACCTTCCCCTCCATGACAGAGACACAAGAGTTTGTAGTACCCAAGTCAATACCGATAACATCACTTCCAGCTGGTTTTGTGCTGCATCAAGAAGAAAATACGTTCAGAATATCTAAGGTAGGGTTCCAAAGATCGAATTGAAGAAAGTATGATCAGGAAATACACCTGAATGGCCTTGCAAGACCCGCCCACTTGTTGCTTAATGACCATGACGGCTTGGTGTTTCCAGTTAACTGATATGAGATGCAAATCATATTACAAATTGTTTAAATAATATCTGAATAGACTCACTTAGAAGCTGAATCAAGAAGTGCATCTTGCAAATTTATAAGTTCCTCCATGTCTTCCAGTCTCTATTCCAGCAAATCCGCTCTGTATTAAAGAAAAACGAGGGCTCGAGAAAATAAGCAGAAACGAAACTAGGAAAAAAAGAATAAAATAAATAATAAACAGTAGGAAAAGGATTACCTCAAATTAATTTTGATCATAGTTGAATAAAGCAATATGACTCAACTGAGATGAAATAGAATGATTTATAGTTGTTCTACAAGTGCTATTTTGTGTAATTCAGTATCTAGTTTCTTTAATTAAGGATCATTAGGATTTCTGTTTTAGAGTTTAGAGGCGGATTTGCTGGGCAAGTTGAAATGACAAATCTGCAATAGAAAGTCAGGCATTTCTCTGAAGGTCTATTTCTTCTTCTCCGATTATTTCCCAAAGATTAAAAGAATTCCTCGTTCGCTGTTCTTTTCTGAGTGTTTGTTAACCTTAGCTCTATCAGTTTAGGAGCTACGGAAATGAAAAGGTTCGATGATCCATTCCCTGCAGGAGTCGATCTGTAACATAATATACCTTAGATAGTACACCCAATCCAGAACAAGGAGCATCCAGCAGAACTTTATCACCTTTCAAGCGATTATCTGAAAAATTGAGAAAAAAATAAAAACAAAAGAGAAATGATATATAATATCTCCTTCAAAATAATACACTATAGTCCCTTACAAGTGTACGAAGATCAGCATGGATGGTAGTGATAACTTGATCGAGTTCGTGCAACTTGGTTGTCTCTTTGAGGATTCTCAATCGGCCCTTGTTCACGTCAACTGCGCTTATGCTTCCTGATAAGAAAGTCACCATAACGTCACCACTCAACGATATAACTTTTACCATGATTGAATTTGTATTATAGTTTGGAATGATAACATGATCTAGTATCTGCCGAAAGATTTGTTTGTTCAGAAATGGTTGTGTAACATTAGTCTTAAGATCTAGTCAAATTGGTATCATTAAAATGATTTGTCATAAATTAGAACAAGTTGGTGGTTTCAACCAAATAACAATTACAGGGTTTCCTCCAGGAATAAATGAATAGGCATAGTAACACTTCATTTTTATCTCATCTACAAATTTCTTTTTATGTTTTGAAACCATACTCTTCAATGGATCGATCCCACATTCTACAAAGATTGTACCTTGGCCATTCGGACACGAGGCCATGAAAAGAGTCTTTCCACAGGAGCGGACAATGATCGATAATGCTATCGCCGGGTTTTGGATCCACAATTATAACCACCAATCCTGCACAAAAAGTTTGCATTCAGCAACCAATAAGAATTACGCATATGGATTAAAGTAATTGAGTAGCACGGCCCAGTGCTTGTGCGCGATTCACAAGAATAATGAGATAAATGCACTCAAGTTTCTTAATATTGACAAGAAAATGTGTGCCATGTGGCCAGCACCCAGCAGACAAGATGGGTTTGCAAGGGAACAATGAGAATTTTTGTATAAAGTAGACAATATCCTGCCAAGAAGAAAAGAGAAACTATAACAAGACGGGATAATTCTATGGCGGAGGAAGTTCATCGTTGGTAAATCTGTTGGCTTCCAAATGAAGTTTCGTGGGACATGAAGATTACCCACACTCTCATCCTGGACCGAACAGAAACCCTTTTTCAGTAATCCAGCTTGTATGATAACTTTGGAAGAAGTAAATGTGGACTACTAACGACTCGGAATGAAACATTGACCACATGCTATCAGCCAAACAGTCAATAAATAGGATATATCAGTTTTGGCAATAACAGGAAGAAACAAGTTGCAGAGTAACAAAGTGGGGACCACATTCAGCTTAAACGAATGATACCATAAGAATGACATGAAGATTGATTAGATTTCAATGTTCTACTAAGATAAAGAAAGAAAAAAAATGAAGTACGTTGTGGAGAATGTAAAAATTTGTACCTGCATCCTTGTTCTTATGCGGACGAAATCATCCAAGTGCTGAGAAAGTTCATACGGAACCTAAAGTTGATGAGAAAAGGAAAAAGTAAAAAAAAAAATAAAAAAATCACCATTGACAAAAGTTAAGACATAATAACAATGATGGTAATAATAATAACAATAATTATTATTTTCAGCAAGTATTTCAACCCTTCTTCGTGAGCATTCTGTCTATGAGAAAAGATTAAGTACCAACCTTTAACTTTTCAAGTTCTCCAACAAGATCCGCCTCGTGAAGCCTTTACACGTGTTTGCTCTTAAATCATCATCACAAGACATGGTGAGTGATAGCAGATGTATGCTTTTGAAAATAAAAAGGTGTCCAAACGGGTAAAAGGAAACACGATCTCAAACCAGGATCGGTGTTATTCCATGTCATAAACTTGATAGCTTCATCAAGACCAAGGTGATTAATCCATCGTCTCACCATCCACTAGAAAACATGTAAATGATAGTAGGGTCCAGTGAGGTTTCAAGGTATGTGAGAATCCTAGAAGTAAGGCTATCAGCGGGAACCCAAATTCTCTAGAATGTACATGCGAAAGTTCACATGCATTCCTTATACCTCAATATTTGTCAAAGGCATCCGTAAAACCCTTTCTTGAGCATTGAGGCTGATTTTTTTGAAAATTTTCAAGAGTAAAGAAAAGGTAATACAAAGAATGTACACGAGAAAGTTGTGGTCTTTACAACATAGGAGAGAAAGCTCAATCGAGCAAGAATTATGTTTATTAAAACCACTGTAGAACTAAAAGCTGAAAGACAAACTCACAACAGGATGAGAATGAATTGTGGCCAAAGCACGTGCTCGCTGCCTGTCATCACCATCCACATAAAATGTATAACGAAGTGCTTAATGTCATTAAGATACAACACAACAGCACAAGCAAGCATGCAGAAAGCAGAAACCTCCAGACAAGTCATAATTAGATTGCAAAAAAATGGAACTAAATTGTCAAACGACACTCGCATCTAGATTCGAGATGTAGACAACACGAGAATTGCTACCGCAAGGTATCAAATATTATACAATTTCCTCAACAAATTAGAAACTAGATCGATATCCTGGTTTCGACATACAGTAAAATATAATACAATCTGAACAGAATCAACCAACTAAACCATTAAAAAAAAGACAAGCTCTCAAATCAATCAGAGGCCTATATATGCCGCATATAGATCTCTGAATAAACATAAGTTACGATGTAAAAATTATCAAAAGATGAATCAAACTCATACTTGTTCTCCACTTTTTCTACTTTTATAAATCACTCCCTTTCAAAACCATCGATTTAAAATCGAGAATTCCTCATACCAATAATACATCTCTTAGTACTATATGTGATTAACGGAAAATATCATCCATACAACCAGATAAAATCCAATTAAACATAACAAACAACAGATCGACACATGGGCACCAAAACCAGTACCAAAATGGAAACTAAGATAGAAGTACAAATAGTCACAAAATAGACTCATGATAAAGAGACGTACAGTTTTGAATGCAGAAATAGGAGCCGATGAAAATTCACGGCGGCGGAGAGATCGGAGGAGAACGGTGGTCGCCATTGATACAATAGATAGAGAAAGTTTAGCTGCTTTTGAAGTGGCTTTCTCCTTTATTCTAGAACAGGTATAATTTGGATCAAGCTCCTTTCTGCAGCAGTTATGGACTCGTCTATTTTGACATCTTTCAGTTTTTCCCGGAGATGTTGGAGAAAAATCGGTCTACGAAGGATCTGGAATTGTTTGGCTCAGTGATGTTAGGGGCTATCTTATCAGATCGGTGAGACCCCGATGTAAAAAACTACAGTGTTGGTGGTGGATTCGACTCTTCAAGGCCAATCGATGAGGAAGGAGGGTGATGTTTCGAGAATCGCCTCAGGAGAGAGAGAGAGCGCTCTAAAACTAAAACTTAAATAAAAAAATTCCTAAATCCATCCCCAAACTATCTCTTCAAATATATTAATCCCTTTATGACTGACAATTTTTGACACATGTAAACTCGCGTCATCGCTAATGGAAATTTTACGCGTTATGACTCTGATTATGTGACTAAGCTATTTGCGAGTCATCTTCGACTGTTGGTCATAAAAAAAGGGTCAAGGAAGGGGCTGTTTCTACTAGTGGACTACATTACACTTTGTTACACGACAAGTTAGTCTTTGCATACGCGAGGTGGTATTTAAAGAGATAATTGAGACACTAAGAAGTATTGGCCACAATTCTGTAGTTGGTGATCGAGCCATCGAGAGATTGACCGAGGGGGTCCTTGGGAGTTTGATTAAAGTTAGGAGAAATGGGAGTACAAATACTGCGCTACATCACTTGATTGCCCGTCAGTTGGATGGTGATCAAATCCCTCCAGATGAGTCGTGGTTCCAGGTTTGCGGGAGGACCATTTATTTTACGGCCCGTGACTTTGCCATGGTCACTGGACTGCAATTTGGAAACTCTACCTTCCATCCACAGGACAACCATCTCCTTCGGTCTGACGGTATTTTCCACAGAATACTCTATGGTAATAATATTAAGGTTAGTGTTCTGCGAAAGAAGTTCAATGATCGAGATTTTGGTAGAGACATAAGAGATTATGTGAAGGTAGCTAATTTGCTGATATACTACTACTGTATCCTATGCCATGACAACATGATGGTCGAGACATGGGCATGGTCATTAGTTGAGGATTTCGAACAGTGGGATGTGTTTCATTGGGATTCTTATGGTTTTGGGGTTTTGTCTTACTACATAGACAATGTGGCCATGAAGGAGAGACAGGAATATTAGGACTATTACTTTTATGGTTTGGTTTTGGCTTTACAGATATGGTCGTACGAGATGATTCCTTCATTGGGTGAATTATGTGGAATTCGAGTTAAATTTGTCCAAGTTCCCCAATGTTTGATGTGGACTGCAAGGAAGATGTTATGTGATTTCACTCATTTCTTCGACGAGGAGGTACGTAATTTTATAAAAGTATTTTCTTGTGACTTCACTCATTTCTTCAACGTTGTGTGATTTTACTCTAATGGTATGCTTTACTGACTTGTTTTGCAGCACAAAGTACTTCCCTCTTTAGTGCATCTTGAGGAGGATGAGGATGAGTACTATTACCTGAGTTTTGAGAATTGCTCGCCATACGATGTTAAGTTCATAAAGCCTATACGAATAGCTGTGAAGAAAAGGGAGGATGAGTCTGCCCGAAGCCGAGAAAGAAAGTTATGGATAGGTTGAAGAAGGTTGTTGGGAAAATAATTACACATGAGTCGGCACACAAAGTGTCGAAGTGACGCCGACAGAGTACCCCACCAGTAGATGGTGCAGAGACATCTGAGCGGGAGAGGCAGACAGAGAGGATGTGTTGTATCATGGACTTCCTTATCCGGACCACACCCAGGACATGAACAGGGATGAGTACTTCGATCTCCGTTTGAAGACGATCTTGGACGACAAGTCTGAGACAGAATTTATTGCTCGAGTTTCTCATCGGGTCCTTTCTGGGATCGTGGATATCTTTGGACCTATGCATGGGCGTTCTAGGAGCCCGCTGCACTACTATGTTAGGAGCCATGATAGGTCTCCCGATCGGCCTCGTCATTCTGCATCTATTAGCAGCGCCCAGCGGAGGATTCCTGACCCTCCATGTCACTCAGTCTTTGTTGCAGCCCACAGTCACCATTTTCAGAGTTAGCCCAGTCACCATTCTCAGAGTCAGCACAATTATAATCAAATCAAACAACCACTTTGTACTTTTTTAATCCTCATTACACATTTATCATTATTACTTACACAAATTATTATCTAAAGTACACAAGCATACACCATATGTCAGGCTTTCAATAGGATACAGAGAGTGACGTCCAATTCTTAATGTTCGTTGACCTTCTTGGTCGTTTTTTACTGACCTTATTGATCAGCTAGTTGCATTGTAATTAGCATGGTACATCATGATGGGAGGATTTTCTACGCCATAATATGCCTCGAATATCTCAGAGGTGATACATATAGAAAATAAATATATAATGGCCTCACGAATTTGCTGTGGGGCAAGTTGATATTGATATTTTATAATGCTCATCCCTATGTTTTACGGTGCGGAGAATGCTGTTAGATGGATAAAAATTCATAAAAATGATATGAAAAAAAAATATTTGGAAGAAGTATTTTAATTTTAAAAAACGAGAGGTTTAGGTTTTACATGCCTCATATAAAAATTTAATTTCAATTCATAAAAATTTATATGGAAAAATATTTTCTTTGGGAGGAATGATTTAGTAGAAACAAAATGGAAGCTTTAGAGGTAAGTCTTAATAATTTACACACCTCATCGTCGGATCTAGGTATTTTTCTTGATTTCCTAGAGTTAACTTTTTGGGAGATTTGTTCTTGATTTCGTTTTCCATCCAATTTTGAAAAACCGATTGTTGTTAAAATGATGTTGTTAAACATATCCTATGGATTGTATATCCATATTTCAGTTTGGAATTTTGTTTTCATCTTTTTTCGGGTCGATTCGTGTTCTTGGCCATTTTGGAAACCCTTGCACTTTCGTCGTTTGTTCCTTTAATTCAGCGGCTTTGGGTCGTGCTGTGGAATTCATTTTCATTGTTGTTATTGTCGTGCGTAGTTTTGTCACGGGTTGGCATCCAGCGGAGTCGGCGGGTTCATAGTCGGTTCGTGCCATCCTACTTTGGTCGATTCTCCGTGTTTGTGATTATTCGAGACAAGTACCTTGTCCATACATTTCTTGTTTTGTGGATACTGTAATATCCGGGGATTTTTTTTTTTTTCGTGTTACTGTGGAGTTGTACATATTCATTTGGAATTGTACAAGTGTTGTAGTTTTGGACTAATACAATGTATATTGTATTGGAATATTTCGGGATCGAAATATTATACTTGTCGTCGGGTTAGTTTCGTCGTTTGAATGTTGGTTGGAGAGTTTGGATTTTTGGCTAAGTACACTAGCCTTAACGTACGCTACATGGGTAGACTTACGTACGTTATGGGCTGAGTATTACGTACGTTATGCCTGTAAGGTTACGTACGTAATGCTTGGTAGGTGGCAGGAACCTTCCTCGTAGTCACTTTCGGCCGGTGGGTCCCGAGCATCTTCCGATCGGATCTCACTATTGCAGTCAACGGACCCTTACGTACGTTAAGAGGTGAGCTCTACGTACGTAATGTAGGTCTTGTTAACGTACGTAATAAGTTCTTGTTTACGTACGTTAAGGCCTTCGTATTTTAGTCCAGTTAGTTACGGATTTTCATTACGTACGTTAATGTCATGGCGTAGCGCACGTAATGTCTCTTACGTACGTTAACCATAGTGTATAACGTACGTAATGAGTTTGTCAGTCTATTTATGTTGGTTTCGTATTTCATTCCCTCACGAACCAAAACATAATTTCTCTCCCTAGAATCGTCCGTTTGGACTTGTTATTGATGTTTAGCCTCTTCCAACTCGATCTTGATCATCCTAGCTTGGATTGAAGCTTGAAGTTGGAAGCTTGTTGGTGCTCCTTTGGTTTTTGGAGGTTTCTTCTTGTTCTTCCTTGGTAAGTTCCCTCAATCTCTTGTTCTTCAAGTGATTTTCGAGTTTTTGTTGTTGTTTTCTTCGGGTATTGTTTGATTAATTGAGTATATCATGATTCTTCATGGTTTTGATAAACCTTTGATGAAGAACATGATGGTATTGCTTGAGTTGGATTATGTTCTTGATGTTTTAGATTGTTTGGAGGTTTTAATCATGTCTAGGAAAGATTATGTTAAGATTGTTATATGATTAACATAGTCTTGAGATGATTATTGTTGGTGGTGGTGTTCTTGTAAGATTTTAACCATTTTAGTAAGGATTTATGATGATTTAGGAGGTGATTATCATAATTTGAAAATGGTTGAGTGAATCTTGTTGTTTAATCCGAATTCATGATGCATTGATGAAGGATTTTTGTTTCAGACATCATGATTATTGAGTTGATGATGTTCTTGGGGTGATAATGATAATAGTGATAATATTATCATTGTAGGAGGATCAATTTGATGATATTGGTGATATTATCATCTTGAGATGATTGTTTTGATGATTGTTCTTAAGTGAATCTTGTTGAATGGATTTCACAAGTGTTAAGAACGTAATGATCATGTTAATTGATCATCGAGGTGTTGGAGGACGTTAGAATTCATAGTTGAGAACTATGATATTCGTTCGTGCGGTGTGATCGATTCGTGTTTGAATCGGACTTTGTCCTTGTCGTTATTTTCTATTGATTTTGTGTTTTTGAATGAATCGTTTTCATTCAAGGTTGTTCGAGTGTTTGTGATCGTCGGGAGGCGCCGTTCATCGTTTCGTGCCAGGACGTTGATCGTGGAAGGGCTTTCTCGTCTTCGGTTTGAGGCAAGTTTTATACTTGTACTGGTCAATGAGATTAATGTTATCATATATGTGTATGAATGTATTGTATCATTTCGAGACTTAGTCTCTCCGTGATTTGTTGATATTCGGGAATTGTTTGATGCAATACCCTTCGGCAATTATGCTAGATGTTATTGTTATTCGTTATCGGCCGGTTTAAGGCATTGAGATTCTTGTTGTCGATAGCCGGTTCGCGGCATCGATGTATCGATTATTATTGTTGACGTTAATGTCGTTCTGAGGCATCGTTGAATCGTTATTATCGAATTGGAACTGTTGCTATGATGTTGCATTGGCCGATAGAAGGCGTTTGATATATTCGTTTATCATATCTATTTCGGTGGTAGGTTTAAGATGCCGGGACATCCATTCTACCGTATCATTATGTATCGATTAACCGTTCTAAGGTAATCGATGTATTTAATTGGGATTATCGGAGATAATTCCCATCTGTTGTATCATTGGTTATCGATTAACCGTTCTAAGGTAATCGATGTATTTAATTGGGATTATCGGAGATAATTCCCATCCGTTGTATCATTGGTTATCGATTAACCGTTCTAAGGTAATCGATGTATTTAATTGGGATTATCGAAGATAGTTCCCATCCGTTGTATCATTGTGTATCGATTGACCGTTCTAAGTTAATCGAGGTATTGAATTGGGATTATCGAAGATAGTTCCCATCCGTTGTATCATTATGTATCGATTGACCGTTCTAAGTTAATCGAGGTATTGAATTGGGATTATCGAAGATAGTTCCCATCCGTTGTATCATTGTGTATCGATTGACCGTTCTAAGTTAATCGAGGTATTGAATTGGGATTATCGAAGATAGTTCCCATCCGTTGTGTCATTATGTATCGATTGACCGATCTAAGTTAATCGAGGTATTGAATTGGGATTATCGAAGATAGTTCCCATCCGTTGTATCATTGTGATCGATTGGCCATTCCAAGGCAGTCGAGGTATTTGAATTGGGACCGCCGTGGACGGTGCCCATCCATGAGTTGTTGTTGTCGTGTTGGCCGACTCAAGGCAGCACGCTATTATTCTTGTGAATTTGGTAGTCTTGGGATCGTTACTATTGTGATTAATTGTGTTTTGGAGGCTAGTCTCGGCTAGTGCTCGATGGGTAAGCTTGGGGCTTGAACCTTCGCGGTTGGTTTCCCAAGACCTACAGTTCAGTAGGTCACGGTCATGTTAATGATCTCATTATGGTTAAGGTTGGGGCTTGAACCTTCGCGGTTGGTTTCCCAACACCTACAGTTCAGTAGGTCACGGTCATGTTAATGATCTCATTATGGGTAAGCTTGGGGATTGAACCTTCGCGGTTGGTTTCCCAACACCTACAGTTCAGTAGGTCACGGTCACTGGGTGATCTCATTATGGGTAAGTCTGGGGCTTGAACCTTCGCGGTTGGTTTCCCAGCACCTGCAATTCAGCAGGTCACGGTCATTGGATGATCTCATTGTGATACGGCTTCGTGCCGTGGCTTCGGCCCTCATTGATACAGCTTCGGGCTGTTTTGGCTTCGGGCCACTGTGGTGATTGACAGCTTCGGCTGAGGGGCATTCAGGCCATTGTGATGTATTGGTATTTCTGCTGGAGCCTTCGGGCATTGTGGTTCGTATCTATTTCAGTGTTGGCTTGGTTTACCTTCGTGTGATATATTGTTGTGTTCTGTATTGATGATTCGCCGTTGGGCACTTGTGTTCTAACCTGTTGAGCAGGTATTGATCATATGCCGTGGGCATAGTGTTTCACGAATGCTCGATTCTTACTTTGGTTTGTGAGCATCTCGTTTACCATTGTTGTACTGTTCCTTCTGCCTTCGGATGCATATCATGTTGTACATGTATTTGATATTCATTATCTGGATGACTGACCCCGTGGGGGCGGAACATGTTTTCATGTTTTAGGTACTTGCGAGGAGAGAGTTGAGACACAGGGGCATGACGATGGCGACGAGGCATTCGAGCGATACTAGTCCGAGATGTTTTGATGTTCATGTCTGTCAGACAGTTTGGAGTACTCCAGTTTTGTCAGTTATTGTCATTTTGTATTATCCGAGCAAATCTCGTGGATGTCGTTGTATTTTATTTGGGCCATGTAGGACCACTGTTGTCATTGAAATTCCATATCGGAATATTATGTTGGATGTCAGTGTAGGGATTGTAATTCCCCTTTTGGTCAGTTAGTTGTATTTTTGGTCGTGTTAGCCTGGTGGATCTCCTGGTGTGGGGTCCACGGCACTGTAATAACCCAATAGGATTTGGGGGTGTTACAGAAGATGGTATCGGAGCCATTGGGTTGTGAGATACCCTGATATGTGAGTTATGCGGTTCTACCGACGCGGTAGTAGTGAATCACAAAGTTATGACAACTGACACTGGGTTTTGTGAGTCGTGGTAGTTGGACGACTGTATGAGTCATTCTTTCATCGAGTCGTCATTAGTGAAGACTAGTATCGCAAGACCTCGAAGCTTCGTATGACCTGTGTAAGGACTCGATTCTCTTGTATGTTCATACATTCATTATGCCATTGATTATACATGTTTTGTTGAAATCTTTATGTAACATTGTTTTACGACCCATTCATGATTAATTGCTTTGGAGCGTGTCGGATCAGTATTAGCTATAATTAACATGTTTGAAGTGATTGTTTATTTGTTGAGTATATATACTCGTGTTTGGCTATTGACTTAGCATTGTGGATTGGCCGTTGAGGCATATTTGAGCTTTGTTCATGATCGAGCGTTATTCTTTCAGTATGGAAAGAAGAAACCGAGAATGTGGCAGAGGGGGTAAAGTCTGCAGAGCAGGCCGAAACCCAGAACCTCGTGATTATGCCCGTGCGGATGCCGAGAGGGATCAGAATTCAGCCGGAGATGTGACTTATGCGACCGGTTCCCCTTCGGAACGTCATACTCGAGGAGTCAACCAGACTGAGAGTGATCACATCGACCCTTACTTGCTTATGAGGGGCATGATGGCCCAGATGACTCAAATGACGCAGATAATAGAGACCATGCAGACCTCAGTGGTTCGTGGTCCACCGCAGCAGGGATCCCAGGTGCCGCTTCATGGACAGTCTGGGAAAGTGAGTCAGATTATCGGCGATATCACTCGTCAGAGGCCGCCTACTTTTGAGGGTTCGTCGGAACCAGCTGATATTGTTCATTGGCTTGAACATTTTGATAAACTCTTCGACATGGTCCAGTGTCCGGGAGAGAGTAAGGTGACAGTAGCGGCTTACCATTTGAGTAAAGGCGCTTATTCTTGGTGGCTTTCCGTGAAACCCACCGATCGTGATTGTGCTTGGAGTGAGTTTAAGACTCTCATGTTAGAGAGGTATTATCCGGCTCCACTTCGTGAAGCCAAGTTGTCAGATGTTTTGAACCCCGGATCCGTCAAGGACGAGGGTGTTATTGTTATTGCGGAGAAGTTTCAGGGACTTCTTCAGTTTGCTTCATCTGTTATCCGTACTGAGGTGGATAAGATCAAGTATTTTAGCAAGAGGCTGAACCCGCAGTTGAGGATGCAGTTGTTCAACCATAATTGCAATTCACTTGGTGAATTCATCGAGAAGGCTCTTGGAGCAGAGCTTTTGATCAAGAAACTTGCTCGGAAGAACCCTTCAGTTTCTTCCGGTGAGAGGACTAGGATGCCGGTTCGTTCACAGGGACATCGGGCTCCAACGTCCAAGAGGTCGTCTTCTAGTCGTCTTTGTGCTGGGAAAGCATCTTCTTCTCAGGCGACGGGTTCGACCGTTGTTTGCTTTAACTGTGATACAATAGGACATCGCAGTACTCGGTGCTCGATGCAGTCTATTGCTTGTTTTCTGTGCGGGAGGCAGGTACACCTTCAGAAATACTGCAGGGGTTCTAGTTCTAGTAGATCTCAAGGGAAATCACGGGCCTCGAGAGATTCTGTTTCTTCAGTCCGTACTCCATCCAAGGGGTCATATCGGGCTTCGGGAGCCAGAGGTATGGACACTCGAAAAGGAGCAGCGAGTTCAGATCTAGGTCTTCCTCGAGTCGATGAGATCGAGGAGTTCGATGATCTGGAGGATGTTGATTTCGGGTACATTTGAGATGTAGTCTTGATTTGTAGTTTCCTTGTTTTCGAATTGATATTTGACTCAGTCTGTATTGTGATATTGTGGTTGTGAACCATTTATTATTGATCTATCTTGTTATGATAGCTTTTGAGAATCTTGAGATTTGACGTCGTCTGATACGTTATTCTTTCCCTTTCGGTATTGTACCCGAGATTTTTGTGGTGATCTGGGTAAACATTCATTGTGATTCGAGACGTCAAGTTGCGAGGACTTGAGTGTGCATTTGATATGGTCTTGAGGACTATATTTGTGCGTTGTTATTCTCTTTTGTGACGTAAGTCAGTGATAGCATAGACGTTCGATGCTAATGAGAATAAGGGATGTGTACGCCAGTGCTACTAGTCAGGCGGTTGGTATGACTTCCTGGCTGGTCTCTAGCAGGAGAGTTATGATTCGACTGCTCTCGCAGTTGGTTAAGTGTTTTATCCCCTGTTTTTCGCTGTGATCGGACAGGAGACGCGGGAACCCGTGGGGTTGGCCCGATTACTCAGGCGAAGTGGTTCGAAGTGAGGAGTATTCCTGGAGATGTTGTTTTCTTATCCTGATGGATAGTTCGTACCCCGTGTTTTTGCACCCTGAGTTTCGGGGACGAAACTCTTTTTAAGGGGGGGAGTATGTAATATCCGGGGATAATTTTTTTTTTCGTGTTACTGTGGAGTTGTACATCCTCATTTGGAATTGTACAAGTGTTGTTGTTTTGGACTAATACAATGTATATTGTATTGGAATATTTTGGGATTGAAATATTATACTTGTCGTCGGGTTAGTTTCGTCGTTTGAATGTTGGTTGGAGAGTTTGAATTTTTGGCTAAGTACACTAGCCTTAACGTACGCTACATGGGTAGACTTACGTACGTTATGGGCTGAGTATTACGTACGTTATGCCTGTAAGGTTACGTACGTAATGCTTGGTAGGTGGCAGGAACCTTCCTCGTAGTCACTTTCGGCCGGTGGGTCCCGAGCATCTTCCGATCGGATCTCACTATTGCAGTCAACGGACCCTTACGTACGTTAAGAGGTGAGCTCTACGTATGTAATGTAGGTCTTGTTAATGTACGTAATAAGTTCTTGTTTACGTACGTTAAGGCCTTCGTATTTTAGTCCAGTTAGTTCTGGATTTTTCATTACGTACGTTAATGTCATGGCGTAGCGCACGTAATGTCTCTTACGTACGTTAACCATAGTGTATAACGTACGTAATGAGTTTGTCAGTCTATTTATGTTGGTTTCGTATTTCATTCCCTCACGAACCAAAACATAATTTCTCTCCCTAGAATCGTCCGTTTGGACTTGTTATTGATGTTTAGCCTCTTCTAACTCGATCTTGATCATCCTATCTTGGATTGAAGCTTGAAGTTGGAAGCTTGTTGGTGCTCCTTTGGTTTTTGGAGGTTTCTTCTTGTTCTTCCTTGGTAAGTTCCCTCAATCTCTTGTTCTTCAAGTGATTTTCGAGTTTTTGTTGTTGTTTTCTTCGGGTATTGTTTGATTAATGGAGTATATCATGATTCTTCATGGTTTTGATAAACCTTTGATGAAGAACATGATGGTATTGCTTGAGTTGGATTATGTTCTTGATGTTTTAGATTGTTTGGAGGTTTTAATCATGTCTAGGAAAGATTATGTTAAGATTGTTATATGATTAACATAGTCTTGAGATGATTATTGTTGTTGGTGGTGTTCTTGTAAGATTTTAACCATTTTAGTAAGGATTTATGATGATTTAGGAGGTGATTATCATAATTTAAAAATGGTTGAGTGAATCTTGTTGTTTAATCCGAATTCATGATGCCTTGATGAAGGATTTTTGTTTCAGACATCATGATTATTGAGTTGATGATGTTCCTGGGGTGATAATGATAATAGTGATAATATTATCATTGTAGGAGGATCACTTTGATGATATTGGTGATATTATCATCTTGAGATGATTGTTTTGATGATTGTTCTTAAGTGAATCTTATTGAATGGATTTCACAAGTGTTAAGAAGGTAATGATCATGTTAATTGATCATCGAGGTGTTGGAGGATGTTAGAATTCATAGTTGAGAACTATGATATTCGTTCGTGCGGTGTGATCGATTCGTGTTTGAATCGGACTTTGTCCTTGTCGTTATTTTCTATTGATTTTGTGTTTTTGAATGAATCGTTTTCATTCAAGGTTGTTCGAGTGTTTGTGATCGTCGGGAGGCGCCGTTCGTCATTTCGTGTCAGGACGTTGATCGTGGAAGGGCTTTCTCGTCTTCGGTTTGAGGCAAGTTTTATACTTGTACTGGTCAATGATATTAATGTTATCATATATGTGTATGAATGTATTGTATCATTTCGAGACTTAGTCTCTCCGTGATTTGTTGATATTCGGGAATTGTTTGATGCAATACCCTTCGGCAATTATGTTAGATGTTATTGTTACTCGTTATCGGCCGGTTTAAGGCATTGAAATTCTTGTTGTCGATAGTCGGTTCGCGGCATCGATGTATCGATTATTATTGTTGACGTTAATGTCGTTCTGAGGCATCGTTGAATCGTTATTATCGAATTAGAACTGTTGCTATGATGTTGCATTGGCCGATGGAAGGCGTTTGATATATTCGTTTATCATCTCTGTTTCGATGGTCGGTTTAAGATGCCGGGACAGCCATTCTACCGTATCATTGTGTATCGATTAACCGTTCTAAGGTAATCGATGTATTTAATTGGGATTATCGGAGATAATTCCCATCTGTTGTATCATTGGTTATCGATTAACCGTTCTAAGGTAATCGATGTATTTAATTGGGATTATCAGAGATAATTCCCATCCGTTGTATCATTGGTTATCGATTAACCGTTCTAAGGTAATCGATGTATTTAATTGGGATTATCGAAGATAGTTCCCATCCGTTGTATCATTGTGTATCGATTGACCGTTCTAAGTTAATCGAGGTATTGAATTGGGATTATCGAAGATAGTTCCCATCCGTTGTATCATTATGTATCGATTGACCGTTCTAAGTTAATCGAGGTATTGAATTGGGATTATGGAAGATAGTTCCCATCCGTTGTATCATTGTGTACCGATTGACCATTCTAAGTTAATCGAGGTATTGAATTGGGATTATCGAAGATAGTTCCCATCCGTTGTGTCATTATGTATCGATTGACCGATCTAAGTTAATCGAGGTATTGAATTGGGATTATCGAAGATAGTTCCCATCCGTTGTATCATTGTGATCGATTGGCCATTCCAAGGCAGTCGAGGTATTTGAATTGGGACCGCCGTGGACGGTGCCCATCCATGAGTTGTTGTTGTCGTGTTGGCCGACTCAAGGCAGCAAGCTATTATTCTTGTGAATTTGGTAGTCTTGGGATCGTTACTATTGTGATTAATTGTGTTTTGGAGGCTAGTCTCGGCTAGTGCTCGATGGGTAAGCTTGGGGCTTGAACCTTCGCGGTTGGTTTCCCAACACCTACAGTTCAGTAGGTCACGGTCATGTTAATGATCTCATTATGGGTAAGCTTGGGGCTTGAACCTTCGCGGTTGGTTTCCCAACACCTACGCCCAAGAGGTCACGCCATGTTAATGATCTCATTATGGGTAAGCTTGGGGCTTGAACCTTCGCGGTTGGTTTCCCAACACCTACTGATTCGAGGGTCACTGGCCACTGGGTGATCTCATTATGGGTAAGTCTGGGGCTTGAACCTTCGCGGTTGGTTTCCCAGCACCTGTAATTCAGCAGGTCACGGTCATTGGATGATCTCATTGTGATACGGCTTCGTGCCGTGGCTTCGGCCCTCATTGATACAACTTCCGGCTGTTTTTGCTTCGGGCCACTGTGGTGATTGACAGCTTCAGCTGAGGGGCATTCAGGCCATTGTGATGTATTGGTATTTCTGCTGGAGCCTTCGGGCATTGTGGTTCGTATCTATTTCAGTGTTGGCTTGGTTTACCTTCGTGTGATATATTGTTGTGTTCTGTATTGATGATTCGCCGTTGGGCACTTGTGTTCTAACCTGTTGAGCAGGTATTGATTATATGCCGTGGGCATAGTGTTTCACGAATGCTCGATTCTTACTTTGGTTTGTGAGCATCTCGTTTACCATTGTTGTACTGTTCCTTCTGCCTTCGGATGCATATCATGTTGCACATGTATTTGATATTCATTATCTGGATGACTGACCCCGTGGGGGCGGAACATGTTTTCATGTTTTAGGTACTTGCGAGGAGAGAGTTGAGACACAGGGGCATGACGATGGCGACGAGGCATTCGAGCGATACTAGTCCGAGATGTTTTGGTGTTCATGTCTGTCAGACAGTTTGGAGTACTCCAGTTTTGTCAGTTATTGTCATTTTGTATTATCCGAGCAAGGCTCGTGGATGTCGTTGTATTTTATTTGGGCCATGTAGGCCCACTGTTATCATTGAAATTCCATATCGGAATATTATGTTGGATGTCAGTGTAGGGATTGTAATTCCCCTTTTGGTCAGTTAGTTGTATTTTTGGTCGTGTTAGCCTGGTGGATCTCCTGGTGTGGGGTCCACGGCACTGTAATAACCCAATAGGATTTGGGGGTGTTAAAGAAGATGGTATCGGAGCCATTGGGTTGTGAGATACCCTGATATGTGAGTTATGCGGTTCTACCGACGCGGTAGTAGTGAACTGTCAGGTTATGACAATCTGGACAGTCGGGTTTTGTGAGTCGTGGTAGTTGGACGACTGTATGAGTCATTCTTTCATCGAGTCGTCGTTAGTGAAGACTAGTATCGCAATACCTCGAAGCTTCGTATGACCTGTGTAAGGACTCGATTCTCTTGTATGTTCATACATTCATTATGCCATTGATTATACATGTTTTGTTGAAATCTTTATGTAACATTGTTTTACGACCCATTCATGATTAATTGCTTTGAAGCGTGTCGGATCAGTATTAGATATAATTAACATGTTTGAAGTGATTGTTTATTTGTTGAGTATATATACTCGTGTTTGGCTATTGACTTAGCATTGTGGATTGGCCGTTGAGGCATATTTGAGCTTTGTTCATGATCGAGCGTTATTCTTTCAGTATGGAAAGAAGAAACCGAGAATGTGGCAGAGGGGGTAAAGTCTGCAGAGCAGGCCGAAACCCAGAACCTCGTGACTATGCCCGTGCGGATGCCGAGAGGGATCAGAATTCAGCCGGAGATGTGACTTATGTAACCGATTCCCCTTCGGAACGTCATACTCGAGGAGTCAACCAGACTGAGAGTGATCACATCGACCCTTACTTGCTTATGAGGGGCATGATGGCCCAGATGACTCAAATGACGCAGATAATAGAGACCATGCAGACCTCAGTGGTTCGTGGTCCACCGCAGCAGGGATCCCAGGTGCCGTTTCATGGACAGTCTGGGAAAATGAGTCAGATTATCGGCGATATCACTCGTCAGAGGCCGCCTACTTTTGAGGGTTCGTCGGAACCAGCTGATATTGTTCATTGGCTTGAACATTTTGATAAACTCTTCGACATGGTCCAGTGTCCGGAAGAGAGTAAGGTGACAGTAGCGGCTTACCATTTGAGTAAAGGCGCTTATTCTTGGTGGCTTTCCGTGAAACCCACCGATCGTGATTGTGCTTGGAGTGAGTTTAAGACTCTCATGTTAGAGAGGTATTATCCGGCTCCACTTCGTGAAGCCAAGTTGTCAGAGGTTTTGAACCCCGGATCCGTCAAGGACGAGGGTGTTATTGTTATTGCGGAGAAGTTTCAGGGACTTCTTCAGTTTGCTTCATGTGTTATCCGTACTGAGGCGGATAAGATCAAGTATTTTAGCAAGAGGCTGAACCCGCAGTTGAGGATGCAGTTGTTCAACCATAATTGCAATTCACTTGGTGAATTCATCGAGAAGGCTCTTGGAGCAGAGCTTTTGATCAAGGAACTTGCTCGGAAGAACCCTTCAGTTTCTTCCGGTGAGAGGACTAGGATGCCGGTTCGTTCAGAGGGACATCGGGCTCCAACGTCCAAGAGGTCGTCTTCTAGTCGTCTTTGTGCTGGGAAAGCATCTTCTTCTCAGGCGACGGGTTCGACCGTTGTTTGATTTAACTGTGATACAATAGGACATCGCAGTACTCGGTGCTCGATGCAGTCTATTGCTTGTTTTCTGTGCGGGAGGCAGGGACACCTTCAGAAATACTGCAGGGGTTCTAGTTCCAGTAGATCTCAAGGGAAATCACGGGCCTCGAGAGATTCTGTTTCTTCAGTCTGTACTCCATCCAAGGGGTCATATCGGGCTTCGGGAAGCAGAGGTATGGACACTCGAAAAGGAGCAGTGAGTTCAGATCTAGGTCTTCCTCGAGTCGATGAGATCGAGGAGTTCGATGATCTGGAGGATGTTGATTTCGGGTACATTTGAGATGTAGTCTTGATTTGTAGTTTCCTTGTTTTCGAATTGATATTTGACTCAGTCTGTATTGTGATATTGTGGTTGTGAACCATTTATTATTGATCTATCTTGTTATGATAGCTTTTGAGAATCTTGAGATTTGACGTCGTCTGATACGTTATTCTTTTCCTTTCGGTATTGTACCCGAGATTTTTGTGGTGATCTGGGTAAACGTTCATTGTGATTCGAGACGTCAAGTTGCGAGGACTTGAGTGTGCATTTGATATGGTCCTCAGGACTATATTTGTGCGTTGTTATTCTCTTTTGTGACGTAAGTCAGTGATAGCATAGACGTTCGATGCTAATGAGAATAAGGGATGTGTACGCCAGTGCTACTAGTCAGGCGGTTGGTACGACTTCCTGGCTGGTCTCTAGCAGGAGAGTTATGATTCGACTGCTCTCGCAGTTGGTTGAGTGTTTTATCCCCTGTTTTTCGCTATGATCGGACAGGAGACGCGGGAACCCGTGGGGTTGGCCCGATTACTCAGGCGAAGTGGTTCGCAGTGAGGAGTATTCCTGGAGATGTTGTTTTCTTATCCTGATGGATAGTTCGTACCCCGTGTTTTTGCACCCTGAGTTTCGGGGACGAAACTCTTTTTAAGGGGGGGAGTATGTAATATCCGGGGATAATTTTTTTTTTCGTGTTACTGTGGAGTTGTACATATTCATTTGGAATTGTACAAGTGTTGTTGTTTTGGACTAATACAATGTATATTGTATTGGAATATTTCGGTATTATACTTATCGTCGGGTTAGTTTCGTCGTTTGAATGTTGGTTGGAGAGTTTGGATCTTTGGCTAAGTACACTAGCCTTAACGTACGCTACATGGGTAGACTTACGTACATTATGGGCTGAGTATTACGTACGTTATGCCTGTAAGGTTACGTACGTAATGCTTGGTAGGTGGCAGGAACCTTCCTCGTAGTCACTTTCGGCCGGTGGGTCCCGAGCATCTTCCGATCGGATCTCACTATTGCAGTCAACGGACCCTTACGTACGTTAAGAGGTGAGCTCTACGTACGTAATGTAGGTCTTGTTAACATACGTAATAAGTTCTTGTTTAAGTACGTTAAGGCCTTCGTATTTTAGTCCAGTTAGTTCTGGATTTTTCATTACGTACGTTAATGTCATGGCGTAGCGCACGTAATGTCTCTTACGTACGTTAACCATAGTGTATAACGTACGTAATGAGTTTGTCAGTCTATTTATGTTGGTTTCGTATTTCATTCCCTCACGAACCAAAACATAATTTCTCTCCCTAGAATCGTCCGTTTGGACTTGTTATTGATGTTTAGCCTCTTCCAACTCGATCTTGATCATCCTAGCTTGGATTGAAGCTTGAAGTTGGAAGCTTGTTGGTGCTCCTTTGGTTTTTGGAGGTTTCTTCTTGTTCTTCCTTAGTAAGTTCCCTCAATCTCTTGTTCTTCAAGTGATTTTCGAGTTTTTGTTGTTGTTTTCTTCGGGTATTGTTTGATTAATGGAGTATATCATGATTCTTCATGGTTTTGATAAACCTTTGATGAAGAACATGATGGTATTGCTTGAGTTGGATTATGTTCTTGATGTTTTAGATTGTTTGGAGGTTTTAATCATGTCTAGGAAAGATTATGTTAAGATTGTTATATGATTAACATAGTCTTGAGATGATTATTGTTGGTGGTGGTGTTCTTGTAAGATTCTAACCATTTTAGTAAGGATTTATGATGATTTAGGAGGTGATTATCATAATTTGAAAATGGTTGAGTGAATCTTGTTGTTTAATCCGAATTCATGATGCATTGATGAAGGATTTTTGTTTCAGACATCATGATTATTGAGTTGATGATGTTCTTGGGGTGATAATGATAATAGTGATAATATTATCATTGTAGGAGGATCAATTTGATGATATTGGTGATATTATCATCTTGAGATGATTGTTTTGATGATTGTTCTTAAGTGAATCTTGTTGAATGGATTTCACAAGTGTTAAGAACGTAATGATCATGTTAATTGATCATCGAAGTGTTGGAGGACGTTAGAATTCATAGTTGAGAACTATGATATTCGTTCGTACGGTGTGATCGATTCGTGTTTGAATCGGACTTTGTCCTTGTCGTTATTTAATATTGATTTTGTGTTTTTGAATGAATCGTTTTCATTCAAGGTTGTTCGAGTATTTGTGATCGTCGGGAGGCGCCGTTCATCGTTTCGTGCCAGGACGTTGATCGTGGAAGGGCTTTCTCGTCTTCGGTTTGAGGCAAGTTTTATACTTGTACTGGTCAATGAGATTAATGTTATCATATATGTGTATGAATGTATTGTATCATTTCGAGACTTAGTCTCTCCGTGATTTGTTGATATTCGGGAATTGTTTGATGCAATACCCTTCGGCAATTATGCTAGATGTTATTGCTATTCGTTATCGGCCGGTTTAAGGCATTGAGATTCTTGTTGTCGATAGCCGGTTCGCGGCATCGATGTATCGATTATTATTGTTGACGTTAATGTCGTTCTGAGGCATCGTTGAATCGTTATTATCGAATTGGAACTGTTGCTATGATGTTGCATTGGCCGATGGAAGGCGTTTGATATATTCGTTTATCATATCTGTTTCGGTGGTCGGTTTAAGATGTCGGACATCCATTCTACCGTATCATTGTGTATCGATTAACCGTTCTAAGGTAATCGATGTATTTAATTGGGATTATCGGAGATAATTCCCATCTGTTGTATCATTGGTTATCGATTAACCATTCTAAGGTAATCGATGTATTTAATTGGGATTATCGGAGATAATTCCCATCTGTTGTATCATTGGTTATCGATTAACCGTTCTAAGGTAATCGATGTATTTAATTGGGATTATCGAAGATAGTTCCCATCCGTTGTATCATTGTGTATCGATTGACCGTTCTAAGTTAATTGAGGTATTGAATTGGGATTATCGAAGATAGTTCCCATCCGTTGTATCATTATGTATCGATTGACCATTCTAAGTTAATCGAGGTATTGAATTGGGATTATCGAAGATAGTTCCCATCTGTTGTATCATCGTGTATCGATTGACCGTTCTAAGTTAATCGAGGTATTGAATTGTGATTATCGAAGATAGTTCCCATCCGTTGTATCATTATGTATCGATTGACCGTTCTAAGTTAATCGAGGTATTGAATTGGGATTATCGAAGATAGTTCCCATCCGTTGTATCATTGTGATCGATTGGCCATTCCAAGGCAGTCGAGGTATTTGAATTGGGACCGCCGTGGACGGTGCCCATCCATGAGTTGTTGTTGTCGTGTTGGCCGACTCAAGGCAGCACGCTATTATTCTTGTGAATTTGGTAGTCTTGGGATCGTTACTATTGTGATTAATTGTGTTTTGGAGGCTAGTCTCGGCTAGTGCTCGATGGGTAAGCTTGGGGCTTGAACCTTCGCGGTTGGTTTCCCAACACCTACATTGATGAGGTCACGGTCATGTTAATGATCTCATTATGGGTAAGGTTGGGGCTTGAACCTTCGCGGTTGGTTTCCCAACACCTACGATTCAGAGGTCACGGTCATGTTAATGATCTCATTATGGGTAAGCTTGGGGCTTGAACCTTCGCGGTTGGTTTCCCAACACCTACGATTCAAGAGGTCACGGCCACCGGGTGATCTCATTATGGGTAAGTCTGGGGCTTGAACCTTCACGGTTGGTTTCCCAGACTGCAATTCAGCAAGTCACGGTCATTGGATGATCTCATTGTGATACGGCTTCGTCGTGGCTTCGCCCTCATTGATACAAATCGGGTTGTTTTTGCTTCGCCATCATGGTGATTGACGGCTTTCACCGAGGGGCATTCAGGCCATTGTGATGTATTGGTATTTCACTGGAGCCTTCGGGCATTGTGGTTCGTATCTATTTCAAAGGTTGGCTTGGTTTACCTTCGTGTGATATATTGTTGTGTTCTGTATTGATGATTCGCCGTTGGGCACTTGTGTTCTAACCTGTTGAGCAGGTATTGATCATATGCCGTGGGCATAGTGTTTCACGAATGCTCGATTCTTACTTTGGTTTGTGAGCATCTCGTTTACCATTGTTGTACTGTTCCTTCTGCCTTCGGATGCATATCATGTTGTACATGTATTTGATATTCATTATCTGGATGACTGACCCCGTGGGGGCAGAACATGTTTTCATGTTTTAGGTACTTGCGAGGAGAGAGTTGAGACACAGGGGCATGACGATGGCGACGAGGCATTCGAGCGATACTAGTCCGAGATGTTTTGGTGTTCATGTCTGTCAGACAGTTTGGAGTACTCCACTTTTGTCAGTTATTGTCATTTTGTATTATCCGAGCAAATCTCGTGGATGTCTTTGTATTTTATTTGGGCCATGTAGGCCCACTGTTGTCATTGAAATTCCATATCGGAATATTATGTTGGATGTCAGTGTAGGGATTGTAATTCCCCTTTTGGTCAGTTAGTTGTATTTTTGGTCGTGTTAGCCTGGTGGATCTCCTGGTGTGGGGTCCACGGCACTGTAATAACCCAATAGGATTTGGGGGTGTTACAGAAGATGGCATCTTCTTCTCAGGCGACGGGTTCGACCGTTGTTTGATTTAACTGTGATACAATAGGACATCGCAGTACTCGGTGCTCGATGCAGTCTATTGCTTGTTTTCTGTGCGGGAGGCAGGGACACCTTCAGAAATACTGCAGGGGTTCTAGTTCCAGTAGATCTCAAGGGAAATCACGGGCCTCGAGAGATTCTGTTTCTTCAGTCCGTACTCCATCCAAGGGGTCATATCGGGCTTCGGGAGCCAGAGGTATGGACACTCGAAAAGGAGCAGCGAGTTCAGATCTAGGTCTTCCTTGAGTCGATGAGATCGAGGAGTTCGATGATCTGGAGGATGTTGATTTCGGGTACATTTGAGATGTAGTCTTGATTTGTAGTTTCCTTGTTTTCAAATTGATATTTGACTCAGTCTGTATTGTGATATTGTGGTTGTGAACCATTTATTATTGATCTATCTTGTTATGATAGCTTTTGAGAATCTTGAGATTTGACGTCGTCTGATACGTTATTCTTTCCCTTTCGGTATTGTACCCGAGATTTTTGTGGTGATCTGGGTAAACGTTCATTGTGATTCGAGACGTCAAGTTGCGAGGACTTGAGTGTGCATTTGATATGGTCCTGAGGACTATATTTGTGCGTTGTTATTCTCTTTTGTGACGTAAGTCAGTGATAGCATAGACGTTCGATGCTAATGAGAATAAGGGATGTGTACGCCAGTGCTACTAGTCAGGCGGTTGGTACGACTTCCTGGCTGGTCTCTAGCAGGAGAGTTATGATTCGACTGCTCTCGCAGTTGGTTGAGTGTTTTATCCCCTGTTTTTCGCTATGATCGGACAGGAGACGCGGGAACCCGTGGGGTTGGCCCGATTACTCAGGCGAAGTGGTTCGCAGTGAGGAGTATTCCTGGAGATGTTGTTTTCTTATCCTGATGGATAGTTCGTACCCCGTGTTTTTGCACCCTGAGTTTCGGGGACGAAACTCTTTTTAAGGGGGGGAGTATGTAATATCCGGGGATAATTTTTTTTTTTCGTGTTACTGTGGAGTTGTACATATTCATTTGGAATTATACAAGTGTTGTTGTTTTGGACTAATACAATGTATATTGTATTGGAATATTTCGGGATCGAAATATTATACTTGTCGTCGGGTTAGTTTCGTCGTTTGAATGTTGGTTGGAGAGTTTGGATTTTTGGCTAAGTACACTAGCCTTAACGTACGCTACATGGGTAGACTTACGTACATTATGGGCTGAGTATTACGTACGTTATGCCTGTAAGGTTACGTACGTAATGCTTGGTAGGTGGCAGAAACCTTCCTCGTAGTCACTTTCGGCCGGTGGGTCCCAAGCATCTTCCGATCGGATCTCACTATTGCAGTCAACGGACCCTTACGTATGTTAAGAGGTGAGCTCTACATACGTAATGTAGGTCTTGTTAACGTACGTAATAAGTTCTTGTTTACGTACGTTAAGGCCTTCGTATTTTAGTCCAGTTAGTTCTGGATTTTTCATTACGTACGTTAATGTCATGGCGTAGCGCACGTAATGTCTCTTACGTACGTTAACCATAGTGTATAACGTACGTAATGAGTTTGTCAGTCTATTTATGTTGGTTTCGTATTTCATTCCCTCACGAACCAAAACATAATTTCTCTCCCTAGAATCATCCGTTTGGACTTGTTATTGATGTTTAGCCTCTTCCAACTCGATCTTGATCATCCTAGCTTAGATTGAAGCTTGAAGTTGGAAACTTGTTAGTGCTCCTTTGGTTTTTGGAGGTTTCTTCTTGTTCTTCCTTGGTAAGTTCCCTCAATCTCTTGTTCTTTAAGTGATTTTCGAGTTTTTGTTGTTGTTTTCTTCGGGTATTGTTTGATTAATGGAGTATATCATGATTCTTCATGGTTTTGATAAACCTTTGATGAAGAACATGATGGTATTGCTTGAGTTGGATTATGTTCTTGATGTTTTAGATTGTTTGGAGGTTTTAATCATGTCTAGGAAAGATTATGTTAAGATTGTTATATGATTAACATAGTCTTGAGATGATTATTGTTGGTGGTGGTGTTCTTGTAAGATTTTAACCATTTTAGTAAGGATTTATGATGATTTAGGAGGTGATTATCATAATTTGAAAATGGTTGAGTGAATCTTGTTGTTTAATCCGAATTCATGATGCATTGATGAAGGATTTTTGTTTCAGACATCATGATTATTGAGTTGATGATGTTCTTGGGGTGATAATGATAATAGTGATAATATTATCATTGTAGGAGGATCAATTTGATGATATTGGTGATATTATCATCTTGAGATGATTGTTCTTAAGTGAATCTTGTTGAATGGATTTCACAAGTGTTAAGAACGTAATGATCATGTTAATTGATCATCGAGGTGTTGGAGGACGTTAAAATTCATAGTTGAGAACTATGATATTCGTTCGTGCGGTGTGATCGATTCGTGTTTGAATCGGACTTTGTCCTTGTCGTTATTTTCTATTGATTTTGTGTTTTTGAATGAATCGTTTTCATTCAAGGTTGTTCGAGTGTTTGTGATCGTCGGGTGGCGCGGTTCATCGTTTCATGCCAGGACGTTGATCGTGGAAGGGCTTTCTCGTCTTCGGTTTGAGGCAAGTTTTATACTTGTACTGGTCAATGAGATTAATGTTATCATATATGTGTATGAATGTATTGTATCATTTCGAGACTTAGTCTCTCCGTGATTTGTTGATATTCGGGAATTGTTTGATGCAATACCCTTCGGCAATTATGCTAGATGTTATTGTTATTCGTTATCGGCCGGTTTAAGGCATTGAGATTATTGTTGTCGATAGCCGGTTCCCGGCATCGATGTATCGATTATTATTGTTGACGTTAATGTCGTTCTGAGGCATCGTTGAATCGTTATTATCGAATTGGAACTGTTGCTATGATGTTGCATTGGCCGATGGAAGGCGTTTGATATATTCGTTTATCATATCTGTTTCGGTGGTCGGTTTAAGATGCCGGGACATCCATTCTACCGTATCATTGTGTATCGATTAACCGTTCTAAGGTAATCGATGTATTTAATTGGGATTATCGGAGATAATTCCCATCTGTTGTATCATTGGTTATCGATTAGCCGTTCTAAGGTAATCGATGTATTTAATTGGGATTATCGGAGATAATTCCCATCCGTTGTATCATTGGTTATCGATTAACCATTCTAAGGTAATCGATGTATTTAATTGGGATTATCGAAGATAGTTCCCATCCGTTGTATCATTGTGTATCGATTGACCGTTCTAAGTTAATCGAGGTATTGAATTGGGATTATCGAAGATAGTTCCCATCCGTTGTATCATTATGTATCGATTGACCGTTCTAAGTTAATCGAGGTATTGAATTGGGATTATCGAAGATAGTTCCCATCCGTTGTATCATTGTGTATCGATTGACCGTTCTAAGTTAATCGAGGTATTGAATTGGGATTATCGAAGATAGTTCCCATCCGTTGTATCATTATGTATCGATTGACCGTTCTAAGTTAATCGAGGTATTGAATTGGGATTATCGAAGACAGTTCCCATCCGTTGTATCATTGTGATCGATTGGCCATTCCAAGGCAGTTGAGGTATTTGAATTGGGACCGCCGTGGACGGTGCCCATCCATGAGTTGTTGTTGTCGTGTTGGCCGACTCAAGGCAGCACGCTATTATTCTTGTGAATTTGGTAGTCTTGGGATCGTTACTATTGTGATTAATTGTGTTTTGGAGGCTAGTCTCGGCTAGTGCTCGATGGGTAAGCTTGGGGCTTGAACCTTCGCGGTTGGTTTCCAAACACCTACAGTTTAGTAGGTCACAGTCATGTTAATGATCTCATTATGGGTAAGCTTGGGGCTTGAACCTTCGCGATTGGTTTCCCAACACCTACAGTTCAGTAGGTCACGGTCATGTTAATGATCTCATTATGGGTAAGCTTGGGGCTTGAACCTTCGCGGTTGGTTTCCCAACACCTACTGATTCGAGAGGTCACGGTCACTGGGTGATCTCATTATGGGTAAGTCTGGGGCTTGAACCTTCGCGGTTGGTTTCCCAGCACCTGCAATTCAGCAAGTCACGGTCATTGGATGATCTCATTGTGATACGGCTTCGTGCCGTGGCTTCGGCCCTCATTGATACAGCTTCGGGTTGTTTTTGCTTCGGGCTACTGTGGTGATTGACAGCTTCAGCTGAGGGGCATTCAGGCCATTGTGATGTATTGGTATTTCTGCTGGAGCCTTCGGGCATTGTGGTTCGTATCTATTTCAGTGTTGGCTTGGTTTACCTTCGTGTGATATATTGTTGTGTTCTGTATTGATGATTCGCCGTTGGGCACTTGTGTTCTAACCTGTTGAGCAGGTATTGATCATATGTCGTGGGCATAGTGTTTCACGAATGTTCGATTCTTACTTTGGTTTGTGAGCATCTCGTTTACCATTGTTGTACTGTTCCTTCTGCCTTTGGATGCATATCATGTTGTACATGTATTTGATATTCATTATCTGGATGACTGACCCCGTGGGGGCGGAACATGTTTTCATGTTTTAGGTACTTGCGAGGAGAGAGTTGAGACACAGGTGCATGACGATGGCGACGAGGCATTCGAGCGATACTAGTCCGAGATGTTTTGGTGTTCATGTCTGTCAGACAGTTTGGAGTACTCCAGTTTTGTCAGTTATTGTCATTTTGTATTATCCGAGCAAGGCTCGTGGATGTCATTGTATTTTATTTGGGCCATGTAGGCCCACTATTGTCATTGAAATTCCATATCGGAATATTATGTTGGATGTCAGTGTAGGGATTGTAATTCCCCTTTTGGTCAGTTAGTTGTATTTTTTGTCGTGTTAGCCTGGTGGATCTCCTGGTGTGGGGTCCACGGCACTGTAATAACCCAATAGGATTTGGGGGTGTTACAGATACGATGGTCGGTGATCGTTTTGGTGTGTTTGTTTGGTTATTTGAAATGGACTTTCAAAATATTCGGTTTAGCCTCATTAAAGGCTATTTTTCAAAACCGTGTGTATTTTGTGAATGTTGTGTTCGTAAATGATTAAGTCAATCCCATGGATATTTCGATGTTGGTGTTGTGATTTGATAATATACAAAATATACATATATTATCCCATTCGGTGCGTTGTGCCTCGACGATTGTGTCGTGTTATGTGTTTGTTGCCTTTGAGTGAATTGTTTGGATATCCTTGGCGTACTGTGTTATGTGTGTGAATGTGTGGATATGGGCGGGGTCTACGGTGACACATGGCTTGTGATCATGTGGTCAGGATGCAACAAGTGATTGATCCAACCGTGAGAGACTAAGGACACCTACGGTGACACATGACTTGCGATCATCTGGTCAGGAGACAACAAGTGATTGATCCAACTGTGAGATGACGTGGCAAGTGATCACGGTGGTATAAGAAAACCTACGGTGATACATGACTTGTGATCATGTGGTCAGGAGACAACAAGTGATTGATCCAACCATGAGATGATGTGGCATGTGTTCACGGTGGTATATATATGATTTTGGATGTGTTTTAGCAGGTCGAGCACCTTGGATGTGTTACCAATATTTCGTATCTTGGGTAGTTGTATTTTGTTGACCTTATGTTCGTCGAGGACACATGATGTGGGCTTTGAACCCGGTGAATTATTGTTGGTTTTTATTTGAAAAAACAGATCTTTGGGCTGTGACCCCTGTTGGTTTGGAAAGAGAAGGATTCGATAATCCTAAATTGTTTCCCATTAAAACTCCTGAGGGTATTTTAAACCATTTTTCAAACTGTTCTCATGTTTTGTGACCTTTCGAATTTGGAAAGTTTTACTCAAACTCTTGTCTCGGGACATATTTCCACTATGTTTGAATCTTTGAGGATTCTTGGTTATTATTATTCTTGGAATATGATTTGTATGACTCGTATTTTGCACTTTGTACTTGCACTAGCAAAATAGTGGAATTTTGCTAACCTCCGAGTAATCGGGGGGTGGATGTCTGTATTGTATTCAGGTTTTGGGGAGCATTACACAGGGTTGGCATGAAGGATGATGAAAGATGATCGATACTAATCACATGAGGACCCATGCGATGTCGTATTAGTTTAGTTGTACTTTATTTCCGCTATAGTATTTTTCCCCGTTGGACGGGAGTGTGTTGTATTTTGACCCCTGCATGGGCATGTATTGAGATTGAGTTGTATGTATTAATTGAAAGACCAAATCGATCTACTGAGTCTTTTTAGCCTTAAAGGTGATGTTGAGATGTTTGATTTTAGTTACCAGTCTGGTAGATCCTTGAGGAAAGGGTCTACGGCGTGTAATATACCTAAGTGGATTGGGGGTGTTACAAACACGTATGTGTTGCGTACGTTAATCGCATATCATTGCGTACGTTGGTCTTGCACCATAGCGTACGTTGTCCATGTTGTATAGCGTACGCTATATGTATTTTTGCTTCAATTCAGTGTTCTTCTATCCAGCTCGTGCATGTTCAACTTCTTCTTGATTCATTGTTGTTTTTCTCTGTTTAGCAACTTATCATCAAAACCTCTAAAATAAATGTGTGGAATAAAATGTTCCAACAAATGTATTACAAAATATCCATTTTCAGGATTGTATTTCTTTTACATTATCCTTTAGTGGGTGTAATTTTTAACTTGAAACATTCTTTAAGAGGTATATTTGTAATGTAAATGTATCTCGTTTTTTTTCTAAATTAATGTGCGTTTATGATTTAATCGAAGGTGATGGGTATGGTAGAGGCAGACGTGGCTCAGGCTTTGGGCGAGGCCGTGGAAGGGTGTCAAGCGTAGTTGGGAGTATTTGTTCTTTGTTTGCTCTCGGAAAGTTTCTTGCCTTGGCCTCAGTTCTCATCAGTTGTAACTCTGTCGAAAAGTTGTGGCTTATTTTTTTATTTGTTCTCTCTCTGTCTCTCTCTCTCCCTCCCTCTCATCTTTAGTTTTTTTTTTCTCGCAGCTGATTGGTTTGTTTCTCTTATGTAAGCATTGGGTTTTATAGGAATGTTTTGTTTCAACAGGATTTCAGCTGTTTAAGATTGTTTTGTTTTAACAGGATCAGTTCTCATCTGTTTAGGAATGTTCTATTTTAACAGGATTTCAACTGTTTTGCTTTTAACATGATTTTGATATTACAGGCCGGTATATAAAAAAACAATTGAAAAAAAATGATTTACATCGGTTGTTTTGAACTGATGTAGAATTTTTTTTACATCGGTTCTAAGCACAACCGATATAAAAAAGTGCACATTTTACATTGGTTCTAAGCACAACCGATGTAAAAATGTTCACATTTTACATCGGTTCTAAGCACAACCGATGTAAAACTGTTTGAATAAATAATTGATGATCCAGGTACACTTCCGGGCTTTCATCTCTCAAACGAAATGAAGAAGATTTCTGAGACTCAAAAAGAAATAATTGATGATTTGCCTAAAGATTGAAAGCATAATAAAAATCATCCAAAAGATCTTGTTATTGGAAACATCGATGATGGTATTCAAACACGAAGAAGAACTCCCGACTATACAAATCATTTTGCCTTCGTATCCGAAATTGAACCCAAAAATGTGTCTGAAGCTCTAGATGACGAAAGTTGGGTAATGGAAATGCAAGAAGAACTTGCACAATTCGAGCGAAACAAAGTATGGAATTTGGTCCCCGCAATGGAAGATAAAATTATTATCGGAACCAAATGGGTGCACAAAATCAAGCGCGATGAAGACGGATACCCAGTGAGAAATAAATCTCGTTTAGTTGCCCAAAGTTACAATCAAGAAAAAGGTCTTGATTATGGAGACGGAAAGTAGCAAATTTATCTCAACTCCAATCTCCTCTACATTAAAACCAGGCAAAGCCGAAATGGGAAATCAGTCGATCAAAATTTATTTTTAGGTATAATCGGCTCTCTGCTTTATTTAACTGCATCTAGACCAGATATAATTTTTGCTACATGCTTATGTGCCATATTTCAATAAAATCAAAAGAAATCTCATTTAACTGCTTGTAAACGAATTTATTGTTATTTAAATGGATCTATTGGTCTAGGAAGATGGTATCCATCATGTCTTGATTTTAATTTAATTACATATAATGACGCCGATTTTGGTGCCTGTAAGATTGACAAGAAAAGTACTAGCGACATATGTCATTTTATTGGTTCATGCTTAATTTCTTAGGGAAGTAAAAAGCAGACTAGTGTAGCAATGTCTACAGCCGAAGCTGAGTACGTGGATGCAGGTAGCGCATGTGCGCAAGTATTATGGATAAAAAATCAACTATGTAATTATGATATTTATATTGAAAATACTCCTATTTTGTATGATAACACTAGCGCAATAAATCTTAGTAAGAACACTGTTTTGCACACTAGAACCAAGCATATTGATATCGGACATCATTTCGTACGTGATCATGTTCAAAAGAAAGATATATTTTTAATCTTTGTCGGTACCAAGGATCAACTTGCAGATATTTTTACAAAACCCTTACCCGAGGAATCCTTTAACACTATTCGCTTACAACTCGACACGGGACATATCGACAAAATAATCATTAAACAAATACTAGACTTGCAATCTATTTAAATATCTTAACTTAAGTTAAATTCTAAAAAAGATAGCGTATGCTAGCTATATAGCATAACGTACGTAATAATCACCCATATGTATTTGTGGAAAGTGTCAATATTATACAGGGTTACATAGCAGGACAACCTACGTTACAAGACATACATAACATATACAAAGGACTATGCATAACATATGCTACGTTTGAAAATGAACCGTTGTGCAGTTTCCAGAAGGTCAACATATTGAACGGTCATCTACAAAATAACGTACGCTACAGATACTTGATAGCGGCCGCTAAGTGTTTGAAGCTGAATTCAAAATTGGACCGTTGATGTCATCCAGGGTTCAGCATATCTAACGGCTATCCGAAGATAAAGATAACACACGTAATCAACAGGATTAGCGTACACACGGGAAGAGCCATAAGCTACTGCCTAGAACTGGACTAAGTGTTGCGGACGTTACACTAATGAAGTAATTTACGCTATGGCCTTAACGTACGTAACTCATGATACTTAACGTACGTTAAAGAGGACTACTATACCAACGGGAAAGAGGCTCATAAATGCTATAACTAGAGGTATTTGGAGGTGTTGAAGAACACAAGAATTCTCTGAATATATAAAGTAATTATCTTATTCATTTGAGCTTCATTATAGCATATACTTTGAGAGATAATACTTCATGCAACTGATACAAGAAGAATTGTTCTAACAATCTTCTATATATATTCTTGTATCACTCTGAGTGATTATTCGGTAAGTCAAGTAACTGTACTCACAATAATCATTGTAACTTTGTGAGATTGTCTTGTACCCCGAAAAACATGAGTGATTATAGTTGTGGTTGTTCTTGAGCCCGAAAATCAAGAAATTGAAGTACAGAACTATTCTTGAAAGTGCTATTGTAAAGAGTTGGCACTAAACTATAAAGTGCATTCAAGTTTTTAGAAAAGTCATAGTCGATAATACTAGGTAAGGACGTAGGCTTTTGGATAGCCGAACATCTCGAACAACTTCTTGTGCCTTTTTATTTATGTACTTTGTCTTTACTTCTAATATTTGCTTCCACACGAAAAGAGTTCAAAACTCTACTCCACACTATTCAACCCACATTCCAGTGGCGGTACCAACCTAACCGTATGAGATCTGGAACTACGGGTTCCGTTGTCTGATGATTTGAAAAGCGGGATAATGCTAAATTGGGTGTTATTATAATTGATAGTTGCAGTCTAAAGGCTCACAAAAATCATAGGGTCCACATTGAACTGCAACAAGTAATCTACATCAAAATCATTTCTTATCTTTATTTTTCTTCTTTTTTCACTTCACAATCAATTGAAAATAGAAAACAAACATATTTTGTTCTATCAGCTTCAACAATACTACTGTTGTTTACTAATACTGTATGGCTCATTCCAACAACTGGTACATGCAATATCCATTCTTCTCCACCGCGATAGTTGAAATCATGCCACTTGCCATTAAAATTAATAGTTAATTTTTTCAAAAACTCATATGTCAAATAAATTGGCAAACCCTAAATTAGATTCAACGAAACCATAATTTATAATATTTACACATATTAATTATTATTTAAATATTTTCTAATATTTCAAGTTAAAATATTAGTTGAAATTAAGCGATGCAAGAGATAAAATTTCATTATTAGTTAAATTAAGCGAGTCATATTTTATTTCTCTGCAGTTGAAACCATCCTTGTTATTCGAGGTAATAGAGAGAGACCTGAATCGATCTTACTCGTAATTGTATAATTTGACTCGAATGCACTCAATTAAAGGTCAAATTCGATAATTTAGCTACCAAAAGAGTTGTTAAACTTGGGGCAAAAAAATTCTAATATATATAAAAGGGCACCGAAAATTTTTCCTCAAACGAAGAAAGCAACATCCCGACAATGACATGTTATATTGTGTACTTGTTGATGCTTCATTTTCCAAAAGTATGTAATATTACTATGAGAAATGTGGAATGGGCACTATTCTAAAAGACCTACCAAGGCCCGATTAATCCTCACCTACGCGTTACACTCTTTGGCTGTTTATATTTTTCTTTCAGTCAAGTTTTGCGTAATCCAATTTACACCGACTTGGCTCCCATCTAACGCTTGTCTAGCGGCAAACTATTTCTAGAATATTGGTAATAACCACGAAAAAGGATAAGAAAAATGTATAGTTGCAATTAATTAGATGTCAAATCTGGCAGTACACAAGTTTTATATTTTGAAAACAAGGACTAATTTAGAACTTTATATCAAGTGTAGTAAGAGGAATTGTACTGTTGCGAAGAAAATACACTTTTCCTCTCCCCAAATTGTCAGTTATAGCAAAATGCAATTAATATATTTCTTTTGTCTAAATGAGACAAACAATACTCTTAGTTCATTTGCAATATTTAAAAAATTCGTATATTTTATGTGAATAATTGAATGTAATAAATATATACGTTCCATGCCCGGCCCTAGTGCTGGGCGAAGTGGGCGGTGGCCCAGGGCAGCAAAGCCCAACAGGGCATCAAAGCCCATAACACATATACCCAATACTAGTTTTTAATTTTTAATTTTAAAAAAAAATTATAGAGTATACTACCGCTTCAACCTTCAGTAATATTTATTTTATTTTCTCCACCCACAAAAATTAATGGGTTTTTGGATTAAACAAAACTCAAGAGGGGAATAGACTACAAGAGGGAAATAAACTACTATTAAAAGTTTGATGTGAAATAAATTACTATTGAAAGTTTGATGGTTTTGTTTGTCATAACTTAAGTTCTGTGTAGTGTTTGACGCAATGATCATTTATTCTTTAAAAACACAAACAAATTTGTCTATTGTTTGGGACTCAAAATCAAATATGGATTTCAGATTTGAACTAACAGGTGCGTTTTTTCTCCCCAATAATTATAACCCGATTTTTTTAACCAAGATTTATAACCCACTTTAAGTTTTTTTCATTAAATAAGCGTAATGGAGACGGATCTTCTAACTTGGCTAGGCTCCAAATTCGTTAAAAAATTGTATGTTCTTAGTTCATTGTATTAGGGGCATATTATTGCCTCTCCGCTCAGGGCATTCGAAACCATTGGACCGACCCTGATACGTTCTGTAAGAATTAATAATGCGTACGCGGTTATGGATTAAAAAAGTAAAAGAATTGATGTGTGTATGGTGAAGATCGAAAGAAAAAAATGTGGAAGTTCAATATAATTCAAGTATTTAATAATATACAGTAAAACCTCGATAAATGAATATGATCGGGACTGGGTAAAAATATTTATTTAGCGAAATTATTCATTTATCGAAAGAAAATTTGAATATGTTATAAAGAATTGAGACCGGAGAAAATTATTCATTTAACGAGATTATTCATTTATCAGACATTTATTTATCGAGATTTAACCGTAACATTTTAAAGTGAAGTATAGCAGTGCGGTAGTAGTCTTCGCAAGGGTTTCCGTAAAGGCGGTTTGGTTTTCACAATGTTTCATTTCCGCCAACCCAAAGCAAAAAGTAGAGAGACAGAACAAAGTAGGACCTGAAACCCTAAAACATACAATGCCGCCACATGGAGATCGTAACCGGTATCAAGGAAGAGGTCGGATCGTCCATATATAGGGCGCGGCGGTGGTAGAGATGGAGCCGGCGGTGCTGGTGCTGGTGACCGAGGAGAAAATCGCGGTGCTGGTGGAGGCGTAGCAGGCGGTAGTGGTTCTGGTGGTCAAAGAGGAAATCACGGTCCTTATAGAGGTTACAGAAGTCGAGATGGAGCTGGCAGTATCGGAGGTCGAGATGGATCTGGCGGTGGCGGTGGCGGTGGCGGAAAGTCACAGATGGAATCGCCCATTATCGTACTGGATGGTTTGCCGGTCCTAGGTATACAGATATCTGTGGGTAGGAGTAACATGGTAAAAATCAAGGGCTACAATAAATATTTTGCTTTGATTTCGTTCATCCCAAGGACTAGATTTAATATTTGCTAGATTTTGTTCGTCCTATGTATGGAATTTTGCTTTATGCTCCGCCACACATTATTAAATATTTATATTTTGACAATATGAAGTTATTGTTCTCAATTTTTTTCTTCTTATTTTTATATTTTCGAGTTTATTTCCTTTTTTTAGTTGGGTATTTGATTTGATTGGTTATAAAAGATACTGTCTAGAAATCCATACCAATGAAATCAGGAGTATTAGATTTGTTGATTTCCCCTCAGTTGTTTCATGTTCGTCTTTTCAGGAACTGCATCATTCCGGAAGCCTGAGTAAGGTTTTCAGCTTACTATATATATATATATATCACACACTTTTATATACGTCATTCTTAAAGTGGCAAGAGTAGCACCTTAATCGTTCTCTTAGGGTGCAGGGTAAAATTTGCTCCATGCTTTTGGAAAATTCTCAAAAACACATGTTTTTTTTGGTGGGTGGGGTGGGGGGAATTGAATATATTTTTTCGGATTGATAAATTGTATCTCGCACTCTATGATGTGACAACGTGATAAGTTTATGAGAAGTTTTAGATTTATAATAAATATGGCAAATGTATAGCAATATAGCAAGAGGGACATAATTCTAGATACTCTTCGGGTGCCGGATACAATTCCTGTTCGGTTTGATGCTCCATAAGGTTCGCCTCTATGTTGATTGACACCCCATTGTTTGGGAAAATCTTAAAAACTACGTATTTTTAATCCTCGTGTTTTATTTTAGCCGACACCAAAGCATTTTGGGACTAAGACCTAATGTTGTTGTTGTTTTAAAGAAGGAACAAAAATGTTCACAAAGAGGATTTAAACCCTGGTTAGAAAAACTAAGTTGTACGACAAAAGCAACCCCAATCCATCAAACCAATGCCGCATTTTTTTTGATAACTGTTAGAATACTTTTATTCTATATTATGGATATTGTGTAATAACTAGTCACAAATATTACAGTAAACTTAATAAATTAAATTAAATGCAAATAAAAAAGGTATAAATGTTAAATCAATAAATAATATAAAATAAGAAATAATGTAAATCAAACCACCCCCTGTATTACAAGTCATGCGTTTTTTGTCCTATTGCGTCGTTTATCAAATCAGTCCCCCGTTCAACTTCCGTCCATCCTTCGTCCAATATAGACTACCTTTTTGCCGCATATACTTTGCAAAGTTATCAAACAACCATTGTACTACAAATCATATATTTTTAGTCTCTTTGTTTAGTTAATTGTAATATTGGATTGGATACTTAGTTTAATGGATAACATTGACCATCATTATTTTTAATTAAATATTGATAAAATTTACAAAAAAATAATATTTTAAAAATATATATTGACAACTCCAACAACATTTTAGATGTTAAAATCTATTTGGGACTTGTCTGCCAAGTGTCTTCTAGCTGTATCATATGTCAACACACTTGACCAACCTACGACATCCTTTTTAAATCCTTACCTCGTCCTCGCTTTGAGTTATTACGATCTAAAATATTTTTTTCGATTGAACGACTTGAACAACGATTTTGTATGGGGATATTAAAGAATAATCTAGATATTAAGGAATAATTTAAAAACATATTTATTATGTATTTTTGTATTTTCTATACATTGTAATTTCGGGCTACACTTTGTACTTCTCTATTTAAGAGATGTTGTACGCCAATATGTATTGTATAGGGCTTAGCTACCATCAGTTTGGGCTCAGCATTGAACTAACATCAATTTGATATTGGAAAATGACTTTTGTCAGTTTTTAATATTAACAAATATAAAATTATATTGAGAAATAACTTTAAAAGAAATATTATTTAATCATCCTTTCGTTTATTTATTAATTTATTAAATATTTATTTTAAATAGAGAATAGCCCACCACACTCCCACCGCCCGTACCCTGTATAACATGTAACACCTCCGACTCGATCGGGAATATTACAACGTCATAGACCCTTCTCATAAGGATCTACCTAGCTCAATATGAATTGATAAACCACAAAGTTTGACCTTCAAGATTAAAGTAGAACTATATTACAACTCATACCAACACCATGGTCAACCTACTGCATCATAAATGGGAAACATCTCAACAATATAATTAAATAAACTCGACCCATGTTGATTAGTATCACTACTTGTCATCTTCATGTAGATCGTGTGATTGCTCCGTCGGGCCACAAATACTTGAAATGCATAAAGAGCATTCGCCCCCAGATTGGAGTTAGCATTGAGATCGCTAATGCAAATATTCTATTTATACAAAATATATCACATAAAAATCAGTCCTGAATACAACTATTCAAAAAGAGTTCTAGAGAGGCTTTTACGTTTAAAAACAAACTCGAGTCTTGGAAAACATTTCAGAGGAAAACATTTCAGTAGATCTAAAAATTATTTAAGATCACTATTTTTTTGACATATGGGTACAATGTGAAACTCCTCTAGGAAACTGCTCCTTTAGTATAGTATGGTATAGTAGACAATTAGCACGCTTTCAGCAGATTAAGAAAAGTTTTCATGTCCGATAAGAATAAAATATTTCCTATTAAAGTATCCTCCCAAAGCTTTTACATTTTGGCCAAACAGGTCAACAAAAGAACACAAAGAAGCCTTATCTATCCAAGAAGAGTTTAAAATAGCGAGATTCTTTCAACTCACTCGGCTTTAATTAAATGGTTTATTGAACACAAACTTTGATTACATTTTGAAAATACGAAAACCAAACAGGAGCTTAGAAACCAAACTGAACTTCTTTCATAGAACAACTAGTTAATGCACATTTACCCTTGAGGCAGAGAACTTATAAGTTACAGTGGTTTACAATCTAACCGATATTGGCAATCAGAGACGTATACATAGAGAGAAAATGGTGTGTTCTGTTTATACTTCATCACTACTGGACTTTTCTGCTTCCATGTGCTAATATTCCGTCCATTGCTTGAGATTGAGTTTCACTTCCTTATCAACATTTAGTTCTCAAACATCATCAATAATAAGTTGCTTCTAATTTTTATTATAAAGAATCAACAAAGGTACAAAAGATATAACCTAAATAACATCTTTAGTCATATGAATTTGTAGAATAGCACTAGTGTTAGGCACTTATACTTTATGACATTGTACATTAGAATGGTTATGATTTTTTAGAACATCCATAAACTTGTGACTTACTCTTTTGAAATTGTAACTTACCTTAAAAAGCACATATCTACAGTGCGTGCTAAGCAATATTTGAAAAAATATCGAAAGTCCAAATAGAGCCTTCTAAACGTGTAAAAGTATATTACAAGTATATCGGAATTTGCTTACAAAAAAAATCTAAAAATGATAAAGTTAAGAGCTTATTTTACCGTGAGAATACACGAACTATTGATTTTAAATTCTCAATATTTCTTGCAGCTGTGCGGTAGTTCAAACCTGTACAAGTTCTCTATACATGCGTTAACACTATCGACCCTCTCTGGATATGCTTTCGCAACAATCAAGCATTTTGGAGTTTTGGACCAATATTCAGTGTAGAATTTATGGTAAACGTGAGGACATGAGTACCACATGTCACTAGTTGTGAAATGAGCTTTTATCTGCTCAAGCCTCACTGCCTTGAAGAACATCACACCAATGTTAAAATGGTACTTGCTTTTAAGCAATATTTATTTTTTCACCACTTTGCAAGGTTACTTGACTTAAATTCTTTTATTACCGTTTTCAAATTATTTCTCGGCCACAGTACTACGAAGATATAATTTTAACGCTTCGAAAAAATTTAGCAACCGAGGGTTTTTATCCAAACAATGATAGCATTTGAATATTGCCTGACATAGAAGATAAATATTTTAGTTTAGTTCTTTATGATATATGTAGAGAATTGATAGCTTTAAGATCCTATTGGGAAGATTTTTTTATAGTTGGATTTTTGAATAGAAATGAGTCGTTCAGTTTGAGGATATGGATTGCAGTGGATGGAAAAAACTTAATTTCACGACTACGGTGATCTAACAACCAAAGGAAATTGTTGTATGAATACATTAATTTTCTTTGATTGTTAGATCACAATAGCCACTTTTGAAATTAAGTGTTTTCCACCACGACAATCTATATCATCAATTGAAACGACCTTTTCTATTAAGAAATCCAATTATATAAATATCTCTCCATTTAAATCTTATAAGTATCCATTCTCTACCTATATCATAAAAAACTAAATTAAAATATTTGTCTACTTTGTCAGGTAATATCTAAATGCTATCATTGTTTGGATAAAACCTCTTGGTTTGCAAAATTTGTTCGAAACGTTAAAATTGTATCTTTGTAATACGCTGGCCAATAGAAACAATTTGCAACCGATAGTAAAAAAATAAGTCAAGTAATCTTGCAAAGTGGTGAAATAAATGATTGCTTAAAAGCAAGTAGCCTTTTAACATTGGTTGTAATGTTCTCCGAGGCTGTGATGTTTGAGCCGATAAATGTTCATTTCACGGCTAGTGACATGTGGTACTCGTGTCTTCACGTTTACAATTCTACACCAAAAATTGTTCCAAAGCTTCAAAATGTTTGGTTGTTGCGAAAGTCTTTCCAGAGAGGATCAATAGCGTTACCACCTATATAGATAACTTGTGCGAGTTTGAACTATCGGATTGTCGACAAGCAAGAAAAATTGATGATTTGAAACAATAGCTTTTGTATTATCACAGGAAAGTAAGTTCTTAACTTTACCCTTTTTAGATTTTTTGTAAGCGGATTCTGATATACTTATAATATAGTTTTGCAGGTTTAGAAGACTCTATTTGGATTTTAGATGCTTTTCCTAATATTACTTATCATGCTATGTGCTTTTGCAGAGTAAAGTTAGAATTTCAAAAGAGTAAGTCACAATTTTACTTATTTTCTCAAAAGTCGTAACAATACTACATATGACGAAATGTGTTAAAAGTTTATATATTTTGTACCTTCCTTGATGCTCTATAATGAATATTAGAAGTAGTTTATTATCAATAATATTTGAGAACTAAAATTTAGTAAGGAAGTGAAACTAGATCTCAAGTAATGGATGTGTAGCGCATAGAGGGAAGAGCTAAGTAATTATAAAGTATAAACAAAACACACATTTCTCTCTCTATGCAGACTTGCCAATATTGGTTAGATTGTAATATGTTCCTTTTAAGATTCTCTGTCTAAATGTTAAATGTGCATTAACTAGCTGTTCTACGAAAGGAATTTAGTTTGGCCATCTAAACTCGTGTATAGTTTCTTACTTGCAAAATATTATTAAAGTTTGTGTTTCATCTAGCATTTAATTAAAGCGAAGTCCTTAAAAGATCGCTATTTTAAACTCTTCTTGGCTAGCAGAGATGGTAATATAAAGTTTCCCAATGTTCTTTTATCGACTTTCTTGGCCAACATGTAAGAGCTTTGCCACGATACTTTTGTAGGAATATTTTATTCTTGTCGACATGAAGACTTTCTGGTTAGTTGACATAATTTTTTACTGTGTAATTTTCTTAATTTGATAAAAGCATGCTAATTATGCCTGTTATGTTGTCTACTATACGTGTTCTTTTGTTGACTTCCTGGCTTAAATGTAAGAGTTTTGCCACCTCTGCAAGAATAATTTATTCTTATCGACATGATGATTTCCTGATTACGACATAATTTTTACTTTGTGTAATTTTTTAATCTGCTAATAATGTCCGTTATGTTGTCTAATAATCCTCAGCTCACCCTCCTATACACATTCATTTGGGCTGGAAAAAAATACCGTAAAAAAATTTCGAACTGAAAAACCAACAGAACCGAAACAAATTGGTTACCGAAAATTAAAAAATCGGATATTATAAATAGAACCCATACCGAACCAAAATCGAACCGATATATTTGAATGAATAAAATAAGTATTATCAATGTTGTGCTTTTTTATTGTTTACGGAGTTCTATTTCTACCGTCTTCCTAATATAAGAATTCATATTTAGATACACTTTTTGTTTCCCTGGTAACTACTTAGTAAAGAGTTTTTAGTGTGTGTGTGCGCGCATCTGGTATTTTGTGTAGAACACATTTTGGACTATTTATCTAAGTACATGTTTTATTTTAAATGTATTATTTGGATTTAACACTATCAATCCAGATTCAAAGCATGTGTTTATTTTTTAAATACATCGTAAAAACTCAGCATTATCAATTCATATTCAAAGTGTGTGTTTCATTTTTAAACCATATCTTTGGACAATCTTTGTGTGGTTGATATCGTCTTGACTCTTTTTTATATTTTACCTCCATCCACACCTCATGTTTTATTTCGGATCATGTGGTTGATATCGTCCTAAGAAGGCTTCTTAGGCATCTGTTCTAAGAAGCTTTGCCGAATTCCTCCTCTATGACTCTTTTCTCCATAAACTCCTTTTGTGACATCTGATGTGGTGGTTGTGTTTGCGACTGATTAACCGAGAGTGACGGAGCTCTACTGTCCCGGTGGCCCGATGACGCCCGGTTATTTGCCCCAGCAGTGGACGGAAAGGAACTGCTAGGTCCACGGGGACCCGTATAACGGCTGGGCTGCCAGCCCCAACTCGCGGATAGTAGCTCAAACCCCCTACCCCCGCCAACGATTTATGAGCCATCGAAATTATGGCTCTGTCACCTACCCCCACCACATTCAACTCTCGCTTGATTTCGCGACCCAAGTGAATGTATCAAATAAGTCCTGTGCGTCTTTAGAACAAATTCTCAATCTTATCTCGTCCTTTAACCCGTGGAGAGAAATCCACAAATGTCAGCAATACCCCGAACAAGGACCTAATCATGCAGATGATGCATCGACCTTAGAAGAGACTAAGAGAGTCCGACCCATCATCAATTGACTTCCCTTTCCCCCGTGCCAAATCGGACAGGACGGCGGTAATTCCATCCAATTTCGCTGCCAGGGACCCGACTTCGGCAGATAACTCGTCGCTTCTCTTCTCTATCGCTGCAAATCGGTTCTCCGAATCCAAGGAGTTGATCGGGTATTGGACATCGACGCTCACTGCACCAAATTGATAGAGTAGAGAGAAATCAACGGATAAATTGATATGAAAGATTAGATAAAATTCAAGAAATCTCCTGCCCAAGCACAAAGTACCGACTCAACAAACTAGGTTTTTCAAATAATTCCTAGTAATGATTTACTTAGCTATATGCCTATATGTATACCCACGCACGGGCCTAATAATATAATTAACTAATTATTTCCATGCAGGGGCATGATAATAAAAGAATAAATACTAAATACTAATAATAAAATATATTCCTGCCTGCGGTCCCCCTAACCCGGGCCCATGCTCCGCGGCCCACGGCGAGTATAAACCCGTTCCTGTAACATACATATATCCCTTTTTATAGCCCTAATAATATACATGGAGATACAATATTTGATAGAGAAATGGTATTGCTGACAAGAAAAGAATTACATGGTAGTGTTTATCATCCTCCCTTTGGCTAAACAGTGAGATCTTCTTCGCCGGAAAACTTTTTGATTTTATTGAAATGAAGACTTACTGTGAATGTTGTATGAATTTTATGAATTGGAAACTTGGGTTTCTATTTGATTATGAATGGAAGTTGCTTGGTATTTTCTATGAAATGATTGTGTTCTTGTCACGCAACAAAATATATTTGACTGAATATATTGCCATTGTATGTTAGCATTTAACATTTAAAAAATTATGTTTTCTCGTCGTATGAATATGAATTTTGCTCGTCTTTTGAATTGTATAACTACATTCACATGAGCAACTTCAAGTTTCTATGCCACACGGCTATATTGGAGAACAGATATGAATATGGGGATTTGGATTTTCAAAAATTTTAAAGTCATGACTCAGTAAGCATCTCCCTCCCTCCCTCCCTCCCTCTCTCTGTGCATGAATCGTTCTTATAGTCGATCTCACGGGGTTGAGTCGGCACAAACTGACTTCGATGCGTCCAGAGAGTTAAGACGACATGTTCCCAGAAGGAATTCCAGCAGCTCTTCTGCTGTATTTCCCTGTAAAATCCATGTGCAAGCTTTCATCAATTAAGGTTGATTCACTAGAAGTGAGAAAGTCAATTCTAATCAAGTTTATTCAGAGTTTTAGTTTGAGGCAACTTTGATTGTATGTGTCTAGGGTTCCATGATAGAGGTCAGGGTCCAAGAACTGACTTTGGGCATTATCCAACCATTGTCCGATGGGAAATTTGGGGTGCGTGTGCGTGATGCTGCATCATGGGATGATCGCCAAATGATAAGGTTATTGACTTGAAGATTCTTTATAGTTTCTTTTATTTCGAATATTGAACTGTTTTGGGAAAATATATTTATATAGATTAATGTTTGGAATACATATCATATGATTATTTTACTTACATTAGTGATTTGATAGTAACTACTTGAGGGGATGATATGATTTATATATTCAAATACATGTGATGTGGAGAAGTCTTTACAGGGCAGTATAGCAATGCTGGTAATTAGTGGAGATACTAGTACTCAAGGTTGCTGAGTATTATTGTGTAATCGCAACCAGATTGTACACGAAGGAAAAGCCTTTGATGCGCAAGATGCGGTGACTTTCGTGCAAAATTACATTACGCGATACAAGGCTGCACAGAATAAATTCTCCAGCCCCAGGCCACCTGTTGTTGAGCTGGAGCTGGACACCACCTCCAAGTGCTTGAACGGAGAAGTTCAAGCTTAGCTGAGGAAGAAAATTCCTAATGTTCGTGACATTAAAATAGGAGAAGCTTGGGCAGCTTTTGAGGCCACTAAATTCGCTTTACAACAGCAGGTACAGTCAGTGATCATGGAGGGCGAAATATGAGTGTGATAGATCAATTACGGCAGCCTGATTTTTCGCTTTCTCCTGCTGGTGGTATACTTGCAGACATCAAATCATTGGGGACCCGGTTTACTTCTTTTTCTGTTTCTTTTACTCGTAGATTTGGTAATAAACTAGCACACCTGCTAGCACAATATTTTGATACCGACTGTTTCGGTTTTTTTGTTTTTCCTTTCCCCAACCCTGATGTACTGTGATTGCTTGATGATTTTATGAAGTATTGATTCTCCAAAAAAAAAGTATTATTGTGTCCTTGTCTATGTTTTATTATTTTATTTTATAGTGTTGGTGTTTTTCTATGTTTAATACTGAATTATTTTATTTTATATTGTTGTGTCAGAACGTTCTGCATGTATTACCATCTTGAATGTTTTGATTTGTATTTGACAGTATGTCAATGTATTATGTTTGGCTATTCAATATGTCGTCGTAAAAAAAAAATTACAAGCATAATATTGATACCTGTCATATACTTTTGTGAATTCACATGGTAAGAGTTACACTTCATTTATTATTAATTCATATCATAACTAAATGATTTTATATTCAAAAGAGTTCTGCACACATCTAAAATTTTATAAACTTCTCGTCATTTCGATGAACAACATATTATCATAATAAACACTGTTTTCTTCCATCCATTATTCTTTTTTATTCCTAAACGAAAAAATAAATGACCCTTTATTGGTACGTATATTCAACATATTAGTTACCTATTTGGGCTCTAGATCTTTTTTCTAGAATGTTCCATCACATGAGCTCTACATATCCGATGGCTTCTAGACTTTTCTATAACTCTGTTACTCTATCTACATGAGCTCGACGCATGTATCTATTTTTTTCTGACTACTGCACAATTTTCTACTCTTCTATTTTAAATAAATATCATTTTTAAACTATCTTAAGCTTTTTTAGTTTTCTAAATCCATTATTATCCTTAGTTAACTCGTCTCAAATTTCACCTTATTCGCTCTTCATTAACTTTAGTTTTGTCTTTTGTTCAGGATAATTTGTATATAAATATATTTTTTTAATTTGTGTGCACAAAATCAAAAAAGCATATACTAAATATGAGGAAGTGGGTCTCTTCATCCTTCTAGGAGGTGCCTCGAAGGTTAAAGTATCTTCTAGATCATTACAGCACATCTTGATCCTCTCGATATAGTTCCGGTTCTTTCTGCAGTGTTCTAGACCGCAATGTTTTGGAGATTTGTAAATGTATCTTTCGCATAGTGTACCTCCTCAAATTTTTATTGTCTCCTCTTGCCACTCAAGTATTTACAAGGATATAGGGCATTACTTGCACCTAGCGTGCACCCAACACGTTCTCTTTGTGCTTAGTCATGTGTGCTACATCTCCGTCAGTCATTCCCTTCCTGCTGACCATGCGCTTCCAGACGGCCTTGCGACCCTCCCAATCGAAATGCCTCTAATCATCCACTCTCCGGATATTTTAGGGAAGCTTGGGTGCGTGGATTGTGAAAAACCCCTTGAGATGGTTACCAGTTTTTTACTCTACACGTGCATATGTGATGACCATATATGATACTTCATGTGTTCCATGCCTATTGCAACATGTGGAACATCCGGGTGGTGTACCGTATCATACCGAAAGTATTTATCGATACAGTATACCGTACTGAAATTTTTGGTATCGCTTCTGATCCATATTGATATCGTACTGAAATTTCAGTATATCAAATTTTATTTCAGCATCGGTTATACCGAACTTACCGAAATACTGAATTACCAAAATATCAAAAAAAAAAAATATCTGTTGATATATACCGAAATACTAGGACTGGGACCGGTTCGGTTCTTGATAAAAAATCATAGAACCAGAACCGGTTTTTAAATACATAAACCGGTTCGTTTTTGACCACTTTTTTTCAGGAACCGAATTAGGAACCGAAACCGAAAAACTGATTTTTTCTTCAGGAACCGAATTAGGAACCGGAACTGAATTTAATGTGTAAAACCTGGTTTTTCGGTTCTTTTAGGAACCAAATTGTGCAAAAAAAACCGAACTTTGTTAAAAAAATCGAATTTGAGTAGAAACCGAATTTAATGTGTAATATTTTGAACAAAATACATTTAATTTGCTTTATTTAATACTTATATTATGTAAAAATTTATATATAATATTATTTTTATTATTATTATATATAAAATATATATAGAATCGGTTCCAAACCGGTTTTTTCTAACATCATAAAATAGGAACCGGAACCGGAACTCAATTATTAAAAAGAAACCAAATTAAGAACCGGAACCGGTTAATAATAAAAAGCCAGAATCGAAACCGAATTTTTCGGTTCGATTCTTATTAAAATTCGGTTCTTCGGGTAAAAACCCTAGCCCTACGAAATACCGAACAACAAAAATACCGAAAAAATTCGATATATATATATATATATATCGAAATGCTGAACTTCATTTTTTGGTATTTTGGTAATACCGAAATACCAAAAAAAAAAAAAAATCATATCACCCCTTTTATGAGGGAAGGGTAGAATATTTGATGGATCGATATGAAGAGAAAAAAGAGGGCAAGTTAAATAAGCATGCAATGTAACAAAAACTTTCCAAACGTCCATAAGTGACATTTCTTTTAGTCATACTGCTTCCCATTATTAGGATGAAATATCTGGTGTAACTGATTATACCTCTCCATATCAAAATGCGAATTTTCATAATATTTTTTTGCTTAACTTTGAATCTTCGCTGGAAATAGCCTTCGAATGAGCCTCTGTTGAAGTCCTCAAAAAGAAAGCATATGCTATTGCAAAATGTAATGAGGTTACAAAGAAGCAAATGAGTTCCATCACGTCCGAGCTCAGCTCCCAAAAAGTTAGGGGAAATTACATATCCTAGTACATTTAATAAAATATTGCATATATATCATCAACTCAAAATATTTATAAGACTATCAATTTAGATGTGTTTATTTTTGTTAATTTATTTTACTTATTTCTTTCCTTTTCAGAGGTTCCCACCCACCCACCCACCCCCACTCTCTCTCTTTCTCTCCCCATGATTCTAGGTTTCTTTGCTCCTTCAAGAATAACACTTTATTTATATAGATGAAACTCAAAAAAAAAAATCAAAATAATTGTGGATTTGAGAAGACATTTAGGATGTTGTGATGGTCGGAGTTTGTGCGGATGGTTGTGAATCGAAGGCAACGAGCGACATAGATTAGAGGGCGTGGTCGCAACCTGCGGGCTTGGTGGTGGTTGGCCGTGGTTGATCGGAAAACGGCAAACGAATCTGTTTTGGGCGATTTTGTTTGGAGGTAATATCCATCTTGTATGATGTATGAGGTGGTGAGCAGCCATGTTGTTTAGGTTGTAACACCCCTAAGATATTCAGGGTATATTACAGCATCGTGGACCCCTACATGGGACCCACGAGGCTAAATAATTAATACCGCTCGTCTAACCATCACGTTAGCAAGAAAACATACATCACTAAGATGAAAATTAAATAAATGCCCGGTACAACCGGTAAACCAGACATCACCGAAAATCACAAATATAATTTAGTATACAATTCATATTCCAAATCAAAATGCCTAAGTACTCGCGAGTACTAATTATCAGTTTACAAGTTTTGAAAACAAACGTTTAAAATAGACAACCAAAATAAAAGAACTCATTTGTACACGTCAACAACCTTGGACAGCATTCTTGTACTGCTCCAGTGCTCGATCGACCGGCTGAACGCAACCTGAAATTCATAACATGAATTTCCCCAAAGATAGGTCCCCAAAGAGGTTAGCAATTACGCTAGTACAAGTAATCAAGGCAAACCATTCCCTTACACATCTCATAGTGCATGCATCCGGTTGTTCAAAAATAAAAATTAAGACGTCTTTTCCTGGTAAACAAATAGTCAATAATCATAGTTGAAAATCGCCTAGGACAGGGGCTAAACCATGGTCCCATCCGAGGCCTTTATGGACCCTCCCGGACTGGCCATAGTTAAAAAATCACGCACATGACTCGCCTAGGACCGGGGCTAAACCACTGGTCCCATCCGAGGCCTCTATGGACCCTCCCGAACTGGCTATCCAAACAAGCTCGTGAATCAGGGGCGAAATCACAGCTTCCTCCGAGGCCCCGTCGGACCCTCCCGGAGTGAGCAAATCACACACATATACATTAGCATTCCATGTTAAGCATAAGGGTTTCACAAGAATACTTGCCTTGAGAAGTTGACGATGAAATGAACGGGAAATCAACTACGCTTGCTAGGAACCGACGACCCCGAACCTAACGATTCGAAAAATACAATCACAACCAATTCTACACGAAATCCACCTATGATTCATGTAAATTTGTACAAAAACAACAACGAGGACGGGTCGCACCCGGACCTTCTCGATTTCACAATTACCACGAAATTTACCATGAACTCGTAGGGAAAACATGAATACCACTAAAATTAATCACATACATCATGGATTAATCAACAACACGGAATAAATCGGACATTAAATCGAAAACCCCCAAATTCCCCAAAAATAGGGTTATAAGAGATTACCTTGGACCAAAGATGAAGATAACAAGTAGATGTTGTTAATCTACACCAGGAACTTAAGAAAGATGATAACATGAAGTTACAAGACTTCGAATCGCTTAGATCGCCCATAGCCGCGGAGGAGGAAAAAAAGTGAGAAATAGACGCGTATGAGGTCAACTCTCGGGTATATATAACTAGACGGTTTAGCATGCGCTAACGGCTTATGGTTAGCATGCGCTAACGGCTTATAGTTAGCGTGCCCTAACCAGCCAACCCTGGTCCAGAACCTTCGGTTCTGACCAGTTAGCGTGTGCTACCCGATAATTAGCGTGCACTATAAGCCCCCTGATAGTGTGCGCTATCGACCTATATCGTGCACTACCTGTTCGTCATCCAGAGTCCAGAAACATTCTGCCTTAACTGGAATACCAAATTAGCATACGTTGCCACACACCTAGCGTACGTTAAATCTACAGACTTAGCGTGCGCTAAAATGCTCGTTTAGAGAGCAGAAACAACCTACTGCCACTGTTGTGCTCGAATCATTAGCGCGCGCTACTCAACGAATTTAGCATGCGCTACACAACGAAATTTGCATGCGCTAACGAGTGCAGACAGTAGTACAAACAGCACTCAAAGATGAAAAACGGCGAATTCTTCCCCAGATGAAAACAATGCGCACCCGACACCAAACAACGGACTGAAGAAGACACACGTACGATGAGTTCGAGCCAGAACTAAAGTACTAAAAGAAAACACGATTCTGACTACCCAAAGGTTCGGAAAACGACAACAATAGTAATTACCCCAAAACTTTGGGAAATTACAAAACAGCCCAAAACATCTGAAATACACGATACACAGTCAAAACACCAAACAAGAGCTCACAACATGCATAATAACATAAGATGGATTTACGGCAACCCCAAAACGGCAGTTCCGAATAATGATTATGAGAATCGAACCAAATAGCGACGGAAATGACGATAAACACGGAATTGAGTACAAAATATCAATACGGTTACAAGCGAGACACTAAAAATGAAAAATACACCAAAATGAAAAATACCAGAAAAAAAGGAAAAATGCGGATATTACATAAGTTTCTGCTGTGCTGGTCTGATGTAGCGCGGGTTCTCGGACTGGCATGGCGGCTACGGGATTGTAAATTTAGGGTTCCTTCCATTTTTCTTTACAGAAACATATGTTAGTTTTTATTTATTAAAAGGTATTCAAATGTGCATATAGCATGACAGAATCCAGGGATTTGTACTTCAATATAACAAAATTGTTGCATATATGTATCCAGATATATGTGGTTGAATCTAAATTTTATGATATTCAAATATTTTGATTACTTTCCTTTTATTTTTTGGTATGAGAGTGCACCTTTGTATTTACATATATACACTATGTACTATGTTTGTTCACCGAAGTACTTCATATGCTTGGCCATTTTCAAGTAGATTTGTATTAGTGTTCAATTTACAAGTATCGTTATTCATGCGCATATGACAACGAAGTCCTTTAACTTATTCAATTACTTTTATACGATAAAAGATTCATCTTTATAACTGATTGATGAGGTCGGAAAGATTATACGATTCTGGTGGCCATTTTATAGTTTATTTCACGTGAAATACTATTTGACTATTCAAGTACAAATCAGTGGATACTATACTTTCATTCTTGAACATAGTAGGATTATTTTACATTGTTAACAATTATTTAAAATTATATATTCTAAAAATTTATTCAAATAATGTAGCCCTTATGTTTGCAATATTTTACCTTTATGCAAATACAAAGTAACCGAAATTTTTGTAAAAAGATAATCTATACTAAGAGTATGCAAACTTATGTTGCTCAAATTTTTAAGTTTTAATTTAATTAACTAATGTATATTAACAAGAAGTATCTGCTTGCGTTTATTTCATTAAAAAAATTCATCCAAAATTAAGTAGTGCACAATCACTCCAAGTATTTGAATATTAAATTTTAATGATATATCTTATTTATGCACCTGTGAGAATATATCGTTTATCTTATTCAAGTCATTTCATATGATGAATGAGTGATCTTCATAATTGACTGATGCAATAGAATGAACTTGTGATTTTCGTAACCATTGTAAAATTAATTTTAATCAAATATCTCGAAACATATGAATACTTGGTACCATATTATAAAGGGCCCTATCTTTATTAGTACCAAACCATAAAAGTAACAAGTTATATATCCTTATTCATAAGAGTATAAGTTTTTGATACCAAAATGTGTTAAAAGATATTATTACTCTTAAGTCTACTATTAAAAGATAAAAACATAAAAAACAGAAAAGCAATAAAACAAAAATCGGACCCACAACCTCTCTCTCATCCAAAAAAATTCTCTTTATTTGTCGCAAAACCCGACTGTCCCAACCAAACCTATTGCCGGCGAGAAAATATCCGACTCTGACTCCGACCGAAAATCCGGACACGACAGAAGTTCCTCACACGATAGTGACACCCAATCTGAAGAAGCCTTCGTCAATGAGCTGCCAGTTAGTGCAATTTAGTCACACATGGTCGCGCCCACTACGGTGCCTAAAAAAAAAAAATCTACCTTGCATACTATGGTCTACACACAACGGGCATCGATCATGTTAGCCGGCGTGGGCAAGAATACCAAAGGCATCTGCCTTGCACACGATGGTCTCCACACGACGCGCATCGATTGTGTGAGCGATTGTGGGACACACGATTGGGCATCGACCGTGTGCAAGACAATGGCCTTTTTTTGTTCGTTTCCTTAGGCATTATATCATGGTCTTATGATTTGTATGTCTATACTGTAGACTGGTTGCATATGGACTACATTACGTTTTGTTACACGACAAGTCAGTCCTTGCATACGCGAGGTGGTATTTAAAGAGATAATTGAGACACTAAGAAGTATTGGCCACAATTCTACAGTTGGTGATTGAGCATCGAGAGCTTGACCGAGGGGGTCCTTGGGAGTTTGGTTAAAGTTAGGAGAAATAGGAGTACAAATACTGCGCTACATCACTTTATTACCCGTCAGTTGGAGGGTGATCAAATCCCTCCGGATGAGTCGTGGCTTCAGGTTTGCGGTAGGACCATTTGTTTTACGGCCCGTGACTTTGCCATGGTCACTGGACTGCACTTTGGAAACTCTACCTTCCATCCACAGGACAACCATCTCCTTCGGTCTGGCGATATTTTCCACAGAATACTCTATGGCAAAAATATTAAGGTTAGTGTTCTGCGAAAGAAGTTCAATGATCTAGATTTTGGTAGAGACATAAGAGATTATGTGAAGGTAGCTAATTTGCTGATATACTACTACTGTATCTTATGCCATGACAACATGATGGTCAGTGGCGGCCCTGCCCCAGTGCAGGCTGTGCTGCTGCACAGGGCCCACTAGGGTCAGGGGCCCAAAACTTTTAAACCCACTACGTATATATGTGTAAAATATGTAATATGCCCAAAACTTATTTCCTATATTATTTTATTTTCATAATGCGCAGCATTCTTCCATAAAGATACCCTAAATTTTCACCTGTTACTGCTAGGCTGCTACGCAAATGGGTAGAGAGGTACTGGCAATCTTCTTTTTGAAATTATTTATTAGTGCTTATACTATATTTTAATAACTTTTTATTTATTGAAATTAAAATTAAGGTGTGGGGATGTGCCTCCTAGCATTGCACTTGGCTAGGTTCCAAACCCCTTTAAAAAATTAATTTTTTTATATTATTTTAGTTCAACAATGTTTTTCATAGGGGCTCGAAAAAAATATATGCATTAGGCCTAGAAATATTCAGGGCCGGCCCTTATGATGGTCGAGACATGGGTATGGGCATTAGTTGAGGATTTCGAACAGTGGGGTGTGTTTCCTTGGGGTTCTTATGGCTTTGGAGTTTTGTCTTACTGCATAGACAATGTGGCCATGAAGGAGAGACAGGAATATTAGGACTATCACTTCTATGGTTTGCTTTTGTCTTTACATATATGGTCGTACGAGATGATTCCTTCATTGGGAGAATTATGTGGAATTCGAGATAAATCTGTCCAAGTTCTCCTGTGTTTGATGTGGACTGCAAGGAAGATGTTATGTGATTTCACTCATTTCTTCGACGAGAAGGTACGTAAATTTATAAAAGTATTTTCTTGTGACATCACTCATTTCTTCAACGTTATGTGATTTTACTCTAATGGTATGCTTTACTGACTTGTTTTGCAGCACAAAGTACTTCCCTCTGTAGTGCATCTCGAGGAGGATGAGGATGAGTACTACTACCTGAGTTTTGAGAATTGCTCGCCATACAATGTTAAGTTCATAAAGCCTATATGAATAGCTGTGAAGAACAAGGAGGATGAGCCGACAAAGAAAGTTATGGATAGGTTGAAGAAGGTTGTTGGGAAAATAATTACACATGAGTCGGCACACAAAGTGTCGAAGTGATGCTGACAGAGTACCCCACCAGTAGATGGTGCAGAGACATCTGAGCGGGAGAGGCAAACAGAGAGGATGTGTTGTATCATGGACTTCCTTGTCCGGACCACACCCAGGACACGAGCAGGGATGAGTACTTCGATCTCCGTTTGAAGGCGATCTTGTACGACGAGTCTGAGACAGGATTTAATGCTCGATTTTCTCGTCGGGTCCTTTCTAGGATCGTGGATATCTTTGGACCTATGCATGGGCGTTCTAGGAGCCCGCTGCAGTACTATGTTGGAAGCCATGATAGGTCTCCCGATCGACCTCGTCATTCTGCATCTATTAGCAGCGCCCACTGGAGAATTCCTGACCCTCCACATCACTCAGTCTCTGCTGCATCCCACAATCACCATTCTCAGAGTCAGCCCAGTCACCATTCTCAGAGTCAACACAGTTATAATCAAATCAACAACCACTTTGTACTTTTTTAATCCTCATTACACATTTATCATTATTACTTACACAAATTATTATCTAAGGTACACAAGCATACACCATATGTCAGGCTTTCAATAGGATACAGAGAGTGATGTCCAATTCTTAATGTTCATTGACCTTCTTGGTCGTTTTTTACTGACCTTATTGATCAGCTAGTTGCATTGTAATTAGCATGGTATATCATGATGGGAGGACTTTCGACGCCGTAATATGCCTCGAATATCTCAGAGGTGATACATATATATAATAAATATATAATGACCTCACGAATTTGCTGTGGGGCAAGTTGAAATTGATATTTTATAATGCTCATCCCTATATTTTACAGTGCGGAGAATGCTGTTAGATGGATAAAAATTCATAAAAATTCATAAAAATGATATTTTATAATGCTCATACCTATATTTTTCTTCTTTTTGCACTTCACAATCAATTGAAAATAGGAAACAAACATATTTTGTTCTATCAGCTTCAACAATACGACTGTTGTTTACTAATACTGTATGGCTCATTCCAACAACTGGTACATGCAATATCCATTCTTCTCCACCGCGATAGTAGAAATCATACCACTTGCCATTAAAATGAATAGTTAATTTTTTCAAAAACTCATATGTCAAATAAATTGGCAAACCCTAAATTAGATTCAACGAAACCATAATTTATAATATTTACACATATTAATTATTATTTAAATATTTTTTAATATTTCAAGTAAAAATATTAGTTGAAATTAAGCGATGCAAGAGATAAAATTTCATTATTAGTTAAATTAAGCGAGTCATATTTTATTTCTCTCCAGTTGAAACCATCCTTGCTATTCGAGGTAATAGAGAGAGACCTGAATCGATCTTACTCGTAATTGTATGATTTGACTCGAATGCACTCAATTAAAGGTCAAATTCGATAATTTAGCTACCAAAAGAGTTGTTAAACTTGGGGCAAAAAAATTCTAATATATATAAAAGGGCACCGAAAATTTTTCCTCAAACGAAGAAAACAACATCCCGACAATGACATGTTATATTGTGTACTTGTTGATGCTTCATTTTCCAAAAGTATGTAATATTACTATGAGAAATATGGAATGGGCACTATTCTAAAAGACCTGCCAAGGCCCGATTAATCCTCACCTACGCATTACTCTCTTTGGCTGTTTATATTTTTCTTTCAGTCAAGTTTTGCGTAATCCAATTTACACCGACTTGGATCCCATCTAACGCTTGTCTAGCGGCAAACTATTTCTAGAATATTGGTAATAACCACGAAAAAGGATAAGAAAAATGTATAGTTGCAATTAATTAGATGTCAAATCTCGCAGTACTCAAGTTTTATATTTTGAAAACAATGACTAATTTAGAACTTTATATCAAGTGTAGTAACCGGAATTGTACTGTGGGAAGAAAATACATTTTTTCTCTCCCCAAATTGTCAGTTATAGCAAAATGCAATTAATATATTTCTTTTGTCTAAATGAGACAAACAATACTCTTAGTTCATTTGCAATATTTAAAAAATTCGTATATTTTATATGAATAATTGAATGTAATAAATATATACGTTCTGTAAGAATTAATAATGCGTATGCGGTTATGGATTAAAAAAGTAAAAGAATTGATGTGTGTATGGCGAAGATCGAAAGAAAAAAATGTGGAAGTTCAATATAATTCAAGTATTTAATAATATACAATAAAATCTCGATAAATGAATATGATCGGGACCGGATAAAAATATTTATTTAGCGAAATTATTCATTTATCAAAAATTTTTTTGAATATGTTATAAAGAGTTGAAATCAGAGAAAATTATTCATTTAGCGAGATTATTCATTTATCCAATATTTATTTATCCGTAGCACTTTTAAAGTGAAGTATAGCAGTGGTAGTAGTCTTCGTAAGGGTTTCCGTAAAGGCGGTTTGGTTTTCACAATGTTTCATTTCCGCCAACCCAAAGCAAAAAGTAGAGAGAGACAGAACAAAGTAGGACCTGAAACCCTAAAACATACAATGCCGCCACATGGAGATCGTAACCGGTATCAAGGAAGAGGTCGGATCGTCCATATATAGGGCGCGGCGGTGGTAGAGATGGAGCCGGCGGTGCTGGTGCTGGTGACCGAGGAGAAAATCGCGGTGCTGGTGGAGGCGTAGCAGGCGGTAGTGGTTCTGGTGGTCAAAGAGGAAATCACGGTCCTTATAGAGGTTACAGAAGTCGAGATGGAGCTGGCAGTATCGGAGGTCGAGATGGATCTGGCGGTGGCGGTGGCGGTGGCGGAAAGTCACAGATGGAATCGCCCATTATCGTACTGGATGGTTTGCCGGTCCTAGGTATATTTCCTCCCCCCCCCCCCCTCTTTTTTAAGCATATTCGTGATAATACTCCTATACAGATATCTGTGGGTAGGAGTAACATGGTAAAAATCAAGGGCTACAATAAATATTTTGCTTTGATTTCGTTCATCCCAAGGACTAGATTTAATATTTGCTAGATTTTGTTCGTCCTATGTATGGAATTTTGCTTTATGCTCCGCCACACATTATTAAATATTTATATTTTGACAATATGAAGTTATTGTTCTCAATTTTTTTCTTCTTATTTTTATATTTTCGAGTTTATTTCCTTTTTTTAGTTGGGTATTTGATTTGATTGGTTATAAAAGATACTGTCTAGAAATCCATACCAATGAAATCAGGAGTATTAGATTTGTTGATTTCCCCTCAGTTGTTTCATGTTCGTCTTTTCAGGAACTGCATCATTCCGGAAGCCTTAGTAAGGTTTTCATACACACAAAACCTTTTATATACTACGTCATTCTTAAAGTGGCAAGAGTAGCACCTTAATCGTTCTCTTAGGGTGCAGGGTAAAATTTGCTCCATGCTTTTGGAAAATTCCCAAAAACACATGTTTTTTTGGTGGGTGGGGTGGGGGGAATTGAATATGTTTTTTCGGATTGATAAATTGTATCTCGCACTCTATGACGTGACAACGTGATAAGTTTATGAGAAGTTTTAGATTTATAATAAATATGGCAAATGTATAGCAATATAGCAAGATGGACATAATTCTAGATACTCTTGGGGTGCCGGATACAATTCCTGTTCGGTTTGATGCTCCATAGGGTTCGCCTCCATGTTGATTGACACCCCATTGTTTGGGAAAATCTTAAAAACTACGTATTTTTAATCTTCGTGTTTTATTTTAGCCGACACCAAAGCATTTTGGGACTAAGACCTAATGTTGTTGTTTTAAAGAAGGAACAAAAATGTTCACAGAGAGGATTTAAACCCTGGTTAGAAAAACTAAGTTGTACGACAAAAGCAACCCCAATCCATCAAACCAATGCCGCATTTTTTTTGATAACTGTTAGAATACTTTTATTCTATATTATAGATATTGTGTAATAACTAGTCACAAATATTACAGTAAACTTAATAAATTAAATTAAATGCAAATAAAAAAGGTATAAATGTTAAATCAATAAATAATATAAAATAAGAAATAATGTAAATCAAACCACCCCCTGTATTACAAGTCATGCGTTTTTTGTCCTACTATTGCGTCGTTTATCAAATCAGTCCCCCGTTCAACTTCCGTCCATCCTTCGTCCAATATAGACTACCTTTTTGCCGCATATACTTTGCAAAGTTATCAAACAACCCTTATACTACAAATCATATATTTTTAGTCTCTTTGTTTAGTTAATTGTAATATTGGATTGGATACTTAGTTTAATGGATAACATTGACCATCATTATTTTTAATTAAATATTGATAAAATTTACAAAAAAATAATATTTTAAAAATATATATTGACAATTCCAACAACATTTTAGATGTTAAAATCTATTTGGGACTTGTGTGCCAAGTGTCTTCTAGCTGTATCATATGTCAACACACTTGACCAACCTACGACATCCTTTTTAAATCCTTACCTCGTCCTCGCTTTGAGTTATTACGATCTAAAATATTTTTTTCGATTGAACGACTTGAACAACGATTTTGTATGGGGATATTAAAGAATAATCTAGATATTAAGGAATAATTTAAAAACATATTTATTATGTATTTTTGTATTTTCTATACATTTTAATTTCGGGCTACACTGTACTTCTCTATTTAAGAGATGTTGTACGCCAATATGTATTGTATAGGGCTTAGCTACCATCAGTTTGGGCTCGCATTGAACTAACATCAATTTGATATTGGAAAATGACTTTTGTCAGTTTTTAATATTAACAAATATAAGATTATATTGAGAAATAACTTTAAAAGAAATATTATTTAATCATCCTTTCATTTATTTATTAATTTATTAAATATTTATTTTAAATAGAGAATAGCCCACCACACTCCCATCGCCCGTACCCTGTATAACATGTAACACCTCCGACTCGATCGGGAATACCCTTCTCATAAGGATCTACCTAGCTCAATATGAATTGATAAACCACAAAGTTTGACCTTCAAGATTAAAGTAGAACTATATTACAACTCATACCAACACCATGGTCAACCTCTTTGACATAAATGGGAAACATCTCAACAATATAATTAAATAAACTCGACCCATGTTGATTAGTATCACTACTTGTCATCTTCATGTAGATCGTGTGATTGCTCCGTCAGGCCACGAATACTTGAAATGCATAAAGAGCATTCGCCCCCAGATTAGAGTTAGCATTGAGATCGCTAATGCAAATATTCTATTTATACAAAATATATCACATAAAAATCAGTCCTGAATACAACTATTCAAAACGAGTTCTAGAGAGGCTTTTACGTTTAAAAACAAACTCGAGTCTTGGAAAACATTTCAGAGGAAAACATTTCAGTAATCTGAAATGTTTTAAGACCTTAAGTCCATAGTTCACAATATCATCTAAAAATTATTTAAGATCACTGTTTTTTTGACATATGGGTACAATGTGAAACTCCTCTAGGAAACTGCTCCTTTAGTATAGTATGGTATAGTAGACAATTAGCACGCTTTCAGCAGATTAAGAAAATTACACAAAATACAAATTATGTCCAGGAAGTTTTCATGTCCGATAAGAATAAAATATTTCCTATTAAAGTATCCTCCCAAAGCTTTTACATTTTGGCCAAACAGGTCAACAAAAGAACACAAAGAAGCCTTATCTATCCAAGAAGAGTTTAAAATAGCGAGATTCTTTCAACTCACCCGGCTTTAATTAAATGGTTTACTGAACACAAACTTTGATTACATTTTGAAAATATGAAAACCAAACAGGAGCTTAGAATTCAAACTGAACTTCTTTCATAGAACAACTAGTTAATGCACATTTACCCTTGAGGCAGAGAACTTATAAGTTACAGTGGTTTACAATCTAACCGATATTGGCAATCAGAGACGTATACATAGAGAGGAAATGGTGTGTTCTGTTTATACTTCATCACTACTGGACTTTTCTGCTTCCATGTGCTAATATTCCGTCCATTGCTTGAGATTGAGTTTCACTTCCTTATCAACATTTAGTTCTCAAACATCATCAATAATAAGTTACTTCTAATTTTTATTATAAAGAATCAACAAAGGTACAAAAGATATAACCTAAATAACACCTTTAGTCATATGAATTTGTAGAATAGCACTAGTGTTAGACACTTATACTTTATGACATTGTACATTAGAATGGTTATGATTTTTTAGAACATCCATAAACTTGTGACTTACTCTTTTGAAATTGTAACTTACCTTAAAAAGCACATATCTACAGTGCGTGCTAAGCAATATTTGAAAAAATATCGAAAGTCCAAATAGAGCCTTCTAAACGTGTGAAAGTATATTACAAGTATATCGGAATTTGCTTACAAAAAAAATCTAAAAATGATAAAGTTAAGAGCTTATTTTGCCGTGAGAATACACGAACTATTGATTTTAAAATCTCAATATTTCTTGAAGTTGTGCGGTATTTCAAACCTGTACAAGTTCTCTATACATGCGTTAACACTATCGATCCTCTCTGGATATGCTTTCGCAACAATCAAGCATTTTGGAGTTTTGGACCAATATTCAGTGTAGAATTTATGGTAAACGTGAGGACATGAGTACCACATGTCACTAGTTGTGAAATGAGCTTTTATCTGCTCAAGCCTCACTGCCTTGAAGAACATCACACCAATGTTAAAATGGTACTTGCTTTTAAGCAATATTTATTTTTTCACCACTTTGCAAGGTTACTTGACTTAAATTCTTTTATTACCGTTTTCAAATTATTTCTCGGCCACAGTACTACGAAGATATAATTTTAACGCTTCGAAAAAATTTAGCAACCGAGGGTTTTTATCTAAACAATGATAGCATTTGAATATTGTCTGACATAGAAGATAAATATTTTAGTTTAGTTCTTTATGATATATGTAGAGAATTGATAGCTTTAAGATCCTATTGGGAAGATTTTTATGTAGTTGGATTTTTGAATAGAAATGAGTCGTTCAGTTTGAGGATATGGATTGTAGTGGATGGAAAAAACTTAATTTCACGACTACGGTGATCTAACAACCAAAGGAAATTGCTCTATGAATACATTAATTTTCTTTGATTGTTAGATCACAATAGCATGAAGTTGTGGGAACGAGTGATTGAACAAAGGATCAGGAAATGTGTGAAGATAACAGAAAATCAGTTTGGATTTATGCCTGGAAGATCGACCATGGAAGCAATTTATCTTATCCGGCAGTTGATGGAATATTATCGAGATAAAAAGAAAGATCTGCATATGGTTTTTATTGATTTAGAGAAGGCATATGATAAAGTACTAAGAGAAGTACTTTGGTGGGTCTTAGCGAAGAAGGGTGTATCGCGGAAATATATTGACATTATAAAGGACATGTATGAGGGAGCTAGTACAAGTGTACGTACTAATGTTGGGAGGACAGAAGAATTCCCTATTACGATTGGGGTGCATCAAGGATCTGCTCTTAGTCCTTCTCTTTGCCATAGTCATGGACGAATTGACAAGAGAAATTCAAAATGACGTTCCGTGGTGTATGATGTTCGCAGATGATATTGTGTTGATTGATGAAACGAAGGTTGGAGTCTGTGAAATTGGAACTTTGGAGGATACTTTGGAAGCTCGAGGCTTTAGGTGAAGTAAAGCCGAATATATGGAGTGTAGGTTTAGCAGCAGTGATAGAGAGGCGGGGATGATCACATTTGATGGGAAAGTTGTTCATGGATCCACTTTCTTTCGGTATCTTGGATCTATTATCCAAAAGGATGGAGAGCTAGATGGCGATGTGGCTCACAGAATAAAGGCAGGGTGGTTGAAGTGGAAGAGTGCCACAGGGGTTTTATGTGATCCTGGCATGCCTCATAGATTAAAGCGTAAATTTTACCGCACGGCAATTAGGCCTGCACTGTTATATGGCACCGAGTGTTGGGCTGTAAAACGGTGTCACGTTCAAAAGATGAATGTGGCAGAGATGCGTATGCTACGATGGATGTGTGGTCATACAAAAAAGGATCGGCTCAGAAATGAGGTGATCAGAGAGAAGGTCAGAGTTGCGTCTATAGAAGACAAGATGATGGAGAATCGATTACGATGGTTTGGTCACGTGAGAAGAAGACTTATTGATGCCACAGTGAGGAGGCTAGAAAGTTGGGGAACAAGTAATGTTGTGAAAGGTAGAGGAAGACCCAAGAAAACTTGGATAAAGATGATTGAAAATGATATGCGGTTTCTTGGAATTGGAGAAAGTATGGCGATGGAGAGGCAAATGTGGCGGGAAAGAATACGGATGGTGGATGGAGTCTGATTCCTTTTTTTTTTTTTTTTTAAATTCCTTTTTTCTTTTATTTCATGTCATCTTTTAATTTATTTTTCAGGATTTTTTTTTCTTTTTTCTTTTTTTTTCTTTTTTTTTTACATTCATTCTCTTTTTTTATTTGCTTTTTTCTCTACTTTTTCCCTCTTTTTTCCTTTTATGTTATTTATGTAACGATTATTGACGGTTTCAAAGTTTGATTCATGTTAGCCGACCCCAAATCATTTTGGGACTAAGGCTTAGATGTTGTTGTTAGATCACAATAGCCACTTTTGAAATTAAGTGTTTCCACCACGACAATCCATATCATCAATTGAAACGACATTTTCTATTTAAAAATTCAATTATATAAATATCTCTCCATTTAAATCTTAAAAGTATCCATTCTCTACCTATATCATAAAAACTAAATTAAAATATTTGTCCTCTTTGTCAGGTAATATCTAAATGCTATCATTGTTTGGATAAAACCTCTTGGTTTGCCAAATTTGTTCGAAACGTTAAAATTGTATCTTTGTAATACGCTGGCCAACAGAAACAATTTGCAAACGATAGTAAAAAATTAAGTCAAGTAATCTTGCAAAGTGGTGAAGAAATAAATGATTGCTTAAAAGCAAGTAGCCTTTTAACATTGGTGGTAATGTTCTCCGAGGCTGTGATGTTTGAGCCGATAAATGTTCATTTCACGGCTAGTGACATGTTGTACTCGTGTCTTCACGTTTACCATACTACACCAAAAATTGTTCCAAAGCTTCAAAATATTTGGTTGTTGCGAAAGTCTATCCAGAGAGGATCAATAGCGTTAGCACCTATATAGATAACTTGTGCGAGTTTGAACTATCAGATGGTCGACAAGCAAGAAAAATTGATGATTTGAAACAATAGCTTTTGTATTATCACAGGAAAGTAAGTTCTTAACTTTACCCTTTTTAGATTTTTTGTAAGCGGATTCTGATATACTTATAATATAGTTTTGCAGGTTTAGAAAACTCTATTTGGATTTTAGATGCTTTTCCGAATATTGCTTATCATGTTATGTGCTTTTGCAGAGTAAGTTAGAATTTCAAAAGAGTAAGTCATAATTTTACTGATTTTCTCAAAAGTCGTAACAATATTACATATGACGGAATGTGTTTTTTAGTTTATATATTTTGTACCTTCCTTGATGCTCTATAATGAATATTAGAAGTAGTTTATTATCAATAATATTTGAGAACTAAAATTTGATAAGGAAGTGAAACTTGATCTCAAGTAATGGATGTGTAGCGCATAGAGGGAAGAGTTAAGTAATTATAAAGTATAAACAAAACACACATTTCTCTCTCTATGCAGACTTGCCAATATTGGTTAGATTGTAATATGTTCCTTTTAAGATTTTCTGTCTAAATGTTAAATGTGCATTAACTAGCTGTTCTACGAAAGGAATTTAGTTTGGCCATCTAAACTCGTGTATAGTTTCTTATTTGCAAAATATTATTAAAGTTTGTGTTTCATCTAGCATTTAATTAAAGCGAAGTTCTTAAAAGATCGCTATTTTAAACTCTTCTTGGCTAGCAGAGATGGTAATATAAAGTTTCCCAATGTTCTTTTATCGACTTTCTTGGCCAACATGTAAGAGCTTTGCCACGATACTTCTGCAGGAATATTTTATTCTTATCGACATGAAGACTTTCTGGTTAGTTGACAAATTTTTTACTTTGCGTAATTTTCTTTATTTGATAAAAGCATGCTAATTATGCCTGTTATGTTGTCTACTATACGTGTTCTTTTGTTGACTTCTTGGCTTAAATGTAAGAGTTTTGCCACCTCTGCAAGAATAATTTATTCTTATCGACATGAAGATTTACTGATTACGACATAATTTTTACTTTGTGTAATTTTTTAATCTGCTAATAATGTCCGTTATGTTGTCTACTATACTAATGGGGGAGTTTCACATAGTCCCATATATAAAAAAATAGCGACCTTTGTGTATGAGGAGTATTGGATCAATAGAAATATTATTCGTCTTAAATGTTCAGTGTAAATATGTAGGTTGTCTTTCACAAGTCATATGAATGATAATGTAATACCTTCAAGTTGAAGTCCTGATGATGGGTAATCCAAGACCAAGCCCAGCCTCTCATATTCCTAGAGAAGTTATTATTCTTTTCTTTTACCTACTCTGTATATTTTAAACTTGAACATCCTCAGCTCACCCTCCTATACACATTCATTTGGGCTGGAAAAAAATACCGAAAATAAATTTCGAACTGAAAAACCAACCGAACCGAAACAAATTGGTTACCGAAAATTAAAAAATCGGATATTATGGACCGAAACCGAACCAATCCGATGTAATTCGGTTCGGTTTTGCATTTTATAAATATAACCCATACCGAACCAAAATCGAACCGATATATTTGAATGAATAAAATAAGTATTATCAATGTTGTGCTTTTTTATTATTTACGGAGTTCTATTTCTACCGTCTTCCTAATATAAGAATTCATATTTAGATACACTTTTTGTTTCCCTGGTAACTACTTAGTAAAGAGTTTTTAGTGTGTGTGTGCGCATCTGGTATTTTGTGTAGAACACATTTTGGACTATTTATCTAAGTACATGTTTTATTTTAAATGTATTATTTGGATTCAACACTATCAATCCAGATTCAAAGTGCATGTGTTTATTTTTTAAATACATCGTAAAAACTCAGCATTATCAATTCATATTCAAAGTGTGTGTTTCATTTTTAAACCATATGCTGGACAATGCTGTGTGGCTGATATCGTCTTGACTCTTTTTTATATTTTACCTCCATCCACACCTCATGTTTTATTTCGGATCATGTGGTTGATATCGTCCTAAGAAGGCTTCTTAGAAATCTGTTCTAAGAAGCTTTGCCAAATTCCTCCTCTATGACTCTTTTCGCCATAAACTCCTTTTGTGACATCTGATGTGGTGGTTGTGTTTGCGACTGATTAACCGAGAATGACAGCGCACTACTGTCCCGGTGGCCCCCGATGACGCCCGGTTATTTGCCCCAGCAGTGGACGGAAAGGAACTGCTAGGTCCACGGGGACCCGTATAACGGCTGGGCTGCCAGCCCCAACTCGCGGATAGTAGCTCAACCCCCGCCAACGATTTATGAGCCATCGAAATTATGGCTGTCACCTACCCCCACCACATTCAACTCTCGCTTGATTTCGCGAGCCAAGTGAATGTATCAAATAAGTCCTGTGCGTCTTTAGAACAAATTCTCAATCTTATCTCGTCCTTTAACCCGTGTAGAGAAATCCACAGACAATAGTTGTCAGCAATACCCCGAACAAGCACCAAATCATGCAGATGATGCGTCGACCTTAGAGGAGACTAGGAGAGTCCAACCCATCATCACTCGACTTCCCTTTCCCCCGTGCCAAATCGGACAGGAGGGCGGTAATTCCATCCAATTTCGCTGCCAGGGACCCGACTTCGGCAGATAACTCGTCGCTTCTCTTCTCTATCGCTGCAAATCGGTTCTCCGAATCCAAGGAGTTGATCGGGTATTGGACATCGACTCTCACCGCACCAAATTGATAGAGTAGAGAGAAATCAACGGATAAATTGATATGAAAGATTAGATAAAATTCAAGAAATCTCCTGCCCAAGCACAAAGTGCCGACTCAACAAACTAGGTTTTTCAATAATTCCTAGTAATGATTTACTTAGCTATATGCCTGTATGTATACCCACGCAGGGGCCTAATAATATTATTAACTAATTATTTCCATGCAGGGGCATGATAATAAAAGAATAAATACTAATACTAATAATAAAATATACTCCTGCCCTCGGTCCCCCTAACCCGGGCCCGTGCTCCACGAGTATAAACCCGTTCCTGTAACATACATATATCCCTTTTTATTGCCCTAATAATATACATGGAGATAATCCTGATTTCGTTCCCCAACAAACAACTCAATATTATGTATTGAAGAGGACTCGAAACTCCATGCTCTTTAGCACGAGATTTTGAGTCTCGCGTTTCTACCATTTATTTCACCACCAAGGCATCTTGAAAGTGTCTCTGCCAAACTCAGCTGTCTTCAACGACGTTGGCGCGGTACTCTGAATTGAGTAGATCAGATCAGTCGACTGTTCCGGCTAATCACGTTATGCTCAGTTGATAGCAAATAGCCCATTAATTATGTTAATTATTCTGCTGACCAGGATCCTCCTGATTTTCATTCCTTGTTAGGGTGATTTAAAAAATTATGTTTTCTCGTCGTATGAATATGAATTTTGCTCGTCTTTTGAATTGTATAACTACATTCACATGAGCAACTTCAAGTTTCTATGCCACACGGCTATATTGGAGAACATATATGAATATGGGGAATTGGATTTTCAATAATTTTAAAGTCACGACTCAGTAAGCATCTCCCTCCCTCCCTCCCTCTCTCTGTGCATGAATCGTTCTGAGGTTTTCTCTGATCATTCTCCATCCTTAAAACTCCATACCTTATTTATAATCGATCTCACTGGGTTGAGTCGGCACAAACTGACTTCGACGCGTCCAGAGAGTTAAGACGACATGTTCCCAGAAGGAATTCCAGCAGCTCTTCTGCTGTATTTCCCTGTAAAATCCATGTGCAAGCTTTCACCAATTAAGAAATAACTCTCTCTCTATATATAAATATATAATCTATAAATCATGGAGATTTTTTTAAGAAATTAAAAAATTTAAGTAACTGAAATATAAAGAAGTATCAAAATTTCTCTTACTTACCGAAGGAAAGCAGTCAGAGATCTATTTGCAAAGTGACTAGCATAGGGTTCCAAAGAGGAAAGGCACATATCTGGAGGGATTTTTGATAAAATGAAATGGGCTACTGTGGAATGGAATGACTAGGGATCTAATACTATATATACAAGGGTAATATTGGAAAAAACATATTTTAGATTTGTGATCTTAATAATTGGAAAAAATGAAACCTCCCATTTAAACTGGAAAGGAGGGAGTATTTGATTTGTTAGTCTTAAATCTTAACAAAGAAGCAACGGTGAGGCGTTGAGTCCACATCTGGACAGATACAGCGACGACGTCTGCCTGTCCTCTCTTCTTTCTTGATAGTACATCCACAAGGGCTGGACGGAGATGGCGGCGACGCTGGATCTGAGTTCCAACTTGTCGACCAACAGTAGATTTTTAGGCTATGGATTTTGGATGAAATTCTCCTCATAGAGAATCTGAATTCTAATATTATGATCAGATATGAACTGGGTTGATAATCAGGGTTTTGATATTGTTCTCATTGTAGCTGAATCGTGTTAAATGAGTTAGGATAATAATCTTATTGTTTTAATGTGTTGGAATGTGCTATTTTGTAACTAAGGTTGATTCACTAGAAGTGAGAAAGTCAATTCTAATCAAGTTTATTCAGAGTTTTAGTTTGAGGCAAGTACTTTGATTGTATGTGTCTAGGGTTCCATGATAGAGGTCAGGGTCCAAGAACCGACTTTGGGCATTATCCAACCATTGTCCGATGGGAAATTTGGGGTGCGTGTGCGTGATGCTGCATCACGGGATGATCGCCAAATGATAAGGTTATTGAGTTGAAGATTCTTTATAGTTTCTTTTATTTCGAAATAATATTGAACTGTTTTGGGAAATTTGGGGTGCGTGTGATGCTGCATATCATATGATTATTTTACTTACATTAGTGATTTGATAGCAACTCCTTGAGGGGATGATATGATATATATATATATTCAAATACATGTGATGTGGAGAAGTCTTTACAGGGCAGTATAGCAATGCTGGTAATTAGTGGAGATACTAGTACTCCAGCTCCAGGCCACCTGTTGTTGAGTAGAGCTGGACACCACCTCCAAGTGGTTCCTTCAAGGTGAATTTTGATGCATCATTGAGTGCTGAAACTGGTAGTTGTCGAATTGGTGTAGGAGTGCGCAACAGTGACGGAGAAGTTCAAGTTTAGCTGAGGAGGAAAATTCCTAATGTTCGTGACATTAAAATAGGAGAAGCTTGGGCAGCTTATGAGGCCACTAAATTCGCTTTACAACAGCAGGTACATGCAGTGATCCTGGAGGGCGAAATATGAGTGTGATAGATCCATTACGGCAGCCTGATTTTTCGCTTTCTCCTGTTGGTGGTATACTTGCAGACATCAAATCATTGGGTACCCGGTTTACTTCTTTTTCTGTTTCTTTTACTCGTAGACTTGGTAATAAACTAGCACACCTGCTAGCACAATATTTTGATACCGATTGTTTCGGTTTTTTGTTTTACCTTTCCCCAACCCTGATGTACTGTGATTGCTTGATGATTTTATGAAGTATTGATTCTCCAAAAAAAAAAAAGTATTATTGTGTCCTTGTCTATGTTTTATTATTTTATTTTATAGTGTTAGTATTTTTCTATGTTTGTCAGAACGTTCTGCATGTATTACCATCTTGAATGTTGTGATTTGTATTTGACAGTATGTCAATGTATTATGTTTGGCTATTCAATATGTCGTAAAAAAAATTACAAGCATAATAATTGATATCTGTCATATACTTTTGTGAATTCACAAGGTAAGAGTTACACTTCATTTATTAATTCATATCATAACTAATGATTTTATATTCAAAAGAGTTCTGCACACATCTAAAATTTTATTAACTTCTCGTCATTCTGATGAATAATATTTTATCATAATAAACATAGTTTTCTTCCACCCATTATGCTTTTTTTTCCTAAAAGAAAAAATAAATGACCCTTTATTGTTACCTATATTCAACATATTAGTTACCTATTTGGGCTCTAGATCTTTCTCTAGAATGTTCTATCACACGAGCTCTATATATCTGGTGGCTTTTAGACTTTTCTATAACTTTGTTACTCTATCTACATGAGCTATACGCATGTACCTACTTTTTTCTCGACTACTGCACAATTTTCTACTCTTCTATTTTAAATAAATATCATTTTTAAACTATCTTAAGCTTTTTTAGTTTTCTAAATCCGTTATTATCCTTAGTTAACTCGTCTCAAATTTCACCTTATTCGCTCTTCATTAACTTTAGTTCATCTTTTGTTCAGGATAATTTGTATATAAATATATATTTTTTAATTTGTGTGCACAAAATCAAAAAAACATATACTAAATATGAAGAAGTGGGTCTCTTCATCCTTTTAGGAGGTTCCTAGAAGGTTAAAGTATCTTCCAGATCATTACAGCACATCTTGATCCTCTCCATATAGTTCCGGTTCTTTCTGCAGTGTTCTAGACCGCAATGTTTTGGAGATTTGTAAACGTATCTTTCGCATAGTGTACCTCCTTAAATTTTTATTGTCTCCTGTTGCCACTCAAGTATTTACAAGGATATAGGGCATTACTTGCACCTAGCGTGCACCCAACACGTTCTCTTTGTGCTTAGTCATGTATGCTACATCTCCGTCAGTCCTTCCCTTCCTGCTGACCATGCACTTCCAGACGGCCTTGCGACCCTCCCAATCGAAATGCCTCCAATCATCCACTCTCTACACGTGCATATGTGATGACCATATATGATACTTCATGTGTTCCATGCCTATTGCAACATGTGGAACATCTGGGTGGTGTACCGTATCATACCGAAAGTATTTATCGATACCGTATACCGTGCCGAAATTTTTTGGTATGGCTTCTGATCCCTATTGATATCGTACCGAAATTTCGGTATATCAAATTTTATTTCAGCATCGGTTATACCGAACTTACCGAAATACTGAATTACCAAAATATCAAAAAAAATATCTATTGATATATACCGAAATATTAGGGCTGGGACGGGTTCGGTTCTTGGTAAAAAATTAAAGAACCGGAATCGGTTTTTAAATACATAAATCGATTCGGGACAGTTAAGACCCGCGAATATTTTCTCCAACTCCTTGAGCCAATGATCCCAAATAAGTGCCTCAGCAGATCCGTCAAATTTTGGCGGGTGCAATTTAACCACCTCAGCAAGCCATCTGTCACCCCGGTTATCCTCGTGGTCTTTCTTTGTCCCATCGGCTCTGCATGCGATCAACGACTGGCGGCTGGTTTATCTGCGCCACCACTGTTGAAGCACTCGGCATGTTAGGATTTGCGTCATCGTTGGCGATCCTTGCTGTCCTCGAGAATGGGAATCCGTTTGGCTAACGGCTATCTCGGGAGTAGATCCGATTCTTCTTGCCTCGCATTTCCACGTCGCGTCCCACGGCCGCGTCGCGTCCACGACCTCCCCTCAACATCGTAAACATAAATACTCAATATCCATGGCAACGTTCTAAAAGTACATCCATCAATGTTTACAAGACAAGAATTAAATAGAACAATAGTATTCGAGATTAGGAAACTTACAACCACAAATTCCGATTGGCGATCTTTGGCAGTTGATGTTACGAACGACCAATAATCGATAACGTAAATGCACCTAACTAACCCGACCGCCAAGATATCCATAAATCTTAGCTCCGATACCATATTACGTAACACCCGAGATATTCGGAATAATTACTGGTAGTAAACCCTTTAGGTAAGGATTTACAAGGCTAATTTTAAGAAGTGAGTAAATATAAACCAATCGTACAATCAAGTTTAAAGACATATTTGATTCAACCGATCAAAGAGTTAATTTATACAACCATATCGAAAGGACATTATCAAAGCAGACGTACTCGAGTCTTGAGCGAAACAAGAAAAACAACTCTCGACAACAATAACAACAATCACATCACCGAGCCATCTCATCGTCTCCGCTTGCATGGTGCCTCCCCGCTCCTCGGCTACGAACATCAAAACAATGTCCACCCCGAAGGGGTTAGCAAAACGATGCTAGTACAAGTATCATGTTAAACAATTCGAATATGCATCGCAATACATAACAAGATACACCACGGACTTCCGCTCTAGGAATCCGACAATGCAAATCCACAAGATTTCATTATACGGCATGGGTATTCCAATGATCCAGCGCCCTCGGATAGATCCCAAGATGATCCCGTCGGACCAACACGAGGTGGAAATAACCCGTCCAATGATCCAGCGCCCTCGGATAGATCCCAAGATGATCCGTCGGATCAACACGAGGTGGACATCCGATCCAGCGCCCTCGGCATAGATCGTTCAACGTATCTGAAACACAACTCATGCATACACATATGCCAAATCATTATGTTCATCAACATAAACATATAAACACTATATAACGGATATCATGACAAATCAATGAAGTAAATGTCATGTTCAACAACATGCATAATCATACGCATACTCCAAAAATACCGATATTAACATATCACGATACTTGCCTCGAAGATGGCAAGAACGATACACTTCAATGCTCTCGACGCACTCGAAGGCCGCCTCCTCGATCAACGTAACAAGCTCGGACCTTAACAAAAGGAACGATATACAAATCATCTCAAGTCGAACGATGGCCTAACAATTGGTCTACGGCCGAAAAGCTCAAAATAAACAATGCGCCGGGCGCTTAGCGCGCGCTCGTACCTACGTAACGTGCGCTAAGACAGCTGATAGCGACGCTAACTTATAAGGCGGCGTGCGCTAGCCACGGTGCAGCGATCGACTTCGGTCTCATAACGCGCTACGTACGTTTCGGGCGTTAATCGACCCGATAGCGCACGTTAACTCACATGTGTTAGCGTGCGCTAACATTGCATGGTGAATACCGCAAGCGGCCCAGGTTGAATGGTGAAGAACTCGAGAATCCTACCGTGATAATACAAGTTATCCTCGGGCAAATCATGCTAATAAGGTTTGAGGAAGATTTATGATTATGAAATACCAATATACGGATAGTCATCTTAATATCATAATCCAATACGATCTTCAAGAAGCAATCTAAGTTCCGATCGTCTTATGTTTCAAAACACTGATTTCAACGTATACGACTCAACAATGGTACTACCCGATTACTTGATCATAAATCGTTTTAAACATCCGAGGAGTCCTTATAATAAGGTGGTTCAAAGGTTCATCCGATATCTAGCATCTATACGTCAAAAGTATCCTTCTAACATGCGATGACCGATAAAAATGAAATACTTGCTATCCAAACATGATTCAAACTTCCTTAGGAACCTTACTAATCATTGGTGAAAAATCACCTACCTCAAAGTAACGAAGAACACGGATGAAAATGAAGCAATCCAACACCAAAGGCTTGAACGCCAATCTCCAATGATATAAGATCTTCAATCTCGAACTAAGTGGTTGATACGAAGTGTTTAGGACGAATGGAGTTATGTTTCAAGTGCAAGAGTTCGGGTTATGTGGGAAGAAAGGATGAAATCACGAATAGGATCTTTGTCTATTTATAATAAATGGCTATTAGCGCGCTACACCTGTTCGTAGCGTGCACTAACGGCTCACGATCTAAATCGTACTCGGCACTTAGCGTACGCTACGCATATACAGTAGCGTGCGCTAAGGCGTTGACCGGCTTTTCCCGGCCGTCCAGTACATCCGACATGATCCGGCGGGGTCCCGGCCGAGATCTCACCTACCGCACGCCGTCTCAATCGGTCGACCACGCATAGCGTACGCTAATTACACTCGGTAGCGTGCGCTATAAAACCCATGTTAGCGTACGCTACCCTTAGCCTGTAGCGTGCGCTACATGCCTGAATTTCAACCTTTAGATCACATACACGAAATTATATGCCGGCGATATCGGAATATGAAATACGGAGAATAGTATTCGACAAAAGTACAATCATTACAATATCGCAAGTTCCAATTACATAACGAAATCTCGGGTATTACATCTTTCCTCCCTAAAAGAAGTTTCGTCCGAAACTTAGGATGAAAACAACTCCGGATATTTAGCCTTCATACCGTCCTCCGTTTCCCAAGTGGCCTCTTCGACTCCATGTCGTGACCATTGTACTTTAACCAAATGTATCGGTTTATTCCTTAATTGTTTGATCCGGCTCTCAAGTATCTTGATTGGTCTCTCTTGAAGGTGCCATCATTAGCTATCTCGATCTCGTCGAAATCAATGACGTATCGGGTCCGGTATATACTTCGCGATTGGGATACGTGAAATACACCGTGAACATGACTCGGCGATGGCGGTAAGGCCAACTCGTATGCTAAATCCCCAACTCTCTCTAGGATCTCAAATGGTCCGATATATCTTGGACTAAGCTTGCCTCTTCTCCCAAAACGGAAAATCCCTCGTGTAGGAGACACCTTCAATAGTACGTGGTCCCCAACGTCGAACTCTAGAGGGCGACGACGTACATCTGCATAAGACTTCTGTCGACTATTGGCAGTCAACAGTCTATCTCGAATCCAGGCTATCTTCTCTTGAGTCTGAATAATAAATTAGGTTCCGTCCGATCAAATCGAAGAATCATCCCGGACAGGGCGATCGGCATCTTCTTAGTATAAAGCTTCAAATGGGGCCATCTTAATAGAAGCATGCCAATCTGTTATTATAGGTGAACTCGATCAAGGGCAAGTGAACCTCCCAACCGTCGACCAATCTAATGCACAAGCTCTAAGCATGTCCTCTCTTATGCGAATAGTCCTTTGGATGGCCGTCCGTTGGGGATGATAAGTGTACTAAAGTTTAGCTCGGTCCCCAAAGCCCCGTGAATCGCTTTCGAGTGCGACACGAAGCGACCATCTCGATCCGAAATAATGGTCTTCGGCGTCCCATGCAATCGACTATCTCCGCAATAAATACTCGCGCCAATCTTTGGGTCCCCAAGTATCTTTGATCCCTAGGAAATGAGCCGACTTGGTTAATCGATCAACTATAACCCAAATCATGTTCATTCCGTTTTAGTCCTTGGCATCCGGTGATGAAATCCATCGAGATATCCTCCCACTTCCATTCGAGGATCTAAGCGGCTTTAACATCCCGCAGGTCGCCGATGCTCAATCTTGACCTGTGACAAGTCAAACACTTCGCAACGTACTGCTCGTCCTTCTTCATATTCCCCACCGGAAGTTTTGTTTAAGATCCTTATACATCTTATCACTTGCCGGGTGAATAGAATAGGGCGCGCTATGAGCTTCTTTCAGAATAGTCCGTCTCAAATCATCATCTTCGGGAACGCAAAGTCGATTCGAAATCTCAGAACTCCATCATCTTGTATCACGAATCTGGGGCATTTCCTTTCTTTACTTCATCACATAATCGAAGGATCGGAGAATCGTCCAACCGCTTGGACTTGATCTTCTCGACTAGTGATGAAGTCGGCTCCATCACATAAAGTCGCCCTTGGATTCTGGTGCCCATACTTCAATCCCTTCGCGGATCGGTTCTCGTTGAATCTTTGATGCAGGCGTAGAGCTTCCAACACTCGAAGAGAAACAGGTTTACGACTCAAAGCATCGGCTACTACATTTGCTTTCCCGGATGATAGAGAATCTCCAAGTCGTAATCCTTGATCAATTCCACCACCTTCTCTGCCTCATGTTTAACTCTTTATGAAAATGTACTTGAGGCTCTTATGGTCTGTAAATATCGACAATGAGTGCCGTACAAATAATGTCGCGATTTTCAAGGCAAAGACTACGGTGCTAGCTCCAGATCATGAGTCGGATAATTAACCCGTGCGGTTTCAATTGCCGAGAAGCATAAGCAATTACTTTATCCTTTTGCATCAACACACAACCCAAACCCCGATTCAAGCGTCGCTGTATACCAAAAATCCGTCAGTTCCTTCTGGCAGCGCTAATATAGGTGCTGTCGTCAGTCTCTTCTTAAGTTCGTCAAAACCAGCCTGGCACTTCTCATTCCACGCGAACTTTTGAGTTTTCTGTAACAGCTGGGTGAGCGGACGAGCAATTTTGGAAAATCCCTCTACAAAGCGGCGATAATATCCAGCTAGTCCTAAGAAGCTTCGGACTTCTTTCACGTTTTTAGGGGCTTCCCATTCCAAGATTGCTTCGACTTTCTTCAGGTCCACCTGAACTCCATCGGATGATATCACATGCCCAAGGAAAGTTACTTCCTTAAGCCAGAACTCACATTTAGAAAGCTTAGCATACAGCTGTTCCTTTCTCAAGATGCTCAAAACCACACGTAAATGTTCAGCATGTTCCTCTGCGTCCCTCGAATAAATCAAGATGTCGTCAATGAAGACCACCACAAATTTATCCAAGTACTCCAAGAATACCCGATTCATCAATTGCATGAATACCGCAGGAGCATTTGTAAGTCCAAATGGCATCACTACAAATTCATAATGCGTCTAGGGATAAAGCGATTTGGTATGTCCGATTCCTTAATTCTCGATTGGTGGTATCACGATCGCAAGTCGATCTTCGAGAATACCCTCGCCCCTTGCGATTGATCAAACAAGTCGTCGATCCGAGGTATAGGATACTTATTCTTGATCGTCATCTTGTTAAGCTCCCTATAATCAATACACGATCGGAGGATCCGTCTTTCTTAGGACAAAGAGAACAGGCGCTCCCCAAGGGGAAACGCTCGGTTGAATATAGCCCTTCAGTAACAATTCCTCCGATTTGCTTCTTGAGTTCATACATCTCGGTTGGCGCCATGCGGTATGGTGCCACTGGAAATAGGGGTTGCTCCAGGGCTCTAATTCGATGGTGAATTCCACTTCTCTTTGTGGAGGTAACCACAGTAGCTCGTTAGGAAATATATCGAGAACTCATTCACAATCTGGAATAGACGAGAGCTCTACTCCTTCCTCTTTCCTCATGGCATAACACCAAAGTCCATGACATCCCTGTTTGATAATTTTACTGCTTTCATTGCTTTGATCACTTTCCCGAGCTTCCCGGTCTCCATCCGGAACAAGTGTTCGATCCGTCATCGGCAATGATGGAAATGACTCTCTCTCGGTAATTCGGCCTGACTCCATAGCAGTTAAGCCAATCATCTCAGAATTAAATCGTCACCGCAGATGTCAACTACAATAAGATTCGATGGCCAATCTCTTCCTTCTATAGATACTGGGAAATCCCTAGCTTCAAGTGTTCCCATAATTCTCTCTCCACTCGGCAATCCCACAACATACGGTTCACAATCAATTAAGCACGAGATTTTCAAACGATTAACACAGTTCAAAGATATAAAAGAATGTGTGGCTCGGAATCGAATAAAACACTAGCTGGTTGCAAAAGAATCAATCGTACTGATGCAACCGCAGTTGTTACAGTAGTCGAGATCTCCTCATTTAAATGCAGGCGCGGAGGGACGGACCCGGACTGGATGTCTCTCTCTTCCCAGCGTTCTGCTGCTGGAATCCACTCTGCTGTGTCTGGTTCACACTTATGTCCTTAGGAACTGGTGCTGGAGTGCGGGTACCAAAAGATCTAGTAGCGGCTCCACAGAAGGCCGCACGGTGCCCTTCTTGCCCACAGTCGTAACAAGTCACAGAAGATGCGGGGCAATCACGTCGAACATGCCCTGCTCGACCACAATTGTAACATTTCTTTGATGCGTCCGAAACTGCTGATGCTGTCCGGAACTTCTTTCCTCCTCGACTAGGATGCGGAGGTCTCCTGGATGAGTGAAAAGAGGACTGACCCCGGCGGGGCCCGCTATTCTTATTCTCCGTGAAGTTTCCCGATGTTGTTGCCCAAAATATTTATCCGAAGATTAATACTGCTGGAAGACGGACAACAAACAAATGCGGGAGCACTTCCGAGAGAAGATAAATAAAACAAGATTTGCCGGGTTTGTTAGGCCCGGGCTTGAATGCTCTCGCGAGATGTTATTAATACAAATATTCGTGGATACAAGTATTAATGAGAGAAATCTAAATACAATGAGTGTAAAAAGACTCGTTGATCCGGCTCTGAGCGAAGCTCGGTGTTCTTCGTCCCGCCGTAACCGCTCGAGGAGAAAAGGCCGGAGAAGTAAGACCGAAAGAAAGCCGTTGCCAAGAGTTGGATGTTAGCCAAGTGCAAGTATTGTTTCGTATTGTGTGCTCAAATCGTGAGGTCGCGAGTGTTTTGAGAGTCAAAATCCTGGCCAGCAGAAGAGTTTCGGTCCTTTTTACAAGTGAAGGCCGCCTTGTATATATAGAGGCCGAGGGGCCCTGTCCCTAGTGGGCGATCGCCTTCGGCATTTAATGTAACGGGCGATCGTCCTAAGGGCACGTGGCCGCCCGCCAAAAGTCCAAAGCTACGGTGGTGGCGGTACTGCGGTCCAATGAGGATCCAAAGACGCGTCCTAAGCATCACAGGAGGTCCCACGTTGTTGCTTTCGGCGGACTTTGTCGAGTAGGTGACAGTGTAGTCACATGTCTGTCCCGCCAACTCCTTTCGCAGTCCGGGCCATGCCGGTAGGTGAGGTAGGAGACAGTTTGTCGCCGCCTTTTGTGGATCTCGCACGTGGGGTCGGCTTTGAGACTTGGCCTTGCCGACCGGGATGGTCATCGGTGGAGATCGACATGAGGCGATCGTCTCTAGCCGATCGTCCGAGGATCGTTCTCGGCCATTCACCGAAGGGTCGCACCGGTCGGTCACCAAGGGTCGATCGGCGGATGCCCGAGAGGTCGGTCACCAAGGGTCGATCGGCAGATGCCAGATCGTCCATAAGTCGATCGCCAGAGTCGGTCGCCGAGTGCCGAGTGATGATCGTATCTGAGGTCGATCGCTCGCACCGGACTTGTCTGGGACCTTCCTTCGCCGATTTAGCCGGGTCCACGGGTTAAGGCTCAGCGCACGTCGCCGATCGCAGCTTGCCTTGGTCGCTCGGCAGTAAGTCGGTTGCTCGGCCTCGGAGGCGATCGCCGGTCGGAAGGTGTTAAATCTTGACACAACAATTGCCCCCAGCTTGCTCCTATGTTGAAGACATGGGGCGAGGTGGATCTTGCTGGTGATCGCGTCTGGATGAGGACGGGCAACCTTGCTGAGCCGACTTAGGACTTGGACTTGGGCTAACATAGTCGATTGGCTTAGCTATCTTTCGGTCTTGTACCTGCAAAAAACAACATTGGCCGATCCCCCATGGAAACTAGGTGGTTTCGCTTGTTTGAGGAATCGTGCACAGTCGCGGAGATCGATGGACCGACCCCATGACCGTGTCTTGGTGCGCGAAGACAATGAGTGCCTCGTGACTCACTTTATTATGAGGGTCCTCTGTTAGCCGCGCCGCCTTGTTTTTAAACGAAAGGCGTGCGGTCTCTGCCTAGAGGAGTCCTTGCGCGGGCGTCGGATGAATCATCTCCACGCCCGCGGCTTGTTAGCTCTGCTTCCACCTCGGCCATCCATTGAGATGGCAGACCTCGACGGTGTACGTTGAGACGGGGTTGTGGAATGAGTCCACTGATTAATGTTGGAGGGCCCTCCGACTATGCCGGCCTCGTATTTAAACGAAGGGCGGGCGATCTTGGCCGAAAGGACCTTGCATGGCCGGGGCGGTTCCATCGATCGCCGTGGCCATGGCTTTATGATGTGCGGTGGAGGCGATCTTATGCCTTAGTCCGTCATGTTATATGGCCGGATCAGATGGCGATCGTGTCCTCCGAATCGCGGATGATGTAGCGTGATGATCGGCGATCGGGCCGAAGATCGTCGATCGTCGCTCGCCGATCGCTTTATTCGTAGGTCGATATTGGCGATCGGGTGGGAGATCGTCGTCCGGTGCCGATCGCGCCGCCACAGGCTAAGAAGAAACCTTTGCACGGCCGTAAAATCTGCGGCTCTTGCCGGAAGGCTGCAGAGGTCGTAGGTTGGGTCTTTGTAAGATGCCCGAACATAGGCGAAAAACCCCGAAAACCTCCTAGACCGCGTAGAGGGCGGTCTCATCGCTTATGGGCTCGCCATTGAGGATGATTACGTCTACCCGGCCGATGTAGTCCGAGTCGGACTCTTCTTCTCCCCGCTTGATTTGCATCATGCGAAGGGGACCTTCGTGCCGACGACCACGGTGGCGAAGTACTCGGTGAAGCCGTGCGCCGCTCGTTGAAGGAGCCAATGGACCGAGGTGGCAATGAAGTGTACCACCGGTGGGCGAGGTCGTCCGGCCGAGGGAACATTCGGCATCCGGTCGCGTCGATGCCCCGCACCTATCATGTAGATGTTGAACTTCCTCAGTGCACTTGGGGTCCGATCGCCCCACGTACATGGGTGTTTGCGGGGAGCGATCCTATGCCGCACGGGGCGAGCTCGATGTCGATCGCGAGCGGCTCGCTTGCCCGGCGATCGTCTTCTTGGCGCCCGCCTGATTCCAGGAGCGCCTTCATGTCGCCGACTTGACGTTGCATTGCAGCCCATCGCCGTGGCTTGGCCGCTTGCCGATCGGCTTTGGGAGCAGGAGCCGAGGCGATCGTGTACCGATCTCCGGCTCGCCGCGCCGACCTCGGCAATTCGGGCGAGGGGGAGCCAGACGGCCAGCCGCTTCCGGGAGTCTGCAGCCGAGCTCCCGGTGACGGACTCAAACTCCGTCGCCTCGTAGCCGGGCTCCGACCGCCTTGGCCGCTGAGTCGGGTCGCCTGTGCGATCGAAGACAGAGGTGCCCTGCCGCGAGCGCCTCTTCCCGCGGACGGAGCCTCTGGCGAACGCTCGGCCAAGAGAGCCTTGAGCTTCCGCTTGATCTCCGGCGAGAGACCGGGGCGAGCCGGAGGCGCGTCGAGAGCACTTCGCCGCTCTGAAGGACGGCCAGGGCCCCTTCGACCGTTCCTTGGTTCGAACCGATCGAGCGAGAGGCTCGGGCCGCCTTCCCGGACGTGGTCGGCGCCTCGGCCGCGCGGCTACCTTCCACCATCGGTTGCGCTCGGGCCGACGGAACAGGGGTCCGCCGGCCGATCGGCTTTCGACGCGGATGAGGAAGACATGATTTCTGAAGGATTTCTTTTGAAGTGCAGTGAGTGTCACTTCAAATATCTGCCCCGAGAACAGTGAGTGTTCTTCGGGACGGTAGGTGTAAAAAATCGAGGGTTGGATGCCCCTTCTTCTAGCGCCAATTGTTGTTGCCCAAAATATTTATCCGAAGATTAATACTGCTGGAAGACGGACAACAAACAAATGCGGGAGCACTTCCGAGAGAAGATAAATAAAACAAGATTTGCCGGGTTTGTTAGGCCCGGGCTTGAATGCTCTCGCGAGATGTTATTAATACAAATATTCGTGGATACAAGTATTAATGAGAGAAATCTAAATACAATGAGTGTAAAAAGACTCTGTTGATCCGGCTCTTGAGCGAAGCTCGGTGTTCTTCGTCCCGCCGGTAATCTGCTCGAGGAGAAAAGGCCGGGAGAAGTAAGACCGAAAGAAAGCTGTTGCCAAGAGTTGGATGTTAGCCAAGTGCAAGTATTGTTTCTGTATTGTGTGCTCAAATCGTGAGGTCGCCGAGTGTTTTGAGAGTCAAAATCCCGGTTTGTGCAGAAGAGTTTCGGTCCCTTTTTACAAGTGAAGGCTGCCTTGTATATATAGAGGCTGAGGGGCCCTGTCCCCTAGTGGGCGATCGCCTTTCGGCATTTAATGTAACGGGGCGATCGTCCTAAGGGCACGTGGGCTGCCTGCCAAAAGTCCAAAGCTACAGCTGGTGGCCAGCCGTGCGGTCCAATGAGGATCCAGCACGCGTCCGGAAGCACTGTCACAGGAGGTCCCACGTTGTTGCTTTCGGCGGACTTTGTCAGAGTAGGTGACAGGCTGTAGTCACATGTCCTGTCCGCCAACTCCTTTCGCAGGTCTGGGCCATGCTGGTAGGTGAGGTAGGAGACAGGTTTGTCAGCGCCTTTTGTGGATCTGCACGTGGGGTCAGCTTTGAGACTTGGCCTTGGCCGACTGGATGGTCATCGGTGGAGATCGACATGAGGCGATCGTCTCTAGCTGATCGTCCGAGGATCGTTCTCGGCCATTCACTGAAGGGTCGGCACTGGTCGGTCACCAAGGGTCGATCGGCGGATGCCCAGAGAGGTCGGTCACCAAGGGTCGATCGGCAGATGCCAGGATCGTCCATAAGTCGATCGCCAGGAGTCGGTCGCCGAGTGCCGAGTGATGATCGTATCTGAGGTCGATCGCTCGGCACCGGGACTTGTCCTGGGACCTTCCTTTGGCCGATTTAGCTGGTCCGCTGGGTTAAGGCTCGGTCGCCTGGTCGCCGATCGGCAGGCTTGCCTTGGTCGCTCGGCAGTAAGTCGGTTGCTCGGCCTCGGAGGCGATCGCCGGTCGGAAGGTGTTAAATCTTGACACAACAATTGCCCCCAGCTTGCTCCTATGTTGAAGACATGGGGCGAGGTGGATCTTGCTGGTGATCGCGTCTGGATGAGGACGGGCGACCTTGCTGAGCCGACTTAGGACTTGGACTTGGGCTAACATAGTCGATTGGCTTAGCTTTCTTTCGGTCTTACTTCTCCCGGCCTTTTCTCCTCGAGCAGATTACCGGCGGGACGAAGAACACCGAGCTTCGCTCAAGAGCCGGATCAACAGAGTCTTTTTACACTCATTGTATTTAGATTTCTCTCATTAATACTTGTATCCACGAATATTTGTATTAATAACATCTCGCGAGAGCATTCAAGCCCGGGCCTAACAAACCCGGCAAATCTTGTTTTATTTATCTTCTCTCGGAAGTGCTCCCGCATTTGTTTGTTGTCCGTCTTCCAGCAGTATTAATCTTCGGATAAATATTTTGGGCAACAACACCCGACACCTTCTGTTTCTTTGCTTCCGTCGATTTCTCTACCGCCGCCTCTTTCATGTCGTAGGCCAGCGCTTTGTCTTGATACTGTCGCAACGTAGTACACTCGAATCCGGACATGTACTGCTGAATCTCCGGCTTCATCCGCATATCAAAATGAAAAATCTTTTCTGCCTCCGTTCTGACCAAGTGTCGCACACAAGTCAGCTGATGATTAAAAGCTTTAATTACGATCACGGATGCCTCCGAACTCTGTGGTGAGAAAAACTCTCGGATCTTCGCCTCTCTACCGGACGGGGACAATCGTGCTTCCATCATTTGTTTGAATTCCGTCCAATCCGCATTATGATCCTCGGGTCGAACGGCTTCCCACCAATCAAAGGCCTCCCGGTCGGAAAATACTGGGCGATGGGAACCTTAGGTCCTCGGGACGGTTAAGACCCGCGAATATTTTCTCCAACTCCTTGAGCCAATGATCCCAAATAAGTGCCTCGGCAGATCCGTCAAATTTTGGCGGGTGCAATTTAACCACCTCGGCAAGCCATCTGTCACCCGGTTATCCTCGTGGTGCCGCTTGTCCCATCGCTGTCTGCATGCGATCAACGACTGGGCGAACTGGTTTATCTGCGCCACCACTGTTGAAGCACTCTGGCATGTTAGGATTTGCGTCATCATTCACTGATCCTTGCTGTCCTCCAGAATGGGAATCCGTTTGGCTAACGGCTATCTCAGGAGTAGATACCGATTCTTCTTGCCTCGCATTTCCACGTCCGCGTCCACGACCTCCCCTCAACATACTGTAAACATAAATACTCAATATCCATGGCAACGTTCTAAAAGTACATCCATCAATGTTTACAAGACAAGAATTAAATAGAACAATAGTATTCGAGATTAGGAAACTTACAACCACAATTAATTGGCGATCTTTGGCTCGGTGATGTTACGAACGACCAATAATCGATAACGTAAACAGACCCAACTAACCCGATTGCCAAGATATCCATAAATCTTAGCTCCGATACCATATTCGTAACACCCCGAGATATTCGGAATAATTCTAGCCGTAAACCCTTTAGGTAAGGATTTACAAGGCTAATTTTAAGAAGTGAGTAAATATAAACCAATCGTATAAATCGAAGTTTAAAGACATATTTGATTCAACCGATCAAAGAGTTAATTTATACAACCATATCGAAAGGACATTATCAAAGCAGACGTACTCGAGTACCGAACGAAACAAGAAAAACAACTCTCGACAACAATAACAACAATCACATCACCGAGCCATCTCATCGTCTCCGTTTGCATCGTGGTCGCCTCCCCGCTCCTCGGCTACCCGAACATCAAAACAATGTCCACCCCGAAGGGGTTAGCAAAACGATGCTAGTACAAGTATCATGTTAAACAATTCGAATATGCATCGCAATACATAACAAGACACACCACACGGACTTCCGCTACGGAATCCGACAATGCAAATCCACAAGATTTCATTATACAAAGATGGGTATTCCAATGATCCAGCGCCCTCAAAGATAGATCCCAAGATGATCCGTCGGACCAACACGAGGTGGAAATAACCCGTCCCAATGATCCAGCCTCAAGATAGATCCCAAGATGATCCGTCGGATCAACACGAGGTGGACATCCGATCCGCGCCCTCGGCATAGATCGTTCAACGATACAACACAACTCATGCATACACATATGCCAAATCATTATGTTCATCAACATAAACATATAAACACTATATAACGGATATCATGACAAATCAATGAAGTAAATGTCATGTTCAACAACATGCATAATCATACGCATACTCCAAAAATACCGATATTAACATATCACGATACTTGCCTCGAAGATGGCAAGAACGATACACTTCAATGCTCTCGACGCACTCGAAGGCCGCCTCCTCCGATCAACGTAACAAGCTCGGACCTTAACAAAAGGAACGATATACAAATCATCTCAAGTCGAACGATGGCCTAACAATTCGGTCTACGGCCGAAAAGCTCAAAATAAACAATCGCCAGATCGCTTAGCGCGCCACGTACCCTACGTAACGTGCGCTTAAGACGGACCGTTAGCGACGCTAACTTATAAGGCCGGCGTGCGCTAGCCACGGCCTCGGCAATCATTACTGGTCTCATAACGCGCTACGTACGTTTGGGCGTTAATCGACTCGAGATAGCGCACGTTAACTCACATGTGTTAGCGTGCGCTAACATTGCATGGCTGAATACGCAAGCCGAAATCGGGTTGAATGGTGAAGAACTCCGAGAATCCTACCGTGATAATACAAGTTATCCTCGCAAATCAAGCTAATAAGGTATGAGGAAGATATAAGATAGTGAAATACCACAAAACGGATAGTCATCATAATATCATAATCCAATACGATCAACAAGAAGCAAACTAACTTCCGATCGTCTTATGTTTCAAAACACTGATTTCAACGTATACGACTCAACAATCGGGTACTACCCGATTACTTGATCATAAATCGCTTTTAAACATGCTGAGGAGTCCTTATAATAAGGTGGTTCAAAGGTTCATCCGATATCTAGCATCTATACGTCAAAAGTATCCTTCTAACATGCGATGACCGATAAAAATGAAATACTTGCTATCCAAACATGATTCAAACTTCCTTAGGAACCTTACTAATCATTGGTGAAAAATCACCTACCTCAAAGTAACGAAGAACACGGATGAAAATGAAGCAATCCAACACCAAAGGCTTGAACGCCAATCTCCAATGATATAAGATCTTCAATCTCGAACTAAGTGGTTGATACGAAGTGTTTAGACGAATGGAGTTATGTTTCAAGTGCAAGAGTTCGGGTTATGTGGGAAGAAAGGATGAAATCACGAATAGGATCTGTCCTATGTATAATAAATGGCTATTAGCGCGCGCTACACCCTGTTCGTAGCGTGCGCTAACGGCTCACAGTCTAAACTGTACTCGGCACTTAGCGTACGCTACGCATATACCTGTAGCGTGCGCTAAGGCGTTGACCCGGCTTTTCCCGAAAGCCGTCCAGGTACATCCGACATGATCCGACAGGGGTCCCCCGGCCAGATCTCACCTACCGCACGTCTCAATCAGTCTGACCACGCATAGCGTACGCTAATTACACTCGGTAGCGTGCGCTATAAAACCCATGTTAGCGTACGCTACCCTTAGCCTGTAGCGTGCGCTACATGCACAGAATTTCAACCTTTAGATCACATACACGAAATTATATGCCCGGCGATATCGGAATATGAAATACGGAGAATAGTATTCAGACAAAAGTACAATCATTACAATATCGCAAGTTCCAATTACATAACAGAAATCTCGGGTATTACATTTTCGGTTCTTTTAGGAACCGAATTGTGCAAAAAAACCGAATTTTGTTAAAAAAATCGAATTTTGAGTAGAAACCGGATTTAATGTGTAATATTTTGAACAAAATACATTTACTTTGCTTTATTTAATACATATATTCTGTAAAAATTTATATTATAATATTATTTTATTATTGTATATATAATATATATAGAACCGGTTCCAACCCAATTTTTTCTAACATCATAAAACAGGAACCGGAAGGAACTGAATTACTAAAAAAGAACCGAATTAAGAACCGGAACCGGTTAGTAATAAAAAAAACGGAATCGAAACCGAATTTTTCGGTTCGATTCTTATTAAAATTCGGTTCTTCGGTTAAAAATCCCAGCCCTACGAAATACCAAACAACAAAAATGCCGAAAAAATTCGATATATATATATATATATATATATATATATATATATATATAAATGCCGAAGTTCATCTTTGGTATTTTGGTAATACCGAAATATCAAAAATAAAAAAAGTTCATATCACCCCTTTTATGAGGGAAGGGTAGAATATTTGATGGATCGATATGAAGAGAAGAAAGAGGGCAAGTTAAATAAACATGCAATGTAACAAAAACTTTCCAAACGTCCATAAGTGACATTTCTTTTAGTCATATTGCTTCCCATTATTAGGATGAAATGTCTGGTGTAACTGATTATACCTCTCCATATCAAAATGTGAATTTTCATAATATTTTTTTGCTTAACTTTGAATCTTCGCTAGAAATAGCCTTCGAATGAGGCTCTGTTGAAGTCCTCAAAGAGAAAGCATAGACTATTGCAAAATGTAATGAGGTTACAAAGAAGCAAATGAGTTCCATCACGTCCTAGCTCAGCTCCCAAAATATCCTAGTACATTTAAATAAAATATTGCATATATATCATCAACTCAAAATATTTACAAGACTATCAATTTAGATGTGTTTATTTTTGTTAATTTATTTTACATATTTCTTTCCTTTTCACAGGTTCCCCCCACCCACCCACCCCCACTCTCTCTCTTTCTCTCTCTCTCTTTCTCTCTCCATGATTCTAGGTTTTTTTGCTCCTTTAAGAATAACACTTTATTTATATAGATGAAACTGAAAAAAAAATCAAAATAATTTTGGATTTGAGAAGACATTTAGGATGTTGTGATGGTCGGAGTTTGTGCGGCTGGTTGTGAATCGAAGTCGACGAGCGACATAGATTAGAGGTCGTGGTCGCAACGTGCGGGCTTGGTGGTGGTTGGCCGCGGTTGATCGGAAAATGGCAAACGAATCTGTTTCGGGCGATTTTGTTTGGAGGTAACATCCATCTTGTATTATGTATGAGGTTGTGAGCAGCCATGTTGTTTAGGTTGTAACACCCCCAAGATATTCAGGGTATATTACAGCGTCGTGGACCCCTATGTGGAACCCACCAGGCTAAATAATTAATACCGCTCGTCTAACCATCACGGTTAGCAAGAAAACACACATCATCAAGACGAAAATTAAATAAATACCTGATACAACCGGTAAACCAGACATCACCGAAAATCACAAATAGAATTTAGTATACAATTCATCTTCAAAATCAAAACGCCTAAGTACTCGCGATTACTAATTATCAGTTTACAAGTTTTGAAAACAAACGTTTAAAATGGACAACCAAAATAAAAGAACTCATTTGCACACGTCAACAACCTTGGCCAGCATCCTCGTACTGCTTCAGTGCTCGATCGACCGGCTGAACGCAACCTGAAATTCATAACATGAATTTTCCCAAAGATAGGTCCCCAAAGGGGTTAGCAATTACGCTAGTACAAGTGATCAAGGCAAACCATTCACTTACACATCTCATAGTGCATGCATCCAGTTGTTCAAAAATAAAAATCAAGACGTCTTTTCCCGGTAAACAAATAGTCAATAATCACAGTTGAAAATCGCCTAGGACCGGGGCTAAACCCTGGTCCCATCCGAGGCCTTTATGGACCCTCCCGGACTGGCCATAGTTAAAAAAATCACGCACATGACTCGCCTGGGACCGGGGCTAAACCACTGGTCCCATCGGAGGCCTCTATGGACCCTCCCGGACTGGCTATCCAAACAAGCTCGTAAATCAGGAGCGAAATCATAGCTTCCTCCGAGGCCCCATCGGACCCTCCCAGAGTGAGCAAATCACACACCTATACATTAGCATTCCATATTAAGCATAAGAGTTTCACAAGAATACTTGCCTTGAGAAGTTGACGATGAAATGAACGGGAAATCAACTACGCTTGCTAGGAACCGACGACCCCGAACCAAACGATTCGAAAAATACAATCACAACCAATTCTACACGAGTACGAAAACGGAATACACTCGAAAACCACCTACGATTCATGTAAATTCGTACAAAAATAAAAATGAGGACGGGTTGCACCCGAACCTTCTCGATTTCACAATTACCACGAAATTTACCATGATCTCGTAGGGGAAACATGAATACCACTAAGATTAATCATATACATCATGGATTAATCAACAACACAGAACAAATTGAACATTAAATCAAAAACCCCCAAATTCCCCGAAAATAGGGTTCTAAGAGATTACCTTGGACCAAAGACGAAGAACACAAGTAGATGTTGTTACTCTACACCAGGAACTCAAGAAAGATGATAACATGAAGTTACAAGACTTTGAATCGCCTAGATCGCCCACAACCGCGGAGGAGGAAAAAAAGTGAGAAATAGATGCGTCTGAGGTCAACTCTCGGGTATATATAACCAGACGGTTTAGCATGCGCTAACAGCTTATGGTTAGCATGCGCTAACGGCCTATGGTTAGCGCTAACCATCCAACCCTGGTCCAGAACCTTCGGTTCTGACCAGTTAGCGTGTGCTACCCGATAATTAGCGTGCACTATAAGCCCCCTGTTAGCGTGCGCTAACGACCTATAGCGTGCGCTACCTGTTCGTCATCCAGGGTCCAGAAACATTCTGCCTTAACTGGAATACCGAATTGGCGCACGCTGCCACGCACCTAGCGTGCGTTAAATCTACAGACTTAGCGTGCGCTAAACTGCTCGTCTAGAGAGCATAAACAACCTACTGCCACTGTCGTACTCAACGAATTTAGTGTGCGCTACACAACAAAATTAGCGTGCGCTAACGAGTGCAGACAGTAGTACAAACAACACTCAAAGATGGAAAACGGCGAATTCTTCCCCGGATGAAAATAACGCGCACCCGAGACCAAACAACGGACTGAAGAAGACACACGTACGACAAGTTCGAGCCAGAACTAAAGCACTAAAAGAAAATACGATTCTGACTACCCAGAGGTTCGGAAAGCGACAACAATATTAATTACCCCATAACTTTGGGAAATTACAAAATAGCCCAAAACATCCGAAATACACGATACACAGTCGAAACACCAAACAAGAGCTCACAACATGCATAATAACATAAGATGGATTTACGGCAACCCCAAAACGGCAGTTCCGAATAACGATTACGAGAATCGAACCAAATAGCGACGGAAATTATGATAAACGCGGAATTGAGTACAACAAGTTCGAAACAAGCTCGGATGACAAAAAGTCCAGTATTAAATATTCTCAAAATATCAATACGGTTACAAGCGACTCACTAAAAATGAAAAATACACCAAAATGAAAAATATCAGAAAAAGGAAAAATGTAGATATTACATAGGTTTCTGCTGTGCTGGTCTGATGTAGCGTGGGTTCTCGGACTGGCATGGCGGCTACGGGATTGTAAATTTAGGGTTCCTTCCATTTTTCTTTACTGAAACACATGTCAGTTTTTTATTTGTTAAAAGGTATTCAAATGTGTATATTAAAGTAACAAAAATCTAGCATAACAGAATCAAGGGATTTGTACTTCAATATAACAAAATTGTTGCATATACGGATCCAAATATATGTGGTTGAATCTAAATTTTATGATATTCAAATGTTTTGATTACTTTCCTTTTATTTTTTGGTATGAGAGTGCACCTGTGAATTTACATATATACACAATGTACTATGTTTGTTCGCCAAAGTACTTCATATGCTTGGCCATTTTCAAGTAGATTTATATTAGTGTTCAATTTACAAGTATCGTTATTCATGCGCATATGGCAACGAAGTCCTTTAACTTATTCGATTACTTTTATACGATAAAAGATTCATCTTTATAACTGATTGATAAGGTCGGAAAGATTATACGATTCTGGTGGCCATTTTAGAGTTTATTTCAAACAAAAATTTGGATACATGTGAAATACTATTTGACTATTCTAGTACAAATCAGTGGATACTATACTTTCATTCTTGAACATAGTAGGATTATTTTACATTGTTAACAATTAATTAAAATTATATATTCTAATAATTCATTCAAATAATGTAGCCCTTATGTTTGCAATATTTTACCTTTATGCAAATACAAAGTAACCGAAATTTTTGTAAAAAGATAATCTATACTAAGAGTACGCAAACTTATGTTGCTCAAATTTGTAAGTTTTAATTTAATTAACTAATGTATAGTAACAAGAAGTATCTACTTGCGTTTATTGCATTAAATAAAGTTCATCCAAAATTAAGTAGTGCACAATCACTCCAAGTATTTGAATATTAAATTTTATGATATATCTTATTTATGCACCTATGAGAATATATCGTTTATCTTATTCAAGTAATTTCATATGATGAATGAGTGATCTTCATTATTGACTGATGCAATAGAATGAATTTGTGATTTTCGTAACCATTGTAAAATTTATTTTAATCAAATATCTCGACACATATGAATAAATACTTGGTACCATATTATAAAGGGCCCTATCTTTATTAGTACCAAACCATAAAAGTAACAAGTTATATATCCTTATTCATAAGAGTATAAGTTTTTGATAACAAAATGTGTTAAAAGATATTATTACTCTTAAGTCTACTATTAAAAGATAAAAAACATAAACAATAGAAAAACAATAAAACAAAAATCGGCCCCACAACCTCTCTCTCGTCCAAAAAAAATTCTCTCTGTCTGTCGCAAAACCCGACTGTCCCAACCAAACCTATCGCCGTCGAGAAAATATCCGACTCCGACTACGACCGAAAATCCGAATACGACAGAAGTTCCTCACACGATAGTGACACACAATCTGAAGAAGCTTTCGTCAATGAGCCGCCGGTTAGTGCAATTTAGTCACACATGGTCGCGCCCACGATGGTTGTTCATCGTCTCACGATGGTGTCGAAGATGATGAAACCATCGTGGGCACGATGGTTAACACACGACGAGCATCGATCATGTGAGCCGTCGTGGGCAAGAAGACCAAAGGCATCTACCTTGCACACGATGGTCTACACACGACGGGTATCGATCGTGTTAGCCGTCGTGGGCAAGAATACCAAAGGCATTTGCCTTGCACACGATGGTCTACACACGACGTGTATCGATCGTGTGAGCGATCGTGGGACACACGATGGTCTTCACACGATTGGGCATCAATCGTGTGCAAGACAATGGCCTTTTTTTGTTCGTTTCCTTAGGCATTATATCATGGTCTTATGATTTGTATGTCTATACTGTAGACTGGTTGCATATGGACTACATTACACTTTGTTACACGACAAGTCAGTCTTTGCATACGCGAGGTGGTATTTAAAGAGATAATTGAGACACTAAGAAGTATTGGCCACAATTCTGCAGTTGGTGATCGAGCCATCGAGAGCTTGACCGAGGGGGTCCTTGGGAGTTTGATTAAAGTTAGGAGAAATGGGAGTACAAATACTGCGCTACATCACTTGATTGCCCGTCAGTTGGATGGTGATCAAATCCCTCCAGATGAGTTGTGGTTCCAGGTTTGCGGGAGGACCATTTGTTTTACGGCCCATGACTTTGCCATGGTCACTGGACTGCACTTTGGAAACTCTACCTTCCATCCACAGGACAACCATCACCTTCGGTCTGACGGTATTTTCCACAGAATACTCTATGGTAATAATATTAAAGTTAGTGTTCTGCGAAAGAAGTTCAATGATCGAGATTTTGGTAGAGACATAAGAGATTATGTGAAGGTAGCTAATTTGCTGATATACTACTACTGTATCCTATGCCATGACAACATGATGGTCGAGACATGGGCATGGGCATTAGTTGAGGATTTCGAACAGTGGGATGTGTTTCCTTGGGGTTCCTATGGTTTTGGGGTTTTGTCTTACTACATAGACAATGTGGCCATGAAGTAGAGACAGAAATATTAGGACTATCACTTTTATGGTTTGGTTTTGGCTTTACAGATATGGTCGTACGAGATGATTCCTTCATTGGGTGAATTATGTGGAATTCGAGTTAAATCTGTCCAAGTTCCCCGATGTTTGATGTGGACTGCAAGGAAGATGTTATGTGATTTCACTCATTTCTTCGACGAGGAGGTACGTAATTTTATAAAAGTATTTTCTTGTGACTTCACTCATTTCTTCAACGTTATGTGATTTTACTCTAATGGTATGCTTTACTGACTTGTTTTCCAGCACAAAGTACTTCCCTCTTTAGTGCATCTTGAGGAGGATGAGGATGAGTACTATTACCTGAGTTTTTAGAATTGCTCGCCATACGATGTTAAGTTCATAAAGCCTATACGAATAGCTGTGAAGAACAGGGAGGATGAGCCTGCCCGAAGCCGAGAAAGAAAGTTATGGATATGCTGAAGAAGGTTGTTGGGGAAATAATTACACATGAGTCGGTACACAAAGTGTCGAAGTGACGCCGACAGAGTACCCCACCAGTAGATGGTGCAGAGACATCTGAGCGGGAGAGGCAGACAGAGAGGATGTGTTGTATCATGGACTTCCTTATCCGGACCACACCCAGGACACGAACAGGGATGAGTACTTCGATCTCCGTTTGAAGACGATCTTGCACGACGAGTCTGAGACAGAATTTATTGCTCGAGTTTCTCATCGGGTCCTTTCTGGGATCGTGGATATCTTTGGACCTATGCATGGGCGTTCTAGGAGCCCGCTGCACTACTATGTTAGGAGCCATGATTGGTCTCTCGATCGGCCTCGTCATTCTGCATCTATTAGCAGCGCCCAACGGAGGATTCCTGACCCTCCATGTCACTCAGTCTTTGCTGCAGCCCACAATCACCATTTTCAGAGTTAGCCCAGTCACCATTCTCAGAGTCACCACAATTATAATCAAATCAAACAACCACTTTGTACTTTTTTAATCCTCATTACACATTTATCATTATTACTTACACAAATTATTATCTAAGGTACACAAGCATACACCATATGTGTAATACCCGAGATTTCTGATATGTATTTGGAACTTGTAACATTGTAATTGTGCACTTTGATCTGAGTATTTTCTCCGTATTTCATAATCCGATGTTGTTGAGCGTATGATTTCGTGTATGTGATTTAAAAAAAATTGTAATTCTGCGCATGTAGCGCACGCTATCGGCTATGTGTAGCGTACGCTAACATCGATCCATAGCGCACGCTACAAAGGAACATTAGCGCATTCTATGCGTGGTTAATTTGATTGAGACGTGTGGTAGGTGAGATCAGGCCGGGGATCTTGGTCGGATTGTGTTGGGATGAACCTGGACGGCTTTCGGGAAAAGCCAAGTCAACGCCTTAGCGCACGCTACAAGGCATGTGCATAGCGCGCGCTACGTGCTGAGTACAGTTAAGTCAGTAGACGTTAGCGCACGCTACGAGCAGGGACTAGCGCGCGCTAATAACCATTTCCTATAAATAGGACAACATCCTTTTCGTATTTTCAGTCCTTTCTTTTCCCTCATCCGAATTCTTATACTTAGAGTATAACTTCCTACATCCTAAACACCTCATATCAACATCCTAGCTCGTGGTTGAAGATTGTAGATCATTGAGGATTGGTGTTCGAGCCTTCGACGTTGGATTGCTTCGATTTTCTCCTTGTTCTTCACTACTTTGAGGTAGGTGATTCTTCACCAATATTAGTAGTGTTCTAAAGGACGATTTGATCATGTTTTTATAGTCAGTTATGTCGTTCTAAATCGATCATCATGTGTTAGGAGGATATTTTCGACGTTTCGGCACTTATTCATCGTATGAACCCTTGAACCTTTTTAGTTTTTGGACTCTTAAGCAGCTTCAAACCAATTTGTGATCAGTAGACGGATATTACCTAGTTGTTACGTTTTACACATTGGAATCATGCGTTTTGGAACGTAGGACGAACGGAACTTAGAATATTTCCTTGAAGATCGAGATGAATGATAGTGTAGTAATGATTATACGTATCTTTGAATCTCATAGTCATTTAGTACGTATAGAACTTTCACAAACCTTATTAGCATGATATGCTCGGGTATGGCATGTTTTATCACCATAGAATTCATGAGTTCATCACCTTTCAATCCAGTTTTCTGTCAGTAGTAATCTGCCATGCACGGTTAGCGCACGCTAACATACGTTAGTTAACGTGCGCTATTGGGGATAAGTTGACGCACGCTACGTGTGGTACGTAACGTACGTTATGATATCAGCCGAGTCAGTCGGCTGATCAGAGAGAACTGTCAGTCCGTGGCTAGCGTACGCTAGGCTTATACGATAGCGTACGCTAACAGGCAGGCTTAGCGCACGCTACATAGAGTACGTAGCGTACGCTAAGTGGTTCAGGCAGATTACATATTTTGAGCTTTTGGGCCGTAGATCGAATTGTTAGGCAATCGTTCGACTTGAGATGATTTGTATATCATTTCTTTTGTTAAGGTTCGAGCTTGCTACGTTGATCGAAGGAGGCGGCCTTCGAGTGTGTTGAGATCATTGAAGTATTTCGTTCTTGCCATCTTCGAGGCAAGTATCTTAATGTGTTAAAATTGATATTTTGAGCATGTTTGTGGCTTATTCAAGTTGTTGAACATGGAAATTAATTTGTTGAATTGTCATGATATTCGTTATCTAGTATTTGTATGTTCATGTTGATGAACATAATGATTTGGCATATGTGTATGCATGAGTTGTATTTGTGTACGTTGTACGATCTATGCTGAGGGCGCTGGATCGGATGTCCACCTCGTGTTGGTCCGACGGGATCATCTTGGGATCTAGAGTGAGGCGCTGGATCATTGGACGGGTTATTTCCACCTCGTGTTGGTCCGATGGGATCATCTTGGGATCTATCCGAGGCGCTGGATCATTGGAATACCCTTGCTGTGTTAATGGAATCTTGTGGATTCGCATTATCGGATTCCGGTAGCGGAAGTCCGTGTGGTGTATCTTGTTATGTATTGTTGATGCATATTTGATTCATTTAAATGATACTTGTACTAGCATCGTTTTGCTAACCCCTTCGGGGGTGGACATTTGTTTTGATGTTCAGGTAGCCGAGGAAGCGGGAAAGCGACCACGCGTGCGTGATGACGAAGGGGTTCAGTGATGTTTGTTTGTTGTTGGTGATTTGTTTGATTTCAGTACTCGAGTACGCGTGTCTTATTAATATCATTTCGATATGGTTGTATTAATTACTTGTTGAACCAGTTGAATGGTTTTGTAAACTTGAATTTCCGCAGTATTGATGTCTTACATTTACACTTCTTTTAAATTAGCCTTGTAAATCCTTACTTAAAGGGTTTACGGCGCTGTAATTATCCCGAATATCTAGGGGTGTTACAGAATATGGTATCAGAGCTAAGATTTATGGATATCTTGGCAGTCGGGTTTTAAGTTGGGTCTGTTTACGTTATTGATTTACGAGTTGTTCGTAACATCACTGCTTTATTCATAAAAGTCGTCATGTGGACCGTGGTTGTAAGTCTCCTAATCTCTCATACTACCGTTTTACTTAATTACTATTTTGTGAGTATTGACGGGCTTTATTTCGTAAACTTTGTCCTGGATATTGAGGAATTGTGTTTACAGTATGTTGAGAGGAGGACGTGGACGCGGGCCTTGGTCGTGGGCCGGACAGGTAACATGAGGCAGGAGGATTCCGCAACTACCGGAATTATCGGCTAGTCGAACCGATTCCCATTACGGAGCGGCAAGAATCGGCGAATGACGACGCAAATCCTAACATGCGGGAGTGCTTCAACGGTGGTGGCGCGAGATAAACCGATTCGCGGGTAGTCGACCGTATGTAGACGGCGATGGGACAGCAGCACCACGAGGATAACCGGGGAGACAGATGGCTTACTGAGGTGGTCAAATTGCACCCGCCAAAATTTGACGGATCTGCTGAGGCACTTACTTGGGATCACTGGCTTAAGGAGTTAGAGAAGATATTCGCGGGTCTTAACTGTCCCGAGGACCGGAAGGTTCCCATTGCCCAGTATTTTCTGACTGGGGAGGCCTTTGATTGGTGGGAAGCTATCCGACCCGAGAATCATAATGCGGATTGGACGGAATTCAAACTAATGATGGAAGCACAGTATTGTCCTCGTCCAGTTAGAGAGGCAAAGATCCGAGAGTTTTTCTCACCACAAAGTTCGGAAGCATCTGTGACAGATGTAAGCAAAATTTTTAATCATCAGCTGACTTGTGTGCGACACTTGGTCAGAACGGAGGCAGAAAAGATTTTCCATTTCGATATGCGGATGAAGCCGGAGATTCAGCAGTACATGTCCGGGTTCGAGTGTACTACGTTACGACAGTATCAAGACAAAGCGCTGGCCTACGACATGAAAGAGGCGGCGGTGGAGAAATCAGTGGAGGCAAAGAAGCAGAAGGTGACCGGCAACTTTTCAGAAAACAAGAGTGGTGGGCCCCGCAAGGGCCAGTCTTCCTTTTATTCGGCTAGGAAACCTCCACATCCTTCCAGAGGTGGAAAGAAGTTCCGGACTACATCAGCAGTTCCGGACGCATCAAAGAAATGCTACAATTGTGGTCGAGCAGGGCATATCCGACGTGATTGCCCCGCATCTTCTGTAACTTGTTACGATTGTGGACAAGAAGGGCACCGTGCGGCCTTCTGTGGAGTTGCTACTAGGTCTTTTGGTACTCGCACTCCAGCGCCAGTTCCGAAGGAGACAAGTGTGAACCGAGCGCAGTGGATTTGGATTTCAGCGAAGAGAGAGACATCCATCTTTGGGTCCGTTCCTCCGCGCTTATGCGAGATGAGGAAATCGGCGATCGAACACCGTTGTTGCATCGTGCGATTCAGATCCTTTTGCAACCGATTAGTGTTTTATTCGATTAGGAGCTACACATTCTTTCGTATCATTGAATCTGTGTAAATCGTTTAAAAATCTCGTGCTTATTTGATTGTAAACCATATGTTGTGGGTTTGCCGAGTGGAGAGAGAATTGTGGGAACCCTAGAGGCTAGAGATTTTCCGGTGTCTATAGGAGGAGAGATTGGCCATCGAATCTTATTGTAGTTGACATCTACGGTGACGATTTAATTCTCGGAGACGATTGGCTCAACCGTTATGGAGCTATTCGAATTACCGAGAGAGTCATTTCTATCATTCGATGACGGATCCGAACACTTATTCCGAGGATGGAGACCGGGAAGCTCGGGAAAATTGATCAAAGCAATGAAAGCCGTGAAATTATCAAGCAAGGATGTCATGGACTTTGGTGTTATGCCATGAGGAAAGAGGAAGGAGTAGAACTCGTCTATTTCGATTGTGAATGAGTTCTAAGATGTATTTCTGACGAACTACAGGTTACCTCCACAGAGAAGTGGAATTCACTATCGAATTAGAGCACAGAGCGACTCCTATTTCAAGAGCACCATTCCGCATGGCGCTAACCGAGATGAAAGAACACAACAAGCAACTGAAGGAATTGAAACAGAAGGGCTATATTCAACCTAGCGTTTCTCCTTGGGGAGCGCCCGTTCTCTTTGTCCGGAAGAAAGACCGATCCCTCCGACTGTGTATTGATTACAGGGAGCTCAACAAGATGACGATCAAGAATAAGTACCCTATACCTCGGATCGACGACTTGTTTGATCAACTGCAAGAGGCAAGGGTATTCTCGAAGATTGACTTGCGATCAGGATACCACCAGTTGAGAATTAAGGAATCGGATATACCGAAATCTGCTTTCAGATCCCGGTACGGGCATTATGAATTCGTAGTGATGCCGTTTGGACTTACCAATGCTCCTGCGGTATTCATGCAATTGATGAATCGGGTATTCTTGGAATACTTGGATAAATTTGTGGTCGTCTTCATTGATGACATCTTGATATATTCGAAGGACGCAGAGGAGCATGCCGAACATTTGCGTGTGGTATTGAGCACCTTGAGGAAGGAACAGCTGTATGCAAAGCTTTCAAAATGCGAGTTTTGGCTCAGGGAGGTAACTTTCCTTGGGCATGTGATATTAGCCGACGGAGTTCAGGTGGACCCAAAGAAAGTCGAAGCAATCTTGGAATGGGAAGCCCCTAATAACGTGAAAGAAGTCCGGAGTTTCTTAGGACTTGCTGGATATTATCGCCGCTTTGTAGAGGGATTTTCCAAAATTGCTCGTCCGCTCACTCATTTATTCTGAGAAAACTCAAAATTTCAAGTGGGATGAGAAATGCCGGTGGTTTGTGAACTTAAGAAGAGACTCGACGGCACCTATATTAGAATTACGGATGGAACCAGTGGATTCATGGTGTCTGACGCTTCAAATCGAGTGCAGGATGTGTGTTGATGCAAAGAGATAAGGTGATTGCCTATGCTTCTCGGCGGTTGAAACCATACGAGGTTAATTACCCGACTCATGATCGGAGCTAGCGTGTAGTCTTTGCTTTGAAAATTTGGAGACATTATTTGTACGGCACTCATTGTCGATCTTTACCGATCATAAGAGCCTCAAGTATATTTTCATGAAAGAATTAAACATGAGGCAGAGAAGGTGGTCAGTAATTGATCAAGGATTACAACTTGGAGATTCTCTATCATCAGGAAAGCAAACGTAGTAGCCGATGCATTGAGCCGTAAACACATTTCTCTTCGAGTGTTGGAAGCACTTACATCCCAAACCGGTATTCAACGAGCCCGATCCGCGAAGGATTGAAGTATGGGCACCGGGAATTCAAGGGCAACTATATGTGATGGGCCCGACTTCATCACTAGTCGAGAGATCAAGTCTAAGCGGTTGGACGATTCTCGATCCTTCGATTATGTGATGAAGTAAAGAAAGGAAAAGCCCTGGATTCGTGATACAAGATGATGGAGTTACGAGATTTGAGCCGACTTTGCGTTCGATGATGATGATTTGAGACGGACTATTACGAAGGAAGCTCACGGCGCGCCTATTCTATTCACCAGGCGGCAGTAAGATGTATAAGGATTTAAAACAAAACTTACGGTGGGGAAATATGAAGAAGGGCGTAGCGAGCACGTTTCGAGGTGCTTGACTTGTCGGCATGTTAAGATTGAACATCGGCGACTGCAGGTATGTTAAAGCCGCTTAGATCCACGAATGGAAGTGGGAGGACATCTCGATGGATTTCATCACCCGGTATGCCAAGGACTAGAAAGGGAATGAAAATGATTTGGGTAGTAGTAGATCGACTAACAAAGTCGGCTCATTTCCTATGAATTAAAGATACATGGGGACCAGAGAGATTGGCGCGAGTATATATTGCTGAGAAAGTCAGATTGCATGGGACGCCGAAGACCATTATTTCGGATCGAGATGGTCGTTTCGTGTCGCACTTCGGAAAGCGCGATTCACGGGGCCTGGGAGAGCTCAACTTTAGCACGTCTTATCATCCCCAAATGGACGGTCAGTCCGAAAGGACTATTCAAACCGTAGAAGACATGCTTAGAGCTTGTGCGTTGGATTGGTCAACTGATTGGGAAGTTCACTTGCCCTTGATCGAATTCACTTATAACAATAGTTGGCATGCTTCAATTAAGATGGCACCATTTGAAGCTTTATGCGGAGAAGATGCCGATCACCCTTGTCTGGAATGATTCTTGGATTTGATCGGACGGGCGAATTGATAATTGGACTCAAGAGAAGATAGCTTTGATTCGAGAAAGGCTGTTGCGCCAGTCGACAAAAGTTTCTGTGACGTACATCGTCGTCCTCTAGAGTTCGACGTTGGGGAACATGTACTATTGAAGGTGTCTCCTACACTGGGGATTTTCAGTTTTGGGAGGAGAGGTAAGCTTAGTCCAAGATATATCGGACCATTCGAGATCCTCGAGAGGGTTGGAAATTTAGCATACAGGTTGGCCTTACCGCCATCGCTGAGTCAAGTTCACAATGTGTTTCACGTATCCCAATTGCGGAAGTATGTACTGGACCCCAGTGACGTCATTGAATTCGACGAAATCGAGATAGCTAATGACGGCACCTTCGAGGAGAGACCAATCAAGATACTTGAGAGTCGGATCAAACAATTGAGGAGTAAACCAATACATTTGGTTAAAGTACAATGGTCACGACATGGAGTCGAAGAGGCCACTTGGGAAACGGAGGACAGTATGAAGACTAGATATCCAGAGTTGTTTTCATCTTAAGTTTCGGGACGAAACTTCTTTTTAGGGAGGAAGGATGTAATACCCGAGATTTCTGATATGTATTTGGAACTTGTAACATTGTAATTGTGCACTTTGATCTGAGAATTTTCTCCGTATTTCATAATCCGATGTTGTTGAGCATATGATTTCGTGTATGTGATTTAAAAAAATTGTAATTCTGCGCATGTAGCGCACGCTATCGGCTATGTGTAGCGTACGCTAACATGGATCCATAGCGCATGCTACAAAGGAACATTAGCGCACGCTATGCGTGGTCAATTTGATTGAGACGTGTGGTAGGTGAGATCAGGCCGGGGATCTTGGTCGGATTGTGTCGGGATGAACCTGGACGGCTTTCGGGAAAAGCCAAGTCAACGCCTTAGCGCATGCTACAAGGCATGTGCATAGCGCGCGCTACGTGCTGAGTACAGTTAAGTCAGTAGACGTTAGCGCACGCTACGAGTAGGGACTAGCGCGCGCTAATAACCATTTCCTATAAATAGAATAACATCCTTTTCGTATTTTCAGTCCTTTCTTTTCCCTCATCCGAATTCTTATACTTAGAGTATAACTTCCTACATCCTAAACACCTCATATCAACATCCTAGCTCGTGGTTGAAGATTGTAGATCATTGAGGATTGGTGTTCGAGCCTTCGATGTTGGATTGCTTCGATTTTTCCTTGTTCTTCACTACTTTGAGGTAGGTGATTCTTCACCAATATTAGTAGTGTTCTAAAGGACGATTTGATCATGTTTTTATAGTCAGTTATGTCGTTCTAAATCGATCATCATGTGTTAGGAGGATATTTTCGACGTTTCGGCACTTATTCATCGTATGAACCCTTGAACCTTTTTAGTTTTTGGACTCTTAAGCAGCTTCAAACCAATTTGTGATCAGTAGACGGATATTACCTAGTTGTTACGTTTTACACATTGGAATCATGCGTTTTGGAATGTAGGACGAACGGAACTTAGAATATTTCCTTGAAGATCGAGATGAATGATAGTGTAGTAATGATTATACGTATCTTTGAATCTCATAGTCATTTAGTACGTATAGAACTTTCACAAACCTTATTAGCATGATATGCTCGGGGATGGCATGTTTTATCACCATAGAATTCATGAGTTCATCACCTTTCAATCCAGTTTTCTGTCAGTAGTAATCTGCCATGCACGGTTAACGCACGCTAACATACGTTAGTTAATGTGCGCTATCGGGGATAAGTTGACGCACGCTACGTGTGGTACGTAACCTACGTTATGATATCAGCCGAGTCAGTCGGCTGATCAGAGAGAACTGTAGTCCGTGGCTAGCGTACGCTAGGCTTATACGATAGCGTACGCTAACAGGCAGGCTTAGCGCACGCTACATAGAGTACGTAGCGTACGCTAAGTGGTTCAGGCAGATTGCATATTTTGAGCTTTTGGGCCGTAGATCGAATTGTTAGGCAATCGTTCGACTTGAGATGATTTATATATCATTTCTTTTGTTAAGGTTCGAGCTTGCTACGTTGATCGAAGGAGGCGGCCTTCGAGTGTGTTGAGATCATTGAAGTATTTCGTTCTTGCCATCTTCGAGGCAAGTATCGTAATGTGTTAAAATTGATATTTTGAGCATGTTTGTGGCTTATTCATGTTGTTGAACATGGAAATTAATTTGTTGAATTGTCATGATATTCGTTATCTAGTATTTGTATGTTCATGTTGATGAACATAATGATTTGGCATATGTGTATGCATGAGTTGTATTTGTGTACGTTGTACGATCTATCTCGAGGGCTGGATCGGATGTCCACCTCGTGTTGGTCCGACGGATCATCTTGGGATCTAGGTGAGGCGCTGGATCATTGGATGGGTTATTTCCACCTCGTGTTGGTCCGACGGGATCATCTTGGGATCTATGCTGAGGGCGCTGGATCATTGGAATACCCTTGCTGTGTTAATGGAATCTTGTGGATTCGCATTATCGGATTTCGGTAGCGGAAGTCCGTGTGGTGTATCTTGTTATGTATTGTTGATGCATATTTGATTCGTTTAAATGATACTTGTACTAGCATCGTTTTGCTAACCCCTTCGGGGGTGGACATTTGTTTTGATGTTCAGGTAGCGAGGAGCGGGGAAAGCGACCACGATGCAGACGTGATGACGAAGGGGTTCAGTGATGTTTGTTTGTTGTTGGTGATTTGTTTGATTTCAGTACTCGAGTACGCGTGTCTTATTAATATCATTTCGATATGGTTGTATTAATTACTTGTTGAACCAGTTGAATGGTTTTGTAAACTTGAATTTCCGCAGTATTGATGTCTTACATTTACACTTCTTTTAAATTAGCCTTGTAAATCCTTACTTAAAAGGTTTACGGCGCTGTAATTATCCCGAATATCTCGGGGTGTTACAGAATATGGTATCAGAGCTAAGATTTATGGATATCTTGGCAGTCGGGTTTTAAGTTGGGTCTGTTTACGTTATTGATTTACGAGTTGCTCGTAACATCACTGTTCCGCCAAAAGTCGTCATGTGGACCGTGGTTGTAAGTCTCCTAATCTCTCATAATACCGTTTTACTTAATTACTGTTTGAGTATTGACGGGCTTTATTTCGTAAACTTTGTCCTGGATATTGAGGAATTGTGTTTACAGTATGTTGAGAGGAGGACGTGGATGCGGACGCGGTCGTGGACGCGGACGGGGTAACATGAGACAGGAGGATTCCGCAACTACCCCGGAATTATCACCTAGTCGAACCGATTCCCATTCTGGAGGGCAGCAAGGATCAGCGAATGACGACGCAAATCCTAACATGCCGGGAGTGCTTCAACAGGTGGTGGCGCAGATAAACCGATTCGCGGGTAGTCGGCCGTATGCGAGACGGCGATGGGGCAGCGGCACCACGAGGATAGCCGGGAGACAGATGGCTTCTTGAGGTGGTCAAATTGCACCCGCCAAAATTTGTGGATCTGTGAGGCACTTACTTGGGATCACCGGCTTAAGGAGTTAGAGAAGATATTCTCGGGTCTTAAGCATCCAGAGACCGGAAGGTTCCCATTGCCCAGTATTTTACCGACCGGGAGGCCTTTGATTGGTGGGAAGCTATCCGAACCGAGAATCATAATGCGGATTGGACGGAATTCAAAATAATGATGGAAGCACAGTATTGTCCTCGTCCAGTTAGAGAGGCAAAGATCCGAGAGTTTTTCTCACCACGAGTTGGAAGCATCTGTGATGATGTAATCAAAATTTTTAATCATCAGCTGACTTGTGTGCGACACTTGGTCAGAACGGAGGCAGAAAAGATTTTCCATTTCGATATGCGGATGAAGCCGGAGATTCAGCAGTACATGTCCGGGTTCGAGTGTACTACGTTACGACAGTATCAAGACAAAGCGCTGGCCTACGACATGAAAGAGGCGGCGGTGGAGAAATCAGTGGAGGCAAAGAAGCAGAAGGTGACCGGCAACTTTTCAGAAAACAAGAGTGGTGGGCCCCGCAAGGGCCAGTCTTCCTTTTATTCGGCTAGGAAACCTCCACATCCTTCCAGAGGTGGAAAGAAGTTCCGGACTACATCAGCAGTTTCGGACGCATCAAAGAAATGCTACAATTGTGGTCGAGCAGGGCATATCCGACGTGATTGCCCCGCATCTTCTGTGACTTGTTACGATTGTGGACAAGAAGGGCACCGTGCGGCCTTCTGTGGAGTTGCTACTAGGTCTTTTGGTACTCGCACTCCAGCGCGATTCGAAGGAGACAAGTGTGAACCAGACGCAGCAGAGTGGATTTCAACGGCGAGCGTTGGGAAGAGAGAGACATCCAGTCCGGGTCCGTTCCTCCGCGCGCATGCGATATGAGGAAATCGGCGATCGAACAACTGTTGTTGCATCAGTGCGATTGGATCCTTTTGCAACTTGATTAGTGTTTTATTCGATTAGGAGCTACACATTCTTTCGTATCATTGAACTGTGTAAATCGTTTAAAAATCTCGTGCTTATTTGATTGTGAACCATATGTTGTGGGTTTGCCGAGTGGAGAGAGAATTGTGGGAACCCTAGAGGCTAGAGATTTTCCAGTGTCTATAGGAGGGAGAGATTGGCCATCGAATCTTATTGTAGTTGACATCTACGGTGACGATTTAATTCTCGGAGACGATTGGCTCAACCGTTATGGAGCTATTCTGAATTACCGAGAGAGAGTCATTTCTATCATTGCTAATGACGGATCTGAACACTTATTCCGAGGATGGAGACCAGGAAGCTCGGGAAAATTGATCAAAGCAATGAAAGCCGTGAAATTACTGAAGCAAGGATGTCATGGACTTTGGTGTTATGCCATGAGGAAAGAGGAAGGAGTAGAACTCTCGTCTATTTCAGTTTTGAATGAGTTCTCAAATGTATTTACTGACGAACTACCTGGGTTACCTCCGCAGAGAGAAGTGGAATTCACTATCGAATTAGAGCCTGGAGCAGCTCCTATTTCCAGAGCACCATACCGCATGGAGCCAACTGAGATGTATGAACTCAAGAAGCAACTGGAGAAATTGTTACAGAAGGGCTATATTCAACCTAGTGTTTCTCCTTGGGGAGCGCCCATTCTCTTTGTCCAGAAGAAAGACGGATCCCTCCGACTGTGTATTGATTACAGGGAGCTCAACAAGATGACGATCAAGAATAAGTACCATATACCTTGGATCGACGACTTGTTTGATCAACTGCAAGGGGCAAGGGTATTCTCGAAGATTGACTTGCGATCAGGATACCACCAGTTGAGAATTAAGGAATCGGATATACCGAAATCTGCTTTCAGATCGATGCAGGCATTATGAATTCGTAGTGATGCCGTTTGGACTTACCAATGCTCCTGCGGTATTCATGCAATTGATGAATCGGGTATTCTTGGAATACTTGGATAAATTTGTGGTCGTCTTCATTGATGACATCTTGATATATTCGAAGGACGCAGAGGAGCATGCCGAACATTTGCGTGTGGTATTGAGCACCTTGAGGAAGGAACAGCTGTATGCAAAGCTTTCAAAATGCGAGTTTTGGCTCAGGGAGGTAACTTTCCTTGGGCATGTGATATCACCGACGGAGTTCAGGTGGACCCAAAGAAAGTCGAAGCAATCTTGGAATGGGAAGCCCTAATAACGTGAAAGAAGTCCGGAGTTTCTTAGGACTTGCTGGATATTATCGCCGCTTTGTAGAGGGATTTTCCAAAATTGCTCGTCCGCTCACTCATTTATTCTGAGAAAACTCAAAAGTTCAAGTGGGATGAGAAATGCAGTGGTTTTTGACGAACTTAAGAAGAGACTGACGGCGGCACCTATATTAGCATTACGGATGGAACCGATGGATTCATGGTGTCAATGACGCTTCAAATCGAGTGCAGGATGTGTGTTGATGCAAGGAGATAAGGTGATTGCCTATGCTTCTCGGTAGTTGAAACCATACGAGGTTAATTACCCGACTCATGATCTGGAGCTAGCAGCTGTAGTCTTTGCTTTGAAAATTTGGAGACATTATTTGTACGGCACTCATTGTCAGATCTTTACCGATCATAAGAGCCTCAAGTATATTTTCAGTCAGAAAGAATTAAACATGAGGCAGAGAAGGTGGCTGGAATTGATCAAGGATTACGACTTGGAGATTCTCTATCATCCGGGGAAAGCAAACGTAGTAGCCGATGCATTGAGCCGTAAACCTGTTTCTCTTCGAGTGTTGGAAGCATTTACATCCCAAACCAGTATTCAACGAGAACTGATCCGCGAAGGGATTGAAGTATGGGCACCAGGAATTCAAGGGCAACTATATGTGATGGAACTGACTTCATCACTAGTCGAGGAGATCAAATCTAAGTAGTTGGACGATTCTCTGATCCTTCGATTATGTGATGAAGTAAAGAAAGGAAAAGCCCCAGGATTCGTGATACAAGATGATGGAGTTCTGAGATTTCAGAGTCGACTTTGCGTTCCCGATGATGATGATTTGAGACGGACTATTCTGAAGGAAGCTCACATCGCGCCCTATTCTATTCACCCGGGCAGCAGTAAGATGTATAAGGATTTAAAACAAAACTTCTAGTGGGGAAATATGAAGAAGGACGTAGCAGAGCACGTTTCGAGGTGCTTGACTTGTCAGCAAGTTAAGATTGAACATCAGCGACCTGCCGGGATGTCAAAGCCGCTTCCGATCCCTGAATGGAAGTGGGAGGACATCTCGATGGATTTCATCACCAGTATGCCAAGGACTAGAACGGGAATGAACATGATTTGGGTTGTAGTTGATCGACTAACCAAGTCAGCTCATTTCTTAGGGATTAAAGATACATGGGGACCCGAAAGATTGGCGCGAGTATTTATTGCGGAGATAGTCAGATTGCATGGGACGCCGAAGACCATTATTTCGGATCGAGATGGTCGTTTCGTGTCGCACTTCTGGAAAGCAGTTCACAGGGCTCTGGGGACTGAGCTCAACTTTAGCACGGCTTATCATCCCCAAACGGACGGTCAGTCCTAAAGGACTATTCAAACCGTAGAAGACATGCTTAGAGCTTGTGCGTTGGATTGGTCAACTGATTGGGAAGTTCACTTGCCCTTGATCGAATTCACTTATAACAATAGTTGGCATGCTTCAATTAAGATGGCACCATTTGAAGCTTTGTACGGGAGAAGATGCCGATTACCCTTGTGGTGGAATGATTCTTCGGATTTGATCGGGACGGAACCGGAATTGATAATTCAGACTCAAGAGAAGATAGCTTTGATTCGAGAATGACTGTTGACTGCCTAGAGTCGACAAAAGTCTTACGCAGACGTACGTCGTCGTCCTCTAGAGTTCGACGTTGGGGAGCATGTACTATTGAAGGTGTCTCCTACACGAGGGATTTCCGTTTTGGGAGGAGAGGTAAGCTTAGTCCAAGATATATCGGACCATTCGAGATCCTAGAGAGGGTTGGAAATTTAGCATACAGGTTGGCCTTACCGCCATCGCTGAGTCACGTTCACAATGTGTTTCACGTATCCCAATTGCAGAAGTATGTACTGGACCCCAGTCACGTCATTGAATTCGACGAAATCGAGATAGCTAATGACGGCACCTTCGAGGAGAGACCAATCAAGATACTTGAGAGTCGGATCAAATAATTGAGGAATAAACCAATACACTTGGTTAGAGTACAATGGTCACGACACGGAGTCGAAGAGGCCACTTGGGAAACGGAGGACAGTATGAAGACTAGATATCCAGAGTTGTTTTCATCTTAAGTTTCAGGACAAAACTTTTTTTTAGGGAGGAAGGATGTAATACCTGAGATTTCTGATATGTATTTGGAACTTGTAACATTGTAATTGTGCACTTTGATCTGAGTATTTTCTCCGTATTTCATAATCCGATGTTGTTGAGCGTATGATTTCGTGTATGTGATTTAAAAAAAATTGTAATTCTGCGCATGTAGGACACGCTATCGTCTATGTGTAGCATACACTAACATGGATCCATAGCGCACGCTACAAAGGAACATTAGCGCACGCTATGCGTGGTCAATTTGATTGAGACGTGTGGTAGGTGAGATCAGGTCGGGGATCTTGGTCGGATTGTGTCGGGATGAACCTGGACGGCTTTCGGGAAAAGCCAAGTCAATGCCTTAGCGTACGCTACAAGGCATGTGCATAGCGCGCGCTACGTGCTGAGTACAGTTAAGTCAGTAGACGTTAGCGCATGCTACGAGCAGGGACTAGCGCGCGCTAATAACCATTTCCTATAAATAGGACAACATCCTTTTCGTATTTTCAGTCCTTTCTTTTCCCTCATCCGAATTCTTATACTTAGAGTATAACTTCCTACATCCTAAACACCTCATATCAACATCCTAGCTCGTGGTTGAAGATTGTAGATCATTGAGGATTGGTGTTCGAGCCTTCGACGTTGGATTGCTTCGATTTTCTCCTTGTTCTTCACTACTTTGAGGTAGGTGATTCTTCACCAATATTAGTAGTGTTCTAAAGGACGATTTGATCATGTTTTTATAGTCAGTTATGTCGTTCTAAATCGATCATCATGTGTTAGGAGGATATTTTCGACGTTTCGGCACTTATTCATCGTATGAACCCATTAACCTTTTTAGTTTTTGGACTCTTAAGCAGCTTCAAACCAATTTGTGATCAGTAGACGGATATTACCTAGTTGTTACGTTTTACACATTGGAATCATGCGTTTTGGAACGTAGGACGAACGGAACTTAGAATATTTCCTTCAAGATCGAGATGAATGATAGTGTAGTAATGATTATACGTATCTTTGAATCTCATAGTCATTTAGTACGTATAGAACTTTCACAAACCTTATTAGCATGATATGCTCGGGGATGGCATGTTTTATCACCATAGAATTCATGAGTTCATCACCTTTCAATCCAGTTTTACGTCGTGTAATCTGCCATGCACGGTTAACGCACGCTAACATACGTTAGTTAATGTGCGCTATCGGGGATAAGTTGACGCACGCTACGTGTGGTACGTAACCTACGTTATGATATCAGCCGAGTCAGTCGGCTGATCAGAGAGAACTGTAGTCCGTGGCTAGCGTACGCTAGGCTTATACGATAGCGTACGCTAACAGGCAGGCTTAGCGCACGCTACATAGAGTACGTAGCGTACGCTAAGTGGTTCAGGCAGATTGCATATTTTGAGCTTTTGGACCGTATATCGAATTGTTAGGCAATCGTTCGACTTGAGATGATTTGTATATCATTTCTTTTGTTAAGGTTCGAGCTTGCTACGTTGATCGAAGGAGGCGGCCTTCGAGTGTGTTGAGATCATTGAAGTATTTCGTTCTTGCCATCTTCGAGGCAAGTATCGTAATGTGTTAAAATTGATATTTTGAGCATGTTTGTGGCTTATTCATGTTGTTGAACATGGAAATTAATTTGTTGAATTGTCATGATATTCGTTATCTAGTATTTGTATGTTCATGTTGATGAACATAATGATTTGGCATATGTGTATGCATGAGTTGTATTTGTGTACGTTGTACGATCTATGCTGAGGGCGCTGGATCGGATGTCCACCTCGTGTTGGTCCGCGGGATCATCTTGGGATCTAGTGAGGCGGATCATTGGACGGGTTATTTCCACCTCGTGTTGGTCCGATGGGATCATCTTGGGATCTATCTTGAGGCTTGGATCATTGGAATACCCTTGCTGTGTTAATGGAATCTTGTGGATTCGCATTATCGGATTCCGGTAGCGGAAGTCCGTGTGGTGTATCTTGTTATGTATTGTTGATGCATATTTGATTCGTTTAAATGATACTTGTACTAGCATCGTTTTGCTAACCCCTTCGGGGGTGGACATTTGTTTTGATGTTCAGGTAGCCGAGGAGCAGGGAAACGACCACGATGCCGATGTGATGACGAAGGGGTTCAGTGATGTTTGTTTGTTGTTGGTGATTTGTTTGATTTCAGTACTCGAGTACGCGTGTCTTATTAATATCATTTCGATATGGTTGTATTAATTACTTGTTGAACCAGTTGAATGGTTTTGCAGTATTGATGTCTTACATTTACACTTCTTTTAAATTAGCCTTGTAAATCCTTACTTAAAGGGTTTACGGCGCTGTAATTATCCCGAATATCTCGGGGTGTTACAATATGTCAGGCTTTCAATAGGATACAGAGAGTGACGTCCAATTCTTAATCTTCGTTGACCTTCTTGGTCGTTTTTTACTGACCTTATTGATCAGCTAGTTGCATTGTAATTAGCATGGTACATCATGATGGGAGGATTTTCGACGCCATAATATGCCTCGAATATCTCAGGGGTGATACATATAAAAAAATAAATATATAATGGCCTCACGAATTTGGTGTGGGGCAAGTTGATATTGATATTTTATAATGCTCATCCCTATGTTTTACGGTGCGGAGAGTGCTGTTAGATGGATAAAAATTCATAAAAATGATATGAAAAAAAAATATTTGGAAGAAGTATTTTAATTTTAAAAAACGAGAGGTTTAGGTTTTACATGCCTCATATAAAAATTTAATTTTAATTCATAAAAATTTATATGGAAAAATATTTTCTTTGGGAGGAATGATTTAGTAGAAACAAAATGGAAGCTTTAGAGGTAAGTCTTAATAATTTACACACCTCATCGTCGCATCGAGGTATTTTTCTTGATTTCCTATAGTTGACTTTTTGGGAGATTTGTTCTTGATTTCGTTTTCCATCTAATTTTGAAAAACCGATTGTTGTTAAAATGATGTTGTTAAACATATCCCATGGATTGTATATCCATATTTCAGTTTGGAATTTTGTTTTCATCTTTTGTCGGGTCGATTCGTGTTCTTGGCCATTTTGGAAACCCTTGCACTTTCGTCGTTTGTTCCTTTAATTCAGCGGCTTTGGGTCGTGCTGTGGAATTCATTTTCATTGTTGTTATTGTCGTTCATAGTTTTGTCACGGGTTGGCATCCAGCGGAGTCGGCAGGTTCATAGTCGGTTTGTGTCATCCTACTTCGGTCGATTCTCCGTGTTTGTGATTATTCGAGACAAGTACCTTGTCCATGCATTTCTTGTTTTGCGGATACGATGGTCGGTGGTCGTTTTGGTGTGTTTGTTTGGTTATTTGAAATGGACTTTCAAAATATTCGGTTTAGCCTCGTTAAAGGCTATTTTTCAAAACCGCGTGTATTTTGTGAATGTTGTGTTCGTAAATGATTAAGTGAATCCCATGGATATGTTCGATGTTGGTGTTGTGATTTGATAATATACAAAATATACATATATTATCCCATTCGGTGCGTTGTGACTCGACGATTGTGTCGTGTTATGTATTTGTTTCCTTTGAGTGAATTGTTTGGATATCTTGGCGTACTGTGTTATGTGTGTGAATGTGTGGATATGGGCGGGGTCTACGGTGACACATGGCTTGTGATCATCTGGTCAGGATGCAACAAGTGATTGATCCAACCGTGAGAGCCTAAGGATACATACGGTGACACATGACTTGCGATCATGTGGTCAGGAGACAACAAGTGATTGATCCAACCGTGAGATGACGTGGCAAGTGATCACTGTGGTATAAGAAAACCTATGGTGATACATGACTTGTGATCATGTGGTCAGTAGACAACAAGTGATTGATCCAACCATGAGATGATGTGGCATGTGTTCACGGTGGTATATATATGATTTTGGACGTGTTTTAGCAGGTCGAGCACCTTGGATGTGTTACCGAGATTTCGTATCTTGGGTAGTTATATTTTGTTGACCTTATGTTCGTCGAGGACACATGATGTGGGCTTTGAACCCGGTGAATTATTGTTGGTTTTTATTTGAAAAAACAGATCTTTGGGCTGTGACCCCTGTTGGTTTGGAAAGAGAAGGATTCGATAATCCTAAATTGTTTCCCATTAAAACTCCCGAGGGTATTTTAAACCATTTTTCAAACTGTTCTCGTGTTTTGTGACATTTTTTGTGACCTTTCGAATTTGGAAAGTTTTACTCAAACTCTTGCCTCGGGACATATTTCCATTATGTTTGAATCTTTGAGGATTCTTGGTTATTATTATTCTTGGAATATGATTTGTATGACTCGTATTTTGCACTTTGTACTTGCACTGGCAAAATAGTAGAATTTTGCTAACCTCCGAGTAATCGGGGGGTGGATGTCTGTATTGTATTCAGGTTTTGGGGAGCATTACACAGGGTTGGCATGAAGGATGATGAAAGATGATTGATACTAATCACATGAGGACCCGTGCGATATCGTATTAGTTTAGTTGTACTTTATTTCCACTTTAGTATTTTTCCCCGTTGGACGGGAGTGTGTTGTATTTTGACCAAAAGATCATCCAAAAGATCTTGTTATTGAAAACATCGATGATGGTATTCAAACACGAAGAAGAACTCCCGACTATAAAAATCATTTTGCCTTCGTATCCGAAATTGAACCCAAAAATGTGTCTGAAGCTCTAGATGACGAAAGTTGGGTAATGGCAATGCAAGAAGAACTTGCATAATTCGAGCGAAACAAAGTATGGAATTTGGTCCCCGCATCGGAAGATAAAATTATTATCGGAACCAAATGGGTGCACAAAATCAAGCGCGATGAAGACGGATACCCAGTCTCGTTTAGTTGCCCAAAGTTACAATCAAGAAAAGGGTCTTGCTTATGAAGATGGAAAGTAGCAAATTTACCTCAACTCCAATCTCTTCTACATTAAAACCAGACAAAGCCGAAATGGGAAATCAGTCGATCAAAATTTATTTTGAGGTATGATCGGCTCTCTGCTTTATTTAACTGCATCTAGACCAGATATAATTTTTGCTACATGCTTATGTGCCATATTTCAATAAAATCAAAAGAAATCTCATTTAACTGCTTGTAAACGAATTTATTGTTATTTAAATGGATCTATTGGTCTAGGAAGATGGTATCCACCATGTCTTGATTTTAATTTAATTACATATAATGACGCCGATTTTGGTGGCTGTAAGATTGACAAGAAAAGTACTAGCGACATATGTCATTTTATTGGTTCATGCTTAATTTCTTGGGGAAGTAAAAAGCAGACTAGTGTAGCAATGTCTACAGCCGAAGCTGAGTAAGTGGATGCGGGTAGCGCATGTGCGCAAGTATTATGGATAAAAAATCAACTCTGTAATTATGATATTTATATTGAAAATACTCCTATTTTGTATGATAACACTAGCGCAATAAATCTTAGTAAAAACACTGTTTTGCACAGTAGAACCAAGCATATAAATATCGGACATCATTTCGTACGTGATCATATTCAAAAGAAAGATATATTTTTAATCTTTGTCGGTACCAAGGATCAATTCGCAGATATTTTTACAAAACCCTTACCCGAGGAATCCTTTAACACTATTCGCTTACAACTCGACACGGGACATATCGACAAAATAATCATTAAACAAATATTAGACTTGCAATCTATTTAAATATCTTAACCTAAGTTAAATTCTAAAAAAGATAGCGTATGCTAGCTATATAGCATAACGTATGTAATAATCACCCATATGCATTTGCGGAAAGTGTCAATATTATATAGGGTTACATAGCAGGACAACCTACGTTACAAGACATACATAACATATGCAAAGGACTATGCATAACATATGCTATGTTTGAAAATGAACCGTTGTGCAGTTTCCAGAAGGTCAACATATTGAACGGTCATCTACAAAATAACGTACGCTACAGATACTTGATAGCGGCCGCTAAGTGTTTGAAGCTGAATTCAAAATTAGACCGTTGATGTCATCCAGGGTTTACCATATCTAACGGCTATCCGAAGATAAAGATAACACACGTAATCAATGATTAGCATACACACGGGAAGAGCCATAAGCTACTGCCTAGAATTGGACTAAGTGTTGCGGACGTTACACTAATGAAGTAACATACGCTATGGTCTTAACGTACGTAACTCATGATACTTAACGTACGTCAAAGAGGACTACTATACCAACGGGAAAGAGGCTCATAAATGCTATAAATAGAGGTATTTGGCGGTGTTGAAGAACACAAGAATTCTCTGAATATATCAAGTAATTATCTTATTCATTTGAGCTTCATTATAGCATATACTTTGAGAGATAATACTTCTTGCAACTGATACAAGAAGAATTGTTCTAACAATCTTCTATATATATATATTCTTGTATCACTCTGAGTTATTATTCGGTAAGTCAAGTAACTGTACTCACAATAATCATTGCAACTCTGTGAGATTGTCTTGTACCCCAAAAAACTAGAGTGATTATAGTTGTGGTTGTTCTTGAGCCCGGGAATCAAGAAATTGAAGTTCGGAACTATTCTTGAAAGTGCATTCAAGTTTTGAGAAAAGTCAAGAAATTGAGTTGGCACTAAACTATAAAGTGCATTCAAGTTTTGAGAAAAGTCATAGTCGATAACACTAGGTAAGGACGTAGGCTTTTGGATAGCCGAACATCTCGAACAACTTCTTGTGTCTTTTTATTTCTGTACTTTGTCTTTACTTCTAATATTTGCTTCCGCACGAAAAGAGTTCAAAACTCTACTCCACACTATTCAACTCCCATTCTAGTGTCGGTACCAACCTAACCGTATGAGATTTGGAACTACGGTTTCCGTTGTCTGATGATTTGAAAAGCGGGATAATGCTAAATTGGGTGTTATTATAATTGATAGTTGCAGTCTGAAGGCTCACAAAAATCACAGGGTCCACATTGAACTGCAACAAGTAATCTACATCAAAATCATTTCTTATCTTTATTTTTCTTCTTTTTTCACTTCACAATCAATTGAAAATAGAAAACAAACATATTTTGTTCTATAACTTTCAACAATACGACTGTTGTTTACTAATACTGTATGGCTCATTCCAACAACTGGTACATGCAATATCCATTCTTCTCCACCGCGATAGTAGAAACCATACCACTTGCCATTAAAATGAATAGTTAATTTTTTCAAAAACTCATATGTCAAATAAATTGGCAAACCCTAAATTAGATTCAACGAAACCATAATTTATAATATTTACACATATTAATTATTATTTAAATATTTTCTAATATTTCAAGTAAAAATATTAGTTGAAATTAAGCGATGCAAGAGATAAAATTTCATTATTAGTTAAATGTCATATTTTATTTCTCTGCAGTTGAAACCATCCTTGCTATTCGAGGTAATAGAGAGAGACCTGAATCGATCTTACTCGTAATTGTATAATTTGACGCGAATGCACTCGAATAAAGGTCAAATTCGATAATTTAGCTACCAAAAGAGTTGTTAAACTTGGGGCAAAAAAATTCTAATATATATAAAAGGGCACCGAAAATTTTTCCTCGAACGAAGAAAGCAACATCCCGACAATGACATGTTATACTGTGTACTTGTTGATGCTTCATTTTCCAAAAGTATGTAATATTACTATGAGAAATGTGGAATGGGCACTATTCTAAAAGACCTGCCAAGGCCCGATTAATCTTCACCTACGCGTTACTCTCTTTGGCTGTTTATATTTTTCTTTCAGTCAAGTTTTGCGTAATCCAATTTACACCGACTTGGCTCCCATCTAACGCTTGTCTAGCGGCAAACTATTTCTAGAATATTGGTAATAACCACGAAAAAAAGATAAGAAAAATGTATAGTTGCAATTAATTAGATGTCAAATCTGACAGTACACAAGTTTTATATTTTGAAAACAAGGACTAATTTAGAACTTTATATCAAGTGTAGTAAGAGGAATTGTACTCTCGGAAGAAAATACACTTTTCTTCTCCCCAAATTGTTAGTTATAGCAAAATGCAATTAATATATTTCTTTTGTCTAAATGAGACAAACAGTACTCTCTGTCCTAGTTCATTTGCAATATTTAAAAAATTCGTATATTTTATGTGAATAATTGAATGTAATAAATATATACGTTCTGTAATAATTAATAATGCGTACGCGGTTATGGATTAAAAAAGTAAAAGAATTAATGTGTGTATGGTGAAGATGGAAAGAAAAAATGTGGAAATTAAATATAATTCAAGTATTTAATAATATACAATAAAAGCTCATTTATCGAGATTTCAGCGCAGCACTTTTAAAGTGAAGTATAGCAGTGCGGTAGTAGTCTTCGTGAGGGTTTCCGTAAAGGCGGTTTGGTTTTCACAATGTTTCATTTCCGCCAACCCAAAGCAAAAAGTAAAGAGAGACGGAACAAAGTAGGCCTGAAACCCTAAAACATATAATGCCGCCACATGGAGATCGTAACCGGTATCAAGGAAGAGGTCGGATCGTCCATATATAGGGCGCGGCGGTGGTAGAGATGGAGCCGGCGGTGCTGGTGCTGGTGACCGAGGAGAAAATCGCGGTGCTGGTGGAGGCGTAGCAGGCGGTAGTGGTTCTGGTGGTCAAAGAGGAAATCACGGTCCTTATAGAGGTTACAGAAGTCGAGATGGAGCTGGCAGTATCGGAGGTCGAGATGGATCTGGCGGTGGCGGTGGCGGAAAGTCACAGATGGAATCGCCCATTATCGTACTGGATGGTTTGCCGGTCCTAGGTATATTTCCTCCCCCCCCCTCTTTTTTAAGCATATTTGTGATAATACTCCTATACAGATATCTGTGGGTAGGAGTAACATGGTAAAAATCAAGGCTACATTAAATATTTTGCTTTGATTTCGTTCATTCCAAGGACTAGATTTAATATTTGCTAGATTTTGTTCGTCCTATGTATGGAATTTTGCTTTATGCTCTGCCACACATTATTAAATATTTATATTTTGACAATATGAAGTTATTGTTCTCAATTTTTTTCTTCTTATTCTTATATTTTAGAGTTTATTTCCTTTTTTTAGTTGGATACTTGATTTGGTTGGTAATAAAAGATACTGTCTAGAAATCCATACCAATGAAATCAGGAGTAATAGATTTGTTGATTTCCCCTCAGTTGTTTCATGTTCGTCTTTTCAGGAACTGCATCATTCCGGAAGCATGAGTAAGGTTTTCAGCTTACTCTCTCTCTCTATATATATATATATACATATATATATATATATAATTATATATATATATATCATACACACAAAACCTTTTATATACTACGTCACTCTTAAAGTGGCAAGAGTAGCACCTTAATCGTTCTCTTAGGGTGCAGGGTAAAATTTGCTCCATGCTTTTGGAAAATTCTCTTAGGGTGCAGGGGAATTGAATATGTTTTTTCGGATTGATAAATTGTATCTCGCACTCTATGATGTGACAACGTGATAAGTTTATGAGAAGTTTTAGATTTATAATAAATATGGCAAATGTATAGCAATATAGCAAGATGGACATAATTCCTGTTTGGTTTGATGCTCCATAGGGTTCGCCTCCATGTTGATTGACACCCCATTGTTTGGGAAAATCTTAAAAACTACGTATTTTTAATCTTCGTGTTTTATTTTAGCCGACACCAAAGCATTTTGGGACTAAGACCTGATGTTGTTGTTGTTTTAAAGAAGGAACAAAAATGTTCACAAAGAGGATTTAAACCCTGGTTAGAAAAACTAAGTTGTACGGCAAAAGCAACCCCAATCCATCAAACCAATGCCGCATTTTTTTTGATAACTGTTAGAATACTTTTATTCTATATTATGGATATTGTGTAATAACTAGTCACAAATATTACAGTAAACTTAATAAATTAAATTAAATGCAAATAAAAAAGGTATAAATGTTAAATCAATAAATAATATAAAATAAGAAATAATGTAAATCAAACCACCCCCATGTATTACAAGTCATGCGTTTTTTGTCCTACTATTGCGTCGTTTATCAAATCAGTCTCCCGTTCAACTTCCGTCCATCCTTCGTCCAATATAGACTACCTTTTTGCCGCATATACTTTCCAAAGTTATCAAACAACCCTTGTACTACAAATCATATATTTTTAGTCTCTTTGTTTAGTTAACTGTAATATTGGATTGGATATTTAGTTTAATGGATAACATTGACCATCATTATTTTTAATTAAATATTGATAAAATTTACAAAAAAATAATATTTTAAAAATATATATTGACAACTCCAACAACATTTTAGATGTTAAAATCTATTTGGGACTTGTCTGCCAAGTGTCTTCTAGCTGTATCATATGTCAACACACTTGACCAACCTACGACATCCTTTTTAAATCCTTACCTCGTCCTCGCTTTGAGTTATTACGATCTAAAATATTTTTTTCGATTGAACGATTTGAACAACGATTTTGTATGGGGATATTAAAGAATAATCTAGATATTAAGGAATAATTTAAAAACATATTTATTATGTATTTTTGTATTTTCTATACATTGTAATTTCGGGCTACACTTTGTACTTCTCTATTTAAGAGATGTTGTACGCCAATATGTATTGTATAGGGCTTAGCTACCATCAGTTTGGGCTCGCATTGAACTAACATCAATTTGATATTGGAAAATGACTTTTGTCAGTTTTTAATATTAACAAATATAAAATTATATTGAGAAATAACTTTAAAAGAAATATTATTTAATCATCCTTTCGTTTATTTATTAATTTATTAAATATTTATTTTAAATAGAGAATAGCCCACCACACTCCCACCGCCCGTACCCTGTATAACATGTAACACCTCCGACTCGATCGGGAATACCCTTCTCATAAGGATCTACCTAGCTCAATATGAATTGATAAACCACAAAGTTTGACCTTCAAGATTAAAGTAGAACTATATTACAACTCATACCAACACCATGGTCAACCTACTGCAGCATAAATGGGAAACATCTCAACAATATAATTAAATAAACTCGACCCATGTTGATTAGTATCACTACTTGTCATCTTCATGTAGATCGTGTGATTGCTCCGTCGGGCCACGAATACTTGAAATGCATAAAGAGCATTCGCCCCCAGATTGGAGTTAGAATTGAGATCGCTAATGCAAATATTCTATTTATACAAAATATATCACATAAAAATCAGTCCTGAATACAACTATTCAAAAAGAGTTCTAGAGAGGCTTTTACGTTTAAAAACAAACTCGAGTCTTGGAAAACATTTCAGAGGAAAACATTTCAGTAATCTGAAATGTTTTAAGACCTTAAGTCCATAGTTCACAATATCATCTAAAAATTATTTAAGATCACTGTTTTTTTGACATATGGGTACAATGTGAAACTCCTAGGAAACTGCTCCTTTAGTATAGTATGGTATAGTAGACAATTAGCACGCTTTCAGCAGATTAAGAAAATTACACAAAATACAGATTATGTCACGTAATCAGGAAGTTTTCATGTCCGATAAGAATAAAATATTTCCTATTAAAGTATCCTCCCAAAGCTTTTACATTTTGGCCAAACAGGTCAACAAAAGAACACAAAGAAGCCTTATCTATCCAAGAAGAGTTTAAAATAGCGAGATTCTTTCAACTCACCTGACTTTAATTAAATGGTAGATTGAACACAAACTTTGATAACATTTTGAAAATACGAAAACCAAACAGGAGCTTAGAAACCAAACTGAACTTCTTTCATAGAACAACTAGTTAATGCACATTTACCCTTGAGGCAGAGAACTTATAAGTTACAGTGGTTTACAATCTAACCGATATTGGCAATCAGAGACGTATACATAGAGAGAAAATGGTGTGTTCTGTTTATACTTCATCACTACTGGACTTTTCTGCTTCCATGTGCTAATATTCCGTCCATTGCTTGAGATTGAGTTTCACTTCCTTATCAACATTTAGTTCTCAAACATCATCAATAATAAGTTACTTCTAATTTTTATTATAAAGGATCAACAAAGGTACAAAAGATATAACCTAAATAACACCTTTAGTCATATGAATTTGTAGAATAGCACTAGTGTTAGACACTTATACTTTATGACATTGTACATTAGAATGGTTATGATTTTTTAGAACATCCATAAACTTGTGACTTACTCTTTTGAAATTGTAACTTACCTTAAAAAGCACATATCTACAGTGCGTGCTAAGCAATATTTGAAAAAATATCGAAAGTCCAAATAGAGCCTTCTAAACGTGTGAAAGTATATTACAAGTATATCGGAATTTGCTTACAAAAAAAATCTAAAAATGATAAAGTTAAGAGCTTATTTTGCCGTGAGAATACACGAACTATTGATTTTAAAATCTCAATATTTCTTGAAGTTGTGCGGTATTTCAAACCTGTACAAGTTCTCTATACATGCGTTAACACTATCGACCCTCTCTGGATATGCTTTCGCAACAATCAAGCATTTTGGAGTTTTGGACCAATATTCAGTGTAGAATTTATGGTAAACGTGAGGACATGAGTACTACATGTCACTAGTTGTGAAATGAGCTTTTATCTGCAGCCTCACTGCCTTGAAGAACATCACACCAATGTTAAAATGGTACTTGCTTTTAAGCAATATTTATTTTTTCACCACTTTGCAAGGTTACTTGACTTAAATTCTTTTATTACCGTTTTCAAATTATTTCTCGGCCACAGTACTACGAAGATATAATTTTAACGCTTCGAAAAAATTTGGCAACCGAGGTTTTTTTTCCAAACAATGATAGCATTTGAATATTGCCTTACATAGAAGATAAAGATTTTAGTTTAGTTCTTTATGATATATGTAGAGAATTGATAGCTTTAAGATCCTATTGGGAAGATTTTTATGTAGTTGGATTTTTGAATAGAAATGAGTCATTCAGTTTGAGGATATGGATTGCAGTGGATGGAAAAAACTTAATTTCACGACTACGGTGATCTAACAACCAAAGGAAATTGTTGTATGAATACATTAATTTTCTTTGATTGTTAGATCACAATAGCCACTTTTGAAATTAAGTGTTTTCCACCACGACAATCCATATCATCAATTGAAACGACATTTTCTATTTAAAAATCCAATTATATAAATGTCTCTCCATTTAAATCCTATAAGTATCCATTCTCTACCTATATCATAAAAAACTAAATTAAAATATTTGTCCTCTGTGTCGGGTAATATCTAAATGCTATCATTGTTTGGATAAAACCTCTTGGTTTGCAAAATTTGTTCGAAACGTTAAAATTGTATCTTTGTAATACGCTGGCCAACATAAACAATTTGCAAACGATAGAAAAAAATTAAGTCAAGTAATCTTGCAAAGTGGTGAAGAAATAAATGATTGCTTAAAAGCAAGTAGCCTTTTAACATTGGTGGTAATGTTCTCTGAGGCTGTGATGTTTGAGCCGATAAATGTTCATTTCACGGCTAGTGACATGTGGTACTCGTGTCTTCACGTTTACCATACTACACCAAAAATTGTTCCAAAGCTTCAAAATGTTTGGTTGTTGCGAAAGTCTATCCAGAGAGGATCAATAGCGTTAGCACCTATATAGATAACTTGTGCGAGTTTGAACTATCGAATGGTCGACAAGAAAGAAAAATTGATGATTTGAAACAATAGCTTTTGTATTATCACAGGGAAGTAAGTTCTTAACTTTACCCTTTTTAGATTTTTTGTAAGCGGATTATGATATACTTATAATATAGTTTTGCAGGTTTAGAAGACTATTTGGATTTTAGATGCTTTTCCTAATATTGCTTATCATGCTATGTGCTTTTGCAGAGTAAGTTAGAATTTCAAAAGAGTAAGTCACAATTTTACTGATTTTCTCAAAAGTCGTAACAATATTACATATGACGAAATGTGTTTTTTAGTTTATATATTTTGTACCTTCCTTGATCCTCTATAATGAATATTAGAAGTAGTTTATTATCAATAATATTTGAGAACTAAAATTTGATAAGGAAGTGAAACTAGATCTCAAGTAATGGATGTGTAGCGCATAGAGGGAAGAGTTAAGTAATTATAAAGTATAAACAAAACACACATTTCTCTCTCTATGCAGACTTGCCAATATTGGTTAGATTGTAATATGTTCCTTTTAAGATTTTCTGTCTAAATGTTAAATGCATTAACTAGCTCTTCTACGAAAGGAATTTAGTTTGGCCATCTAAACTCGTGTATAGTTTCTTATTTGCAAAATATTATTAAAGTTTGTGTTTCATCTAGCATTTAATTAAAGCGAAGTCCTTAAAAGATCGCTATTTAAACTCTTCTTGGCTAGCAGAGATGGTAATATAAAGTTTCCCAATGTTCTTTTATCGACTTTCTTGGCCAACATGTAAGAGCTTTGCCACGATACTTCTGCAGGAATATTTTATTCTTATCTACATGAAGACTTTCTGGTTAGTTGACAAATTTTTTACTTTGTGTAATTTTCTTAATTTGATAAAAGCATGCTAATTATGCCTGTTATGTTGTCTACTATACGTGTTCTTTTGTTGACTTCTTGGCTTAAATGTAAGAGTTTTGCCACCTCTGCAAGAATAATTTATTCTTATCGACATGAAGATTTCCTGATTACGACATAATTTTTACTTTGTGTAATTTTTTAATCTGCTAATAATGTCCGTTATGTTGTCTACTATACTAATGGGGGAGTTTCACATAGTCCCATATATAAAAAAATAGCGACCTATGTGTATGAGGAGTATTGGATCAATAGAAATATTGTTCCTCTTAAATGTTCAGTGTAAATATGTAGGTTGTCTTTCACAAGTCATATATGAATGATAATGTAATACCTTCAAGTTGAAGTCCTGATGATGGGTAATCCAAGACCAAGCCCAGCCTCTCATATTCCTAGAGAAGTTATTATTCTTTTCTTTTACCTACTCTGTATATTTTAAACTTGAACATCCTCAGCTCACCCTCCTATACACATTCATTTGGGCTGGAAAAAAATACCGTAAAAAAATTTCGAACTGAAAAACCAACAGAACCGAAACAAATTGGTTATCGATACCGAACCAATCCGATGTAATTCGGTTCGGTTTTGCATTTTATAAATAGAACCCATACCGAACCAAAATCGAACCGATATATTTGAATGAATAAAATAAGTATTATCAATGTTGTGCTTTTTTATTGTTTACGGAGTTCTATTTCTACCGTCTTCCTAATATAAGAATTCATATATAGATACACTTTTTGTTTCCCTGGTAACTACTTAGTAAAGAGTTTTTAGTGTGTGTGCGCATCTGGTATTTTGTGTAGAACACATTTTGGACTATTTATCTAAGTACATGTTTTATTTTAAATGTATTATTTGGATTCAACACTATCAATCCAGATTCAAAGCATGTGTTTATTTTTTAAATACATCGTAAAAACTCAGCATTATCAATTCATATTCAAAGTGTGTGTTTCATTTTTAAACCATATGCTGGACAATGCTGTGTGGTTGATATCGTCTTGACTCTTTTTTATATTTTACCTCCATCCACACCTCATGTTTTATTTCGGATCATGTGGTTGATATCGTCCTAAGAAGGCTTCTTAGGCATCTGTTCTAAGAAGCTTTGCCGAATTCCTCCTCTATGACTCTTTTCTCCATAAACTCCTTTTGTGACATCTGATGTGGTGGTTGTGTTTGCGACTGATTAACCGAGAATGACTGCGCACTACTGTCCCGGTGGCCCGATGACGCCCGGTTATTTGCCCCAGCAGTGGACGGAAAGGAACTGCTAGGTCCACGGGGACCCGTATAACGGCTGGGCTGCCAGCCCCAACTCGCGGATAGTAGCTCAACCCCCTACCCCCGCCAACGATTTATGAGCCATCGAAATTATGGCTCTGTCACCACATTCAACTCTCGCTTGATTTCGCGACCCAAGTGAATGTATCAAATAAGTCTTGTGCGTCTTTAGAACAAATTCTCAATCTTATCTCGTCCTTTAACCCGTGGAGAGAAATCCACAGACAATAGTTGTCAGCAATACCCTGAACAAGCACCAAATCATGCAGATGATGCGTCGACCTTAGAGGAGACTAGGGGAGTCCAACCCATCATCACTCGACTTCCCTTTCCCCCGTGCCAAATCGGACAGGAGGGCGGTAATTCCACCCAATTTCGCTGCCAGGGACCCGACTTCGGCAGATAACTCGTCGCTTCTCTTCTCTATCGCTGCAAATCGGTTCTCCGAATCCAAGGAGTTGATCGGTTATTGGACATCGACGCTCACCGCACCAAATTGATAGAGTAGAGAGAAATCAACGGATAAATTGATATGAAAGATTAGATAAAATTCAAGAAATCTCCTGCCCAAGCACAAAGTGCCGACTCAACAAACTAGGTTTTTCAATAATTCCTAGTAATGATTTACTTAGCTATATGCCTATATACCCACGCAGGGGCCTAATAATATTATTAACTAATTATTTCCATGCAGGGGCATGATAATAAAAGAATAAATACTAATACTAATAATAAAATATACTCCTGCCCGCGGTCCCCCTAACCCGGGGCCGTGCTCCGCGGCCCACGGCGAGTATAAACCTGTTCCTGTAACATACATATATCCCTTTTTATAGCCCTAATAATATACATGGAGATAATCCTGATTTCGTTCCCCAACAAACAACTCAATATTATGTATTGAAGAGGACTCGAAACTCCATGCTCTTTAGCACGAGATTTTGAGTCTCGTGTTTCTACCATTTATTTCACCACCAAGGCATCTTGAAAGTGTCTCTGTCAAACTCAGCTGTCTTCGACGACGTTGGCGCGGTACTCTGAATTGAGTAGATCAGATCAGTCGACTGTTCCGGCTAATCACGTTATGCTCAGTTGATAGCAAATAGCCCATTAATTATGTTCATTATTCTCCTGATTTTCATTCCTTGTTAGGGTGAATGTAGACTCGATAAGTAAAGGAAGATTGACTGGCTCCATAAGAAACCTCCTATTAGCCACAGAATGCAAGAAAAAGATCTGATATTTGTGTTAAACGAGTGCGTGTGCGTGTGTGTGTGTCCGGACTTATCTTTGTCGTTAACGAATTATAGAGTGTGTTCTTTTTAGATCAGCAGCTTATACGTGCATTTATTAGTTGATGATTATGGACAGAGTGATATAACCCATGAGCTTTTCTACTTTTTCTTTTTCTTTTTCTTTTTTTACTTGTAGATCTCTCTCTCTCTCTCTCTCTCTCTCTCTCTCTCTCTCTATATATATATATATATATATATATATATATATATATATATATGTATGTGTGTGTGTGTGTGTTATTCAGTGTGCGCGTCATGAAAGAGGCCTCTGATCTATTCGATACGTTTTGTGGATAATCATACAATATTTGAGAGAGTAATGGTAGTGTTTATCATCCTCCCTTTGGCTAAACAGTGAGATCTTCTTCGCTGGAAAACTTTTTGATTTTATTGAAATGAAGACTTACTGTTAATGTTGTATGAATGGGAAACTTGGGTTTCTATTTGATTATGAATGGAAGTTGCTTGGTATTTTCTATGAAATGATATAAATGTTAGCATTTAACATTTAAAAAATTATGTTTTCTCGTCGTATGAATATGAATTTTGCTCGTCTTTTGAATTGTATAACTACATTCACATGAGCAACTTCAAGTTTCTATGCCACACGGCTATATTGGAGAACAGATATGAATATGGGGATTTGGATTTTCAAAAATTTTAAAGTCATGACTCAGTAAGCATCTCCCTCCCTCCCTCCCTCCCTCTCTCTGTGCATGAATCGTTCTTATAGTCGATCTCACGGGGTTGAGTCGGCACAAACTGACTTCGATGCGTCCAGAGAGTTAAGACGACATGTTCCCAGAAGGAATTCCAGCAGCTCTTCTGCTGTATTTCCCTGTAAAATCCATGTGCAAGCTTTCATCAATTAAGAAATAACTCTCTCTCTATATATATAAATATATAATCTATAAATCATGGAGATTTTTTTAAGAAATTAAAAATTTAAGTAACTGAAATATAAAGAAGTATCAAAATTTCTCTTACTTACCGAAGGAAAGCAGTCAGAGATCTATTTGCAAAGTGACTAGCATAGGGTTCCAAAGAGGAAAGGCACATATCTGGAGGGATTTTTGATGAAATGAAATGGGCTACTGTGGAATGGCACATATCTGGAGGGATCTAATACTATAAATATAAGGGTAATATTGGAAAAAAACATGTTTTAGATTTGTGATCTTAATAATTGGAAAAAATGAAACCTCCCATTTAAACTGGAAATGAGGGAGTATTTGATTTGTTAGTCTTAAATCTTAACAAAGAAGAAACAGTGAGGCGTTGAGTCCACATACGGACAGATACGCGGACGTCTGCTGTCCTCTCTTCTTTCTTGATAGTACATCCACAAGGGCTGGACGGAGATGGCGGCGGCCTTTGGATCTGAGTTCCAACTTGTCGACCAACAGTAGATTTTTAGGCTATGGATTTTGGATGAAATTCTCCTCATAGAGAATCTGAATTCTAATATTATGATCAGATATGAACTGGGTTGATAATCAGGGTTTTGATATTGTTCTCATTGTAGCTGAATCGTGTTAAATGAGTTAGGATAATAATCTTATTGTTTTAATGTGTTGGACTGTTGGAATGTGCTATTTTGTAACTAAGGTTGATTCACTAGAAGTGAGAAAGTCAATTCTAATCAAGTTTATTCAGAGTTTTAGTTTGAGGCAAGTACTTTGATTGTATGTGTCTAGGGTTCCATGATAGAGGTCAGGGTCCAAGAACCGACTTTGGGCATTATCCAACCATTGTCCGATGGGAAATTTGGGGTGCGTGTGCGTGATGCTGCATCACGGGATGATCGCCAAATGATAAGGTTATTGAGTTGAAGATTCTTTATAGTTTCTTTTATTTCGAAATAATATTGAACTGTTTTGGGAAAATATATTTATATAGATTAATGTTTGGAATACATATCATATGATTATTTTACTTACATTGGTGATTTGATAGCAACTCCTTGAGGGGATGATATGATTTATATATTCAAATACATGTGATGTGGAGAAGTCTTTACAGGGCGGTATAGCAATGCTGGTAATTAGTGGAGATACTAGTACTCAAGGTTGTTGAGTATTATTGTGTAATCGCAACCAGATTGTACACGAAGGAAAAGCCTTTGATGCGCAAGATGCGGTGACTTTCGTGCAAAATTACATTACGCGATACAAGGCTGCGCAGAATAAATTCTCCAGCCGCAGGCCACCTGTTGTTGAGTAGAGCTGGACACTACCTCCAAGTGGTTTCTTCAAGGTGAATTTTGATGCATCATTGAGTGCTGAAACTGGTAGTTGTCGAATTGGTGTAGCAGTGCGCAACAGTGACGGAGAAGTTCAAGCTTAGCTGAGGAAGAAAATTCCTAATGTTCGTGACATTAAAACTTGGAGAAATGAGGTGATCAGAGAGAAGGTAAGAGTTGCGTCTATAGAAGACAAGATGATGGAGAATCGATTACGATGGTTTGGTCATGTGAGAAGAAAACCTATTGATGCCCCAGTGAGTAGGCTAGAAAGTTGGGGAACAAGTAATGTTGTGAAAGGTAGAGTAAGATCCAAGAAAACTTGGATAAAGATGATTGAAAATGATATGCGGTTTCTTGCAATTGGAGAAAGTATGGCGATGGAGAGGCAAATGTGGCGGGAAAGAATACGGATGGTGGATGGAGTCTGATTCGTTTTTTTTTTTTATTTCATGTTATCTCCTTTTTTTTTCTTTCTTTTTTTTTTCTCTCTTATTTTTTTTTTTACATTTATTCTCTTTTTTTATTTGCTTTTTTCTCTACTTTTTCCCTCTTTTTTCCTTTTATGTTATTTATGTAACGATTATTGACGGTTTCAAAGTTTGATTCATGTTAGCCGACCCCAAATCATTTTGGGACTAAGGCTTAGATGTTGTTGTCGTGACATTAAAATAGGAGAAGCTTGGGCAACTTATGAGGCCACTAAATTCGCTTTACAACAGCAGGTACAGTCAGTGATCCTGGAGGGCGAAATATGAGTGTGATAGATCAATTACGGCAGCCTCATTTTTCGCTTTCTCCTGCTGGTGGTATACTTGCAGACATCAAATCATTGGGGACCCGGTTTACTTCTTTTTCTGTTTCTTTTACTCGTAGACTTGGTAATAAACTAGCACACCTACTAGCACAATATTTTGATACCAATTGTTTCGGTTTTTTTGTTTTACCTTTCCCCAACTCTGATGTACTGTGATTGCTTGATGATTTTATGAAGTATTGATTCTCCAAAAAAAAAAGTATTATTGTGTCCTTGTCTATGTTTTATTATTTTATTTTATAGTGTTAGTATTTTTCTATGTTTAATACCGAATTATTTTATTTTATATTGTTGTGTCAAAACGTTCTGCATGTATTACCATCTTGAATGTTGTGATTTGTATTTGACAGTATGTCAATGTATTATGTTTGGCTATTCAATATGTCGTAAAAAAAATTACAAGCATAATAATTGATACCTGTCATATACTTTTGTGAATTCACAAGGTAAGAGTTACACTTCATTTATTAATTCATATCATAACTAATGATTTTATATTCAAAAGAGTTCTGCACACATCTAAAATTTTATTAACTTCTCGTCATTCCGATGAACAATATTTTATCATAATAAACACTGTTTTCTTCCACCCATTATTTTTTTTTTCCTAAAAGAAAAAATAAATGATCCGTTATTGTTACGTATATTCAACATATTAGTTACCTATTTGGGCTCTAGATCTTTCTCTAGAATGTTCCATCACACGAGCTCTACATATCCGGCGGCTTCTAGACTTTTCTATAACTCTGTTACTCTATCTACATGAGCTATATGCATGTACCTATTTTTTTCTCGACTACTGCACAATTTTCTACTCTTTTATTTTAAATAAATATCATTTTTAAACTATCTTAAGCTTTTTTAGTTTTCTAAATCCATTATTATCCTTAGTTAACTCGTCTCAAATTTCACCTTATTCGCTCTTCATTAATTTTAGTTCATCTTTTATTCAGGATAATTTGTTTATAAATATTTTTTTTTTAATTTGTGCGCACAAAATCAAAAAAACATATACTAAATATGAGGAGGTGGGTCTCTTCATCCTTCTAGGAGGTTCCTAGAAGGTTAAAGTATCTTTCAGATCATTACAGCACATCTTGATCCTCTCCATATAGTTCCGGTTATTTCTGCAGTGTTCTAGACCGCAATGTTTTGGAGATTCGTAAACGTATCTTTCGCATAGTGTACCTCCTCAAAGTTGCCACTCAAGTATTTACAAGGATATAGGGCATTACTTGCACCTAGCGTGCACCCAACACGTTCTCTTTGTGCTTAGTCATGTGTGCTACATCTCCGTCAGTCCTTCCCTTCCTGCTGACCATGCACTTCCAGACGGCCTTGCGACCCTCCCAATCGAAATGCCTCCAATCATCCACTCTCGAGATATTTTAGGGAAGCTTGGGTGCCTGGATTGTGAAAAAACCCTTGAAAAGATGGTTACCAGTTTTTAATCTACACGTGCATATGTGATGACCATATATGATACTTCATGTGTTCCATGCCTATTGCAACATGTGGAACATCCGGGTGGTGTACCGTATCATACCGAAAGTATTTATCGATACCGTATACCGTACCGAAATTTTTGGTATGGCTTCTGATCCATATTTATATCGTACCGAAATTTTTGGTATAGCATTCCATGTTAAGCATAAGAGTTTCACAAGAATACTTGCCTTGAGAAGTTGACGATGAAATGAACGGGAAATCAACTACGCTTGCTAGGAACCGACGACCCCGAACCAAACGATTCGAAAAATACAATCACAACCAATTCTACACGAGTACGAAAACGGAATACACTCAAAAACCACCTACGATTCATGTAAATTCGTACAAAAATAAAAATGAGGACGGGTCGCACCCGAACCTTCTCGATTTCACAATTACCACGAAATTTACCATGAACTCGTAGGGGAAACATGAATATCACTAAGATTAATCATATACATCATGGATTAATCAACAACACGGAACAAATCGGATATTAAATCAAAAACCCCCAAATTCCCCGAAAATAGGGTTCTAAGAGATTACCTTGGACCAAAGACGAAGAACACAAGTAGATGTTGTTAATCTACACCACGAACTCAAGAAAGATGATAACATGAAGTTACAAGACTTCGAATCGCGTAGATCGTCCACAACCGCGGAGAAGGAAAAAAAGTGAGAAATAGATGCGTCCGAGGTCAACTCTCGGGTATATATAACCAGACGGTTTAGCATGCGCTAACGGCTTATGGTTAGCATGCGCTAACGGCCTATGGTTAGCGCTAACCAGCCAACCCTGGTCCAGAACCTTCGGTTCTGACCAGTTAGCGTTGCTACCCGATAATTAGCGTGCACTATAAGTCCCCTGTTAGCGTACGCTAACGACCTATAGCGTGCGCTACCTGTTCGTCATCCAGGGTCCAGAAACATTCTGCCTTAACTGGAATACCGAATTAACGCACGCTGCCACACACCTAGCGTGCGTTAAATCTACAGACTTAGCGTGCGCTAAACTGCTCGTCCAAAGAGCAGAAACAACCTACTGCCACTGTTGTACTCAACGAATTTAGCGTGCGCTACACAACAAAATTAGCGTGCGCTAACGAGTGCAGACAGTAGTACAAACAACACTCAAAGATGAAAAACGGCGAATTCTTCCCCGGATGAAAATAACGCGCACCCGACACCAAACAACGGACTGAAGAAGACACACGTACGACAAGTTTGAGCCAGAACTAAAGCACTAAAAGAAAACACGATTTTGACTACCCAGAGGTTCGGAAAACGACAACAATAGTAATTACCCCATAACTTTGGGAAATTACAAAACAGCCCAAAACATCCGAAATACACGATACACAGTCGAAACACCAAACAAGAGCTCACAACATGCATAATAACATAAGATGGATTTACGGCAACCCCGGAACGGCAGTTCCGAATAACGATTACGAGAATCGAACCAAATAGCGACGGAAATGACGATAAACGCGGAATTGAGTACAACAAGTTCGAAACAAGCTCGGATGACAAAAAGTCCAGTATTAAATATTCTCAAAATATCAATACGGTTACAAACGACTCACTAAAAATGAAAAATACACCAAAATGAAAAATATCAGAAAAAGGAAAAATGTAGATATTACATAGGTTTCTGCTGTGCTGGTCTAATGTAGCGCGGGTTCTCGGACTGGCATGGCGGCTACGAGATTGTAAATTTAGGGTTCCTTCCATTTTTCTTTACTGAAACATATGTCAGTTTTTTATTTATTAAAAGGTATTCAAATGTGTATATTAAAGTAACGAAAATCTAGCATGACAGAATCAAGGGATTTGTACTTCAATATAACAAAATTGTTGCATATATGGATCCAGATATATGTGGTTGAATCTAAATTTTATGATATTCAAATGTTTTGATTACTTTCCTTTTATTTTTTGGTATGAGAGTGCACCTGTGTATTTACATATATACACTATGTGCTATGTTTGTTCGCCAAAGTACTTCATATGCTTGGCCATTTTCAAGTAGATTATATTAGTGTTCAATTTACAAGCATCGTTATTCATGCGCATATGGCAACGAAGTCCTTTAACTTATTCGATTACTTTTATACGATAAAAGTGTAACACCCCGATAAGGCGGCCATTACAGTGTCGTGGACCCCACACTGGGATCCACCAGGCGATATCCAAAGTACAGATTAAATACACAATACATGTGATACCGAACCACAAAACATAGTACTTACTCCGATGTGGAGTTTACAAGTGATATGGCCTACGACCTTATTACACACAGGATCCAAACATAAGTATAATCCATATGGAGATGAATTATACCTTAAATAACAATACATTTGTTCAAACTTAAAATGAAGCGGAAAATAACATTACAGTACGAACATGACCAGGACACGAAAGACTTGGGGCCCCGAACTAGTATCCTTGAACCCTTCGTCATCACCTTGATCTTCCGTGCCTTGCCTTTTCCTCGACCTAAAATACAACACAAGTATTTCGCCCAACACAGGGTCGATATACATGATAAATGATTCTCAAGATAGTATACAATTCACGCATATAAGATTTCAAGAATAACGCCCGACTAACGAACATACCCCTCGGGCGTATGAACGCTCGATACAAAACGTCGAACACATCCAAGTATAAAAATGGACTGTGAGCGACTAAGATAGTACGGCTCAAGAGGGACATCACAGTACGCCCGATCCGAATATGTGTCAGTGCACATGTCCACCCCGTATACGGAATCCAGGATATACGTGGGACAATGTACCTAATTAGCCTCAACGAACTACGTCTCGTGTGCATAACCTTTCACGGAAAAATATTCACGCATGACTATATATGTGCCCGGCTAAAAATCCTACACAATATCCAATCGGAACGTAGATATGACTCCGGATATGTCACGATGCAACATGACAACGAATTCAATAATTCACAAAATCTGATTAAGGATCGAGGACTCACCGAGATGACAACAAGATCAACAATATCAAGGGTCCAAAAGTGACGAATCTTGGGAATACAATCCCATGATGAAAACGGAACATCATTAAGAACAACCTCAAATCACAAGGCACAAGTTTATAAGTGTTTCATATACACGAAATGCATAATCATCATAAGAATCCACACATCATTATAACCAAGCAAGATAACTTGCCTCAATACGGAGGCGTGTAAAGTCCTTCTTTGTCGAACGAACAGCCGGCCCTCGATTCAAAATTGGTTACTCGGACAATCCACCTTGAATGAAGTATATTTCACTCAATAATACGTCCATATGATCATCTATACCAACTTTAACGAGACAACATCATAATTCTCATTTGAGTAGTTCAACTTTAAGATGTTGAGCGTTACTTCAAGGACCTCATTCAATACCATTCTATTCTTACAATTGATTACAAAATGTTTACCAAATGTTTGCTGGATTAAGATGTGTTAACATTAATCTCCTACTCTTTAAACTTATCAAGGACATCAAAAGGAAAATCTGCACTTTCATCAATTTCTTATGTTGGGTTAAGTAGTTATAATTCCATATTATGATTATGAAGACCACTACAAGTTCAACACCTTCCTTATAATCTTCTAGTTAACTTGGTGGTTCAAACATTACTCCTATGGATTTATTTAGCTTAGGTTCAAGAAGGTGATTCCATACTTCTAATGATCAACAAGGGTTTCTCAAAACATTTTATGGTAATTATTCCAAGAAGTTATTTACATCATAATGAAACAAAGATTATTAGTAGTCTATTGGTGTTATTAGTCCAGGAATAAGAGTTTGGTTAACTAAACATGATCATCATCTTCTAAGATACTAAGATCACAACCTTACAAAACCCTTCATCATTAAGTTTGTTGGAAGCTTAACTATGAACATGTTTAGCTTGATTAAATCATCACTAGGTGGAGTATACTTAATCACTATCATTATAACTATGAGATTACAGGGTTAAAACGTATGACATACCTTCAGAATTGAAGAACAATACACCAAGATCACAAGAACACAATCTAAGCTTCAAGAATGACTCCAACTCCCAATCAACAAGCTCCAAAATCCAAATATAAAGCTCAAACACAAGTTGGAAGAAGGTAATTTGATCTAGGGGTGCAGGAGGATGATTATCTAGGTGAAAAATCAGAGTTTGGTCGTGCAAAATGAAAGACACAAGTGTCTTTTTTATAAAAGACAGCTTTGTTACGTACGCTACCCAGACGATTACGTCGTAAGCTCTGTCCGGATGTTACCGGTGAAACACGAACATCTTTACGTGCGTTACCTATCAACGCATTACGTAATGTAGGTCAACTAGATTGCCTCCAAAAGATCAGATATTCGAATCCCGTCCGGCCCTACACGCCGAAAGTTGAGATCGAATACGATTACACTGATTACGTACGTAACAAGCACACCTTTACGTACGTAAAGAACTAATCATAACGTACGTTATGTTTAAGGATTAGCGTACGTTATACCCAGGTTAGTAGCAAAAAAAGTTGTATTAATCTATGCGACGTTGAGAATCCAATTATAGTGCGAGTGATCGTTATTATTATGTTTATTTATGATATATCCCAATATCAATAACAATACACAAATGCAACAAGAGTACAACAGTATTTGAATTATCCGAACGATACAACAGTAAGTAAGAATTCCGTCGGATATTACATACTCCCCCCCTTAAAAGGGGTTTCGTCCTCGAAACTAAGGGGTAAACAATTCAGGATACCTCTCTTGAATGCTTCTCTCCGTCTCACACGTGGCTTCCTCGACCCCGTGTCGTGACCACTGAACCTTCAGTAGGGGAATCGTCTTATTACGCAGTTGTTTGATCCTCCTCTCAAGTATTCGTACGGGGCGCTCCTCATACGAATGATCCTCCGATAAATCGATCTCATCGAACTGAAGTACATGACTCGGGTCAGCAACGTATTTCTTTAACTGGGAGACATGGAGCACGTTATGAATTCGGCTCAGGGCTGGTGGTAAAGCCAGGCGATAGGCTAAATCGCCTACTCGGTCCAAAACCTCAAACGGCCCGATATACCTCGGACTCAGCTTGCCTCTCTTCCCAAAACGAAAAACTCCTCGAGTAGGGGACACCTTCATTAGTACATGGTCGCCGACCTCGAACTCAAGCGGTCGTCGGCGGTTGTCTGCGTAGGACTTCTGTCGGCTTTGAGCCGTCAACAAACGACTCTTAATCAGGGCGATCTTCTCACGGTCGCTACAAAGATATCGGGTTCCGTACTGTGGTTTCAGATGGATCGTCCCAACACAGAGGGGATCTACAACGACGGCCATACAATGCTTCATAAGGTGCCATCTGAATAGAAGTGTGCCAGCTATTATTATAAGTGAATTCCACCAAGGGTAGTTGGGCCTCCCAATCATCATTCCAATCGAGAACGCACACCCTCAGCATATCCTCTAAGGTTTGGATAGTTCTCTCAGTCTGACCGTCCGTCTGCGGGTGAAATGCTGTGCTGAAGTTCAAATGCGTACCCATCGCACGATGAATTGCTTTCCAAAAATGTGACACGAATCGCCCGTCACGATCTGATACAATACTCTTAGGGGTACCATGTAGCCTTACAATTTCTTTGATAAATAGTTGGGCCAATCTCTCGGGTCCCCAAGTATCTTTAATCTCCAGAAAGTGGGCTGATTTGGTCAAACGATCCACAATCACCCAAATCGTATTCATCCCTCGACGACTCGTCGGCAGGCTGGTAATAAAATCCATCGATATGTCCTCCCATTTCCACTCGGGAATCTAAGCGGTTTCAAAGAATCTGCGGGTCGCTGGTGCTCAATCTTAACTTGCTGACAGATTAAACACCTCGAAACGAATTCTGCAACTTCACGTTTCATACCTCCCTACCAATAATATTGTTTCAAATCCTTATACATTTTGCTAGACCCCGGGTGGATAGAGTACGGGGTAGCATTAGCTTCTCTGAGGATAGAACTCCTTAACTCATCATCAGCGGGTACACAAACTCGGTTTCTGAAGCGTATCAATCCATCCTCGTGCATTACAAAGCCAGGAGCTTTCCCTTGAGTTATTTCATCGCGAACTCGAGATAAGAATGGGTCGTAACTTGCTTTGATCTAATTATATCCTCAAGGGACAATGAAATCTCGAGTGTACAGAGTTGTCCTTGAATACGCTGTAACCAGACTTCAATCTCCGGCCTCACCAATTCTAACTGCAATTCCCTCTGAGTTGTTAGGCGGGCAAGCATCTGCTCCTGTCTTGCTTTACGACTCAAAGCGTCGCAACTACATTTGCTTTGCCCGGATGATAAAGGATCTCAATATCATAGTCTTTGATGAGTTCTAGCCACCTTCTCTGCCTCATGTTTAACTCCTTCTGAGTAAAAATGTATTTCAAGCTCTTGTGATCCGTAAAAATCTGACAGGTAACTCCATACAAATAATGACGCCAGATTTTTAAAGCAAACACCACGGCTGCGAGTTCTAAATCATGGGTGGGGTAGTTGACCTCGTAAGGTCGTAGCTGTCTTGATGCATAGGAGATCACCTTCCCGTTTTGCATTAGTACACACCCAAGGCCCTGTTTAGATGCGTCACTAAACACTACAAACCCTTCCGTTCCTTTCGGTAGGACTAAAATAGGTGCCGAAATCAACCGACTCTTAAGTTCATCAAAGCTCACGACATGCCTCCGACTGTAAAATACGTCTTATCCTTCCTCAACAAATTAGTCATTGGTTTGGCAATTTTGGATAATCCCTCCACGAACCGTCGGTAATAACCTGCTAGTCCCAAGAAATTGCGTACTTCCTTAACGTTCTTTGGTGGTAACTGGCCTCGGATAGCTTCGTCTTCAAGGGTCTACTCGCACCCCATCAATCGATATCACATGCCCGAGAAAGATAACTTCATTTATCCGTAACTCACATTTAGAAAATTTTCCATAAAGCCGCTCTCGCCTTAACGCCGAGAACTAGATGGAGATGACGCCGTGCTCTTCATGGTCACGAGAATAGATCGAATGTCGTCAATAAAAACGACTACAAAGCGATCCGATAATTAATAAACACTCGATTCATCACTCCATGAATACCGCTGGTGCATTCGTCGACCCAAAAGGCATCACTACGAACTCATAATGCCCATAGCGAGTACGAAAAGCGGTCTTCGAAATATCAGACTCACGAATCCTCAACTGATGGTAACCAGACCTCAGGTCGATCTTAGAAAACACAGCAGCCCCTTGAAGCTGATCCAATAAATCATCAATACGCGGCAATGGGTATTTGTTCTTAATGGTTACCCTGTTCAACTCACGATAATCAATACACAGATGTAGAGATCCGTCCTTCTTACGTACAAATAGTACTGGTGCTCCCCAAGGGGACGCACTAGGTCTAATGTAGCCCTTCTCGGTCAAATCCTCAAGTTGGCTCTTCACCTCCTGCATCTCAGTCGGAGCCATGCGATACGGTGCTTTTGAAAGCCGGGACGTACCAGGCTCTAGCTCAATATTGAACTCTACATCACGATGCGGAGGTAAGCCTGGCAATTCATCTGGAAATACGTATGGGTAGTCTCGGACTACCGGAATATCGATCAATTCAACTGGTCGATCCATTGTCTTGGTCATGTAACACCAATAGCCAATACATCCTTGATTAAGCAGTTTCACCGTTTTCATAGCGCTGATGATTCTCCCGGAACGGCTGGGATTATCACCCTGGAAGGTACACTCAAGACCATCGTCGATGTGACGGTTCTTGTTCGCTTGCGGACACTAATTATGGCATCATGACGGTCCATCCAATCGATACCCAAGATCACATCATCTTTAGGTAAATCGACCACAATTAAATTTGACAACCACTCACTTGCTCATTCGAATCGAGCGATCTGAACTTCACGATTCCCAACAATTCTTCTACCATCGGGTAGACCAATTATATAAGGTTCACAATTGATAACATGCTCTAATTGCAAATGACTCAAACAAGAAGTAGATAAAAAGGAGTGTGAAGCACAAGTATCAAAAAGAACACAGACAGGCTGAGATTGGATCTCGAGAGTACCTACAATCATGTCGGCCGGATCTTCACCCTCTTCATCTCGTAAACTCTAGGTTTTGCGGCCTGCACTGATGTACCGCTTGATTTCCACGTCCCATCCCTTTGTTTGCCCCAGAGTCCGATAAGAAGCGGATGGAGGAACACGGTCCCGAATCAAGATTGTCTTGGAGCATGAGGTGTCATGGGAATACGTCCTAGTCCACTCCTACAATAACGAGCACGATGTCCGTTCTTCCCACAAGTATGGCATGACACGGCTGGCCTAGGACATTTCCAATTAATGTGCTCCGGGTCTCCACAATTATAGGACACAACGGATAGGCTGACCGCCCGAGGTTGCGATCCGGTTGGCTTCGATGCCGTAGGCTGCCGTTCAGAAGGATTTGGCACTGGTTGGGGTCTCTTGAATGTTCCACCGGTTCTTTGTCGGGTTCTGGTTCCCGAATTTCTTGTTGTTGATGCGGTTGCTTCTTGGAAATTTCCTTCACGGCCAATTCGTACTCGAGCTTTCTCGATGAACTCCTAGGGTCACACAATGATGGTTCAATAGCCGCATTCTCATTCGGGGTTTAAGCCTTTTGAGAAAGTATTTGATCTTATCACTCGTGGTGGACAATCGTCGCAAAAGGGAGAAGTGCCCGGAATTTCTACGATAGATAGTACGTCATCATCTTCTGACGGTTCGGATTCACAATTCGATAATTTGGCCTCGCGGAGAGGACACGGATAGTAACGATCTAGCATGAGATTTTTAAATTCTTCCCAAGTACATACGCCATCACCGGCCTCACCGAAAGCCACCAAGTGTGGGCACCCTTGCCCAAGTAGTAAGTCGCTACGAGACGCGATTCTCTCTTGGATGTCTACCATATCGAACAACTTCTCAAGTGTTCGATCCAATGCACGATATCGGCCGCTCGAGGAACCTTCAAAATCGGGGTCGTTGGCGCGAGATGTCACCGATGATCCGATTCACTGCCCGCCGTGTATAGGAGGTGGCCCCCGATCTTTGGTCGTAGCACTCTGCATTGTTTCCATTAATCGACCCATTTGGGTCATTCGAGCCATCATGCCTGCATTACGGTGTAAGGATCGACACGAGCATCCTCGCGTCCATTGTGGTGCGATTGGTCCCTAGAAGGCGAATCACCGCCGGCGGAACTATGCTCGCGTTCGCACGTCTTGGCTCGCGGTATCGGATTCGGCCCTTCCGCGCCTCGCCCTCTCGCCACGGCCTCTCAAATTTCTTTCCATACTGAAAGAATCAATTTGTAATGATAATCATAAGTATAGTTCATGATACCAATCAGAATTCACGCTAAGTTAATGGCAGTAAGAAATTACATATTCGAGAAAACAGTTCGTAATGAGTTATCATCACTACGAAAGTCACACAAAATATCATATCGACGTTTGAGTCGACTGATTTCAATCATATAATCAATCCAGAATTTTATTTGGATCATCAATCACATAATTCCTGCCACAAACCCTTAAAATGCCGAGATCAACAAGGAGATCTATTCAGAGATCAATATCATGTCAATAATTTATTCATGGTTCATAAAGTACGTACCGCATTTGGCTCGTAGGATCAGCGCCGCACGGTCACACGTGACACGAAGGTCTCTTGATACTAGTTCAATACACAAAGACTCAAAAAGAAAGAAAACGACCTCTCTGATACCATCTTCTGTAACACCCCGATAAGGCGGCCATTACAGTGCCGTGGACCCCACACTGGGATCCACTAGGCGATATCCAAAGTACAGATTAAATACACAATACATGTGATACCGAACCACAAAACATAGTACTTACTCCGATGTGGAGTTTATAGCAGTATGGCCTACGGCCTTATTACACACAGGATCCAAAACATAAGTATAATCCATATGGAGATGAATTATACCTTAAATAACAATACATTTGTTCAAACTTAAAATGAAGCGGAAAATAACATTACACTACATTTAACATGACCGGAAACGAAAGACTTGGGGCACCCGAACTAGTATCCTTCGAACCCTTCGTCATCACCTTGATCTTCCCGTGCCTTGCCTTTTCCTCGACCTAAAATACAACACAAGTATTTCGCCCAACACAGGGTCAGATATACATGATAAATGATTCTCAAGATAGTATACAATTCACGCATATAAGATTTCAAGAATAACGCCCCGACTAACGAACATACCCCTCGGGCGTATGAACGCTCGATACAAAACGTCGAACACATCCAAGTATAAAAATGGACTGTGAGCGACTAAGATAGTACGGCTCAAGAGGGACATCACAGTACGCCCGATCCGAATATGTGTCAGTGCACATGTCCACCCCGTATACGGAATCCAGGATATACGTGGGACAATGTACCTAATTAGCCTCAACGAACTACGTCTCGTGTGCACAACCTTTCACGGAAAAATATTCACGCATGACTATATATGTGCCCGGCTAAAAATCCTACACAATATCCAATCGGAACGTAGATATGACTCCGGATATGTCACGATGCAACATGACAACGAATTCAATAATTCACAAAATCCGATTAAGGATCGAGGACTCACCGAGATGACAACAAGATCAACAATATCAAGGGTCCAAAAGTGACGAATCTTGGGAATACAATCCCATGATGAAAACGGGACATCATTAAGAACAACCTCAAATCACAAGGCACAAGTTTATAAGTGTTTCATATACACGAAATGCATAATCATCATAAGAATCCACACATCATTATAACCAAGCAAGATAACTTGCCTCAATACGGAGGCGTGTAAAGTCCTTCTTTGTCGAACGAACAGCCGGCCCTCGATTCAAAATTGGTTACTCGGACAATCCACCTTGAATGAAGTATATTTCACTCAATAATACGTTCATATGATCATCTATACCAACTTTAACGAGACAACATCATAATTCTCATTTGAGTAGTTCAACTTTAAGATGTTGAGCGTTACTTCAAGGACCTCATTCAATACCATTCTATTCTTACAATTGATTACAAAATGTTTACCAAATGTTTGCTGGATTAAGATGTGTTAACATTAATCTCCTACTCTTTAAACTTATCAAGGACATCAAAAGGAAAATCTGCACTTCCATCAATTTCTTATGTTGGGTTAAGTAGTTATAATTCCATATTATGATTATGAAGACCACTACAAGTTCAACACCTTCCTTATAATCTTCTAGTTAACTTGGTGGTTCAAACATTACTCCTATGGATTTATTTAGCTTAGGTTCAAGAAGGTGATTCCATACTTCTAATGATCAACAAGGGTTTCTCAAAACATTTTATGGTAATTATTCCAAGAAGTTATTTACATCATAATGAAACAAAGATTATTAGTAGTCTATTGGTGTTATTAGTCCAGGAATAAGAGTTTGGTTAACTAAACATGATCATCATCTTCTAAGATACTAAGAACACAACCTTACAAAACCCTTCATCATTAAGTTTGTTGGAAGCTTAACTATGAACATGTTTAGCTTGATTAAATCATCACTAGGTGGAGTATACTTAATCACTATCATTATAACTATGAGATTACAGGGTTAAAACGTATGACATACCTTCAGAATTGAAGAACAATACACCAAGATCACAAGAACACAATCTAAGCTTCAAGAATGACTCCAACTCCCAATCAACAAGCTCCAAAATCCAAATATAAAGCTCAAACACAAGTTGGAAGAAGGTAATTTGATCTAGGGGTGCAGGAGGATGATTATCTAGGTGAAAAATCAGAGTTTGGTCGTGCAAAATGAAAGACACAAGCTGTCTTTTTATAACAAAGACAATTACGTATGCTACCCGGACAAGATACGCACGTAAGCTGGCCCGGATGTTACTGGACTGAAACACGAACATCTTTACGTACGTTACCTATCAACGCATTACGTACGTAATGTAGGTCAACTAGATTGCCTCCAAAAGATCAGATATTCGAATCCCGTCCGGCCCTACACGCCGAAAGTTGAGATCGGATACGATTACACTGATTACGTACGTAACAAGCACACCTTTACGTACGTAAAGAACTAATCATAACGTACGTTATGTTTAAGGATTAGCGTACGTTATACCCAGGTTAGTAGCAAAAAAAATTGTATTAATCTATGCGACGTTGAGAATCCAATTATAGTGCGAGTGATCGTTATTATTATGTTTATTTCTGATATATCCCAATATCAATAACAATACACAAATGCAACAAGAGTACAACAGTATTTGAATTATCCGAACGATACAACAGTAAGTAAGAATTCCGTCGGATATTACAAAAAGATTCATCTTTATAACTGATTGATAAGGTCGGAAAGATTATACGATTCTGGTGGCCATTTTAGAGTTTATTTCAAACAAAAATTTGGATACATGTGAAATACTATTTGACTATTCAAGTACAAATCAGTGGATACTATACTTTCATTCTTGAACATAGTAGGATTATTTTACATTGTTAACAATTAATTAAAATTATATATTCTAATAATTCATTCAAATAATGTAGCCCTTATGTTTGCAATATTTTACCTTTATGCAAATACAAAGTAACCGAATTTTTTGTAAAAAGATAATCTATACTAAGAGTACGCAAACTTATGTTGCTCAAATTTGTAAGTTTTAATTTAATTAACTAATGTATAGTAACAAGAAGTATCTACTTGCGTTTATTGCATTAAATAAAGTTCATCCAAAATTAAGTAGTGCACAATCACTCCAAGTATTTGAATATTAAATTTTATGATATATCTTATTTATGCACCTATGAGAATATATCGTTTATCTTATTCAAGTAATTTCATATGATGAATAAGTGATCTTCATTATTGACTGATGCAATAGAATGAATTTGTGATTTTCGTAACCATTGTAAAATTTATTTTAATCAAATATCTCGACACATATGAATAAATACTTGGTACCATATTATAAAGGGCCCTATCTTTTTTAGTATCAAACCATAAAAGTAACAAGTTATATATCCTTATTCATAAGAGTATAAGTTTTTGATAACAAAATGTGTTAAAAGATATTATTACTCTTAAGTCTACTATTAAAAGATAAAAAACATAAACAATAGAAAAGCAATAAAACAAAAATCGGCCCCACGACCTCTCTCTCGTCCAAAAAAAATTCTCTCTGTCTGTCGCAAAACCCGACTGTCCCAACCAAACCTATCGCCGTCGAGAAAATATCCGACTCCGACTACGACCGAAAATCCGAATACGACAGAAGTTCCTCACACGATAGTGACACACAATCTGAAGAAGCTTTGTCAATGAGCCGCCGGTTAGTGCAATTTAGTCACACATGGTCGCGCCCACGATGGTTGTTCATCGTCTCACGATGGTGCCGAAGATGATGAAACCATCATGTGCACGATGGTCTTTCGTGGGCACGATGGTTAACACACGACGAGCATCGATCGTGTGAGCCTTCGTGGGCAAGAAGACCAAAGGCATCTACCTTGCACACGATGGTCTACACACGACGGGCATCGATCGTGTTAGCCGTTGTGGGCAAGAATACCAAAGGCATCTGCCTTGCACACGATGGTCTACACACGACGCGCATCGATCGTGTGAGCGATCGTGGGACACACGATGGTCTTCACACGATTGGGCATCGATCGTGTGCAAAACAATGGCCGTTTTTTGTTCGTTTCCTTAGGCATTATATCATGGTCTTATGATTTGTATGTCTATAATGTAGACTGGTTGCATATGGACTACATTACACTTTGTTACACGACAAGTCAGTCTTTGCATACGCGAGGTGGTATTTAAAGAGATAATTGAGACACTAAGAAGTATTGGCCACAATTCTGCAGTTGGTGATCGAGCCATCGAGAGCTTGACCGAGGGGGTCCTTGGGAGTTTGATTAAAGTTAGGAGAAATGAGAGTACAAATACTGCGCTACATCACTTGATTGCCCGTCAGTTGGATGGTGATCAAATCCCTCCAGATGAGTCGTGGTTCCAGGTTTGCGGGAGGACCATTTGTTTTACGGCCCGTGACTTGCCATGGTCACTGGACTGCACTTTGGAAACTCTACCTTCCATCCACAGGACAACCATCTCCTTCGGTCTGACGGTATTTTCCACAGAATACTCTATGGTAATAATATTAAGGTTAGTGTTCTGCGAAAGAAGTTCAATGATCGAGATTTTGGTAGAGACATAAGAGATTATGTAAAGGTAGCTAATTTTCTGATATACTACTACTGTATCCTATGCCATGACAACATGATGGTCGAGACATGGGCATGGGCATTAGTTGAGGATTTCGAACAGTGGGATGTGTTTTCTTGGGGTTCTTATGGTTTTGGGGTTTTGTCTTACTACATAGACAATGTGGCCATGAAGGAGAGACATGAATATTAGGACTATCACTTTTATGGTTTGGTTTTGGCTTTACAGATATGGTCGTACGAGATGATTCCTTCATTGGGTGAATTATGTGGAATTCGAGTTAAATTTGTCCAAGTTCCCCGATGTTTGATGTGGACTGCAAGGAAGATGTTATGTGATTTCACTCATTTCTTCGACGAGGAGGTACGTAATTTTATAAAAGTATTTTCTTGTGACTTCACTCATTTCTTCAACGTTATGTGATTTTACTCTAATGGTATACTTTACTGACTTGTTTTGCAGCACAAAGTGCTTCCCTCTTTAGTGCATCTTGAGGAGGATGAGGATGAGTACTATTACCTGAGTTTTGAGAATTGCTCGCCATACGATGTTAAGTTCATAAAGCCTATACGAATAGCTGTGAAGAACAGGGAGGATGAGCCTGCCCGAAGCCGGGAAAGAAAGTTATGGATAGGTTGAAAAAGGTTGTTGGGGAAATAATTACACATGAGTCGGCACACAAAGTGTCGAAGTGACGCCGACAGAGTACCCCACCAGTAGATGGTGCAGAGACATCTGAGCGGGAGAGACAGACAAAGAGGATGTGTTGTATCATGGACTTCCTTATCCGGACCACACCCAGGACACGAACAGGGATGAGTACTTCGATATCCGTTTGAAGACGATCTTGCACGACGAGTCTGAAACAGAATTTATTGCTCGAGTATCTCATCGGGTCCTTTCTGGGATCGTGGATATCTTTGGACCTATGCATGGGCGTTCTAGGAGCCCGCTGCACTACTATGTTGGGAGCCATGATAGGTCTCCCGATCGACCTCGTCATTCTGCATCTATTAGCAGCGCCCAACGGAGGATTCCTGACTCTCCATGTCACTCAGTCTTTGCTGCAGCCCACAATCACCATTTTCAGAGTTAGCCCAGTCACCATTCTCATAGTCAGCACAATTATAATCAAATCAAACAACCACTTTATACTTTTTTAATCCTCATTATACATTTATCATTATTGCTTACACAAACTATTATCTAAGGTACACAAGCATACACCATATGTCAGGCTTTCAATAGGATACAGAGAGTGACGTCCAATTCTTAATGTTCGTTGACCTTCTTGGTCGTTTTTTACTGACCTTATTGATCAGCTAGTTGCATTGTAATTAGCATGGTACATCATGATGGGAGGATTTTCGACGCCATAATATGCCTCGAATATCTCAGAGGTGGTGATACATATAGAAAATAAATATATAATGGCCTCACGAATTTGCTGTGGTGCAAGTTGATATTGATATTTTATAATGCTCATCCCTATGTTTTACGGTGCGGAGAATGCTGTTAGATGGATAAAAATTCATAAAAATGATATGAAAAAAAAAATATTTGGAAGAAGTATTTTAATTTTAAAAAATGAGAGGTTTAGGTTTTACATGCCTCATATAAAAATTTAATTTCAATTCATAAAAATTTATATGGAAAAATATTTTCTTTGGGATGAATGATTTAGTAGAAACAAAATGGAAGCTTTAGAGGTAAGTCTTAATAATTTACACACCTCATCGTCGGATCGAGGTATTTTTCTTGATTTCCTAGAGTTAACTTTTTGGGAGATTTGTTCTTGATTTCGTTTTCCATCCAATTTTGAAAAACCGATTGTTGTTAAAATGATGTTGTTAAACATATCATATGGATTGTATATCCATATTTCAGTTTGGAATTTTGTTTTCATCTTTTGTCGGGTCGATTCGTGTTCTTGGCCATTTTGGAAACCCTTGCACTTTCATCGTTTGTTCCTTTAATTCAGCGGCTTTGGGTCATGTTGTGGAATTCATTTTCATTATTGTTATTGTCGTTCATAGTTTTGTCACGGGTTGGCATCCAGCGGAGTCAGCGGGTTCATAGTCGGTTCGTGCCATCCTACTTCGGTCGATTCTCCGTGTTTGTGATTATTCGAGACAAGTACCTTGTCCATACATTTCTTGTTTTGCGGATACGATGGTCGGTGATCGTTTTGGTGTGTTTGTTTGGTTATTTGAAATGGACTTTCAAAATATTCGGTTTAGCCTCGTTAAAGGCTATTTTTTAAAACTGTGTGTATTTTGTGAATGATGTGTTCGTAAATGATTAAGTGAATCCCATGGATATGTTCGATGTTGGTGTTGTGATTTGATAATATACAAAATATACATATATTATCCCATTCGGTGCATTGTGACTCGACGATTGTGTCGTGTTATGTGTTTGTTGCCTTTGAGTGAATTGTTTGGATATCCTTGGCGTACTGTGTTATGTGTGTGGATGTATGGATATGGGCGGGGTCTACGGTGACACGTGGCTTGTGATCATGTGGTCAGGATGCAACAAGTGATTGATCCAACCGTTAGAGCCTAAGGATACCTACGGTGACACATGACTTGCGATCATGTGGTCAGGAGACAACCAATGATTGATCCAACCGTGAGATGACGTGGAAAGTGATCACGGTGGTATAAGAAAACCTACGGTGATACATGACTTGTGATCATGTGGTCAGGAGACAACAGGTGATTGATCCAACCATGAGATGATGTGGCATGTGTTCACGGTGGTATATATATGATTTTGGATGTGTTTTAGCAGGTCGAGCACCTTGGATGTGTTACCGAGATTTCGTATCTTGGGTAGTTATATTTTGTTGACCTTATGTTCGTCAAGAACACATGATGTGGGCTTTGAACCCGGTGAATTATTGTTGGTTTTTATTTGAAAAAACAGATCTTTGGGCTGTGACCCCTGTTGGTTTGGAAAGAGAAGGATTCGATAATCCTAAATTGTTTCCCATTAAAACTCCCGAGGGTATTTTAAACCATTTTTCAAATTGTTCTCGTGTTTTGTGACCTTTCGAATTTGGAAAGTTTTACTCAAACTCTTGCCTTGGGACATATTTCCATTATGTTTGAATCTTTGAGGATTCTTGGTTATTATTATTCTTGGAATATGATTTGTATGACTCGTATTTTGCACTTTGTACTTGCACTAGCAAAATAGTGGAATTTTGCTAACCTCCGAGTAATCGGGGGGTGGATGTATGTATTGTATTCAGGTTTTGGGGAGCATTACACAGGGTTGGCATGAAAGATGATGAAAGATGATCGATACTAATCACATGAGGACCCATGCGATGTCGTATTAGTTTAGTTGTACTTTATTTCCGCTGTAGTATTTTTCCCCGTTGGACGGGAGTGTGTTGTATTTTGACCCTTGCATGGGCATGTATTGAGATTGAGTTGTATGTATTAATTGAAAGACCAAATCGCTCTACTGAGTCTTTTTAGCCTTAAAGGTGATGTTGAGATGTTTGATTTTAGTTACCAGTCTGGTAGATCCTTGAGGAAAGGGTCTACGACATTTAATATACCTAAGTGGATTGTTCTTCAATTCAATGTTCTTCTATCCAGCTCGTGCATGTTCAACTTCTTCTTGATTCATTGTTGTTTTTCTCTGTTTAGCAACTTATCATCAAAACCTCTAAAATGAATGTGTGGAATAAAATGTTCCAACAAATGTATTACAAAATATCCATTTTGAGGATTGTATTTCTTTTACATTATCCTTTAGTGGGTGTAATTTTTAACTTGAAATATTCTTTAAGAGGTATATTTGTAATGTAAATGTATATCGTTTTTTTCTTAATTAATGTGCGTTTATGATTTAATCGAAGGTGATGGGTATGGTAGAGGCAGATGTGGCTCAGGCTTTGGGCGAGGCCGTGGAAGGGTGTCAAGCGTAGTTGGGAGTATTTGTTCTTTGTTTGCTCTCGGAAAGTTTCTTGCCTTGGCCTCAGTTCTCATCAGTTGTAACTCTGTCGAAAAGTTGTGGCTTATTTTTTTATTTGTTCTCTCTCTGTCTCTCTCTCCCTCCCTCTCATCTTTAGTTTTTTTTTTCTCGCAGCTGATTGGTTTGTTTCTCTTATGTAAGCATTGGGTTTTATAGGAATGTTTTGTTTTAACAGGATTTCAGTTGTTTAAGATTGTTTTGTTTTAACAGGATCAGTTCTCATCTGTTTAGGAATGTTCTGTTTTAACAGGATTTCAGCTGTTTTGCTTTTAACAGGATTTTGATATTACAGGCCGGTATATAAAAAATAATTGAAAAAAAATGATTTACATCGGTTGTTTTGAACTGATGTAGAATTTTTTTTACATCGGTTCTAAGCACAACCGATATAAAAAAGTGCACATTTTACATTGGTTCTAAGCACAACCGATGTAAAAATGTTCACATTTTACATCGGTTCTAAGCACAACCGATGTAAAACTGTTTGAAGAAATAATTGATGATCCAGGTACATTTCCGGGCTTTCATCTCTCAAACGAAATGAAGAAGATTTCTGAGACTCGAAAAGAAATAATTGATGATTTGCCTAAAGATTGAAAGCATATTAAAAAACATCCAAAAGATCTTGTTATTGGAAACATCGATGATGGTATTCAAACACGAAGAAGAACTCCCGACTATAAAAATCATTTTGCCTTCGTATCCGAAATTGAACCCAAAAATGTGTCTGAAGCTCTTGATGACGAAAGTTGGGTAATGGAAATGCAAGAAGAACTTGCACAATTCGAGAGAAACAAAGTATGGAATTTGGTCCCCGCATCGGAAGATAAAATTATTATCGGAACCAAATGGGTGCACAAAATCAAGCGCGATGAAGACGATACCCAGTGAGAAATAAATCTCGTTTAGTTGCCCAAAGTTACAATCAAGAAAAAGGTCTTGATTATGAAGATGGAAAGTAGCAAATTTATCTCAACTCCAATCTCTTCTACATTAAAACCAGACAAAGCCGAAATGGGAAATCAGTCGATCAAAATTTATTTTGAGGTATGATCGGCTCTCTGCTTTATTTAACTGCATCTAGACCAGATATAATTTTTGCTACATGCTTATGTGCCATACTTCAATAAAATCAAAAGAAATCTCATTTAACTGATTGTAAACGAATTTATTGTTATTTAAATGGATCTGTTGGTCTAAGAAGATGGTATCCATCATGTCTTGATTTTAATTTAATTACATATAATGACGCCTATTTTGATGGCTGTAAGATTGACAAGAAAAGTACTAGCGACATATGTCATTTTATTGGTTCATGCTTAATTTCTTGGGGAAGTAAAAAGCAGACTAGTGTAGCAATGTCTACAGCCGAAGCTGAGTACGTGGATGCAGGTAGCGCATGTGCGCAAGTATTATGGATAAAAAATCAACTCTGTAATTATGATATTTATATTGAAAATACTCCTATTTTGTATGATAACACTAGCGCAATAAATCTTAGTAAGAATACTGTTTTGCACAGTAGAACCAAGCATATAGATATCGGACATCATTTTGTACGTGATCATGTTCAAAAGAAAGATATATTTTTAATATTTGTCGGTACCAAGGATCCACTTGCAGATATTTTTACAAAACCCTTACCCGAGGAATCCTTTAACACTATTCGCTTACAACTCGACACGGGCATATCGACAAAATAATCATTAAACAAATATTAGACTTGCAATCTATTTAAATATCTTAACTTAAGTTAAATTCTAAAAAAGATAGCGTATGCTAGCTATATAGCATAACGTACGTAATAATCACCCATATGTATTTGTGGAAAGTGTCAATATTATACAGGGTTACATAGCAGGACAACCTACGTTACAAGACATACATAACATATACAAAGGACTATGCATAACATATGCTACGTTTGAAAATGAACCGTTGTGCAGTTTCCAGAAGGTCAACATATTGAACGATCATCTACAAAATAACGTACGCTACAGATACTTGATAGCGGCGGCTAAGTGTTTGAAGCTGAATTCAAAATTGGACCGTTGATGTCATCCAGGGTTCAGCATATCTGACGGCTATCCGAAGATAAAGATAACACACGTAATCAACAGGATTAGCGTACACACGGGAAGAGCCATAATCTACTGCCTAGAACTGGACTAAGTGTTGCGGACGTTACACTAATGAAGTAATTTACGCTATGGCCTTAACGTACGTAACTCATAATACTTAACGTACGTTAAAGAGGACTACTATACTGTAATACTCGAGATTTTTGATATGTATTTGAACCTTGTGTTATTGTAATTATTGCATTTTGATCTGAGTATTATTCTCCGTATTTCATGATCCGGTGTTGTTGAACGCATGATTTCATGAATGTGATCTAAATTGTGATTCTGCGCAAGTAGCGCACGCTATCGACTAAATATAGCGTACGCTAATTTGGATTCGTAGCGCACGCTGTGCATGAACCTTAGCGCACGCTATACGTAGTCAGCATGATTAAGACAGGGTGGTAGGTGATATCGGCTGTGGATTTCAGTCGGATCATGTCGGGATGAACCTGGACGGCTTTCGGGAAAAGCCAAGTCAACGCGGTAGCGCACGCTAATGATATGAGGATAGCGCACGCTAAATGCTGAGTACAGTGAAGTCAGTAAGCTTCGTATGGCCGTTAGCGCACGCTATGGATAGGGACTAGCGCGCGCTAATAACCATTTTCTATAAATAGGACAGCATCCTTTTTCATATTTTCAGCCTTTTCACTTCCCACATCCGAATTATTAGACTTGAAGAGTCACTCTCTTCATCCTACACCCTTCATATCATCCTCCTAGCACGAGTTTGAGGATTGTAGATCATTGGAGATTGGTGTTCAAGCCCTCGGTGTTGGATTTCTTCAAGTTCCTTCGTGTTCTTCGCTACTTTGAGGTAGGTGATTCTTCACCAATATTAGTAGTATTCTGAAGGATGTTTTGATCATGATTTGGGATTTCTAGTCAATTAAATTCATAAGTAGTCGAACATCATGAGTTAGAAGGACATTTTCGATGCTTCGGCACTTAGTCATCGTTTAATCCATTGAACCTATTAGTGTCTGAACTCCTAGCATATTCATGAAGCTTCAAAACCGATTGTGACCAGTATATGGAGATTATCAAAGTTCTTATGTCTTTACATAGTGGAATCATACGTTTTGGGACATTAAATGGATTGAACTTGGGATATTTCCTTGAAATCAAGATGAATTATGATGTTGTGATGATAATAAGTATCCTCGTATCTCGTAGTCGTTTAATCCATAAAGATATTTCGCAAACCGTATGAGCATGATATGCACGGGGATGACATGTATTAACACTGAATATTTCATGAGTTTCTTCACCATTAGATTAAGTCTACTGCCCAGTAGTAAACTGCCATGCACGGTTAGCGCACGCTAAGATAGGCATATTAACGTGCGCTATCGGGAATGAGTAACGTACGGTACATTTGGTACGTAACGTACGGGTCAGTCGGCTGATCAGAGAGGACTGTCAGTACGTATTTAGCGTACGCTAGACTTCGTCGTTTACGTATGCTAACGGGCAGGCTTAGCGTACGTTATGTAGAGTACGTAGCGCACGCTAAGTAGTTCAGGCAGTTTACATTTCTAGAGCTTTCGGCCGTAGACCGGATCGTTAGACATTCGTACGACTTGAGATGAATTCTATATTATTCTTTTGTTAAGGTTCGAGCTTGCTACGTTGATCGAAGGAGACGGCCTTCGAGTGTGTTGAGATCGTTGGAGAAATTTGTTCTTGCCATCCTTGAGGCAAGTATCGTAATTTGTTAATATTCATATTTTGAGTATACATGTGGTTTATTCATGTTGTTGAACATGGGATTTATTTCGTTGAATTGTCATGATATTCGTTATTCAGTGTTTGTATGTTCATGTTGATGGACATAGCTATTTTGCATATATGTATGCATGAGTTGTGTTTGTGTATGTTGTATGATCTATGCTGAGGGCGCTCGATCGGATGTCCACCTCGTGTTGGTCCGACGGGATCATCTTGGGATCTAGGCTGAGGGCGCTGGATCATTGGATGGGTTTTTCCACCTCGTGTTGGTCCGACGGGATCATCTTGGGATCTATGCTGAGGGCGCTGGATCATTGGAATACCCATGCTGTGTTAATGGAATCTTGTGGATTCGCATTGTCGGATTCCGGTAGCGGAAGTCCGTATGGTGTATCATGTTATGTATTGTTGATGCATATTCGATTGGTTTAATATGATACTTATACTAGCATCGTTTTGCTAACCCCTTCAGGGGTGGACATTTGTTTTTGATGTTCAGGTAGCCGAGGAGCGGGGAAACATCCACAGTACCGATGTGACGACGAAGGGGTTCAGTGATGTTTTTCGTTGCTTTTGATTGTCTTCTTGGTTCATTTTAAGTACTCGAGTACGCGTGTATTATTAATATCATTTCGATATGGTTGTATTAATTAACTCGTTGGATCAGTTGGAACCGGTTTTGTAATTTGAATTTCTGCGGTATTGTTGGATTATTCACATTTCTTTTAATTAGCGTTGTAAATCCTTACTTAAAGGGTTTACGGCACTGTAATTATTCCGAATATCTCAGGGTGTTACAGAATATGGTATCGGAGCTAAGATTCATGGATATCTTGGCAGTCGGGTTTTAGTTGGGTCTGTTTACGTTATTGATTTACGGGTCGTTCGTAACATCACTGTTCAGCCAAAGTCGTCATGTGGACCGTGATTGTAAGTCTCATAATCTCTTATACTACCGTTTTACTTGATTTCTGTTTTGTGAGTATTTGACGGGCTTCATTTTGAAAATTTCGTCCTGGATATTGAGAAATTGTGTTTACAGTATGTTGAGAGGAGGACGTGGACGCGGACGCGGTCGTGGACGCGGACGTGGTAACATGAGTCAGGAGGATTCCGCAACTACCCCAGAATTATCGGCTAGTCGAACTGATTCCCATTCTGGAGGGCAGCAGGGATCAGCAAATGACGACGCGAATCCTAACATGCCGGGAGTGCTTCAACAGGTGGTGGCTCAGATAAACCACCGGCCAGTAGTTGACCGCATGCAGACGGCGATGGGACAGCAGCACCACGAGGATAACCGGGGAGACAGATGACTTGCTGAGGTGGTCAAATTGCACCCGCCAAAATTCGACGGATCTGCTGAGGCACTTACTTGGGATCATTGGCTAAAGGAGTTAGAGAAGATATTCGCAGGTATTAACTGTCCCGAGGACCGGAAAGTTCCCATTGCCCAGTATTTTCTGACTGGGGAGGCCTTTGACTGGTGGGAAGCTATTCGACCCGAGAATCATAATGCGGATTGGACGGAATTCAAACTAATGATGGAAGCACAGTATTGTCCTCGTCCAGTTAGAGAGGTAAAAATCCGAGAGTTTTTCTCACCACAGAGTTCGGAAGCATCTGTGACATATTTAATCAAAACTTTTAATCATCAGCTGACTTGTGTGCGACACTTGGTCAGAACGGAGGCAGAAAATATTTTTCATTTCGATATGCGAATCAACCGGAGATTCAGCAGTACATGTCCGAATTCGAGTGTACTACGTTGCGACAGTATCAAGACAAAGCGCTGGCCTACGACATGAAAGAGGCGGCAGTGGAGAAATCGATGGAGGCAAAGAAGCAGAAAGTGACCGGCAACTTCTCGGAAAATAAGAGTGGTGGGCCCCGCAAGGGCCAGTCTTCCTTTTATTCATCCAGGAAACCTCCACATCCTTCTAGAGGTGGAAAGAAGTTCCGGACAACATCAGTAGTTTCGGACGCATCAAAGAAGTGTTATAATTGTGGTCGAGCAGGGCATATACGACGTGATTGCCCCGCATCTTCTGTGACTTGTTTCGATTGTGGGCAAGAAGGGCATCATGCGGCTTTCTGTGGAGTAGCGACTAGATCGTTTGGTACTCGCACTCCGGCGCCAGTTCCGAAAGAAATAAGTGTGAACCAGACGCATCAGAGTGGATTTCAGCAGCAGAATGTTGGGAAGAGAGAGGCATCCAGTGCTGGGTCCGTTCCTCCGCGCCTGTACGAGATGAGGAAATCTGACGATCAGAACACTGCTGTTGCATCAGGTACGATCCAGATCCTTTTGCAACCAGTTAGTGTCTTATTCGATTCTGGAGCTACACATTCTTTCATATCATTGAACTCTGTTAATCGTTTGAAAATCTCGTGTTTATTTGATTGTGAACCATATGTTGTGGGTTTGCCGAACGGAGAGAGAATTATGGGAACCCTAGAAACTAGGGATTTTCAAGTGTCTATAGGAGGGAAAGATTGGCCATCGAATCTTATTGTAGTTGACATCTACGGTGACGATTTAATTCTCGGAGACGATTGGCTCAACCGTTATGGAGCTATTCTGAATTACCGAGAGAGAGTCATTTCTATCATTGCTGATGACGGATCTGAACACTTATTCCGAGGATGGAGACCAGGAAGCTCGGGAAAATTGATCAAAGCAATGAAAGCCGTGAAATTACTGAAGCAAGGATGTCATGGACTTTGGTGTTATGCCATGAGGAAAGAGGAAGGAGTAGAACTCTCGTCTATTTCAGTTGTGAATGAGTTCTCAGATGTATTTCCTGACGAACTACCTGGGTTACCTCCGCAGAGAGAAGTGGAATTCACTATCGAATTAGAGCCTAGAGCAGCTCCTATTTCCAGAGCACCATACCGCATGGCGCCAACTGAGATGTATGAACTCAAGAAGCAACTGGAGGAATTGTTACAGAAGGGCTATATTCAACCTAGCGTTTCTCCTTGGGGAGCTGATAGGTGGTAATTTTACCACATTTTTCTAGGATTTTATACTAGGTTTTTATCTCGTTTCGTGATTAATGTGCTCGTATTTGGCTTATTTATGATTAGTCGAGCCGTATTACGCGTTTGGGTTGGTTTTAGTGTGTTTGCAGGTTTTTAGAGCCAAAAGGACCCAAAACGAGACAAAGGACCGAGAGTCGAGTCAAACGGACGGAAGAAACGGATTTTTGCAAAAGTCAGACCACCTATCGGGCCAGCCTATCGGCCGATAGGTGCGTCCGACAGGTGTTCCGAGCCCTATCGAGTGAAGTCGACCGACAGACCACCTATCGGGCCAGCCTATCGGCCGATAGGTGCGTCCGATAGGCTGCTCCGCGGGTTCTCGAGTTTTGACGGATTGTGACTCTTTTGGATAGATTTTGTTTCCTAGATTAGTGCTAATCGGGAGTTTAACTCCCATAGGATATATACACCTCCTCCTAGACCTTTTTATCATCTTTTATCATCTTTTATCATCTTTAGCACACTTTTACATTTTTTTTGCAATTTTAATTCCTTTGATCCTAGAACTTTTTGCAAAGCAGCAATTATTATTGTTTTTCTACTTTATCGGAGATTGAAGACTCAGAGTTCATCCGGAAGGGTTGTAATCTCTCTTTTCATATGAATAATATGCATTCTCCATCTATTTCTTGTTTAATTTCAATTATGTCTAGCTAAATCCATTGATTGATTCTAGGGTTAGTAATTTTAATTGATGTTCACATGATGTCCCTTTGATTACCTTTTTACCTTTCATCCTAGGCTTGTGATCAAGATGTGTTAAATCTCATGCTAGATTAAAGGGCCCTTAATCGATGCATGTTAGCTAATTAATTTTGCCCGGAAGGATTAATTAATTAGTGGAAATACTTGATGCACAATATGATTTGATCTTAAGACTTGAGTGGAGTAAGATAAATCATAGATAAATAAGTTGACGCTTTTTAAGTGATTTAAATTCTTTGAGCCTTGCGGGAAAAGGGTTTAAATTAACTATCTTTCTAGGTTGCCTTGATCGGAATTCTAGATCGGCTGAGTGATTATTTCTAGGATTGAATTAAAATTTGGGGAAAAGGAATCAAGTGAATGGATTGTGTGAACTCAATTAGACGATACTACCCTAGAATCAATTAGCTTTCAACTTGTGATTTTATCTTGCTAATTTGCTTTATTTGCTTGATTTAGATAATTCACTTTATTTTGCTCTCTTTGCATAATACTTGGAATTCTTATCTTATTGTTCTAGACTTTTTATTTTTAGGATTAATTGTTATTTAATTTTTATTTTTCGATTTTTGAAGTTAAATAATTAGAAACAAACCAAATTTTCGGATTCCTAAATAGCAGTCAAATTTTGAGTAGAGTTACTTCCTTTATTTTCGACATATCAATTCCCTTGGGTTCGACACCTTGGAAATACTTCGAGGTTTTACAAATTTTAAAATTGATCGGATTTGAAAACCATACTACGCGAATTTATGATCAATTTTTGGCGCTGTCGGGGATTTGATAGAAAACTTAAAGTGATAATTCGAAAAAGAAGAGATTGTTACTTTAGGTTGTATACTATTATTATTAATATTCGATCTCGTTTCCTCACATCTTGTTTTCTCTTCCTTGTAGGCGGTGCATGATCACAAGATCCCAAGGAAAGGACTTATTTCCTTTGATCCTAAATCGAGAAGTCTTTGAGGAGGAAGAAGCAAGAAGCGAGAACCGAGACTATGTCTATACCTATCGTTGATACCATGGCCGGCATTGTTGACCCACCACGAGAACTCGCTCGTCCCGAGAAGATCCTTTGAATGCCCGCTTTCGACCAAGCCGACGATTATCAAGAAGGAGGTCGGGGACGATTGATGCCAACAACTTCGAGCTTAAGCCGTCCCTCATCGCTACGGTGAAGTCTCAAACATACGGAGGAGGAGTTAATGAAGATCCAAACGCTCATCTTGAGTCGTTTTGGACATATGTGCCACCATCAAGCAAACGGAGTGCCTCGGATGTCATTAAGCTCCGCCTATTCCGGTTCTCCTTAGAAGACGATGCACTAGATTGGTACAAGAGCCTAGATCGGAAGGAAATTGGTACTTGGAGAGAGATGACTCGGTTGTTCTTAGCACAGTTCTATCCTCCCTCGAAGGTGCAAAAACAAATCAACGCTATCTTGCAATTCGAGCAATATGAGGATGAATACTTATACGAGGCATGGATCCGATTTAAGAAGCTACTTCGCAAATGCCCACAGCATGGAATTGACAAGGAGGAAATCTACATTCGGTTTTATCGGGGTTTGACGAGGAAGGCTAGAAGAGAGTTGGACTATTCCTCGAAAGGGGGATTTCTTGCTTACGATTATGAAGAGGCCAAGAATCTCATCGAGCTAGCGGTCAACAATGATTACGAGGAGGTGACCGATAGGAAGATGACGAGAAGAAAGGTCCCATCCGGTGACGAGGACGCCTACGGTGATTTGAAGGCGAAATTTGAAAGACAACAAAAAGAGCTTGAGATGCTAAGAAAGAAGACTTTGGGAGTCAATGCGGTTTTGAAGAGCTAAACGAGCCTATTGCAATTGAGGAGGATGTAAATTACGTGCAAGGAGGAAACTTCCGCAAGGGGGAAATAGGGGAACTATTATCCGAACAATCGAAACCACCCTAATTTCTCCTATGCCAACCCGAACAATGCTCTTCAGCCACCACCGGATTTAACGTGAAAAGCAGGGTTATTCAAGAGCCGATTGCTAAGACACCGATGGAAGAGATGTTGGAACGGTTAGAGGCGAGTCAAAAAGATTTTATTTATAAAGCATACAAGAGGTTCGGGGCTCTCGAGCATAGTGTGACATCTATTGGAAACTCAGTGATAGCCTTGACAAAGCAGATGTCGATGGTGGAGACCCAAATGGGTCAAATGGCGAACGCCTGGCCGAATTCATAAGCCGGGCCATTTTCCGAGCAGTACCGAGACCAACCCGAAGACGCAACAATGCAACGCAATCGAGCTTCGGAGTGGGACAAGGTACAGTAATCATGGGGCTGAAGTTGAGGAATCTGGAAACGAGGATGTACTAAAAACGGGAGCCGAGAACGAGAAGGAAGATGAAACGCAGCAGGCCTATCGGCCAAGACTATCGGCCGATATGCCCACCCGATACCCAGACAGAATTCTAGAAATTGAGCCTATCGACCCCCCTATCGGTCTAAAGGCTCCTTTAGGTTCGAATGTGAAGGATTTTGAGGTAAAAGCTCCATTTCCACAGCGATTAGCCAAGTCGAGATATGATGAAAAGCTTCAACGGTTTATCGACATGTTTCAAAGGTGAATATCAACATTCCACTTCTAGACGCTTTGAGAGACATGCCGGGGTACGTTAAATTCTTGAAAGACGCTGTGGAAAGCAAGAGGAAGTTGGCGAAGTTTGAAACAATAAATTTGACAGAGGAGTGTAGCGCTATCATTCAAAACAAGCTCCCGCTCAAGCAGAAGGATCCGGGACGTTTTACTTTGACATGCATGATTGGCGACCAAACTTTCCGTAATGTGTTGTGTGATCTCGGGGCAAGCATCAATCTTATGCCTCTATCCATCTTTAAGAGGTTGAAGATTGGGGAGATGAAGCCGACTACCATTTCTCTACTCATGGCGGACCGGTCGATCTCTTATCCGAGGGGAGTTGTGGAGGATGTGTTCGTTATAGTCCAACACTTAGTCTTCCCGGCCGATTTCATAGTTCTTGATATGCCCGAGGACGAGAATCAACCATTGATCTTTGGGAGACCGTTTCTAGCGACGGGGAGAGCACTTATCGATGTCCAAGAGGGTGATCTTACCTTCCGGGTTAATGATCAAAATCTGAAAATTTCCATCTATGAAGCGATGAAGAAGCCCGAGGATGCGCCCGAGGAATGTTATGCAATTGAGTCTATTATGCCTGTTAGGAAAAACAAACACCCTGTATCGATTCAGCCTGGATACCCGATCCCTGTATCGATTGTTATTTGTTATTAAAGAAGGTTTTGACATATATGCCAAATACAGTGTGGAAAACTGTATCGAGGATTCAAGGATTTATCATGTATCGAAGATCAGCCTCGAATCAGCATAAGTGAAGCTCGTCAGTACAGCTTGAAGACTTGCAAAAGATCAAGTATGGAAACTGTCTCGACACCCTAAATACAGTCACCTTCCATACAGTTCACAAAAGGACAAGAAAAGAACACAAGTCAAGAACCGTTGAACAAAGAAGTATTTAAATACTCAAGGATAAAGTATTTAAATACTGTCAGTCTTCAGATCTTCAGAATCCCGCGAAATCCGGATCATGTCATATTCCCGTTGAAGGAAATCTTATTCAAACGGACATCTCAACGGATACTTTCTTCAGAGGCTATATATACCCTTGAAGACATTGAAGATGATACACCACTTACAAAATCTATTGAAGTAACCCAACTCTCAAAGCTATCAAAGTTATCATCTGAGCAAACATATCTCCAGAGCAAACTGCAAGTTAGAACGAAAGAGATATACAGTGCTCATACTTCAAGAACAGCTATCATCAGATCTTGATATTCAAAGTCATTGTTCTTACTTGGTTACCTAACATTTTACCTCTGTGTAAAAACCGAGCTCTGTGTGAACTCAACAAGTTATTCTGACCTGTGTGGGACGAATAAGGACGAAGCTTTGGAACTGTGTGTGAAGAAGCTAGTCAAGAAGGAAGCTTTAACCAATCTGTGTGAACGGTTGAATTTGATATTATTTGTATCAATCTGTGTGATCGATACAAGTATAGTTTTGTTTATAATTACGTAGTTGTGTACGCAGAATTATATAATAAACTTTACTCTGTGTGGAGGACCAGTGGACGTAGAGGGTTTACCTCGAACCACTTAAATTAATGTCATTTACCTTGACTTTTCTTGTTTGAAATTACCGTGATATATTAAGTATACACCTAATACGTCGTTCTTTGTATCACGGCAACTAATCGTATCAAGACTTCCGCTACGCACTTTTATTTAGATTCCATACGTTTGTTGTTTAAACTACTTTTCCAAAGCGTATCCAGTATACTTAGTGGCCAACAAGTGGTATCGGAGATTGATTCTAAAAGGAATCGATCGTATTTCTTTTAACCGAATCGATTCAAATCACTTATTTTCAAAACAGTTTCTTTCATTCCTATATTATCGGTATGGATACTTCTATGATTAACAAAGTCCCTATGTTCTCTATTAACGAATTTGATTTGGAGAATCGAGAATGGAAGCTCATCTTGCAAAGCAATGCGAAGAGATGATCTTTGTCATACAGGATGGTCCGATCAAGATTATGAAGGTCAATCCGGCCGCAAGGATTGAGGCCAAGCCCATCCGAAATGCTCGAGAAGGAACGCGAGCAATGGACAACCGATGAAAGGAAGCGAGCCAATCTAGACAATGTGGCTAAAAACGCGTTATTTGTCACTCTTGACAAAGGCACGTTCTCAAAGGTAAAGAGCCGCAAAACGACCAAAGAAATGCAGGATAAACTCAAGTTAATTTGTGAGGGCGAGCTCTCAAAAGAAAACAAAATTTCAAAACTCACTCAAAGAATTGAATCTTTCGAAATGAAACCAACGGAAACACTTGAGGAACTTGACCTCAGTTCTTGGTATTGTTGGTGAACTTGAAGCGTTGGGCAAGATTTACACCCAAAAGGAGAAGAACTTAAAAATTTTCAGATCTCTCGGCCCGATGGGACATTAAGACCACGGCTATGCGTGTGTCATGTAATCTTAATGAAATATCCACTTTTGATCTCTTCTCGACCTTAAAGCTTTTGAGTATGACATAGACAAGAGAGAAAGTCAAGAATCTCCCTCAAAGGTCATGACTCTCGGCTGTATCGAACTCGACACGGCATGCCTAGCTCGCCGAAGCCGTCACAAGAGTCTTGCAATGGCGACGACATCCTGTCACAAGATGAAATGGCGCTTCTAATGCATAAGTTCAAAAAGTTCATCAAACAGTCTGGAAAGACTCCCTACAGGCCCAAACCTGTCAACAAGGTAAGTACCGAAACATCATCCGATGCTAACCTGTGCTATAACTGCAGGAAACCAGGTCATTATGCAAACAAATGTCCTCATCCCAAAGTCCAAAGGTTGCCGGAGGCCGAGCAACAAGAGCGAGATGAAAGAAGACGTGCTTGGAAAGACAAGCTCAAGGCCCTGATTGGAGAATCAGAAGCCTCCCCCACACCATCCAAATCTGCAGAATGTCTTCAGGTGGTCACTGAAAGTGATTCATCTGACGATGAGTTTGATGATAAAGCATACATGTGCTTTATGGCTAAAGATGTTCCAGAAGGAGAAGACAGCGGAATCATAAGCCATTTCAACCTGTGAGGCGCACTCAACAGCATGCTCCCAGAGCATATCAACAGCGTCAACAGCCGTTCAGAAGGAAGGCTGTATCCAACCACCAAAGGCCCGCACGGCAGTACTATCAGTACAGCTCGCCGAGGTATTGGATACAGGAGCCCCGTTATCCCTCAAGACAGCAGATGCCAGTCCAGTATCAACAACAGCATTGGGAATCCAACTGGAGACCCAGAAGACAAGCTGTTAGGCCCAGGAAAATGGCTCCACCTCCCAGACGGCACTCGTACTGGAATAATAATAATAATCCTGAATTTTACATGCATAATAATTATCATGATTATAACAACTACGGATATGCCCCCCGTAGATACCGCAATCTGCACAGTACATCCTACAATAAACCAATTGTCGGGAAAATCAGGTACCTAAAAGAACTAACATACATGGACCCAAAATCAAAGGGGACCTAAATCTACTTAATTTCTTTCTTACAGGACATTCTAGAGGAGGATACAGTACTTGATAGTGGATGCTCTCGTCACATGACTGGAGACAGGAGCAAGCTATCGATTTTGTAGAAGGTCGCGGTCCAAAAGTTCGCCGGTGATAAATCTAAAGGAAGAACAAGAGGGAAAGGAAACCTACTTGTCGGGAAATTCAAAGTCACCGATGTCGCATATGTTGAAGGCTTACAGTATAATCTACTTAGTATTAGCCGATTACGTGATAAACAGCTTCTCGGTGAAGTTCTATATAGATCGGTTGTAGAGTCAAGAACACCCAAACCAAGGAAGTTGTGCTTACAGAAGCGGATCGAGTAATATGTACATTCTTGTGGAAGCCTATGAGCTCCTCAATTCCATGTTTTGTTGCCAAGGGCACTGCAGATCTTAGTCGGCTATGGCACAAGAGGATGTCTCACGTCAACTTCAAGACGATCAACAAGCTTTCAAGACAGGGTATGGTAAGAGGTTTGCACGATGTGTCATTCAAGAAGGACGGCGTCTGCGGACCACGCCGTAAAAGGCAAGCAAATCAAGTCAACCACGAAGAGCAAATCCTACCTTTCAACCCAAAGAGTATTGGAAATGCTACACATGGATCTCTACGGTCCTGTAGACCCGAGTAAGTTTGGGAGGTAAGAAATATTGTATGGTTGTTGTTGATGATTATTCCGGTATGCTTGGACGATCTTTCTTAGCAAGAAGAAGGAAACAACATCAAGGCTGCCCGAGCTCCTGAGAAAGTTGCAGAATGAAAAAGCATCGAGTATCGTGTGCATTCGTTCCGACAGAGGTACTGAATTCACAAACCGCTTTGTAGAGCAATACTGTTCGGAGAATGGCATACAGCACGAGTACTCAGCTGCCCGTACACCTCAACAAAATGGTGTTGCCGAGCGAAAGAATAGGACGTTGAAAGATGCAACTAGGACAATGATTGCCGAAAGCAAATTGCCGCAGCGTTTCTGGGGTGAAGCAACCAATACAGCATGCTACACTCAAAACCGCTGTATCGTCAACAAGCATCACAACAAAACAGCTTACGAGGTATGGAACAACAAAACTCCATTAGTTTCGTATTTTCACATTTTTGGATGCATGTGCTACGTATTGAACAATGGGAAGGACCAACTTAGAACATTTGATGAAAAATCAGATGAAGGAATATTCGTAGGATACTCCTCTGTCAGCAAAGCTTTCAGAATCTTTAATAAAAGGAGGCTGACGATCGAGGAATCAGTTCATGTAGTGTTCGACGAACCACACCATGACCCTACAGGAGTAGATAATATCACTCAGGACATTCACCATCTATCTATCTTGGATCCACCTACACCCATTGAACCCGTAGTTGATTTAGAAATCAACCCCGTTTGTAAGAATCGATGTGGATGAAGTCAAGCCGCATGTACAAGCATTCCCACGAAACTTTCGATCTGAAGACGGGACCACGAACTAGAACCCGACCGAAGATGGTTGAGAGATCACCCGCAAGAGCTGATCATTGGAAACATTAATGCAGTGTTTCTACTCGTAGAAGAATACAGTACACAAGGAAATGTACTTTGTGCACAAGAAGAATCTAATCTCAAGTCTCACAGTTTCTGAATGGAAATCTCAATCCGAATCGAGGAGACTCAATATGTGCACTATTGCCGTATTCTTAGCCCGATCCGAACTGTTTCGACCATAGACGCTCTTAACAACTCTCATTGGATCACATCTATGGAAGAAGAGCTTAACGGTTTCGAAAGAAACAATGTATGGTATCTTGTACCCAGACCGACACACCAATCGGTTATAGGAACCAAATGGGTATTTCGAAACAAAAAGGATGGAAATGGACTTATCATAAGAAACAAATCCAGACTAGTAGCACAAGGCTATTGTCAGGAAGAAGGAATCGACTATGATGAAACCTTCGCCCCTGTAGCGAGATTAGAAGCCATCAGGATATTTTTAGCCTTTGCCGCCCATAAGAATTTTATCGTATACCAAATGGACGTCAAGAGTGCTTTCCTGAATGGAGAGCTTTCAGAAGAAGTTTATGTTGAACAACCACCAGGGTTTGCCAACACGGACGGTATCGATCTAGTTTACAGGCTAAGGAAAGCACTGTACGGACTTAAACAAGCCCCTAGAGCCTGGTACGAAACCCTATCCCAGTATCTAACCAACAACGGATTTGAGAAAGGTGCTGTCGACAAAACATTGTTCAAAATACAAGAAGGAGATGACCTTCTAATGGTACAAATTTATGTCGATGATATTATTTTTGGTTCAACTAACCTTGCTCTATGTCAAAGGTTCTCACATCTCATGCAAAGCAAATTTGAAATGAGTATGATGGGGGAACTTAGTTATTTCCTAGGTTTGCAGATAAAGCAGATGCCTACAGGTATATTCATCAACCAGGAGAAATACAGCAAGGAGCTTCTCAACAAATTTGGAATGAACACTTCCAAATCCTCGCCAACCCCCATGAGCACTTAGTGCAAATTAGTCTTGATGAAGCGGAAGCCGTTTGACCAATCACTCTACAGGAAGCTCATTGGTTCGCTCCTGTACCTAACGGCTAGCAGCCCGATATCGATATCTTTGTTGGAGTGTGTGCGAGATACCAAGTTGCACCTAAGGAATCACACTTCAATACGCTAAACGAATCACGAAATACGTTAAAGGAACATCGATGCGGGATCGTGGTACCCTAAGGAAGGCGGATTCGATTTAGTTGGATCTGACTCGGATCTCGGAGGCCAAGCTAGATAGGAAGAGTACAAGTGGAACTTGTCACTTTCTTGGACCTAGGCTCGTTTCTTGGTTCAAGAAGAAGCAATTGGCAAATTCTCTTTCCACGGTGAATCGAATACTATGTCTTTGGTAGGCTGCTGTATGCGAATCCTTTGGATGCGGCAACAAGCCGATTATGGAATCGATGCTAGAGAGACTCGATCATGTGTGATAGCACGAGTGCAATTGCAATCACGCACAATCTGTTTGCACTCGCGCACTAAGCATATCAACATGAAGCATCATTTCATCAGGAATCATGTCGAGAACAAGGATGTTAAATGCGGAAAGGTCCATCTGAGACATCCAAGTGGCCGACATTTTCACCAAGCCTCTCGACACGGCAAGATTCAACATGCTAAGAACGAGAATTGGGAATCTGCGGCGGACTCCTGTAAGTAAATTTCTTGCTTTTACTCAACAATTGAGGGGAATCTTGTAAGACCCGTGAATACGATATCAACATTAATTATCTACACTCGAAACATCTATACTGATCGTAGCGAACGAAGGCATATGAATCCTACGGTGATGTGTGCAATAATTAAGGGGGAATCTTGTAGGACCCATGAATACGGCATAAATCCAAATATTCTTTGTATGGAATTTAAAACCTATTAGTACCTTTTTAAGGGGCAGCTGTATCGGCGGAGAAAAGACATACTATAGGATTTCGATTCAAGTATATAATATAATATTATTTCCTTTTAAAATAATTTTTGTCCACGTGCCTGTTTTATGTCAAACGTCATGTTCATTAAATGCCTTACGACATCTGGACAATGAATCTCAAAACCGCGATGTTTTTAAAATTGTTTATTATTTTTAAACCGCCGTTTTAGGCATTTAGGGTATTCAACCTATGTCGAAGTGGGACCCATTGTATTTTAAAACCTTTTAATGGATTAGCGTGCAGTTATATTAAATCCATCCCGACCGTCGATTTCAAAACGGTTCCCATCCCTTAAAATCGACCATTCGTACTCTGTAAACCCTATTTCGCCGCCCAAGTATAAAAGGATCAGATCGCCATTGGAGACTCTTTACGCTTCGCAATTACAAGAGATCTCAAGCAAATGGCCATTTACATATTCTCTGCATATCCATGCAATTTCTCTTGTTTTCTTACACCTTCACTTTAAGAAAACATCCATGGCTACTCAATCTTCATCCCAGCTCAAGAAGACCTCGGCATCATTGATGGGCGGATCTTCTCGAAATCCGTCATTATCGAGCGTATCATCTCCGAAACCAACGACACCGAACCGATGGAGTATATCATTACTCGTCTGGAGCAACAAGGTCTTTATCGCTTTGGAAACAAAGCCGAAAAATACGACGCTCATCCGGTTGAGGAATTCTACCTCAACGCCGCCGTTCGTTTTCTCTCACTAGCCCGGGAGGACATGTTGCGACATCACCGCAATACCCAAGGAGTGCAAATCGCATAGATACCGACTTACTTGAGAAAATCTACAGTCGCCCGCGGACGACCATGGACCGACTTGAGACGTTTGGGTCTCAAGGGTGATTACCAAGTTTTATGGACTATTTCTAGGGTCCAAAGTGGTTGACATGGTGACAACCACCGCCACAAGAAAAATTTTCTTCTTCATTTCGTTTATACGCATGACTTGTTCAGAATTATTGAAAATCGAACCGGTGCGTTCGAAATGTGCACAAATCTTAGGTTCGAATGATGGTCGCCATCTTGACTGTGAGAAGGTAAGCGGTGCCAAATCATTTTGAAGCGACTTCAGAAGAGGTGTGCAAACCGCCACCCAAAAGAAATCATTCGGTTTAATGCTTAACTACATCGACAAAGTGCGGAGTCAAGCAATCCGCCGATGCCAAGAAAAACAGACTCTCTAATATATTTAGGAGGCGTCAAACCCTCTGCCTATAACCAGAGCACAATGCAAGCCAACCACCCGAGAACAAGTCACATGCCTATTTCTGTCAATCCCAGAGACGAAACAGTGAAGGTCCCTGCATTGGAATCCTCGAAGAAGAAGCGCAAGCGTTCTCACAGCAAGAAGCACTCTGCTGATGAGAAGTCGAAGAAGAGACTCCGGAGGCTCTCAAAAATCAAAGCCAAACACTCCGAGGATGTCTTGCCCGTGGCGCAACCCACTGATATAGCACCCCAGGGCCCAACCCCTACGGAAGAGGTGTCTCCTTGCATCGGCGGTAGATCCCGAGCCCTTGGCGGCTACGACGGATGTAGAGACATGCGCCACATTCAAGACGTTAGCACGTCGGTGCCCATTCGGAGCCAAAAGCTACTTCTCCTCTACGGGATTCCACACCGTGCAGGATCCAATTTCCTTGGGCACCATCCCTGCAAGGAGTCCATCTTCCGTGCGGGATCCCATACTGTCTGGAATCCTCGAAAGCAGCGTCCCCAGACGTGATTCAAGTCCCTCCCAGACTCAATTATAAATCAAACACTTCTTTCGGTACAAATTGAACAGCGTACGACGATTTACGCAATGGAAAAGCTTTAGGCTAGCTCAAACGACACTCGCATAACCGGAGCGAATGGAGCCACGAGGAGCGATTTGTCTCAAGTAATCGACTCAACCGAAATTGAGGCCTTTGCTCGATGGGACAACGCTTCTTGCAAAGATCTCATTGAAAGCCACTGTTGCACAAATCCGACGCGAGAAGAAAAGGAAAGAAGAAGTCGGAGGACTCTCCCATCAATCCAAAAACGGCAGCGACCACGACTCGGGCGGCGGCAGCGATGCTCTTCAAGCAGTGCGAGAATGAGCCGTGAAGAGGCTGAAGCCCAAGCCACCTCCCCACCCGTAACCGACGAAGGGCCATCTAATCGGGCCAATCCACCTTCGCCAAAGCGGGAGGAATCGGTCCCTCCGTCAAGGAAGATCAAGAAATTTTAGAACAGGCACCCAAGCCTGTTGCGACCAAAGAAGCTAGTCCGCCAACCCAACAGGAGGATTCGGTCCCGCTGCATCCTCATCTGCCGAAGAACCTTCGCCACAGACGCTTCGAACCAGTGTCGCCATTCCCCAAGAAGCTACTCCGCCCGCAACCTTGGAATCAGGGACGGTAACGAACTCCGAGGATGTCCAACTTACTTCACGACCATCCGTGAACGTAAGAAGGTTAAATGGTCTTGAAGACTTCGCCCGGCCGACTCTCCTATCTCTGCGCACGCAAAGAGCGCTGCAAGCTCTTGGCCTTGGTATTTATCCAAGATGCGATTAACGCTCTCTCTTACGTAGAAAAGGCTCGAATGGATGCACACCTCTGCGGTTGAAGAAATGACAACTCGCAACGAAGTATCTCGAGTTGTTGATGCATTCATTCTTACGCGAAGTGTTCAAGCAAGCCTTGAAAATTATGGAAGATAAACAAGCGCAAGCTGTTGAAGGAAGAAGCCTCGAAGACAAGAATTCTTTGAGCGAAGACACTTTGTGCTATGATAGAGAAACGACTCTGTGCGTGCGCATGACAAATCCATTCAAGAGATGTCGAGACTCTTTCCTCCCTCGTTGAAAGAATAACCAACATCGAGACCAAACAGACGCCGCTCTTGAAATCCTGCAAAGTCTTGATGAGGCCAAAAAGGGAAGAAGCTCGAGAAGGCGCAAGGAGAATAAGACTTCAACAGGAAAGGGAATTTGAGGCTGCTCAAAGCGGTATATTGCCGAATTGAACAAGCTAGCACCTCAACCCCAAAGCTTTAGAATTTCGGGCTCAGACAGAATTCCATGACCCAAATGTCCCTTGGCAAAATCTTGTTCAAAGACCTTCGGAAATACGTCGCCAACCAACCGCAATCCAACCGCCGAAGAAGTGAAGCCTGGAGGAAGAATGAACGATGAGATATTTTGTTAAACTCATCGGGAATCCGCCATCTTCAAGAATTATAAGACATTGGCGGAAGCGTGGACAAATTTTCGAAGATGCTAGAAGAAGGTAAGCTCCCTCTCCAAATCGAGATGAAATCTAGACATAGAAGAGGAGATCGGATCACCCATCTAGAGGATTGGATACTTGCCTTTGATCGTTCTTATGAAGGAAGAGCAATTTACCAAGAACGAGGCAATGATTCACTTCAAAACTGGTGGCGCGGCACCGAGAATGAGCCAGGAAGAAGACCTTGGAGGCATGCGGATCAAAGATGAAGAGTGAAATTTTATGTACATTATTTTTGTTTTTGCTTTTGTAATTATTCAACACAGCAAACCTTGTACTCAATCTTTTTGAATATCAATAAAATAGTTTGTTTGTCTTGAAAGATTACAACTCGTAATCTATGTGTTTATGTATGATTACTTAAAATTGTTTGATAGAAATCTCAAGTTAGATAAACTTGATTGAAAGATAAAGTATGCGAACTAGTCTACGAGCAGTTCATAGTTTGATTGTAAAACTTAGAATACAGTGTAAGATTGTGCTGCGCCAATCATAGGCTTAAGTTGTAATAAATCTCAAAGCGTATCGAACTTGCTGCGAGCGATTCATTATTGTAGACTAAGTCACTAAGTCGACCTATTGACAAGAGACCAAGAAATGCCGGAAGTCATCGAAGAAGAATGCTTCATGAAGAAGGTTTTGGCATCATCAAGAAGACTCGAAGAGTTTAAGTTAAGACTTGGCAAATTGTCAAAAGGGGGAAATTGTTAGGAAAAACAAACACCTGTATCGATTCGGCTGGATACCCGATCCTGTATCGATTGTTATTTGTTATTAAAGAAGGTTTTGACATATATGCCAAATACGGTGTGGAAAGCGTATCGAGGATTCAAGGATTTATCATGTATCGAAGATCAGCCTCGAATCGGCATAAGTGAAGCTCGTCAGACTGCTTGAAGACTTGCAAAAGATCAAGTATGAAAGCTGTCTCGACACCTAAATACTGATCACCTTCCATACGGTTCACAAAAGGACAAGAAAAGAACACAAGTCAAGAACCGTTGAACAAAGAAGTATTTAAATACTCAAGGATAAAGTATTTAAATCCGTCGATCTTCAGATCTTGAGAATCCATGAAATCCGGATCATGTCATATTCCGTTGAAGGAAATCTTATTCAAACGGACATCTCAACGGATACTTTCTTCAGAGGCTATATATACCCTTGAAGACATTGAAGATGATACACCACTTACAAAATCTATTGAAGTAACCCAACTCTCAAAGCTATCAAAGTTATCATCTGAGCAAACATATCTCCAGAGCAAACTGCAAGTTAGAACGAAAGAGATATACAGTGCTCATACTTCAAGAACAGCTATCATCAGATCTTGATATTCAAAGTCTGCTCTTACTTGGTTACCTAACATTTTACCTCTGTGTAAAAACCGAGCTCTGTGTGAACTCAACAAGTTATTCGACTGTGTGGGACGAATAAGGACGAAGCTTTAGGCGTGTGTGAAGAAGCTAGTCAAGAAGGAAGCTTTAACCAATGCGTGTGAACGGTTGAAAGTGATATTCTTTGTATCAATCTGTGTGAACGATACAAGGATAGGTTTGTTTATAATTACGTAGTTGTGTACGCAGTAATTATATAATAAACTTTTTACTCCTGTGTGGAGGACCAGTGGACGTAGAGGGGTTTACCTCGAACCACTTAAATTACTGTGTCATTTACCTTGACTTTTCTTGTTTGAAATTACTGTGATATATTAAGTATACACCTAATACGTCGTTGCTGTATCCACGGCAACTAACTGTATCCAAGACTTCCGCTACGCACTCAGATTTAGATTCCATACAGTTTGTTGTTTAAACTACTTTTCCAAACTGTATCCAGTATACTTAGTGGCCAACAATGCCGCCCCCGACCGACTTGTTGGAGCATTGCATTTCACAATCCATTTACTCACATTCTGATGTTGAAGAAATTTCCGAGGATTTGCCAAAGTATGTTCGAATGTTGGAGGCGAACGAGTTTCAATCTAATGAGAGGGACGTATGCTATCTTGATGTCAACAAACCCGTTCAAGGGGGAGTTGTCGCTGAGGACCGATCGATCGAGGTGTCGAAGTTAGAACTTAAGCCGCTGCCGGATCACTTACAATATTGCTTCTTGGGCGAGAACGAGTCCTATCCCGTGATAGTTTCTTCTTCTCTTGGACCTACTAACTTGGAGAAGCTATTACGGGTGCTGCGAAAACACAAAGGGGCGATTGGATGGACGATTTCGGATATTAAGGGAATAAGCCCTTCTATTTGTATGCACCGGATTTTGCTAGAAGACGATCATAAGCCGAGGGTGCAACATAGCGAAGATTAAATCCGGCAATGCAAGAGGTTGTGAGAAAAGAGGTGCTCAAATTGTTAGATGCCGGGATGATATATGCGATTTCCGATAGTGAGTGGGTGAGTCCTACTCAAGTCGTCTCTAAGAAAGGGGGTATGACCGTGATCAAGGACGAGAAAGATGAATTAATCGCGACAAGGCTAGTCACGGGATGGAGAGTTTGTATCGACTACCGGCTACTTAACGCGGCGACGAGGAAGGATCATTTTCCACTTCCATTTATTGATCAAATGCTAGATCGTTTGGCCGGACACGAGTATTATTGCTTTTTGGACGGGTATTCGGGGTACAATCAAATTGCTATCGCTCCGGAAGACCAACACAAGACCTCTTTCACGTGCCCTTATGGGGTATTCGCTTACCGGAGGATGCCGTTTGGCTTGTGCAACGCACCCGCAACTTTTCAAAGGTGCATGATGGCCATCTTTCACGGATTAGTCGAGAACATAATGGAGGTATTTATGGATGATTTTTCAGTTTTTGGTTCAGCTTTCGACCATTGCTTGAAAAATTTATCTTTGGTACTTGCCCGGTGTGAGGAGAGGAACCTTGTTCTAAATTGGGAGAAATGTCACTTCATGGTGCAAGAGGGAGTAGTGTTGGGGCATAAAGTATCTTCGGAAGGATTGGAGGTTGATCGAGCGAAGGTGGTTGCTATCGAGAAATTACCACCTCCAACCAATGTTAAATCAGTACGAAGCTTCCTAGGCCATGCGGGGTTCTATAGACGGTTCATTAGGATTTCTCAAAAATCACGAAGCCGTTATGTTCCTTGCTCGAGAAAGACGTGAAATTTGAGTTTGATGATGATTGCTTGAGGGCGTTTGAGACATTGAAACGAGCCTTAATTTCGACGCCGGTCTTGATCACTCTGGATTGGGGTGCACCATTCGAGTTGATGTGCGACGCGAGCGATTGGGCCGTTGGGGCCGTTTTGGGTCAAAAACGGGATAAGCTTTTCCGGGTAATTTATTATGCGAGTAAGACGATGGATTCGGCCCAAATGAACTACACCACGACGGAAAAAGAGTTGCTCGCTGTGGTCTATGCATTCGACAAATTCCGACCTTACCTAGTGGGCACTCACACTATTGTTCATACCGATCATGCAGCGATTCGCTATCTATTTTCCAAGAAGGATTCGAAGCCGAGATTAGTGAGATGGATACTCCTTCTACAAGAGTTCGACATGGAGATCCGGGATAGGAAGGGGTGCGAGAATGTTGTTGCCGATCACCTTTCCCGTCTCGAGAAGCCGGTTGAGGGAGAAGATTCGAGGGTCGAAATAAAGGAAAACTTTCCGGACGAGCATATCCTAGCCTTGGCCGACGATACACCATGGTACGCGGACTATGTTAATTTCCTTGCTATCAAGCATGTTCCAACGGGTCTTTCTTCTCATCAAAGAAAGAAATTCTTCCATGACGTTAAATTCTACTATTGGGAAGACCCTATTCTTTACCGGAGGTGCGCGGACGGGATTATTCGCATGTGTGTTCGATAAAGCGAATGGCAAAGGATCATTAAAGAATGCCATAGTGCACCGAGTGGGGGTCATTTTGCAGCGAATCGAACGGCCATGAAGGTGTATCAATGTGGCTTCTATTGGCCTTCTATTCATAAAGATTGCCAAGCTTTTGTGAAACATTGCGATAGATGCCAACGATTGGGGAACATAGCAAAAAGAGACGAGATGCCGCAGCACGCTATTATGGAAGTAGAGTTGTTTGACGTATGGGGTATCGATTTTATGGGTCCGTTTGCAAAATCACGAGGCTATTCGTATATTTTACTTGCGGTCGACTACGTGTCGAGATGAGTTGAGGCGATGCCGACGATTACGAACGATTCGAAAGTGGTGATTAAATTTCTTAATAAGAACATTTTGACTCGTTTCGGGACTCCACGAGCTTTGTTGAGTGACGGGGGGAGCCACTTTAATAATAGGTGGTTAGGAACCCTTCTTGCAAAATATGGAGTTAAACATAAGATTACGTCCGCCTATCATCCGCAAGCTAATGGACAAGCCGAGCTCGCCAATCGGGAGATCAAACAAATTTTAGAGAAGACGGTCACGAACAAGAAGGATGGGCAAAATATCTAGATGATGCACTTTGGGCTTATCGGACCGCGTATAAGACTCCATTGGAATGTCTCCATACCAGCTCGTCTTTGGGAAATCTGTCATTTACTGGTGGGTGGAAATTAAAGCGTATTGGGCCACTAGATGGATTAATTTGAATTTCTTGAGGCTAGTGGATCGAGAAGAGAGAAGGCTGCTGAAATCGACGAGTGGAGAAACGAGGCTTTCAAAATGTGAGGATTTACAAGGAAAGAGCGAAAAAGTTTCACGATGATCGCATTCGGAAGAAGGACTTCGTCCGGAGATGAAGTGCTCGTTTTCAATTCTCGGCCGTTTATTTAGGGAAGTTGATGTCGAAGTGGATGGTCCATACACCGTCTTTCAAGTAAATCAAAGCGGATCATGTCGTGATGAAAGAAGATGGGAACAAGTTTATGGTGAGCGGACATCGGATGAAGCACTATTTCAAGCCGTTGCACCACGAAGAGAAGTATGTTACTTACCTCGAAGACCCGAATGAATGAGGTATCGTCTAGCTAAAGGCGTTAAGCGTAGCACTTGTTGGGAGGTAACCCAACGTATGTATATTAGTTCGTTTTATTCGTTTGTTTTCGATTGTTCGTTTGCGTGATTTTTGTAGTTTCTAGTTTCGTAGTAGCTTTGTTAGTTTTGTTAAGTTCTAATCCATGCACGCCGAGTTTTGGATACTTGCAGGTCTTTAATCGCCATATCAGCGAGCAGGACCAAGTTTGCGAAATAGAAAAAGTTGAAAATTTTTTTAAACGAACAACCTATCGGGCGAGCCTATCGGCCGATAGGCCGATAAGTGAGAAAATTGAAAAAAATTAAATGTTACAAGCAGTGGTCGATAGGCAGACACTATCGACCGATAGGTCCCGCCCGATAATCAGGTACGTAAGTTTCTGTATGTCCTATCGGCCCAGCCTATCGGCCGATAGACCAGCCCGATAGGACATACCCGGTCCAGTATCCGCTTCGACCCGGTTGATTAATAACCCCTTTTAAACACCTTAACCACCCGTTTTTCTCACACACACACACACACCTTTCGGCCGATAAGAACACAAGGGCGATTTTCTCTACTGTTCTTCCTTCAAACTTCGATCAAGGTACTTAATTTCGACACTTAATCCTCTTGTTTTTCAATTCTATACATGTTTTGAAGGACTTTGACGGATTCTTTTTGGAGTTTTGATGAAATTCGAATTGGGGATCCACTTTTTGGGGGCTTTTGTTAGACTTTGATGTTCTGTGAATTTTATGCCCGATTGTTGATAGAATCTTGATGGAAACATGTTATCTATGCTTGATTGTTCATGGGTACTTCGAATTGGGGGATTAATTGATGAAATTGAACGAATTTTGAAAAAAACCCCAATTGGAAGAACCCTAATTTAATTTGTTGAAATTGGGTAAATTTGTTGAATTGAATTGTTAATTGGGATTGATATGAGTTGAATTGTTGATGATGATTCGAATTTTGAATGAATTAGATTGGATTGGAGAGAATTTGTCCTAATATGATCGTAGTGTGTAGTTTTGTTATTGTGGGTTGTGATTTTGATCCTTTGAATATGAAATGGGGGAGTCGAAGTTTGGGGAGGTTGTGTGATTTGTTGATCGTAGTATATGGCTGTCGGGTCTATGATTTTGATGTTTATTGGACATTATAGGGCTCTTAGTTGATATTGTGGGATTATTGGATTATGTCGACACTCGTTGAATGTTTGCATTATGAGTTGCTTATTGAATATTGATTGGATGGTTGTTTTGTAGGAACTTTGAAATGGCTGGAAATCAAAGCAAGAAGTCGAAGCCGTGTAAGGCCGGAAAGTCTAAGGCAACCACAGAGAAGGAAAGGGCTCCGACGAAGGTAGTGCGGCTATTCAGATCCATTGCGCTCGACCGAAGAAGTTCAAGCTAAGATTACTGGATCTCGAGTCTAAAAGAAGGTGGTCGCACCTTATCGGAATGCCACACAAGCATTGCGATTTTTGCATGAGGAGACGACTCGGGGTATGGGGATATACGATGATATTATGTTACTAGCGAGACAGTGCGGGTTTGAGCACATTTTCGAGCAAACTATCTCGCTTACCACGTGCTCACCGTGGAGTTTCATCACGCTTGAGGTTTTTAGGGAGCACGGGACTCGACATCTATTCGCTTCAACCTCGACAATACGAGAAGGAGCTCTCGGCCGAAAGTTAACGCCATTATCAACGGGGCCGAGGCGGGTCATTCCATCGGGCGATCATGCCAAAGAAAACATAGAGTGTGGTCCACGATGATTTACCCTGAGGAGGAGACGCTTCTCATTTATAATCCGGCGTATGCCAAGGCCTCCTCGATCGGGAACCCAGTTCTCGTTATGCCCACCGTCTGTTCACCTCGACGATTTTGAGCCGTCTGACTCGGGGATGTGCTTGTCCTGATCTTCACCTTTACGGTCGGCCTTGAGCAGTGGCGGAAGCACGCTGGATGTTTTCGATTGAGCACATGGAGAAACAAGCCGGTGGCCAAGAGCGAGAGGATTGGGATTGGGGCGTTCGTGACCCCTATCGCGGAGCATCTCGGGTGCGCATTAGAGGAGCGCGGTGTCCCGAGACATCTATTTGGATAAACCGGCACCGCAGAGGCAAGAGATGCTTACCTTCAGGGGTTCGATTTGGAAATTGCAGTCGGAACAAAACCGTGTCCCTCTTCCGACTCCCCTCTCCGACCTTGACCTCTGTGATGGGCGACGCGTCTGATGTATATGAGAGGTGGAGTATGAGCTCCGAGGCTCATTTGGCACTTATCCGACCGTTGGATGCGTCTCGTAAGAGGCAACGCCGGGAGGTGACCATTGATGAGCCGTTCTTGGAGGGAGCCGAGGAGGAGCTGGATGATATACCCGAGGGGGGTAGCCGTGACGAGATTCCCACCGGTGGAGGTAGTAGTTTTCAGATGAGAGCTCCGGATTTTGAGGTTTTTGAGTCGAGATTTTTTGAGAGAGAGAGAGAGATGCACGAAGAGAGTATGCAGGCGCAAGACAATTATCATTTGGCGAGTATGCGTTCTTTGACAACCGAGTTTGGTTCTTTGGGAACTCGGCTGGGCGAGGTTGAGACTCGGGTGGGTGTTGTTGCCACTCGGGTCAATCAGTTATACGAGCTCGTGGAGAAACGAGCCGAAGAGGACAGAGTGTGGCGACAAGAGGAGATTGCTTGGAGGGAGCAAGAGAGGAAGAGGCAGGAAGATAGGTGGGCCCAAGAGGACCACTACAACCGAATGGTACACGAGATGTACCACTTTGCTCCTTTCCCCGATTCACATGCCCGCTATGATCCGAGCTCGCCGACAAACCCGCCATTTCCGCCACAGTGATCAGGTACTCCGTTAACAAAGCCACTCCTTTCTCTTTTCAAACTTATTCCTCCTTTGGGATGCGAAATAAGTTTGGGGGGGGGAGAAGTGCGGCTTTGTTAATTTCGGCACGTGTGAGTACCTTGTATGCCTTGTATCACTATTTGCTTGTGTTGGTGCCCGTTGTTTTTATGTGTGCTTCTCATATTGGTGTTGCGTGGATTTGGCTTTTGTTGCTTAGTTTTTAGATTTTTATGTTCATTTTCGTTTCCAGTGTTTGCTAGTTTCTATATTTTAGGACGAATTAGTTTTTTGCTTTTGTGTTTGCTATTAATTGCTTTACGTAGTTTGCTATGATGCCTAGCTTGGGTAAATAGTTTTTTTAGATTTTGGTCTACTTTGCGTAAATTTTTTTAGATAGCCTTGCTTGTCTTAGTTTTTCTTTATTCGTGAATTTTTCGTGCTTCTATTTGTGTAATACCGATGTTACGACACTGTTTTTCTCTCTGAAGAAACGGTCGAGTTTTAGTCGAGTTGTAGTCAGTTATTTCTGTTTTGCATAGTATTCATTTAGGTCCAAAATTTTTCGTGATTGTAGAGGTCTTGGCAGATAAGAGACGATACATACTTGATTAAAAATCTCCGTCAATACGTTTGGTTACATCTTAGGATAGTGAGTCGACCGTTTCTTTAGTCGTGTTGGCACTTAGATTGAGTTTAGAGTCGGTCAGTTTTTCCCAAAAGTCGAGATAATGTTGTTCTATGAAGGGAAGTCTAGTAACCGGGGGCATTCGCGTGACCCGTTGTTTACCCTCGCGTAAAACGACGACCCTGATTAGACTAGTGATTTAGATATTTCACATGTGCCAATGATAAGGAGCCTAGTAACCGGGGGTATTCGCGTGACCCGCTGTTTACTCTCGCGCAAAACGGCGACCTTGATTCGGACATGCGGAAATTATATATTCGAGTTGTTTCTCCGCTGTAGACGGGAACTTAGTAACTAGAAGCATCCATGTGCCCCATGAGTGTCTTTTACGTCAAACGGTTTCCTAATACATGAGAATGGAAGTTCCACCCTAGGATTACCCCGATGAAACATCCCGAGATCCTAACCTAGTGGTCAACTCGAATCAAATTCTTGAACATATATATAAGGGAATACTGTCCGAGGTTTATTTGTTATGAAACTCGTGAAAATTGTGCCACTAGACTGTAACGGGACGAACTAGCTTGTTTATTTTAACCTTTCATATTGTGGTCGATTTGACTCACGTTTTGTTAATCTTTGAGTGGATTTTCTTCATGAACGAGTGATTAGGGTGAACTTGATTACTTTGCGGAATCATTATTCGAAAGTGCTCGCTTACGACACTCGGATTATTTAGAGAGAATTACGAGGATAGTATTGATTAGGTTGAACACTATGAGTTGCACGATGATTCACGACATTCTTTTATTGAATTGAATTCTTTTTGCTTGAGGACAAGCAAAGGCTTAAGTTTGGGGGGGTTTGATAGGTGGTAATTTTACCACATTTTTCTAGGATTTTATACTAGGTTTTTATCTCGTTTCGTGATTAATGTGCTCGTATTTGGCTTATTTATGATTAGTCGAGCCAGACATGCGCTTTGGGTTGGTTTTAGTGTGTTTGCAGGTTTTTAGAGCCAAAAGGACCCAAAACGAGACAAAGGACCGAGAGTCGAGTCAAACGGACGGAAGAAACGGATTTTTGCAAAAGTCAGACCACCTATCGGGCCAGCCTATCGGCCGATAGGTGCGTCCGACAGGTGTTCCGAGCCCTATCGAGTGAAGTCAACCGACAGACCACCTATCGGGCCAGCCTATCGGCCGATAGGTGCGTCCGATAGGCTGCTCCGCGGGTTCTCGAGTTTTGACGGATTGTGACTCTTTTGGATAGATTTTGTTTCCTTGATTAGTGCTAATCGGGAGTTTAACTCCCATAGGCTATATACACCTCCTCCTAGACCTTTTTATCATCTTTTATCATCTTTTATCATCTTTAGCACACTTTTACATTTTTTTTGCAATTTTAATTCCTTTGATCCTAGAACTTTTTGCAAAGCAGCAATTATTATTGTTTTTCTACTTTTTCGGAGATTGAAGACTCGAGTTCATCGGAAGGGTTGTAATCTCTCTTTTCATATGAATAATATGCATTCTCCATCTATTTCTTGTTTAATTTCAATTATGTCTAGCTAAATCCATTGATTGATTCTAGGGTTAGTAATTTTAATTGATGTTCACATGATGTCCCTTTGATTACCTTTTTACCTTTCATCCTAGGCTTGTGATCAAGATGTGTTAAATCTCATGCTAGATTAAAGGGCCCTTAATCGATGCATGTTAGCTAATTAATTTTGCTCGGAAGGATTAATTAATTAGTGGAAATACTTGATGCACAATATGATTTGATCTTAAGACTTGAGTGGAGTAAGATAAATCGTAGATAAATAAGTTGACGCTTTTTAAGTGATTTAAATTCTTTGAGCCTTGCGGGAAAAGGGTTTAAATTAACTATCTTTCTAGGTTGCCTTGATCGGAATTCTAGATCGGCTGAGTGATTATTTCTAGGATTGAATTAAAATTTGGGGAAAAGGAATCAAGTGAATGGATTTTGTGAACTCAATTAGACGATACTACCCTAGGATCAATTAGCTTTCAACTTGTGATTTTATCTTGCTAATTTGCTTTATTTGCTTGATTTAGATAATTCACTTTATTTTGCTCTCTTTGCATAATACTTGGAATTCTTATCTTATTGTTCTAGACTTTTTATTTTTAGAATTAATTGTTATTTAATTTTTATTTTTCGATTTTTGAAGTTAGATAATTAGAAACAAACCAAATTTTCGGATTCCTAAATAGCAGTCAAATTTTGAGTAGAGTTACTTCCTTTATTTTCGACATATCAATTCCCTTGGGTTCGACACCTTGGAAATACTTCGAGGTTTTACAAATTTTAAAATTGATCGGATTTGAAAACCATACTACGCGAATTTCAGCGATCAGGAGCGCCCGTTCTCTTTGTTCGGAAGAAAGACGGATCCCTCCGACTGTGTATTGATTACAGGGAGCTCAACAAGATGACGATCAAGAATAAGTACCCTATACCTCGGATCGACGACTTGTTTGATCAACTGCAAGGGGCAAGGGTATTCTCGAAGATTGACGTGCGATCAGGATATCATCAGTTGAGAATTAAGGAATTGGATATACCAAAATCTGCTTTCAGATCCCGGTACGGGCACTATGAATTCGTGGTGATGCCATTCGGACTTACCAATGCTCCTGCGGTATTTATGCAACTGATGAATCTGGTATTCTTAGAATACCTAGATAAGTTTGTGGTCGTTTTCATTAATGACATCTTGATCTATTCGAAAGACACAGAGGAGCATGCCGAGCATTTGCGTGTGGTTTTGAGCACCTTGAGGAATGAACAGCTTTATGCGAAGCTTTCAAAATGCGAGTTCTGGCTTAGGGAAGTAACCTTCCTTGGGCATGTGATATCAACTGACGGAGTTCAGGTGGACCCGAAGAAAGTCGAAGCAATCTTGGAATGGGAAGCTCCTAAAAATGTGAAAGAAGTCCGAAGCTTCTTAGGACTCGCTGGATATTATCGCTGTTTTGTAAGGGATTTTCCAAAATTGCTCGTCCACTCACTCAGCTGTTACAGAAAACTCAAAAGATCACGTGGGATGAGAAATGCCAGGCTGGTTTTGACGAACTTAAGAAGAGACTGACGACAGCACCTATATTAGCATTACCAGATGGAACTGATGGATTTATGGTATACAACGACGCTTCAAATCAGGGTCTGGGATGTGTGTTGATGCAAGGGGATAAGGTGATCGCCTATGCTTCTCGATAGTTGAAACCGTATGAAGTAAATTACCCGACTCATGATCTGGAGTTAGAAGCTGTGGTCTTTGCCTTGAAAATTTGGCGACATTATTTATACGACACTCATTGTCAGATCTTTACAGATCATAAAAGCCTCAAGTACATCTTCAGTCAGAAAGAATTAAACATGAGGCAGAGAAGGTGGCTGGAATTGATCAAGGATTACGACTTGGAAATTCTCTATCATACGGGTAAAGCAAACGTAGTAGCCGACACATTGAGCTGAAAACCTGTTTCTCTTCGAGTTTTGGAAGCACTTACATCCCAAACCAGCATTCAACGAGAACTGATCCGCGAAGGGATTGAAGTATGGTCACCAGGAATCCAAGGGCAACTATATGTGATGGAACTGACTTCGTCACTAGTCGAGGAAATCAAATCTAAGCAGTTGAATGATTCTCTGATCCTTCGGTTATGGGACGAAGTAAAGAAAGGAAAGGCCCCAGGATTCGTGATACAAGATGATGGAGTTCTGAGATTTCAGAGTCGACTTTGCGTTCCCGATGATGATGAATTGAGATGGACAATTCTGAAGGAAGCTCACAGCGCGCCCTATTCTATTCACCCGGGGAGCAGTAAGATGTATAAGGATCTAAAACAAAACTTCTGGTGGGGATATGAAGAAGGACGTAGCAGAGTACGTTTCGAAGTGTTTGACTTGTCAACAGGTTAAGATTGAACATCAGCGACCTGCCGGAATGTTAAAGCCGCTTCCGATCCCTGAGTGGAAGTGGGAGGATATCTCGATGGATTTCATCACCAATATGCCAAGGACCAAGACGGGAATGAACATGATTTGGGTTATAGTTGATCGACTAACCAAGTCGGCTCATTTCCTAGGAATTAAAGACACATGGGGACCCGAGAAAATTGGCGCGAGTATTTATTGCGGAGATAGTCAGATTGCATGGGACGCCGAAGACCATTATTTCAGATCGAGATGGTCGCTTCGTATCGTACTTCTGGAAGGCAGTTCACGGGGCTTTGGGGACCGAGCTAAACTTTAGCACGGCTTATCATCCCCAAACGGACGGTCAGTCCGAAAGGACTATACAAACAGTAGAAGACATGCTTAGAGCTTGTGCCTTGGATTGGTTAACTGATTGGGAGGTTCACTTGCCATTGATTGAATTCACCTACAACAATAGTTGGCATGCTTCTATTAAGATGGCACCATTTGAAGCTTTGTACAGGAGAAGATGTCGATCATCCCTGTGCTGGGATGATTCTTCGGACTTGATCGGGACAGAACCAGAATTGATAGTTCAGACTCAAGAGAAGATAGCTTTGATTCGGGAAAGACTGTTGACTGCCCAGAGTCGACAGAAATCTTATGCAGATGTGCGTCGTCGCCCTCTAGAGTTCGACATTGGGGACCACATACTACTGAAGGTGTCTCCTACACGGGAAATTTTCCGTTTTGGGATGAAAGGTAAGCTAAGTCCGAGATATATCAGACCATTTGAGATCCTCGAGAGAGTTGGGGATTTAGCATACCAGTTGGCCTTACCGCCATCGCTGAGTCACGTTCACAATGTGTTTCACGTATCCCAATTGCGGAAGTATGTACCAGATCCTAGTCATATCATTGAGTTCGATGAGATCGAGATAGCTAATGATAGCACTTTCGAAGAGAGACCAATCAAGATACTTGAGAGTCGGATCAAACAACTGAGGAATAAACCAATACACTTGGTTAAAGTACAATGGTCACGACATGGAGCTGAAGAGGCCACTTGGGAAACAGAGGGCAGTATGAAGACTAGATATCCAGAGTTGTTTTCATCTTAAGTTTCGGGACGAAACTTCTTTTTAGGGAGGAAGGATGTAATACTCGAGATTTCTGATATGTATTTGAACCTTGTGTTATTGTAATTATTGCATTTTGATCTGAGTATTATTCTCCGTATTTCATGATCCGGTGTTGTTGAACGCATGATTTCCTGAATGTGATCTAAATTGTGATTCTGCGCAAATAGCGCACACTATCGACTAAATGTAGCATACGCTAATTTGGATCCGTAGCGCACGCTGTGCATGAACCTTAGCGCACGCTATACGTAGTCAGCATGATTAAGACAGGGTGGTAGGTGAGATCGACTGCGGATTTCGGTCAGATCATGTCGGGATGAACCTGGACGGCTTTCGGGAAAAGCCAAGTCAATGCGGCAGCGCACGCTAATGATGTGAGGATAGCACACGCTAAATTCTGAGTACAGTGAAGTCAGTAAGCTTCGTATGGCCGTTAGCGCACGCTATGGATAGGGACTAGCGCGCGTTAATAACCATTTTCTATAAATAGGACAACATCCTTTTTCATATTTTCAGCCTTTTCACTTCCCACATCCGAATTATTGGACTTGGAGAGTCACTCTCTTCATCCTACACCCTTCATATCATCCTCCTAGCATGAGTTTGAGGATTGCAGATCATTGGAGATTGGTGTTCAAGCCCTCGGTGTTGGATTTCTTCAAGTTCCTTCGTGTTCTTCGCTACTTTGAGGTAGGTGATTCTTCACCAATATTAGTAGTATTCTGAAGGATGTTTTGATCATGATTTGGGATTTCTAGTCAATTAAATTCGTAAGTAGTCGAACATCATGAGTTAGAAGGACATTTTCGATGCTTCGGCACTTAGTCATCGTTTAATCCATTGAACCTATTAGTGTTTGAACTCCTAGCATATTCATGAAGCTTCAAAACCGATTGTGACCAGTATATGGAGATTATCAAAGTTCTTATGTCTTTACATAGTGGAATCATACGTTTTGGGACATGAAATGGATTGAACTTAGGATATTTTCTTGAAATCAAGATGAATTATGATGTTGTGATGATAATAAGTATCCTCGTATCTCGTAGTCGTTTAATCCGTAAAGATATTTCGCAAACCGTATGAGCATGATATGCACGGGGATGACATGTATTAACACTGAAGATTTCATGAGTTTCTTCACCATTAGATTAAGTCTACTGCCCAGTAGTAAACTGCCATGCACGGTTAGCGCACGCTAAGATAGGCATATTAACGTGCGCTATCGGGAATGTGTAATGTACGGTACGTTTGGTACGTAACGTACGGGTCAGTCGGCTGATCAGAGAGGACTGCCAGTACGTATTTAGCGTACGCTAGACTTCGTCGTTTACGTACGCTAACGGGCAGGCTTAGCGTATGTTACGTAGAGTACGTAGCGCACGCTAAATAGTTCAGGCAGTTTACATTTCTAGAGCTTTCGGCCGTAGACCGGATCGTTAGACATTCGTACGACTTGAGATGAATTCTATATTATTCTTTTGTTAAGGTTCGAGCTTGCTACGTTGATCAAAGGAGACGGCCTTCGAGTGTGTTGAGATCGTTGGAGAAATTTGTTCTTGCCATCCTTGAGGCAAGTATCGTAATTTGTTAATATTCATATTTTGAGTATACATGTGGTTTATTCATGTTTTTGAACATGGGATTTATTTCGTTGAATTGTCATGATATTCGTTATTCAGTGTTCGTATGTTCATGTTGATGGACATAGCGATTTTGCATATATGTATGCATGAGTTGTGTTTGTGTATGTTGTACGATCTATGCTGAGGGCGCTGGATCAGATGTCCACCTCGTGTTGGTCCGACGGGATCATCTTGGGATCTAGGCTGAGGGCGCTGGATCATTGGACGGGTTTTTTCACCTCGTGTTGGTTCGACGGGATCATCTTGGGATCTATGCTGAGGGCGCTGGATCATTGGAATACCGATGCTGTGTTAATGGAATCTTGTGGATTCGCATTGTCAGATTCCGGTAGCGGAAGTCCGTGTGGTGTATCATGTTATGTATTGTTGATGCATATTCGATTGGTTTAATATGATACTTGTACTAGTATCGTTTTGCTAACCCCTTTGGGGCTGGACATTTGTTTTTGATGTTCAGGTAGCCGAGGAGCGGGGAAACAGCCACAGTACCGATGTGACGACGAAGGGGTTCAGTGATGTTTGTCGTTGCTTTTGATTGTCTTCTTGGTTCATTTTCAGTACTCGAGTACGCGTGTCTTATTAATATCATTTCGATATGGTTGTATTAATTAACTTGTTGGATCAGTTGGAACCGGTTTTGTAATTTGAATTTCTGCGGTATTGTTGGATTGTTCACATTTATTTTAATTAGCCTTGTAAATCCTTACTTAAAGGGTTTACGGCGCTGTAATTATTCCGAATATCTCGGGGTGTTACATATACCAACGGGAAAGAGGCTCGTAAATGCTATAACTAGAGGTATTTGGAGGTGTTGAAGAACACAAGAATTCTCTGAATATATCAAGTAATTATCTTATTCATTTGAGCTTCATTATAGCATATACTTTGGGAGATAATACTTCATGCAACTAATACAAGAAGAATTATTCTAACAATCTTCTATATATATTCTTGTATCACTCTGAGTGATTATTCGGTGAGTCAAGTAACTGTACTCACAATAATCATTGTAACTTTGTGAGATTGTCTTGTACCCCGAAAAACATGAGTGATTATAGTTGTGGTTGTTCTTGAGCCCGAAAATCAAGGAATTGAAGTTCAGAACTATTCTTGAAAGTGTTATTGTAAATAGTTGGCACTAAACTATAAAGTGCATTCAAGTTTTGAGAAAAGTCATAGTCGATAACACTAGGTAAGGACGTAGGCTTTTGGATAGCCGAACATCTCGAACAACTTCTTGTGCCTTTTTATTTCTGTACTTTGTCTTTACTTCTAATATTTGCTTCCGCACGAAAAGAGTTCAAAACTATACTCCACACTATTCAACCCCCATTCTAGTGGCGGTACCAACCTAACCGTATGAGATCTGGAACTACGGGTTCCGTTGTCTGATGATTTGAAAAGCGGGATAATGCTAAATTGGGTGTTATTATAATTGATAGTTGCAGTCTAAAGGCTCACAAAAATCACAGGGTCCACATTGAACTGCAACAAGTAATCTACATCAAAATCATTTCGTATCTTTATTTTTCTTCTTTTTCCACTTCTCAATCAATTGAAAATAGAAAACAAACATATTTTGTTCTATCAGCTTCAACAATACTACTGTTGTTTACTAATAATGTATGGCTCATTCCAACAACTGGTACATGCAATATCCATTCTTCTCCACCGCGATAGTTGAAATCATACCACTTGCCATTAAAATGATTAGTTAATTTTTTCAAAAACTCATATGTCAAATAAATTGGCAAACCCTAAATTAGATTCAACGAAACCATAATTTATAATATTTACACATATTAGTTATTATTTAAATATTTTCTAATATTTCAAGTAAAAATATTAGTTGAAATTAAGCGATGCAAGAGATAAAATTTCATTATTAGTTAAATGTCATATTTTATTTCTCTGCAGTTGAAACCATCCTTGATATTCGAGGTAAGAGAGAGAGAACTGAATCGATCTTACTCGTAATTGTATAATTTGACTCGAATGCACTCGAATAAAGGTCAAATTCGACAATTTAACTACCAAAAGAGTTGTTAAACTTGGGGCAAAAAAATTCTAATATATATAAAAGGGCACCGAAAATTTTTCCTCAAACGCAGAAAGCAACATCCCAACAATGACATGTTAAGTACTATGTACTTGTTGATGCTTCATTTTCCAAAAGTATGTAATATTACTAAGAGAAATGTGGAATGGGCGCTATTCTAAAAGACCTGCCAAGGCCCGGTTAATCCTCACCTACGCGTTACTCTCTTTGGCTTTTTATATTTTTCTTTCAGTCAAGTTTTGCGTAATCTAATTTACACCGACTTGGCTCCCATTTAACGCTTGTCTAGCGGCAAACTATTTCTAGAATATTGGTAATAACCACGAAAAAGGATAAGAAAAATGTATAGTTGCAATTAATTAGATGTCAAATCTGGTAGTACACAAGTTTTATATTTTGAAAACAAGGACTAATTTAGAACTTTATATCAAGTGTAGTAACAGGAATTGTACTGTTGGAAGAAAATACACTTTTCCTCTCCCCAAATTGTCAGTTATAGCAAAATGCAATTAATATATTTCTTTTGTCTAAATGAGACAAACAATACTCTCAGTTCATTTACAGTATTTAAAAAATTCGTATATTTTATGTGAATAATTGAATGTAATAAATATATACGTTCTGTAAGAATTAATAATGCGTACGTGGTTATGGATTAAAAAAGTAAAAGAATTGATGTGTGTATGGTGAAGATCGAAAGAAAAAAATGTGGAAGTTCAATATAATTCAAGTATTTAATAATATACAGTAAAACCTCGATAAATGAATATGATCGGAACCGGATAAAATATTTATTTAGCGAAATTATTCATTTATCAAAAATTTTTTTGAATATGTTATAAAGAGTTGTGACCGAAAAAAATTATTCATTTAACAAGATTATTGACATTTATTTATCGAGATTTAACCGTAGCATTTTAAAGTGAAAGTATAGCAGTGCGGTAGTAGTCTTCGTGAGGGTTTCCGTAAAGGCGGTTTGGTTTTCACAATGTTTCATTTCCGCCAACCCAAAGCAAAAAGTAAAGAGAGACAGAACAAAGTAGGCCTAAAACCCTAAAACATACAATGCCGCCACATGGAGATCGTAACCGGTATCAAGGAAGAGGTCGGATCGTCCATATATAGGGCGCGGCGGTGGTAGAGATGGAGCCGGCGGTGCTGGTGCTGGTGACCGAGGAGAAAATCGCGGTGCTGGTGGAGGCGTAGCAGGCGGTAGTGGTTCTGGTGGTCAAAGAGGAAATCACGGTCCTTATAGAGGTTACAGAAGTCGAGATGGAGCTGGCAGTATCGGAGGTCGAGATGGATCTGGCGGTGGCGGTGGCGGAAAGTCACAGATGGAATCGCCCATTATCGTACTGGATGGTTTGCCGGTCCTAGGTATATTTCCTTCCCCCCCCCTTTTTTTAAGCATATTCGTGATAATACTCCTATACAGATATCTGTGGGTAGGAGTAACATGGTAAAAATCAAGGGCTACATTAAATATTTTGCTTTGATTTCGTTCATTCCAAGGACTAGATTTAATATTTGCTAGATTTTGTTCGTCCTATGTATGGAATTTTGACAATATGAAGTTATTGTTCTCAATTTTTTTCTTCTTATTTTTATATTTTCGAGTTTATTTACTTTTCTTAGTTGGGTATTTGATTTGATTGGTTATAAAAGATACTGTCTAGAAATCCATACCAATGAAATCAGGAGTATTAGATTTGTTGATTTCCCCTCAGTTGTTTCATGTTCGTCTTTTCAGGAACTGCATCATTCCGGAAGCATGAGTAAGGTTTTCAGCTTACTATATATATATATATATATATCATACACACAAAACCTTTTATATACTACGTCATTCTTAAAGTGGCAAGAGTAGCACCTTAATCGTTCTCTTAGGGTGCAGGGTAAAGCAAGAGTAGCACCTTAATCGTTCTCTTAGGGTGCATGGTAAAATTTGCTCCATGCTTTTGGAAAATTCTCAAAAACACATGTTTTTTTTTGGTGGGTGGGGTTGGGGGAATTGAATATGTTTTTTCGGATTGATAAATTGTATCTCGCACTCTATGATGCGACAACGTGATAAGTTTATGAGATGTTTTAGATTTATAATAAATATGGCAAATGTATAGCAGTATAGCAAGATGGACATAATTCTAGATACTATTGGGGTGTCGGATACAATTCCTGTTCGGTTTGATGCTCCATAGGGTTCGCCTCCATGTTGATTGACACCCCATTGTTTGGGAAAATCTTAAAAACTACGTATTTTTAATCCTCGTGTTTTATTTTAGCCGACACCAAAGCATTTTGGGACGAAGACCTGCTGTTGTTGTTTTAAAGAAGGAACAAAAATGTTCACAAAGAGGATTTAAACCCTGGTTAGAAAAACTAAGTTGTACGACAAAAGCAACCCCAATCCATCAAACCAACGCCGCATTTTTTTTGATAACTGTTAGAATACTTTTATTCTATATTATGGATATTGTGTAATAACTAGTCACAAATATTACAGTAAACTTAATAAATTAAATTAAATGCAAATAAAAAAGGTATAAATGTTAAATCAATAAATAATATAAAATAAGAAATAATGTAAATCAAACCACCCCCTGTATTACAAGTCATGCGTTTTTTGTCCTTCTACTATTGCGTCGTTTATCAAATTTGTTCAACTTCCGTCCATCCTTCGTCCAATATAGACTACCTTTTTGCCGCATATACTTTGCAAAGTTATCAAACAACCCTTGTACTACAAATCATACATTTTTAGTCTCGTTGTTTAGTTAATTGTACTATTGGATTGGATACTTAGTTTAATGGATAATATTGACCATCATTATTTTTAATTAAATATTGATAAAATTTACAAAAAATAATATTTTAAAAATATATTGACAACATTAACAACATTTTAGATGTTAAAATCTATTTGGGACTTGTCTGCCAAGTGTCTTCTAGCTGTATCATATGTCAACACACTTGACCAACCTACGACATCCTTTGTAAATCCTTACCTCGTCCATGCTTTGAGTTATTACGATCTAAAATATATTTTTCAATTGAACGACTTGAACAACGATTTTTTATGGGGATATTAAAGAATAATTTAGATATTAAGGAATAATTTAGAAACATATTTATTATGTATTTTTGTATTTTCTATACATTGTAATTTCGTGCTACACTATGTACTTCTCTATTTAAGAGATGTACGCCAATATGTATTGTATAGGGCTTAGCTACCATCAGTTTGGGCTCGCATTGAACTAACATCAATTTGATATTGGAAAATGACTTTTGTCAGTTTCTAATACTAACAAATATAAAATTAAATTGAGAAATAACTTTAAAAGAAATATTATGTAATCATCCTTTCGTTTATTTATTAATTTATTAAATATTTATTTTAAATAGAGAATAGCCCACCACACTCCCACCGCCCGTACCCTGTATAACATGTACCACCTCCAACTCGATCGGGAATATTACAACGTCATAGACCCTTCTCGTAAGGATCTACCTAGCTCAATGTGAATTGATAAACCACAAAGTTTGACCTTCAAGATTAAAGTAGAACAATATTACAACTCATACCAACACCATGGTCAACCTACTGCAGCATAAATGGGAAACATCTCAACAATATAATTAAATAAACTCGACCCATGTTGATTAGTATCACTACTTGTCATCTTCATGTAGATCGTGTGACTGCTCCTTCGGGCCACGAATACTTGAAATGCATAAAGAACATTCGCCCCCAGATTGGAGTTAGCATTGAGATCGCTAATGCAAATATTCTATTTATACAAAATATATCACATAAAAATCAGTCCTGAATACAACTATTCAAAAAGAGTTCTAGAGAGGCTTTTAGGTTTAAAAACAAACTCGAGTCTTGGAAAACATTTCAGAGGAAAACATTTCAGATACCTTAAGTCCATAGTTCACAATATCATCTAAAAATTATTTAAGGTCACTGTTTTTTTGACATATGGGTACAATGTGAAACTCCTCTAGGAAACTGCTCCTTTAGTATAGTATGGTATAGTAGACAATTAGCACGCTTTTAGCAGATTAAGAAAATTACACAAAATAGAAATTATCTCAGGTAATCAGGAAGTTTTCATGCCCGATAAGGATAAAATATTTCCTATTAAAGTATCCTCCCAAAGCTTTTACATTTTGGCAAGCAGGTCAACATAAGAACACAAAGAAGCCTTATCTAACCAAGAAGAGTTTAAAATAGCGAGATTCTTTCAATTCACCCGGCTTTAATAAATAGTAGATTGAACACAAACTTTGATAACATTTTGAAAATACGAAAACTAAACAGGAGCTTAGAAACCAAACTGAACTTCTTTCATAGAACAACTAGTTAATGCACATTTACCTTTGAGGCAGAGAACTTATAAGTTACAGTGGTTTACAATCTAACCGATATTGGCAATCAGAGACGTATACATAGAGAGAAAATGGTGTGTTCTGTTATACTTCATCACTAGTGGACTTTTCTGCTTCCATGTGCTAATATTCCGTCCATTGTTTGAGATTGAGTTTCACTTATCAAATTTTAGTTCTCAAACATCATCAATAATAAGTTACTTCTAATTTTTATTATAAAGAATCAACAAAGGTACAAAAGATATAACCTAAATAACACCTTTAGTCATATGAATTTGTAGAATAGTAACAGTGTTAGACACTTATACTTTATTACATTGTACATTAGAATGGTTATGATTTTTTAGAACATCCATAAACCTGTGACTTACTCTTTTGAAATTGTAACTTACCTTAAAAAGCACATATCTACAGTGCGTGCTAAGCAATATTTGGAAAACCATCGAAAGTCCAAATAGAGCCTTCTAAACGTGCGAAAGTATATTACAAGTATATCGGAATTTGCTTACAAAAAAAATCTAAAAATGATAAAATTAAGAGCTTATTTTACCGTGAGAATACACGAACTACTGATTTTAAATTCTCAATATTTCTTGCAGCTGTGCGGTAGTTCAAATTTAATTTCACGACTACGGTGATCTAACAACCAAAGGAAATTGTTGTATGAATACATTAATTTTCTTTGATTGTTAGATCACAATAGCCACTTTTGAAATTAAGTGTTTTCCACCACGACAATCTATATCATCATTTGAAACGACCTTTTCTATTAAGAAATCCAATTATATAAATATCTCTCCATTTAATTCTTAAAAGTATCCATTCTCTACCTATATCATAAAAAACTAAATTAAAATATTTGTCCTCTTTGTCAGGTAATATCTAAATGCTATCATTGTTTGGATAACACCTCTTGGTTTGCAAAATTTGTTCGAAACGTTAAAATTGTATCTTTGTAATACGCTGGCCAATAGAAACAATTTGCAAACGATAGTAAAAAATTAAGTCAAGTAATCTTGCAAAGTGGTGAAGAAATAAATGTTTGCTTAAAAGCAAGTAGCCTTTTAACATTGGTGGTAATGTTCTCCGAGGCTGTGATGTTTGAGCTGATAAATGTTCATTTCACGGCTAGTGACATGTGGTACTCGTGTCTTTACGTTTACCATACTACACCAAAAATTGTTCCAAAGCTTCAAAATGTTTGGTTGTTGCGAAAGTCTTTCCAGAGAGGATCAATAGCGTTAGCACCTATATAGATAACTTGTGCGAGTTTGAACTATCGGATTGTCGACAAGCAAGAAAAATTGATGATTTGAAACAATAGCTTTTGTATTATCACATGAAAGTAAGTTCTTAACGTTACCCTTTTTAGATTTTTTGTAAGCGGATTCTGATATACTTATAATATAGTTTTGCAGGTTTAGAAGACTCTATTTGGATTTTAGATGCTTTTCCGAATATTGCTTATCATGCTATGTGCTTTTGCAGAGTAAGTTAGAATTTCAAAAGAGTAAGTCCATAGTTGTTAAAGGCGAAAGGCGCACCAAGGCGATTCGGGCTCCCATCGCCTGAGGCGCAAGGCCCAAGGCGAGGCGCGCGCCTGAGAGATGTGAGGCGCATAAAAACTAAAAAATAAATTAAATTGAATTATGAAATTTATAAGAACATAGTCACAAGAAAATATAACTATCTATAAAAAACTTGATAATTAATAAAATTGAAGTGTCAATACAACCAAATAACTTTTAGAATATTCTGAAAAATAAAGAAAACAAACATAAAAGAAGTCCTATTGTCGAGGCGCATCGAGGCGCACCAAGGCGCAGCAAAAAGGCGCACCGAGGCGCACCAAGGCGCGCGCCTGGCTGAGGTCGCCCGCCTGGAGGCTTAAAAGGCGACCTGCCTTTTTTTCTGTGCGCCTGAGGCGCGCCTTTAACAACTAGGAGTAAGTCACAATTTTACTGATTTTCTCAAAAGTCGTAACAATACTACATATGACGAAATGTGTTTTTTAGTTTATATATTTTGTACCTTCCTTGATGCTCTATAATGAATATTAGAAGTAGTTTATTATCAATAATATTTGAGAACTAAAATTTAATAAGGAAGTGAAACTACATCTCAAGTAATGGGTGTGTAGCGCATAGATGGAAGAGCTAAGTAATTATAAAGTATAAACAAAACACACATTTCTCTCTCTATGCAGACTTGCCAATATTGGTTAGATTGTAATATGTTCCTTTTAAGATTCTGTGTCTAAATGTTAAATGTGCATTAACTAGCTGTTCTACGAAAGGAATTTAGTTTGGCCATCTAAACTCGTGTATAGTTTCTTACTTGCAAAATATTATTAAAGTTTGTGTTTCATCTAGCATTTAATTAAAGCGAAGTCCTTAAAGATCGCTATTTTAAACTCTTCTTGGCTAGCAGAGATGGTAATATAAAGTTTCCCAATGTTCTTTTATCGACTTTCTTGGCCAACATGTAAGAGCTTTGCCACGGTACTTCTGCAGGAATATTTTATTCTTATCGACATGAAGACTTTCTGGTTAGTTGACATAATTTTTTACTTTGTGTAATTTTCTTAATTTGATAAAAGCATGCTAATTATGCCTGTTATGTTGTTTACTATACGTGTTCTTTTGTTGACTTCCTGGCTTAAATGTAAGAGTTTTGCCACCTCTGCAAGAATAATTTATTCTTATCGACATGAAGACTTCCTGATTACGACATAATTTTTACTTTGTGTAATTTTTTAATCTGCTAGTAATGTCCGTTATGTTGTCTACTATACTAAAGAAGCAGTTGTCTGGGGGAGTTTCACATAGTCCCATATGTAAAAAAATAGCGACCTTCGTGTATGAGGAGTATTGGATCAATAGAAATATTATTCGTCTTAAATGTTCAGTTAAAATATGTAGGTTGTCTTTCACAAGTCATATGAATGATAATGTAATACCTTCAAGTTGAAGTCCTGATGATGGGTAATCCAAGACCAAGCCCAGCCTCTCATATTCCTAGAGAAGTTATTATTCTTTTCTTTTACCTACTCTGTATATTTTAAACTTGAACATCCTCAGCTCACCCTCCTATACACATTCATTTGGGCTGGAAAAAAATACCGTAAAAAAATTTCAAACTGAAAAACCAACAGAACCGAAACAAATTGGTTACCGAATATTAAAAAATCGGATATTATAAATAGAACCCATACCGAACCAAAATCGAACCGATATATTTGAATGAATAAAATAAGTATTATCAATGTTGTGCTTTTTTATTGTTTACGGAGTTCTATTTCTACCGTCTTCCTAATATAAGAATTGATATTTAGATACACTTTTTGTTTCCCTGGTAACTACTTAGTAAAGAGTTTTTAGTGTGTGTGTGCGCATCTGGTATTTTGTGTAGAACACATTTTGGACTATTTATCTAAGTACATGTTTTATTTTAAATGTATTATTTGGATTTAACACTATCAATCCAGATTCAAAGTGCATGTGTTTATTTTTTAAATACATCGTAAAAACTCAGCATTATCAGTTCATATTCAGTGTGTTTCATTTTTAAACCATATGCTGGACAATGCTGTGTGGTTGATATCATCTTGACTCTTTTTATATTTCACCTCCATCCACACCTCATGTTTTATTTCGGATCACAGAGTCGCGAAGGCCTCGAACTTTCCGATTCGGAATATTCAGTCGACGATCAGGACAAGGAACATGACTCGGAAGAATACGTCGATGCAGAGGATCGAACCACGCAGGTGAGTGCGAAAACCCTAGACGATGTGGATTCAAGGTTACGTGATTTAAAACTGAAGTACCAGAAAAGCCCGGCACCTTCCACTCGGAAACCTAATGTTGACATCAGGAACGCCGTTAAGCTTTACCTTCACATTGGTGGAAACACGCCCAAGGCGAAATGGGTGGTTTCGGAGAAGCTGAGTTCTTATGATTTTGTTAAGATGTTGAAAATTGATGATGAGGACGAGTATGATGAAGATGAACTGGGTCGTGGTGAGGGATTTTGGGTTTTGAAAGTGGGGAAGAAAATTAAGGTTAGGGTTTCGACTGATATGCAGATGAAATATCTTGGGGATCAGAGGAGGGTTGATTTCGTAGACCGTGCTGTTTGGGCATTGAAATTTTTCACAGATGAGGAGTATAGGAGTTTTGTGACTAAATTTCAGGACTGTTTGTTTGAAAATGTTTATGGATTGAGACCTACAGAGGAAAATAAAGTGAAAATTTATGGGAAGGATTTTTTAGGTTGGGTGAAGCCTGAGGAGTCAGATGATTCTATGTGGGAGGATGCAGATGCTGGTGAGTGGAAAAGTCCTAAGAAGGCTTCTTAGGCATCTGTTCTAAGAAGCTTTGCCAAATTCCTCCTCTATGACTCTTTTCTCCATAAACTCCTTTTGTGACATCTGATGTGGTGGTTGTGTTTGCGACTGATTAACCGAGAATGACGGCGCACTACTGTCCCGGTGGCCCGATGACGCCCGGTTATTTGCCCCAGCAGTGGACGGAAAGGAACTGCTAGGTCCACGGGGACCCGTATAACGGCTGGGCTGCCAGCCCCAACTCGCGGATAGTAGCTCAATCTTGTGAATGTATCAAATAAGTCCTGTGCGTCTTTAGTACAAATTCTCAATCTTATCTCATCTTAAGGGTCTCTGTCAAACTCAGCTGTCTTCAACAACGTTGGCGCGGTACTCTGAATTGAGTAGATTAGATCAGTCGACTGTTCCGGCTAATCATGTTTTGCTCAGTTGATACCGAATACCCCATTAATTAAGTTAATTATTCTGCTGACCAGGATCCTCCTGATTTTCATTCCATGTTAGGGTGAATGTAGACTCGATAAGTAAACGAAGATGGACTGGCTCCATAAGAAACCTCCTATTAGCCACAGAGTGCAAGAAAAAGATCTGATATTTGTGTTAAACGTGTGTGTGTGTGTTATTCAGTGCGCGCGTCATGAAAGAGGCCTCTGATCTACTCGATACTTTTTGTGGATAATCATACAATATTTGAGAGAGAAATGGTATTGCTGACAAGAAAAGAATCACATGGTAGTGTTTATCATCCTCCCTTTGGCTAAACAGTGAGATCTTCTTCGCTGGAAAACTTTTTGATTTTATTGAAACTTTTTGATTTTATTGAAATGAAGACTTACTGTTAATGTTGTATGAATGGGAAACTTGGGTTTCTATTTGATTATGAATGGAAGTTGCTTGGTATTTTCTATGAAATGATTGTGTTCTTGTCACGCAACAAAATATAAATGTTAGCATTTAACATTTAAAAAATTATGTTTTCTCGTCGTATGAATATGAATTTTGCTCGTCTTTTGAATTGTATAACTACATTCACATGAGCAACTTCAAGTTTCTATGCCACACGGCTATATTGGAGAACAGATATGAATATGGGGATTTGGATTTTCAAAAATTTTAAAGTCATGACTCAGTAAGCATCTCCCTCCCTCCCTCCCTCCCTCCCTCCCTCTCTCTGTGCATGAATCGTTCTTATAGTCGATCTCACGGGGTTGAGTCGGCACAAACTGACTTCGATGCGTCCAGAGAGTTAAGACGACATGTTCCCAGAAGGAATTCCAGCAGCTCTTCTGCTGTATTTCCCTGTAAAATCCATGTGCAAGCTTTCATCAATTAAGAAATAACTCTCTCTCTATATATATAAATATATAATCTATAAATCATGGAGATTTTTTTTAAGAAATTAAAAAATTTAAGTAACTGAAATATAAAGAAGTATCAAAATCTCTTACTTACCGAAGGAAAGCAGTCAGAGATCTATTTGCAAAGTGACTAGCATAGGGTTCCAAAGAGGAAAGGCACATATCTGGAGGGATCTAATACTATAAATATAAGGGTAATATTGAAAAAAACATGTTTTAGATTTGTGATCTTAATAATTGGAAAAAATGAAACCTCCCATTTAAACTGGAAAGGAGGGAGTATTTGATTTGTTAGTCTTAAATCTTAACAAAGAAGCAACGGTGAGGCGTTGAGTCCACATCTGGACAGATACAGCGACGACGTCTGCCTGTCCTCTCTTCTTTCTTGATAGTACATCCACAAGGGCTGGACGGAGATGGCGGCGACGCTGGATCTGAGTTTCAACTTGTCGACCAACATTAGATTTTTAGGCTATGGATTTTGGGTGAAATTCTCCTCATAGAGAATCTGAATTCTAATATTATGATCAGATATGAACTGGGTTGATAATCGGGGTTTTGATATTGTTCTCATTGTAGCTGAATCGTGTTAAATGAGTTGGGATAATAATCTTATTGTTTTAATGTGTTTGTTGGAATGTGCTATTTTGTAACTAAGGTTGATTCACTAGAAGTGAGAAAGTCAATTCTAATTAAATTTATTCAGAGTTTTAGTTTGAGGCAAGTACTTTGATTGTATGTGTCTAGGGTTCCATGATAGAGGTCAGGGTCCAAGAACTGACTTTGGGCATCATCCAAGCATTGTCCGATGGGAAATTTGGGGTGCGTGTGCGTGATGCTGCATCACGGGATGATCGCCAAATGATAAGGTTATTGAGTTGAAGATTCTTTATAGTTTCTTTTATTTCGAATATTGAACTGTTTTGGGAAAATATATTTATATAGATTAATGTTTGGAATACATATCATATGATTATTTTACTTGCGTTAGTGATTTGATAGTAACTACTTGAGGGGATGATATGATTTATATATTCAAATACATGTGATGTGGAGAAGTCTTTACAGGGCAGTATAACAATGCTGGTAATTAGGGGAGATACTAGTACTCAAGGTTGTTGAGTATTATTGTGTAATTGCAACCAGATTGTACACGAAGGAAAAGCCTTTGATGCGCAAGATGCGGTGACTTTCGTGCAAAATTACATTACGCGATATAAGGAGGTGCAGAATAAATTCTCCAGGCACCTGTTGTTGAGCAGAGCTGGACACCACCTCCAAGTGGTTCCTTCAAGATGAATTTTGATGCATCATTGAGTGCTGAAACTGGTAGTTGTCGAATTGGTGTAGCAGTGCGCAACAGTGACAGAGAAGTTCAAGCTTGTCCGAGGAAGAAAATTCTTAATGTTCGTGACACTGAAATAGGAGAAGCTTGGGCAGCTTGTGAGGCCACTAAATTCGCTTTACAACAGCAGGTACAGTCAGTGATCCTGGAGGACGACAATATGAGTGTGATAGATCAATTACGACAGCCTGATTTTTCGCTTTCTCCTGCTGGTGGTATACTTGCAGACATTAAATCGTTGGGGACCTAGTTTACTTCTTTTTCTGTTTCTTTTACTTGTAGACTTGGTAATAAACTAGCACACCTGCTAGCACTAGTGGTGCCACATTTTAACCGAGGCCGTGATTCACGACCGGACCGGCTTTGACGGTCGGTTCGAATCGAGCCGTGGGCGGTTCGAACCGAATCATTACCTGCAGGCGATTCTGGTTCAAGGTTCGAGGCCGTGAGCCGGCGAACCGAGCAGTTCGGCGAGCGGCGGTTTCATGACCCACCGGGTTTGGCGAATCACGGTTTCGCCAAATTCAAAATTCAAATTTTAAATTTTTCCAACTCCCTCAATTTTATCTATAAAAAAATTCAAATTTTCAAATTTCAAATATTTTCAAATTCAAAATTCAAATTTTTCCCAACTCCCCAATTTTATCTATAAACAAAATTCAAATTTTCAAATTTCAAATTTTTCAAATTCAAAATTCAAATTTTTCCCAACTCCCCAATATTTTTACTTTATTGCATTTCAAGTTTTCAATATTTCAAATTTTCAACACAAGTAATTTAATTTAAAAAAAAAATCATAAAAAATATTACAAGTTACTATAAATTATATAAAAAAAATACACAACATAAAGAATTTCTAAATTTCTAAATTATTTAATAACTTATTATATTTTTATTAAATTAACTTAAGTAATTTCAAAGAGTCAACACTTGTAAATTATAAAATTTAGAAATTTCATCATTTAATTTAGAAAAAAATAAGATATAAACAATATTACATATATTATAAATTAAAAAAAAAAAAGGAACCGGCGGTTCAACCCGGGAACCGCCGGTTCGGGCCCGGAACCGGCGGTTCACGGCCCGGTGGCACCACTAGCTAGCACAATATTTTGATACCGACTGTTTCGGTTTTTTTGTTTTACCTTTCCCCAACCCTTATGTACTGTGATTGCGAGTCATGTGCGTGATTTTTTAACTATGGCCAGTCCGGGAGGGTCCATAAAGGCCTCGGATGGGACCAGGGTTTAGCCCCGGTCCTAGGCGATTTTCAACTGTGATTATTGACTATTTGTTTACCGGGAAAAGACGTCTTGATTTTTATTTTTGAACAACTGGATGCATGCACTATGATATGTGTAAGCGAATGGTTTGCCTTGATTACTTGTACTAGCGTAATTGCTAACCCCTTTGGGGACCTATCTTTGGGGAAATTCATGTTATGAATTTCAGGTTGCGTTCAGCCGGTCGATCGAGCACTGGAGCAGTACGAGGATGCTGTCCAAGGTTGTTGACGTGTGCAAATGAGTTCTTTTATTTTGGTTGTCTATTTTAAACGTTTGTTTTCAAAACTTGTAAACTGATAATTAGTACTCGCGAGTACTTAGGCGTTTTGATTTGGAATATGAATTGTATACTAAATTATATTTGTGATTTTCGGTGATGTCTGGTTTACCGGTTGTACCGGGCATTTATTTAGTTTTCATCTTGGTGATGTGTGTTTTCTTGCTAACGTGATGGTTAGACGAGCGGTATTAATTATCTAGCCTTGGTGGGTCCCATGTAGGGGTCCACGATGCTGTAATAAAGCCTGAATATCTTGGGGGTGTTACAACCTAAACAACATGGCCGCTCACCACCTCATACATCATACAAGATGTATGTTACCTCCAAAAAAAATCGCCCAAAACAGATTCGTTTGCCGTTTTTCGATCAACCGCGGCCAACCACCACCAAGCCCGTAGGTTGCGACCACGACCTCTAATCTATGTCGCTCGTCGCCTTCGATTCACAACCAGCCGCACAAACTCCGACCATCACAACATCCTAAATGTCTTCTCAAATCCACAATTATTTTGATTTTTTTTCCAGTTTCATCTATATAAATAAAGTGTTATTCTTGAAGGAGCAAAGAAACCTAGAATCATGGGGAGAGAAAGAGAGAGAGAGAGAGTGGGGTTGGGTGGGTGGGTGGGTGGGAACCTGTGAAAAGGAGAGAAATATGTAAAATAAATTAACAAAAAAAACACACATCTAAATTGATAGTCTTATAAATATTTTGAGTTGATGATATATATGCAATATTTTATTTAAATATACTAGGATATGTAATTTCCCCTAACTTTTTGGGAACTGAGCTGGGACGTGATGGAACTCATTTGCTTCTTTGTAACCTCATTACATTTTGCAATAGCATATGCTTTCTTTTTGAGGACTTCAATAGAGGCTCATTCGAAGGCTATTTCCAGTGAAGATTCAAAGTTAAGCAAAAAAATATTATGAAAATTCACATTTTGATATGGAGAGGTATAATCAGTTACACCAGATATTTCATCCTAATAATGGGAAGCAGTATGACTAAAAGAAATGTCACTTATGGACGTTTGGAAAGTTTTTGTTACATTGCATGCTTATTTAACTTGCCCTCTTTTTTCTCTTCATATCGATCCATCAAATATTCTACCCTTCCCTCATAAAAGGGGTGATATGATTTTTTTTTATTTTTGGTATTTCGGTATTACCAAAATACCAAAAATGAAGTTCGGCATTTCGATATATATATATATATATATATATATATATCGATTTTTTTCGGTATTTTTGTTGTTCGGTATTTCGTAGGTCTAGGGTTTTTACCCGAAGAACCGAATTTTAATAAGAATCGAACCGAAAAATTCAGTTTCGATTCTGGTTTTTTATTATTAATCGGTTCCGGTTCTTAATTCGGTTTCTTTTTAATAATTTAGTTCCGGTTCCGGTTTCTATTTTATGATGTTAGAAAAAAACGATTTGGAACCGATTCTATGTATATTTTATATATAATAATAATAAAAATAATATTATATATAAATTTTTACATAATATAAGTATTAAATAAAGCAAATTAAATGTATTTTGTTCAAAATATTACATATTAAATTCGGTTTCTACTCAAATTCGATTTTTTTAACAAAATTCGTTTTTTTTTTTTTTTGCACAATTTGGTTCCTAAAAGAACCGAAAAATCCGATTTTACACATTAAATTCAGTTCCGGTTCCTAATTCGGTTCCTGAAGAAAAAACCAGTTTTTTGGTTTCGGTTCCTAATTCGGTTCCTGAAAAAAAGTGGTCAAAAATCGAACCGGTTTATATATTTAAAAACCGGTTCCGGTTCTATAATTTTTTACCAAGAACCGAACCGGTCTCAGTCCTAGTATTTCGGTATATATCAACAGATTTTTTTTTTGATATTTTGGTAATTCAGTATTTCGGTAAGTTCGGTATAACCGATGCTGAAATAAAATTTGATATACCGAAATTTCGGTACGATATCAATATGGATCAGAAGCCATACCAAAAATTTCGGTACGGTATACTGTATCGATAAATACTTTCGGTATGATACGGTACACCACCCGGATGTTCCACATGTTGCAATAGGCATGGAACACATGAAGTATCATATATGGTCATCACATATGCACGTGTAGAGTAAAAAACTGGTAACCATCTCAAGGGGTTTTTCACAATCCAGGCACCCAAGCTTCCCTAAAATGTCCGTAGAGTGGATGATTAGAGGCATTTCGATTGGGAGGGTCGCAAGGCCGTCTGGAAGTGCATGGTCAGCAGGAAGGGAAGGACTGACGGAGATGTAGCACACATGACTAAGCACAAAGAGAACGTGTTGGGTGCACGCTAAGTGCAAGTAATGCCCTATATCCTTGTAAATACTTGAGTGGCAACAGGAGACAATAAAAATTTGAGGAGGTACATTATGCGAAAGATACGTTTACAAATCTCCAAAACATTGCGGTCTAGAACACTGCAGAAAGAACCGGAACTATATGGAGAGGATCAAGATGTGATGTAATGATCTGAAAGATACTTTAACCTTCGAGGCACCTCCTAGAAGGATGAAGAGACCCACTTCCTCGTATTTAGTATATGCTTTTTTGATTTTGTGCACACAACTTAAAAAAATATATTTATATACAAATTATCCTGAACAAAAGACGAACTAAAGTTAATGAAGAGCGAATAAGGTGAAATTTGAGACGAGTTAACTAAGGATAATAATGGATTTAGAAAACTAAAAAAGCTTAAGATAGTTTAAAAATGATATTTATTTAAAATAGAAGAGTAGAAAATTGTGCAGTAGTCGAGAAAAAAGTAGGTACATGCGTAGAGCTCATGTAGATAGAGTAACAGAGTTATAGAAAAGTCTAGAAGCCACCGGATATGTAGAGCTCATGTGATGGAACATTCTAGAGAAAGATCTAAAGCCCAAATAGGTAACTAATATGTTGAATATATGTAACAATAAAGGGTCATTTATTTTTTCTTTTAGGAAAAAAAAAAGAATAATGGATGGAAGAATACAGTGTTTATTATGATAAAATATTGTTCATCGAAATGACGAGAAGTTTATAAAATTTTAGATGTGTGCAGAACTCTTTTGAATATAAAATCATTTAGTTATGATATGAATTAATAATAAATGAAGTGTAACTCTTACCATGTGAATTCACAAAAGTATATGACAGGTATCAATATTATGTTTGTAATTTTTTTTACGACGACAGACTGAATAGCCAAACATAATACATTGACATACTGTCAAATACAAATCACAACATTCAAGATGGTAATAGATGCAGAACGTTCTGACACAACAATATAAAATAAAATAATTCAGTATTAAACATAGAAAAACACTAACACTAATCACCGGTGGGTGGGGTCAACCTCGAAATGCAACTTAGTGGGCAAGTAGCAGTCTCTACTGAATACCAAGATAGAATTCTTTCTCCTGTAAGTGAGTAGGTAAATGTTCTATGCGGTTAATGACAAATGAGATTATAAGTCTTTGGCCAAAGCATTTAGAGCTAGTTGTATTTGATACACGAGAGCTCAATAATCTCAGTTTGCATTAACAGAAAGCATAAAGTCAAGTTACAGTAGGGTTTGACTTTACCGTGAGCCTAATACTTGACCGGGACATATGACTTGTGAAACCTTTATGATTAACATGAAATGGTGATGTATAATATGTGTGTGCTTTGATCACTCCGGGGGGGGGGGGGGGTCCGATGAGGCCTCGGGGGAATCCGTGACTTCACTCCGGATTCATGAGCTTGTTCGCTAGCCAGTTCGAGAGAGTCCTTAGAGGCCTCGAATGGGACCAGTGATTTCTCCCCGATCCTAGGAAAATTGATTATTGAATGTTTGTTTTCCAAGGAAAAGACATGTCTGGTTTTGGATTTTGAAACGATTTGATGCATGTACTATGAGATGCGTAAGAGAATGTCGATACATGTGCGTTTTGGGCATTCTGGCCTAATGGAATTTTTTTCAAACCTTGAGTATCTTAGAGAATAAATTTCGAGACGTACTTTTAAAATGGATTATTTCCTCACACACAGTTCCGGAGAAGCACAGATTACTCGGTCCACACAGGGCTGATCTGGGTTTGTTCAAAGTATAGAACAGTGGGTGAACAACAACTTTGACTTTAGGAGCTTTCAGCTGATGAAGTGTTGTTCAAGATGATGAACTGTATATCTCTTTAGATCTGAATTGCAGTAAGCTTTGGAGATATGTTTTGCTCTGATGATAACTTTGATAGCTTGATAATTTCGATAGCTTGGGTAACTGATCTTCAGCATCTTGATGTGATATATATAGACTCTGAAATATATATCCGTTGAGATGTATACATTTGAGTGAGATTCCGTTCCAACGGGATTATAACACGATCCGGATTTAGCGGGATTTGAAGATCTGTTGACTGACAGTATTTAAATACTTTATCCTTGAGTATTTAAATACTTCTTTATTCAACGGGACTTGACTTCTGAAGATTCCTTCTTTTGTCCTGTTGTGAGCTGTATGGAAGATAACTGTATTGGAGATTCGAGATAGTTTCCATACTTGGTCTTTATAAGACTTCTTGCTGTAGTGAGACAGGTTTCACTATTTGCTGGATTCGAGACAGGTCTTCGATACAGGATGATGCCTCAATACTTCGATACAGTTTCCTTTACTGTATGCGGATTGGCATATATGTCAAAACCTCTTATCAAATACCATTCGATACAGGGATTGAATATCCCGGCTGAACACATGTCATTATACGAATGTGGTAGTTATAATGTGGATATGTTGAGTGCCAGTATAAGAGGTTTTCCACCTGGGATTAGTTTGGCGAACCTTTGGGGGTCGATGCTGAGAGGCATGACCGTGGATTATCATGTGTGTTATTCTTTGTGATGGTTGGAGTGGTGACATGTGATTATCCTGTATGTCGATAATGATGATAATGATATATGTATTGACAAGGCCATTTTGAGGATATCGTTTATCGAGAAGATTGAAGTTTCAACGTGTTGTTTTATAAATAACTTCAAGCAAAACAGTTTTGATAATGGGTTTATGGTTTTGGTTAAATGACGAGGTATTAAAAATGTTTTCAAATATTTCATTTCAGCAAAATCTTTCAAACTCACAAATTTTAAAATATCATCATTCGAACAAATACCTCGGAAAAACTTTATTTTCAAAGAATATTACAAGGGTTTGGCCCCAATGCTCGTGAATCAGGGGCGAAATCACAGCTTCCTCCGAGGCCCCGTCGGACCCTCCCGGAGTGAGCAAATCACACACATATACATTAGCATTCCATGTTAAGCATAAGGGTTTCACAAGAATACTTGCCTGGAGAAGTTGACGATGAAATGAACGGGAAATCAACTACGCTTGCTAGGAACCGACGACCCCGAACCTAACGATTCGAAAAATACAATCACAACCAATTCTACACGAAACCCACCTATGATTCATGTAATTTTGTACAAAAATAATAACGAGGACGGGTCGCACCCGGACCTTCTCGATTTCACAATTACCACGAAATTTACCATGAACTCGTAGGGAAAACATGAATACCACTAAAATTAATCACATACATCATGGATTAATCAACAACACGGAATAAATCGGACATTAAATCGAAAACCCCCAAATTCCCCAACAATAGGGTTCTAAGAGATTACCTTGGACCAAAGATGAAGAACACAAGTAGATGTTGTTAATCTACACCAGGAACTCAAGAAAGATGATAACATGAAGTTACAAGACTTCGAATCGCTTAGATCGCCCACAGCTGCGGAGGAGGAAAAAAAGTGAGAAATAGACGCGTCTGAGGTCAACTCTCGGGTATATATAACTAGACAGTTTAGCATGCGCTAACGGCTTATGGTTAGCATGTGCTAACGGCTTATGGTTAGCGTGCGCTAACCAGCCAACCCTGGTCCAGAACCTTCGGTTCTGACCAGTTAGCGTGTGCTACCCGATAATTAGCGTGCACTATAAGCCCCTGTTAGCGTGCGCTATCGACCTATAGCGTGCACTACCTGTTCGTCATCCAGAGTCCAGAAACAGTCTGCCTTAACTGGAATACCAAATTAGCATACGCTGCCACACACCTAGCGTACGTTAAATCTACAGACTTAGCGTGCGCTAAAATGCTCGTTCAGAGAGCAGAAACAACCTACTGCCACTGCTGTGCTCGAATCATTAGCGCGCGCTACTCAACGAATTTAGCGTGCGCTAATGAGTGCAGACAGTAGTCCAAACAGCACTCAAAGATGGAAAACGGCGAATTCTTCCCCGGATGAAAACAACGCGCACCCGACACTAGTGGTGCCACCGGGCCGTGAACCGCCGGTTCCGGTTCACCAGAAGAGGTGAACCTGAACCGGCCCGGGTATTCTGTAAAAGGGCCAGTTCGCGGGCCCGGAACCGGCGGTTCCGGTCTGGGCCGAGAACCGGCGGTTCCGGTCTGGGCCGAGAACCGGCGGTTCCCGGGTTGAACCGCCGGTTCCGTTTTTTGTTTTATTATATATGTAATATTATTTATATCTTATTTTTTTCTAAATTAAATGATGAAATTTCTAAATTTTGTAATTTACAAGTGGTGACTCTTTGAAATTACTTAAGTTAATTTAATAAAAATATAATAAGTTATTAAATAATTTAGAAATTTAGAAATTCTTTATGTTGTGTATTTTTATATAATTTATAGTAACTTGTAATATTTTTATGACTTTTTTAAATTAAATTACTTGTGTTGAAAATTTGAAATATTGAAAACTTGAAATGCAATAAAGTAAAAATAGTTCTAAAATATTTACAATCAAAATAATGCATACAAATTGATATATTCATTGATTTCTATGATTCTATCTATGTACAAAAGAAATGTTACAATGATACAATCTTTAAAATTGAATAAGTAAACTAACTAATACTAACTAATTCACTATATAAAATAAATGTTACAATTATGATACAATCTTTAAAATTGAATAACTAAACTAACTAATTACTAACTAAACTAACTAATTACTAACTAAACTAATAAAAGAAATGTTACAATGTTACAATGATACAATCTTTTTTTACAAGGGGAAAAAGAATGAATAAATAAAGAGCTTGAACTCAATTTTAATATTTAATCCGTCTCAACTAGCTTGAAATGTTATTTTTTTTGAAATGTTTTTTTGAAATGATTTTTTGAAATAAAAATTTGAAATGTTTTTTTTTAAATAAAAATTTGAAATGTTTGTTTTAAAATAAAATTTTGAAATGTTTTTTTTTGAAATAAAAATTTGATTTTTTTTTTGAAATAAAAATTTGAAATATTTTTATAATTTTTATAAAATGCTAGTTGGGACGAATATTAAAATTGAGTGGCCTACGTATCTTCATTGAATAATGAAGAATCAAAGCCCACGTAGTTCTCTTACCTTAACTTACCTAGTCGTAGGCCCCGGCGTCGGATCTTTCGGACTCGGTGTATGAATCGTTTGGGCTCTTGTCGGCTTGATCCCATTAGTTCTCTTGAGCGCGCAACTCGGCTTTGGACCAATCATCAAGCAACATGGTGGCCTCCATGTTTCGAGGATCCATGTTGCTTCTTCTTTCGTCCAAGACAAGTCCACCAATGCTAAATGCTTGCTCGACGGAGACCGTGGAGGCCGGAACCGAGAATAACTCCTTGGCCATGGTGGCGAGGATGGGGTATTCCTTCTCGTGCATGGACCACCATTTCAAGATGTCGAATTTTTGACCACCTACGTTTTTGAAAGCAAATGTATTAGACAAATATGTATCTAATTCGTTAGAAGTATGACTCCTTTGTGTTTGCATAAATGAATAGGCGGCTTGAGCGAATTGGTTGTCGATAAAAGAAGTACCTCTTAATGAGTCTACATGAGATTGGTCTTGAAAACTACTACTAGTGCTTACATTTGAAGAGTATGATGGGTTTGCTAGTGTATATTTTTGATCATATTCACCAAATAAGACCCTAATTGTGCTTTCTATTCTAACTTTAATGTAATCTACATTGGGAATATAAAATTCCATTGGTTCATTATTTGCTAATGCTTGGATATAAAAAGGCATTTCCTTAAAGGCACCATAATAAATTTCTAACATGCGATTAACACCGACTAGTTTAAATGTAGGATCTTAAATTTTAGCAATTAAAAAAACATCGGGAATTTCTAGAAAATATTTAAGCCACTTAATGACCATTTCATATGCTATTTTACTTAAATCTTGGTTATGACTACATGCATTTAAAGCAATAGCAATATACATACAATGTTCTAAAACTTTAACACTAGTACAATAATAAACACCGGATAAATCTCTAGTTGCACTATCAAAAACTTTTAAAAGTTCAAATAATTTAGCACATTTTTGCCAAGAAGAGGGCAATAAAAGCAAGTTAGCCTCGGGAGTGGCTCTAAAAAAATCACATAAATAATCAACATGATTCAAGGTAGAAGCAAGCATGGCATATGTTGAATTCCAACGTGTAGAAACATCTTTGACAAAATTCGTATATTTAATCTTTTTAGTACGACAATATCTTTGCCATTTTTTTTCCAATTGACGCTTTTCGATGCAACATATTAACGGCATTTCTAATGGGTTCAACACTTTCATTAATAAGAGCATAAGCATCTTTTACACAACGGTTTAAAATATGACAAATACATCGAGCATGAAAATACTTACCATTAAAAGAGGGTGAGCATGCGGCAACTAACTCGGGAATGGAGGCGGTGTTAGCGGATGCATTATCGAATCCAACCGAAAATATCTTATTTAAAAATCTATACTCATTTAAAACGGAAATAATCAATTGAGCAATATTAGTAGCATTATGTATTTCATTAAAATCTCTAAATGCAATTAAACGTTTTGAATTAACCAACTTTCATCAATCCAATGACAAGTAATACCCATATAAGAATTTTTTTGATAAGAATCACTCCATATGTCGGAACATATAGAAACATTTTGATTTAAACGTATAAAATATTTCATTAAATCACGTTTTATTTATTCGGCTTGTCGTCTTATACGCTTGCACATAGTAGTTCTACCAATTTTTTTTTGCGGCGGGGTTATAAGCATTTTGCATAGCATGTTCAAAAGTCAATTTATCGGCAAACATAAAAGGCAAATGTTCCATAGAAATAAAACGAGCCATTACTTCTTGAGCATTTAAATGATCATATTTCCATAAAACATTACCTTGTTCATTACCTTGTTGATTACCTTTGAAGGCTTGGGGATTTAGTTGAGTTTGAGTTGTAGGAATTCCCGCCTCGGATTTATGCATATTGTTCATGTGCCTTTGGAGGGTGCCATAACCTCCTCCCGCCGTCCATTTGTAAACGGCGGGACAATAGTTACAATATGCCATGAACTTCTCGGGAGCACCGGGAGCATCATTTGGATCTTTTTCTCTAGGAACCTTTTTAAAATGTTTAAGGAAAATTTTAGAATTAAGTGCTTTAGGCTTACCCTTACCTCTAGTGGGGAGGTCCGTCTCCACATCATGTCTTGCTTGATCGGCTTCCTCCTCCAACTCTTGGCTATGCATTTGTCGACCATACATTTCATCCTCCTCTTCTTGAAGTTGTCGAGCATATTGTTCATTCATCATTTCTTGACCTCACGGCGTGACGGCTTTCTACAACGGACTTTTTTATATCTGGATGAAGGAAGAGGAACATTTTGAGGAAAAGTGGGAGTGCTATCAATATCTTCTTCGGTGTCGACATTGATAGACTTGCCACGATTATCACGAGAATGAGACATGATAGTATATATTAGAATTATAGTATATATTATATTATAGTAGATAATGTTTATATATAGTATAGTAGATAGAATTTATATATAGTATAGTAGATAGTATATATATAATAAAGTAGATAGTATTTATATATAGTATAGTAGATAGTATTTATATAATATAGTAGATAGTATTTATATATAGTATAGTAGATAGTCTATATATATATATAATAAAGTAGATAGTATTTATATATAGTATAGTAGATAGTGTTTATATAATATAGTAGATAGTATTTATATAGTATAGTAGATAGTATTTATATATAGTATAGTAGATAGTATATATATATATATATATAATATAGTAGATAGTATTTATATATAATATAGTAGATAATATATATTATAGTAGATAGTATTTATATATAGTATAGATATAGTAGATAGTATATATTATAGTAGATAGTATATATATATAGTAGATAGTATATATTATAATTATAGTAGTCTTAGTAGATAATATTTAATTTTAGTATTTAGTTACTTAGAGCAAGAACAAAAAGAGCAATTTAAATTTAAAGAATGGAGGAGAATAGAAGTAGAAGAGAAGAGAGTTTAGAATATTATTAACACAATGGGGTGATTTTAAAGGTGGAAGAAGGGGGATATTTATAGATAAAATTGGGGGGGAGTTGGGAAAAATTTGAATTTGAAAAAATTTGAAATTTGAAAATTTGAAATTTGAAAATTTGAATTTTGTTTATAGATAAAATTTTGGGGAGTTGGAAAAAATTTGAATTTTGAATTTGAAAAAATTTGAAATTTGAAAATTTGAATTTTGTTTATAGATAAAATTGGGGGGAGTTGGGAAAAATTTGAATTTTGAATTTGAAAAAATTTAAAATTTGTATATTTGAATTTTGTTTATAGATACAATTGGGGGGAGTTGGGAAAAATTTGAATTTGAAAAATTTGAAATTTGAAAATTTGAATTTTTTTATAGATAAAATTGGGGGAGTTGGGAAAAATTTAAAATTTGAATTTTGAATTTGGGCGGAAAACCGCGGTTCGGGCGGAAATCGTGATTCGGGCCGAACCGCGGTTCGCCGGTTCACGGGCTCGAGAACCTTGAACCGAATCGCCCTTGCGACAGCTGATTCGGTTCAACCGGACCGTCAAACGGGCGGTCCGGCCGAATCACGGTCCGGTTAAAATGTGGCACCACTACCCGACACCAAACAACGGACTGAAGAAGACACACGTACGATGAGTTCGAGCCAGAACTAAAGCACTAAAAGAAAACACGATTCTGACTACCCAAAGGTTCGGAAAACGACAACAATAGTAATTATCCCAAAACTTTGGGAAATTACAAAACAGCCCAAAATATCTGAAATACACGCTACACAGTCAAAACACCAAACAAGAGCTCACAACATGCATAATAACATAAGATGGATTTACGGCAACCCCAAAACGGCAGTTCCGAATAATGATTATGAGAATCGAACCAAATAGCGACGGAAATGACGATAAACACAGAATTGAGTACAACAAGTTCGAAACAAGCTCGGGTGACAAAAGTCCAGTATTAAATATTCTCAAAATATCAATACGGTTACAAGCGAGTCACTAAAAATGAAAAATACACCAAAATGAAAAATACCAGAAAAAAGGAAAAATGCGGATATTACATAAGTTTCTGGTGTGCTGGTCTGATGTAGCGCGGGTTCTCGGACTGGCATGGCGGCTACGGGATTGTAAATTTAGGGTTCCTTCCATTTTTCTTTACAGAAACATATGTCAGTTTTTTATTTATTAAAAGGTATTCAAATGTGTATATAGCATGACAGAATCCAGGGATTTGTACTTCAATATAACAAAATTGTTGCGTATATGTATCCAGATATATGTGGTTGAATCTAAATTTTATGATATTCAATTGTTTTGATTACTTTCCTTTTATTTTTTGATATGAGAGTGCACCTGTGTATTTACATATATACACTATGTACTATGTTTGTTCACCGAAGTACTTCATATTCTTGGCCATTTTCAAGTAGATTTATATTAGTGTTCAATTTACAAGTATCGTTATTCATGCGCATATGGCAACGAAGTCCTTTAACTTATTCAATTACTTTTATACAATAAAAGATTCATCTTTATAACTGATTGATGAGGTCGAAAAGATTATACGATTCTGGTGGCCATTTTATAGTTTATTTCAAACAAAAATTTGGCTACACGTGAAATACTATTTGACTATTCAAGTACAAATCAGTGGATACTATACTTTCATTCTTGAACATAGTACGATTATTTTACATTGTTAACAATTATTTAAAATTATATATTCTAATAATTTATTCAAATAATGTAGCCCTTATGTTTGCAATATTTTACCTTTATGCAAATAGAAAGTAACCGAAATTTTTGTAAAAAGATAATCTATACTAAGAGTATGCAAACTTATGTTGCTCAAATTTTTAAGTTTTAATTTAATTAACTAATGTATAGTAACAAGAAGTATCTGCTTGCGTTTATTTCATTAAATAAAGTTCATCCAAAATTAAGTAGTGCACAATCACTCCAAGTATTTGAATATTAAATTTTAATGATATATCTTATTTATGCACCTATGGGAATATATCGTTTATCTTATTCAAGTAATTTCATATGATGAATGAGTGATCTTCATAATTGACTGATGCAATAGAATGAACTTGTGATTTTCGTAACCATTGTAAAATTAATTTTAATCAAATATCTCGAAACATATGAATAAATACTTGGTACCATATTATAAAGGGCCCTATCTTTATTAGTACCAAGCCATAAAAGTAACAAGTTATATATCCTTATTCATAAGAGTATAAGTTTTTGATACCAAAATGTGTTAAAAGATATTATTACTCTTAAGTCTACTATTAAAAGATAAAAACATAAAAAACAGAAAAGCAATAAAACAAGAATCTCCCCCACAACCTCCTCTCTCGTCTAAAAAAAATTCTCTCTATTTGCCGCAAAACCCGACTGTCCCAACCAAACCTATTGCCGGCGAGAAAATATCCGACTCCGTCTACGACCGAAAATCCGGACACGACAGAAGTTCCTCACACGATAGTGACACCCAATCTGAAGAAGCCTTCGTCAATGAGCTACCAGTTAGTGCAATTTAGTCACACATGGTCGCGCCCACTACGGTGCCGAAGATGATGAAATCATCGTATGCACGATGGTCTTTCGTGGGCACGATGGTTAACACACGACGAGCATCGATCGTGTGAGCCGTCGTGGGCAAGAATACCAAAGGCATCTACCTTGCACACTATGGTCTACACACAACGGGCATCGATCATGTTAGCCGTCGTGGGCAAGAATACCAAAGGCATCTGCCTTGCACACGATGGTCTACACACGATGCGCATCGATTGTGTGAGCGATCGTGGGACACACGATGGTCTTCACACGATTGGGCATCAATCGTGTGCAAGACAATGGCCTTTTTTGTTCGTTTCCTTAGGCATTATATCATGGTCTTATGATTTGTATGTCTATACTGTAGACTGGTTGCATATGGACTACATTACGCTTTGTTACACGACAAGTCAGTCTTTGCATACGCGAGGTGGTATTTAAAGAGATAATTGAGACACTAAGAAGTATTGGCCACAATTCTGCAGTTGGTGATTGAGCATCGAGAGCTTGACCGAGGGGGCCTTGGGAGTTTGATTAAAGTTAGGAGAAATAGGAGTACAAATACTGCGCTACATCACTTTATTACCCGTCAGTTGGAGGGTGATCAAATCCCTCCGGATGAGTCGTGGTTTCAGGTTTGCGGCAGGACCATTTGTTTTACGGCCCGTGACTTTGCCATGGTCACTGGACTGCACTTTAGAAACTCTACCTTCCATCCACAGGACAACCATATCCTTCGGTCTGGCGGTATTTTCCACAGAATACTCTATGGCAAAAATATTAAGGTTAGTGTTCTGCGAAAGAAGTTCAATGATCTAGATTTTGGTAGAGACATAAGAGATTATGTGAAGGTAGCTAATTTGCTGATATACTACTACTGTATCCTATGCCATGACAACATGATGGTCGAGACATGGGCATGGGCATTAGTTGAGGATTTCGAGCAGTGGCATGTATTTCCTTAGGGTTCTTATGGCACTACGCCATAAGTGCTCATAGGCAAGGCCTGTTTATTGTTGCAGAAGACAGTAAAAGTGTTGCCTTAGGCCAAAGGCAACACCAAACTCTTGTTGCCAATACGGCCGTTGCCTTTGACACCTAAGGCAACACTTTTAGTCTCTATTGCAACAACGGAAAAGTATTGCATTACGCCTATAATGCAACAACATAACCAAGTAAAGCAACAACAAACGATGTTGCCTAAGATTTAAAAAAAACAGAACATAGGGTCCACATGTGCCACATCATCAGTGGGTCCCACCTTTTTGTTTTGTAATACTACTTTTATAAATACAACACCAGCTAAAGTAAAAGGCAACACTTCATACAAATATTTGAAATAATTATTTTATTTTTACATCAACCCATCCAAAATAAACAATGGCACCCAAAAACCAACAAGGATTCCAATACAAAATACAAACCACCAATTTAACTTCAAAAGTACCAAAACCAAGCAACACCACCAATATAACTTAAAAAGTACAAAATTAATAAGTTTAAATACAAGTGACCAAAAGTTACATATTGAAATAACTGGTAAGTGGTGCCGCCTTGAATCGTAGGAGTGCCATTATCATCTTGATCACTTGATATTGTTGCACAAAATTCTCCAATATCAGCATAATAAGCAGAATTATCTTCATCAATTATCTTCATCATACCGGTCAAGAAATAAGCAGAATCACCCTATAGTCTTCATCTTCCAAACCAGCAAGGTCATCTTCTTCAGACATCATCGCATTTAAGCATATAAAATTTAATCACAAAATAAGCAATGCAAAACAAGATGATTATGGTAGGAATATATATGCGGACACAACTATAAAGGATCCAAAACTAGGATGGGTAGGGTACGTTTGTTGATTCCCTAAACTATGATATCTAACCCTAAAGTTAATTCATTAATGGGCCATTTTGATAATAAGACCACACCAATTAGTATTGTCCATGGCAATATAGTAGCCAAATCTTGTTTTGCATTTCTTAACCCCAACTCATTCCAAACCTTGAGCCCAATTGACCTAGCCCATGAAACTCCTTTAAAATCCACAAGACTAGTCTTTATTTACTCGTGACTGATACACGGCAAGTATCTCTCCCCATCTTCTCTCTTCCAGACTATCAAAGAAATATGAAGTTTCTCCTCCTCAAAAACTCCATTTCCTCAACCTCTTATCTTCTCCAGTCCTTACACTCCAAATTCTCCTCACAAGCACAAATCGAAAAACCTTTCCCTACATCCTCGTTTGATTGAAACCGAGAAAGTCACATGTCCGAATTTTCTCGGCGACACGGGTACGTAGTGTAAAGTGAAGAGTTTTGGCATCATAGGTTACAGGGGTGATCTCAAAAAACCACAAAAGTTTGGACCAAACGTCTAGTTGGACCACCTAGAGGGGAAAACAATTTTTCCTTCTTTCACTGCATTTAAGCATATAAAACAAATCACAAAAGCGACAATGTACACAAGTTGATTACGGTTGGAATAAGTTTAGTCCGAATGGTGAAAGACATGACCACCTGGATAAAAAAGACGGAATTCACTAAGTCGGCAGATGAAGACATTCACGCGTGCATTGCGAATTTCTTTCTTGATTGGTAAGGCAATTGCATAGGTACCGAAGCAAAAAAGTGAATAAGAGTTCAGAATTACCACAAGACCAACGAAGACCAACTCTGTCATCATCAAATATTTACAACATGAAGTCGAACAAACCGTGACTAGATCAGCAAAATAGCGAGGATGATTAGTTTGTGATACAAATATCTATGACACAACTCATAGTTTTAGTTCTAAACGCAATAAAGCATAATATGAATATACTAACTCATAACATCGGGATAATGGGATGCGATTGATTTGAATCATTTCGATCTATTCAAGCTATAAGAGCTCTTACGGCCAAAAAAAAGCAGATTAGATCATACGACAAATCAAATAAACTCTTAAATGATCCTATACAAATTCTTAAATCAGTAGAACAAATCATTGATACATCAAGAACTCTAGCACAAATATTTCAGCAGAGAAATCATCACATGTTCTTTCTCAAATTGGCATAATGGCACTAGGTAATTCGGTGCAACCACTGAAATTACAGCATTTTCGGAAGGGTGTATCCAAAACCTGAGAACCAAGGTCAACAGGTAGCAAGCAAGGAGTTTCATACCTGTCTCTCCTCTGCATCAGTCTTCAAATAGAGGTAATTGGTAAAAAAGTTTGAAGGCTTCCATGACTTCAAGATACCACATCGGCTCCCTATCGGGAAAAGGGGAAAGATCAACAAGTTTATGAACCTGTGAAGTAGACCATATCAGATTTGGCATAATTCTGATCTTCGACGAGGAGCCAATGACTAATGACAGAAACAAAAACCAAAAAAGAAAAAAAAAATCCACGTTCTTATTTGCTTGTTTGTTTTTTCCTTTTTATTTCTTGATTAAAATAGCTTACGTATATTATATTTACTTGATCAGAGTTCACAACCATTCAATAGCTAAGAGCTTTAGAATCCATCATGATCATCATCAACATTCATATTCATCTTACAAAAGGTGGAAATATCATTAATTGGTGAAGAAATCTTAAACGACATATATCACACAGGTTACTCGGCAAAAAAAAAAAAAACTACTAAATCAGACAAGAGTGATAGCATATGAATGTAGAAAAGAATCGAAAAATAAAGAATTTCAAAACAGTGGTTATCATAAATATCAATTTATAAATCAGTTTATACCTTAAGCATTGGGAGATCGCCTGCGCGGACAACATAAGCTCCAACCACCATGACATACATCCCTAAAAGAAACACACGCGAGATAAACCAAGTAAGGGATATTCATATTTGTAAACACACACACGAGAAGAAGAAGAGGAAGTGACCGAATTGCCCAAGGGCGGTCAATAAATTCAGCCAGGAGAGTAATAGCTCAATGATGCGGTTCCATCGCCGAGGATGTATCGACAGTAGCGCCACCACAATCGGATGAGGAAGGTTCGGAGACAAGAATGCCTGCAATTTCCAATGGCTTAGGGTTTACCGATGAGGGAGTAGGCTGTCATTGGCGACGGAAGGGTGAAGGTGGGCGGCTTGATTGGAGGCGTGGGGCGCGGAGGAAGGAGAATGGCGGGATTCGGATGAAGTGATGGATCCAGTGAGCCGAGGGGTTGAGAGAGAAGAAACAAAAAGAGAGAGTCGAGGGGTTGAGAGAGAGACGAGGAGAGTATGAGGGAAGAGGGAGTAGGGTTAGGGGTGATAAGGGGAGATCGGACGGTCTGATAAAGGGAGATTAATAATCTCAATTGAATTTGGGATAATAAAAATGTTATAACGGGTTGGATTGAGATAAAATATTATAACAAAATAGATAACATAATATAACCGCACGAGCAAAATACACTTAGCAATCAATCAAGGAAAAAAATTATGAAACCCTTGAGCAATCGTTGAATCTAAACAAAAAAGAATTTAATCTTTCAAATCAAATCCAAAATAAAAAGTTCAACATACCTTTTTAATTGTGGATCGAAAATTAAAGAAATATTACTTAAAATACGGAACCTACCACAGCGTTTTCTAAAAAAACCATGTAAGTGTACTCTTACATAGCGCTTCCTAATTAAACGATATATAAGTATTTTAAAAAGGATTGTATTATATTTTGTAATTTAAAATTTTGAAATTTATATTAAATAATTTAAATATATATGTTATAATTTATATTATATTATATATCAAACTTTGAAAACAAAACATTAATTTAAATTTCATTATATATATTGATAATATTTTAAACTTTAATATTATAAAAAAATATTTATAATTTTTAATTAAAATATTAAAAAGTATGATAAGTATTTATATTAGATATAAATAATTTAAATCAAATTTATCATATGCTATATATCAAACTTTAAGAGTTAAAAATTATCAAAATTCAAATTTCATTTCATTGTGTTTGTTTTTTACAATAACTTGAAAAAATTATTAAAAATTAGATATAACGCAACACCATCACAGGTGTTGCACGTCGCGCAACACCATTTTCATCTTGCAACACCAAATGTATATCTAGTGCAATACTATTTTAATAGTGTTTCAAAAGATCAAAAATCAGCAATCTATTGAAACGCTTTGGTGGCAACACTAGCTAAAAGCATTGCCTATGAGCACTTATGGCGTAGTGTGGCTTTGGGGTTTTGTCTTACTGCATAGACAATGTGGCATGAAGGAGAGACAGGAATATTAGGACTATCACTTCTATGGTTTGCTTTTGGCTTTATAGATATGGTCATACGAGATGATTCCTTCATTGGGAGAATTATGTGGAATTCGAGATAAATCTGTCCAAGTTCCCCGGTGTTTGATGTGGACTGCAAGGAAGATGTTATGTGATTTCACTCATTTCTTCGACGATAAGGTACATAAATTTACAAAAGTATTTTCTTGTGACTTCACTCATTTCTTCAATGTTATGTGATTTTACTCTAATGGTATGCTTTACTGACTTGTTTTGCAGCACAAAGTACTTCCCTCTGTAGTGCATCTGGGGGAGGATGAGGATGAGTACTACTACCTGAGTTTTGAGAATTGCTCGCCATACGATGTTAAGTTCATAAAGCCTATACGAATAGCTATGAAGAACAAGGAGGATGAGCCGAGAAAGAAAGTTATGGATAGGTTTTGGGAAAATAATTACACATAAGTCGGCACACAAAGTGTCGAAGTGACGCCGACAGAGTACCCCACCAGTAGATGGTGCAGAGACATCTGAGCGGGAGAGGCACACAGAGAGGATGTGTTGTATCATGGACTTCCTTGTCCGGACCACACCCAGGACACGAGCAATAAAACGAACGATTCAAAACTAAGTCCACGAACCACATCCCCATTCAAAAAGCATTCATCCAATAAATACTATATAAATGGAAAGCGTAGAGATTCATTGATCTAATCAACAATACGAACTGATCCAATCGATTCACACAATTGGTAATATGATAACGTTCAAAATAATTCGGTCGACCATAAATATTCCAATTAATCAAATTTACCTTATAAAATGAAATACCATAAATCATTTTAATCATATTAAATCCAATTTAACATGAGGGAGATTAATTTTTCAAGAATACATGAAAAAATCGAGCCGGGGCGAGAAAGGCCTGCCATGGTCGAGTCATTGCCGGCAGCATGCCGGCAGACAGGCCTGGCATGGCCGAGTCACGCTCGGCAGCTGCCGTCCGGCTGCCCAGCAGCCCTGGGCCGCGGCCCCTGGAGCCTGTGCCGCGGCCCACAGTCTGATGGGCTGCCAGGCCGGGCTGCATGACCACAGGTCGCGGCCCCCGAGCCCTGGGCCCCTCCCGGACCGTCCAACGGCATTTCGGGGCTAGTTTTTCGACCGGATATCCAATATCTATATTCTCCAACATTCATATCTTCAATATAAATCATATTTCCAAGAAATTAAGATTTATATTTAGACATAAACTTACGAAAAATATAACTACAACGAACGTAAAAACATATACCACGATTATGACTAAAATGATTCCAAATCATTCACCATCTAATCAAGCATTCCAAATGCTAATATCGTATATACGATCGCAAGACCTATGCTCCGATACCACTGTTGGGATTCGGTGCCTAAAACGAAGGCCCAACGGAAGCGGTAAAACGAAATTTAATTCGATCTGAATCCATACGAGGATCGATCGAGCTACGTATATACGAATATCAAAAACGAATTCACAAGAGATATAGAAACTCACCCTTGTAGTCCGTTGATTAGATGCATAACCTTCTTTTGAGCTATTACCCAAGCTCTTGAACGATCCAACGCCGAAAGCACCACATCTCTACTTGCCACGCGCCGGAGAAACGACGGAACGACGATCACCTTGCTATCCTCCGAGGATACGGCTAGATCTAAGTGATGAAGCTATTTATTACTACACTCTAAGTGTATAATATATCTCTCAATAATTTCTCTCAATTTTCTCCAAGAAAAATGAAGAAGAAGTTGATGAACAAAGATGAAGAAGACTTGGAGAAGTCTTTTCTCTCTCTCTCTACACTTAAACTCACGTACGAAACCAATCAATTGTCTTTGAGAGATTGAAGTCTTCTTATCTATATTCTCCTTCCACATGTTACAACTCATTCACATGAGAAAAATGCCCCACAAGTCCTTTTCCTTGCATTGTCATCCAATAAAAAATGGAAAGAAAAGACAATGGGAAGGTAGGTGGAAGGGGGGCGGCCATGATGAAAATCGAATGAGTTTTGTTCGTTTCGGACTCCCGTGAGTCCAAACAGATAAACTCCGATTCCGTTCCGATGTATTTATATCAATTAATTAATCCAATTAATTAATCATATCAAATACATAATAACATAATTAATTTCTCCAAGAAATAATTATATTCATAAATTAAATTAATCACCCAGTAATTTATTTAATTCATTAGGCCGTAAATCAATTTATTCAATAAATCGATTTAGACATCCAATGTCCCAAATTTAATTAGACATCCAATGTCCAATAAATTAGATATCTAATATCTAATATTTATAAAGAGAGAATAAGCTCGATTCATTCCGTCATCAATCCTATTGCGCGACTCGGTAGGTTCGTCTCAGTCAGCAATGGGAGGAATCAAAGAGTAGTAGCACCGCCTAGCCAGCCTGGCGGCCTACACTGTACCCAACTGAGAACGAATGATTGGGATCATTCAAGAACTATTCTGTCGTGAATACCAGTATACGTATAAACCCTTCTTTCAAATGTCCCGATCAAGTTATAGGGTCACGGTCAGTCAAACCCTATTTGTACTTGACGCTATCCATGCGTTAATGCAAATCGAGATCATCGAGCTGTCATGTATCTAATACAACTAGCTCCAATGCTTTGGCCAAAGACTTATGATCTCATCTGCCAATAACCGCATAGGACATATAACCCGCTCACTAATGGGAGAAAGAATTCTATCTTGGTATTCAGTAGGACCTGCTACTTGCCCGTCAAGATGCACGTCGAGGTTGACCCCCGCCTTCCGGTTTACAGGGTCAAACTACTCTAATTAAAATCTTGACGTCACAAGCACATCCCTACTAAATCCTCAAGTCGAAGGTTCACGAATACCTATCACAACCTTTCGATTCTGTCATTGACTGTCCCGGAGTGAAATCCGTGTGACGAATCGAGGGTGAGTCGGTTCGAGTATACTAATCCAATTAGCATACCTATAACGTTTGCTCCCACTAACCATTAGTGTTCGACAGGCACTCTCCATGTCAAAGAACACGTCATACAAGTCTTCACATAAACTTAACGCCCAGTCAAGTTTCATCGACTTGCGAACGATTAAGTATTTGAGTTATAACCTTTCCAGTGCCTATCCTCTTATCCAATAAGGAGTGGAATGTTTTGCTCTCAAATACACGGACTAGTTTCTATATGTTTATTTACGAGTTAGGAATGCCAGTAACTACCAGTAAATAAAGAAACATTCATTTGCCTTATATAAATGGTTTACATAATTACAAGTACAATGCCCTCACTCAACAACCTCTGAGTGGCATTCGAGGGCATACTCCTAACAGTATGTTGATACTTTCCAAACTATAATTCGTGTTCTTAAGGATGTTATGAACATACTACATAGATTAATAAGTTCCATAGATGGCTTATTTAACCGAACATCATGTTTTTGGAAGTTGGAATGTTTATGCTTTAGTTACCATTGTTAAGAGCATTATAGTTCGAATCTTGTTATGATGAACAAATAGGAGGAGTGTTCTGAGATTGATAATCTGCATTGGAAGGTGTTTTCGTAATGATCGTAAACTTGGTATTGCTATCACTTTTGCTAGATGAACTTAGAAGGATAAACATTGAAGGTTTTGTTATATCTTGTAAAGGTGGATCGTTTAGCCGATCTTCATGATGATAGTTTGAAGGTAGTGATGATATGGATAACAACCATAGATTTTTCGAACTACATTTGAAGATTGATAATCGAGATTAGAGTAAAGTATTATGATGGCATGTTTATCCTGGAAATTCGAAGACATCAAACACCGTAGGATCATTCATTTTCGCATGAGTAATGTATTTGTGAGTATAACGTACATTAAGAATCATGCATTACGTACGTTATATCATCAGGTGAGTCAGTCGTCTGATCAGAGAAGAAAACTGTCAAATACATGCTTAACGTACATTAGGCTTTGGAGCATACGTACGCTAATGAACACACTTAACGTACGTTGCGTTGGGAATGTAACGTACGTTATGAAGACAGCAGGCAGGATATCATGTTGACAACTTTCGGCTATAGTTTAGGATGTTAGATGTTCGTACGTTAGTTATATGTCGTAAGATGAACCCTATACTATTTCTTTTATTTAAGGTCCGAGCTTTGCAACGTGATTGATCTAAGGGGGCGACCTTCGAGTGTATTACTATCCGTCGAAGTTTTATCCTTGTCGTCAATTTGAGGCAAATACTTTAATTGTTTTATGTATTGATGTTATACATATTGTCGTGCATATGTGTCGTTGTTGTATGTCCACCTCGTGTTGGTCGAGTCTCAGTGTTGTTTTTAATAAGTACTCGAGTACGCTTGTTGTCTTGTTGTATTTGATAATTTCATTCAGTTGAGGATTTTATTTCGTACTTTGTGAACTGGTGATGTAATAATTAACTTCCGTTTGTTATCCTTCTTTAATTATGTTGCTGTTGTATTCTTAGCCTTGTAAATTCTTACGTAAAGAATTTACGGCGCTGTAACATTCCTGAATATATCGGGGGTGTTACACCAACCACTTTCTCCCACAACATTGATAAGTCTTCAACCAATGGGCTTAGATAAACATCAATATCATTTCCCGATTGTCGCGGGCCTGAAATCATCATATATAACATGATATATCTTCGCTTCATACAGAACCAGTGGGGGGGAGTGTAAATTATGAGCATAACGGGGCACGATCTGTGTTTAGTGCTTATGTTAGCAAATGGATTCATTCCATGTGTAGCGAGTCCAAGCCCAAGATTTCTCGGCTCACTCCCTAAATCAGGAAAGAGCTGATCAATCTTTTTCCACTTTGGAGAATCAGCTGGATGGTGAAGTTGTCCATTAGATCTCCTCTTATCTGCATGCCATGAAAGGTTCAGTGCATTATTTTCATTGGCAAATAATCGCTTAAACCTTAGAATTATTGGAAGATACCATAACACCTTCGTTGGAGAACCCCATTCATTTCTTCATCACTATCACAATCAGTGTACTTTGATTTATATCGTGAAATTCCACACCTCGGGCACTTGTGCAGTGCTTCAAACTCTTTTCTGTATAATATACAATCATTGGGGCATGCGTGTATTATCTTATACTCCATACCCATCGGACATAATATCTTCCTCGCTTCATAGTTAATACCCGATATTTTCGTTCCGATTAATTTGGATTTTTCTGGATATTTCTCGGTTGCCGAGTATCAGTATTATCTTTCTCGATGATTGATTTTTATGTTTATTGATACTCGAGACTCTTATTCCGGTTGCCTTGAACTATTTGTCGATTGGTGTCGGTTATTTCGTGTCGTTATAATAATGTGGGATTCGTTTTTCTGCTATGAACGGTATGTTATGTTTCGTAACTTGCTCGTTATTGTTTTAAATCATAACTGGTGCGTTAGTGTGACCGAGATGTTTTCAAACGCCTAACCGAGCTATCGGAATTGGTCACGGCTGAGTCACGGACGCATGTTTTGGGGCAGAGACTCGCCTGGCCGAGTTACGGCCGTAAGGTGCCGGCTACGGCTGAGTGCTCGGCAGGGGCTAGGCAGCATCCGGACGAAGGCCGGTTACAGCCGTAAGGTGTGATAGGCTACGGCCGTAAGTGATCGGAACCTGCTGGGCAGAACTTTCACGAAGGCCGGTTACGGCCGTAAGGGTGCCGGTTACGGCCGTCAATGATCGGCACACGCTGGGCAGTATAAAATATGATCGAGCAGGTGGGTTTACACTCATTTTTCTCATTTCTCTCCTTTCCATTCCGCGGCTGGGACTAGGAGGACACGAAGATATGTTGTTAAACTATCAATCCACGAAGTTCTTGAGTTTCTAACATCGATTAATCATCCCATAACCTCCTCTGATCGACCGAATCCAGGTTAGATTTCACAAAAATTTAGTTTTGGGGACATTAGGTATTTTGTTCTATTTCGTCCGTTCGGTCCGTAATTGTAATACCCGGTTGTGAATTCATTTATTATCATTCAGTATGTGTCACTCAGAATTTTTTTTCACTCAGTAATAATCATTCATCATTCATATCCAGTCAACTATGTTCACCATTCGGGTATTTTGGGATCATCACTGTTTGAGATCGAGCCGAGATTATTGTCATCATCATCATCATGTTTTGATTTTCAGTTTGAGAGGTAGCGCACGCTACACATTGTAGTTAGCGCGTGCTAATGAGGTGCATGTAACGCACGCAATGATTCAGTATTAGCGCACGCTAGCGCAAGTGAGGCGGGCATACCCGTAAGGTACCGGGCTGATTTGGGAAATTCAGCGCACGCCACGAGTGGTAAGTAGCGACGCTAACTATGCCGGTAACGCACGCTAAGACTTGAGTAGCGCACGCCAGCGCGCCGATCGAGAGGACGAGGTTACGGACTCCGTGGATTTTGGATATCAACTATCAGGTAGCGCACGCTAACATAAGGTTAACGTACGCTAAGGACAGGCTGTTAGCGCACGCTACAAAAGGTACTTAGCGCACGCTAACGATTCAGTCAGGGGGTACTGGACTACCCGGTACATGCGTTAGCGCACGCTAACATCAGGAGTTAGTGCGCGCTAAGCTGGGACAGTATAAATAGGACAGTTCGGTCCAACCTTCGTCATTTCTTCATTTCTCAACCATTTCGGACGAGCTTGGGCGATTCGGAAAGGTCTTTTCGAGCTGCAATCATCTAGCATCATCTTCAAGCTCCTAAGTTGGATTAATCATCATCTAAATCAGTTTCATCACTCCAGATCAAGGTAATGATTCTTGGATCTAGAATTTCGGATCTTGGGTGTTTTGCTTTCGATCTCTTCGTGTAAATCGATATTATGTTGGAATATGTTAGATATGGATTATTTATCTTGGATACATGTATTTCTACGGATTCATTGGTGTAATTTTCGGAATTTGTGAATAAGTGAGGAATTGTTCAAGAACCCTTACGGGTTGACTTTGGAATTTTGGGGGTTTTCGACTAAATGTTGTTGAAAGATCGTTCTAAGTATTCCTATTGGATTATTGATAGTATTCATGAGTTTTTGTGGGTTTGAATCATTCATTGGGAGTTAGTTTCGGATGTAATTGAGTTTTGGTTGTAAACAATTGGAGATTGTTTACAACGCGTTTGTTTAAATGCCCCAATGAGTTTCGGGTATTGTTGTATCGACTTTTGAGTTGGTTGTGATCATGCTTGATTCGTGTATTAAGAGAATTGTTGGTTTTTGTGTTGTTTAAGGTTGTTCAAGCGGCCGGTAATTTCATTAAGGACGTTGATCGTGGAAGTACCTTCTCACCTTCGGTTTGAGGCAAGTTTTATACTTGTACTAGTCAATGAGCTAATGTCATCATATATGTGTATGGATGTGTTGTATCATTCCGAGACTTAGTCTCTTCATGAATTCATTGATATCAAGAGATCGTTCGATACGATACCTTTCGGCAATTTTGCCAAATGTTTATTGTTGTTCGTTAACGGCCGATTCAAGGCATTGTATTACTCATTATTAATGTCATTGTCGATAGCCGGTTAGTGGCATCGATGTATAGATTGTTGTTAATATTGATGTCAATCTAAGACATCGTTCAGATCATCGTTATTCATGTTGAGAGTTGTCATTAAAACCGTATTGGCCGAATTAAGACATTGGCTTATTCATTTCTCATTTTCGTCGTTGGTCACCGATTAAAGGTGCCGAGGCATCCTTCGTATCATTGTCATCGATTGGCCGTTCTCAAGCAAATCGAAATGTTCAATTATTCACCATCTCATTGTTATCGATTGACCGTCCTAAGGCAATCGAAGTATTTTAATCATTCATCATATCATTCGTAGCGATTGGCCATTCTAAGCCAATCGAAGTGCTTAATCATTCATGGAATCGTCCGCTGCATCATTGTTATCGGTTGGCCATCCTAAGGCATCCGAGGTGTTAAATGGGGACTGTCAAGGACGGTGTCTATCCATATGTTACTGTCATCGTGTTGGCCGACTCAAGGCAGCACACTATCACTAATTGTGATACGGCTGGATGCCGTGGCTTCGGCCCTCATTGTGATACAGCTTCGTGCCTTGGCTTCGGCCCTCATTGTGATACGGCTTCGTGCCGTGGCTTCGGCCCTAATTGTGATACGGCTGGATGCCGTGGCTTCGGCCCTCATTGTGATACGGCTTCGTGCCGTGGCTTCGGCCTTTATTGTGATACGGCTTCGTGCCGTGGCTTCGGCCCTCATTGATACAGCTTCGGGCTATTTTGAATTCAGGTGTTTGTGATATTTGTTAACTTCCGCTGAACGACTTTCAGGCCTTTTGTAATGCCTTGGTATTTTCATTGGAGCCTTGGGCATTATGATTCATATTAAATTCAGTTCTGGTTTGGTTCATGTCGTTTAATTCATTGTGGTATTCTGTGATTATGATTCGCCGTTGGGCATTTATGTTCTAACCTGTCGAACAGGTATTAATAGTATGCCGTGGGCATAGTATTTCACGAATGCTCGGTTCTTACCTTGGTTTGTGAGCATCTCGTATTATTATCATCATTGTACCATTTCATTCTGCCTTTGGATGCATATCATGTTATACATGTATTTGATGTTCATTATCTGGATGACTGACCCCGTGGGGGCGGAACATGTTTTTCGTGTTTTAGGTGCTTGCGAGGAGAGAGTTGAGACACAGGGGCATGCTGATGGCGACGAGGCATTCGAGCGATACTAGTCCGAGTTGTTCATTGTCAGTCAGTCAGTTGGAGTGTACTCCAGTCTTGTCAGTTGTTGTCGTGTTGTATTACCCGAACAGATGTTCATGGATGTTATTGTATTTCATTTTTGCCCATGTGGGCCACTTTTGTCGTTGAAATTCCTTATCGGAATATTGTGTCGGATGTCATGGTAGGGACTATGATTTTCCCTTGTTGTGTTATTTAATGTATTTTTTAGTCATGTTCGCCTGGTGGATCTCCTGGCGTGGGGTCCACGGCACTATAATAACCCAATAGGATTTGGGGGTGTTACAGAAATGGTATCAGAGCGCTTTGGGTTGTGAAATACCCTGAGATGTGAGTTATGTGGTCCTACCGACGCGGTAGTAGTGGGATTGTCAGGTTATGACAATCTAGTCGATCGAGTTTTGTGAGTCGTAATATTAGTGCGACTGCACGAGTCATTCATTCATCGAGTCGTCGTCAGTGAAGACTAGTATCGCGAGACCTCGAAGCTTCGTATGACCTGTGTAAGGACTCGATTCTCTTTATGTTCATACATTCATCATGTCATTAATTATTCATGCTTTGTTGAAACATATATGTGATATTAGCGTTATGATTGATTCATGACTAATTGTTTTGGAGCACGTGTGACTTGTGTAAGCATTAAGGATCAACTCATTTATCAGTTAATTATTCTCAATCATCATTTTGATCTCATCATTCAGTTAATTCATTCATCACTCAGTCAATATCATCACTCAGATAATTCATTCATCACTCAGTCAATATCATTACTCAGTTAATTCATCACTCAGTCAATATCATTACTCAGTTAATTCATCGCTCAGATAATTCATTCATCACTCAGTCAATATCATTTCTCAGTTAATTCATCACTCAGTTAACTCATTCATCACTCAGTTAATTCATTCATCATTCAGTCAATATCATTGCTCAGTTGCTTCGTTCATTACTCAATTAACCTCATCGTTCAGCTAATTCATTCATCACTCAATTAATCTCATCGTTTAGCTAATTCACTCGTCACTCAGTCAATCTCATCGCTCAGTTAATTCATTCCTCATTCAGTCAATCTCATTGTTCAGTTAATTCATTAATCATTCAGCCCATCTCACGGTTCAGTTGTTGATCTTGAGGATCGAATCAACCTTGTTAACTTGTTCAAGGTAATCATTTCAGGAATTTCATCAGGCAATCATGTTACCTCATTTGATGTTTCATACGGTCTTATCATACTCTGACGTAATGTCGACGATCATTTCATTAAAACATTAATGCATTCATTGTGTTAGAGCGTGTATGCTCATTATTGTCACTCTGTAACGTGATCATAATGCGATATTCATGCGGAATCTATAATCATCATGTGACTTTCCTACTTCAGTATGGATAGAGCTGTCAGAGGACGCAGGGGAAGAGGCCGCGGTGCGGGCCGGAACCCGGGATCTCGTGTGCATGCCCACATGAACGCGAGGGATATCATTAATTCATCAAATAGCGAGGCTACTCATTCATCAGCAGATAATCATTCACTGTCAGGGAGTCGTACCCGAGAGGCATCTCACTTGGAAGGTGTTCGGGTTGATCCATTCATATTTATGCAGGGCATGATGGCCCAGATGACTCAGATGACGCGGATAGTGGAGACCATGCAGACCTCGATGGTTCGTGGTCCACCGCAACAGGGATGCCAGGTGCCATTTCATGGACAGACTGGAGGAGTGAATCAGATTGTTGGCGATATCTCTCGTCAGATGCCGCCTACTTTTGAGGGTTCGTCGGAACCAGCTGATATTGTTCATTGGCTCGAGCATTTTGATAAACTCTTCGACATGGTTCAGTGTCCGGAAGAGAGTAAAGTGGCAGTAGCGGCTTATTACTTGAGTAAGGGCGCTTATTCGTGGTGGCTTTCTGTGAAACCCTTCGATCGTGATTGTATTTGGAGCGAGTTCAAGACTCTCATGTTAGAGAGGTATTATCCGGCTCCACTTCGTGAAGCCAAGTTGTCAGAAGTTTTGAACCCCGAATCCGTCGAGGACGAGGGTGTTATTGTCATTGCTGAGAAGTTTCAGGGACTACTTCAGTTTGCTTCGTCAATTATCCGTACTGAGGCGGATAAAATTAAGTATTTTAGCAAGAGGCTAAATCCGCAGTTGAGGATGCAGTTGTTCAATCACAATTGTAATTCACTTAGTGAGTTCATCGGGAAGGCTCTTGGAGCAGAGCTTTTAATCAAGGAGCTTACTCAGAAGCATCCTTCAGTTTCTTCAGGTGAGAAGACTAGAATGCCGGCTCGTTCAGAGGGACATCGGGCTCCGACGTCCAAGGGGTCATTTTATAGTCGTCTTCGTGCTGGGATAGCATCTTCCTCTCAGGCGGCGAGTTCGACTGTTGTTTGCTTTAACTGTGATTCAGCAGGTCACGTTAGTACCCGGTGTACGGTGCCAGCTATTGTTTGTCTTCTGTGTGGGAGGCAGGGACACCGGCAGAAGTACTGCAGGAGTTCTAATGCTAGTAAATCTCAAGAGAGCTCAAGGGCCTCGAGAGACTTCGTTACTCCAGCCCGTGCACCATCCAAGGGACCCTATCAGGCTTCGAGAGCCCGAGGTAAGGACATTCATCACCGGTTTGAACAAATAATTCTTGTTCGTTAATAGTATAATCATTCATTTCATTGTCGTTCATTCATTCATATAATTCATTCATCATGTATATCAATCATGTTGGGACTCATAATTATCGATTAATCATTCAATTCACGAGGAACGGCAGTTCCAATCACTTCAAAGAACTATCACTCATGACGTTATTAATTCACCTTGGTGAGTCATTCTTGATCCTGGTCGGATTTATAGTCATTTATCATTCATCATTCATTTTAGTCACTTTCATTCTCGTGACCTTCTGAGATCATAGTTAGCGGCGAATTCATCATCGGATATACCTTTAATCGTTGAGATAGAGGAAATCGATGATATGGAAGGATATCGATGTTGGGTACATTTGAGATGTAACCTTGTTTTTGGATGACTGTGTAATCTATCCGTAATAATGTATCGTGGCTGTGGATCATTTATTGTTGATCTATCTTATTATGATCATATTCGAGAATCTTGAGATTTGGGTCATTTGTTGGGAGTTCATCCTTCCGGCGTTGTGCTCGAGATTTCGTGATAATTTGAGGAATCATTCACTGTGCTTCGAGACGTCAAGTCTTGGGGACTTGGGCTTGCGGTTGATTTAGTCCCGAGGACTATTTGGGCATTATTGTTTTCAGATCGTGATGGATAGTTCATATCCCGAGTTGTTTACCCTCAGTTTCGAGGACGAAACTCTTTTTAAGGGGGGGGGGGGTATGTAATACCCGATTGTGAATTCATTTATTATCATTCAGTATGTGTCACTCAGAATTTTTTTTCACTCAGTAATAATCATTCATCATTCATATTCAGTCAACTATGTTCACCATTCGGGTATTTTGGGATCATCACTGTTTGAGATCGAGCCGAGATTATTGTCATCATCATCATCATGTTTTGATTTTCAGTTTGAGAGGTAGCGCACGCTACACATTGTAGTTAGCGCGCGCTAATGAGGTGCATGTAACGCACGCAATGATTCAGTATTAGCGCACGCTAGCGCAAGTGAGGCAGACAGTCCAGAAGGTACTGGGCTGATTTGGGAAATTCGTAGCGCACGCTACGAGTGGTAAGTAGCGTACGCTAACTATGCTGGTAACGCACGCTAAGACTTCAGAGTAGCGCACGCTAGCGCGCTCAGATCAGAGGACAGTAGGTTCTGGACTCCAGGATTTTGGATATCAACTATCAGGTAGCGCACGCTAACATAAGGTTAACGTACGCTAAGGACAGGCTGTTAGCGCACGCTACCAAAGGTACTTAGCGCACGCTAACGATTCAGTCAGGGGGTACTGGACTACCCGGTACACGCGTTAGCGCACGCTAACATCAGGAGTTAGCGCGCGCTAAGCTGGGACAGTATAAATAGGACAGTTCGGTCCAACCTTCGTCATTTCTTCATTTCTCAACCATTTCGGACGAGCTTGGGCGATTCGGAAAGGTCTTTTCGAGCTGCAATCATCTAGCATTATCTTCAAGCTCCTAAGTTGAATTAATCATCATCTAAATCAGTTTCATCACTCCAGATCAAGGTAATGATTCTTGGATCTAGAATTTCGGATCTTGGGTGTTTTGCTTTCGATCTCTTCGTGTAAATCGATATTATGTTGGAATATGTTAGATATGGATTATTTATCTTGGATACATGTATTTCTACGGATTCATTGGTGTAATTTTCGGAATTTGTAAATAAGTGAGGAATTGTTCAAGAACCCTTACGGGTTGACTTTGGAATTTTGGGGGTTTTCGACTAAATGTTGTTGAAAGATCATTCTAAGTATTCCTATTGGATTATTGATAGTATTCATGAGTTTTTGTGGGTTTGAATCATTCATTGGGAGTTAGTTTCGGATGTAATTGAGTTTTGGTTGTAAACAATTGGAGATTGTTTACAACGCGTTTGTTTAAATGCCCCAATGAGTTTCGGGTATTGTTGTATCGACTTTTGAGTTGGTTGTGATCATGCTTGATTCGTGTATTAAGAGAATTGTTGGTTTTTGTGTTGTTTAAGGTTGTTCAAGCGGTCGGTAATTTCATTAAGGACGTTGATCGTGGAAGTACCTTCTCACCTTCGGTTTGAGGCAAGTTTTATACTTGTACTAGTCAATGAGCTAATGTCATCATATATGTGTATGGATGTGTTGTATCATTCCGAGACTTAGTCTCTTCATGAATTCATTGATATCAAGAGATCGTTCGATACGATACCTTCCGGCAATTTTGCCAAATGTTTATTGTTGTTCGTTAACGGCCGATTCAAGGCATTGTATTACTCATTATTAATGTCATTGTCGATAGCCGGTTCGTGGCATCGATGTATCGATTGTTGTTAATATTGATGTCAATCTAAGACATCGTTCAGATCATCGTTATTCATGTTGAGAGTTGTCATTAAAACCATATTGGCCGAATTAAGACATTGGCTTATTCATTTCTCATTTTCGTCGTTGGTCACCGATTAAAGGTGCCGAGGCATCCTTCGTATCATTGTCATCGATTGGCCGTTCTCAAGCAAATCGAAATGTTCAATTATTCACCATCTCATTGTTATCGATTGACCGTCCTAAGGCAATCGAAGTATTTTAATCATTCATCATATCATTCGTAGCGATTGGCCATTCTAAGCCAATCGAAGTGCTTAATCATTCATGGAATCGTCCGCTGCATCATTGTTATCGGTTGGCCATCCTAAGGCATCCGAGGTGTTAAATGGGGACTGTCAAGGACGGTGTCTATCCGTATGTTACTGTCATCGTGTTGGCCGACTCAAGGCAGCACACTATCACTAATTGTGATACGGCTGGATGCCGTGGCTTCGGCCCTCATTGTGATACGGCTTCGTGCCGTGGCTTCGGCCCTCATTGTGATACGGCTTCGTGCCGTGGCTTCGGCCCTAATTGTGATACGGCTGGATGCCGTGGCTTCGGCCCTCATTGTGATACGGCTTCGTGCCGTGGCTTCGGCCCTTATTGTGATACGGCTTCGTGCCGTGGCTTCGGCCCTCATTGATACAGCTTCGGGCTGTTTTGAATTCAGGTGTTTGTGATATTTGTTAACTTCCGCTGAACGACTTTCAGGCCTTTTGTAATGCCTTGGTATTTTCATTGGAGCCTTGGGCATTATGATTCATATTAAATTCAGTTCTGGTTTGGTTCATGTCGTTTAATTCATTGTGGCATTCTGTGATTATGATTCACCATTGGGCATTTATATTCTAACCTGTCGAACAGGTATTAATAGTATGCCGTGGGCATAGTATTTCACGAATGCTCGGTTCTTACCTTGGTTTGTGAGCATCTCGTATTATTATCATCATTGTACCATTTCATTCTGCCTTTGGATGCATATCATGTTATACATGTATTTGATGTTCATTATCTGGATGACTGACCCCGTGGGGGCGGAACATGTTTTTCGTGTTTTAGGTGCTTGCGAGGAGAGAGTTGAGACACAGGGGCATGCTGATGGCGACGAGGAATTCGAGCGATACTAGTCCGAGTTGTTCATTGTCAGTCAGTCAGTTGGAGTGTACTCCAGTCTTGTCAGTTGTTGTCGTGTTCTATTACCCGAACAGATGTTCGTGGATGTTATTGTATTTCATTTTTGGCCATGTGGTCCACTTTTGTCGTTGAAATTCCTTATCGGAATATTGTGTCGGATGTCATGGTAGGGACTATGATTTTCCCTTGTTGTGTTATTTAATGTATTTTTTAGTCATGTTCGCCTGGTGGATCTCCTGGCGTGGGGTCCACGACACTGTAATAACCCAATAGGATTTGGGGGTGTTACAGTAATAACTTAGATTATTGATGGATTATTGATTATTAAGTGGTATTCTACCAATTTCCTTGTTGTTCCATGGTTGGATTGTCTAGGATTCGTAGTTTTGTCGAGTTCCTAATCGACGCCTCGAAGGTGTCCGGTAAAAGGTCTTAGAGGGGGGATTCGGGCGTTATGCGACTATTATTCCTCGTACGATCGTTGATTTATTGATGATATGTCTTAGGGACGAAATCCTTGTGAAGAACTCGAGTCGGAACCCCTCCGTTCGTTGTCTTCTTCAGGGTCCGAGGTTTCCCGGTTGATGTGTTCTTCGGAGTGTTCGGTATTGGTTATTGAGGCAAGTATTCTATTTATATGATTTGTGTCTTGTGAATGAGTATATATATTGTATTTACGATGATTTGGTTTATCTTCGTGGATATGATTCGTGCGGTTTGATTATTCGAATGTTTGTTGGTATTAATGATATTCTTGCTTGTTTAACCTTGTAAAGTCGTGTTGGTCATGTTAGTTGCGCGATTCGTGTTGGGCTTGATTGCTTGGGTTTGAGGTATGGTGATGATTATGATTATTGTGTTGGATGGACTACACATTTGGACATGTAATTTCTGTGTATGATTGGATGTTCGAACATGTTTGTTTTAAGGTGTGTTGTTCGTGGTGATGTGTTGCGTTGTTTGGTATGTGTTGGGAAATGTGTGTGTATGGTCTAGGTACGGTCCGTGAGACCTCTGGAGTTCGATTCATGAGGTGTACGAACAGTGTGTGTGGTCCAGGTACGGTCCGTGGGACCTCTGGAATTCGGTACATGATGTGTACGAACAGTGTGTGTGTTCCAGGTACGGTCCGTGGGACCTCTGGAGTTCGGTACATGATGTTTACGAACAGTGATTGTGTGGATAATGTCTTGATGGTGAAATCCCAGTGATATTTCACTAATGTGTTTTGAAACAAGAACCAGGCTGAGGCCTTGATGATTTTCGAAAAAGGTTTTGTAAATTGGGACTCGAGGTCTAAAAGAAATTATGTTCTAAAAGCTCATGAGATGCCGAGTTTAAATTCTTAAAACTTCATCACTTGTTTTCTGATTAATAAAACCTCTCGGGAATATTTTTATAACTGATTATGTTATCTGATTCGTGATTGCCTTCTGATTGATACATTTCGTATGCTATTATAATTGCACTAGTAAAAAAATGGGGTTTTACTAACCCCTGAGTAATCGGGGGGTGGATGTCTGTTTTGCGTCCAGGTATTTGCTGGTTCGAGGGAGCAGTCACAGGATTGGCGCAGGAATTGACGAGCTACGATACCAATCAAGAGTTGAGAGTTTGGTCGGGTTATGTTGTGTCTGTAACAGCCCCTGAATCAAACCGGGAATATTACACGCCGCAGACCCTCTCCGTGAGGATCCACCAGGCTAGACATCGAAACAACACATTACATTACATACCAACCTAATAAAACATCGAACTAATAGACTGATTTGGTCTTTCAACACTAACATACAAGTAAAAAATACACATTTCTATCTCGACTCATACCCATGCAAGGGTAAAATACACTCATAACAGAAAGTACTACAGCGGAAAAGACCATACAACGAACTCCGACTGACTGCACCCAAAACTGGTCTTCGTGTGATTAGTATCATTCGTCTTCCATCATCCTTCGCACCGATCCTGTGTTTTGTTCCCAAAACTTGCATGTACCTGGACGCAGAACAGACATCCACACCCCGAATACTCGGGGGATAGCAAAACTCCACTGTTTTGCGAGTGAAAGTATAAAATACAAGTACGAGCCATACACAACACATTCCGAGAATACAACGAAAGACTTCTCGAGATATTTTGGTTAATTCAAATAGTTCAAGTCTTAAAAGTATAAATGAAACAAGTAAGCACTTTGAAAGCACTTACAAGTCTTGGGGGTTTTGAAAATATTAGAAATTGAAAAGTTCTTAATTCCTCGAAAGCCACTTAGGGTCACAGCCCCAAAGTTCATTTTCCAAAATGCAAATCCATTAACAAAACACGGGGTCCACAACCCAACCATTCCGATCACAAAACACAGGGTCCACGACCCGATCCTCCACTTCAATTCACTTACAAGGACACATTACACATAATACATTATTCTTATGCCATTCTAGTCAACCACCAAGACTCGATATATAATGTATCTCGACCCCGAGCACAAAGCATTGTGATACTCCGGATAATATCACAATTAACAAAAACATCCACATCATCCTCAAGATGAAAACCACACCTGGTAACCCGCGACCGTACCCCTTAGTATCGGCTCCCAGACGCCCCATCGAATGCTCCGGGAATGAAACCACTTCCGCGGTCGTACCCCTTAGTATCGGCCCCCAGACGCCCCGTCGAATGCTCCGGGTGGAAGATCAATGACACACGCACCCAAGTCCACTTCCGTGGCCGTACCCCTTAGTATCGACCCCCAGTCGTCCCGTCGAACGCTCCGGGTGGAAGGACAACAACTCACACACCCAAAAGATCATAATCCAATAGTTGCAAGCCACAAGCCTCGAAGGTCCATCACAGTATATATCTATATATATATATATATATATATATATATATATATATATATATATAGTCGAGGTACCATACTAGAATGGCCAGTTCATCCAACACATACTCACGACCAAGTAACGATATAATTAACACTAGAATTCAACGATGAAGCTAGTACCAATAACATAGCAATGAGAGAAAATACCTTTCCAACCACGCCGAACGGCATAACCTCCTCATAAGGGAGTTACCATCTTTATCTCACAATGACACATTATCATCAATAAACACATGTTTCCCCACATATACCTCAACGAATGGTTAAACTTTAAATATACAAACAACATAATCATACAAAACGACACCATACGGAAGTAAGGTATTCTTATACTCAACACTAATACACATACTTAGACAAGCACATTTAACAACGAAAACATACGAGTCATCTTTAAGGAAATATTGAAATGCATATCGATTCCTTTGAAAGTTAATTATTGACATTCATTCGGCACATAACGTCGATTACCAACTATTAAATCCAAAAAACACGTAATGTATGGGCAATATACTTGCCTCGATACCACGAGCAATGGAACACCGAACGAACACGGTCGGGTAGCTCCCGAACTCCCAAGAACGACCAATAACTCATCAACTCCACGAAAACTATGAAAATAATATCACCACGAATCAATAACGCTAAACGGAATTCGAATCAACCCGAAAAACAACAAGAATCCAAGGGTTTCTTCAAGGAAAATTGAGAATCGAGTTCCGAGTGATAAAAATCGATAAATGAGTTACAAAATCCGAAGACACGAAGAAACCCAAAAAAAATACACAACTAGGGTTCTACGGCAGAAATACCTCGATCCGGCGAAGAACAAGGTTTTGATGTTGATCTAATCGACAAAGGCCTTCCAAAATCAATGGAAATGAGTAGGATCGGCCAAGAGCATCTCTCCCCATCGCACCCGTCCGAGAGCCGCCACCAGGAGAAGAAAAATGTGAGAAATGAAGTCTGGCCCGTCACTATGCCTATATATGGCCGACAGTGTTACGGCCGTAACAGGCAGTGTCTTACGGCCGTAACTCGGTCAACTGCCTGTAGCGCACGCAACGGCTGAAGCCTTGCGTACGTAATGATCGAACCTTACGTCCGTAATCGGCATAGCCTTACGGTCGTAACCGAACTCCTAGGGGCCACTGACTGAAATCTGCCGAGTCACTACGGCCGTGACCGGCCAGCGCTTAGCAGCCGTAACAAAACCTTACGGCCGTAACCGAGTCCTCCCAGGCCAGGGTGTGCGGACGCCTTACGCTCAGATCGCCAGGGCCTTACGGCCATAATCGCCTGGGCCACCATCCGATCGCCGGATCGATACTCGACGACGTCTCGATCACGCGAACACACTGGCTATGATTCAAAGCAATAACGAACAGGCTACGAAACTCAATGTACGAAAATACAAGCATGCGATTCCAAAGACGCGGAGGACAACAGTCCGTTCGACCAAAGAATATTCAACAAAATCGGAATGAAGATCTCGGGTATTACATTCTACCCCTCTTAAAAGGAGTTTCGTCCTCGAAACTTAAAACATGTAACGATCAACGCAAAGCAAACTCAAATAACAGACGCTATCCGTTGTCGAAAACCTGCAATGACTCACATGCAGCACGCAACTGCTACCATCCAAATCGCTACACCAGAACAGTAACAAAACACAATGAACGAAGATCAATACGATTGACCAACCCAACAGTATATCAATCAAAATGCGAGCTAATCGCTGAACAAATACGAAATTCCACAGCCCAAGGGTTAGAAGATCGAAAACGAAACTAATTTCCCAAACTTACGGAAATTACGAAGGAGTTTGAACGCTCACCAATCACGAAACGAGATCAACAAAAACCGAACAATCAAACGATCGAACCACAACAATCGAGGCAACAACAGTCGAACAATCATGTTCGAATCACGATGAACAATAAAACCCAAATAACAATCCCAAAGTTTACACTTCGACTCGAGACAATATATGATCCGGTAAAAACAAAAAGATGTGCATTCACATAAGATCCACAGGAAATGGAACCGAATTCGGAAAAAGTAACAACGACAAATGGATTAACCCCAAACAATACCGCAACTCGTTCGAACAACAAAAAGTGAAGAGTAGAACAAGTCCAAAAAATATCGACGAACAGAAACAAGTCGATAGTGTCGAACAAAATGAAAGCGATAAAAATATGGGTATTACACCATATCACCTTTAAAAGAGGTTTCGTCCCCGAAACCTAAACAACAAGAACGGAGTGCTAGAATAACAACCTTCCCGGCAATATTCTCTTGGTCCCTCATCTGATCTCCATGACCATCTATACCGCGGTCACGACCGCGTCCTCTGTCCCTCGGCATACTAAGCGGATTCTCACTCAATACGATGGCACAAATTTGCAAAAATAATATGCTAAGGTACCAACTCAGCACGACATATCACATAAGGTAACTAATAACAACTCGATACGAAAAACCCACGAGGTATCCTTTTAAATGATATCATTTGAAAATCATTGGATTTGTATGCTATTCAAAATAAAACTTTAAAAGTATTTTTAGTACCTCGAATTGTTCCATCAAAACTTGTAAACAACCGACTTTAACCGTCTTATTTTGAATCATTTGCAAAAAAATATTTTCTGTGCAACCGGCACTGTCAAAATCACCACGCCACTACACACCAGCATCACCGTTAATAACAAACAAGGTAACCCCACAAGGTCATCAAACCATTCGTACATACTTTAATCAGTACATGAAACTTTTCCAAAATCGAGTTTGAAGTTTAAATCGAGTGAGATTTTTCATCTTTCACTATATATTTTTGAAAAAAAATCGTATTGGTATTTGAAATAAAAAAAATTGTGTGAAAGATTGTACTCGAATTGTTTGAAAATACAACAATACATTAAAAATCATTTTCAAAAAAAAATCCTCTTCAAAGATCAAGGACGGTAATATTTTACAAATGTCCAAAGGCACTTTTAAACATCTCTTTCAAATACCGTCGAGGTTTTATTTGAGAATCCTAGGCCGGCTCGCACATTCCAGGCAATTTCCAAAGTTCATACGAAGCTGCCGATTAATCACACCGTCAAAGTAGTTTCCAAAAATTGATTTTCCACAACTTGCACAAACTTATGAAAGTTTCTGAAAAGCGTTTACGAACACACGCACGACAGACATAATTTACCAATTTACTGAACAAAATCAATTATCACTTAGCGCAACGAAAAGTCATAACACATATTCATACAAACAGTTGTCATTACTAGACAACACACATAGAATGCAGTCACGTGTGATTGACTGTAAAGGTTAGGCCTAACGGCTAAAAGAAATGTGGTTCTCTAGCCTCTGTCCAGGCCAATTAGTGCGCGCTACAACAAAGATAACCGTGCGCTACTCATACCCCATTAGCGTGCGCTAGCCTCATACTTAGCGTGCACTAACTGTTCTAATCAACAACACGATGGCAAACATATACAAGGCAATACTAGAATTGAAGGTTACAATTAAGCAAAAACATACGAGTCTGAATGCCACCGATTCACATAAGTACAACATCTCACAAGCAACCATCAAAAGACAAATGTCATTCAAAATTGAAATTTCACCTCTCAATAAACAGGGATGTCTCAACATATACATACCGATCGACTCAATATTCACATCACTATTTTAATCATAAAACTGGCACCACTGCCCAACAACGAGAACATTATCATGTTTTGAAAACTTATAATATGAGATGAAAATGAAATATCGGTAGTTTGAACTCTCAATTATTTCGACCTTGAGGTCATCATACGAAAATCAAAATCCTCCATTGGAGGGCATTTTAATAATTTACGTGACTCCCCGAAAGACTTTCGAAAACTTAAAATTCCAAGGTTGTTACTCTTGCAAGAAAACAGTTTATACGAAGATACAATGAGCAATATCATTCTTTATTCTAGCACAAGACGGGAATCAACGAATATATGTCACTTACTCACGATGCACCTTTAAATACTACTACATAACACAGAATCACACAGGCTCGTATAGCTCGTGGTACAACATGTAGTAGGGAGACTTACATCCACAGATCGTACGAAGATGATGGCTGCACCTTGATACTAATCACGGCCGACATCCCAGATGACGCATCGCGACACGACTTAGGCAGACACAATCTGACAGGAGAAGACACGACAATACCCGACTGGACCCGACAGCCTAGGTTTCCGCAACCTAAGCTCTGATACTATAAATGTAACACCCCCAGAATCAAACCGGTAATATTACACGCCGCAGACCCTCTCCGTGAGGATCCACCAGGCTAGACATCGAAACAACACATTACATTACATACCAACCTAATAAAACATCGAACTAATAGACCGATTTGGTCTTTCAACACTAACATACAAGTCCAAGATACACATTTCTATCTCGACTCATACCCATGCAAGGGTAAAATACACTCATAACAAAAAGTACTACAGCGGAAAAGACCATGCAACGAACTCCTACTGACTGCACCCAAAACTAGCGTTCGTGTGATTAGTATCATTCGTCTTCCATCATCCTTCGCACTGATCCTATTTTTTGCTCCCAAAACCTGCATGTACCTGGACGCAGAACAGGCATCCACCCCCCGAATACTCGGGGGTTAGCAAAACTCCATTGTTTTGCTAGTGCAAGTATAAAATACAAGTACGAGCCATACACAACCCATTCCGAGAATACAACGAAAGACTTCCCAAGATATTTTGGTTAATTCAAATAGTTCAAGTCTTGAAAGTAGAAATGAAACAAGTAACCACTTTGAAAACACTTCCAAGTCTCGAGGGTTTTGAAAATATTAAAAATTGAAAAGTTCTTAATTCCTCGAAAGCCACTTAGGGTCACAGCCCCAAAGTTCATTTTCCAAAATGCAAATTCGTTAACAAAACACGGGGTCCACGACCCAACCATTCCGGTCACAAAACACAGGGTCCACGACCCGATCCTCCACTTCAATTCACTTACAAGGACACATTACGCATAATACATTATTCTTATGCCATTCTAGTCAAACACCAAGACTCGATATATTGTATCTCGACCCCCAGCACAAAGCATTGTGATGCTCCGGATAATATCACAATTAACAAAACATCCACATCATCCTCAAGATGAAACCACACCTAGTAACCCACGACCGTACCCCTTAGTATCGGCCCCCAGACGCCCCGTCGAACGCTCCGGGTGGGAAACCACTTATGCGGCCGTACCCCTTAGTATCGGCCCCCAGACGCCCCATCGAACGCTCCGGGTGGAAGATCAACAACAAACGCACCCAAGTCCACTTCTGTGGCCGTACCCCTTAGTATCGACCCCCAGACGTCCCGTTAAATGCTCCGGGTGGAAGGACAACAACTCACACACCCAAAAGATCATAATCCAATAGTTGCAAGCCACAAGCCTCGAAGGTCAATCACAGTATATATATAGTCGAGGTACCTTACTAGAATGGCCAATTCATCCAACACATACTCACGACCAAGTAACGATACAATTAACACTAAAATTCAACGATGCAGCTAGTACCAATAACATAGCAACGAGAGAAAATACCTTTCCAACCACGCCGAATGGCATAACCTCCTCATAAGGGAGTTACCATCTTTATCTCACAATGACACATTATCATCAATAAACACATGTTTCCCCACACATACCTCAACGAATGGTTAAACTTTAAATATACAAACAACATAATCACACGAAACGAAACCATACGGAAGTAAGGTATTCTTATACTCAACACTAATACACATACTTAGACAAGCACATTTAACAACGAAAACATACGAGTCATCTTTAAGGAAATATTGAAATGCATATCGATTCCTTTGAAAGTTAATTATAGACATTCATTCGGCACATAACGTCGATTACCAACTATTAAATCCACAAAACACGTAATGTATGGGCAATATACTTGCCTCGATACCACGAGCAATGGAACACCGAACGAACACGGTCGGGTAGCTCCCAAACTCCCAAGAACGACCAATAACTCGTCAACTCCACGAAAACTATGAAAATAATATCACCACGAATCAATAACGCTAAACGGAATTCGAATCAACCCGAAAAACAACAAGAATCCAAGGGTTTCTTCAAGGAAAATCGAGAATCGAGTTTCGAGTTATAAAAATCGATAAATGAGTTACAAAATCCGAAGACCATGATCAATACAACAAGAATACAAAGAACAATTCATTAATCTCGGATAAAATCAACGAATCAGGAAGAAACCCAAAAAAAAATACACAACTAGGGTTCTACGGAAGAAATACCTCGATCCGGCGAAGAACAAGGTTTTGATGTTGATCTAATCGACAAAGGCCTTCCAAAAGCCTTGGAAATGAGTAGGATCGGCCAAGAACATCTCTCCCCGTCGCACCCATCCGAGAGCCGCCACCAAGAGAAGAAAAATGTGAGAAATGAAGTTTGTCCGGTCACTAGGCCTATATATGGCCGGCAGTGTCACGGCCGTAACCGGCAGTGCCTTACGGCCATAACTCGGCCAGCTGCCTGTAGCGCACGCAATGGCCGAAGCCTTGCGTACGCAACGATCGAACATTATGGCCACAATCGCCATAGCCTTACGGCCATAACCGAACTCCCAGGGGCCACTGAATGAAATCTGCCGAGTCACTACGGCCGTAACCGGCCAGCGCTTAGCGGTTGTAACAAAGCCTTATGGCCGTAACCGAGTCCTCCCAGGCCAGGGTGTGCAGACGCCTTAGGCCGTAATCGGCCAGGCCTTACGGCCGTAATCGGCCAAGCCAGCCCTCCGACTGCCCGGCTCGATACTCGACGAACAGGCTACGAAACTTAACGTACCAAAAAACAAGCATGCGATTCCAAAGACGCAGACGACAACATTACGTTCGACCGAAGAATATTCAACGAAACCGGAATGAATATCTCGGGTATTACATTCTACCCCTCTTAAAAGGAGTTTCGTCCTCGAAACTTAAAACATATAACGAGCAACGCAAAGCAAACTTAAATAACACACGCTATCCGTTGTCGACAACCTGCAACGACTCACATGCAGCACGCAGCTGCTACCATCCAAATCGCTACACCAGAATAGTAGCAAAACACAACGAACGAAGATCAATACGATTAACCAACCCAACAGTACATCAATCAAAACGCAAGCTAATCGCTGAACAAATACGAAATTCCACAGCCCAAGGGTTGGAAGATCGAAAATGAAACTAATTTCCTGAAGTTACGGAAATTATGGAGGAGTTTGAACGCTCAACAATCACCAAACGGGATCAAGAAAAACCGAAAAATCAAACGATCGAACCACAACGATCGAGGCAACAACAGTCGAACAATCATGTTCGAATCACGATGAACAATAAAACCCAAATAACAATCCCAAAGTTCACACTTCGACTCGAGACAATATATGATCCGGTGAAAACAACAAGATGTGCATTCACATAAGATCCACAGAAAATGGAACTGAATTCGAAAAAAGTCACAACGATAAATGGATTAACCCGAAACAATATCGCAACTCGTTCGAACAACAAAAAGTGAAGAGTAGAACAAGTTCAGAAAATATCGACGAACACAAACGAGTCGATAGGGTCGAACAAAACGAAAGCGAAAAAAATATGGGTATTACACTATATCACCTTTAAAAGAGGTTTCGTCCCCGAAACCTAAACAACAAGAACAGAGTGCTAGAATAACAACCTTCCCAGCAATATTCTCTTGGTCCCACATCTGATCTCCATGACCATCTGTACCGCGGTCACGACCGCGTCCTCTGTCCCTCGGCATACTTAGCGGATTTTCACTCAATACAATGGCACAAATTTGCAAAAATAATATGCTAAGGTACCAACTCAGCACGACATATCACATAAGGTAACTAATAGCAACTCGATAAGAAAAACCCACGAGGTATCCTTTTAAATGATATCATTTGAAAATTCTTGGATTTGTATGCTATTCAAAATAAAACTTTAAAAGTATTTTTGGTACCTCGGATTGTTTCATCAAAACTTGTAAACAACCAACTTTAACCGTCTCATTTTGAAATCATTTGCAAAACAATATTTTCTGTGCAACCGGCACTGTCAAAATCACCACGCCACTACACACCCGCATCACCATTAATAACAAACAAGGTAACCGCACAAGGTCATCAAACCATTCGTACATACTTTAATCAGTACATGAAACTTTTCCAAAACCGAGTTTGAAGCTTAAATCGGGTGAGATTTTTCATCTTTCATTATATATTTTTGAAAAAAAATCGTATTGGTTTTTGAAATAAAAAAAATTGTGTGAAAGATTTTTGAAAATCATGTACTCGAATTGTTTGAAAATACAACAATACGTTAAAAATCGTTTTCAAAAAAAATCCTCTTCAAAGATCAACGATGGTAATATTTTACAAATGTCCAAAGGCACTTTTAAACATCTCTTTCAAATACCGTCGAGGTTTTTTTTGAGAATCCTAGGCCGGCTCGCACATTCCAGACAATTCCCAAAGTTCATACGAAGCCGCCGATTAATCGCACCGTCAAAGTATTTTCCAAAAATTGATTTTCCACAACTTGCACAAACTTATGAAAGTTTCAGAAAAGTGTTTTCGAACACACGCACGGCAGACATAATTTACCAATTTACTGAACAAAATCAATTATCACTTAGCGCAACGAAAAGTCATAACACACATTCATACAAAACAGTTGTCATTACTAGACAACACACATAGAATGCAGTCACGGGTGATTGACTGCAAAGGTTAGGCCTAACGGCTAAAAGAAATGTGGTTCTCTAGCCTCTTTCCAGGCCAATTAGCGCGCGCTACAACATAGATAAGCGTGCGCTACTCATACCCCATTAGCGTGCGCTAGCCTCATACTTAGCGTGCGCTAACTGTTCTAATCAACAACATGATGGCAAACATATACAAGGCAATACTAGAATCAAAGGTTACAATTAAGCAAAAACATACGAGAGTGAACGCCACCGATTCACATAAGTACAACATCTCACAAGCAACCATCAAAAGACAAATGTCATTCAAAGTCGAAATTTCACCTTTCAATAAAGAGGGCTGTCTCAACACATACATACCGATCGACTCAACATTCACATCACTATTTTAATCATAAAACTGGCACCACTGCCCAACAACGAGAACATTATCATGTTTTGAAAACTTATAATATGAGATCAAAATGAAATATCGGTAGTTTGAAGTCTCAATAATTTCGACCTTGAGGTCATCATACGAAAATCAAAATCCTCCCTTGGAGGACATTTTAAAAACTTACGTGACTCCCCGAAAGCCTTTCGAAAACATAAAATTCCAAGGTTGTTACTCTTGCAAGAAAACATTTTATACGAAGATACAATCAGCAATATCATTCTTTATTCTAGCACAAGACGAGAATCAACAAATATATGTCACTTACTCACGATGCACCTTTAAATATTACTACATAACACAGAATCACACAGGCTCGTATAGCTCATGGTACAACATGTAGTAGGGAGACTTACATCCACAGATCGCACGAGGATGATGGCTGCACCTTGATACTAATCACGGCCGACATCCCAGACGACTCGTCGCGACACGACTTAGGCAGACACAATCTGACAAGACAAGACACGACAATACCCGACTGGACCGACAGCCTAGGTTTCCGCAACCTAAGTTCTGATACCATAAATGTAACACCCCCCGAATCAAACTGGGAATATTACACTCCGCAGACCCTCTCCCTAAGGATCCACCAGGCTTGAGATCGAAACAACACATTACATTACATACCAACCTAATAAAACATCGAACTAAATCGGAGTGACATACCAACACATTACATTACATTACATTACATCCAACACTAACATACAGTTTTGGGTGCAGTCAGTCGGAGTTTGTTGTATGGTCTTTTCCGCTGTAGTACTTTTTGTTATGAGTGTATTTTACCCTTGCATGGGTATGAGTCGAGATACAAATGTGTATTTTTGACTTGTATGTTAGTGTTGAAAGACCAAATCGGTCTATTAGTTCGATGTTTTATTAGGTTGGTATGTAATGTAATGTGTTGTTTCGATGTATTCTCAGAATGTGTTGTATATGGCTCGTACTTGTATTTTATACTTGCACTAGCAAAACAGTAGAGTTTTGCTAACCCCCGAGTATTCGGGGGGTAGATGTCTGTTCTGCGTCTAGGTACATGCAGGTTTTGGGAGCAAAAAACAGGATCGGTGCGAAGGATGATGGAAGACGAATGATACTAATCACACAAAGGCCAGTTTTGGGTGCAGTCAGTCGGAGTTTGTTGTATGGTCTTTCGTTGTATTCTCAGAATGTGTTGTATATGGCTCGTACTTGTATTTTATACTTGCACTAGCAAAACAGTAGAGTTTTGCTAACCCCCGAGTATTCGGGGGGTAGATGTCTGTTCTGCGTCTAGGTACATGCAGGTTTTGGGAGCAAAAAACAGGATCGGTGCGAAGGATGATGGAAGACGAATGATACTAATCACACAAAGGCCAGTTTTGGGTGCAGTCAGTCGGAGTTTGTTGTATGGTCTTTCGTTGTATTCTCAGAATGTGTTGTATATGGCTCGTACTTGTATTTTATACTTGCACTAGCAAAACAGTAGAGTTTTGCTAACCCCCGAGTATTCGGGGGGTAGATGTCTGTTCTGCGTCTAGGTACATGCAGGTTTTGGGAGCAAAAAACAGGATCGGTGCGAAGGATGATGGAAGACGAATGATACTAATCACACAAAGGCCAGTTTTGGGTGCAGTCAGTCGGAGTTTGTTGTATGGTCTTTTCCGCTGTAGTACTTTTTGTTATGAGTGTATTTTACCCTTGCATGGGTATGAGTCGAGATACAAATGTGTATTTTTGACTTGTATGTTAGTGTTGAAAGACCAAATCGGTCTATTAGTTCGATGTTTTATTAGGTTGGTATGTAATGTAATGTGTTGTTTCGATGTATTCTCAGAATGTGTTGTATATGGCTCGTACTTGTATTTTATACTTGCACTAGCAAAACAGTAGAGTTTTGCTAACCCCCGAGTATTCGGGGGGTAGATGTCTGTTCTGCGTCTAGGTACATGCAGGTTTTGGGAGCAAAAAACAGGATCGGTGCGAAGGATGATGGAAGACGAATGATACTAATCACACAAAGGCCAGTTTTGGGTGCAGTCAGTCGGAGTTTGTTGTATGGTCTTTCGTTGTATTCTCAGAATGTGTTGTATATGGCTCGTACTTGTATTTTATACTTGCACTAGCAAAACAGTAGAGTTTTGCTAACCCCCGAGTATTCGGGGGGTAGATGTCTGTTCTCCCTACTACATGTTGTACCACGAGCTATACGAGCCTGTGTGATTCTGTGTTATGTAGTAGTATTTAAATGTGCATCATGAGTAAGTGACATATATTCGTTGATTCCCGTCTTGTGCTAGAATAAAGAATGATATTGCTCATTGTATCTTCGTATAAACTGTTTTCTTGCAAGAGTAACAATCTTGGAATTTTAAGTTTTCGAAAGTCTTTCGGGGAGTCACGTAAATTTTTAAAATGTCCTCCAAGGGAGGATTTTGATTTTCGTATGATGACCTCAAGGTCGAAATTATTGAGACTTCAAACTACCGATATTTGTTGTATGGTCTTTTCCGCTGTAGTACTGACTGCACCCAAAACTAGCGTTCGTGTGATTAGTATCATTCGTCTTCCATCATCCTTCGCACTGATCCTATTTTTTGCTCCCAAAACCTGCATGTACCTGGACGCACAACATACATCCACCTCCCGAATACTCGGGGGTTAGCAAAACTCCACTGTTTTGCTAGTGCAAGTATAAAATACGAGTACGAGCCATACACAACACATTCCGAGAATACAACGAAAGACTTCCCGAGATATTTTGGTTAATTCAAATAGTTCAAGTCTTGAAAGTAGAAATGAAAGAAGTAAGCACTTTGAAAACACTTCCAAGTCTCGAGGGTTTTGAAAATTTTAAAAATTGAAAAGTTCTTAATTCCTCGAAAGCCACTTAGGGTCACAGCCCCAAAGTTCATTTTCCAAAATGCAAATTCGTCAACAAAACACGGGGTCCACGACCCAACCATTCTGGTCACAAAACACAGGGTCCACGACCCGATCCTCCACTTCAATTCACTTACAAGGACACATTACACATAATACATTATTCTTATGCCATTCTAGTCAAACACCAAGACTCGATATATAATGTATCTCGACCCCAAGCACAAAGCATTGTGATGCTCCGGATAATATCACAATTAACGAAAACATCCACATCATCCTCAAGATGAAAACCACACCTAGTAACCCACGACCGTACCCCTTAGTATCGGCCCCCAGACGCCCCGTTGAACGCTCCGGGTGGGAAACCACTTATGCGGCCGTACCCCTTAGTATCGGCCCCCAGACGCCCCGTCGAACGCTCCGGGTGGAAGATCAACGACACACGCACCCAAGTCCACTTCTGTGGCCGTACCCCTTAGTATCGACCCCCAGACGTCCCGTCGAACGCTCCGGGTGGAAGGACAACAACTCACACACCCAAAAGATCATAATCCAATAGTTGCAAGCCACAATCCTCGAAGGTCAATCACTATATATATATAGTCGAAGTACCTTACTAGAATGGCCAGTTCATCCAACACATACTCACGACCAAGTAAGGATACAATTAACACTAGAATTCAACGATGCAGCTAGTACCAATAACATAGCAACGAGAGAAAATACCTTTCCAACCACGCCGAACGGCACAACCTCCTCATAATGGAGTTACCATCTTTATCTCACAATGACACATTATCATCAATAAAGACATGTTTCCCCACACATACCTCAACGAAAGGTTAAACTTTAAATCTACAAACAACATAATCACACAAAACGAAACCCTACGGAAGTAAGGTATTCTTATACTCAACACTAATACACATACTTAGACAAGCACATCTAACAACGAAAACATACGAGTCATCTTTAAGGAAATATTGAAAAGCATATCGATTCCTTTGAAAGTTAATTATAGACATTCAATCGGCACATAACGTCGATTACCAACTATTAAATCCACAAAACACGTAATGTATGGGCAATATACTTGCCTCGATACCACGAGCAATGGAACACCGAACGAACACGGTCGGGTAGCTCCCGAACTCCCAACAACGACCAATAACTAGTCAGCTCTACAAAAACTATGAAAATAATATCACCACGAATCAATAACGCTAAACGGAATTCGAATCAACCCGAAAAACAACAAGAATCCAAGGGTTTCTTCAAGGAAAATCGAGAATCGAGTTCCGAGTTATAAAAATCGATAAATGAGTTACAAAATCCAAAGACCATGATCAATACAACAAGAATACAAAGAACAATTCATTAATCTCGGACAAAATCAACGAATCAGGAAGAAACCCAAAAAAATACACAACTAGGGTTCTACGGAAGAAATACCTCGATCCGGCGAAGAACAAGGTTTTGATGTTGATCTAATCGACAAAGGCCTTCCAAAAGCCTTGGAAATGAGTAGGATCGGCCAAGAACATCTCTCCCCGTCGCACCCATCCGAGAGCCGCCACCAAGAGAAGAAAAATGTGAGAAATGAAGTTTGTCCAGTCACCAGGCTTATATATGGCCGGTAGTGTCACGGCCGTAACCGGCAGTGCATTACGGCCATAACTCGGCCAGCTGCCTGTAGCGCACGCAATGGCCGAAGCCTTGCGTACGCAACGATCGAACCTTACGGCCATAATCGGCATAGCCTTACGGCCGTAACCGAACTCCCAGGGGCCACTGAATGAAATCTGCCGAGTCACTACGGCCGTAACCGGCCAGCGCTTAGCGGCCGTAACCGAGCCTTCCCAGGCCAGGGTGTGCGGAGGCCTTACGGCCGTAATCAGCCAGGCCTTACGGCCGTAATGGGCCAAGCCAGCCCTCCGACTGCCTGGCTCGATACTCGACGACGTCCTGATCACGCGAACGCACCGTCTATGATTCAAAACAATAACGAACAGGCTACGAAACTTAACTTACCAAAAAACAAGCATGCGATTCCAAAGACGCGGACGACAACAGTCCGTTCGACCGAAGAATATTCAACGAAACCGGAATGAAGATCTCGGGTATTACATTCTACCCCTCTTAAAAGGAGTTTCGTCCTCGAAACTTAAAACATATAACGAGCAACGCAAAGCAAACTCAAATAACACACGCTATCAGTTGTCGACAACCTGCAACGACTCACATGGAGCACGCAACTGCTACCATCCAAATCGCTACACCAGAACAGTAGCAAAACACAACGAACGAAGATCAATACGATTAACCAACCCAACAGTACATCAATCAAAACGCGAGCTAATCGCTGAACAAATACAAAATTCCACAGCCCAAGGGTTGGAATATCGAAAATGAAACTAATTTCCCGAAGTTACGGAAATTACGAAGGAGTTCGAACGCTCAACAATCACGAAACGAGATCAACAAAAACCGAACAATCAAACGATCGAACCACAACGATTGAGGCAACAATAATCGAACAATCATGTTCGAATCACGACGAACAATAAAACCTAAATAACAATCCCAAAGTTCACACTTCGACTCGAGACAATATATGATCCGGCGAAAACAACAAGATGTGCATTCACATAAGATCCACAGGAAATGGAACCGAATTCGGAAAAAGTCACAATGACAAATGGTTTAACCCAAAACAATACCCCAACTCGTTCGAACAACAAAAAGTGAAGAGTAGAACAAGTCCCGAAAATATCGACGAACACAAACGAGTCAATAGGGTCGAACAAAACGAAAGCGAAAAAAATATGGGTATTACACCATATCACCTTTAAAAGAGGTTTCGTCCCCGAAACCTAAACAACAAGAACGGAGTGCTAGAATAACAACCTTCCCGACAATATTCTCTTGGTCCCACATCTGATCTCCATGACCATCTGTACCGCGGTCACGACCGCGTCCTCTGTCCCTCGGCATACTTAGCGGATTTTCACTCAATACAATGGCACAAAATTGCAAAAATAATATGCTAAGGTACCAACTCAGCACGACATATCACATAAGGTAACTAATAACAACTCGATAAGAAAAACCCACGAGGTATCCTTTTAAATGATATCATTTGAAAATTCTTGGATTTGTATGCTATTCAAAATAAAACTTTAAAAGTATTTTTGGTACCTCGGATTGTTTCATCAAAACTTGTAAACAACCAACTTTAACCGTCTCATTTTGAAATCATTTGCAAAACAATATTTTCTGTGCAACCGGCACTGTCAAAATCACCACGCCACTACACACCAGCATCACCGTTAATAACAAACAAGGTAACCACACAAGGTCATCAAACCATTCGTACATACTTTAATCAGTACATGAAACTTTTCCAAAACCGAGTTTGAAGTTTAAATCGGGTGAGATTTTTCAGCTTTCACTATATATTTTTGAAAAAAAAATCGTATTGGTTTTTGAAATAAAAAAAATTGTGTGAAAGATTTTTGAAAATCATGTACTCGAATTGTTTGAAAATACAACAATACGTTAAAAATCATTTTAAAAAAAATCCTCTTCAAAGATCAACGATGGTAATATTTTACAAATGTCCAAAGGCACTTTTAAACATCTCTTTCAAACATCGTCGAGTTTTTTTTGAGAATCCTAGGCCGGCTCGCACATTCCATACAATTTCCAAAGTTCATACGAAGCCGCCGATTAATCGCACCGTCAAAGTAGTTTCCAAAAATTGATTTTCCACAACTTGCACAAACTTATGAAAGTTTCAGAAAAGCGTTTTCGAACGCACGCACGGCAGACATAATTTACCAATTTACTGAACAAAATCAATTATCACTTAGCGCAACGAAAAGTCATAACACACATTTATACAAAACAGTTGTCATTACTAGACAACACATATAGAATGCAGTCACGGGTGATTGACTGCAAAGGTTAGGCCTAACGGCTAAAAGAAATGTGGTTCTCTAGCCTCTGTCCAGGCCAATTAGCGCGCGCTACAACAGAGGTAAGCGTGCGCTACTCATACCCCATTAGCGTGCGCTAACTGTTCTAATCAACAACATGATGGCAAACATATACAAGGCAATACTAGAATCGAAGGTTACAATTAAGCAAAAACATACGAGAGTGAACGCCACCGATTCACATAAGTACAACATCTCACAAGCAACCATCAAAAGACAAATGTCATTCAAAACCAAAATTTCACCTCTCAATAAAGAGGGCTGTCTCAACACATACATACCGATCGACTCAACATTCACATCACTATTTTAATCATAAAACTGGCACCACTGCCCAACAACGAGAACATTATCATGTTTTGAAAACTTATAATATGAGATCAAAATGAAATATCGTTAGTTTGAAGTCTCAATAATTTCGACCTTGAGGTCATCATACGAAAATCAAAATCCTCCCTTGGAGGACATTTTAAAAACTTACGTGACTCCCCGAAAGCCTTTCGAAAAAATAAAATTCCAAGGTTGTTACTCTTGCAAGAAAACATTTTATATGAAGATACAATCAGCAATATCATTCTTTATTCTAGCACAAGACGGGAATCAACAAATATATGTCACTTACTCACGATGCACCATTAAATACTACTACATAACACAGAATCACACAGGCTCGTATAGCTTGTGGTACAACATGTAGTAGGGAGACTTACATCCACAGATCGCATGAAGATGATGGATGCACATTGATATTAATCACGGCCGACATCCGAGATGACTCGTCGCGACACGACTTAGGCGGACACAATCTGACAGGACAAGACACGACAATACCCGACTGGATCGACAGCCTAGGTTTCCGCAACCTAAGCTCTGATACCATAAATGTAACACCCCCCGAATCAAACTGGTTAATTCAAATAGTTCAAGTCTTGAAAGTAGAAATGAAACAAGTAAGCACTTTGAAAACACTTCCAAGTCTCGGGCGTTTTGAAAATATTAGAAATTGAAAAGTTCTTAATTCCTCGAAAGCCACTTAGGGTCACAGCCCCAAAGTTCATTTTCCAAAATGCTAATCCGTTAACAAAACACGGGGTCCACGACTCAACCATTCCAGTCATAAAACACAGGGTCCACGACCCGATCCTCCACTTCAATTCACTTACAAGGACACATTACACATAATACAATATTCTTATGCCATTCTAGTCAAACATCAAGACTCGATATATACTGTATCTCGACCCCGAGCACAAAGCATTGTTATACTCCGGATAATATCACAATTAACGAAAACATCCACATCATCCTCAAGATGAAAACCACACCTGGTAACCCGCGACCGTACGCCTTAGTATCGGCCCCTAGACGCCACGTCGAACCCTCTGGGTGGGAAACCATTTACGCAGACGTACCCCTTAGTATCGGGCCCCAGACGCCCCGTCGAACGCTCCGGGTGAAAGATCAACGACACAGGCACCCAAGTCCACTTCCGTGGCCGTACCCCTTAGTATCGACCCCCAGACGTCCCGTCGAACGCTCCGGGTGGAAGGACAACAACTCACACACCCAAAAGATCATAATCCAATAGTTGCAAGCCACAAGCCTCGAAGGTCAATCACAGTATATATATAGTCGAGGTACCTTACTAGAATGGCCAGTTCATCCAACACATACTCACGACCAAGTAATGATACAGTTAACACTAGAATTCAACGATGCAGCTGGTACCAATAACATAGCAACGAGAGAAAATATCTTTCCAACCACGCCGAACGGCACAACCTCCTCATAATGGAGTTACCATCTTTATCTCACAATGACACATGATCATCAATAAACACATGTTTCCCCACACATACCTCAATGAAAGGTTAAACTTTAAATCTACAAACAACATAATCACATAAAACAAAACCCTACGTGTTGTGCGGCGATTAATACGCCTCGATAGGCGATCGCTATCACAATCAGAGAAGCCAACCATGGAAGACATACTCTGGACAAACGCCTGGAGTTCGGCACTATACGGCGACCGTCTTTTGGTACCCGGCGATCGTCTTTTGATGTCTGACGATCGTCTTTAATGAGCGAACCAGAGGCGATCATCTCATGCCACGTATGGATCCAGCATCCGTCAAAGTCATCGAAGACCGAATCTTGGACGGTGGCCCACGAGCGGATCTTCAAAAGATACCGACAGATAGGACCATTGACGCCAGCCTGTCACCTACCACACCTACCGACAAGGCCGCTGGAAGGTACAAAGTGGGTCCTCCCCGGACAGCGATTCGAGACGCGTGCTGGCTTCCCATTGGTTCGCCCAGCTGGCCTCCAGCAGCAACCTCGGACCTCAAGGGAACAGGCCCACGTGACGGGACGATCGGCCGTCTTATTTTAATATAGAAAACGGCGGTCGCCCGCGATTGCCTGAGGAATCCCAGCTACCTTGTCCCCTATAAATAGAGAACTCACTGCTATGGCAAAGGGGACGCGAATTTACTACGAATTCAGTGCAAAATACACACCAAAGAGAGAATCAAAGGCTCTTTTGGCAACCACTAATACATTCATAGTGATATTCATACACATTCATCATATATCCCAAGCAAGAACTCACAGATTTATCTATCTGGTTCTTCCGGAAATCTACGCGCTCTAAAGCCTAGATAACTAGAAGTCTTTACACTCCTTGTAATAGATTCTAACATTAATATTTGTACTCGACAGTATATTTATTAATAACATCTCGCGAGAGCATTCAAGCCCGGGATTAACAGCCCCGGCAAATCTTGTGTTATCTATTTTCTCACGGAAGTGTTCTCGCATTTGTTTGTTACTCGATCATTCCAGCAATACTATCTCCGGATAATATTTTGGGTAACAACAATTGGCGCTAGAGGAAGGGGCATATAAACCTTCATTTTTATTCCTACCGTCTCGAAGAACACTCACTGTTCTCCGGACATATACTTGAAGAAACACTCACTGTTCTTCAATAGAAAAACCTTCAGAAAATGACATCTGCGACGACCTCCAAGAGAGCCACCCTAAGATCTGCCGGAAATCTCATTCCGGACCGGACCGAATCCCAGCCCACGGCGGAAGGCGACCGTGGCGACGCTAGGCTCTCACTCCCGCCCCCGAGGGACGGTTCTAGCCTCTCACTCGATCAGTTCCAGACCACGGAACAGATTGAGGAGGCTATAGCCACCCTCAGGGAGCGACAGAAGGCCAATGGCTCGCCCACCATCACTCCGTCCACCGTCCGCCGGGCTAACAAACGGAAGCTCAAGGGGATCTATGTTGAGAAATCGACAGAAAGCCCCGAGCCACAGGAGAAGGCTCTTGTAAGGAGGGACGATTCCGTCTTCAGCCGCCTGGGGAGCGATCCCTCATGGCGACCCGGGCACTCAGGCCCCAGCCGGGAGACATCGGTATCCGAATCCTTTACCAGGAGTTCGGCATATCCGACTCCCAGGAGACAGGCCGGTCAGCGAGCCCCTGCTCGCCAAAGAAAGGAACCCACTGGCAGGGAGCTCGTCATTCACCACGGGGCTAGGGGATCGGTACACGATCGCCTTGGTTCATGCTCTGAGAGCCACTCGGCGAGCAGTCAGGCGACGGCGATGGCCGCCATGCAACGCCAGCTCGACGAGATGAAGGCGCTCTTGGAGAATGGGGCAGGCGCCAGGAGATCGATCATTGGATCTAGCGAACCACTCACGACTCAGATCGAGCTCGCCCCAGCCCAACCAACGATCAATCCCCCACAAACACCTCTATATGAGGGGAGATCGGATCCGGAAACCCACTTAAGCAAATTCCGGATCTACATGACCGGATGCGGAGCTTCATATGCGACGAAATGTCGTATGTTCCCGTTAACTCTGGGCGATCTCGCCCACAGGTGGTACATCTCACTACCATCTCGCTCAATCAATTGCTTTGAGAAGCTGGCGAACGACTTCACGTCGTACTTCGCCGCCAAAGTTGCTCGCCCGGAAGGTCCCCACCGCATGATGAAAATGAGGCAGGGGAAGGACGAATCGGATGAGGATTACATCGACCGGGTAGACGAGATAGTCCTCACCGGTGAGCCCATCAGCGACGAGATCGCTCTCCACGCAGTGCTGAACGGATTCCACGGACGCTCGCCCATGTTCAGGCACCTCATAAAGGATTTCCCCCCGACCTATACGGCCTTCCGCGTCAGAGCCGCCGATAATCTGGCTAGGCAGAAGATGCTCTCACTCCGCTTAGACGAGGGACCGTCCGAAGAAGGAAAAGCACCTTCCCATGTCCAGAAGAAGGCGGTCGCCAAGCCCAGAAAGGCGGTCGCCAAGCCGCCTGGCGAGTTCAAAGCCTTCGAGGATGTAGAGGTCCACCTTCTTCACAACCTCAACTTATCTCCGGCCCACATCTTCAATGCGATCAAGGGTCGCGAGTGGCTTTCCAAGCCAAAGCCAATAAGGGACCACGGTCACCTAGACCGTAGCAAATTCTGTGCCTATCATAAGAGTCCCGGTCACAACACTAGCCAATGCCGCGAACTCCTCAGACAGCTCTGGCGACTGTTTGAGGAAGGAAAACTGGACAATTTGATCACCAAGCCAGAACCCAGGACGGAAAGAGACGGAGGGCGCGAGCGCCGACCAAGCGAAAGGATTCCTCCCAATCCGATCGCTAGAATCGAGCATGAGCTGGAGTACTCTGATGAGTCGATCCCTCCGATCAACCCTGGCGGTCGGATCAACATGCTTCAAGCAGGAGGTGGGAGCCTCGGGGGCCTTTCCCCGGTTTCCACCCTGTCAAACAGAAAGCGAAAAGCAGAGCTGAGGGCTTTCGCCGAAGTCCATGTTGTAGTACCTCCGGAGCCGACCATCTCTAGAGACGCGCTCATCACCTTTTCCAATAAGGACAGGGAGGGAGTGCAATGTCCCAAAGAGGATGCACTAGTGATCTTATATCCTTGGGAAGACGGTCGATCACGTACTGGTCGACAATGGGAGTTTCTGCAACATCATATTCAAATCCGCCCTAGACCAACTCGGCAACTTAATAAAATTCATCAAGCCTTTCGACACCGTGCTCCAAGGGTTCGGCGACAACACAGTCCAAGCCTACGGGAGGATCAAGCTCTCCGTCGAGCTAGTATGCTTTTATGATCCGAAGGTTAGGATTACTAGGAACCTAAGTTTTGTAATCATAGATAGGCCCAACATCTATAATGGGTTCCTAGGTCGCCCCTTTTTAGAAACCTTTGAGGCGGTCGCCTCATCTTTCTTTTACTCTATCAAATTCCCCACTGCCGATGGGACGGTCGGTACTGTAAAAGGAGATCAGCTAATGGCAAAAAGATGTTTGAATTACTCCTATGTTGTTACTTCTTTCAATACTTCCCATACTATATGTAACATTGAAGCGATCGACGATCAACCCATGGAGATCGACGAGCCAAACACATCATACCAACCCGACTCAGGGGACGCCATCTCTCATCAATTGACGGACGACATCGAGCCAAGGATCGGTTTCGAGCCAAGTCTCGACATCGATCCAAGGACCGAGTCCGGAGATCGCACCAAACGAGAGGCGACCGTCCCTGTCGAAGAGTTGGAAAGCATTACGATGGATCCGGATCATCCAGAACGGGAAGTACAGATCGGCGCAAGCATCGACCACGAATTAAAAGGGGATCTGATCAACTTGCTACGTAGGAACATTGGAGTCTTTGCCTGGTCGCATCAAGATATGGTTGGCATAAGTCCCGAACACGCATGCCATTATCTGAAGATCGACCGGGCGATGAAGCCTGTTCACCAGAAGCGTAGGAAGTTCGGTCCCGAGAAATACGCGGCGCTCGACATAGAAGTCCAGAAGTTACTCAACAACAAATTGATCGGAGTAGCCACAGACGAACCACAATGGGTCGCCAACGCGGTGCTCGTCAAAAAGCCAACTGGCTCCTGGAGGTTATGCATTGACTTCACCGACCTCAACGCGGCATGTCCAAAAGATCACTTCCCGATGCCTCATATTGATCACTTGGTCGATAGTACGGCAGGTTGCGAAATGATGTCATTTATGGATGCTTTCGCCGGGTATCATCAAATCCCAATGGCGGAGGAAGACATAAAACACACATCTTTCCACACAGAAAAAGACATATACTTGTGGGTCAGAATGCCGTTCGGCTTGAAAAATGCAGGGGCGACCTACCAGCGATTAGTCAACAGAATGTTCGCCGATCAGATCGGCAAGACCATGGAGGTCTACATTGACGATATCGTAGTCAAAAGCCTCAAGAAGGAATACCACCTCAACGATCTCGCCGAAACGTTCGCCATCCTTGAGAAGTTTAACATGAAGCTGAACCCCAAGAAATGCAACTTCGGGGTGGGCTCCGGGAAGTTCCTGGGGCACATAGTGAGCCAAAGGGGGATCGAGGCGAACCCCACCAATATACAGGCGATCCTTGACATGTAGGAACCGCGAAACATCAAGCAGGTGCAACGCCTCACAGGTTGTCTAGCCGCCCTCAACCGTTTCATATCACGGCTCGGCGATAAAAGCAAGCCTTTCTTCGCGACCATCAAGAACAAGAATTTCGCATGGACGAAGGAAAGCCAGATAGCATTCGCCAAAATAAAGGAATATCTATCTAACCCCCAGATCCTGGCAAAGCCGATCCCCGGTGAAAAACTATTCCTTTACCTGGCAGCCTCGGAAGTCGCACTAAGTGCCGTTCTGGTGCGAGCGGAGGGACAAGCCCACTTGCCCATCTACTATGTTAGCCAGGCGCTCCACGATGCTGAGACACGTTATACACCATTGGAGAAGATCTCCTACGCCCTTGTCATGAGTGTTCGTAAGCTGAGGGCTTACTTCTTCGATCACCAAGTGGAAGTCCTAACAACTCTACCTCTAAGACAAGTCCTGCACCGACCGGACACCAACGGGCGACTCCTCAAGTGGTCGCTGGAGATCGCCCAATATGGTATCACTTACGCTCCTCGCACGGCGATCAAGGGCCAAGCTCTGGCGGACTTCGTGGTGGAATTAACGTTCCCTCACAGTCCAACCCAGGTCCGCCGACCTGCCTGGAAGTTATACGTGGATGGCTCAGAGTTTCACAAATGCTGTGCGTTTCGGTTTTCGTGCGACCAACAATGAAGCCAAATACGAAGCTTTGGTAGGCGGGCTCGATCTAGCCCTCGCCTTAGATGTTCGTCGCCTTCATATCTTCATGGACTCCCTTTTGGTCGTAAACCAAGTCAAGGGAGAATATGAGGCGCGCGGCGAACAAATGGTCAAATACCAAGAGCTGGTCGCCGAAATGTGCACAAAATTTGAAGAAGTGCTAATCGAACAAGTCCTGAGAGAGCACAACTCCCAGGCCGATGCTCTTTCCAAGCTAGCATCATCGGATGGGGCAGCCGACTTCTCCAATATCCAAATCACAAAGTCAGCTAGGCCGGCGATCGATAGAAGCCTGATTACCACGGTCGCCATCGCCGAGGAGAACTGGATTACTCCGTTCATCAAATACTTAAAGGACGGAACGGTCCCTGACGACCGTGTTAAAGCTCGCCAACTCTAGCTTCGTGCGACCAGATATACCCTATTGGACGAGCGGCTTTACAAGCGAGCCTTCAGCCTTCCCCTCCTCGAGTGTATTACACCGGAGGAAGGTCGGCTCGTTTTAGCTGAGATCCATGACGGGATTTTTGGAAACCATGCGGGTGGGCGAGCCCTCATCCATAAGACAACCAGACAAGGGTTTTTCTGGCCATCACTTCGGAAAGATGCGATCGCCTATGCCAGATCGTGTCATAGGTGTCAAATAATGGGCCCCAACATTAAACTATCCCCCGAACAGATCACCTCCATGTATATCCCTTGGCCATTTGCGCAATGGGGCATCGACCTTATAGGTCCCTTACCGACGGCTCCGGGGGGCTGTAAGTTCGCCATCGTAGGGGTCGACTATTTCACCAAATGGGCGGAGGCCGAACCGCTCAACAAGATCGGCCAAGAGCAAGTGATCAAGTTTATATGGAAAAACGTCGTATGCCGATTCGGTCGCCTGTGCCATCATCTCCGACAACAGAAAACAGTTCGACGGTTTAGAAGTCATGCAATTCTGTGAGAAGTGGGGAATCAAAAGGCTATTCTCAGCGCCCTATCACCCTCAGACGAACGGGCAGGTAGAGGCAGTGAATAAGATCCTCAAACACACGATTAAAGAGCGACTCGAATCCAGGCAAGGATGATGGGCGAACGAGCTCCCAGACGTTTTGTGGTCCTACCGAACGACGACCAGCAATTCAACCGGCGAAACCCCATTCGCCCTTGCCTTCGGAACAGAAGCGGTGATTCCTTCAGAGATCGCTGTCCTCAGCCATCGAACCGAACAGGAGATGACGACCGACAACGGTGTGGCCCGACGAATCAACCTATACATGCTCGAAGAACGACGGCTGACCTCAGAAATGAAGAACACAATCCACAAAAGGAGAGCCGAGAAGTTCTTCAATTCAAAGGTCAAAGAAAGAAGGTTTCAAGTGGGCGATCTCGTCCTTAAGAAGATCCAAACCCACACAGGCGTTTTCGGTCCGACTGGGAGGGACCTTTCAGAGTATCCAGATGGCTAACTAAAGGAGTCTACGAACTGGAACATCCTGACGGTACTCCGGATCAATACCCCTGGAACGCCGTGCATCTGAAAAAATACTACCAGTGATAATTTTGTATTCAATTTCAATGATGTACAAGGAATATAATGAGAATTTTTCCTATCCCATCTATTCTGGCGATCGCCCCACCAGGCACATCGCATGCCGCCGACGATCGTTGCTCACGACGATCCGAGGAAAAATCAATGCAGCCATGGTCCCGGAGGTCGATGGAAGCAACAGCTTCGCCCATGCAAGGTTCCTTTGGGCTGAGATCGCCCGCCCTTCGTTTAAATACGAGGCCGGCGTAGCCGAAGGTCCCTCCAAAATAATCAGTAGGCACGATCGCACGCCCTCAAGGTACATCATTTAACATGGTGAACCCGGACAATGCGACGTGCCACTACCCCCGTCTCAACGTACACCGTCGAGGGTCGCCATCTTCATGGCGGGCCGAGGTGGAAGCAGAGCTGACAAGCCGCGGACGTGGAGTCGAATAAGCCTACGACGCCCCACGCAAGGACTCTTCCGGACCAAGATCGCCCGCCTTTCGTTTTAAAACAAGGCAGGCGTAGCCTAACGGAGGACCCTCACAAAAAGTGAGTCGCGGGATACACAATATCCCTCGCACACAAAGACACGATTGGGGAGGTCGGTCCATCGAACACCCCAACCGTACTTGATTCTTCAGAATCGGCAAAATGAAGATAGCTCGCCCGACAGACTAGTTTTTGTTTCCTTACTTACAATAAGTGAACAAAAACAAGGGGGCAGAGATGGGTCGAGCTAATCCCATATACGATCAAACAAAGAGGAACCACACACGATCGGATTCGCTCAAACACACGTAGGACGATCGGAGTCGTTCGACAAAAATTACAAGTAAGAATTCCTATTCAAAACATATCAATGCTTTCAACACTCAGACGATCGGTCGGATGAACAAAACGTCGAAAGCAATCATACACGTACTTGTAAAAATTGCACGCAAACATTCAAAGGGCGATCGTATATAAACAGACAGTATGAAAAGAGGAGCATTTTATTCATAACACAAGTTTCATACAGTACGAGGCCCGAAAGCATTACAAAAAGTACAAGTTACAGAGGAAAACAAAAATGCCTCTCAAGGCCCCGCCGGCTGGCCATCGCCCTCGGGTTGCGGATCGGCTTGAGCTCCCCCATCGGCCTCGGGATGAATGAGTTTACCGGTATACCAACTCAAGTCGATCCCGAAGTCGACAAAGTCAAGGATCGGCAAGGAGAATTCTGGATGCAGAGGATGCTCGAGGACATAGGATTTGAAGCTCTCCATTAGGGGACCGATCTCGACCCCTGCCTTCTTAGCGGCTCGAACAGCATCAGCATAGGCCAAGTAATAAGCGAACTCACCGACGTGCTCGACGTTAAGGTAGGGATCGACCTCGATCGCCTTCAGCTGCCCCTTCAAATCCGCGGCCGTCTTCTCGACCTCCGCCAGCTCGACCGCCTTGGCAGCATTCTCGCCCCTGGCCTTCTCCAGCTCCTTCTTCGCCGCCTCCAGCTCACCGCTGAGCCGATCCAACATCACCTTCAGCCCGGCCGCCTCCTCCTGCGAATCCACGAGCTTCTGGCGGGTTTCCTTCTCCTTATCACGAGATCGATTGGCAGCCTCCTTAGAGCGGCTCATCTCCTGCTTCAATCGGTCCACGTCCTGCTTATCCCTTTTGGCCGTCTCCTCATACTCCTTCTCCATAGACCGGATCCGGTTGGCATCCTCGATATTTTTGTTCCGGGCGGCCTCGAGGTCGCTATGGAGACGAGCAGTGGATGGTCGCCCCTCAAAATCCCTAGCGGCTTGGACGGCCATCGTCGCCGTCTGGAGAGCCAGGGCAACGGTCGCCTGCATGGCGTCTCCAGATCGCCGACGAGCGATCGCATCAAGATCGGTAGTCCAGGCCTTGGGCAGAGAGGTGATAGCCTGGCGGACATAAGCAGGGACTTCGAGGGACTGTTGCGGAGCCTTGCTCGACAAAAAGTCCAGCACCATAGGAGCAACGTCCGGATCGGCGATACGAACCCTGCAGCACAAACCAAGGAAACCAAGGAGTTAGCCCATACCATGCTCAGAATGCCTAACTCAGAAAATTTTGACCCTTTCTTACCTATTGACCAGCTCGGGATCGCGTCTAAAATAAGGCTTGCCCCAGGAGGTTTCCGCCTCGGCGATCGCCACCTTCTTCGCCGAGCTGCCAGATGACCGGGGGCCGGGGACCGTGGGCCTAGGGCCTGATCGCTCCATCATCGGGACGGCAGAGATAGGAGCCGCAGCAACCGGAGGCTCAAGGATGGATACATCCGCCTCAGAAATCGACGGGGACTCCTCCGACCTCCGCCTCTTGCGGCGCTGGAGCTGTTCCTCTCCCTGGACCACCGGCTCGGCGACTGGCACCTCGGCAGGCCTCGTCACCGGAGCAGGGCGAAACGTCGTCGCGGGAACGCGACCAGTCTGCTTACCCAAGTGAAGGCGACCGATGAGCCCCGGGTTTGACATAGCGATCTCTGGCGGTGGTTCGGCAAATCGGGGAAAATAAACCTTTGTCAAAGAAGAGATACAAACAAGTTAGACAAAACAAAACGACCTCCTGGAGACGATCGTCAAGCAAGGAAACACCACTTAAACTCATACCTGGAACCTTCAAGTGACGGGGGTAGCAGAACAATCGAGCCCCCAACCGATGAGCTTCGGTACCAAGCGATCGAACTTCAATAAAGGAGTTCGGCAAGGCACGGATCCGCTCCCAAACGATCAAGAAATCGAATGGAAGGTCGTCGATCGCTGGAACGAGAGGTCCTGCAAAAAGAAAACAAAATTAGATCAGTCCAAGACAAGCTCAATCAAGGGGAGAGTTAAAATCCTTACTCGGATTCCTCTCCCGGAAAGTGGTGGGGATCTCCAACTCCTCGTTCGGCCTGTCACTCGATGCCGATCGCCACGCCCCACTGACCCAGCACCATTTATCCAGGTCACCCCTGGTCTTATTCGGCACGCCAAGGACCACTCTCCCGATTCGGCCTTGGATATGATTGCCGCCGATCGACCCTTTCTGCACGGCCAGTTTGAACAGATAATTCATCTCCAAGTAGATCGGGAGGCGAAACAACCGGTGACCGCCAAACAGGTCAACGCGTGATGATCTGCAGCCAAGCGTTCGGCGTCAGTTGAAGAGGCGCCAAATTCCAGGCGATCAGCAAGTAGGAGACGGCGAATGGCAACGGGAATCGCAGACCCGCCTCCATAATCATCTCGTTGACGGAAACCATATCCTTGGGCGGTTGGTCGGCGCGCTCATTCTCCGAGGGCACGTGCAAGGAAACGTCGGAGGGGATGTGATATCTGGCCCTCCAACGGCTCAGGTCTTTCTTGGTCGCCGTACTCCGGATCTTTCCGAGAGTCCACGGAGACGGGACGGCGGCCTGAAAAACCATCCGCTTCACATGTTCGTAAGGGTGAGCGGCGGAGTAGGCCTCGAAGTCGAATTCCGGACAGGGTCCGGCGATCGCTTCCATCATCTGAGAAAAAGCCACATAGGCAGGGCCGAATCTACTCTCTCGTTCCCAGGCCTCCCGCACCAAATCATCCTCATCCACCGGCGAGCCCCCCTGCTCCGCCGTCGCCGCCGTCCTCGCCATTTCGGCCTCGTTGAAAAGTTCTTCTAGTTCTGCGGGTGCAATCCCCGCTCGAATAGCTTCAACAGCCGTCTCCATATCCACTCCAATGGGAACCTCCTCCCGTTCAGGCGACGCTGCGGAAGCGGAAGAACTTCCAGTCTCGAAGGTTTTGGATCCTCCCGACATATTAGAAAGTAAAGAGAGGGAGAAGATTAATTTTTCTTACCTAGAGAAAAGAAGGAGATCGGCACAAGAAGCTCTAGAAATTTCTGCAGAATTTCGGCTATGAATGCAAAGGACGCGTAAAAAGTGAAGGAAAAGAAGCACAGGCCCTTTTTATAGATGGAGACGAGGGTCTAAATGCAAATAGGAGAAACCTCGAGGGATGGATCGCAACCGTCACGTGGGGACGCATTAAATGCCGCCCTCGAATCCCGCATACGCGTCTTTTCGAGGGCATGCCAGCCGACAAGTCCGACAAAACCGTCGGACTCCCCCAACAGCGGCGCGACGCGTGTCCCTGCCACTTTAGAAAGCCCGCCTTCATTTCCCGCTGCTCCCGACACGAAAGAAGATCGTCCAGATTTGAATTCAGATCGGCTGATCGTTAAAACATTGTCGATCGCCAATAGTGCCACCTCACCCCGTGTTTTCAACATCGAGGCGAGCTGGGGGGCAATTGTTGTGCGGCGATTAATACGCCTCGATAGGCGATCGCTATCACAATCAGAGAAGCCAACCATGGAAGACATACTCTGGACAAACGCCTGGAGTTCGGCACTATACGGCGACCGTCTTTTGGTACCCGGCGATCGTCTTTTGATGTCTGACGATCGTCTTTCATGAGCGAACCAGAGGCGATCATCTCATGCCACGTATGGATCCAGCATCCGTCAAAGTCATCGAAGACCAAATCTTGGACGGTGGCCCACGAGCGGATCTTCAAAGGATACCGACAGATAGGACCATTGACCCCAGCCTGTCACCTACCACACCTACCGACAAGGCCGCCGAAAGGTACAAAGTGGGTCCTCCCTGGACAGCGATTCGAGACGCGTGCTGGCTTCCCATTGGTTCGCCCAGCTGGCCTCCAGCAGCAACCTCGGACCTCAAGGGAACAGGCCCACGTGACGGGACAATCGGCCGTCTTATTTTAATATAGAAAACGGCGGTCGCCCGCGATCGCCTGAGGAATCCCAGCTACCTTGTCCCCTATAAATAGAGAACTCACTGCTATGGCAAAGGGGACGCGAATTTACTACGAATTCAGTGCAAAATACACACCAAAGAGAGAATCAAAGGCTCTTTTGGCAACCACTAATACATTCATAGTGATATTCATACACATTCATCATATATCCCAAGCAAGAACTCACAGATTTATCTATCTGGTTCTTCCGGCAATCTACGCGCTCTAAAGCCTAGATAACTAGAAGTCTTTACACTCCTTGTAATAGATTCTAACATTAATATTTGTACTCGACAGTATATTTATTAATAACATCTCGCGAGAGCATTCAAGCCCGGGATTAACAACCCCGGCAAATCTTGTGTTATCTATTTTCCCACGGAAGTATTCTCGCATTTGTTTGTTACTGGATCATTCCAGCAATACTATCTCCGGATAATATTTTGGGTAACAACACTACGGAAGTAAGGTATTATTATACTCAACACTTATACACATACTTAGACAAGCACATTTAACAACGAAAACATACGAGTCATCTTTAAGGAAATATTGAAAATCATATCGATTCCTTTGAAAGTTAATTATAGATATTCATTTGGTACATAACGTCGATTACCAACTATTAAATCCACAAAACACGTAATGTATGGGCAAGATACTTGCCTCGATACCACGAGCAATGGAACACCGAACGGACACGGTCGGGTAGCTCCGACCTCCCAAGAACGACCAATAACTCATCAACCCCACGAAAACTTTGAAAATAATATCACCACGAATCAATAACGCTAAACGGAATTCAAATCAACCCGAAAAACAACAAGAATCCAAGGGTTTCTTCAAGGAAAATCGAGAATCGAGTTCCGGGTGATAAAAATTGATAAATCAGTTACAAAACCCGAAGTCCATGATCAATACAACAAGAATACAAAGAACAATTTATTAATATCGGACAAAATCAACCTATCAAGAAGAAACCCCAAAAATAATACACAACTAGGGTTCTACGGAAGAAATACCTCGATCCGGCAAAGAACAAGGTTTTGATGTTGATCTAATCGACAAAGGCCTTCCAAAAGCCTTGGAAATGAGTAGGATCGGCCAAGAACATCTCTCCCCATTGCACCCGTCCGAGAGCCGCCACCAGGAGAAGAAAAATGTGAGAAATGAAGTTTGGCCCGTCACCAGGCCTATATATGGCCGACAGTGTTACGGCCGTAACCGGCAGTGCCTTACGGCCGTAACTCGGCCAACTGCCTGTAGTGCACGCAATGGCCGAAGCCTTGCGTACGCAACAATCGAACCTTACGTCCGTAGTCGGCATAGCCTTACGGCCGTAACCGAATTCTAGGGACCAGTGACTGAAGTCTACTGAGTCACTACTGCCGTAACTGGCTAGCGCTTAGCGGTCGTAACCTGATGGACCTTACGGCCATAACCGAGTCCTCCCAGGCCAGGGTGTGCGGACGCCTTACGGCCATAATCGGCCAGGCCTTACGGCCGTAATCGGCCCAGCCAGCCCTCCGACTGCCCGGCTCGATACTCAACGACGTATCAATCACGCGAATGCACCGGCTATGATTCAAAACAATAACGAACAGGCTACGAAACTTAACGTACCAAAATACAAGCATGCGATTCCAAAGACGCGGATGACAACAGTCTGTTCGACCGAAGAAAATTCAACGAAACCGGAATGAAGATCTCGAGTATTACATTCTTCCCCTCTTAAAAGGAGTTTCTCTCTGGAAACTTAAAACATATAAAGAACAACGTAAGGCAAACTCAAATAACACATGCTATCTATTGTCGACAACCTGCAACGACTCACATGCAGCACGCAGCTGCTACCATCCAAAGCGCTACACCAGAACAGTAACAAAACACAACGAACGAAGATTAATACGATTAACCAACCCAACAGTACATCAATCAAAACGCGAGCTAATCGCTGAACAAATACGAAATTCCACAGCCCAAGGGTTGGAAGATCGAAAACGAAACTAATTTCCCGAACTTACGGAAATTACAAAGGAGTTTGAACGCTCAACAATCATGAAACGAGATCAACAAAAACCGAACAATCAAACGATCGAACCACAACGGTCGAGGCAACAACAGTCGAACAATCATGTTCGAATCACGACGAACAATAAAACCCAAATAACAATCCCAAAGTTCACACTTTGACTCGAGATAATATATGATCCGGTGAAAACAACAAGATGTGCATTCACATAAGATCCACAGAAAATGGAACTGAATTCGAAAAAAGTCACAACGATAAATGGATTAACCCGAAACAATACCGCAACTCGTTCGAACAACAAAAAGTGAAGAGTAGAACAAGTTCAGAAAATATCGACGAACACAAACGAGTTGATAGGGTCGAACAAAACGAAAGCAAAAAAAATATGGGTATTACATTATATCACCTTTAAAAGAGGTTTCGTCCCCGAAACCTAAACAACAAGAACGGAGTGCTAGAATAACAACCTTCCCGGCAATATTCTCTTAGTCCCACATCTGATCTCCATGACCATCTGTACCGCGGTCACGACCGCGTCCTCTGTCCCTCGGCATACTTAGCGGATTTTCACTCAATACAATGGCACAAATTTGCAAAAATAATATGCTAATGTACCAACTCAGCACGACATATCACATAATGTAACTAATAACAACTCGATAAGAAAAACCCACGAGGTATCCTTTTAAATGATATCATTTGAAAATTCTTGGATTTGTATGCTATTCAAAATAAAACTTTAAAAGTATTTTTGGTACCTCGGATTGTTTCATCAAAACTTGTAAACAACACACTTTAACCGTCTCATTTTGAAATCATTTGCAAAAAAATATTTTCTATGCAACCGGCACTGTCAAAATCACCACGCCACTACACACCAGCATCACCGTTAATAACAAACAAGATAACCACACAAGGTCATCAAACCATTCGTACATACTTTAATCAGTACATGAAACTTTTCCAAAACCGAGTTTGAAGTTTAAATCGGGTGAGATTTTTCATCTTTCACTATATATTTTTGAAAAAAAAATCGTATTGGTTTTTGAAATAAAAAAAATTGTGTGAAAGATTTTTGAAAATCATGTACTCGAATTGTTTGAAAATACAACAATACGTTAAAAATCGTTTAAAAAAAATCCTCTTCAAAGATCAACGATGGTAATATTTTACAAATGTCCAAAGGCACTTTTAAACATCTCTTTCAAATACCGTCGAGGTTTTTTTTGAGAATCATAGGCCGGCTCGCACATTCCAGACAATTTCCAAAGTTCATACGAAGCCGCCGATTAATCGCACCATCAATAGTTTCGAAAAATTGATTTTCCACAACTTGCACAAACTTATGAAAATTTCGGAAAAGCGTTTTCGAACACACGCACGGCAGACATAATTTACCAATTTACTGAACAAAATCAATTATCACTTAGCGCAACAAAAAGTCATGACACACATTCATTCAAAACAGTTGTCATTACTAGACAACACACATAGAATGCAGTCACGGGTGATTGACTGCAAAGGTTAGGCCTAACGGCTAAAAGAAATGTGGTTTTCTAGCCCCTGTCCAGGCCAATTAGCACGCGCTACAACAGAGATAAGCGTGCGCTGCTCATACCCCATTAGCGTGCGCTAGCCTCATACTTAGCGTGCGCTAACTGTTCTAATCAACAACATGATGGCAAACATATACAAGGCAATACTAGAATCGAAGGTTACAATTAAGCAAAAACGTACGAGAGTGAACGCCACCGATTCACATAAGTACAACATCTCACAAGCAACTATCAAAAGACAAATGTCATTCAAAACCAAAATTTCACCTCTCAATAAAGAGGGCTGTCTCAACACATACATACCGATCGACTCAACATTCACATCACTATTTTAATCATAAAACTGGCACCACTGCCCAACAACGAGAACATTATCATGTTTTGAAAACTTATAATATGAGATCAAAATGAAATATCAGTAGTTTGAAGTCTCAATAATTTCGACCTTGAGGTCATCATACGAAAATCAAAATCCTCCCTTGGAGGACATTTTAAAAACTTACGTGACTCCCCGAAAGCCTTTCGAAAAAATAAAATTCCAAGGTTGTTACTCTTGCAAGAAAACATTTTATATGAAGATACAATCAGCAATATCATTCTTTATTCTAGCACAAGACGGGAATCAACAAATATATGTCACTTACGCACGATGCACCATTAAATACTACTACATAACACAGAATCACACAGACTCGTATAGCTTGTGGTACAACATGTAGTAGGGAGACTTACATCCACAGATCGCACGAAGATGATGGCTGCACATTGATACTAATCACGGCCGACATCCGAGACGACTCGTCGCGACACGACTTAGGCAGACACAATCTGACAGGACAAGACACGACAATACCCGACTGGACTGACAGCCTAGGTTTCCGCAACCTAAGATCTGATACCATAAATGTAACACCCCCCGAATCAAACTGGGAATATTACACGCCGCAGACCCTCTCCCTGAGGATCCACCAGGCTTGACATCGAAACAACACATTACATTACATACCAACCTAATAAAACATCGAACTAATAGACCGATTTGGTCTTTGAACACTAACATACAAGTCAAAAATACACATTTGTATCTCGACTCATACCCATGCAAGGGTAAAATACACTCATAACAAAAATTACTACAGCGGAAAAGACCATACAACGAACTCCGACTGACTGCACCCAAAACTGGCCTTCGTGTGATTAGTATCATTCGTCTTCCATCATCCTTCGCACTGATCCTGTTTTTTGCTCCCAAAACCTGCATGTACCTGGACGCAGAACAGACATCCACCCCCTGAATACTCGGGGGTTAGCAAAACTCTACTGTTTTGCTAGTGCAAGTATAAAATACAAGTACGAGCTATACACAACACATTCCGAGAATACAATGAAAGACTTCGTGAGATATTTTGGTTAATTTAAATAGTTCAAGTCTTGAAAGTAGAAATGAAACAAGTAAGCACTTTGAAAACACTTCCAAGTCTGGGGGTTTTGAAAATATTAGAAATTGAAAAGTTCTTAATTCCTCGAAAGCCACTTAGGGTCACAGCCCCAAAGTTCATTTTCCAAAATGCTAATCCGTTAACAAAACACGGGGTCCACGACTCAACCATTCCGGTCATAAAACACAGGGTCCACGACCCGATCCACCACTTCAATTCACTTACAAGGACACATTACACATAATACAATATTCTTATGCCATTCTAGTCAAACACCAAGACTCGATATATAATGTATCTCGACCCCGAGCACAAAGCATTGTTATACTCCGGATAATATCACAATTAACGAAAACATCCACATCATCCTCAAGATGAAAACCACACCTGGTAACCCGCGACCGTACGCCTTAGTATCGGCCCCTAGACGCCACGTCGAACGCTCCGGGTGGGAAACCATTTCCGCGGACGTACCCCTTAGTATCGGGCCCCAGACGCCCTGTCGAACGCTCCGGGTGAAAGATCAACGACACAGGCACCCAAGTCCACTTCCGTGGCCGTACCCCTTAGTATCGACCCCCAGATGTCCCGTCGAACGCTCCGGGTGCAAGGACAACAACTCACACACCCAAAAGATCATAATCCAATAGTTGCAAGCCACAAGCCTCGAAGGTCAATCACAGTATATATATAGTCGAGGTACCTTACTAGAATGGCCAGTTCATCCAACACATACTCACGACCAAGTAATGATACAGTTAACACTAGAATTCAACGATGCAGCTAGTACCAATAACATAGCAACGAGAGAAAATACCTTTCCAACCACGCCAAACGGCACAACCTCCTCATAATGGAGTTACCATCTTTATCTCACAATGACACATGATCATCAATAAACACATGTTTCTCCACACTTACCTCAACGAAAGGTTAAACTTTAAATCTACAAACAACATAATCACATAAAACGAAACCCTACGGAAGTAAGGTATTATTATACTCAACACTTATACACATACTTAGACAAGCACATTTAACAACGAAAACATACGAGTCATCTTTAAGGAAATATTGAAAATCATATCGATTCCTTTGAAAGTTAATTATAGATATTCATTCTGTACATAACGTCGATTACCAACTATTAAATCCACAAAACACGTAATGTATGGGCAAGATACTTGCCTCGATACCACGAGCAATGGAACACTGAACAGACACGGTCGGGTAGCTCCGAACAACCAAGAACGACCAATAACTCATCAACCCCACGAAAACTTTGAAAATAATATCACCACGAATCAATAACGCTAAACGGAATTCAAATCAACCCGAAAAACAACAAGAATCGAAGGGTTTCTTCAAGGAAAATAGAGAATCGAGTTCCGGGTGATAAAAATTGATAAATGAGTTACAAAACCCGAAGACCATGATCAATACAACAAGAATACAAAGAACAATTCATTAATATCGGACAAAATCAACGAATCAAGAAGAAACCCCAAAAAAAATACACAACTAGGGTTCTACGGAAGAAATACCTCGATCCGGCAAAGAACAAGGTTTTGATGTTGATCTAATCGACAAAGGCCTTCCAAAAGCCTTGGAAATGAGTAGGATCGGCCAAGAACATCTCTCCCTGTTGCACCCATCCGAGAGCCGCCACCAGGAGAAGAAAAATGTGAGAAATGAAGTCTGGCCCGTCACCAGGCCTATATATGGCCGACAGTGTTACGGCCGTAACCGGCAGTGCCTTACGGCCATAACTCGGCCAACTGCCTGTAGTGCATGCAATGGCCGAAGCCTTGCGTACGCAACGATCGAACCTTACGGCCGTAGTCGGCATAGCCTTACGGCCGTAGCCGAATTCCAGGGGCCAGTGACTGAAATCTACTGAGTCACTACTGCCGTAACTGGCTAGCGCTTAGCGGTCGTAACCTGGTGGATCTTACGGCCATAACCGAGTCCTCCCAGGCCAGGGTGTGCGGACGCCTTACGGCCATAATCGTCCAGGCCTTACGGCCGTAATCGGCCCAGCCAGCCCTCCGACTGCCCGGCTCGATACTCAACAACGTATCAATCACGCGAACGCACCGGCTATGATTCAAAACAATAACGAACAGGCTACAAAACTTAACGTACCAAAATACAAGCATGCGATTCCAAAGACGCGAATGACAACAGTCTGTTCGACCCAAGAAAATTCAACGAAACCGGAATGAAGATCTCGGGTATTACATTCTACCCCTCTTAAAAGGAGTTTCTCTCTCGAAACTTAAAACATATAAAGAACAACGCAAGGCAAACTCAAATAACACATGTTATCTGTTGTCGACAACCTGCAACGACTCACATGCAGCACGCAGCTGCTACCATCCAAAGCGCTACACCAGAACAGTAACAAAACACAACGAACGAAGATCAATACGATTAACCAACCCAACAGTACATCAATCAAAACGCGAGCTAATCGCTGAACAAATACGAAATTCCACAGCCCAAGGGTTGGAAGATCGAAAACGAAACTAATTTCCCGAACTTACGGAAATTACGAAGGAGTTTGAACGCTCAACAATCACGAAACGAGATCAACAAAAACCGAAGAATCAAACGATCGAACCACAACGGTCGAGGCAACAACAGTCGAACAATCATGTTCGAATCACGACGAACAATAAAACCCAAATAACAATCCCAAAGTTCACACTTCGACTCGAGACAATATATGATCCGGTGAAAACAACAAGATGTGCATTCACATAAGATCCACAGAAAATGGAACTGAATTCGAAAAAAGTCACAACGATAAATGGATTAACCCGAAACAATACCGCAACTCGTTCGAACAACAAAAAGTGAAGAGTAGAACAAGTTCAGAAAATATCGACGAACACAAACGAGTTGATAGGGTCGAACAAAACGAAAGCAAAAAAAATATGGGTATTACACTATATCACCTTTAAAAGAGGTTTCGTCCCCGAAACCTAAACAACAAGAACGGAGTGCTAGAATAACAACCTTCCCGGCAATATTCTCTTAGTCCCACATCTGATCTCCATGACCATATGTACCGCGGTCACGACCGCGTCCTCTGTCCCTCGGCATACTTAGGGGATTTTCACTCAATACAATGGCACAAATTTGCAAAAATAATATGCTAATGTACCAACTCAGCACGACATATCACATAATGTAACTAATAACAACTCGATAAGAAAAACCCACGAGGTATCCTTTTAAATGATATCATTTGAAAATTCTTGGATTTGTATGCTATTCAAAATAAAACTTTAAAAGTATTTTTGGTACCTCGGATTGTTTCATCAAAACTTGTAAACAACACACTTTAACCGTCTCATTTTGAAATCATTTGCAAAAAAATATTTTCTATGCAACCGGCACTGTCAAAATCACCACGCCACTACACACCAGCATCACCGTTAATAACAAACAAGATAACCACACAAGGTCATCAAACCATTCGTACATACTTTAATCAGTACATGAAACTTTTCCAAAACCGAGTTTGAAGTTTAAATCGGGTGAGATTTTTCATCTTTCACTATATATTTTTGAAAAAAAATCGTATTGGTTTTTGAAATAAAAAAAATTGTGTGAAAGATTTTTGAAAATCATGTACTCGAATTGTTTGAAAATACAACAATACGTTAAAAATCGTTTAAAAAAAATCCTCTTCAAAGATCAACGATGGTAATATTTTACAAATGTCCAAAGGCACTTTTAAACATCTCTTTCAAATACCGTCGAGGTTTTTTTTTGAGAATCCTAGGCCGGCTCGCACATTCCAGACAATTTCCAAAGTTCATACGAAGCCGCCGATTAATCGCACCATCAATAGTTTCGAAAAATTGATTTTCCACAACTTGCACAAACTTATGAAAATTTCAGAAAAGCGTTTTCGAACACACGCACGGCAGACATAATTTACCAATTTACTGAACAAAATCAATTATCACTTAGCCCAACGAAAAGTCATGACACACATTCATACAAAACAGTTGTCATTACTAGACAACACACAAAGAATGCAGTCACGAGTGATTGACTGCAAAGGTTAGGCCTAACGACTAGAAGAAATGTGGTTTTCTAGCCTCTGTCCAGGCCAATTAGCGCGCGCTACAACAGAGATAAGCGTGCGCTACTCATACCCCATTAGCTTGCGCTAGCCTCATACTTAGCGTGCGCTAACTGTTCTAATCAACAACATGATGGCAAACATATACAAGGCAATACTAGAATCGAAGGTTACAATTAAGCAAAAACGTATGAGAGTGAACGCCACCGATTCACATAAGTACAACATCTCACAAGCAACCATCAAAACACAAATGTCATTCAAAACCGAAATTTCACCTCTCAATAAAGAGGGCTGTCTCAACACATACATACTGATCGACTCAACATTCACATCACTATTTTAATCATAAAACTGGCACCACTGCCCAACAACGAGAACATTATCATGTTTTGAAAACTTATAATATGAGATCAAAATGAAATATCGGTAGTTTGAAGTCTCAATAATTTCGACCTTGAGGTCATCATACGGAAATCAAAATCCTCCCTTGGAGGACATTTTAAAAACTTACGTGACTCCCCGAAAGCCTTTCGAAAACATAAAATTCCAAGGTTGTTACTCTTGTAAGAAAACATTTTATACGAAGATACAATCAGCAATATCATTCTTTATTCTAGCACAAGCGGGAATCAACAAATATATGTCACTTACTCACGATGCACCTTTAAATACTACTACATAACACAGAATCACACAAGCTCGTATAGATCGTGGTACAACATGTAGTAGGGAGACTTGCATCCACAGATCACACGAAGATGGTGGATGCACCTTGATACTAATCACGGCCGACATCCCAGACGACTCGTCGCGACACGACTTAGGCAGACACAATCTGACAGGACAAGACACGACAATACCCGACTGGACCGACAGCCTAGGTTTCCGCAACCTAAGCTCTGATACCATAAATGTAACACCCCCCGAATCAAACTCGGAATATTACACGCCGCATACCCTCTCCCTGAGGATCCACCAGGCTTGACATCAAAACAACACATTACATTACATACCAACCTAATAAAACATCGAACTAATAGACCGATTTGGTCTTTCAACACTAACATAGAAGGCAAAAATACACATTTGTATCTCGACTCATACCCATGCAAGGGTAAAATACACTCATAACAAAAAGTACTAAAGTGGAAAAGACCATACAACGAAGTCCGATTGACTGCACCCAAAACTGGCCTTCGTGTGATTAGTATCATTCGTCTTCCATCATCCTTCGCACCGATCCTGTTTTTTGCTCCCAAAACCTGCATGTACCTGGACGTAGAACAGACATCCACCCCCCGAATACTCGGGGGTTAGCAAAACTCTACTGTTTTGCTAGTGCAAGTATAAAATACAAGTACAATCCATACACAACACATACCGAGAATACAACGAAAGACTTCCCGAGATATTTTGGTTAATTCAAATAGTTCAAGTCTTGAAAGTAGAAATGAAATAAGTAAGCACTTTGAAAACACTTCCAAGTCTCGGGGGTTTTGAAAATATTAGAAATTGAAAAGTTCTTAATTCCTCGAAAGCCACTTAGGGTCACACCCCAAAGTTCATTTTCCAAAATGCAAATCCGTTAACAAAACACGGGGTCCACGACCCAACCATTCCGGTCACAAAACACAGGGTCCACGACCCGATCCTACACTTCAATTCACTTACAAGGACACATTACATATAATACATTATTCTTATGCCATTCTAGTCAAACACCAAGACTCGATATATAATGTATCTCGCCCCCGAGCACAAAGCATTGTGATACTCCGGATAATATCACAATTAACGAAAACATCGACATCATCCTCAAGATGAAAACCACACCTGGTAACCCGCGACCATACGCCTTAGTATCGGCCCCTAGACGCCACGTCGAACGCTCCAGGTGGGAAACCACTTCCGCGGACGTACCTCTTAGTATCGGCCCCCAAACGCCCCGTCGAACGCTCCGAGTGAAAGATCAACGACACACGCACCCAAGTCCACTTCTGTGTCCGTACCCCTTAGTATCAACCCCCAAACGTCCCGTCGAACGCTACGGGTGGAAGGCCAACAACTCACACACACAAAAGATCATTATCCAATAGTTGCAAGCCATAAGCCTCGAAGGTCAATCACAGTATATATATAGTCGAGGTACCTTACTAGAATGGCCAGTTCATCCAACACATACTCACGAACAAGTAACGATATAGTTAACACTAGAATTCAATGATGCATCTAGTACCAATAACATAGCAACGAGAGAAAATACCTTTCCAACCACGCCGAACGGCACAACCTCCTCATAAGGGAGTTACCATCTTTATCTCACAATGACACATGATCATCAATAAACACATGTTTCCCCACACATACCTCAACGAAAGGTTAAACTTTAAATCTACAAACAACATAATCACATAAAACGAAACCCTACGGAAGTAAGGTATTATTATACTCAACACTAATACACATACTTAGACAAGCACATTTAACAACAAAAACATACGAGTCATCTTTAAGGAAATATTGAAAATCATATCGATTCCTTTGAAAGTTAATTATAGACATTCATTCGGTACATAAAGTCGATTACCAACTATTAAATCTACAAAACACGTAATGTATGGGCAAGATACTTGCCTCGATACCACGAGCAATGGAACACCGAACGGACACGGTCGGGTAGCTCCGAACTCCCAAGAACGACCAATAACTCATCAACCCCATGAAAACTTTGAAATTAATATCACCACGAATCAATAACGCTAAACGGAATTCGAATCAACCCGAAAAACAACAAGAATCCAAGGGTTTCTTCAAGGAAAATCGAGAATCGAGTTTCGGGTGATAAAAATCGATAAATGAGTTACAAAACCCAAAGACCATGATCAATACAACAAGAATACAAAGAACAATTCATTAATATCGTACAAAATCAACGAATCAAGAAGAAACCCCCAAAAAAATACACAACTAGGGATCTACAGAAGAAATACCTCGATCCGGCAAAGAACAAGGTTTTGATGTTGATCTAATCGACAAAGAACTTCCAAAAGCCTTGGAAATGAGTAGGATCGGCCAAGAACATCTCTCCCCATCGCACCCGTCCGAGAGCCGCCACCAGGAGAAGAAAAATGTGAGAAATGAAGTCTGGCCCGTCACCAGGCCTATATATGGCCGACAGTGTTACGGACGTAACCGGCAGTGCCTTACGGCCATAACTCGTCCAACTGCCAGTAGCACACGCAATGGCCGAAGCCTTGCATACGCAACGATCGAACCTTACGGCCATAGTCGGCATAGCCTTACGGCCGTAACCGAACTCCCAGGGGCCAGTGACTGAAATCTACTGAGTCACTACGGCCGTAACTGGCTAGCGCTTAGCGGACGTAACAAAACCTTACGGCCGTAACCTGATGGACCTTACGGCCATAACCGAGTCCTCCTAGGCCAGGGTGTGCGGACGCCTTACGGCCATAATCGGCCAGGCCTTACGGCTGTAATCGGCCTAGCCAGCCCTCCGACTGCCCGGCTCGATACTCGACGACGTATCAATCACGCGAACGCACCGGCTATGATTCAAAACAATAACGAACAGGCTACGAAACTTAACGTACCAAAATACAAGCATGCGATTCCAAAGACGCGGATGACAACAGTCTATTCGACCGAAGAAAATTCAACGAAACCAGAATGAAGATCTCGGGTATTACATTCTACCCCTCTTAAAAGGAGTTTCTCTCTCGAAACTTAAAACATATAAAGAACAACGCAAGGCAAACTCAAATAACACATCCTATCCGTTGTCGACAGCCTGCAACGACTCACATGCAGCACGTAGCTGCTACCATCCGAAGCGCTACACCAGAACAGTAACAAAACACAACGAACGAAGATCAATACGATTAACCAACCCAACAGTACATCAATCAAAACGCGAGATAATCGCTGAACAAATACGAAATTCCACAGCCCAAGGGTTGGAAGATCGAAAACGAAACTAATTTCCCGAACTTACGGAAATTACGAAGGAGTTTGAATGCTCAACAATCACGAAACGAGATCAACAAAAACCAGACAATCAAACGATCGAACCACAACGATCGAGGCAACAACAGTCGAACAATCATGTTCGAATCACGACGAATAATAAAACCCAAATAACAATCCCTAAGTTCACACTTCGACTCGAGACAATATATGATCCGGTGAAAACAACAAGATGTGCATTCACATAAGATCCACAGGAAATGGAACTGAACTCGAAAAAAGTCACAACGACAAATGGATTAACCCGAAACAATACCGCAACTCGTTCGAACAACAAAAAGTGAAGAGTAGAACAAGTCCAGAAAATATCGACGAACACAAACGAGTCGATAGGGTCGAACAAAACGAAAGCGAAAAAAATATGGGTATTACACCATATCACCTTTAAAAGAGGTTTCATCCCCGAAACCTAAACAACAAGAACGGAGTGCTAGAATAACAACCTTCCCGGCAATATTCTCTTGGTCCCTTATCTGATCTCCATGACCATCTATACCGCGGTCACGACCGCGTCCTCTGTCCCTCGGCATACTAAGCGTATTCTCACTCAATACGATGGCACAAATTTGCAAAAATAATATGTTAAGGTACCAACTCAGCACGACATATCACATAAGGTAACTAATAACAACTCGATAAGAAAAACCCACGAGGTATCCTTTTAAATGATATCATTTGAAAATCCTTGGATTTGTATGCTATTCAAAATAAAACTTTAAAAGTATTTTTGGTACCTCGGATTGTTTCATCAAAACTTGTAAACAACCGACTTTAACCATCTCATTTTGAAATCATTTGCAAAACAATATTTTCTGTGCAACCGGCACTGTCAAAATCATCACGCCACTACACACCAGCATCACCGTTAATAACAAACAAGGTAACCACACAAGGTCATCAAACCATTCGTACATACTTTAATCAGTCATGAAACTTTTCCAAAACCGAGTTTGAAGTTTAAATCGAGTGAGATTTTTCATCTTTCACTATATATTTTTGAAAAAAAAATCGTATTGGTTTTTGAAATAAAAAAAAAAATTGTGTGAAATATTTTTGAAAATCATGTACTCGATTTGTTTGAAAATACAACAATACGTTAAAAATCGTTTTCAAAAAAAAATCTTCTTCAAAGATCAACGATGGTAATATTTTAGAAATGTCCAAAGGCACTTTTAAAAATTTCTTTCAAATACCGTCGAGGTTTTATTTGAGAATTTAAGACCGGCTCGCACATTCCAGACAATTTCCAAAGTTCATACGAAGCCGCCGATTAATCGCACCGTCAAAGTAGTTTCCAAAAATTGATTTTCCACAACTTGCACAAACTTATGAAAGTTTCAGAAAAGCATTTTCGAACACACGCACGGCAAACATAATTTACCAATTTACTGAACAAAATCAATTATCACTTAGCGCAACGAAAGTCATAACAACACACATTCATACAAAACAGTTGTCATTACTAGACAACACACATAGAATGCAGTCACGGGTGATTGACTACAAAGGTTAGGCCTAACGGCTAAACGAAATGTGGTTCTCTAGCCTCTGTCTAGGCCAATTAGCACGCGCTACAACAGAGATAAGCATGCGCTAATCATACCCCATTAGCGTGTGCTAGCCTCATACTTAGCGTGCGCTAACTGTTCTAATCAACAACACGATGGCAGACATATACAAGGCAATACTAGAATCAAAGGTTACAATTAAGCAACAACATACGAGTCTGAACGCCAACGATTCACATAATTACAACATCTCACAAGCAACCATCAAAAGACAAATGTCATTCAAAACCGAAATTTTACCTCTAAATAAAGAGGGCTGTCTCAACATATATGTTGTTGCCCGAAATATTATCCGAAGATAGATATTGCTGGAATAGTCGAGCAACAGCAAATTGCGAGAGCACGTCAGTGGGAATGGAAATAACACAAAATTTGTCGGGTTTGTTAGGCCCGGGCTTGAATGCTCTCGTGAGATGTTATTAATAAGAATACGTTTGAGTACAAATATTAATTTAAGAATCTAATTACAATGAGTGTAAAAGATCCTATTTATCTAGCTCTTGAGCGAAGCTCTGCGTGTTCTTGTTCTCGTTTCTGCCGACCATCTCAGGATTGAGAGGTGCTGAGAGAGAGAAAAGCCGAGAGATAATTGTTGCCACGAGCGAGAATGCCAAGTTAAGAGCTGAGATAACCAGAGAATCAGAGAGTTCGAGAGTTAGAGACTCTTCCAAGTGTAGGCAGCCTTCTATTTATAGGAGTTGAGATGCTCTTTTATCTGGCGGGCGATTGCCTTCCTTGTAATATAATAAGGGGCGATCGTCTCTTCGCACATGGGTTGTCTGCCTGGAAGTCCGCGGGTTCTTTGGCGGCAGTGTGTGCGGTCGATGAGGACTGCACGCATCTGTGTCACCATCCCGGCGGTCCACTTGCACCTTTCGGCGGGTCTGTCGGTAGGTGAGAATATGCTGACAGGCTGTGGTCAATGATCCATGTTCTGCGGCGCCTTTTGCACATGTGGATCTCTGGACGAGCTTCGGCCTTTGCCGACTAGACGATCGCTGGCTTTGTGTGGCATGAGACGGTCGTCATTGGCGGGTACCAGGGTCGATCGCCAAGTGCCAAGAGATGATCGCCTTGGATGTCGATCGCTCGGCACTGGGTCTTGCCCTGGGACCCGAGATCGGCCAATTCTGTCTTGGCCATTTGACTCTTGCTCGGTCGCCCGGTCTCTGTGCCGATCGCCTGTCGAGGTGTATAATTCTCGACACAACAATTGCCCCCTAGCTTGCTCCGATGTTGAAGACATGGGGTGAGGTGGTTCTGGCGATCGTTGAGGATAAAGACGGGCGATCCGTTGAGCAGACTTTGGTCTCGGACTTTGGGCGATCTGATCGATTGGCGAGCTATCTTCGGTCTTGTACCTGCAATAAACAATTTTGCCGATCCCTCGTAGAAACTTGATAGTTTCGTCGTTGAGGAACCGTGCACAGTCGCGGAGTTCGATAGACCGACTCCATGACCATGTCTTATGCACGAGCGACATTGTCTGTCTCGTGACTCATTTTATTGTGAGGGTCCTCTGTTAGGCTGCGCCTCGCCTCGTATTTAAATGAAGGGCGTGCGGTCTTGGTCTGGAGAAGTCCTTGCGCGGGGCGTCGTCGGATGAATCGACTCCACGTACGTGGCTAGTTAGCTCTTTTCTACCTCGGATCGTCATGGTAGATGGCAATCCTCGACGGTATACGTTGAGACGGGGGTAGTGACACGTCGCATTCTCCGGGTCCATCAGGTTAGATGATGAACCTTTGAGGGCGGGCGAACGTGTCCACTGATTGATTTGGAGGGTCCTTCGACTACGCCCACCTCGTATTTAAACGAAGGGTGAGCGATCTCAGCCCAAAGGAACCTTGCATGGCCAAAGCAGTCGGTTCCATCGACCACCAGGACCATGGCTGCACTCTTCTACCTCGGATCGTCATGTTAGATGCCTATCGTCGACGGTGTACGTTATGCGGGGGAGGCGATCTCGTGCCTTAGTCCATCATGTAAGATGATGAACTGTAGAGGACGAGCGAGTCCTCCGTTTTGGATATGCTGCTTGATTTTGGCGATCGGGTCAGAAGACTGGTGATCGTCGTTCGGTCACCGATCGCGATTCTCACAGGTTGAGAAGTAACCTTTGCCTGGCCAGAAAGTCTACGGCTTTGGCGCGGAAAATCGCATAGGTCGGGGGGAGGTCCTTCGAAAGACCATGGAATCCCCCTAGGACCGCGTATAGGGCGATCTCGTCGCTTACGGGCTCGCCGCTGAGGATGATCTCATCTACCCGGTCGATGTAGTCTGCGTCGGACTCTTCATCCCCCTGGCTGATATGCATCATGTGATGGGGACCTTTCGGCCGAGCGACCTTGGCGGCGAAGTAAGCTGTGAAGCTGTTCGCCAGTTGATCAAAGGAATCGATGGATCGCGGCGGCAATGAGGTGTACCACCTGTGGGTAAGGTCGTCCAGCGTCAGTGGGAACATTCGGCATCTGGTTGCGTCTGATGCCCCACACCCGGTCATATAGATTCGGAACTTGCCCAGGTGAGTCTCGGGGTCCGACCTCCCCTCGTACAGAGGTGTTTACGTAGGAGCGATCTTACGCTGCACGGGGGCGAGCTCGATGTGGACCGCGAGTGGCTCGCTCGGCCCGGCATTCTTTCTCTTGGCGCCTGCCCCAGATTATAGGAGCGCCTTCATGTCGTCGAGCTGGCGTTGCATCGCGGCCATTGCTGTTGCTTGGTCGCTCGTGGTTCGGCTTCCGGAGCGGGAGATGAGGCGATCATGTACCGATCTCCTGACTCTGCGGTCGCCGACCTCAGTTCTTTGGCGAGGAGGAACCAGATGGCTGGCCTGCCTTCTGGGAGTCGGATATGCCGAACTCCTGGTGATGGACTCGAGCTCCGTCGTCTCGTGGCTGGGGCCAGATTGCCCCGATCGCCATGATGGGTCGCTGCCTAGGCGGCTGAAAATAGAGGTGCCCCGGCTTGCAAGTGCCTCTTCTTGTGAATTGGGGCCTCCTGGAGATCGCTGGGACATTAGCCCCTTGAACTTCCGTTTGGTCACGCGGCGGATGGCCGAGGGGGTCATAGCGGGCGGCGCGTTGAAAGCTCTCCGTCGCTCCCGTAGGATGGCCAAGGCTCCTTCAATCTATTCCGCAGTTTGGAACTGATCGAGCGAGAGGCTTGGGCCGTCCCTCGGGGGCGGGATCGAGAGTTTCGGACCGCGGCGGATGCCCTCCGCCATAGGCTGGGGCTCGGATTGAGACGGAATGAGGCGTCCGGCGGATCGGCCACCGGCTTTCTTCGATGTGGAGGCAGAAGTCATGATTCTGAAAGTTTTCTTTGAAGCGCAGTGAGTGTCACTTCAAGTATATGCCCCGGAGAACAGTGAGTGTTCTTCGAGATGGTAGAAATAAAAATGAGGGTTAAGATGCCCTCCTTCTAGCGCCAATTGTTGTTGCCCGAAATATTATCCGAAGATAGATATTGCTGGAACGGTCGAGCAATAGCAAATTGCGAGAGCACGTCAGTGGGAATGGAAATAACACAAGATTTGCCGGGTTTGTTAGGCCAGGGCTTGAATGCTCTCGCGAGATGTTATTAATAAGAATACGTTTGAGTACAAATATTAATGTAAGAATCTAATTACAATTAGTGTAAAAGATCCTATTTATCTAGCTCTTGAGCGAAGCTCTGCGTGTTCTTGTTCTCGTTTTTGCCGACCGTCTCAGGATTGAGAGGTGCTGAGAGAGAGAAAAGCCGAGAGATAGCTGTTGCCAAGAGTGAGAAAGCCAAGTTATGAGCTGAGATAACCAGAGAATCAGAGAGTCCGAGAGTTAGAGACTCTTCCAAATGTAGGCAGCCTTCTATTTATAGGAGCTGAGATGCTCTTTTATCTGGCGGGCGATCGCCTTCCTTGTAATATAATAAGGGGCGATCGTCTCTACGCACATGGGCTGTCTGCCTGGAAGTCCGCGGCTGTTGCTGGCAGCCAGCTTTGCGGTCCAATGAGGAGCCTACACGCGTCCTGTGTCGCTGTCCCGGGCGGTCCCACTTGCATCTTTCGGCGGGTCTGTCGGTAGGTGAGAAGATGCTGACAGGCTGTGGTCAATGATCCATGTTCTGCGGCGCCTTTTCCGGATCTGCACATGTGGGTCTCTGGACGAGCTTCGGCCTTTGCAGACTAGACGATCGCTGGCTTTGTGTGGCATGAGACAGGTCGTCATTAGCGGGTACCAGGGTCGATCGCCAAGTGCCAAGAGACGATCGCCTTGGATGTCGATCGCTCGGCACTGGGTCTTGCCCTGGGACCCGAGATCGTCCAATTCTGCCTTGTCCATTTGACTCTTGCTCGGTCGCCCGGTATCTGTGCCGATCGCCTGTCTAGGTGTATAATTCTCGACACAACAATATACATACCAATCGACTCAACATTCACATCACTATTTTAATCATAAAACTGGCACCACTGCCCAACAACGAGAACATCATCATGTTTTGAAAACTTAATAATATGAGATGAAAATGAAATATCAGTAGTTTGAAGTCTCAATAATTTCGACCTTGAGGTCATCATACGAAAATCAAAATCCTCCCTTGGAGGACATTTTAAAAATTTACGTGGCTCCCCGAAAGCCTTTCGAAAACATAAAATTCCAAGGTTGTTACTCTTGCAAGAAAACAGTTTATACGAAGATACAATCAGCAATATCATTCTTTATTCTAGCACAAGACGGGAATAAACAAATATAAGTCACTTACTCACGATGCACCTTTAAATACTACTACATAACACAGAATCACAGAGGCTCGTATAGCTCGTGGTACAACATGTAGTAGGGAGACTTACATCTACAGATCGCATGAAGATGATGGCTGCACCTTGATACTAATCACGGCCGACATCCCAGACGACGCGTCGTGACACGACTTAGGCAGACACAATCTGACAGGACGAAACACGACAATACCTGACTAGACCCGACAGCCTAGGTTTTCGCAATCTAAGCTCTGATACCATAAATGTAACACCCCCCGAATCAAACCGAGAATATTACACGCCGCAGACCCTCTCCCTGAGGATCCACCAGGTTAGACATCGAAACAACACATTACATTACATACCAACCTAATAAAACATTGAACTAATAGACCGATTTGGTCTTTCAACACTAACATACAAGTCAAAAATACACATTTCTATCTCAACTCATAACCATGCAAGGGTAAAATACACTCATAACAAGAAGTACTATAGCGGAAAAAACCATACAATGAAATCCGACTGACTGCACCCAAAACTGGCCTTCGTGTGATTAGTATCATTCGTCTTCCATCATCCTTCGCACCGATTTTGTTTTTTGCTCCCAAAACCTGTATGTACCTTGACGCAGAACAGACATCCACCCCCCGAATACTCGGGGGTTAGCAAAACTCCACTGTTTTGCTAGTGCAAGTATAAAATACAAGTGCGAGCCATACACAACGCATTCCGAGAATACAACGAAAGACTTCCCGAGATATTTTGGTTAATTTAAATAGTTCAAGTCTTGAAAGTAGAAATGAAACAAGTAAGCACTTTGAAAACACTTCCAAGTCTCGGGGGTTTTGAAAATATTAGAAATTGAAAAGTTCTTAATTTCTCGAAAGCCACTTAGGGTCACAGCCCCAAAGTTCATTTTCCAAAATGCAAATCCGTTAACAAAACACGGGGTCCACGACCCAACCATTCCGGTCATAAAACACAGGGTCCACGGCCCGATCCTCCACTTCAATTCACTAACAAGGACACATTACACATAATACATTATTCTTATGCCATTCTAGTCAAACACCAAGACTCGATATATAATGTATCTCGACCCTGAGCACAAAGCATTGTGATACTCCGGATAATATCACAATTAACGAAAACATCCACATCATCCTCAAGATGAAAACCACACCTGGTAACCCGCGACCATACCCCTTAGTATCGGCCCCCAGACGCCCCGTCGAACGCTCCGGGTGGGAAACCACTTCCGCAGCCGTACCCCTTAGTATCGGCCGCCAGACGCCCCGTCGAACGCTCCGGGTGGAAGATCAACGATACACGCACCCAAGTCCACTTTCGTGGTCGTACCCCTTAGTATCGACCCCCAAACGTCCCGTCGAATGCTCCGGGTGGAAGTACAACAACTCACACACCCAAAAGATCATAATCCAATAGTTGCAAGCCACAAGCCTCGAAGGTCAATCACAGTATATATATAGTCGAGGTACCTTACTAGAATGGCCAGTTCATCCAACACATACTCACGACCAAGTAACGATACAATTAACACTAGAATTCAACGATGCAGCTAGTACCAATAACATAGCAACGAGAGAAAATACCTTTCCAACCACGCCAAACGGCACAACCTCCTCATAAGGGAGTTACCATCTTTATCTCACAATGACACATGATCATCAATAAACACATGTTTCCCCACACATACCTCAACGAAAGGTTAAACTTTAAATCTACAAACAACATAATCATATAAAATGAAACCCTACGGAAGTAAGGTATTCTTATACTCAACACTAATACACATACTTAGACACGCACATTTAACAACGTAAACATACGGGTCATCTTTAAGGAAATATTTAAAATCATATCGATTCCTTTGAAAGTTAATTATAGACATTCATTCGGCACATAACGTCGATTACCAACTATTAAATCCACAAAACACGTAATGTGTTGGCAAGATACTTACCTCGATACCATGAGAAATGGAACACCGAACAGACACGGTCGGGTAGCTCCGAACTCCCAAGAACGACCAATAACTCGTCAACTCCATGAAAATTATGAAAATAATATCACCACGAATCAATAACGCTAAACGGAATTCGAATCAACTCGAAAAACAACAAGAATCCAAGGGTTTCTTCAAGGAAAATCGAGAATCGAGTTCCGAGTGATAAAAATTGATAAATGAGTTACAAAACCTGAAGACCATGATCAATACAACAATAATACAAAGACCAATTCATTAATATCGGACAAAATCAACAAATCATGAAGAAACACCAAAAAAATACACAACTAGGGTTCTACGGAAGAAATACCTCGATCCGGCAAAGAACAAGGTTTTGATGTTGATCTAATCGACAAAGGCCTTCCAAAAGCCTTGGAAATGAGTAGGATCGGCCAAAAACATCTCTCCCCGTCGCACCCGTCCGAGAGCCGCCACCAGGAGAAGAAAAATGTGAGAAAGGAAGTCTGGCCCGTCACGAGGCCTATATATGGCCGGCAGTGTTACGGCCGTAACTGGCAGTGCCTTACGGCCATAACTCGGCCAACTGCCTGTAGCGCACGCAATGGCGAAGCCTTGCGTACGCAACGATCGAACCTTACGGCCGTAGTCGGCATAGCCTTACGGCCGTAACCGAACTCCCAGGGGCCACTAACTAAAATCTATCGAGTCACTACCGCCGTAACCGGCTGGCCCTTAGCGGCCGTAACAAAACCTTACGGCCGTAACCTAATGGACCTTACGGCCGTAACCGAGTCCTCCCAGGCCAGGGTGTGCGGACGCCTTACGGTCGTAATTGGTCAGGCCTTACGGCGGTAATCGGCCCAGCCAGCCCTCCGACTGCCCAGCTCGATACTCGACGACGTCTCGATCACGCGAACGCACCGGCTATGATTCAAAACAATAACGAACAGGCTACGAAACTTAACGTACCAAAATACAAGCATGCGATTCCAAAAACGCGGATGACAACAGTCTGTTCGACCGAAAAAAATTCAACGAAACCGGAATGAAGATCTCGGGTATTACATTCTACCCCTCTTAAAAGGAGTTTCTCTCTCGAAACTTAAAACATATAACGAACAACGCAAAGCAAATTCAAATAACACACGCTATCCGTTGTCGACAACCTGCAACGACTCACATGCAGCACGCAGCTGCTACCATCCAAATCGCTACTCCAGAACAGTAACAAAACACAACGAACGAAGATCAATACGATTAACCAACCCAACCGTACATCAATCAAAACGCAAGCTAATCGCTGAACAAATACGAAATTCCACAGCCCAAGGGTTGGAAGATCGAAAACGAAACTAATTTCCCAAACTTACAGAAATTACGAAGGAGTTTGAACACTCAACAATCACGAAATGATATCAACAAAAACCGAACAATCAAACGATCGAGGCAAGAACAGTCGAACAATCATTTTCGAATCAAGACGAACAATAAAACCCAAATAACAATCCCAAAGTTCACACTTCGACTCGAGACAATACATGATCCGGTGAAAACAATAAGATGTGCATTCACATAAGATCCATAGGAAATGGAACCGAATTCGGAAAAAGTCACAACGACAAATGGATTAACCCGAAACAATACCGCAACTCGTTCGAACAACAAAAAGTGAAGAGTAGAACAAGTCCGGAAAATATCGAAGAACACAAATGAGTCGATAGGGTCGAACAAAATGAAAGCGAAAAAAATATGGGTATTACACCATATCACCTTTAAAAGAGGTTTCATCCCCGAAACCTAAACAACAAGAACGGAGTGCTAGAACAACCTTCCCGGCAATATTCTCTTGGTCCCGCATCTGATCTCCATGACCATCTATACCGCGGTCACGACCGCGTCCTCTATCCCTCGGCATACTAAGCGGATTCTCACTCAATACGATGGCACAAATTTACAAAAATAATATGCTAAGGTACCAACTCAGCACGACATATCACATAAGGTAACTAATAACAACTCGATAAGAAAAACCCACGAGGTATCCTTTTAAATGATATCATTTGAAAATCCTTGGATTTGTATGCTATTCAAAGTAAAACTTTAAAAGTATTTTTGGTACCTCGGATTGTTTCATCAAAACTTGTAAACAACCGACTTTAACCGTTTCATTTTGAAATTATTTGCAAAACAATATTTTCTGTGCAAACGGCACTATCAAAATCACCACGCCACTACAAACCAGCATCACCGTTAATAACAAAAAAGGTAACCACACAAGGTCATCAAACCATTCGTACATACTTTAATCAGTACATGAAACTTTTCCAAAACCGAGTTTGAAGTTTAAATCGAGTGAGATTTTTCATCGTTCACTATATATTTTTGAAAAAAAATCTTATTGGTTTTTGAAATAAAAAAAATTGTGTGAAAGATTTTTGAAAATCATGTACTCGATTTGTTTGCAAATACAACAATACGTTAAAAATCGTTTTCAAAAAAAAAATCCTCTTCAAAGATCAACGACGGTAATATTTTACAAATGTCCAAAGGGACTTTTAAACATCTCTTTCAAATACCGTCGAGGTTTTATTTGAGAATCCTAGGCCGGCTCCACATTCCAGACAATTTCCAAAGTTCATACGAAGCCTCGATTAATCGCACCATCAAAGTAGTTTCCAAAAATTGATTTTCCACAACTTGCACAAACTTATGAAAGTTTCAGAAAACCGTTTTCGAACACACACACACGGCAGACATAATTTACCAATTTACTGAACAAAATCAATTATCACTTAGCGCAACGAAAGTCATAACACACATTCATACAAAACAGTTGTCATTACTAGAAAACACACATAGAATGCAGTCACGGGTGATTGACTGCAAAGGTTAGGCCTAACGGCTAAAAGAAATGTGATTCTCTAGCCTCTGTCCAGACCAATTAGCGCGCGCTACAACAGAGATAAGCGTGCGCTACTCATACCCCATTAGCGTGCGCTAGCCTCATACTTAGCGTGCGCTAACTGTTCTAATCAACAACATGATGGCAAACATATACAAGGCAATACTAGAATCGAAGGTTACAATTAAGCAACAACATACGAGTCTGAACGCCACGATTCACATAATTACAACATCTCCCAAGCAACCATCAAAAGACAAATGTCATTCAAAACCGAAATTTCACCTCTCAATAAAGAGGGCTGTCTCAACAGATACATACCGATCGACTCAACATTTACATCACTATTTTAATCATAAAACTCGCACCACTGCCCAACAACAAGAACATCATCATGTTTTGAAAACTTATAATATGAGATGAAAATGAAATATCGTAGTTTGAAGTCTCAATAATTTCGACCTTGAGGTCAACATACGAAAATCAAAATCCTCCCTTGGAGGACATTTTAAAAATTTACGTGACTCCCCGAAAGCCTTTCGAAAACTTAAAATTCCAAGGTTGTTACTCTTGCAAGAAAACAGTTTATACGAAGATACAATCAGCAATATCATTCTTTATTCTAGAACAAGACGGGAATAAACAAATATATGTCACTTACTCACGATGCACCTTTAAATACTACTACATAACACAGAATCACAGAGGCTCGTATAGCTCGTGGTACAACATGTAGTAGGGAGACTTACATCTACAGATCGCATGAAGATGATGGCTGCACCTTGATACTAATCACGGCCGACATCCCAGACGACGCGTCGTGACACGACTTAGGCAGACACAATCTGACAGGACGAAACACGACAATACCTGACTAGACCCGACAGCCTAGGTTTTCGCAATCTAAGCTCTGATACCATAAATGTAACACCCCCCAAATCAAACCGAGAATATTACACGCCGCAGACCCTCTCCCTGAGGATCCACCAGGTTAGACATCGAAACAACACATTACATTACATACCAACCTAATAAAACATTGAACTAATAGACCGATTTGGTCTTTCAACACTAACATACAAGTCAAAAATACACATTTCTATCTCAACTCATAACCATGCAAGGGTAAAATACACTCATAACAAGAAGTACTATAGCGGAAAAAACCATACAATGAAATCCGACTGACTGCACCCAAAACTGGCCTTCGTGTGATTAGTATCATTCGTCTTCCATCATCCTTCGCACCGATCCTGTTTTTTGCTCCCAAAACCTGTATGTACCTTGACGCAGAACAGATATCCACCCCCCGAATACTCGGGGGTTAGCAAAACTCCACTGTTTTGCTAGTGCAAGTATAAAATACAAGTGCGAGCCATACACAACGCATTCCGAGAATACAACGAAAGACTTCCCGAGATATTTTGGTTAATTCAAATAGTTCAAGTCTTGAAAGTAGAAATGAAACAAGTAAGCACTTTGAAAACACTTCCAAGTCTCGGGGGTTTTGAAAATATTAGAAATTGAAAAGTTCTTAATTTCTCGAAAGCCACTTAGGGTCACAGCCCCAAAGTTCATTTTCCAAAATGCAAATCCGTTAACAAAACACGGGGTCCACGACCCAACCATTCCGGTCATAAAACACAGGGTCCACGGCCCGATCCTCCACTTCAATTCACTAACAAGGACACATTACACATAATACATTATTCTTATGCCATTCTAGTCAAACACCAAGACTCGATATATAATGTATCTCGACCCTGAGCACAAAGCATTGTGATACTCCGGATAATATCACAATTAACGAAAACATCCACATCATCCTCAAGATGAAAACCACACCTGGTAACCCGCGACCATACCCCTTAGTATCGGCCCCCAGACGCCCCGTCGAACGCTCCGGGTGGGAAACCACTTCCGCAGCCGTACCCCTTAGTATCGGCCGCCAGACGCCCCGTCGAACGCTCCGGGTGGAAGATCAACGATACACGCACCCAAGTCCACTTTCGTGGTCGTACCCCTTAGTATCGACCCCCAAACGTCCCGTCGAATGCTCCGGGTGGAAGTACAACAACTCACACACCCAAAAGATCATAATCCAATAGTTGCAAGCCACAAGCCTCGAAGGTCAATCACAGTATATATATAGTCGAGGTACCTTACTAGAATGGCCAGTTCATCCAACACATACTCACGACCAAGTAACGATACAATTAACACTAGAATTCAACGATGCAGCTAGTACCAATAACATAGCAACGAGAGAAAATACCTTTCCAACCACGCCAAACGGCACAACCTCCTCATAAGGGAGTTACCATCTTTATCTCACAATGACACATGATCATCAATAAACACATGTTTCCCCCCACATACCTCAACGAAAGGTTAAACTTTAAATCTACAAACAACATAATCATATAAAATGAAACCCTACGGAAGTAAGGTATTCTTATACTCAACACTAATACACATACTTAGACACGCACATTTAACAACGTAAACATACGGGTCATCTTTAAGGAAATATTTAAAATCATATCGATTCCTTTGAAAGTTAATTATAGACATTCATTCGGCACATAACGTCGATTACCAACTATTAAATCCACAAAACACGTAATGTGTTGGCAAGATACTTACCTCGATACCATGAGAAATGGAACACCGAACAGACACGGTCGGGTAGCTCCGAACTCCCAAGAACGACCAATAACTCGTCAACTCCATGAAAATTATGAAAATAATATCACCACGAATCAATAACGCTAAACGGAATTCGAATCAACTCGAAAAACAACAAGAATCCAAGGGTTTCTTCAAGGAAAATCGAGAATCGAGTTCCGAGTGATAAAAATTGATAAATGAGTTACAAAACCTGAAGACCATGATCAATACAACAATAATACAAAGACCAATTCATTAATATCGGACAAAATCAACAAATCATGAAGAAACACCAAAAAAATACGCAACTAGGGTTCTACGGAAGAAATACCTCGATCCGGCAAAGAACAAGGTTTTGATGTTGATCTAATCGACAAAGGCCTTCCAAAAGCCTTGGAAATGAGTAGGATCGGCCAAGAACATCTCTCCCCGTCGCACCCGTCCGAGAGCCGCCACCAGGAGAAGAAAAATGTGAGAAAGGAAGTCTGGCCCGTCACGAGGCCTATATATGGCCGGCAGTGTTACGGCCGTAACTGGCAGTGCCTTACGGCCATAACTCGGCCAACTGCCTGTAGCGCACGCAATGGCGAAGCCTTGCGTACGCAACGATCGAACCTTACGGCCGTAGTCGGCATAGCCTTACGGCCGTAACCGAACTCCCAGGGGCCACTAACTAAAATCTATCGAGTCACTACGGCCGTAACCGGCTGGCCCTTAGCGGCCGTAACAAAACCTTACGGCCGTAACCTAATGGACCTTACGGCCGTAACCGAGTCCTCCCAGGCCAGGGTGTGCGGACGCCTTACGGTCATGTCGGTCGGAGCCTTACGGCGATGTCGGCCCGGCCGACCCTCCATTGCCCATTTCGATACTCGACGACGTCTCGATCACGCGAACGCACCGGCTATGATTCAAAACAATAACGAACAGGCTACGAAACTTAACGTACCAAAATACAAGCATGCGATTCCAAAAACGCGGATGACAACGATCATTCGTGAAAAAAATTCAACGAAACCGGAATGAAGATCTCGGGTATTACATTCTACCCCTCTTAAAAGGAGTTTCTCTCTCGAAACTTAAAACATATAACGAACAACGCAAAGCAAATTCAAATAACACACGCTATCCGTTGTCGACAACCTGCAACGACTCACATGCAGCACGCAGCTGCTACCATCCAAATCGCTACTCCAGAACAGTAACAAAACACAACGAACGAAGATCAATACGATTAACCAACCCAACCGTACATCAATCAAAACGCGAGCTAATCGCTGAACAAATACGAAATTCCACAGCCCAAGGGTTGGAAGATCGAAAACGAAACTAATTTCCCAAACTTACAGAAATTACGAAGGAGTTTGAACGCTCAACAATCACGAAATGATATCAATAAAAACCGAACAATCAAACGATCGAGGCAAGAACAGTCGAACAATCATTTTCGAATCACGGCGAACAATAAAACCCAAATAACAATCCCAAAGTTCACACTTCGACTCGAGACAATATATGATCCGGTGAAAACAATAAGATGTGCATTCACATAAGATCCATAGGAAATGGAACCGAATTCGGAAAAAGTCACAACGACAAATGGATTAACCCAAAACAATACCGCAACTCGTTCGAACAACAAAAAGTGAAGAGTAGAACAAGTCCGGAAAATATCAACGAACACAAATGAGTCGATAGGGTCGAACAAAATGAAAGCGAAAAAAATATGGGTATTACACCATATCACCTTTAAAAGAGGTTTCATCCCCGAAACCTAAACAACAAGAACGGAGTGCTAGACAACCTTCCCGGCAATATTCTCTTGGTCCCGCATCTGATCTCCATGACCATCTATACCGCGGTCACGACCGCGTCCTCTATCCATCGGCATACTAAGCGGATTCTCACTCAATACGATGGCACAAATTTGCAAAAATAATATGCTAAGGTACCAACTCAGCACGACATATCACATAAGGTAACTAATAACAACTCGATAAGAAAAACCCACGAGGTATCCTTTTAAATGATATCATTTGAAAATCCTTGGATTTGTATGCTATTCAAAGTAAAACTTTAAAAGTATTTTTGGTACCTCGGATTGTTTCATCAAAACTTGTAAACAACCGACTTTAACCGTCTCATTTTGAAATTATTTGCAAAACAATATTTTCTGTGCAAACGGCACTATCAAAATCACCACGCCACTACAAACCAGCATCACCGTTAATAACAAAAAAGGTAACCACACAAGGTCATCAAACCATTCGTACATACTTTAATCAGTACATGAAACTTTTCCAAAACCGAGTTTGAAGTTTAAATCGAGTGAGATTTTTCATCGTTCACTATATATTTTTGAAAAAAAATCGTATTGGTTTTTGAAATAAAAAAAATTGTGTGAAAGATTTTTGAAAATCATGTACTCGATTTGTTTGCAAATACAACAATACGTTAAAAATCGTTTTCAAAAAAAAATCCTCTTCAAAGATCAACGACGGTAATATTTTACAAATGTCCAAAGGGACTTTTAAACATCTCTTTCAAATACCGTCGAGGTTTTATTTGAGAATCCTAGGCCGGCTCGCACATTCCAGACAATTTCCAAAGTTCATACGAAGCCGTCGATTAATCGCACCATCAAAGTAGTTTCCAAAAATTGATTTTCCACAACTTGCACAAACTTATGAAAGTTTCAGAAAACCGTTTTCGAACACACACACACGGCAGACATAATTTACCAATTTACTGAACAAAATCAATTATCACTTAGCGCAACGAAAGTCATAACACACATTCATACAAAACAGTTGTCATTACTAGACAACACACATAGAATGCAGTCACGGGTGATTGACTACAAAGGTTAGGCCTAACGGCTAAAAGAAATGTGATTCTCTAGCCTCTGTCCAGACCAATTAGCGCGCGCTACAACAGAGATAAGCGTGCGCTACTCATACCCCATTAGCGTGCGCTAGCCTCATACTTAGCGTGCGCTAACTGTTCTAATCAACAACATGATGGCAAACATATACAAGGCAATACTAGAATCGAAGGTTACAATTAAGCAACAACATACGAGTCTGAACGCCACGATTCACATAATTACAACATCTCCCAAGCAACCATCAAAAGTCAAATGTCATTCAAAACCGAAATTTCACCTCTCAATAAAGAGGGCTGTCTCAACAGATACATACCGATCGACTCAACATTCACATCACTATTTTAATCATAAAACTGGCACCACTGCCCAACGACAAGAACATCATCATGTTTTGAAAACTTATAATATGAGATGAAAATGAAATATCGGTAGTTTGAAGTCTCAATAATTTCGACCTTGAGGTCAACATACGAAAATCAAAATCCTCCCTTGGAGGACATTTTAAAAATTTACGTGACTCCCCGAAAGCCTTTCGAAAACTTAAAATTCCAAGGTTGTTACTCTTGCAAGAAAACAGTTTATACGAAGATACAATCAGAAATATCATTCTTTATTCTAGAACAAGACGGGAATAAACAAATATATGTCACTTACTCACGATGCACCTTTAAATACTACTACATAACACAGAATCACAGAGGCTTGTATAGCTCGTGGTACAACATGTAGTAGGGAGACTTACATCTACAGATCGCATGAAGATGATGGCTGCACCTTGATACTAATCACGGCCGACATCCCAGACGACGAATCGTGACACGATTTAGGCAGACACAATCTGACAGGACAAGACACGACAATACCCAACTGGACCCGACAGCTTAGGTTTCCGCAACCTAAGCTCTGATACCATAAATGTAACACCCCCAGAATCAAACCTGGAATATTACACGCCGCAGACCCTCTCCGTGAGGATCCACCACGCTAGACATCGAAACAACACATTACATTACATACCAACCTAATAAAACATTAAACTAATAGACCGATTTGGTCTTTCAACACTAACATACAAGTCAAAAATACACATTTCTATCTCGACTCATACCCATGCAAGGGTAAAATACACTCATAACAAGAAGTACTACAGCGGAAAAGACCATACAACGAACTCCGACTAATTGCACCCAAAACTGGCCTTCGTGTGATTAGTATCATTCGTCTTCCATCATCCTTCGCACTGATCCTATTTTTTGCTTCCAAAACCTGCATGTACCTGGACGCCAGACATCCACCCCCCCGAATACTCGGGGGTTAGCAAAACTCCACTGTTTTGCTAGTGCAAGTATAAAATACAAGTACGAGCCATACACAACACATTCCTAGAATACAACGAAAGACTTCCCGAGATATTTTGGTTAATTCAAATAGTTCAAGTCTTGAAAGTAGAAATGAAACAAGTAAGCGCTTTGAAAACACTTCCAAGTCTCGGGGGTTTTGAAAATATTAGAAATTGAAAAGTTCTTAATTCCTCGAAAGCCACGTAGGGTCACAGCCCCAAAGTTCATTTTCCAAAATGCAAATCCGTTAACAAAACACGGGGTCCACGACCCAACCATTCCGGTCACAAAACACAGGGTCCACGACCCGATCCTCCACTTCAATTCACTTACAAGGACACATTACACAATACATTATTCTTTTGCCATTCTAGTCAAACACTAAGACTCGATATATAATGTATCTCGACCCCGAGCACAAAGTATTGTGATACTTCGGATAATATCACAATTAACGAAAACACCCACATCATCCTCAATATGAAAACCACACATGGTAACCCGCGACTGTACCCCTTAGTATCGGCCCCCAGACGCCCCGTCGAACGCTCCGGGTGGGAAACCACTTCCGAGGCCGTACCCCTTAGTATCGGCCCCCAGACGCCCCGTCGAACGCTCCGGGTGAAAGATCAACGACACACGCACCCAAGTCCACTTCCGTGGCCGTACCCCTAAGTATCGACCCCCAGACGTCCCATCAAACGCTCTGGGTGGAAGGACAACAACTCACACACCCAAAAGATCATAATCCAATAGTTGCAAGCCACAAGCCTCGAAGGTCAATCGCAGTATATATATAGTTGAGGTACCTTACTAGAAAGGCCAGTTCATCCAACACATACTCACGACCAAGTAACGACACTAGAATTCAACGATGCAGCTAGTACCAATAACATAGCAACGAGAGAAAATACTTTTCCAACCACGCCGAACGGCACAACCTCCTTATAAGGGAGTTACCATCTTTATCTCACAATGACACATGATCATCATTAAACACATGTTTCCCCACACATACCTCAACGAAAGGTTAAACTTTAAATCTGCAAACAACATAATCACATAAAACGAAACCCTACGGAAGTAAGGTATTCTTATACTCAACACTAATACACATACTTATACAAGCACATTTAACAACAAAAACATACGAGTCATCTTTAAGAAAATATTGAAAATCATATCGAACCTTTGAAAGTTAATTATAGACATTCATTCGGCACATAACGTCGATTACCAACTATTAATTCCACAAAACACGTAATGTATGCACAAGATACTTGCCCCGATACCACGAGCAATAGAACACCGAACGGACACGGTCGGGTAGCTCCGAACTCCCAAGAATGACCAATAACTCGTTAACTCCCCAAAAACTTTGAAAATAATATCACCATGAATCAATATTGCTAAACGGAATTCGAATCAACCCTGTTGGCCACTAAGTATACTGGATACAGTTTGGGAAATAGTTTAAACAACAAACTGTATGGATTTTAAATCTGAGTGCGTAGCGGAAGTCTTGGATACAGTACGTTGCTGTGGATACAGCAACTAAATGTATAGAGTATACTTACTTAATCACAGTAATTAAAACAGTAAAAGCTGAATGTAAATAACATAGTAATTAAAGTGGTTCGAGGTAAACCCCTCTACGTCCACTGGTCCTCCACACAGGAGTAAAAAGTTTATTATAATTACTACGTACACAACTACGTAATTATAACAACACACACAATCAATATATCGTTCACACAGATTGATATAAAGATCTTAGCTTCAACCGTTCACACAGATTGGTTTTGAGCTAATGCTTTGACTTGCTTCCTTACACATAGTTTTGAAGCTTCGTCTTCTTCAATGCAAATCCTTCACACACAGTTCCGGAGAAGCACAGATTGTTCAGTCCACACAGGGCTGTTTGTTCAAAGTATAGAACAGATTGGTGAACAACAACTTTGACTTTAAGAGCTTTCAGCTGATGAAGTGTTGTTCAGAATGATGAGCACTGTATATCTCTTTTGATCTGAGTTGCAGTAAGCTTTGGAGATATGTTTTGCTCTGATAATGATTTCGATAGCTTGGGTTTTTGGTAACTGATCTTTAATGCCTTCATAAGATATATATAGTCTTTGAAATATATATCCGTTGAGATGTATCCGTGTGAATGAGATTCCGTTCCAACGGGATTATAGCACGATCCGGATTTAGCGGGATTTTGAAGATCTGTTGACTGACAGTATTTAAATACTTTATCCTTGAGTATTTAAATACTTCTTTATTCAACGGGACTTGACTTCTGGAGATTCCTTCTTTGTCCTGTTTTGAGCTGTATGGAGGATAACTGTATGAGATTCGAGACAATTTCCATACTAGGTCTTTTATGAGACTTCTTGCTGTACTGAAGGTCTTCACTATATGCTGATTCGAGGTAGGTCTTCGATACAGGATAATACCTCAAAGCTTCGATACAGTTTCCTTTACTGTATTCGGATTGGCATATATGTCAAAACCTCCTTATCAAATACCATTCGATACAGGGATCGGATATCCCGGCTGTTTCGATACAGGGTCTTTGTTTTCCCAACAATTTCCCCCTTTTTGACAATTTGCCAAGACTTACTTCTTTAACTTTTCAAGTCTTCTTGATGATGCCAAAACCTTCTTCATGAAGCGATCTTCTTTTGATGACTTCTGGCAGATTTCTTGGTCTTTCGTAAAAAGGTCTGTCTTAGTCTAAATGATGAACTGCTCGCAGGCAAGTTCTATACAGTTTAAGGGTTATTTACAACTTAAGCTTATGATTGGCGCGCAGGCACAATCTTTACAATGTATTCTAAGCTTACAACTGAAATTATGAACTGTTCGTAGACTAGTTCGTACAGCTTTATTTTCAATCAAGTTATCTAACTTGAGTTTGTTTATCAAACAATTTAAGTAATCATACATGAACACAGTAGATTACGAGTTCTAATCTTTCAAGACAAACAAACACTTTTATTTGATATTCAAAATGAATTGAGTACAGAGTTTGCTGTTTCGAAGAGAAATTACAAAACAAAAATAATATACAGAGATTTCAGCTCCTATCTATAGTCCGCATGCCTCCATGGCTTTTTCCCTGGGTTATTCTCGGTACCACGCCACCAGTTCTGAAGAGAATCATTGCCTCGATCCAGGTATATAGCTCTTCATTCAGAGGATCTGTCAAAGGCAAGAATCCAGTCTTCTGGATGGGTGATCCGATCTCCTCTTCTGTGTTTGGATTTCATCTCGATTTGGAGAGGGAGTTTTCCGTCTTCTAACATCTTCGTAAATTTGTCTGCGGCCTCCGCTAACGTTTTATAGTTCTTGAAGATGGCGGATTCCCTGATGAGTTTGACAAAGTATCTCATCGATTCGTTCTTCCTCGAATGCTTCACTTCGTCGGCGGTAGGGTGGCGGTTGGTCGGCAGACGAATCTCGAAGGTCTTTGAATTAGGCTTTGCCACGGAACATTCGGATCATGAAATTCAGGTCGGGAGCACGAAATATTAAAACTTTGGGAGGAGGTGCTAGTTTGTTCAACTCGGCGGTGATCTTTGTTTTGAGCAGCCTCAAATTCCCTTTCTTGCTGAATCCTGATTCTCCTAGCAGCTTCTCTTGCCTCTTCCCCCTTTTTGGCTTCATCAAGACCTTTTAGGATTTCCAGTGCAGCATCCTGTTTTGTCTCGATGTTAGACATTCTCTCTACGAGGGAGGAAAGCGTCTGCGACATGTCTTTGATACATTTGTCGTGATCGCGCAATTGAGAGCTGTTTTCAATCATGGCATATGCGGTCTTGGCTTCAGCTATTCGTGTTTTGGTTGCTTCTTCCTTCAGGAGTTGCTCCTGCTTGTCTTCCATGATTTTCAAAGCTTGTTTGAAAACTTCGGGCAGAATCACGAATGCTTCGACAACACAAGATACTTCATGTTGTAGAGTGGTCATCTCCTCCACGGCAGAAGTATGCATCCAATTCAATGCTTTCTCAACGGAAGACAAAGCATTCACTGCATCCTGAATGAATACAGTTTGAATACCAAGTCCACGCAGGCGCTCTTTCCTAGCGGCAGAAATCGGAGAATCTGGTTGAGCAAAGTCTCCAGAGTTGTTCAACCTTCTTACATTCACGGATGGGCGTGAGGTAAGTTGGACATCCTCAGGTTCGATACCGTCCTCGGATTCCACGGTTGAAGGGCGGGAGCAGCTTGTTCTGGTTCGGCGGCAGAGGGTTGAGTGGTTTCTTGTTGCGAATTATCTTCAGTAGACATGGAAACAGGAGGGACTGAATCCTCCTGTTGTTTTTCGGGTACGACCTCTTCGGTGGCAGCAGGCTCAGGTGCCTGTTCCAAAATTTCTTCAACTTCCTCGACTGGAGGGACTGATTCCTCTTCGTCGGGAATGTTCTCATGCTGTGGCAAAGGGGGATTGTTCTGGGTTGATGGCCCTTCGTCGTCTTTGGGTGGAGAGGCGTCTCTAGCTTCAGCCTCTTCACGACTCATCCTCAGACCAGCTTGAAAAGCATCGTCGTCGTCGTCTGAGTCATGATCTTCGTCGTCTTTTGGATTAGCGGGAGAGTCCTCTGACTTGTTCTTTCCTTTCCTCCGAGCGTCAGATTTGTGCAGAAGATGGCTTTCAATTATTTCCTTGCACGATGAATTGTCCCATCGGATCAGGGCCTCAATTTCTGTTGAGTCCGTCACTTCTGAGATGAATTTTTCTTCTTGGCTCCAATAGCTCCAGTTGTATAGTGTTTCGTACGGAGCTAGCCTATAGCCTTTCCATTGCAAAAATCTTTCGTAGGCATGTTCAATTTGGACAGAGAGAAGGGTCTGATTAATAATCGAGTCAGGGGAGGGACTGCGTACAACGTCTGGAGACGCTGTAGCGAGGGATTCCTGTACAGGTATGGGATCCTGTATGGAAGTGGGATTCCTTACAGGGGATGGTGCCCTGAAGGAAGATGGATCCTGTACGGGTGTGGGATCCCGCAGAGGAGAAGTAGCTTTTGGCTCCAAATGGGCAGCCGACTCGCTAAAGTCTTGTTCGTTGGCAGATGTCTCATTATCCGTCGTAGCCGCCAAAAGCTCGAGATCTACTGTCGATACAGTAGGAGACACCTCTTCCACAGGGGTTGGGCCCTGGGGTTGTTTTTCAGTGCGTTGAGCCACGGGGGAGACTTCTTCAGAGGGCTTGGCAGATTTGACTTTCGAAAGCCTCCTAAGTCTCTTCTTGGGCTTCTCACCAGCAATGCGTTTCTTGCTGTGAGATCTCTTTCTCTTCTTTGAAGATTCCACTTCTTGGAACTTCAAGGATTCATCTCTTGGATTATCAGAAATTGGCATATGTCTGGTTCTCGGGTGGTTGCAAGACAAGGTGCTCTGGTTATACGTAGTAGGCTTGACGCCTCCTAAGTATATCCTTGAGCTATTCTTCTTCACATCGGCGGATTGCGTTAGTCCGCATTTCGTCAGGATATGGTTCAACATTAAACCAAAAGATTTCTTCTGGGTGGCAGGTTTGCACACCTCCTCTTGTAGGCGCTTCAGGATTATCTGGCACCAATTGACCTTTTCATAGGTCAGAATAGCCACCATCATCCTGAACCTCAAGTTGGTACACATTTCGAACGCACCGGTTCGATTCTCAATTATCTATGACAAAAATCATGAAGATACACATAAGGAAGACAAAAGTTTTCTTGTGACATGTAGTCTGAACCATGTCAACAACTTTGGAGCCAGTGAATAGTCCATAAAATTTAGTGATCAGCTCTTGAGACCCGAATGTCTCAAGTTGATCCATAGTCAGGCCATCAGCGGGTAGCCTGTAGATGTTCTGGAGTAGATCGTAATCAATGCAGATCTCAACTCCCTGGATTGTAGCAGTGATGTCGGCGACATGTCCTCCTTGGGCCAATGAGAGAAAGCGTACGGCTGCGTTGAGGTAGAATTCCTCAACCAGATGAGCGTCGTACTTATCAGCAGTTTTGCTTCCAAGGCGATAGAGGCCTTGTTGTTGAAGACGAGTTATGATATACTCCATGGGTTCTGCGTCGTTGGTTTCTGACAGAATACGTTCGATGGCAACAGGTTTTGAAAAGATCCGGCCATCAATGGTGTTAGCAGTTTTCTTCAGAGCAGCAGAAGAAGATTGTCCATCCATTTTGATGATTTCTTAATAAAAAGGTGCAGGAAAATAATCGAAATATGCAGAAAAGTATGTAGGCTGTTTTTGCTTGAGGACTCTTGAATTTGCAGAAAGCGTAAAGAGTCTCTAATGGCAGATTCAGTCCTTTTATAGTTGGGCGGCGAAATAGGGTTTTGCAGAGTACGAATGGTCAGATTTTAAGGGATGGGAACCGGTTTTGAAATCAACGGTTAAGATGGACTGAGTGTAACTGGTACGCTAATCCATTGAAATGTTTAAAAATTGAGCGGGTCCCACTTCTGACATTTGTGTCCCCCTAAATGCCTAAAACGGCGGTTTTAAAACAATAAACAATTTAAAACATCGCGGCTTTTGAGATTGATTGTCCAGATGTCGTGTAAGGCATTTAATGTACATGACGTTTGACATAAAAGCAGGGCACGTGGACGTAAATTATTTTGAAAGGAAATAATATTATATTATATCTTGAATCAAAATCCTATAGCATGTGATGTTTCAGCGTCGATACTGCGTTCCCCCTTAAAAAGGTGCTTATAGGTTTTAAATTCCATACGGCAATATTTGGATTAATCTTTGTATTCATGGGTCTCTTGTATTCCCCCTTAATTATTGCACACGTCACTGTAGGATTCATAGTTCTTTGTTCACTACTGATCTTTGTATTGATTACGAGTGTACAGATAATTAACGGTGGATACTGTATTCTTGGATCTTACAGCATTCCCCCTCAATTGTTGAGTAAAAACAGTAAATTACTTACAGGGAGTCTGGCTGTAGCATTCCCAATTCTTGTCTGAGCATGTTGAATCTTGCTATGTCGAGAGGCTTGGTGAAGATATTGGCTAGCTGAACGTCTGTATGAACTTTTTCCAGGCGAACATCCTTGTTCTCGACGTGATTCCTTATGAAGTGATGCTTCATGTTGATATGCTTAGTGCGCGAGTGCAGGATAGGATTGTGCGTGATTGCGATTGCACTCGTGCTATCACACATGATTGGAGTCTCTCTGGCATCGATTCCATAGTCTGACAACTGTTGTTGCATCCAAAGGATCTGCATACAGCAACTACCAGCAGCATAGTACTCTGATTCAGCCGTGGAAAGAGAATTATCCAATTGCTTCTTACTGAACCAAGAAACGAGTCTAGGTCCAAGAAAGTGACAAGTTCCACTTGTACTCTTCCTATCTAGCTTGCAGCCTCCGAGATCCGAGTCGCTGTATCCAACTAAGTCGAATCCACCTTCCTTAGGATACCAAAGTCCTGCATCGACTGTTCCTTTAATGTACTTCAGGATTCGTTTATCTGTATTGAAGTGTGATTCCTTAGGTGCAACTTGGTATCTCGCACACACTCCAACAGCAAACTGGATATCGGGCCTGCTAGCCGTTAGGTACAGGAGCGAACCAATGAGCTTCCTGTAGAGTGATTGGTCAAACGGCTTTCCGGCTTCATCAGCACTAATTTGCACGGAAGTTCTCATGGGGGTTGGCGAGGATTTGGAAGTGTTCATTCCAAATTTGTTGAGAAGCTCCTTCGTATTTTCTTGGTTGATGAAAATACAGTAGGCATCTGCTTTACCTGCAAACCTAGAAAATAACTAAGTTCCCCCATCATACTCATTTCAAATTTACTTTGCATGAGATGAGAGAACCTTTGACATAGAGCAAGGTTAGTTGAACCAAAAATAATATCATCCACATTGATTTGCACCATAAGAAGGTCATCACCTTCTGTATCTTGAACAAGGTCTTGTCCACACCTTTCTCAAATCCGTTGTTGGTTAGAATCTTGGGACGGGGTTTCGTACTGTGCTCTAGGGGCTTGTTTAAGTCCATACAACGCTTTCCTTAGCACGTAAACTAGATCGATACCGTCTGTGTTGGCAAACCACGGTGGTTGTTCAACATAAACTTCTTCGCAAGATCTCCATTCAGGAAAGCACTTTTGACGTCCATTTGGTATACAATAAAACTCTTATGGGCGGCAAAGGCAAGAAATATCCTGATGGCTTCTAGTCTCGCTACAGGGGCGAAGGTTTCATCATAGTCTATGCCTTCTTCCTGACTATAGCCTTGTGCTACTAGTCTGGATTTGTTCCTTATGATAAGTCCATTTCGATCCTTTTTGTTTCGAAATACCCATTTGGTTCCTATAACCGATTGATATGTTGGTCTGGGTACAAGATACCATACATTGTTTCTTTCGAAACCGTTAAGCTCTTCTTCCATAGATGTTATCCAATGAGAATTATTAAGAGCGTCTATGGTCGAAACAGGTTCGGACTGGGATAAGAATATAGCGATAGTGCACATATTGAGTCTTCTAAGCTCGGATTGAGATTTCCATTCAGGAAACTGTGATATCTTAGCATCAGATTCTTCTTGTGCACAAAGTACATTGCCTTATGTACTTTGTATTCTCCTACGAGTAGAAACACCAACATTTATGTTTCCAATGATCAGCTCTTGCGGGTGATCTCTCAACCATCTTCGGTCGGGTTCTAATTCAGGATCCCGTACTGTATCGAAAGATTTTGTGGATACAACTTCAGCTTGTACAGTGTCGGCTTCATCCACATCGATTCTTACAGCTGCGGGGTTGATTTCTAAATCAACTACAGGTTCTATGGGAGTTGGAGGATCCAAGATAGATAGATGGTGAATGTTTTGAGTGATATCATCTACTCCTGTAGGGTCATGGTGTGGTTCGTCGAACACTACATGAACTGATTCCTCGATCGTCAGCTTCCTTTTATTAAAGATTCTGAAAGCTTTGCTGACGGAGGAGTATCCTACGAATATTCCTTCATCTGATTTCTCATCAAAGGTTATAAGTTGGTCTTTCCCATTATTCAATACATAACACCTGCATCAAAAAATGTGGAAATACGAAACTAACGGAGTTTTGTTGTTCCATACCTCATATGCTGTTTTGTTGTGGTGCTTGTTGACGATACAGCGGTTTTGAGTGTAGCATGCTGTATTGGTTGCTTCACCCCAGAAACGCTGTGGCAACTTGCTTGCGGCAATCATTGTCCTTGTTGCTTCTTTCAACGTCCTATTCTTTCGCTCGACAACACCATTTTGTTGAGGTGTACGGGCAACTGAGTATTCGTGCTGTATTCCATTCTCCGAACAGTATTGCTCTATAAAGCGGTTAGTAAATTCTGTACCTCTGTTGGAACGAATGCACACGATGCTCAATGCCTTTTCATTTTGCAACTTTCTCAGGAGCTCGGGCAGCTTTGATGTTGTTTCCTTCTTCTTGCTAAGGAAGATCGTCCAAGCATACCTGGAATAATCATCAACAACAACCATGCAGTATTTCTTACCTTCCAAACTTACTGGGTCTACAGGACCGTAGAGATCCATGTGTAGCATTTCCAACACTCTTTGGGTTGAAAGGTAGGATTTGCTCTTCAGGGTTGACTTGATTTGTTTGCCTTTCTGACATGGTCCATGAGCCTTGTCCTTCTTGAATGACACATTTGGCAAACCTCTAACCATTCCCTATCTTGAGAGCTTGTTGATTGTCTTGAAGTTGACGTGAGACATCCTCTTGTTCCATAACCAGGTAAGATCTGCAGTGCCTTTGGCAACAAAGCATGGAATTGAGGAGCTCATAGGCTTCCAGTCAGCAATATACATATTACCTGATCTGCTTCCTGTAAGCACAACTTCCTTGGTTTGGATGTTTTTGACTCTACAGCGATCTATATAGAACTTCACCGAGAACTGTTTATCACAGAACTGGCTAATACTAAGTAGATTATACTGTAAGCCTTCAACATATGCAACATTGGTGACCTTAAATTTCCCGACAAGTAGGTTTCCTTTCCCTCTTGTTTTTCCTTTAGATTTATCACCGTAGCGAACTTTTGGACCGCGACCTTCTACAAAATCTGATAGCTTGCTCCTATCTCCGGTCATGTGTCGAGAGCATCCACTATCAAAGTACCAGGTATCCTCCTCGAGAATGTCCTGTAACAAAAAGATTAAGTAGATTTAGGTCCCTTTTGATTTTTGGGTCCATGATTGTTAGTTCCTCGTGGTACCCAAGTTTTCCTGGCAGCAATTGTTTTACTGTAGGACATACTTGGTACAGTGTTTTGATATCTACGGGGGGCATATCCGTAGTTGTTATAATCATGATAATTATTATGCATGAAAAATTCAGGGTTATTATTATTAATCCAGTACGAGTGTCGTCTTGGAGGTGGAGCCATTTTCTTAGGCCTAACAGCTTGCCTTCTGGGTCTCCAGTTGGATTCCAAATGCTGTTGTTAATACTGAACCGGCATCTGCTGTCTCGAGGGATAACGGGGCTCCTGTATCCAATACCTCGGCGTCTTTGTCGATAGTAATCTTGCCGTGCGGGCCTTTGGTGATTGGATCTGACCTTCCTTCGAGCAGTGTTGGCGCTGTTGATATGCTGCGGGAGCATCTTTGTTGAGTGCGCCTCACGGGTTGGAATGGCTTATGATTATTTATGCGGAATAGGATTGCGGGGCGGAATAGCGACCTTTGGTTTTCTCAGTCTGTGAGTTCCTTCACGGGACTAGGGATTTCTTCCGATTCTGGAATGTGTTCCACACTCTTGACGAACACTGTACTAGTTTTCCCTTTGTTTGAACATGAGCTATATCCTAAGCCACTTTTATCATGAACATTTTGCCCAGTGCTCAGAATTTCTTCCATTCTTTTGGACGATTTCTCGAACGATTTCAGAGTGGTCTCAAGTTCAGTTTCTCGCTTTTCGAGAGTTGTGATTTTGGCTTGTAGTAGAACCAAATCATTTGTCTTGCTCTCGTTGTGAGTTTTAGCCTCACTTAGTTCATGAGTAAGTTGATGATTGCTCTCCATGAGTTTTTCAAAATCGACCTTGCTGGTTTCACAATCAAGAGACATATTTTCATAATTTATTTTCAGCATGTCATTTTCATCTTTCAGCTCTAAATTAGTTAATTGAAGCTGTATATTCTCAGTTTTTAGAGTCTCATGGGCCTTTTGAATGTTTTTAAATTCATTCATCATATTTTCGAAAGTATGAGATGCATTTGACGGAATAGCTGAGGTTGAACTTACCTCATCGTCGCTGTCTTCACCTTCTGGAACATCTTTGGCCATAAAGCACATATATGCTTTATCATCGAACTCATCGTCAGATGAATCACTTTCAGTGACCACCTGAAGACATTCTGCGGATTTGGATGGTGTGGGGGAGGCTTCTGATTCTCCAATCAGGGCCTTGAGCTTGTCTTTCCAAACACGTCTTCTTTCATCTCTCTCTTGTTGCTCGGCCTCCGACAATCTTTGGACTTTGGGATGAGGACATTTATTTGCATAATGCCCTGGTTTCCTGCAATTATAACACAGGTTAGCATCGCCAGATGATGTTTCAGTACTTACCTTATGGACAGGTTTGGGCCTGTAGGGAGTCTTTCCAGACTGTTTGATGAACTTTTTGAATTTATGCATGAGAAGCGCCATTTCATCTTGAGACAGGATGTCGTCGTCACTATCAGCATTCTTGTGACTCGGCTTCGACGAACTGGGCATGCTGTGTCGACGGTTCGATACAACGGCTAGAGCTGTGACCTTTGAAGGAGATTCTTCAGCTTTCTCTCTTCTGTCAATATCATACTCAAAAGCTTTGAGGTCAGAGAAGAGATCAAAAGTAGATATTTCATTAAGATTACAAGATACACGCATAGCTGTGGTCTTAATATCCCATCGGGCTGGGAGAGATCTGAAAATTTTTAAGTTCTTCTCCTTTTGGGTATAGATTTTGCCCAACGCTTCAAGTTCACCGACAATACCAGTGAATCTGAGGTCAAGTTCCTCAAGTGTCTCAGTTGGTTTCATTTCAAAAGATTCAAATTGCTGAGTCAGTTTTGAAATCTTGTTTTCTTTTGAGAGCTCAGTTCCCTCACAAATCAACTTGAGTTTATCCCAGGTTTCTTTGGCTGTTTTGCAGCTCTTTATCTTCGAGAACGTGCCTTTGTCATGAGTGACAAATAGCGCGTTCTTAGCTACGTTGTCAAGGTTTGCTCGCTTTCTTTCATCTGTGGTCCATTGCTCGCGATCCTTCTCGAGCATCTCCGCATGGGCTTGGCCTTCAATCCTTGCGGCCGTGTTCACCTTCATGATCTTGATAGGACCATCCTGTATAACAAAAATCATCTCTTCGTGCATTGCTGCAAGATGAGCCTCCATTCTAATTCTCCAGTCGTCAAATTCGTTAATAGAGAACATAGAAACTTTGTTAATCATAGAAGTATCCATGTGATAATACAGGAATGAAAGAGACTGTTTTGAAAATAAGTGATTTGAATCTGATTCGGTTAAAAATACGACTGATTCTTTTTAGAATCAACCGCTCCGATACCACTTGTTGGCCACTAAGTATACTGGATACAGTTTGGGAAATAGTTTAAACAATAAACTGTATGGATTTTAAATCTGAGTGCGTAGCGGAAGTCTTGGATACGATGCGTTCTGTGGATACGGCAACTAAATGTATAGAGTATACTTACTTAATCACGGTAATTAAAACAGTAAAAATTTGAATGTAAATAACACAGTAATTAAAGTGGTTCGAGGTAAACCCCTCTACGTCCACTGGTCCTCCACACAGGAGTAAAAAGTTTATTATAATTACTACGTACACAACTACGTAATTATAACAACACACACAATCAATATATCGTTCACACAGATTGATATAAAGATCTTAGATTCAAACGTTCACACAGATTGGTTTTGAGCTAATGCTTTGACTTGCTTCTTCACACACAGTTTTGAAGCTTCGTCTTCTTCAATGCAAATCCTTCACACACAGTTCCGGAGAAGCACAGATTGTTCAGTCCACACAGGGCTGTTTGTTCAAAGTATAGAACAGATTAGTGAACAACAACTTTGACTTTAAGAGCTTTCAGCTGATGAAGTGTTGTTCAGAATGATGAGCACTGTATATCTCTTTTGATCTGAGTTGCAGTAAGCTTTGGAGATATGTTTTGCTCTGATAATGATTTTGATAGCTTGGGTTTTTGGTAACTGATCTTTAATGCCTTCATAAGATATATATAGTCTTTGAAATATATATCCGTTGAGATATATCCGTTTGAATGAGATTCCGTTCCAACGGGATTATAGCACGATCTGGATTTAGCGGGATTTTGAAGATCTGTTGACTAACAGTATTTAAATACTTTATCCTTGAGTATTTAAATACTTCTTTATTCAATGGGACTTGACTTCTGGAGATTCCTTCTTTGTCCTGTTGTGAGCTGTATGGAGGATAACTGTATGAGATTCGAGACAGTTTCCATACTAGGTCTTTTATGAGACTTCTTGCTGTACTGAAGGTCTTCACTATATGCTGATTCGAGGTAGGTCTTCGATACAGGATAATACCTCAAAGCTTCGATACAGTTTCCTTTACTGTATTCGGATTGGCATATATGTCAAAACCTCTTTATCAAATACCATTCGATACAGGGATCGGATATCCCGGCTGTTTCGATACAGGGTCTTTGTTTTCCCAACAAACCCGAAAAACAACAAGAATCTAAGGGTTTCTTCAAGGAAAATCGAGAATCGAGTTCCGAGTGATAAAAATCAATAAATGAGTTACAAAATCCAAAGACCATGATCAATACAACAAGAATACAAAGAACAATTCATTAATCTCGAACAAAATCAACGAATCACGAAGAAACTCCAAAAAAATACACAACTAGGGTTCTACGGAAAAAATACCTCGATCCGGCGAAGAACAAGGTTTTGATGTTGATCTAATCGACAAAGGCCTTCCAAAAGCCTTGGAAATGAATAGGATTGGCCAATAACATCTCTCCCCGTCGCACCCGTCCGAGAGCCGCCACCAGGAGAAGAAAAATGTGAGAAATGAAGTCTGGCCCGTCACAAGGCCTATATATGGCCGGCAGTGTTACGGCCATAACTCGGCCAACTGCTTGTAGCGTACGCAATGGCCGAAGCCTTTCATACGCAACGATCGAACCTTATGGCCGTAGTCGGCATAGCCTTACGGCCGTAACCGAACTCCCAGGGGCCACTGATTGAAATATGCCGAGTCACTACGGCCATAACCGGCTAGCACTTAGCGGCCGTAACAAAACCTTACGGCTGTAACCTGATGGACCTTACGGCCGTAACCGAGTCCTCCCAAGCCAGAGTCTGCGGACGCCTTACGGCCGTAATCAGCCAGGCCTTACGGCCGTAATCGGCCCATCTAGCCCTCCGACTGCCCGGCTCGATACTCGACGACGTCTCGATCACGCGAACGCACCGGCTATGATTCAAAACAATAACGAACAGGCTACGAAACTTAACGTACCAAAATACAAGCAAGTGATTCCAAATACGCGGATGACAACAGTCTATTCGACCGAAGAAAATTCAACGAAATCGGAATGAAGATCTCGGGTATTACATTCTACCCCTCTTAAAAGGAGTTTCTCTCTCGAAACTTAGAACATATAACGAACAACGCAAAGCAAACTCAAATAACACACGCTATCCGTTGTCAACCACCTGCAACGACTCACATGCAGCACGCAGCTGCTACCATCCGAATCGCTACACCAGAACAGTAACAAAACACAATGAATGAAGATCAATACGATTAACCAACCCAACAGTACATGAATCAAAACGCGAGCTAATCGCTGAACAAATACGAAATTTCATAGCCCAAGGGTTGGAAGATCAAAAACAAAACTAATTTCCCGAACTTACGGAAATTACGAAGGAGTTTGAACGCTCAACAATCAAGAAATGAGATCAACAAAAACCGAACAATCAAACGATCGAACCACAACGATCGGGGCAACAACAGTCGAACAATCATGTTCGAATCACGACGAACAATAAAACCCAAATAACAATCCCAAAGCTCACACTTCGACTCGAGACAATATATGATCCAGTGAAAAGAACAAGATGTGCATTCACATAAGATCCACAGAAAATGGAACCGAATTCGGAAGAAGTCACAATGACAAATGGATTAACCCGAAACAATACCGCAACTCGTTCGAACAACAAAAAGTGAAGAGTAGAACAAGTCCGGAAAATATCGGCGAACACAATTGAGTCGATAGGGTCGAACAAAATGAAAGCGAAAAAAATATGGGTATTACACCATATCACCTTTAAAAGAGGTTTCATCCCCGAAACCTAAACAACAAGAACGGAGTGCTAGAACAACCTTCCCGACAATATTCTCTTGGTCCCGCATCTGATCTCCATGACCATCTATACGGCGGTCACGACCGCGTCCTCTATCCCTCGGCATACTAAGCGGATTCTCACTCAATACGATGGCACAAATTTGCAAAAATAATATGATAAGGTACCAACTCAACACGACATATCACATAAGGTAACTAATAACAACTCGATAAGAAAAACCCACGAGGTATCCTTTTAAATGATATCATTTGAAAATCCTTGGATTTGTATGCTATTCAAAATAAAACTTTAAAAGTATTTTTGGTACCTCGGATTATTTCATCAAAACTTGTAAACAACCGACTTTAACCTTCTCATTTTGAAATCATTTGCAAAACAATATTTTCTGTGCAACCGGCGCTGTCAAAATCACCACGCCACTACACACCAACATCACCGTTAATAACAAACAAGGTAACCACACAAGGTCATCAAACCATTCGTACATACTTTAATCAGTACATGAAACTTTTTGTAGTTTAAATCGAGTGAGATTTTTCATCTTTCACTATATATTTTTGAAAAAAAATCATATTGGTTTTTGAAATTAAAAAAAATGTGTGAAAGATTTTTGAAAATCATGTACTCGAATTGCTTGAAAATACAACAATACGTTAAAAATCGTTTTCAAAAAAAAAATCCTCTTCAAATATCAACGACGGTAATATTTTACAAATGTCCAAAGGCACTTTTAAACATCTCTTTCAAATACCGTCGAGGTTTTATTTGAGAGTCCTAGGCCGGCTCGCACATTCCAGACAATTTCCAAAGTTCATACGAAGCTTCCGATTAATCGCACCGTCAAAGTAGTTTCCAAAAATTGATTTTCCACAACATGCACAAACTTATGAAAGTTTCATAAAAGCGTTGTCGAACACAGGCACGACAGACATAATTTAGCAATTTACTGAACAAAATCAATTATCACTTAGCGCAATGAAAAGTCATACCACACATTCATACAAAACAGTTGTCATTACTAGACAGCACACATAGAATGTAGTCACTGGTGATTGACTGCAAAGGTTAGGCCTAACGGCTAAAAGAAATGTGGTTCTCTAGCCTCTATCCAGACCAATTAGCGCACGCTACAATAGAGATAAGCGTGTGCTACTCATACCCCATTAGCGTGCGCTAGCCTCATACTTAGCTTGCGCTAACTGTTCTAATCAATAACATGATGGCAAACATATACAAGGCAATACTAGAATCGAAGGTTACAATTAAGCAACAACATACGAGTCTGAACGCCACCGATTCACATAATTACAACATCTCACAAGCAACCATCAAAAGACAAATGTCATTCAAAACCGAAATTTCACCTCTCAATAAAGAGGGCTGTCTCAACATATACATACCGATCGACTCAGCATTCACATCACTATTTTAATCATAAAACTGGCACCACTGCCCAACAACGAGAACATCATCATGTTTTGTAAACTTATAATATGAGATGAAAATGAAATATCGGTAGTTTGAAGTCTCAATAATTTCGACCTTGAGGTCATCATACGCAAATCAAAATCCTCCCTTGGAGGATATTTTAAAAATTTACGTGACTCCCCGAAAGCCTTTCGAAAACTTAAAATTCCAAGGTTGTTACTCTTGCAAAAAAATAGTTTATACGAATATACAATCAGCAATATCATTCTTTATTCTAGCACAAGATGGGAATCAATGAATATATGTCACTTACTCACGATGCACCTTTAAATACTACTACATAACACAGAATCACACAGGCTCGTATAGCTCGTGGTACAACATGTAGTAGGGAGACTTACATCCACAGATCGCACGAAGATGATGGCTGCACCTTGATACTAATCACGGCCGACATCCCAGACGACGCGTCGCGACACGACTTAGGCAAACACAATCTGACAGGACAAGACACGACAATACCCGACTGGACCCGACTGCCTAGGTTCCGCAACCTAATCTCTGATACCATAAATGTAACACCCCCAGAATCAAACCGGGAATATTACACGCCGCAGACCCTCTCCGTGAGGATCCACCAGGCTAGACATCGAAACAACACATTACATTACATACCAACCTAATAAAACATCGAAATAATAGACCGATTCGGTCTTTCAACACTAACATACAAGTCAAAAATACACATTTCTATCTCGACTCATACCCATGCAAGGGTAAAATACACTCATACCAAAAAGTACTACAGCGAAAAAGACCATACAACGAACTCCGACTGACTGCACCCAAAACTGGACTTCGTGTGATTAGTATCATTCGTCTTCCATCATCCTTCGCACCGATCCTGTGTTTTGCTCCATAAAACTGCATGTACCTGGATGCAGAACAGATAGCCACCCCCCGAATACTCGGGGGTTAGCAAAAATACACTGTTTTGCTAGTGCAAGTATAAAATACAAGTACGAGCCATACACAACACATTCCGAGAATACAACGAGAGACTTCCCGAGATATTTTGGTTAATTCAAATAGTTCAAGTCTTGAAAGTAGAAATGAAACAAGTAAGCACTTTGAAAACACTTTCAAGTCTCAGGGGTTTTGAAAATATTAGAAATTGAAAAGTTCTTAATTCCTCGAAAGCCACTTAGGGTCACAGCCCCAAAGTTCATTTTCCAAAATGCAAATCCGTTAACAAAACACGGGTTCCACGACCCAACCATTCCAGTCACAAAACACAGGGTCCACGACTCGATCCTCTACTTCAATTCACTTACTAGGACACATTACACATAATACATTATTCTTATGCCATTCTAGTCAAACACCAAGACTCGATATATAATGTATCTCGACCCCAAGCACAGAGCATTGTGATACTCCGGATAATATCACAATTAACGAAAACATCCACATCATCCTCAAGATGAAAACCACACCTGGTAACCCGCGACCGTACCCTTTAGTATCGGCCCCTAGACTCCCCGTCGAACGTTCCGGGTGGGAAACCACTTCCGCGGCCGTACCCCTTAGTATCGGCCCCCAAACGCCCCGTCGAACTCTCCAGGTGGAAGATCAACGACACACGCACCCATATCCACTTCTGTGGCCGTATCCCTTAGTATCGACCCCCAGACGTCCCGTCGAACGCTCCTGGTGGAAGGAGAACAACTCACACACCCAAAAGATCATAATCCAATAGTTGCAAGCCACAAGCCTCGAAGGTCAATCACAGTATATATATAGTTGAGGTACCTTACTAGAATGGCCAGTTCATCCAACACATACTCATGACCAAGTAACGATACAATTAACACAAGAATTCAACGATGCAGCTAGTACCAATAACCTAGCAACGAGAGAAAATACCTTTCCAACCACGCCGAACGGCACAACCTCTTCATAAGGGAGTTACCATCTTTATCTCACATACGAGTCATCTTTAAGGAAATATTGAAAATCATATCGATTCCTTTGAAAGTTAATTATAGACATTCATTCGGCACATAACGTCGATTACCAACTATTAAATCCACAAAACACGTGATGTATGGGCAAGATACTTGCCTCGATACCACGAGCAATGGAACACCGAATGGACACGGTCGGGTAGCTCCCGAACTCCCAAGAACGACCAATAATTCGTCAACTCCACGAAAACTATGAAAATAATATCACCATGAATCAATAACGCTAAACGGAATTCGAATCAACCCAAAAAACAACAAGAATCGGAGGGTTTCTTCAAGGAAAAACGAGAATCGAGTTCCGAGTGATAAAAATCGATAAATGATTTACAAAATCCGAAGACAATGATCAATACAACAAGAATACAAAGAACAATTCATTAATCTCGGACAAAATCAATGAATCACGAATAAACCCCCAAAAAAAATACACAACTAGGGTTCTACGGAAGAAATATCTCGATCCGGCGAAGAACAAGGTTTTGATGTTGATCTAATCGACAAAAGCCTTCCAAAAGCCTTAGAAATCAGTAGGATTGGCCAACCCATCCAAGAGCCGTCACTAGGAGAAGAAAAATGTGAGAAATGAAGTCTGGCCCGTCACCAGGCCTATATATGGTCGGTAGTGTTACGACCGTAACCGGCAGTGCCTTATGGCCGTAACTCGGTCAACTGCCTGTAGCGCATGCAACGGCCGAAGCCTTGCGTACGCAACGATCGAACCTTACGTCCGTAATCGGCATAGCCTTACGGCCGTAACCGAACTCCCAGGGGCCACTGACTGAAATCTACCGAGTCACTACGGCCGTAACCGGCCAGCGCTTAGCGGCCGTAACAAAACCTTACGGCCGTAACCTGATGGACCTTACGGCCGTAACCGAGTCCTACCAGGCCAGGGTGTACGAACGCCTTACGGCCATAATCGTCCAGGCCTTACGGCCGTAATCGGCCCAGCCAGCCCTCCGACTACCCGGCTCGATACACGACGACGTCTCGATCACGCGAATGCACCGGCTATGATTTAAAACAATAACGAACATGCTACGAAACTCAACGTACAAAATACAAGCATGCGATTCCAAAGACGCGGACGACAACAACCCATTCGACCGAAGAAAATTCAATGAAATCGGAATGAAGATCTTGGGTATTACAGTATCGACCAAGTTATGGCCAGACTTTCGCTATTGTGTATCTTTACCCCTGCGTGGGTATTTATTATAAAGGGTTGTGTTTTGTCTCATTTACACTGATCGTATGACCTCATTGGTCCGTGTGGTTGTATTGTAATTGACCTTAATGGTCACAATTGTTGTAGTAATTGTCTTCGGTCTGTCAAGTTTTGGTGTTTTCTGTGTTGTTTAGCCTGGTAGGTCCTCTTGGAGAGGGTCTACGGCATGTAATATTCCCATATGGTCTGGAGGTGTTACAGTTATGGTATCAGAGCTTAGGTTGTGGAAACCTAGGCTGTCGGGTCAAGTGGAGTCATGGTTTTTCGAGTAATATGATGTCATGTCATTCGAGTTGTCGGGTGATAAGTTGAGTTGTGCGTGGTCACAATGTGTTATATGTATTGTCGGGCGAGATTAGTATCATGGGAAACCGTCATCTCTGTGCGGCCTGTGGACGTAAGTCTCCTCTTTTATGCGAGGTATCGATGTTTTGTGATTCTATTTATGTGCGATAATTTTGGCATAATTTTTTTTGCATGGTGTTGTGAAATGGAATCCATGTTTGGTATTCATGGTACACCGTTTGTGTATTGTGCTGAATGTATTGATAGTTGGACATCGAATGGTGCAATACAATGTGAAAACTGTGAACTTTAGTGTGATCCCAAGGTTGTATCGACGGCAGAGTTCGTGAGGAACTCATATGGATGGTTTTGATGTATGTTTGAACTTGGTGTTCACGAATCGTATTTGATTAAAATTGCAATCTCGTTTGCTGATTTGGCACGTGGTTTCAAGTTTGATTATTTTAATTACGTCTGCTGCGTGAAGGTTTAAAACGACTTTCTAAAGGGTTTTATGAGCTTGAGTATGTTTGTAAGGAATCAATTTTTGAAAATATTTCGATGGCACGGATAAATAACGATTTTGTATGAATTTTGAAATCGGTTGAACTTTGACGAATAAGTCACGTATTTTGAAATGATACCTTCAGACGGTATCTGAAAAATATGTTTTAAAATACTTCGAACATTGCAAACCGTTACCGTCATTTTTGGATATGATCGAAATGATTTTTGGAAAAATAAATTACTTTGCAAAACGACTTTGAATTCCGGAATTTAAAATGTTATGTGTTCGCGTTGGGGCTAAGTCGTTGCGACAAGTTTGTTATGTTGGTATGCTTGTCGGGGAATTTTATAAGTGTTTCTAGATGCCGGGACATATTGTTGGGAGTCGAACCATAACCTTCGGAGCCGTTTCGGGGCTACTGGGACAATTATGTTGTCCTGCAGCTAGTGATTATGGTCGTAAGATGTTTACCATTACGTCCGTAAGCTCTTAGGTGTTACGGCCGTAAGATCCTAGTTGTTACGGCCGTAAACTTCATGTTAAGACGGCCGTAAGCTTGTGACTGTCACGACAGTAATTTGGTTATTACAGTGATATCTTTGCTTTTTATCGATCGTTTGATTCCATGAATATTATTAACATGTTATTAATTGCTACCTTTCTTGTTAGCGAATTTTGGGTATGCACTTAGGTGTTGTCACTGCAAGGTCTGTTTTAATTGTATTACTCTGTGATGTTATCCTGATGGGATAGTTAATCTGTGGTAATGATTAGTGCTAGTACAAGCAGTTTTCCACCCTGGGATGGTTTGGCGAAACCTCTGGGGGTCGATGCTAAGGGGCATGGCCACGGACTGTCCTGTGTGTTGTTATTCGTGACGTTGTGACATGGTAACATGTGGTTACCCTGTAGATCCTTTTGACGATATCGATTATCGAATAAATATGATATTCTGAAACGTTGTTTTGCGAGTGACTTCAAAATGAAACAATTATGATGATGGAATCATGGTTTTGATTAAACGACCGAGGTACTAAAAGTATTTTTTAAGCAAAATCTTTCAAACTCAAGTGTTCTAAAAATATTATCATTCGAACGAATGCCTCGGAAAACTTTATTTTAAAGAATGCTACAATGTTTGACCCAAATGATATGTATATGGTTTTGACAACGTTTGTTTTGATAAAGGTCATACATTTCTATTTATGTGGCCATGTGGATTATTTATATAATTAAGTCATATTGTTGCAGTGTTGGTTCGCATATTCGTGTAATAACCCGGAGTGAATAATTTATTGAGTTGTTGTTTGTTGTCATATGTTGATTCTGTGATGTTTGTTTTTTTGTGTTATTCTGAATGCTTGTCCATTCAGTATGCCGAGAGGTCGAGTCCGAGGATGTGGTCGTGGTAGTGGTCGTAATCGGGAGCATGGGAGGGCGACTCGCTCGTCATCGAGTGCCAATCATCTCAATACAGGTGGTCGAGATGACCAGTCGCGTGATCAGGGGCAATCAGCAAGAGGTAATGTTGATGTTGGTGCCGCCACCGTCCTTCGTCAGCTGGTTGATCAGTTGGCACAGATGAATCAGATCGTACACCGGGATGAGAACCCAGAAGGGGATAATGGAGCTAGTAAATGGTTACGGGATGTGATGGAATGCACCCGCCCCATTTTGTAGGATCTTTGGACTCGTTGGGTTGGGAGAACTGGCTCTTCCAGTTGGACAGAACATTTGATGTTGTAGCTTGTCCGGAAGAAAGGAGAGTACCTATTGCTCAATACCTGCTCGATAAGGAAGCTGCAGACTAGTGGGAGGCCGTAGCGCCTAGTGAACGGGCAGCTACTTGGACTGAATTCAAGACTGCCATGGAGGCCGAGTATTGTCCGCCGCCTGTTAAAGAGCATAGAATTGTCGAATTTTTCTCGGCGATGCCCCAAGATGTGTCGATATCTCAGGCAATAGTCGATTATAATTGGCAGTTATGTTATGTTCGAGATCAAGTGATAAATGAGGCAGATAAGGTTCGTTATTTCGATATGCATATGAAACCTCATGTTCGGCAGTGGATGGCTCCTTTTATGTGTACCACGTTGAAGGATTATCAAGACCGAGCATTAGCATTTGAAATGGCTGTATTGTATACCAAGTCGATATCTGTAGCGAAGAAATAGAGGATTTATGATGATGCCTCGGGAAGTAAGGAAATTGGGATTTTAAAATCTCAAGTCTCATATCAGATAAGTATGGGACCTTCTCGGTCAGCTAGAGAATCTTAAAGATCCAGGCCGGCGTCTTTGATTTCAGGCAGTGCCCTAAGATGTTTCAACTGTAATGTACTGGGCCACGAGCGTGCGAGTTGTAAGAAACCGCTGGTAACTTGTTATAGTTGTGGACGCGAAGGGCATCGACACCAGTACTGTGAGACCGTTGCTAAGATGATAGGGAACCGGAATTCCGTTCCTACTCCTGAAGGGCCCAACGGTGCCCAATGATAGTATTTTTATGTTGGTCTTGTGGATTTTATCTTGCGTGTATACTTGATATGTGATGTTTGATGTATGGTACTTGATATCTGATATTATGGTTTGAATATTTCCATGTGGATTGTTGTGATGGTTGTTTTAGCTCAATCCGTGTGGGTTGTTGAACCTACGGAGACACGTGACAGGAGATCACGAGGTCACGAGCATGTTTATTGTGATTGTTGTTTAGCTCAATCCGTGAGGGTTGTTAAACCTACGGGGACACGTGACAGGAGATCACGGGGTCAAGAGTTGATATTTGTATGTTTGAGGGTGGCGCTTTGCTAGCACTGTGATGCTTTTGTTTTAAGTTTCGGGACGAAACTTATTTTAAGTGGGGGAGAATGTAATACCCGAGATTTTCGTTCCGATTAATTTGGATTTTTTCAAATATTTCTAGGTTGCCAAGTATCGGTATAATCTTTCTCGATGATTGATTTTTGTGTTTATTGATACTCGAGACCCTTATTCCGGTTGCCTTGAACTATTTGTCGGTTGGTGTCGGTTATTTCGTGTTGTTATAATTATGTGGGATTCGTTTTTCTATTATGAATGGTATGTTATGTTTCGTAATTTTCTCGTTATTATTTTGAATCATAACCGGTGCGTTAATGTGACCGAGACGTTGTCAAACGCCTAACCGGGCTGTCGGAATTGGTCATGGTCGAGTCACGCCGCACGTTTTGGGGCAGAGACTCGCCTGGCCGAGTTACATCTGTAAGGTGTCGGCTACGGCCGTAAGTGCTCGGCAGGGGCTAGGCAGCATCCGTACGAAGGCCGATTACGGCCGTAAGGTGTGATCGGCTACGGCCGTAAAAGCACTAGGCAGCATCCAGACAAAGGCCAGTTACGGCCGTAAGGTGTGATCGGCTACGGCCGTAAGTGATCGGCACCTACTGGACAGAACTTTCACAAAGGCCGGTTACGGCCGTAAGGGTGCCGGTTACGGCCGTAAGTGATCGGCACACGTTGGGGAGTATAAATATGATCGAGCAGACGGGTTTACACTCATTTTTCTCATTTCTCTCCTTTCCTTTCTGCGACTGGGGCTTATAGGACACGAAGATATGTTTTTAAACTATCAATCCACGAATTTCTTGAGTTTATAACATCGATTAATCATCCCATAACCTCCTCCGATTGACCGAATCAAGGTTAGATTTCACAAAAATCTAGTTTTGAGAAAATTTGGGATTTTGTTCGATTTCGTCTGTTTGATCCGTAATAACTTATATTATTGATGGATTATTGATTATTAAGTGGTATTATACCAATTTCCTTGTTGTTCCATGGTTGGATTGTCAAGGATTCGTCGCTTTGCCGAGTTCGCCTTGAAGGTGTCCGGTAAAAGGTCTTAGAGGGGGGATTCGGGCGTTATGCGACTATTATTCCTCATACGATGGTTGATATATTGATGATATGTCTTAAGGACGAAATCCTTGTGAAGAACTCGAGTCAGAACCCCTCCGTTCGTTGTCTTCTTCGGGGTCCGAGGTTTCCTGGTTGAACCGTGTTCTTCGTAGTGTTCGGTATCGGTTATTGAGGCAAGTATTCTATTTATACGATTTGTGTCTTGTGAATGAATATATATATTATATTTACGATGATTTGGTTTATCTTTGTGGATATGATTCGTGCGGTTTGATTATTCGAGTGTTTGTTGGTATTAATGATATTCTTGCTTGTTTAACCTTGTGAAGTCGTGTTGGTCATGTTAGTTGCGCGATTCGTGTTGGGCTTGATTGCTTGGGTTTGAGGTATGGTGATGATTATGATTATTGTGTTGGATGGACTACACATTTGGACATGTAATTTCGGTGTATGATTGGATGTTCGAACATGTTTGTTTTAAGGTGTGTTGTTCGTGGTGATGTGTTGCGTTGTTTGGTATGTGTTGGGAAATGTGTGTGTATGGTTTAGGTACGGTCTGTGGGACCTCTGGAGTTCGATACATGAGGTGTTCGAATAGTATGTGTGGTCCAGGTATGGTCCGTGGGACCTCTGGAGTTCGGTACATGATGTGTACGAACAGTGTGTGTTCCAAGTACGGTCCATGGGACCTCTGGAGATGTGTACAAACAGTGATTGTGTGGATAATGTCTTGATGGTGAAATCCCGGATACGTGATGATATTTCACTAATGTGTTTTGAAACAAGAACCGGGTTGAGGCCTTGATGGTTTTCGAGAAAGGTTTTGTAAATTGGGACTCGAGGTCCAAAAGAAATTATGTTCTAAAAGCTCCCGAGATGCCGAGTTTTAATTCTTAAAATTTCATCACTTGTTTTCTGATTAATCAAACCTCTCGGGAATATTTTGTCAACTGATTGTGTTATCTGATTCGTGATTGCCTTCTGATTGATATATTTCGTATGCTATTATACTTGCACTAGTAAAACAATGGGGTTTTACTAACCCCCGAGTAATCGGAGGGTGGATGTCTATTTTGCATCCAGGTATTTGCTGGTTCGAGGGAGCAGTCACTGGATTAAAGCAGGAATTAACGAGCTACGATACTAATCAAGAGTTGAGAGTTTGGTCGGGTTATGTTGTGTCGTCCAAGTTATGGTCAGACTTCCGCTATTGTGTATCTTTACCCCTGCGTGGGTATTTATTGTAAAGGGTTGTGTTTTGTCTCGTTCGCAGTGGTCGTATGACCTCATTGGTCTGTGTGGTTGTATTGTAATTGACCTTAATGGTCACAATTGTTGTAGTAATTGTCTTCGGTCGGTCAAGTTTTGATGTTTTCTGTGTTGTTTAGCCTGGTAGGTCCTCGTGGAGAGGGTCTACGTGTCACAGGACGCTTTCCATATTATTCGGAGTACCCGGGATTGCCCCGGACTAACAAAGGATTATGTTGGATAGTTGCCCTGCGAAACGAATAAGGTTGGGGATGTGCAACAGTGGTCGGCGTCCGGAGTGTGTCCGTGCGCGAGCAGGACCTTGAGACGTTGAGCAGAGGGCTTTATGAGAAGAGTTTCGTGAAATGCTTGTAATGGGGAGTTTCTTGGAGTGTTGGGAAAATGTTAACACTGTTCGGAAAAGTTTATAACAATCCCAGTACTACATTGGTAAATCGCATAACGCATAAGCCCAAGTGAACAACAAAACCCAGAGCTCAAACACTTGTCAACCGACAACTCGAATGACACGCCAGAAGCACGACCCAACTCGACCCAATTGCCTAGGTTTTCTTAACCTAAGCTCCGATACCATATTCTGTAACACCCCCAGAGCCATCCAGGAATATTACAGAGCCGTGGGCCCCGAGATGGAACCCACAAGGCTGAAGGAAATTTTCGGAAATATTTACAAACGCCCAAGAGGCTAACGACGGTATTATCTATTTAAAGAATCCGAAGACTTTATAAAATATGTTTATCAAAACCGTCGTGAAATCTCATTTGAAACCACAAGGCCCGAAACGCCAAAACTCAACAGTTTAAAAACATACGTTAAGCTATCGCTTACACGTACCGACAGAATAGATTTAGGAAACGATCGCCAAAGTGACCTAAGTTATCAGATACCAAAAGGCCATTTAAAAATACTCACGCAGCGGAAAAAGACAAACAATTAAAATACTCTAGCAGCGGAATACAAGAACTGATCAGGAAACTCAATACACAAATACATGCCCTAGCCAGTATCCTCCGAGAAGCTCATCTCTCCACGACCGCTACAAGCTTGATAATCCAAGAACCTAAAAAGAAAGCCCACAACGGGGTCAGCCATAATGTCCAATAATGATAACCATCACATCACATCAATAATTACATACCAATGAAAATACTAAGTAAGAATACGACCAATGTAATCTTACCGCCATAACTTTACCAACTCGTGATAATAATTACCAAAGTTCACATCTCGTATCCTCAACAACACGGTAAGCTCATATCTAATCATCGGTACTGTATCTCAAATGGAACCCAAGTTTCTTAAAACATCATCATAACTCACTGTTACGAATTCTGGTAACTCGGTCCAATCCCAATCCATCGGGTGACATCATCACATCACAACACAATAATCGATTGTCCATCAAAAGACAACAACCAATGGAAATACGGAACATACCTCGAGATGCACAATGCCATGACAATCATGTCAGTCTAATCCGAGATCAGATCAATGCAATACGGACATAGTCCTAACACAAGACCTACAAATGCATACTCATATGACCACGTCAATATGCTCAAAACAATAACAACAGTGTATACTCAATGGAAATCCCATGATCCAGCGCCCTCAGCATAGATCCCCTAATGATCCTACTAGATCAACATGAGATGGATAACCAATAATATACATATGCACAAAAACACATATAAAACCAACGATGCGAATCCACATGATTCCATCAACACAATACTGGGTAATCCAACGATCCAGCGCCCTCAGTATAGATCCCCATGACGATCCCGCCGGACCAATGCATGGTGGAAAACCTGTCCAACGATCCAGCGCCCTCAGCATAGATCCCCATGATGATCCCGTCGAACCAACGGATGGTGGACATCCAATCCAGCGCCCTCAACATAGATCCTCATGATCCCATTGGATCATTTACAACATAAACAATACAATTATGCATACACATATGCAACTTAATATGTTCATCAACATGAACAACATATGAATCAAAACATGAACGACACTATGATGAAACAACTAGGACGACTTCATGTTCAGCAACATGAATGACAACCTGTATGATCAACATCATTAACACTAAACCGAGTCCTTCAGGAGCAATATCGATGTCAAATCATCACTGACAATTATCCTCAATGCTCGGCGATCCAAACATACAATGAACTATAGATACTCATATCCTCGTATTTACCATAATGTAACCTCGATACCCGAATATGCCAATAACCGAAATAAATCATATACAGTACGATTTAACTTCCAGAATCGGAAAGACAACATATAATCATTGCTATATGCATTATAAACGAAATGAAACTGAAACCATTCATTAAATATTATAACTGAGCAAGTAATAACTTGCCTCGATACCGATGAAGTCGTTACCAAATCCATTGTCGTCATCTACAAGTCCCTCGGCCCTGATCAATGCAATCTACGAACATTCTCGAATACGACCGCAAAGCATGGTTCTAATCACCGATCACTTACCACAACCTATGGCAATAATCAATAAAAAACAATCCGATAACAATCAATAACCGACATAACCAATCCACAAACCCAACGGTTCTACGACATCTCGGTTAAACATAAGTCTGGACAATCCAACTCAAACCAGTACAAATTCACAACCACAACACGAAAATGCTGCACTGTCTGCCTACTTAGCGCACGTTAAACGCATAACGTAGCGTCCGCTAAGTAGCTCCCGTTAGCGTGCGCTAGCCCGTAAGCTTAGCGTGCGCTAATGATGTGCAGATGCATGTTTTTCAGATTCCGATCAATATAGGGTGATTATCAAGAACACTAAGTGAGTCAAAACCATGTTCATAGCTATCAAAACAACGAAATCCGATATCCTTTAACATATAGGTAATCATCCAACTCTTAATCCAATTCATATATTCACATATCATCTTCTTCCTCAAATATCAACATCATGAACACCAAGAATCCTAACAACACTTTCCTAACCTCACATTACAGAGATTAATCATCATCAATGACATCATCATCCGCAAAGGAGAAGGAGGATTAACCAACTTATCTCAAGAAAACGAACTAGACAATTCAAATCACCCAAATCATATTAATATCATCATACTCCGGTAATCCATCTCATAATCATGCTTGTCAACTTGTTTATATAATAATCATCAACTCAAGAATATCAACATTCAATCCAAAATGAAATCCAAAGATGAAGAGTGATAACCTTTTTGAAGGAATGGATTGAATCCCAAGTTTGAATCCGTTTCCAATCGATTCCAAGCTTAATATTGTTATGGTTGATTAACTCCACCATAATCCAGTGTTGGAACTTCAAACATCTCTCTAAGAACCCTCTCTATCGTTTGCAAGGAGAGAATGGACGAAATGAAGAATAATGGCCAACTGCACATATATATACTCACTATTATTAGCATGCGCTACTTTTCCTTAGTAGCGTGCGCTATCGTTGTCCAGAGGCGGCTGTTTTGCTTCGCACATCAGCTTACGTACGTAATGCCCATACAATAACGTACGTAAATTACACCGTCTAGCGCACGCAATTTCTTAGACCTTAGCATGTGCTAATCGTAGTTGACTTGCTACAGTCCGAACCTACCCCCGTGTCCCCACATGCCGAAAGCACTGACGAGGATAAGATTCCTTTTGGACCGATCTGATCTTAGCGTGCGCTAACAATATGCATTAGCGTGCGCTAACCCTTCACAACAAACATCTGTTGACCTTGTCGGCACATGCGCCGAAAGTGACCGGGTCCACACGTAGATTCCTTCTGATCTGGTCTGTACTAGCGTGCGTTATCTTTTGCCTCTAGCGTGCGCTAAACCAGAACGATAGCGTGCGCTAGGCATGTATATTAGCGTGCGCTAATAATGTTACACTTAGCCATTTTCAGCTACTCTTGTCCAACGTCTCAAGATACAGAATACAAACATATGGCATACTGAATACATATACTCAACACATTATATCCTCAAATACAATTGTCGACCAAATACGACAATTATACCAATACTGACATCTCAGTCCTTCATTTATTTTATCCATACTGTACAGATTCCACGATGTACAACATAACTCGAATAAAATAATATTAAACAATAGTAGTAGAAATTTCGAATATTACAGCTACGTAGATATGTTATGTGAACCAGTGACGTGACCGATTCGTAACAAGACATGCTTGCTGGCAATAGCGTTGGTTGAATGTATTAGTGATCTATATGCTGATGCTAAATGGTCATTTCACCTTAGTATACCTGTTTTGATGCGTGTAAAAAAATATGATCAGTGAATGGTTAGCAAGATGATGTATTTATTGTACGTGTCGGTCCTGTTGCAGTTTTTTAGATTGTGAAATTGGTCGCTTCATTATGTACCACATGATCACTGGAATGGGCCAGAACTTACTCCCATCGCTTTTAGGGTTTTTGGTACTATTAAAATGTCTGAACCCACTCCCTCCAAAAAAAAAAAAAAAAAAGAAAGAAAGGGATCTAATTCAAATTTGATCCGGCAGTTGGTTCATGTTAGACTACCAATAACACCAACCCTCCAACCTTTTGAATATTTTTTTAATTTCTCTCTTTTTCATGCATATGCTACGATGGATGTGTGGTCATACAAAAAAGGATCGGCTCAGAAATGAGGTGATTAGAGAGAAGGTAAGAGTTGCAGCTATAGAAGACAAGATGATGGAGAATCGATTACGATGGTTTGGTCATGTGAGAAGAAGACTTGTTGATGTGAGAAGGCTAGAAAGTTTGGTAACAAGTAATGTTGTGAAAGGTAGAGGAAGACCCAAGAAAACTTGGATAATGATGATTGAAAATGATATGCGGTTTCTTGGAATTGGAGAAAGTATGGCGATAGAGAGGCAAATGTGGCGGGAAAGAATATGGATGGTGGATGGAATCTGATTCTTTTTTTTTATCTGTATTTTTATTCCTATTTTCTTTTATTCCATGTTATCTTTTAATTTATTTTTCAGGATTTTTTATTTTTCTTCTGTTTTTTTTATTTTTTTTATTTTTTTTATTTATTTTTTTTAACATTCATTCTCTTTTTTTATTTGTTTTTTTCTCTACTTTTTTCCCTCTTTTTCTCCTTTTATGTTATTTATGTAACGATCATTGACGGTTTTAAAGTTTGATTCATGTTAGCCGACCCCAAACATTTTGGGATTAAGGCTTAGATGTTGTTGCTCTCTTTTCCATTTATCCCATATTCTTTTCGATCCAACGACCTCTATTTTGAATGAATTATCTGTGATCACTCCAATTATCCAACCATCCAACCCCAACATTATATATAATTATTTTTTTCATATTTTTAAACATAAATAATTAGTTAAAATTAATTTTAAAAATTATAATTATAATAAAAAAATTCAAAAAAATGCCAAAATATAAAATCGAACAATATATAGAAAATATGCCATGTTTTTAAAAAAGTCACAAACCAATAACATAAATTACAACGTTAGTAATACGAAGTTAAAATAAATTGATCGTACTTCAAACAGAATCAAAAAAATTATTAATCATCACGACCAAACTTTTGACATATATGCTCGATCAAATCATTTTTAAGAGCATTGTGTGCTTCTCTGTTGCGAAGTTGGGCCCTATTTCTCATATAACTAGAAAGACTTGTGATCCATTCCGTAGAGAATTCAAAATTTGAATCATCATTTTCTTCAGCATCTCCACTTTGACTATTATACCTTGTAGCCTCAATTTTTCGGAATTTGAGTAAAAAAATTTTGAATCCATTGAATAATAGAAAAAGATGGAGTTTTGGATATGAAAAGAGGTGAAATATGTAAAGAAAAAGAGAAGATTTTAATTGTGTGAAGAATATATGAAGAATGGTCTCGAGAATTTTACTTTATGAATTTTTTTTAATAAAGTATATAAAAGATATTAAGATTTTATCTTAATATCTAAACTAAATAAGCTTAACCAATCATATGATGACAAGTGTCATCATTGAATTAAGTGACCACATGGTCTCTTTCTTTTTTTTTTTGTTAAGGTAGAGACGAGAAACTCTTTCACCTGTATCAGAGGTCCCTTGATCAGGCGGGTGTTAAATCGAGGGATGTGCACTAATGCCAGCCCTGCAAGGAGAGGACCAACGAGACACGAACCCAGTAACAAAACTCGCAATAATTCAGCAAAGTATTGTCACCGCACGAATTTGAACTCGCGATGTCGGAGTGTTTCCACCCCAATCAACTTGCAATTTACCATCAGTCTATGTCCTGGGGACATCTGTTTCTATCTTCAACCAACCTAGGTTGGTTGGTTCATCAAATTTCAATTTATTTTTTTTATTTTTTTTATTAAAAGGTGGTTGACCACCATGTCAAATGGCCGACGTTTAGAGGTGCCCAAAACCACCCAACCCGCCGGGTCGACCCGCCGACCCGGACCCGGCTGACCCGTGCAAGACCCGGACCCGGTCGACCCGTGCGACCCGCCGACCCGGACCCATGGTATACACGGGTGGAGTCCGGGTTGAGCTTCCCCCAACCCGTCGACCCGCCGGGTCCGTCGACCCGTGAAATTAAAAAAAAAAATCAAAAAATGGCCGTTGGACCCGGCGGGTCGGACCCGGACCCGGCGGGTCTAACGGCTAGTCCGATTTTTAAAAAAAAAAAAAATTCCTAACTATAAATACCCCCCTCCCCAACACAATTTTTCCACACCTTCAATACTATCTATCTCTCAAACTCTCATTGTTAATTGCTATACTACTTAATCTCTCTCTTTTTTTTGTACACAATTGGAACTTAAACAAAAGATTACTTGCGTTTAAAAAATTTAATTGTACACATAGTGCAGATAATATAGCTAGAGCAATTATTAAAATTTTAACTTTTTATTGCTTAAAAGATAAAATTTTCACAATTGGTTTTGATAATGCTAGTTCTAATACTGCAAGTGTACCAGCATTAATACAAGCTTGCAATCCTGTTTTAGCGGGTCGATTATTTCATACTAGATGTATATGTCATATTCTAAATTTATGTGTACAAGATGCATTAAAATTTGTAGATGAGGCAATAAAACCAATTAGAAAATGTGTCTTGTTTTTACATAATCGCACTAAGTTAGCTAGACAATGGGTAAAATTTTTAAAGTCAAAACAAATTCAACCCAAATTTTTTACTCCAGACGTCAAATATAGATGGAACTCAACTTATGAGATGTTAAATTCAACTAATGAATATAAAGAATTATTGTGTGAATTTTTTGATACGTATTTTCACGTAGAAGGATTTTATTTATTGCCAACGTATTGGGATGAAACTAAGGATTTAATAAAACTATTAAGGGTTTTTGAAAATGCAACTAAAGATTTAAGTGGTTGTTATTATCTCACGTCTCCTAAAGTTTTATTTCATTGTTGTTTTATTGTATCTGAAATGGATGCTTGTAGTAAATCCGAAAGATTATCGAATGCTATTTACAATATGTGTTTAAAATGGCTAAAATACTTTAATCGTATTCATGATGTTTTCTTGATTAGTGTTGTTTTATCTCCCGATTTGAATTTAGCTCAAGTAGAACAATTACTTGAAATATATTATAATATTCTTAAAAATTTGGGTTTTCCTAATATTGAGGATCATTGAAAGTCAAACTTTATTTGAAAATATTCTGACGTTGAACAAGTAAAAATTGATTTGAAAAATAGTTTAGAAGCTGTTTTTTCGAATATTCTTCTAAATATGGTGATAAGATTCAAACTCAAAAACAAGAACTAAGACTACAAATACATTTAACATGGAATTAATGAGAACTCACTAACCCATTTCAACAACAACTCTATAATATAGCGAGAAATAGGGGTGGTAGTAACGTCGGTCAAAGAAATGACCTTAGTAGATATTATGCAACTAGTTTTGTCTTGGGAGGATGACAATGCAGTACCTTTGATCTGTTGGATTGGTGGAAAGAAGGGGAACCGAATTTCCCATACTTTCCATTATGGCACAAGAAATTCTTGCAGTGCCGCATCCATGATCCCCGTTGAGAGTGCTTTTAGTGAAGGAGGCTATATCTTTGGACGAGCGGAGATCCCGAATGACGCCAAAAATCTCGAGGCTCAAATGATACTTAAAGACGCAACAAAAGCCGATTACGAGATCAAGAAAATAAATGGGATGACCTATTAGCGGACCAAGATGCCTATCAAGAAGGCACTACCGAAGGAGAGTCTAGTCAAATGAGTCAAACTGATGATCAAGACGACGACATCGACTTGACTAAAGGTAAGTAAGGTAAGTCGGGTAAGTAAAAACCACGTAGAGGCTTTGATTCCTCACGAGGATACGTAGGCAATTTAATTTTAAGTGAAAACTTAAAATTAAATACAAGCCCATTTTTTTAACTCTTGTCAAGTAAAGAACTACGTGGAGGCTTTGATTCCTCATGGGGATACGTAGGCGATTTAATTTTAAGTAAAACTTAAAATTAAATATAAGCTAATTTTTCAAATGATTTCTTTTTCACTTATAGTTATTTTTCGTGTATAAAATGATATGAATAAAGTTTTATATACATTTATAAAAAAAAAAAAAATATAGACGGGTCGACCCGTGACCCGGCGGGTCGGACCCGGACCCGTGGCCGACCCGTCGACCCGCCACCCCGTACATTTCATATGTACGGGTGGGGTCCGGGTCCTGTCCTGCCGACCCGGCGACCCGGCGGGTCCGACCCGAACCCGGACCCGACCCGTGGTTGGGCACCTCTACCGACGTTATTTGTAGCCACCCTCCCCAAAAACGACATATTTCTTTCATTAATAAAGGACAATGTTCTTCTGCAGTACAATATATTTTTTTTTTTGGACAAAATTTTAGAGTACAAATTTCAGCTCCGCATATTCTGTTATTCTCAAACTTTAGAAAATAATAATATTCACTAAAAATAAGTTTAAAACGTAAAAATTATATTTGGTCGCTCAAAATCAGTACTCCCTCCGTCCCGCTCATCTTGAGCATTTACTTTTTGGCACGAGATTTAAGAAAAGCTGAAAAGCAGTGTATAATGTAATGGTATGGATATATATTATTTAAAGTTGTGAGAGATAAAGATGTCTTAAAAAGGAAATGACCAAGTATCTTGGGACGACCCAAAAAGAAATATGAATCAAGATCGGTGGGACGGAGGGAGTATTAATCAATAAACACCAATTCCAATTAATAAAATTCAGTTCTAATTAGTAAAAAGTAGGAACTTTCATATAATAAATTTCATCGTGAATAAGTAAAATCAGACCTAACTAGTTTAATTAAATAAAAAGTAGTTTACCTTGTTAAAATTAGTTTTGTTTAGTAAAAATAATTTCAGTTCATTAAAAAATTAGGTAAATAGAACATGACCTAACCAAGACCATCTTTGGGGGTGCAACGGCCCAACTGTTGCCGTCAAATCTAAAGGAAATAGAATCGGAAAAAGAAACAGCTAATAAGTTCCCAACATACAATTGCTTTTTCGCTTCCGAGTTAGGTGCTCCGGAAAACACATAGTTACAGTGAATTGGAATTGTTGAAAATAACAAGGAAAAATATGAACTCAATATCTTCTGATATTATGTATTTGCATGTCCGAAATGAAATGCACGAGACTCCTTTTTATAGGACTCAATGAGTCTCCATCAGGTAGGGGTTACTGCAGTGTAATCGGCCATTAAATTTCTGTAACCCTTCAGATCTAGAGTAACCCTCATATCCGAAAGAACCAACTCGTGGCTCTTCAAGTCTGCTTGTTCTATTGTTCTCATTTTAGGCTTGATATTGAAATTTCATTGGTCATGGCTATAAAACTATAATTGTCTCAGACTAAGATCACAGGTTCTGATCCACAAGGCAAGTCGCCCAAGTTCAGCCCAAAATCCAATTGCTAATTACCAAGGTCCACGGGCCACGGTCGAGCCCGAGCTCGAGCCGAGCCGGTGGGTGGGTGGACAGCGAGGCACATACGTGTGTGGGCTTCACAGTGCCGGTTTACTAGTATAGACTACTAGCTTGTTCAAACTACTCATAGACCTTACTAATAAACTAGCCAGTAAGGCTTTATTTTTTCAATATGTGATTTGTCTTCATATCTCACTTTATTCTTCAATATTCCCACTGAAATTACTTTAAATGGCCCACTTAATCATTTATTTTCACTTATCGAAAATTAATTTTCAAAATAACAAACTACTACTTTTATCTCCTCGAAACGTAGATTCAAAAATTATAATTTATTTCCCAAGAATTAAATATTTTGCTATCATGATACAGTTCAAATTCGTTTAAGAGTCGGAACTTAGATATCTATATTGTTTGCTTCTTCCTTGTTAGCTGGTATACCTTGACTCAGTTGTAGTCAGTTGCCTGTCTGGTATTCTCTTGACTGGCCATCTTTGCAGTCTACTGTTTTGCTCAGTTGTCAGCTGTTTGTCTCAGCTTTCGATGATCTTTGAGCTCGATTTATATACTTAGCTTTCGATTTATTTCTAACTTATAATTTTAAAGAACTTATAGAAGATATTCATTTGGTTCTTCTTTACAATGCGAAGTAAACTTAACTTACATTTGAATCTAACCTAATGCATGGAGCCATCATCGAAATATCTTATATATTCCTAATACTTTATACATTTGACAACACTTGAACAATAATCCTGTGAACACACTAATACTCAAGAAACGGGCATAAACACATAAACTTCTGAATGAGATACTATATGCATCAACAATGTACAAAAAACCACAACGTAATAGAAGGGAAAAGCACAATTATACGCACAACTTGACACAAGTATGTATAATAACCTAACAAAAGTAGTTGCTTTACAAAATACTCAAGGTTCAAACTACGACACTCGGTTAACCGCACAACTATTATAATCCCATTACATTAATGAAGTAGGATATTACACCTAAGACCAATATTGGTGTCCCGGTTCAACAACTTTCAATCTTGATGTGTACACCAAAGTCTGAATATGTTGTCGCAAAAAGTATTGTATGTAAATCTCCTAGATGCAGAAACATCTAATAGACTAGGAGGTCAAGCTTATATAGACTCCAAGCTTGTATGACATAATGAGTGCAATCGCAATCTCTCATAATTGTGCATTGCACCTGTAACACCCCCAAAACCGTATGGGAATATTACACGCCGTAAACCCTTTCCGCAAGGATCTACCAGGCTAAACGTCCATAAACAACCAAATGCTTGCCCGGCCAGGGTCAAACAATATAATAATACAGACCGTTAAGGTCACTTACACATAAACACAGGCCAGAGTGAGGTCACACAACTCTATCAACGGGTCGACTAACAACATTACCCACACGGGGTTCGAAATACAATACTGACGGAAGGCTGAATCAACTCTAACAATACAAATAAACTCTACCAACTCTCAACTCTTGATTAGTATCGCAGCTCGTCATCCCCTTGTGCCCGATCCTGTTGCTCCCCGAACTGCATGTACACGGACGCAAAGCAGGACATCCACCCCGAATACTCGGGGTTAGTAAACTCCTTTGTTTTACTAGTGCAAGTATCAAACCATACGAAATGTAACAAGCAAATAGCAACTACGAATTTAATACGGAAATCAATTATCAAAATGTTCCGGAGAAGTTTTAGAATTTCGAACTCAAGTAAGAGATATTTGAAAAGGAACACATTATCTCGGGGATTTTTAAAGCGAAATTCTTTTGGATCTCGAGTCCCAATTTACAAAACCCTTTTCGTAAACAATAGGGCCTTAGCCCGATTCTCGTTTCAAAGCATACTAAATAATATATCATTATGAGTCGAGATCCATATTTAAAATGTTACCCGAACAATCAACGCTACGATCATTGTTCGTACACATCATGTACCGAACTCGGAGGCCTCGGCGGACCTTACCGGACCACACACATTGTTCGTACACATCATGTACCGAACTCGGAGGCCTCAACGGACCACTACCGGCCACACACCTTTGTTCGTACACATCATGTACCGAACTCGGAGGCCTCAACAGACCACTACCGGCCACAACATCGTTCGTACACATCATGTACCGAACTCCGAGAGGCCTCGTCGGACCTACTGGATCACACACCTTGTCCGTACACGTCATGTACGGACTCCGGAGGCCTCGTCGGACCCTACGGATCACACACTTTGTTCGTACACATCATGTACCGAACTCCGAGGCCTCGTCGGACCCTACGGAACACACACACATCGACACGACATAATTCATAATCATTAAATGTCAAGCCATTCCACATTACCTTTGAAATGTTCAATCAAGTATGTAAACCAAAACAACACAAATATCATGATCATCACAACGACTCTTAACCAACATAACACACATTCGGTACACAATACATTGAACAACCACGTGTACAACCATCTCATATGTACATCGCAATCCTGCACAAATGGCACGACGCCTAACACGGATACCAATATATCACTATTATCACAAAGCCTTCAAATTTGGAAAACACAACCAACTCAAGCGGAACATATTTACGGAGGCAAGCAAAATCGTCATACATATCATACGTAATTACTAGTCACAAGATACAAGTCGTATAATAAGATACTTGCCTTAATAACCGCTACCAAGCGTTAGAAGAACAGATTCGGCCAGGAAGCTCGGACCCGAAGGAGACAACGAGCGGAAGGGTTCCGACTCGAGTTCTTCACAAGAATTCGACCTAACAACATATAATCAATAAATCATCGATCATACGAGGAAGAATAATCGTAGAACGCTCGAATTCTCTTTGTGACATTTTATCGAACACCTTCAAGGCGTCGATAAAATACTCAATAAAACGACAAATCCGTGGCAATCCAACCGTGGAATAACAAGGAATTAGATATAATATAGCTTAAGAATCATCAATCCATCAATATTCTGAGTTAAAACGGATTAAACGGACGAAATCGAACAAAATACCCAAAATCCCCAAAATTAGATTTCTAGAAAATCTGACCTGATTCGCTCGATCAAAGGATGTTATAGGATGGATGATTGATGATATGAACTCCAAAACTTCATGGATTTGTTGACAAACAACATCTCTCCATGATAGGAACAACCCCAGCCGCGGAAGAGAAGCGAAGCGGGAGAAAAATGGCGAAAAAGCATTCTTGGGCCTTAAATAAGTGCACGGTGTCGCGGCCCAATGAGTGTGCCGCGGCACAGGCCCAAAAATGGCTCCAGTGGTCGGCGGTGTGCCGCGGCTCGGTCGGCGTGTGCCGCGGCACCGTCTGATCGGTTTGGCGAAAAATGCCACAGAGTGTGCGGCCCTGCCCGGCATGTCTGCGCGGCCCTACTGATGCTGCTTTCGGCCGGAAGGCTGCCGAGCACTACCGGCCGTGACTCGGCCGAAGGCTGCCGAGCACTGCCGGCCGTGACTCGGCGATCTGGCCTGGCCCAGATTGCCGCCATGTCGGGCCGGGCCAACTCCGGCGGCCCGACGACCCGAAACCGACGAATACGAATCGATGATACGGTTACAACGTACTCGCAAAGACGAATCTAAGAGCTAAGAGAACAAACAATTACGACAACCAGAAGTCTAGGAATCCGACAACGGAAGTAATTACCCAAAACTTTGGGAAATTACGAAAATGGCCCAAAACGTCAGAAAATCACGATACGCGATCGAAACACCAATCCAAAGCTTGCAACAAGAATAATAACATTAAATGAACTTAAGAGAAACTCGAAACAACATTTTCGGAAGAGATTCTCAAGAATCGAACTCAAGTGCTGAAAAGAGTCTAAAAAGCTCCGAACTCATCAAAACTATACCGAAACGAACTCGGATGACAAAAAGTGCAGAATTAATCATTCTCTAAATGACTAAACGGTCATGAGTGAGTCGTCAAAATGGACTTTCTCGAAAAAAGAAATTACCGGAAATCGAAATTACGGGTATTACATTCTACCCTCCTTAAAAGAAGTTTCGTCCGAAACTTAAAACAAGTAGGGAGAAGCAATATCCTTGTCGGAAGACTCGACGAGATACACAAAAACCGAAAACTCGCGCCCAACGGCGAAACGCCGCAAGAAACGCCAAAGACATACGGCGTGAAAACACGCTCCACGACGACCAACACAATGCCACCGACTAAGATTCAAAACAATAACGAGAAATTAACGTCACATCACATGCACACATTTAATCAAAGAATACGCGACAACAAGCCGCACCGACTAAAGCGGCTATGCGAAAGAAACAAATAGAATAACACGATAGAAATCACTCCGATACTCATCAACAAGAAAATGTCCGACGTCAAAATACAAATAATTTCAAGATAACGAAAATGAGAATCTAGGATATTACATTCTATCACACAAAAATAAGTTTCGCCGAAACTTAAACTAAGGTTATCACGGTGATACGAAACAAAATATAACGACACATAATAAAATACCATGCTCATGACCTCGTGGTCCACTGACACGCCTCCGCAGGTTCAACAACTAAACGGGAACTTACACAAAACAAAATATCATTCAACAAGTTCCAAATGTAAAAGCGTCACAGAAACATCTCTACGGGCGAAACAATCCGTGTAGCGAGTACCAAAAACACCATCACTAGACATTCTGGGCCCTCGGAAGTAGGAATAGAATCCGGTCCCTTATCATCTCAAAGAACAATCTCGCGATCGAACTCGATGCCTCGTGTCCACAATTATAACAAGTCATTGGCGGTTTCTTACAATGCGCGCGTTCATGGCCTAGAATGTTACAATTGAAACACCTAGGAGCATTACGAACTCAAAGACACCGACTTGGGTCTTTTGGGTTCTCTAAGCGGCCGAGAAGGTCCCATACTCGAGCGATACGAGGGTTGAGGTGTGGGAATCCCAATTCCCTTACTTCCGATGCATCATCGAAATCTTACGCTTTTTCGCTACCGATACGGACTCGGTAGACATTATAGCCATCTCAAACGCCAAGGCTCGATCTGATAGTCCTTCAAGGTTGTACACATAAAAGGAGCCATACTGCTGCCGAATCCGAGGTTTCATACGCATATCGAAATAACGAACCTTATACGCCTCACTTTTCACACGATCCGAACATAACACAGTGCCGATTATAATCGACTATCGCTGGGATATCGACACGTCTCGGGCGTATCAGAAAAAATCGACAATCCTACGCTCTTTAACGGGCGGCGGACAATACTCGGCCTCCATGGCGGTTTTGAATTCGATCCAGTAGCGATCGATCACTAGGCGCTACGGCCTCCCACGATCTGCAGATTCCTGTCGAGTAGGTATTGAGCAATAGGCACTCTTCTCTCATCGGGGCAAGCTACGGCATCAAATGTTGTCCCAGTTTGGAAGAGCCAATTCTCGACCTAACGAATCGAAGAACCTACAAAGCGGGCGGGTGCATTCTCATCACATCTCGTAACCACTTACCGGCTCGTTATCTTCATCCGGAATCCCGTCTCGGTGTACGGTCGATTCATAAGCGCCAGTAGTCGATCACTGACGAAGGATGGTGGCGGCGCCAATATCATCATTACCTCCGGATGATTGCTGCGATCACGACCACGACTACGACCACGTCCTCGGCCCACGGCCTCTCGGCATACTGGACGGACGACCAATAAGAATAACACATCCAAACAAGTATCACAACGTCAAGATAAGACAATAAATAGCAGCACGTTAAAACATCAACTCCAAGTCATCACACAAGTGCACGAACTAACACTGTAATTTTAGAACTTCATTAAAAAAAATAATCCACACAGTCACATCAACAGAGAGGTTTGGATTTTTTTCCAAATCAAACACGGTCAAAACCACACATGTATCGCAGGGATCAAACACTAACAACAAAAATAAAATGTTTCCGGGGTATTATTCAAATGATAAAATTTTAAAATTCTCAAGTTTGAAAAAAAAATTGGTGAAATGAAATTTTTGAAAACTCTTATAATACCTCGGTCGTTTGATTAAAACCATGTATCTCATTATCAAAACTGTTTTGATTGAAGCTATTTGCAAAACAACACATTGAGGCTTCAATCTTTTCGCTAGACGATGTCGTCAAAATGACCTTATCAATATATCATTACCTTTACTAGCGTTATACGGGGTAACAACATGTTACCACGCCATCCATCACTGATATATCAACAGAGATTAGATAACCATGGGGCACGGGTGTAATACCCTCGCCTTTAATATTGTATTTCATGATTTAAGTTAAGTATTGTTGCACCATATCTGTGATGTGTAGCATGTACCGACGAATTATGTTAAGTTGGATTCATGATCATTCATACTATATTAGTTGTTGGGTGATATTGCAAAAATTCCATTTATGCTCGTTATAGTACTTAACGTACGTTAACATGTATTCTTAACGTACGCTATGAAGGCCACCTTACGTACGTAACACCGATACGTTAACGTACGTAATGCGGAAGATTCTCCAGCAATCCGCCTTTCGGCGGGTGGGGTCGAGCAAGGGTAGCTGGTCGGGAGTCGATCGCGACAGCTAAGTCAACGGCCACTACGTACGTAATAGCCGCTTGGTTACGTACGTAGCAGCTGCGTGTTTTTAGGCGGTGAGTTTGATGAAATTGGTTAAATGCGTAATGATCATAAGATTACGTGCGTAAAAACTATAACGTCGTTAACCACGTTCGTTAACGTCGTAATGTCGATTGATTATAAATGTAGGACTTGCCATTCATTTCCTACTCGACCTTTTCAATCTCCCGACTAAAGGCGATTCCCTTCCCTTCCAACTTCGTTTCTAAGCCTTTCTAACTTGTGTTGGAGCCTCAACACTTGATTGGTGACTTGGAGAAGCTAAAGATTGAAGTATATTCCTTGAAGTGTTGGTGTTGTTCTTCATTTTAAGGTTGGTCTTTCTTTAACTCATATCAATTCCATGTTTCTGATGATGTTAGTAGATAAATACTTCACATAATGATAGTTTAGATTAGTGTAAACATGATAAGTTAATTGAATCATACTCAAATCAAGTGAAGATTAATTTTGAAGGTATTAGTATTGCTTCTTGAGGTAAATAACTTCATAATATGATTGTGTTGATAATGATATACATAAAACCTGAGGTATAGCATGATAATCGGAAGTTGATTTTAGTCTCTACACTAGGAACATGTTAGAGATGATGTCCTTAATGATTAAAAGCGAGAAATGTTAAGATTGTCTTGAACATTCTATTGATCCTTAAAGGTTGCATGAAACCATGATTTTGGCCTTTAAAACCTTTGTGATGGAATTGTTGGAAAGATGATGTTAACCCTTTGAAGATTATCTTTGTTATATGGATGAAATTACTTCAAAAATCTCAAGTATCCAATGGTATAACTAGGCATTTAATAAATTCTTCAAAGTAAAACAATGAATGTTGATAGGAGGAAGTTGTAATCTCCGTACGTTCGAATTTATCGATTTCACCAAAGAGTGTTAATCACTACATTAATAGGTTAATAATGTTCTTAAGAGAGTTGTGTTGAATATGACGATACAAATACGGTAGATGAATAGCCGAATTCCATTTCATTAATCCGTGCATGTCTAGAGGAGTAAATTAAGATAATGTTCTTAACTCACTAAAAACTTGAACTTACGTTTCATATAATAATCAAGTTTTGAATGAAATCGTCGGTAAATAATGAAGAATGTAATTAAACACAACTTATATCGTAATTGGAAGTGTCGATGATTTGAAACGATATCCTCACGATATTACATTGATGATAAACTGGACATCAAGAATTTGACATCAAGATTAGAATATGTAATGAACATGATAAACATGCGATGATTTGTAATAAGAACATTAAAATGGTCAATAGGATAATCTATTTATTCAAAGTGAATTTACGAATATTGTTCATGCGATAATACCATTATCATACGAATGTGTTGTTGAATGGATTATATTTCATTCAAGGTTGCTTGTTCACGTGAGTATTGTTAGACGAGGATACCGTTCGTTTGACCATTCAAAGAAGGATTATTCGTCTACGGAATTGAGGCAAGTTATCTTGCTTGGTTATAGTGATGGTTGAATTCTTGTGATTATTATGCAGTTCGTGTGTATGAAATGTTCTGATAATCTATGATTCGTGATATGGTGATACCCTTGATCGTATTGTCATGGAGTTGGGGATGATACCCCCGGAATTACCGTCCTTATTACCGTTAGTTCTTTTGAGCTTTGTTGACACTTCGGTGAGTTGTTCGATTCCCTCGTAAAAGTGTAATTCGTTGAGTTTCGTTGTCATGTTGTATCGTGACATCTCTGGAGTCATATCTGCGCGCCGATTGGTTGTGTAGGATTTTTAGCCGGGCACTTGATGATCATGCGTGGATGTTTTCCGCATTTAGATCGTGCACACGAGACGTAGTTCGTGAGGCTAATTAGGTACATCGTCCCACGTATATTCTGGATTCCGTATACGGGGTGGACATGTGCACGGACACATTTCCGGATCGGGCGTCTTGTGACGTCCGTCTTGAGCCATAGTATGTGGTCGTTCGTATACTTGATTATGTTTGACAGATTGGGATGATTGTTTATACGCCTTGGGGTATATTCGGTAGTCGGTGGATTTCTTTGAAATCGGTATATATATGAATTGTATAATGCCATGAGAATTATTATCATGTATAGGCGACCTGTGGTTTGGGGCGAAATACTTGTATTTCGGGCGAGAAAGGGCAAGGCACGGGAGGAGCACAATGGCGACGGAGGATTACGATGTATGCTATTTGGGGCCCCAGTCTTTTGGTTGTTCGGTTATGTTTTAAACGTGACTTTCGTTTTATTTTTGTGTCGGATGAATGTACTAAAACTTGTTAGGTCGCCCATCGTCATATGGTGCATCTAGTGTTTGGATCCTGTGTATGTTTGCTTGTATTTAAAAATATGAATAACTTATACTCCACACCGGGGTTTTGATAAATATCGTGGTACGGTGCCACGTTGTCGGATTTTAAGTGTATTTTGTGATATTGCACAGTGGGTCCCGGGAGGGATCCACGGCTTTGTAATGGCCCTTGTTTTTGACATTACGAGAAGATGGTATCGAGAACGTGTGTTTTTATTTTGAGTCATTGTAGGATCGAAATAGCATCAAGAAAACTTCGTGCCACGTGTAACTGTGCAAGCGCTGACCGTCGAATACGGTATGTTCTCATGAACCATAATTTGATTTCTGGCATGATATTGACGATGTATTGGTCTCCTTACTTATCTTGGCATCTTGCTACCATGAGGCAAAATTCATCTATTGAAGAGAACCTAAATTAATTATGTGATTGGAATTGTTTCGACTTAATGTTGATATGATATTGAGTGTCTAACACTTGTAGTGCCAGTGACTCTTTACAACTGCTTTGTTGGATAGGAAATTCCCTGTTGTTATTAACTTAGCATGAATTGTGATCAAACTGTACTTGTGACTTGATTCTTTCAGTATGGAAAGGAACCTTAGGGGCCGTGGCAGAGGGAGACGAGGCCGCGGAAGAGGCCGAATTCCGATACCACGAGCTAACAGACGCGCGAATGTGGAACAGAGTTCCGCATGACGGTGGTCGCCTTCTCGGGACCAATCACACCACACCGGAGAGAATGCACGTGCGATCCTTACACCGTGATGCGAGGGCATGATGGCCCAAATGACCCAAATGGGTGGTGATGGAAACTATGCGAAGGAATACTACTTGGTCAACGGCGGGGACAACGGCCTCCGCCCACAGTACTGGCGGGATCGTGAGCCGGATTATTAGCGACATATCACGTCGGCGACCTCCGACTTTTGAAGGCTCGGTGAGCACTGCCGACGTGTACCTTTGGATAGAACATTTCGAGCTGTTCGAGATGGTGGAGTGCCCAGAGGAAAATCGAGTTCTTTGTGGCGGCTACTACCTTAGTAAGAGTGCCCATACTTGGTGGCTTCTGTGAGGCTGCCGAAGGCGCAGTACTTGGGAGGAATTTAAGACTCTTATGCTAGATCGTTACTATCTGCACCCCTCCGTGAAGCCAAACTATCCGAATTATTAAACCCCAGGCCCATCGGAAGACGAAGATGTGTTAGCAATTGCTGAAAAATTCCAAGCACTTCTCCCTTTTGCTACGTCAGTTGTCCGTTCGGAAGCTGATAAAATCAAATATTTCCTCAAGAGGCTTAAACCCCGAATGAGGATGCAATTACTCAATCACCAGCATGCGACCTTACCGGAGTTTATTGAGAAGGCTTTGGAGTATGAACTTACTGCGAAGGAGATTTCTAAGAGACAACCTCAGTTTTCCAACAAGAGATCCAGGAACCAGACCCAAGGAGACAGCAACCGGGGGGTATTCAAGAAACCCCAGCCTGTACCAAATCCTTCTGAGCGGCCACCTATGGCACCAAAACCGGCAGGAACGCACTCTCGGGCAATCAGCTCACCTGTCGTGTGTTATAACTGTGGGGACCAGGGGCATATCAGCTCCAAGTGTCCGAAGCCGGCCGTTGCCTGTCACACTTGCGGGAAGAACGGTCATCGCGCTCGCTATTGCCGGGGTGGACTCGGGCGTGCCCCAGCAGCATCTCTTGCTCCAATACAGTCTTCTGTTCAGGAACGTGCTCCTCCATCCGCTTCTTACCAGACTACCGGGGCGAACAAAGGGATAGGCCGTGGAAACCAAGTTGGTACACCTGCTTCCGGGGTTGCAAAACCCAGAGTTTACGAGATGAAGAAAGCCGATGATCCCGAAGCCAGCATGATTGCAGGTACTCTCGAGATCCACTCTCAGCCCGTTTGTGTTCTTTTTGATACGGTGCTTCACACTCCTTTTTGTCTAGTTCTTGCTTGAGTCGTTTGCATTTGAATCGTGTTATCAATTGTGAACCTTATGTAATTGGTCTACCCGATGGTAGAAGAATTATTGGGAGTCGTGAAGTCTGAATCGTCAGATTAGCATAAACAACCGTGAGTGGTTGTCGACTTGATTGTGGTGGATTTACCTAAAGATGATGTAATCTTGGGTATTATTGGATGGATCGTCACGATGCCGTCCTTAGCGTCCGTAGCGAATGGTGACCGTCACATCGGATGATGGCGTCGAGTGTATTTTTCGGGTGATAATCCCAATCATTACAGGAGAGTCATCGCTATGAAGGCTATGAGATTACTAAACCAGGATGCATTGGTTATTGGTGTTACATGACTAAGGCAGTGGCCGGCGGTCAAATTGATTGATATTCCGGTAGTTCGAGATTATCCGGATGTATTTCGGACGAGCTTCGGGAATACCCCACGGCGAGAGGTGGAATTCACCATTGAGTTGGAGCCGAGGGCGTCCCGCTTTCGAAAGCACCATACCGTATGGCCCCGAGATGCGGGAATTAAAAAGACAACTCGAAGAATTAGCGAGAAAGTGCGTTCGACCCGGTGCATCCCCTTGGGGAGCGCGGTGTTATTAAATGCGGAAGAAGGACGGATCATTGCGTTTGTGTATTGATTACGGGAGGTGAACAAGGTAACAATTAAGAACAAGTATCCTTTACCTCGCATCGATGACCTATTGGATCAGCTCCGAGGAGCATTGTATTTTCAAGATCGACTTGAGGTCGGGGTACCACCAATTGCGGATTCGAGAGTATGGCGTCAGAAGACTTTTACTTTTCGCTATGGGCATTATGAGTTCGTTGTCATGCCATTCGGACTGACTAATGCACCTGCAGTATTCATGGAATTGATGAATCGAGTTTTTATTGATTATCTGGATCGTTTTGTAGTCGTTTTTATTGACGATATCTTGATCTACTCTCGTGATCATGAGGAGCATGAGTGTCACCTCCGCCAGGTTCTCGATGCGTTAAGGCGAGAACAACTCTATGGAAAATTTTCCAAGTGTGAATTCTGGATGTCTGAAGTTATTTTTCTGGGTCATGTGATATCAGCAGAGGGAGTAAGAGTAGACCCACAGAAGACGGAAGCTATCCGAGACTGGCTACCCCCGAAGAACGTGAAGGAAGTTCGTAGTTTTTGTGGTTCTAGCAGGCTATTACAGACGATTCGTGGAAGGATTTTCCAAAATTGCTCAACCGATGACTAATCTGTTGAGAAAAGATAAGAAGTACTTGTGGTCGGAAGCATGTCAGCAAAGTTTTGATGAACTCAAAGGTCGATTAATTTATTTTGTTTTGGTACTACCTAGAGGGACGGAAGGATTCGCGGTATACGGCGATGCATCGAGGCGGGGCCTTGGCTGCGTATTAATGCGGGATGGGAAAGTGATCGCCTATGCATCCAGACAGTTGCGTCCTTACGAGGTCAACTACCCGACTCATGACTTGGAGTTAGCGGCCGTAGTGTTTGCTTTAAAAATGCGGCGCCACTATACGTATGGAGTTACTGCGCGATTTTTACGGACCACAAGAGCACGAAGTATATTTTTACCCGAAGGAGTTGAATATGAGACAAAGGAGGTGGTTAGAGCTAATCAAAGACTATGATATCGAGATCCTTTATCATCCGAGGCAAGGCAAACGTGGTTGCCGATGCCTTGAGCCGCAAGGCAGTGCGGGAGCAGAATCTTGCTTCGTTTGACCGCCCAGAGGGAGTTGCATTTAGAGTTCATGAGACCAGAGATTGAGGTCTGGATATAACGCATTCAGGGACAGCTGTGCATGCTTGAGATTTCACCATCCATTGATGAGACGATCAGGACGAAACAGATGTCGGACCCATTCTTATCCAGAATTCGAGGAGAAATCGATCAGGGGAAGGCCCCTGGATTTGTGGTTCACGAGGATGGACTGTTACGCTTTAAAAATCGAGTGTGTGTACCAGCAGACGAAGAGTTGAGGAATACTATTCTGAAGGAGGCTCATGCTACCCCGTATTCCATACACCCAGGATCAAACAAAATGTATAAGGATTTGAAGCCGTATTATTGGTCGGGTAATATGAAACAGGAGGTTGCCGAGTTCGTTTCGAAATGTCTGACCTGTCAGCAGGTCAAGATTGAGCATCAACGACCAGCTGGCATGATGAGACCGCTTCCTATTCCCGAGTGGAAGTGGGAAGACATATCGATGGACTTTATTACTAGTTTGCCGACGAGCCGTCGAGGCATGAATACGATTTGGGTGGTTGTGGATCGATTGACTAAATCAGCCCACTTCTTGGAGATCAAGGATACTTGGGGCCCTGAGAGATTGGCCCAATTATTCATCAAAGAGATTGTGAGGCTGCATGGCACCCCTAAGAGTATTGTATCAGATCGGGACGGACGGTTCGTGTCGCACTTCTGGAAGGCGGTTCATCGTGCTATGGGTACAGAGTTGAACTTGATCTGACTTTTCATCCTCGAGACCGATGGTCGATGCGAGAGGACAATTCAAACTCTAGAGGATATGTTGAGGGCATGTGCTCTCGATTGGAAGCTTGATGGGAAGCCCAATGCCGTTGGTAGAATTCACATACAATAACGGTGGCACGCCTCGATCATGATGGCACCTTATGAGGCACTATATGGTCGTCGTTGTAGGTCCCCATTGTCTTTGGGGACGAATTATCCGAATCTATTGGTACGGAACCCGATATGTTATTGGCGGCCGCGAGAAGATTTCCACGATCAAGAGCCGTCTATTAACGGCCCAAAGCCGCCGAAATCATATGCGAGATAATCGTCGGCGACCACTCGAGTTTGAAGTTGGTGACCATGTCTTGGTCAAAGTATCTCCTACTAGAGGTGTTTTCCGATTCGGGAAGAGAGGCAAATTGAGCCCAAGGTATATTGGTCCGTTTGAGATCTGGAGCGAGTAGGTGACCTAGCCTATCGTTTAGCATTACCACCGACTTTGAGTCGTATTCACAACGTATTCCATGTATCTCGATTAAGGAAGTATGTTCTGATCCAAGTCACGTTATTCAATTCGACGAGGTCGAAATAGCCGACGACCATTCGTATGAGAAGCGGCTGTGCGGATACTCGAAAGGAGAATTAAGCAGTGAGGAACAAGACGATTCCCTTATTAAAAATTCGGTGGTCAAGACACGGAGTCGAGGAAGCTACGTGGGAGGCGAAGATAGCATGCGAGAGAGATACCCCACTGTTTACCCCTTAGTTTCGGGACGAAACTCCTTTTAAGGGGAGTATGTAATACCCTCGCCTTTAATATTGTATTTCATGATTTAAGTTAAGTATTGTTGCACCATATCTGTGATGTGTAGCATGTACCGACGAATTATGTTAAGTTGGATTCATGATCATTCATACTATATTAGTTGTTGGGTGATATTGCAAAAATTCCATTTATGCTCGTTATAGTACTTAACGTACGTTAACATGTATTCTTAACGTACGCTATGAAGGCCACCTTACGTACGTAACACCGATACGTTAACGTACGTAATGCGGAAGATTCTCCAGCAATCCGCCTTTCGGCGGGTGGGGTCGAGCAAGGGTAGCTGGTCGGGAGTCGATCGCGACTGCTAAGTCAACGGCCACTACATACGTAATAGCCGCTTGGTTACGTACGTAACGAACTGCGTGTTTTTAGGCAGTGAGTTTGATGAAATTGGTTACGTATGTAATGATCATAAGATTACGTACGTAAAAACTATAACGTACGTTAACCACGTTCGTTAACGTACGTAATGTCCAGTTCAGATTATAAATGTAGGACTTGCCATTCATTTCCTACTCGACCTTTTTCAATCTCCCGACTAAGGAACGATTCCCTTCCCTTCCAACTTCGTTTCTAAGCCTTTCTAACTTGTGTTGGAGCCTCAACACTTGATTGGTGACTTGGAGAAGCTAAAGATTGAAGTATATTCCTTGAAGTGTTGGTGTTGTTCTTCATTTTAAGGTTGGTCTTTCTTTAACACATATCAATTCCATGTTTCTGATGATGTTAGTAGATAAATACTTCACATAATGATAGTTTAGATTAGTGTAAACATGATAAGTTAATTGAATCATACTCAAATCAAGTGAAGATTAATTTTGAAGGTATTAGTATTGCTTCTTGAGGTAAATAACTTCATAATATGATTGTGTTGATAATGATATACATAAAACCTGAGGTATAGCATGATAATCGGAAGTTGATTTTAGTCTCTACACTAGGAACATGTTAGAGATGATGTCCTTAATGATTAAAAGCGAGAAATGTTAAGATTGTCTTGAACATTCTATTGATCCTTAAAGGTTGCATGAAACCATGATTTTGGCCTTTAAAACCTTTGTGATGGAATTGTTGGAAAGATGATGTTAACCCTTTGAAGATGATCTTTGTTAGATGGATGAAATTACTTCAAAAATCTCAAGTATCCAATGGTATAACTAGGCATTTAATAAATTCTTCAAAGTAAAACAATGAATGTTGATAGGAGGAAGTTGTAATCTCCGTGCGTTCGAATTTATCGATTTCACCAAAGAGTGTTAATCACTACATTAATAGGTTAATAATGTTCTTAAGAGAGTTGTGTTGAATATGACGATACAAATACGGTAGATGAATAGCGAATTCCATTTCATTAATCCGTGCATGTCTAGAGGAGTAAATTAAGATAATGTTCTTAACTCACTAAAAACTTGAACTTACGTTTCATATAATAATCAAGTTTTGAATGAAATCGTCGGTAAATAATGAAGAATGTAATTAAACACAACTTATATCGTAATTGGAAGTGTCGATGATTTGAAGCGATATCCTCACGATATTACATTGATGATAAACTGGACATCAAGAATTTGACATCAAGATTAGAATATGTAATGAACATGATAAACATGCGATGATTTGTAATAAGAACATTAAAATGGTCAATAGGATAATCTATTTATTCAAAGTGAATTTACGAATATTGTTGATGCGATAATACCATTATCATACGAATGTGTTGTTGAATGGATTATATTTCATTCAAGGTTGCTTGTTCACGTGAGTATTGTTAGACGAGGATACCGTTCGTTTGACCATTCAAAGAAGGATTATTCGTCTACGGAATTGAGGCAAGTTATCTTGCTTGGTTATAGTGATGGTTGAATTCTTGTGATTATTATGCAGTTCGTGTGTATGAAATGTTCTGATAATCTATGATTCGTGATATGGTGATACCCTTGATCGTATTGTCATGGAGTTGGGGATGATACCCCCGGAATTACCGTCCTTATTACTGTTAGTTCTTTTGAGCTTTGTTGACACTTCGGTGAGTTGTTCGATTCCCTCGTAAAAGTGTAATTCGTTGAGTTTCGTTGTCATGTTGTATCGTGACATCTCTGGAGTCATATCTGCGCGCCGATTGGTTGTGTAGGATTTTTAGCCGGGCACTTGATGATCATGCGTGGATGTTTTCCGCATTTAGATCGTGCACACGAGACGTAGTTCGTGAGGCTAATTAGGTACATCGTCCCACGTATATTCTGGATTCCGTATACGGGGTGGACATGTGCACGGACACATTTCGGATCGGGCGTCTTGTGACGTCCGTCTTGAGCCATAGTATGTGGTCGTTCGTATACTTGATTATGTTTGACATTGGGATCGATTGTTTATACGCCTTGGGGTATATTCGGTGAGTCGGTGGATTTCTTTGAAATCGGTATATATATATGAATTGTATAATGCCATGAGAATTATTATCATGTATAGTGACCACGTGGTTTGGGGCGAAATACTTGTATTTCAGGGCGAGGAAAGGGCAAGGCACAGGAGGAGCACAATGGCGACGGAGGATTCTGATGTATGCTATTTCGGGGGCCCCGAGTCTTTTGGTTGTTCGGTTATGTTTTAAACGTGACTTTCGTTTTATTTTTGTGTCGGATGAATGTACTAAAACTTGTTAGGTACTGCCCATCGTCATATGGTCTGTACCGTGTTTGGATCCTGTGTATGTTTGCTTGTATTTAAAAATATGAATAACTCATACTCCACACCGGGGTTTTGATAAATATCGTGGTACGGTGCCACGTTGTCGGATTTTAAGTGTATTTTGTGATATTGCCTGGTGGGTCCCAGGAGGGATCCACGGCACTGTAATGGCCACTGTTTTTTGGGCTGTTACAACGGGTACAACTGTAATAACAAATTTCTACCGGGTAAGTCAAAAGTTTACCGCCGTAACAACATGCAGTTTACGGTCGTAACAACTCTGAGCTTACGGCCGTAATGGAAAACATCTTACGGCCGTAACATCTAGCTGCAGGACTGCAGAATTGTCACAGTAGCCCCCAACACACAAACACATAACATTTAAATTGCGAAAATTAGGGCCGTTTTCCAAAACAAGATTTTTCCAAAAATTTTGATTTCCACAAAAATGCTCAAATCAGTAGTCTTTAAGGAAAAACGTTTTCAAAGCTACCCGTAGCGGGTATAATTACAACAATCCAAAATAGTCGATATTAAAACCACATGCCCAAATGGCAAACAGGGTCGCCAATTCAATCACATACATCTCATGGCATCAAGTTTGAACACACAGCAAAATCATTCATCGGAGTTGCTCACAAACTCTACCGTAAAACCCATCAAGGTTCACAACTTTCACACCATACCAACCACGTGGTGGCTCAAGGGCCAAACATCAATACATCCAATTCTATACACGTACAGCGTATCCAAGTATCGAATACAACTTCATTACACAACACCGTGTAAATAAAATTATGCACCACAAATATCACACATAAATGAAATCATGAACACAATTATTATGCATAAAAGAGGAGACTTACATCAACAGGTTGCACGGAGGTGACGGTCGCCCACGATACTAATCTCGTCTGACAACATATCCGACACGTTGTGACTACGCACAACTCAACTTGTCACCTGACGACTCGAACGACAAGACCACACATTACTCGACAAACCACGACTGACTCGACCCGGCTGACCTAGGTTTACGCAACCTAAGCTCGATACCATAAATGTAACACCCCAAAACCGTATGGGAATATTACACGCCGTAAACCCTTTCCGCAAGGATCTACCAGCTAACGTCCATAAACAACCAAATGCTTGCCGGCCAGTGGTCAAACAATATAATAATACTGCACTGTTAAGGTCACTTACACATAAACACACAGGCCGATGAGGTCACACAACTCTATCAACGGATGACTAACAACATTACCCACACGGGGTTCGAAATACAATACAACGGAAGACTGAATCAACTCTAACAATACAAATAAACTCTACCAACTCTCAACTCTTGATTAGTATCGCACTCGTCATCCCCTTGTGCCAATCCCGTGGATCGCTCCCGAACTGCATGTACACGGACGCAAAGCAGACATCCACCCCGAATACTCGGGGTTAGTAAACTCCACTGTTTTACTAGTGCAAGTATCAAACCATACGAAATGTAACAAGCAAATAGCAACTACGAATTTAATACGGAAATCAATTATCAAAATGTTCCCGAGAAGTTTTAGAATTTCGAACTCAAGTAAGAGATATTTGAAAAGGAACACATCATCTCGGGGATTTTTAAAGCATAAATTCTTTTGGATCTCGAGTCCCAATTTACAAAACCCTTTTCGTAAACAATAGGGCCTTAGCCCGATTCTCGTTTCAAAGCATACTAAATAATATATCATTATGAGTCCGAGATCCATATTTAAAATGTTACCCGAACAATCACTGCTACACGATCATTGTTCGTACACATCATGTACCGAACTCCGGAGGCCTCGACGGACCTTACCCGGACCACACACATTGTTCGTACACATCATGTACCGAACTCCGGAGGCCTCAGCGGACCCTACCCGGCCACACACACTGTTCGTACACATCATGTACCGAACTCCGAGGCCTCAACAGACCCTACCCGCCACAACATCGTTCGTACACATCATGTACCGAACTCCGAGGCCTCGTCGACCTCTACCCGGATCACACACCTTGTCCGTACACGTCATGTACCGACTCCGAGGCCTCGTCGGACCCTACCGGATCACACTCTTTGTTCGTACACATCATGTACCGAACTCCAGAGGCCTCGTCAGACCCTACCTGGAACACACACACATCGACACGACATAATTCATAATCATTAAATGTCAAGCCATTCCACATTACACTGAAATGTTCAATCAAGTATGTAAACCAAAACAACACAAATATCATGATCATCACAACGACTCTTAACCAACATAACACACATTCGGTACACAATACATTGAACAACCACGTGTACAACCATCTCATATGTACATCGCAATCCTGCACAAATGGCACGACGCCTAACACGGATACCAATATATCACTATTATCACAAAGCCTTCAAATTTCGGAAAACACAACCAACTCAAACGGAACATATTTACGGAGGCAAGCAAAATCGTCATACATATCATACGTAATTACTAGTCACAATATACAAGTCGTATAATAAGATACTTGCCTTAATAACCGCTACCAAACGTTAGAAGAACACCGTTCGGCCGGGAAGCTCGGACCGAAGGAGACAACGAGCGGAAGGGTTCCACTCGAGTTCTTCACAAGAATTCGACCCTAACAACATATAATCAATAAATCATCGATCATACGAGGAAGAATAATCGTAGAACGCTCGAATTCTCTTTGTGACATTTTATCGAACACCTTCAAGGCGTCGATAAAATACTCAATAAAACGACAAATCCGTGGCAATCCAACCGTGGAATAACAAGGAATTAGATATAATATAGCTTAACAATCATCAATCCATCAATATTCTGAGTTAAAACGGATTAAACGGACGAAATCGAACAAAATACCCAAAATCCCCAAAATTAGATTTCTAGAAAATCTGACTGATTCGCTCGATCAAAGGATGTTATAGGATGGATGATTGATGATATGAACTCCAAAACTTCATGGATTTGTTGACAAACAACATCTATCCATGATAGGAACAACCCACCGCGGAAGAGAAGCGAAGCGGAGAAAAAATGGCGAAAAAGCATCTGGGCCTTAAATAGTGCCACGGTGTCTGCGGCCAATGGGAGTGTGCCGCACAGCCCAAAAATGGCTCAGTGGTCGGCGGTGTGCAGCTCGGCCAGCGTGTGCCGCGGCACCAGTCTGATTGGTTTGGCCGAAAAATGCCACGAGTGTGCCGCGGCCACTGCCGGCATGTGCCGCGGCCCTGCAGGCTGCTCGGCCGGAAGGCTGCTGAGCACTACTGGCCGTGACTCGGCCGAGCCGCGAGCACTGCCGGCCGTGACTCGGCTGCGGCACAGGCCCAGATTGCCGGCCATGTCGGCCGGGCTAACTCCGACGGCCCGAACGACCGAAACCCGAACACGAATACGAATCGATGATACGGTTACAACGTACTCGCAAAGACGAATCTAAGAGCTAAGAGAACACACAATTCCGACCAACCGAAGGCTCGGAATCCGACAACGGAAGTAATTACCCAAAACTTTGGGAAATTACGAAAATGGCCCAAAACGTCCGAAAATCACGATACGCGATCGAAACACCAAACCAAAGCTTGCAACAAGAATAATAACATTAAATGAACTTACGAGAAACTCGAAACAACAGTTTCGGACGAGATTCGCAAGAATCGAACTCAAGTGCGGAAAAGCGTCTAAAAAGCTCGGAACTCAGCAAAACGATACCGAAACGAACTCGGATGACAAAAAGTGCAGAATTAATCATTCTCGAAATGACGAAACGGTCATGAGCGAGTCGTCAAAATGGACTTTCTCCGAAAAAAAGAAATTACCTGAAATCGAAATTACGGGTATTACAGCACCCAACAACAAAGCATATGTACATCAAGTATCACTTCATCGGAGATCATGTGGAGACGAAGAATGTCTAAATTGAGGAGAGCCACACGATATACAAATAGCAGACATTGTCACCAAGCCACTGTATGAAGCAAAATTCTGTAAACTCAAATACGACTTGGGACTCCTACAACTTCAAAAAATCTGCAAGTTATTTCAATCAAAATTGACTCATCAACTAAGGAAAAATATTGTAGGACCCAAGAATACAATAATCCATTCTTAGTACCATAGGTAATGCAAGTAAGAAGGCACAATGTAGGATGCAAGGAATACAACAATCTAACTTACAACGGCAATGCACCAATTAAGGTGGAATACTACACTACCCATGAATATAGTAAGTCTTACTATATGCTGAAAAATTAAAATCTGAATGCATCATTTAAAGGGGGAAAACTGTATGAAATAAGCATACAACATTATGCACCACAAGGCTTTTATTATAATAGATATATACTATAATATTATATAATGTTTTATTAACTCTTGCGCCATTTAGATTCAATTTTAAATAGTTTCCAAACAACGTGCCCAATTTTTATTTAAATTACTTGAGTGAGAAAAACACAAAGGGACATTTCAAATTTAATGCCTTTGAAACTGCATTAATTAAACTAGGAAAATATTTGTGCAATTGTGGAGGCTGAACATGTCATCATACATGGTACATGCATTAACTGCAAAGTGTACATATTTTACGGCCCACTCTCATATCCAAATCAATCTCAACCATCCAATTAAAATTATTCTCATTCATTAAATCTGACTCTGAAGATTAAACCGCCTCCGGTACTCTATATAAAGTCACTCCCGATGACCTAATTCTCTTTACTGCACTAAAATAGCAAAGAGTGAAACACTTAACAAAGTTCTAGAAACTCATCTTCTTCATACTCTGGAAATGGTGACTGAAGCGACTTCTCATTCAACTTCCACATACACCCAGAAGAGGAAGGAGTACCTCCTCATAGGCGAACGTACTTTCGCCAAGGATATTATCATTGATAGGGTGAAACTTGAGGACAAGGATGACAATGAAATGCTGAAATTTATCAGAAAATCAAGAAGCAAGGCCTCTACGATCTTGCTAATCCCCGTACTGAACTTTATGATGAAGAAATTGTGGAGGAATTCTACTTCAATGCTACATTCAAGAAGGATGATATCACTGTCCGAGATAATGTCATTGTTATGCCAGCACTATTGGGTACAATGAGGCCACCATTAATTCACCACTTCTCACCTTGGTATACAAACTACCCTCATATGGTCTTACTCTGAGGGATTTGGAATGCTATATGGAGAATTGTCCCATGTTTCATGTTATAAGAAGAATTTTGTTTTACCCTACTTCTATCAAAGCATTAATTTTGTCGCGTGGTGATAGGGAACCGCATCGGTGCATTTGAGATGTGCACATGTTTGAGATTCAGGATTATGATGGCTATTATGCTCCAAGAAAAAGTTAATTGGGCACATATCTTGCTTCATCGTCTGGTGAGGAGGCAAGAAATGATGACAACTCCAGAAATCCTTTGGACTTACTTTGAATTATATTCTTCTCCATGTGAAGTGAAATAGTCCAAGGCTGCGAAGAAAATCTAATCCCAAAATTTCCTAGGAGGAACTAATCCAGCGATGTATAACAAGAATACTGCTTTCATATTTTTATAATAAATCACTAATTCCAAAAAAAAAATTCTATATTATTTTCTATGAACTTATAATCCAATAAAAATTCTATTCCAAGTAATATCGTACATGTCTTTTTTGCCGAATTAAATTATTCCTTCAAGATAAATATTTTTCCATAACAATATTATAGTAAAATTAAACATATGAGGTGTGTAAATTATTAAGACTTACCTCTAAAGATTTCATTTTTTTCTACTAAATCATTCCTTCCAAAGAAAATATTTTCCATATATTTTTATGAATTGAAATTAAATTTTTATATGAGGCATGTAAATTACTAAGACCTACCTCTAAACCTCTCATTTTTTAAAATTAAAATACTTCTTCCAAATATTTTTTTTCATATCATTTTTATGAATTTTTATACAGCTAACAGCATTCTCCGCATCGTAAAATATAGGGATGAGCATTATAAAATATCAATTTCAACTTGCCCCACAGTAAATTCGTGAGGCCATTATATATTTATTTTCTATATGTATCACCTCTGAGATATTCGAGGTATATTACAGCGTCGAAAATCCTCCCGTCATGATGTACCATGCTAATTACAATGCAACTAGCTGATCAATAAGGCCAGTAAAAAACGACCAAGAAGGTCAACGAGCATTAAGAATTGGACGTCGCTCTCTCTATCCTATTGAAAGCCTGGCATATGGTGTATGCTTGTGTACCTTAGATAATAATTTGTGTAAGTAATAATGATAAATGTGTAATGAGGATTAAAAAAGTACAAAGTGGTTGTTTGATTTGTATAATTGTGCTGACTCTGAGAATGGTGACTGGGATGACTCTGAGAATGGCGACTGTGGGTTGCAGCAGAGACTGAGTGACGTGGAGGGTTAGGAATCCTCCGCTGGGCGCTGCTAATAGATACAGAATGACGAGGCCAATCGGGAGACCTATCATGGCTCCCAACATAGTACTGCAGCGGGCTCCTAGAACGCCCATGCATAGGTCCAAAGATACCCATGATCCCAGAAAGGACCCGACGAGAAACTCGAGCAATAAATCCTGTCTCAGACTCGTCATGCAAGATCGCCTTCAAACGGCGATCGAAGTACTCATCCCTGCTCCTGGGTGTGGTCCGGACAAGGAAGTCCATGATACAACACACCCTCTTTGTCTGCCTCTCTTACTCAGATGTCTCTGCACCATCTACTGGTGGGGTAATCTGTCGGCGTCACTTCGACACTTTGTGTGCCGACTGTGTAATTATTTTCCCAACAGTCTTGTTCAACCTATCCATAACTTTCTTTCTCGGCTTCGGCGCAGGCTCATCCTCCTTGTTCTTCACAGCTATTCGTATATGCTTTATGAACTTAACATCGTATGGCGAGCAATTCTCAAAACTCATGTAGTAGTACTCATCCTCCTCCAGATGCACTAAAAAGAGAAGTACTTTGTGCTACAAAACAAGCCAGTAAAGCATACCATTAGAGTAAGATCACATAACGTTGAAGAAATGAGTGAAGTCACAAGAAAATACTTTTATAAATTTACGTACCTTCTCGTCGAAGAAATGAGTGAAATCACATAACATCTTCCTTGCAGTCCACATCAAACACTGGGGAACTTGGACAGATTTATCTCGAATTTCAAACAATTCTCCCAATGAAGGAATCATCTTGTACGACCATATCTGTAAAGCCAAAACCGAACCATAGAAGTGATAGTCCTAATATTTCTGTCTCTCCTTCATGGCCACATTGTCTATGTAGTAAGACAAAACCCCAAAGCCATAAGAACCCCTACGAAACACATCCCACTGTTCGAAATCCTCAACTAATGCCCATGCCCATGTCTCGACCATCATGTCGTCATGGCATAGGATACAGTAGTAGTATATCAGCAACTTAGCTACCTCCACATAATCTCTTATGAATCTACCAAAATCTCGATGATTGAACTTCTTTTGCAGAACACTAAGCTTAATATTTATGTCATGGAGTATTCTGTGGAAAATACCGTCAGACCGAAGGAGATGGTTGTTCTGTGGATGGAAGGTAGAGTTTCCAAAGTGCAGTCCAGTGACCATGGCAAAGTCACGGGCCGTAAAACAAATGGTCCTCCCGCAAACCTAGAACCACGACTCATCCGGAGGGATTTGATCACCCTCCAACTGACAGGCAATCAAGTGATGTAGCGCAGTATTTGTACTCCCATTTCTCCTAACTTTAATCAAACTCCCAAGGACCCCCTCGGTCAAGCTCTCGATGGCTCGATCACCAACTGCAGAATTGTGGCCAATACTTCTTAGTGTCTCAATTATCTCTTTAAATACCACATCGTGTATGCAAAGACTGACTTGCCGTGTAACAAAGCGTAATGTAGTCCATATGCAACCAATCTACAATATAAACATACAAATCATAAGACCATGATAGAATGCCTAAGGAAACGAACAAAAAAAGGCCATTGTCTTGCACACGATGGATGCCCAATCGTGTGAAGACCATCGTGTGTCCCATGATCGCTCACATGATCGATGCGCGTCGTGTGTAGACCATCATGTGCAGGGCAGATGCCTTTGGTCTTCTTGCCCACGACGGCTAACACGATCGATGCCCATCGTGTGTAGACCATCGTGTGCAAGGTAGATGCCTTTGGTCTTCTTGTCCATGATGGCTCACACGATCGATGCTCGTCGTGTGTTAACCATCGTGCCCACGAAAGACCATCGTGCACACGATGGTTTCATCATCTTAGGCACCATTGTGAGACGATGAACAACCATCATGGGCGCGACCATTTGTGACTAAATTGCACTAACCGGCGGCTCATTGACGAAAGCTTCTTCAGATTGGATGTCACTATTGTGTGAGGAACTTCTGTCGTGTTCGGATTTTCGGTCATAGTCGGAGTCGGATATTTTCTCGCCGGCAATAGGTTTTGGTTGGGACAATCGGGTTTTGCGACAGGTAGAGAGAATGTTTTTTGGACGAGAGAGAGGTTGTGGGGCCGATTTTTGTTTTATTGCTTTTCTATTTTTTTATGTATTTTTATCTTTTAACTGTAGACTTAAGGGTATCTTTTAACCTATGTTGCACAGGTGCGGGGGGTGGGTGCGGTTGCGGGCAGATACGGGTGCGGGGATACGGGTTTTTGAAAATGTTAGGGTGCGATACGGCAAGGATACGTCTGTTTATTTTATATTTTATTATATATAACACTTTTTAAATATAAAAAACAACAATTCAAATATCACCATAAAACCAATTCAAATACATAAAAGAAGTCATACAAAAAACAATTCAAAATGGCTTTGAGCAGCGGAGCTTTCTGATGCTGTTCGTGAATGCTGCTACAGGTAAAAGTAATTACTTATTAAATGATTCACTTTTTGTATTTTAGTTTATTTAATTTACTTTTTAAAAATTACAAAAAAACCCTAAAAAAATAAAAAAAAAATTAAAAAAAAAAGTATCCGGATGCGCGTATCCTGTGCAAGGGTACACGTATCCTGTGCAAGGATACACGAGTCCGTTTTTTTTTTTGGCACGGATTCGCCACGTGACGAATCCCGTGCGAATCCCACGCGAATCGCACCCGCACCCGCACCATGCAGTATCCGATACTGCATACTGGTCAATTTTGAAGAATCCGTGCATCATAGCTTTTAACACATTTTGGTATCAAAAACTTATACTCTTATGAATGAGGATATATAACTTGTTACTTTTATGGTTTGGTACTAAAAAAGATAGGCCCTTTATAATATGGTACCAAGTATTTATTCATATGTGTCTAGATATTTGATTAAAATAAATTTTACAATGGTTACGAAAATCATAAATTCATTCTATTGCATCAGTCAATTATGAAGATCACTCTTTCGTCATATGAAATTACTTGAATAAGATAAACGATATATTCTCATAGGTGCATAAATAAGATATATCATTAAAATTTAATATTCAAATACTTGGAGTGATTGTGCACTACTTAATTTTGGATGAACTTTATTTAATGCAATAAACGCAAGCAGATACTTCTTGTTACTATACGTTTGTTAATTAAATTAAAACTTAAATATTTGAGCAACATAAGTTTGCATACTCTTAGTATAGATTATCTTTTTACAAAAATTTCGGTTACTTTGTATTTGCATAAAGGTAAAATATTGCAAACATAAGGGCTACATTATTTGAATGAATTATTAGAATATATAATTTTAAATAATTGTTAACAATGTAAAATAATCCTACTATGTTCAAGAATAAAAGTATAGTATCCACTGATTTGTACTTGAATAGTCAAATAGTATTTCACGTGTATCCAAACTTTTGTTGAAATAAACTCTAAAATGGCCACCAGAATCGTATAATCTTTCCAACCTCATCAACCAGTTATAAAGATCAATCTTTTATCGTATAAAAGTACTTGAATAAGTTAAAGGACTTCGTTGCCATATGCGCATGAATAATGATACCTGTAAATTGAACACTAATATAAATCTACTTGAAAATGGCCAAGCATATGAAGTACTTTGGTGAACAAACATAGTACATAGTGTATATATGTAAATACACAAGTGCACTCTCATACCAAAAAATAAAAGGAAAGTAATCAAAACATTTGAATATCATAAAATTTAGATTCAACCACATATATCTGGATACATATATGCAACAATTTTGTTATATTGAAGTACAAATCCCTGGATTCTGTCATGCTAGATTTTCGTTACTTTAATATACACATTTGAATACCTTTTAATAAATAAAAAACTGACATATGTTTCTGTAAAGAAAAATGGAAGGAACCCTAAATTTACAATCTCGTAGCCGCCATGACAGTCCGAGAACCCGCGCTACATCAGACCAGCACACCAGAAACTTATGTAATATCCGCATTTTTCCTTTTTCTGGTACTTTTCATTTTGGTGTATTTTTCATTTTTAATGACTCGCTTGTAACCGTATTGATATTTTGAGAATATTTCATACTAGACTTTTTGTCATCCGAGCTTGTATCGAACTTGTTTTACTCAATTCCGCGTTTATCGTCATTTCCGTCGCTATTTGGTTCGATTCTCGTAATCGTTATTCGGAACTGCCGTTTCGGGGTTGCCGTAAATCCATCTTATGTTATTATGCATGTTGTGAGCTCTTGTTTGGTGTTTCGACTGTGTATCGTGTATTTCGGATATTTTGGGCTGTTTTGTAATTTCCCAAAATTATGGGGTAATTACTATCGTTGTCGTTTTCCGAACCTTTGGATAGGCAGAATCGTGCTTTCTTATAATGCTTTAGTTCTGACTCGAACTCGTCGTACGTGTGTCTTCTTCAGTCCGTTGTTTGGTGTCGGGTGCGTGTTGTTTTCATCCGAGGAAGAATTCGCCATTTTCCATCTTTGAGTGATGTCTGTACTACTGTCTGCACTCGTTAGTGCACGCTAATTTCGTTGTGTAGCACATGCTAAATTCGTTGAGTAGCACGCGCTAACTTCGCCAGTAGCGCACGCTAATGATTCGAGCACAGCAGTGGCAGTAGGTTGTTTCTGCTCTCTGGACGAGCAGTTTGGCGCACGCTAAGTCTGTAGATTTAGCGCACGCTAGGTGTGTGGCAGCGCGTGCTAATTCGGTATTCCAGTTAAGGCAGAATGTTTCTGGACTCTGGATGACGAACAGGTAGCGCACACTATAGGTCGATAGCGCACGCTAACAGGGGGCTTATAGCGCACGCTAATTATCGGGTAGCACACGCTAACTGGTCAGAACCGAAGGTTCTGGACCAGGGTTGGCTGGTTAGCGCACGCTAACCATAAGCCGTTACCGCACCTGAACCGTCTGCTTATATATACCCGAGAGTTGACCTCAAACGCGCCTATTTCTCACTTTTCTTCCTCCTCCGCGGCTGTGGGCAATCTAGGCGATTCGAAGTCTTGCAACTTCATGTTATCATCTTTCTTGAGTTCCTAGTGTAGATTAACATCTACTTGTGTTCTTCGTCCTTGGTCCAAGGTAATCTCTTAGAACCCTATTTTTGGGGAATTTGGGGGTTTTCGATTTAATATTCGATTTGTTCCGTGTTGTTGATTAATTCATGATGTATATGATTAATCTTAGTGGTATTCATGTTTACCCTACGAGTTCATGGTAAATTTCGTGGTATTTGTAAAATCGAGAAGGTCCGGGTACGACCCGTCCTCGTTGTTGTTTTTGTACAAATTTACTTGAATCGTAGGTGGATTTTCGGGTGTATTCCGTTTTCGTACTCGTGTAGAATTGGTTGTGATTGTATTTTTCGAATCGTTAGGTTTGGGGTCGTCGGTTCCTAGCAAGCGTAGTTGATTTCCCGGTCATTTCGTCGTCAACTTCTCAAGGCAAGTATTCTTGTGAAACTCTTATGCTTAACATGGAATGCTAATGTATATGCGTGTGATTTGCTCACTCCGGGAGGGTCCGACGAGCCTCGGAGGAAGCTGTGATTTCGCTCCTGATTCACGAGCTTGTTTGAATAGCCAATCCGAGAGGGTCCATAGAGGCCTTGGATGAGATCAGTGGTTTAGCCCCGATCCTAGGCGAGTCATGTGCGTGATTTTTTTTAACTATGGCCAGTCCGGGAGGGTCCATAGAGGCCTCGGATGGGACCAGTGGTTTAGCCCAGTTCCTAGGCGATTTTCAACTGTGATTAATGACTATTTGTTTACCGCGAAAAGACATCTTGATTTTTATTTTTGAACAACTGGATGCATGCACTATGAGATGTGTAAGTGAATGATTTGTTTTGATTACTTGTGCTAGCGTAATTTCTAACCCCTTTGGGGACCCATCTTTGGGGAAATTCATGTTAAGAATTTCAGGTTGCGTTCAGCCGGTCGATCGAGCAATGGAGCAGTACGAGGATGCTGGCCAAGGTTGTTGATGTGTGCAAATAAGTTCTTTTATTTTGGTTGTCCATTTTAAACGTTTGTTTCCAAAACTTGTAAACTGATAATTAGTACTCGCGAGTACATGGGCGTTTTGATTTGGAAGATGAATTGTATACTAAATTCTATTTGTGATTTTCGGTGATGTCTGGTTTACCGATTGTACCGGGTGTTTATTTAGTTTTCGTCTTGGTGATGTGTGTTTTCTTGCTAACCGTGATGGTTAGACAAGCGGTATTAATTATTTAGCCTGGTGGGTCCCACGTAGGGGTCCACGACGCTGTAATATACCCTGAATATCTTGGGGGTGTTACAACCTAAACAACATGGGCGCTCACCACGTCATACATCATACAAGATGGATGTTACCTCCAAACAAAATCGCCCAAAACAGATTCGTTTGTCGTTTTCCGATCAATCGCGGCCAACCACCACCAAGCCCGCAGGTTGCGATCACGACCTCTAATCTATGTCGCTCGTCGCCTTCGATTCACAACTAGCCGCACAAACTCCGACCATCACAACATCCTAAATGTCTTCTCAAATCCATAATTATTTTGATTTTTTTTTCAGTTTCATCTATATAAATAAAGTGTTATTCTTGAAGGAGCAAAAAAACCTACAATCATGGGGAAAGAGAAAGAGTGAGTGGGTGTGGGGGAACTGTGAAAAGGAAAGAAATATGTAAAATAAATTAACAAAAATAAACACATCTAAATTGATAGTCTTGTAAATATTTTGAGTTGATGATATATATGCAATATTTTATTTAAATGTACTAGGATATGTATTCCCCTAACTTTTTGGGAGCTGAGCTGGGTCGTGATGGAGATCATTTTCTTCTTTGTAACCTCATTACATTTTGCAATAGCATATGCTTTCTTTTTGAGGACTTCAACAGAGCCCTCATTTGAAGGCTATCTCCAGCGAAAATTCAAAATTAAGCAAAAAAATATTATGAATATTCACATTTTGATATGTAGTGGTATAATTAGTTACACCAGACATTTCATCCTAATAATGGGAAGCATTATGACTAAAAGAAATGTCACTTATGGACGTTTGGAAAGTTTTTGTTACATTGCATCCTTATTTAACTTGCCGTCTTTCTTCTCTTCATATCGATCCATCAAATATTCTACCCTTCCCTCATAAAAGGGGTGATATGATTTTTTTTATTTTTGGTATTTCGGTATTACCAAAATACCAAAAATGAAGTTCGGCATTTCGATATATATATATATATATATATATATATATATATATATATATATATATATATATATATATATATATGTATATATATATATATATATATATATATATATATATATATATATATATATCGAATTTTTTCGGCATTTTTGTTGTTCGGTATTTCGATATATATCAATAAATAATTTTTTTTTGATATTTTGGTAATTCAGTATTTCGATAAGTTCGATATAACCGATGCTGAAATAAAATTTGTTCTACCGAAATTTTGGTACGATATCAGTATGGATCAGAAGCCATACCGAAAGTTTCGGTACGATATACGGTATCGATAAATAGTTTCGGTATGATATGGTATACCACCCGGATGTTGCACATGTTGCAATAGGCATGGAACAAATGAGGTATCTATCATATATGGTCATCACATATGCACGTGTAGAGTAAAAAAACTGGTAACCATCTTCTCAAGGGGTTTTTCACAATCCAGGCACCCAAGCTTCCCTAAACTATCCCAGGAGTGGATGATTAGAGGCATTTCGATCGGGGGTGCAAGGCCGTTTGGAAATGCATGGTCTGCAGGAAGGGAAGGACTGACGGAGATGTAGCACACATGACTAAGCACAAAGAGAACGTGTTGGGTGCACGCTAGGTGCAAGTAATGCCCTATATCCTTGTAAATACTTGAGTGGCAAGAGGAGAATAAAAATTTGAGGAGGTACACTATGCGAAAGATCCGTTTACAAATCTCCAAAACATTACGGTCTAGAACACCGCAGAAAGAACCGAAACTATATGGAGAGGATCAAGATGTGCTGTAATGATCTAGAAGATACTTTAACCTTCTAGGAACCTCCTACAAGGATGAGACCCACTTCCTCATATTTAGTATATGCTTTTTTGATTGTGCAGACAAATTAAAAAAATATATTTATATACAAATTATCCTGAACAAAAGATGAACTAAATTTAATGAAGAGCGAATAAGGTGAAATTTGAGACGAGTTAACTAAGGATAATAATGGATTTAGAAAACTAAAAAAACTTAAGATAGTTTAAAAATGATATTTATTTAAAATAGAAGAGTAGAAAATTGTGCAGTAGTCGAGAAAAAAGTAGGTACATGCATAGAGCTCATGTAGATAGAGTAGCAGAGTTATAGAAAAGTCTAGAAGCCACCGGATATGTAGAGCTCATGTGATGGAACATTCTAGAGAAAGATCTAGAGCCCAGAATAGGTAACTAATATGTTCAATATACGTAACAATAAAGGATCATTTATTTTTTCTTTTAGAAAAAAAAAAGAATAATGGGTGGAAAAAACAGTTTTTATGATAAAATATTGTTCATCGGAATGACGAGAAGGTAATAAAATTTTACATGTGTGAAGAACTCTTTTGAATATAAAATCATTTAGTTATGATATGAATTAGTAATAAATGAAGTGTAACTCTTACCAAATGAATTCACAAAAGTATATGAAGGTATCAATTATTATGTATTTTTTTTTACAATGACAGACTGAATAGCCAAACATAATACATTGACATACTGTCAAATACAAATCACAACATTCAAGATGGTAATTACATGCAGAACGCTCTGACACAACAATATAAAATGAAATAATTCAGTATTAAACATAGAAAAACACTAACACAATAAAATAAAATAATAAAACATAGACAAGGACACAATAATACTCAACAACCTTTTGAGTACTAGTATCTCCACTAATTACCAGCATTGCTATACTGCCCTGTAAAGACTTCTCCACATCACATGTATTTAAATATATAAATCATATCATCCCCTCAAGGAGTTACTATCAAATCACAAATTGAAGTAAAATAATCATATGATATGTATTCCAAACATTAATCTTTATAAATATATTTTCTAAAAACGGTTCAATATTATTTCGAAATAAAAGAAACTATAAAGAATCTTCAACTCAATAACCGTAGAACGATTCATGCACAGAGAGAGAGGGAGGGAGGGAGGGAGGGAGGGAGATGCTTACTGAGTCGTGACTTTAAAATTTTTGAAAATCCAAATCCCCATATTCATATCTGTTCTCCCCTATAGGCGTGTGGCATAGAAACTTGAAGTTGCTCATGTGAATGTAGTTATACAATTCAAAACGCGAACAAAATTCATATTCATACGACGAGAAAACATAATTTTTAAATGTTAAATGCTAAGATACAGTGGCAATATATTCAGTCAAATATATTTTGTTGCGTGACAAGAACACAATCATTTCATAGAAAATACCAAGCAACTTCCATTCATAATCAAATAGAACCCAAGTTTCCCGTTCATAAAATTCATACAACATTCACAGTAAGTCTTCATTTCAATAAAATCAAAAAGTTTTCCGGCGAAGAAGATCTCACTGTTTAGCCAAAGGGAGGATGATAAACACTACCATGTAATTCTTTTCTTGTCAGCAATACCATTTCTCTATCAAATATTGTATCTAAATTTCCCGACTGATTATCCACAAAACGTATCGAGTAGATCAGAGGCCTCTTCCATGACGCGCGCACTAAATATAACTCCCACACACACACATATATATATGTATATATATACACATATATCGATAGAGAGAGAGAGAGAGAGAGAGAGAGAGAGAGAGAGAGAGAGATCTACAAGATGCATCCCCTCGCTTCAAGTAAAAAAAGAAAAAAAAACAGTAGAAAAGCTCATGGGTTATATCACTCTGTCCTTTACTTATCGAGTCTACATTCACCCTAACAAGGAATGAAAATCAGTAGGATCCTGGTCAGCAGAATAATTAACATAACTACTGGGCTATTCGCTATCAACTGAGCAAAACGTGATTAGTCGGAACAGTCGACTGATCTGATCTACTCAAATCAGAGTACCGCGCCAACGTCGTTGAAGACAGCTGAGTTTGACAGAGACACTTTCAGGATGCCTTGGTGGTGAAATAAATGGTAGACACGCGAGACTCAATCTCGTGCTAAAGAGCATGGAGGTTCGAGTCCTCTTCAATACATAATATTGAGTTGTTTGTTGGGGAACATAATCAGGATTATCTCCATGTATATTATTAGGGCTATAAAAAGGGATATATGTATGTATGTTACAGGAACGGGTTTATACTCGCCGTGGGCCGCGGAGCATGGGCCCGGGTTAGGGGGACCGCGGGCAGGAGTATATTTTATTATTAGTATTTAGTATTTATTCTTTTATTATCATGCACCTGCATGGAAATAATTAGTTAATAATATTATTAGGCCCCTGCGTGGGTATACAATACATATAGGCATATAGCTAAGTAAATCATTACTAGGAATTATTGGAAAACCTAGTTTGTTGAGTCGGCACTTTGTGCTTGGGCAGGAGATTTCTTAAATTTTATCTAATCTTTCATATCAATTTATCCGTTGATTTCTCTCTACTCTATCAATTTGGTGCGGTGAGCGTCGATGTCCAATACCCGATCAACTCCTTGGATTTGGAGAAGCGATTTGCAGCGATAGAGAAGAGAAGCGACGAGTTGTCTGCCGAAGTCGGGTCCCTGGCAGCGAAATTGGATGGAATTACCGCCCTCCTGTCCGATTTGGCACGGGGGAAAGGGAAGTCGAGTGATGATGGGTCGGACTCTCCTAGTCTCCTCTAAGGTCGACGCATCATCTGCATGATTTGGTGCTTGTTCGGGGTATTGCTGACAACTATTGTCTGTGGATTTCTCTCCACGGGTTAAAGGACGAGATATGATTGAGAATTTGTTCTAAAGACGCACAGGACCAGAGTTGTGAAAGGCGCGCCTGAGGCGCGAGGCGCACATAAAAAATCGTAGGTCGCCTTTTATGGTCGAAGGCGGGCGACCTTCGCCGGGCGATCGCCTGGGCGCGCCTAGGCGCGCCTTATGCCTTCACTCCAGCGCTAAGAAGGCGCGCCTCTGACCTTTTGCTTGTCCAGCGTTTTTTTCCAGTCTAGGGTTTTTTTTCAGGGTCTTTATTAAGTCTTCACTCCAGGCGTCTTTTTTCAGCTGTCTTTGAAACCTTCAGCGTTTTATTTTCTTAAAAAAAGGACTAGGGTTTCAGTTTAAAAAAAAAAAGATCCAGACCTGTGCGCTCCACTTCCAGCCGCCGACCGTCGCCGCTCCACTTCCAGCCACCGCCGCCGCAGCACCACTTCCGACCGCCGCCGCAGTGCCACTTCCAACCGCCGCTGCCGCCTCTGCCATATTTGATCCTGCCTTCTTTTTCTTTATGTTTTTTTTCTTATTTTTTTGCTGTTATAGTTCCGAGTCCTTTCTCTTTATGTTTTTTTTCTTATTTTTTTGCTGTTTTTTTTCACTGTTTGATACGATCAACTTCTAATGGCCATGTCTTTTTTCTTTATGCTTTGACCATGAAAGGTTTTAAGTGTGATTGTTATTTTTCTTTAGTAGTAGTTCTAATAAACAAGTAATTATGCATGAAAGTAAAAGAGAGAGTCTTTATGTCTTTTAAGTATACCGAATAAGCAACAACAGTGCGTAACAAAAACTAAAAAATACAGATCAGGATCAACTTCTAATAGCCATGTTTTTTCTTTATGTTTTTTTTCTTATTTTTCTTTATAGTTCCCAGTCCTTTTTCTTTATGTTTTTTTTTCTCTTATTTTTTTGCTGTTTTTTTCACTGTTTGAAGTGATTCGTATAGTAAGTTTTCACAGATACAGCCAGCCCCTTTAGTCTTGTTTTTTTGCTGTTCTTATTTTCACAATTTTCTTTATGTTTTTTTTTATTCTTAATTATTTTGCAGATTCGTATAGTAAGTTTGTAACAAATGGAGCAAAGTGGTGGTTCAAGTGCACATAATAATAATAGCAAAAATGATATATGTTGGAATTATGTACGAATGCTCAAGCCACCGCAAACGAATGATTTGGTTTGCAATTTATGTGACAAAGTTACCAGAGGGGGAATTTATCGTGCAAAACAACATCTTGCAGGAGGGCATCGAAATGTTGAAGCTTGTCTTAGATGTCCGCCTCATGTAAGGGAAGAAATAAGAGATTTTATGTCAAAAAAAGTGCTTTAACAAAGAGTTCAATTTTCGATTTTGAAGATGTAGACACATATGGAGATGACGAATATTTAGATGAGAGTGAGACAGTTGGGGGAAGTCAGTTTTCAAAAGGCGGAAGTAGCAATATCAAGTCAATTAGCACCGCAAAAAAAGCCAAGAGTAAAAGGTCCGATAGATGTTTACTTTGCTCAAAACCCAACAAAAGTTGTTGAAGCTAGAAAAAAAGACGAGACAAGGAAATCCACAATCAATGAAGCATGCAAGAAAGAATTGAGAGAAAGAGCTTGTAGAGATATAGCTAGATGGATGTATGATGCGGTAATTGCATTCAATGCCATTAATTATCCAAGTTTTGATGTCATGGTCGAATTCATTGGGCAATATGGTTGTGGCATGAAACCTCCCACTTATCATGAGGTGAGGGTTCCTTTTTCGAGAAAGGAGGTTGATGAAGTTAATCAAATGAAGAAGTCGTATGAAGATGAATGAGTAAAGTACGGTTATTCTTTAATGTGTGATGGATGGACAGATCGGAAAAGTAGGACTCTCATTAACTTTCTGGTAAATTCACCAAAAGGAACATTTTTTATCGAATCAGTTGATGCTTCCGAGTATTCAAAGACGGGAGAGAGGATGTGCGAGTTAATTGATAGCTATGTAGTTCGTGTTGGAGTTGAAAATGTGGTATAAGTTGTCACCGATAGTGTAAGTTCAAATGTTGCTGCCGGTGAGAACTATTGTTTCATTAAATTTAACTCAAAAAATGTAACTTTACTGTTCTTTTTTTAATGGTTATAATTCAAAAAATGTCTTATGACTCTTGGCTTTTCTTTTATTGATTTTCAAGAAGAATGTTGATGGCAAAGAGACCGCATTTATATTGGACTCCGTGTGCTGCTCATTGCATTGATTTAATATTAGAAGATATTGGAAAATTGCCTACTTTTAAGAAGACATTGAAGCGAGCAATGAGTTTGAATGCTTATATTTATGTTCGTCCGGAAGTTGTTTATTTGCTTACAGAATTCACCGGACACAAAGAACTTGTTCGACCTGGTGTGACAAGATTTGCTACAGCTTTTCTCACTCTTCAACGCATACATAAGCAAAAAAAATAGTCTGCGAAAGATGTTCACTTCAAGAGAATGGGTTGGTAGTAAATGGGCTAAAGAAGCTGCTGGTAAAGAGGTTACTTCTATTATCTTGATGCCTACTTTTTGGACTAGTATTGTCTACATCTTGAAGATATTCGGGCTTTTAGTTCGAGTACTTAGATTGGTTGATGGTGAGAATAAACCTGCAATGGGCTACATCTACGAAGCTATGGATAGGTGTAAAGAAGCTACCATGGCATCTTTTAAGCATAATGAGGAGAAGTATATGGACATCTTCAAAATCATTGACAATAGATGGGATTGTCAACTTCATCAACCTTTGCATGCCGCTGGATATTACTTGAATCCTAAGTATTTCTATTCAGGTTCTGATTTTACTCAAGATGAAGAGGTAATGAAAGGTTTCTATGCATCATTGCAAAGGTTGGTCCCAAGCCATGAAGAGCAAGACAAAATTACCAATCAAATGTCTTTGTATCAAAATGCAAAAGGATTATTTAGGATTGAGATGGCAATTAGGCAGAGAAAAACTAAAGCTCCAGGCAAATGCCTAAGTTCTAATTAAGTACTTTCTTTCAAGAAGTTAGCCAATTAGTAAATTATGTATTTATGTGAAATGTGAATGTGACCATGTCTTGTTCTTAAATCATCGCATTGCAGCTGAATGGTGGAAATCTTTTGGGTCCTCAACTCCAAATTTGCAGAAATTTGCTATGAAAGTGCTTAGTCTCACTTGTAGGCATCCGGTTGCGAACGGAATTGGAGTACATTTGAGCATGTAAGGATATAGACTTTACATAATAAATATTTTTTAATTGGAGTACATCTATTAAAATTGTTTTATTTATAATTGCAGATTCACAGCAAGAAGAGAAATAGACTAGCTCAAAAGCGCTTGAATGATTTGGTATATGTCAAGTACAATCGGGCATTAAAGCGGTGATATGATGCACGTGATCGTATTGATCCGATTACCTTGCGAGACATAGATGATAGCAATGAGTGGTTGATAGGTGCAGTGGATGAAGAAAATCAGGGAGAAGAAGATGATTTGGTATTTGATGATGATTCTTTGACGTGGGATGCAGTTGCTAGAGCCGGTGGAGTTGGAGGAGAGGCTTATAATACTCGATTGGTTAAGGGAAAAGGAAAAGTGTCGTCGACTTTACATCATTTACTAAGTCTACGGCTAAGCAAGTGGGAAAGGGAAAGAATTCTCATAAGAGAGCTCCTAGTGGACTTAGAGATGAGGAGGAGATAGTTTTCGACGTAGAAGGAGACAGTGAAGAGGAAGAGGAATTTATCGAATAAGACAATCTCGAAGAAGAAGAAAAAGATGATTAAGAAGAAGGCTATATGGAGCTTAGTGATGATTGATGGATTAATAATTTGATGAAGTTGTTGTAGGAGGACTTATTGTTACCTATCACCTATTTTAGTTTATTTAAGTATTGTCTTTTGCTTGTTGAATTGCTTTTAAATTAAGTTTATAATTTAATTTTGTGTTATGTTATAGTTCTAGTATTTTTTTTTTGGGCGCCTCACCTCGCTCAGGCGTGCGCCTCGCCTTGCGCCTTGCGCCTCAAGCGATACGAGCCCTCATCGCCTCGGTGCGCCTTTCGCCTTTAATAACTATGCACAGGACTTATTTGATACATTCACTTGGCTCGCGAAATCAAGCGAGAGTTGAATGCGGTGGGGGTAGGTGACAGAGCCATAATTCGATGGGTCATAAATCGTTGGCGGGGGTAGGGGGTTTGAGTTACTATCCACGAGTTGGGGCTGGCAGCCCAGCCGTTATACGGGTCCCCGTGGACCTAGCAGTTCCTTTCCTTCCACTGCTGGGGCAAATAATTGGGCGTCATCGGGCCACCGGGCCAGTAGAGCGCCATCACTCTCGGTTAATCAGTCGCAAACACAACCACCACATCAGATGTCACAAAAGGAGTTTATGGAGAAAAGAGTCATAGAGGAGGAATTGGGCAAAGCTTCTTAGAACAGATGCCTAAGAAGCCTTCTTAGGACGATATCAACCACATGATCCGAAATAAAACATGAGGTGTGGATGGAGGTAAAATATAAAAAAGAGTCAAGACGATATAAACCACACAGCATTGTCCAGCATATGGTTTAAAAATGAAACACACACTTTGAATATGAATTGATAATGCTGAGTTTTTACGATGTATTTAAAAAATAAACACATGCTTTGAATCTGGATTGATAGTGTTGAATCCAAATAATACATTTAAAATAAAACATGTACTTAGATAAATAGTCCAAAATGTGTTCTACACAAAATACCAGATGCGCACACACACTAAAAACTCTTTACTAAGTAGTTACCAGGGAAACAAAAAGTGTATCTAAATATGAATTCTTATATTAGGAAGACGGTAGAAATAGAACTCCGTAAACAATAAAAAAGCACAACATTGATAATACTTATTTTATTCATTCAAATATCGGTTCGATTTTGGTTCGGTATGGGTTCTATTTATAAAATGCAAAACCGAACCGAATTACATCGGATTGGTTCGGTTTTGGTCCATAATATACGATTTTTTAATTTTCGGTAACCAATTTGTTTCGGTTCGGTTGGTTTTTCAGTTCGAAATTTTTTTTCGGTATTTTTTCCAGCCCAAATAAATGTGTATAGGAGGGTGAGCTGAGGATGTTCAAGTTTAAAATATACAGAGTAGGTAAAAGAAAAGAATAATAACTTCTCTAGGAATATGAGAGGCTGGGCTTGGTCTTGGATTACCCATCATCAGGACTTCAACTTGAAGGTATTACATTATCATTCATATGACTTGTGAAAGACAACCTACATATTTACACTGAACATTTAAGACGAATAATATTTCTATTGATCCAATACTCCTCATACACAAAGGTCGCTATTTTTTTACATATGAGACTGTGAAACTCCCCCAGATAACTGCTCCTTTAGTATAGTAGACAACATAATGGACATTATTAGCAGATTAAAAAATTACACAAAGTAAAAATTATGTCGTAATCAGGAAATCTTCATGTCGATAAGAATAAATTATTCTTGCAGAGGTGGCAAAACTCTTACATTTAAGCCAAGAAGTCAACAAAAGAACACGTATAGCATACAACATAGCAGGCATAATTAGCATGCTTTTATCAAATTAAGAAAATTACACAAAGTAAAAAATTATGTCAACTAACGAGAAAGTCTTCATGTTGATAAGAATAAAATATTCCTGCAGAAGTATTGTGGCAAAGATCTTACATGTTGGCCAAGAAAGTCGATAAAAGAACATTGGGAAACTTTATATTACCATCCCTGCTAGCCAAGAAGAGTTTAAAATAGCGATCTTTTAAGGACTTCGCTTTAATTAAATGCTAGATGAAACACAAACTTTAATAATATTTTGCAAGTAAGAAACTATACACGAGTTTAGATGGCCAAACTAAATTCCTTTCGTAAAACAGCTATGGACATTTAACATTTAGACAGAGAATCTTAAAAGGAACATATTACAATCTAACCAATATTGGCAAGTCTGCATAGAGAGAGAAATGTGTGTTTTGTTTATACTTTATAATTACTTAACTCTTCCCTCTATGCGCTGCACATCCATTACTTGAGATCTAGTTTCACTTCCTTATCAAATTTTAGTTCTCAAATATTATTGATAATAAACTACTTCTAATATTCATTATAGAGCATCAAGGAAGGTACAAAATATATAAACTAAAAAACACATTTCGTCATATGTAGTATTGTTACGACTTTTGAGAAAATCGGTAAAATTGTGACTTACTCTTTTGGAATTCTAACTTACTCTGCAAAAGCACATAGCATGATAAGCAATATTCGGAAAATCATCTAAAATCCAAATAGAGTCTTCTAAACCTGCAAAACTATATTATAAATATATCAGAATCCGCTTACAAAAAATCTAAAAAGGGTAAAGTTAAGAACTTACTTTCCTGTGATAATACAAAAGCTATTGTTTCAAATCATCAATTTTTCTTGCTTGTCGACCATCCGATAGCTCAAACTCGCACAAGCTATCTATATAGGTGCTAACGCTATTGATCCTCTCTGGATAGACTTTCGCAACAACCAAACATATTGAAGCTTTGGAACAATTTTTGGTGTAGTATTTATGGTAAACGTGAAGACACGAGTATCACATGTCACAAGCCGTGAAATGAACATTTATCGGCTCAAACATCACAGCCTCGGAGAACATTACCACCAATGTTAAAAGGCTACTTGCTTTTAAGCAATCATTTATTTCTTCACCACTTTGCAAGATTACTTGACTTAATTTTTTACTATCGTTTGCAAATTGTTTCTGCTGGCCAGAGTATTACTAAGATACAATTTTAACGTTTCGAACAAATTTTGCAAACCAAGAGGTTTTATCCAAACTGATAGCATTTAGTTATTACGTGACAAAGAGGACAAATATTTTAATTTAGTTTTTTATGATGTGGGTAGAGAATGGATACTTTTAAGATTTAAATGAAGATGTTTATATAATTGGATTTCTTAATAGAAAATGTCGTTTCAATTGATGATATGGATTGTCGTGGTGGAAAACACTTAATTTCAAAAGTGACTATTGTGATCTAACAATCAAAGAAAATTAATGTGTTCATACAACAATTTCCTTTGGTTGTTAGATCAACGTAGTCATAAAATTAAGTTTTTTCCATCCACTACAATCCACATCCTCAAACTGAACGACTCATTTCTATTCAAAAATCCAACTATATAAAAATCTTCCCAATAGGATCTTAAAGCTATCAATTCTCTACATATATCATAAAGAACTAAACTAAAATCTTTATCTTCTACGTCAGGTAATTTTCAAATGCTATCATTGTTCGGTTGCTAAATTTTTTCGAAGCGTTAAAATTATATCTTCGTAGTACTGTGGCCGAGAAATAATTTGAAAATGGTAATAAAAGAATTTAAGTCAAGTAACCTTGCAAAGTGGTGAATAAATAAATATTGCTTAAAAGCAAGTACCATTTTAACATTGGTGTGATGTTCTTCAAGGCAGTGAGGTTTGAGCAGATAAAAGTTCATTTCACAACTAGTGACATGTGGTACTCATGTCCTCACGTTTACCATAAATTATACACTGAATATTGGTCCAAAACTCCAAAATGCTTGATTGTTGCGAAAGCATATCCAGAGAGGGTCGATAGTGTTAACGCCTGTGTAGAGAACTTGTACAAGTTTGAACTACCACACAGCTGCAAGAAATATTGAGAATTTAAAATCAATAGTTCGTGTATTCTCACGGTAAAATAAGCTCTTAACTTTATCATTTTTAGATTTTTTTAAGCAAATTCCCATATACTTGTAATATACTTTCGCACGTTAAGAAGGCTCTATTTGGACTTTCGATGCTTTTCCAAATATTGCTTCGCACGCAGTGTAGATATGTGCTTTTTAAGGTAAGTTACAATTTCAAAAGAGTAAGTCACAAGTTTATGGATGTTCTAAAAAATCATAACCATTCTAATGTACAATGTCATAAAGTATAAGTGTCTAACACTAGTACTATTCTACAACTTCATATGACTAAATGTGTTATTTAGGTTATATCTTTTGTACCTTTGTTGATTCTTTATAATAAAAATTAGAAGTAACTTATTATTGATGATGTTTGAGAACTAAAATTTGATAAGTGAAACTCAATCTCAAACAATGGACGGAATATTAGCACATGGAAGCAGAAAAGTCCAATAGTGATGAAGTATAACAGAACACACCATTTTCTCTCTATGTATACGTCTCTGATTGCCAATATCGGTTAGATTGCAAACCACTGTAACTTATAAGTTCTCTGCCTCAAGGGTAAATGTGCATTAACTAGTTGTTCTATGAAAGAAGTTCAGTTTGGTTTCTAAGCTCCTGTTAGGTTTTCTTATTTTCAAAATGTTATCAAAGTTTGTGTTCAATCTACCATTTAATTAAAGCCGGGTGAGTTGAAAGAATCTCGCTATTTTAAGCTCTTGTTGGATAGATAAGACTTCTTTGTGTTCTTTTGTTGACCTGCTTGGCCAAAATGTAAAAGTTTGGGAGGATACTTTAATAAGAAATATTTTATTCTTATCGGACATGAAAACTTCTTGATTACCTGACATAATTTCAATTTTGTGTAATTTTCTTAATCTGCTAAAAGCATGCTAATTGTCTACTAGACCATACTATACTAAAGGAGCAGTTTCCTAGAGGAGTTTCACATTGTACCCATATGTCAAAAAAAACAGTGACCATAAATAATTTTTAGATGATATTGTGAACTATGGGCTTAAGGTCTTAAAACATTTCAGATTACTGAAATGTTTTCCTCTGAAATGTTTTCCAAGATTCGAGTTTGTTTTTAAACTTAAAAGCCTCTCTAGAACTCTTTTTGAATAGTTGTCATTGTCTGATTCAAGACTGATTTGTGTGATATAATTTGTATAAATAGAATATTTGCATTAGCGATCTCAATGCTAACTCCAATCCGGAGCGAATGCTCTTTATGCATTTCAAGTATTCGTGGCCCGAAGGAGCAGTCACATGATCTACACGAAGATGACAACTTGTGATACTAATCAACATGGGTCGAGTTTATTTAATTATATTATTGAGATGTTTCCCATTTATGCTGCAGAAGGTTGACCATGGTGTTGTATGAGCTGTAATATAGTTCTACTTTAATCTTGAAGGTCAAACTTTGTGGTTTATCAATTCATATTGAGCTAGGTAGATCCTTACGAGAAGGGTCTATGACGTCGTAATATTCTCGATCGAGTCGGAGGTGTTACATGTTATACAGGGTACGGCCGGTGGGAGTGTGGTGGGCTATTCTCTATTTAAAATAAATATTTAATAAATTAATAAATAAACGTAAGGATGATTACATAATATTTCTTTTAGAGTTATTTCTCAATATAATTTTATATTTGTTAATATTAAAAACTGACAAAAGTCATTTTCTAATACCAAATTGATGTTAGTTCAATGTGAGCCCAAACTGATGGTAGCTAAGCCCTATACAATACATATTGGCGTACAACATCTCTTAAATAGAGAAGTACATAGTGTAGCCCCAAAAAACAATGTATAGAAAATACAAAAATACATAATAAATATGTTTCTAAATTATTCCTAAATATGCGGGGGTAATTTTTTTTCGTGTTACTGTTGAGTTGTACGTATTCATTTGGAATGGTACAAGTGTTATTGTTTTGGACCAATACAATGTATATTGTATTGGTATATTTCGGGATCAAAATATTTATACTTGCCGTCGGTTTGGTTTCGTCGTTTGGATGTTGTTTGGAGAGTTTGGATTTTTTTGGCTAAGTATACTAGCCTTAACGTACGCTACATGTGTAGCATTGCGTACGCTATGGGCCGAGTATTACGTACGTTAGCCCTGTATGGTTACATACGTAATGCGTGGTCGGTGGTAGGAACCTTCCTCGATGTCAACTTTCGGCTGGTAGGGCCAGGAATCTTTCGATCCGATCTCACTATTGCAGTCAACGGATCCTTACGTACGTTAGGGTGAGAGCCTTACGTACGTTATCCATGCAACCTATTAATGTACGTAAACAGTTGTTGTTTACGTACGTTAAGGTCTTCGCATTTTTGTTCAGTTGGTTCTGGACTGGCATTACGTACGTTAATGTATTGGTATAGCGTACGTAATGGCCCTTACGTACGTTAGGCTTGGTGTATAGCGTACGTAATGGGCTTGTCAGTCTATTTATTTTGGTTTCGTATTTCATTTCCTCACGTACCAAAAGCGAGTTTCTCTCCCTAGAACCGTCCCTCTGGACTTGTTCTTGATATTCAGCCCCTTCCATCTTGTTTTTGATCATCATAACTTGATTTAGAGCTTGGAGTTGGAAACTTGTTGGTGCTCCTGTGGTGTTTGGAGAGTTCTTCTTGTTCTTCATTGGTAAGTTCTTTTAATCTCTTGTTCTTCAAGTGATTTCCCAGTATGATGATGATGTTGTTTCCTTCGGGTATTGATTGATTGTTGGAGTATATCATGATTCTTGATGAGTTTTCATAACTTATAATGAATCTTGAGGAGGAATTTTTGATGTTTTAGATGATCTTTATCAAGATTAAGATAGAGAGCATGGATTAAAGCCTTGTTCTTCGAGTTATTCATGGTTCTTGGAATGAAGTTCAAGTGTTCTCCTTCTTGGTTCGTCTCATCCAGGTAATTTTCGTATCCCTTTGATAGTGGTTCGTTTTTAAGGATGATTACATGTGAGGAACATGTTGGATAATCATGTGATATTATATGGGGATTAATGAAGTTATGATAAGAGTTTTCGGATGTTAACTAAGATGTCTCCATACTTTAAGAATTGTGTTTCGTTTAACCCGATGAAAGATGGATTTCTAAATTATGTTGATCATGATATGAGGTTGTATTCCAGATTAAGAACGATATGATAGGATGATTATGTATAGGAGGTGTTGGTGTATTCGCATCTAGAGTTAAGATATGTGTTTTGATATAATATTCGTATAAGAACACGAGTATGACTTCGAGTATGGTGATGAGATTGAATTTGGAAAAGTTATTGTTAATCTTGGAGTATGATTTCCTTTTCATTCGGATTCATAGTCGCAAGGTGTTAGTCGATGATTGGAACACATGCCACTATACAGCATTAGCGCACGCTAAAATTACTGGCTAGCGCACGCTAACCGGAGCGACTTAGCGCACGCTACGTTATGCGTTTAACGTGCGCTAAGTAGACAGACAGTGCAGTATTTTCGTGTTGTGGTTATGAATTCGTGCTAGTTCGAGTTGAATTGTACAGACTATGTTTTACCGAGATATTGTTGAGCCATTGGTTTGTGAATTGGTTTTATCGATTGTTGATTGTTGTCGAACTTGTTGTTTATCGATTATTGTAATAGTTTGAGATTATTGATCGGTGATTATAACCATATGTTGCGGTCGTGTTCGAGTATGTTCGTGAATTGCATGGGTCAGGACCGAGGAGCTCGTAGACGAAGGCAATGAGATTGATAGCGGCTTCATCATCGTCGTATCGGTATTGAGGCAAGTTATTACTTGCTCAGTTTATAATATTTAAGGAATGGTTTCAGTTTCATTCGTTTATAATTCGTATAGCAATGTTTATAATCGTAATCACAGGGGATTTGGGATTATAGGTTGTATTCGAGTTTTGGGAATTAAATCATAAGGTATATGATCTACATTTATTGTTGGTATACTTGGTATCGAAGATACATTGTGGTATAGACGAAGACGTGAATTATTTACCGTTCGTGGTATTTTGTACCGTCGAATATTGAGGATAACTGTCCGTGATGGTTTGGACATCGAGATTGCTCTCGAAGGACTCGGGACAAGTACTCTAATCATTTTTGTCATTTTGTGTCGATCATGTTGTGATACATTCGTGTATCGTTGTTTTCATGCATTTGTGCACGGTTGTTGTCGTGCATTGTGTACTATTTTCTTGTGCAGTCGTGCATTGTTGTCGTATGTCCACCATGCGTTGGTCCGACAGGATCATCATGAGAATCTATAGCTGTGTGCGCTGGATCGCTGGACAGGTAATGCCACCATGCGTTGGTCCGATGAGATCATCATGGGAATCTATAGCTGTGTGCGCTGGATCGTTGGATTACCATATGTATTGTATGTTGTGCATATGTATATTATGGGTTTGCCATAAGTATACATTGTTGTTATTGTTGTGAGCATATTGACGTTGTCATATGAGTATGCATTTGTAGGTCTTGCGTTAGGACCATGTCCGTATGTTGTGTTGATCTGATCTTGGATTAGACTGACGTGATTTCGTCATGGTATTTCGTATCTTGAGGTATGTTCCGTATTTCCTTGATACTTGTCTTTGATGGACAATCGATTATCGTATTGGAATTTTTGACGTTATTCGATGGATTGAATTGGCCAGAGTTGGTATAATTTCCGTATCGCGAGTTATGATAATGTTTTTGAGAACCTTGGGTATTGTTGAGATACCGTACAGATATTTCGGTATTATCTTATTGTGTTGTTAAGAATACGAATCGTGGATTTTCGTAAAGTTACGACGGTAAGATTACATTGGTCGTATTCTTACTTAGTATTTCCATTGATATGTAATTATTGACGTGATGTGATGGTTATCATTGTTGGATATTATGGCTGACCCCGTCGTGGGCTTTCTTTTTAGGTTCTTGAGATATCGAGCTTGTAGCGGTCGTGGAGAGATGAGCTTCCCGGAGGATACTGGCTAGGGCATGTATTTGTGTATTGAGTTTGCTGATCAGTTTTTGTATTCTGCTGCTAGAATATTTCGATTGTTTGTCTTTTTCCGCTGCGTGAGTATTTTTAAAATGACCTATTGGTATCTGGTAACTTAGGTTACTTTGGAAATCGTTTTCTAAATTTGTTCTGTCGGTACGTGTAAGCGATAGTAACGTATGTTTTTAAACTGTTGAGTTTTGGAATTTTGGGCCTTGTGGTTTCAAATGAGATTTTACGACGGTTTTGATAAATGAGTTTTATAAAGTCTTCGAATGTTTTGAATAGATAATACCGTCGTTAGCCTCTTAGACATTTGTAAATATTTGCGAAAATATCTTTCAGCCTTGTGGGTTCCATCTCGGGGCCCAGGACGCTGTAATATTCCCGGTTGGCTCTGGGGGTGTTACAGAATATGGTATCGGAGCTTAGTTTGAGAAAACCTAGGCATTTGGGTCGAGTTGGGTCGTGTTTTGGTCGCGTCATTCGAGTTGTCGATTAACTAGTACTAGAGCCGTGAGTTTTTGTTGTTCACTCGGGCTTCTGCGTGATGTGATTTACCAGTGTAATACTAGGGTTGTTGTAAGCTTTTCCAAATGGTATTAACGTGTTTATTCGAATAGAGCTGTGTTGTGTTCTCGAGTTGAACCGAGTTTGCAAAATGTGTGTTTTGAAAATATCTGTGTCTTGAGAAGTTATGATTTTGGAAATCAGTATGTCGGTTAAGTTTCGAACGGAATTGTGCATTTGGGAGAAATGTTGTGCATGGTTGAGAAGAACATGTAGTCATGTAGTTCATTTAGTTCATGTTAAATAGAGAAGTACAAAGTGTAGCCCGAAATTACAATGTATAGAAAATACAAAAATACATAATAAATATGTTTTTAAATTATTCCTTAATATCTAGATTATTCTTTAATATCCCCATACAAAATCGTTGTTCAAGTCGTTCAATCGAAAAAAATATTTTAGATCGTAATAACTCAAAGCGAGGACGAGGTAAGGATTTAAAAAGGATGTCGTAGGTTGGTCAAGTGTGTTGACATATGAAGTGTGTTGACATATGATACAGCTAGAAGACACTTGGCAGACAAGTCCCAAATAGATTTTAACATCTAAAATGTTGTTGGAGTTGTCAATATATATTTTTAAAATATTATTTTTTGTAAATTTTATCAATATTTTATTAAAAATAATGATGGTCAATGTTATCCATTAAACTAAGTATCCAATCCAATATTACAATTAACTAAACAAAGAGACTAAAAATGTATGATTTGTAGTACAAGGGTTGTTTGATAACTTTGCAACGTATATGCGGCAAAAAGGTAGTCTATATTGGACGAAGGATGGACGGAAGTTGAACGGGGGACTGATTTGATAAACGACGCAATAGTAGAAGGACAAAAAACGCATGACTTGTAATACAGGGGGTGGTTTGATTTACATTATTTCTTATTTTATATTATTTATTGATTTAACATTTATACCTTTTTTATTTGCATTTAATTTAATTTATTAAGTTTACTGTAATATTTGTGACTAGTTATTACACAATATCCATAATATAGAATAAAAGTATTCTAACAGTTATCAAAAAAAATGCGGCATTGGTTCAATGTTTTAAAAGGCACGAGGCGAGTTTGAGGCGTTTTGGCGAGGCGAGGCGAGGCGTAAGCCTCAAGGCGCATTGAGGCGTAAGCCTCGATTAAAATTAGAAAAATCATAAAAAAACTCATAAAAGTATTATAATATTGATAGGCATTAGTAAAAGAGCAAAAAGTATAAATTAGATTACTATAATATGAGGTGTAAGCCTCAATTTTATTTTATTTCTTTAGTAAAGATTTAAAACTATATCAACATTAGGTTACCTTTTTTTTTCACTAAATTAAATTGCATTATCTACCAAAATTTCCACTAAATTTTAATATTTAATCACTATGTATTAATTTGAGAAGATTTAATAAAAAATAATTTCATATATTTTTATGTTTTTTAAAGAAAAGAAAACTACTCATAAATTTAATATATCCAATTGTAATTCTATATTTATGAAGTCTAATAATACTTGATATAAGTAGGGATAGTTAGGTCTTTAACCACTTCTAATAAAAACCCCTCTCTTTGACTTATTTCACATCTCATCCCTATTCTCACCACACTGCAGCTCTCACGCAGACTCCCAGTGAGTTTTTTTTTCTTTCTCGGAAAAGGCGAACGCCTCACAGTTTTGAGGCGTTAAAACGCGCCACAAACGCGCCTCAAGTGCGCCTCACAAAATCGAGGCGTGAGCCTCAGCAAAGGTGGAAGAGGCGCCGCCTCGGAGGCGCTTTTCCGCCGCCTCGCCTCAAGGCGCGCCTCGAGGCGTGCGCCTCGAGCGCCTTTTAAAACATTGCATTGGTTTGATGGATTGGGATTGCTTTTGTCGTACAACTTAGTTTTTTCTAACCAGGGTTTAAATCCTCTTTGTGAACATTTTTGTTCCTTCTTTAAAACAACATCAGGTCTTAGTCCCAAAATGTTTTGGTGTCGGCTAAAATAAAACACGAGGATTAAAAATACGTAGTTTTTAAGATTTTCCCAAACAATGGGGTGTCAATCAACATGGAGGCGAACCCTATGGAGCATCAAACCGAACAGGAATTGTATCCGGCACCCCAAGAGTATCTAGAATTATGCCCATCTTGCTATATTGCTATACATTTGTCATATTTATTATAAATCTAAAACTTCTCATAAACTTATCACGTTGTCACATCATAGAGTGCGAGATACAATTTATCAATCCGAAAAAACATATTCAATTCCCCCCACCCCACCCACCAAAAAAAAAACATGTGTTTTTGAGAATTTTCCAAAAGCATGGAGCAAATTTTACCCTGCACCCTAAGAGAACGATTAAGGTGCTACTCTTGCTTTTCCCTGCACCCTAATAGAACGATTAAGGTGCTACTCTTGCCACTTTAAGAGTGACGTAGTATATAAAAGGTTTTGTGTGTGATATATATATATATCAATGTTTAAAAAGGCGCCGTTAGGCGCGCATCGAGGCGCGCTTCTGGGCGCACTGGCCGGAAAACGCCCTAAGGCGACCTGCGAAGTGCGGCGAACACGGAAGGCGTTCGCCTTTTCCGTCTGGGCGTACGCCTCGATTGGAATCGCACGCTTTTGGACGTAAGCGTGTCAAGGCGTTCGCCTAACGCGTTTTTTTTTTTATATCTGTCCAATTAGTGAAACGACGTCGTTTCAGTCTTAATAAAAAAAAAACGCGTTATGTAAAGGTGCTGAAACAATTTAACGTGTTTGACTTACTTCGAGGGTGTTAACTTTAGATGTGAAACTTTTGAGGATTCACTTTGAAGGAGTGACTTTAAATTTATGTTGATTGTAATTTGAGTATGACTATTTTGGTTTTCAAGACTGTATCTTCATTGTGGTATCTCTATTATTCCAAAATATTATTAATACACATTTACATTTAAGATGTTTGACTTATATTGATATATTTATTTATTTTATTCAATAAAAAATGCTTTGCACGAAAGGCTTACGCCTCGACGCTTCGAGGCTTACGCCTCGCTTTTTCCTAGCAAAACGCCTCGGCTTACGCCCTCGCCTTTTTAAACATTGATATATATATATATATATATATATATATATATATATATATATATATATATATATATATATATATATATATATATATATATAGAGAGAGAGAGAGAGAGAGAGTAAGCTGAAAACCTTACTCATGCTTCCGGAATGATGCAGTTCCTGAAAAGACGAACATGAAACAACTGAAGGGAAATCAACAAATCTAATACTCTTGATTTCATTGGTATGGATTTCTAGACAGTATCTTTTATAACCAATCAAATCAAATACCCAACTAAAAAAAGGACATAAACTCGAAAATATAAAAATAAGAAGGAAAAAATTGAGAACAATAACTTCATATTGTCAAAATATAAATATTTAATAATGTGTGGCGGAGCATAAAGCAAAAATCCATACATAGGACGAACAAAATCTAGCATATATTAAATCTAGTCCTTGGGATGAACGAAATCAAAGCAAAATATTTAATGTAGCCCTTGATTTTTATCATGTTACTCCTACCCACAGATATCTGTATAGGAGTATTATCACGAATATGCTTAAAAAAGAAGGGGGGGGGGGGGGGGGAGGAAATATACCTAGGACCGGCAAACCATCCAGTACGATAATGGGCGATTCCATCTGTGACTTTCCGCCACCGCCACCGCCAGATCCATCTCGACCTCCGATACTGCCAGCTCCATCTCGACTTCCACCACCTCTGTAACCTCTATAAGGACCGTGATTTCCTCTTTGACCACCAGAACCACTACCGCCTGCTACGCCTCCACCAGCACCGCGATTTTCTCCTCGGTCACCAGCACCAGCACCGCCGGCTCCATCTCTACCACCGCCGCGCCCTATATATGGACGATCCGACCTCTTCCTTGATACCGGTTACGATCTCCATGTGGCGGCATTGTATGTTTTAGGGTTTCAGGTCCTACTTGGTTCTGTCTCTCTTTACTTTTTGCTTTGGGTTGGCGGAAATGAAACATTGTGAAAACCAAACCGCCTTTACGGAAACCCTTACGAAGACTACTACCGCACTGCTATACTTCACTTTAAAAGTGTTGCTGAATATCCGAATAACCTCGCTAAATGAATAATTTTTTTCGATCCCAACTCTTTATAACATATTCAAAAAAAAATTCGATAAATGAATAATTTCACTAAATAAATATTTTTATCCGATCCCGATCATATTCATTTATCGAGATTTTACTGTATATTATTAAATACTTGAATTATATTGAACTTCCACATTTTTTTCTTTCGATCTTCACCATACACACATCAATTCTTTTACTTTTTTAATCCATAACCACGTACGCATTATTAATTCTTACGGAATATATATATTTATTACATTCAATTATTCACATAAAATATACGAATTTTTTAAATATTGCAAATGAACTAGGACAAAGAGTATTGTTTGTCTCATTTAGACAAAAGAAATATATTAATTGCATTTTGCTATAACTGACAATTTGGGGAGAGGAAAAGTGTATTTTCTTCCCAGAGTACAATTCATGTTACTACACTTGATATAAAGTTTTAAATTAGTCCTTGTTTTCAAAATAAAAAACTTGTGTATGCCAGATTTGACATTTAATTAATTGCAACTATACATTTTTTCTTATCATTTTTAGTGGTTATTACCAATATTTTAGAAATAGTTTGCCGCTAGACAAACGTTAGATGGGAGCCAAGTCGGTGTAAATTGGATTACGCAAAACTTGATTGAAAGAAAAATATAAATAGCCAAAGAGAGTAACGCGTAGGTGAGGATTAATCGGGCCTTGGCAGGTCTTTTAGAATAGTGTCCATTCCACATTTCTCATAGTAATATTACATACTTTTGGAAAATGAAGCATCAACAAGTACACAGTATAACATGTCATTGTCGGGATGTTGCTTTCTTCGTTTGAGGAAAAATTTTCGGTGCCCTTTTATATATATTAGAATTTTTTTGCCCCAAGTTTAACAACTCTTTTGGTAGCTAAATTATCGAATTTGACCTTTATTCGAGTGCATTCGAGTCAAATTATACAATTACGAGTAAGATCGATTCAGTTCTCTCTCTATTACCTCGAATAGCAAGGATGGTTTCAACTGGAGAGAAATAAAATATGACTCGCTTAATTTAACTAATAATGAAATTTTATCTCTTGCATCGCTTAATTTCAACTAATATTTTTACTTGAAATATTAGAAAATATTTAAATAATAATTAATATGTGTAAATATTATAAATTATGGTTTCGTTGAATCTAATTTATGGTTTGCCAATTTATTTGACATATGAGTTTTTGAAAAAATTAACTATTCATTTTAATGGCAAGTGGTGTGATTTCTACTATCGCGGTGGAGAAGAATGGATATTGCATGTACCAGTTGTTGGAATGAACCATACAGTATTAGTAAACAACAGTCGTATTATTGAAGCTGATAGAACAAAATATGTTTGTTTTCTATTTTCAATTGATTGTGAAGTGAAAGAAGAAGAAAAATAAAGATAAGAAATGATTTTGATGTAGATTACTTGTTGCAGTTCAATGTGGACCCTGTGATTTTTGTGAGCCTTCAGACTGCAACTATCAATTATAATAACACCCAATTTAGCATTATCCCGCTTTTCAAATCATCAGACAACGGAACCCGTAGTTCCAGATCTCATATGGTTAGGTTGGTACCGCCACTAGAATGGGGGTTGAATAGTGTGGAGTAGAGTTTTGAACTCTTTTCGTGCGGAAGCAAATATTAGAAGTAAAGACAAAGTACATAAATAAAAAGACACAAGAAGTTGTTCGAGATGTTCGGCTATCCAAAAGCCTACGTCCTTACCTAGTGTTATCCACCCCCCGATTACTCAGGGGTTAGCAAAATTCCACTATTTTGCTAGTGCAAGTACAAAGTGCAAAATACGAGTCATACAAATCGTATTCCAAGAATAATAATAACCAAGAATCCTCAAAGATTCAAACATAACGGAAATATTTCTCGAGGCAAGAGTTTGAGTAAAACTTTCCAAATTCGAAAGGTCACAAAACACAGAACAGTTTGAAAAATGGTTTAAAATACCCTCGGGAGTTTTAATGGAAAACAATTTAGGATTATCGAATCCTTCTCTTTCCAAACCAACAGGGGTCACAGGCCAAAGATCTGTTTTTTCAAATAAAAACCAACAACAATTCACCAGGTTCAAAGCCCACATAACGTGCCCTCGACGGACATAAGGTCAACAAAATATAACTACCCAAGATATGAAATCTCGGTAACACATCCAAGGTGTTCGACCTGCTAAACACATCCAGAATCATATATATACCACCGTGAACACATGCCACATCATCTCATGGTTGGATCAATCACTTGTTGTCTCCTGACCACATGATCACAAGTCATGTGTAACCGTAGGTTTTCTTATACCACCATGATCACTTGCCACGTCATCTCACGGTTGGATCAATCACTTGTTGTCTCATGACCACATGATCGCAAGTCATGTGTCATCGTAGGTATCCTTAGGCTCTCACGGTTGGATCAATCACTTGTTGCATCCTGACCACATGATCACAAGCCATGTGTCACCGTAGACCCCGCCCATATCCACACATTCACACACATAACACAGTATGTCAAGGATATCCAAACAATTCACTCAAAGGCAACAAACACATAACATGACATAATCATCGAGTCACAACGCACCGAATGGGATAATATATGTATATCTGTATATTATCAAATCACAACACCAACATCGAACATATCCATGGGATTCACTTAATCATTTACGAACATAACATTCACAAAATACACACGGTTTTGAAAAATGGCCTTTTAACGAGGTTAAACCGAATATTTTGAAAGTTCATTTCAAACAAACAAACACACTAAAACGATCACCAACCATCGTATCCGCAAAACAAGAAATGTATGGACAAGGTACTTGACTCGAATAATCACAAACGCGGAGAATCGACCGAAGTAGGATGGCACGAACCGACTATGAATCCGCCGACTCCGCTGGACGCCAACCCGCGACAAAACTACGAACGACAATAACAACAATGAAAATAAATTCCATAGCACGACCCAAAGCCGCTGAATTAAAGGAACAAACGATGAAAGTGCAAGGGTTTCCCCCAAAATGGCCAAGAACACGAATCGACCCGACAAAAGATGAAAATAAAATTCTAAACCGAAATATGGATATACAATCCATAGGATATATTTAACAACATCATTTTAACAACAACCGGTTTATCAAAATTTGATGGAAAACGAAATCAAGAACAAAACTCCCAAAAAGTTAACTCTAGGGAATCAAGAAAAATACCTCGATCCGACGATGAGGTGTGTAAATTATTAAGACTTACCTCTAAAGCTTTCATTTTTTTCTACTAAATCATTCCTTCCAAAGAAAATATTTTTCCATATAAATTTTTATGAATTGAAATTAAATTTTTATATGATGCATGTAAATTACTAAGACCTACCTGTAAACTTCTCATTTTTTAAAATTAAAATACTTCTTCCAAATATTTTTTTTCATATCATTTTTATGAATTTTTATCCATCTAACAGCATTCTCCGCACCGTAAAACATAGGGATGAGCATTATAAAATATCAATTTCAACTTGCCCCACAGCAAATTCGTGGCATATTACGGCGTCGAAAGTCCTCCCATCATGATGTACCATGCTAATTACAATGCAACTAGCTGATCAATAAGGTCAGTAAAAAACGACCAAGAAGGTCAATGAACATTAAGAATTGGACATCACTCTCTGTATCCGATTGAAAGCCTGACATATGGTGTATGCTTGTGTACCTTAGATAATAATTTGTTTAAGTAATAATGATAAATGTGTAATGGGGATTAAAAAAGTACAAAGTAGTTGTTTGATTTGATTATAACTTTGTTGACTCTGAGAATGGTGACTGGGCTGACTCTGAGAATAGTGACTGTGGGCTGCAGCAGAGACTGAGTGACGTGGAGGGTCAGGAATCCTCCACTGGGCGCTGCTAATCGATGCAGAATGACGAGGTCGATCGGGAGACCTATCATGGCTCCCAACATAGTAATGCAGCAGGCTCCTAGAACGCCCATGCATAGGTCCAAAGATATCCACGATCCTAGAAAGGACCCGACGAGAAACTCGAGCAATAAATTCTGTCTCAGACTCATCGTGCAAGATTGCCTTCAAACGGAGATCAAAGTACTCATCTTGAGCCTATTTATTTTACTAGAAATATTTGTATCTAGGATGCAATTTTCAATGTAAAATAATTATGTAATGACGAAGACCGGAGGAAGATCCATTTCAAGAAGACGAAGATTCAAGACGAAGACATGTAATTAGATTACGGAGTTTTTGTTTTCTAGGAACGGTCCATGAACCACATGTTGGTAGCAACTAGGTTGTGAAATGGTTGTTTCATATTGTATGAATGCCACAAACGCGCTTAAACGATTAATGTGCAAAGTGTAACGCTAATCGCGAAAATTCTCCCACGATAAATTATTAAGTTTATAAGGTTTCAAGGTTTTCCTTCCCTCCATCGAGTTTTCGGGAAATTGAAATCCAAACCGGATGTGCTATGCTTTCGATTTATCGGGGTAGTCGTTCGGGGAGGACGGATAAATTACCGGGAGCGCATTGGATGCCTTCGGTTGGAGCAAATTTTATCCCTAGAAACCTGATAGGTTGCCGGATAAGATTCAATTGTGAAACTGATTTGCGTTGATGGTATAAACTTAACTTGTTCACGAACCATAGAAACCGTATAGGTTGGGGGGAGTGAACAAGGGGAAAAAGAAGATCGATTCATCCAGATGGGTTGGTGTTGGACATCACTTTATGAAAATTAATAGACTAGAAACCTATTCGGTTGCCCTCTATTAAGATTTATAAAGAACCCGATCACCACTATGAAGTAGAGCGACGATACTTCCGGATTTCACATGGGAGTGTGTTATTCCGATAAAATAGTGGGAGCTGGGTAACAAGAATAGAAAAGACCTTAATTATATACTCAGAACATAATTGAATGAGTCACTAATTAATCTGTTATACTTAATACAGACAAATCTCAATATGACAATGAATCCACTCGCAATTCTACTCGAAAAGAACACCTTAATAGGACCTAACTTTGTGGATTGGCTCCGCAATCTGATGATTGTCCTCAGTATAGAGGCACTGGGATACGTCTTGGAGACGGACATTCCGGCGCCTCCTGTGCGGACCCGAGCCAATCAGGAAGAGATTGAAAACCACGAAAAGTGGGTTAAGGATGATGTGAAAGTCCGTGCTTATATGATGGCTTCCATGTCTAATGAGCTTCAGAGAGCTCATGAGAAAATGACTTCTGCTAGGCAGATTCTATCTCACTTAACCGAACTTTATGGTGAGCATAGCAGAACTGCTAGATATGAGATATCTAAGCAACTGTTCGGTGCAAGGATGAAGGAAGGTGAGAAGGTTGGGAACACATCCTCAAAATGATATCCATGATCGAGAGATTGGAGGCTCTTGATTTTAAAATGGATACTTCTCCAAACCGACCTTATCCTACAGTCTCTCCCCGATTCCTTCTCACGCTTTGTTATGAACTTCAATCGCAATGAGATTGCATGCAATTTAGTTGGGCTAATGAACAAACTTGTGACCGCTCGAGATGAAGACTCGCGGATGAAGGAGTCTGCTCTTGTGATTTCTTACGGACCTCGGAGGTCTAAGAACAAGAAGAAAAAGACCAAGAAGCAAACTGGACCACAAGTTAAGGACCTTAAGGGTAAGGGCAAGGCCCCAATGGTTCCAAAGAACAACAAGAAGAAGGATGCTTGTCTCAAGTGCGGTGGTGGGCCACTGGGCTAGAGGCTGTCCGATTCTTCATGGCACTTAGTCTGAACTTTTAGTTTTGGAAACAAATTGTTCTGCTACTGTTTTTTCTACTTCCTGGATACTGGAGTCTGGTGCTAGTTCTCATATTTGTATCGTGAATCAGGATCTGGAACAAAGTAGGAAGCTTGGAGCTGGAGAAGTTATGATCACAGTCGGAAGTGGGCATAGTGTCGAGGCGACCGACATAGGATCACTTCTTTTGGGTTTAGAATCCGGCTTTGTTTTGACTTTAGAAGATGTACTTGTTTTGCCCAAGGGGCACAAAAACATTGTATCCATTCCGGTCATGGATCGAAAAGGCTTTTCATTTTTCATTGGTGATGGTTCCTGCAAAATTTATTTTAAAAATAAACTAGTGGGTACTGCTACATTGTTGAATGGATTGTATCATCTAAATCTCAGCAACAAAGTAGTTGTGAATACTATGACTAGAAAACGTGGTAGGGATGAAACCAATCAAGTTTTGAAATGGCATCTTAGACTTGGTCATATTGGTCAGACCAAGGTTTACAAGATGGAAAAAGATGGACTTGTGGGTCCATTGGGATCGGATCCCTTTCCTACTTGTGAATCTTGCCTTAAAGGCAAAATGACTAAGTCCCCCTTCACAGGGACTTTTGAAAGAGCCGATAAATCGGGATTAATCCATCTCGATGTTTGTGGTGCTTTGGAAGCAAAGACATGACGGATATCAATATTTCATTACGTTTACAGATGATCATACTAGGTATGGTTATGTATACTTAATGAAACATAAATCCGAGGCCTTTGAGAAATTCCAGGAATTCAAGGCCCTAGTCGAGAAACAAACTGGTAATCATATCAAAGCACTTCGGTCGGACTGAGGTGGCGAGTATATGAGTACGGAGTTTGATGAGTTCCTTAAGGAACATGGAATAGTTTCACAACTAACACCTCCAAGTACTCCTCAGTTAAATGGTGTGTCAGAAAGAAGGAACCGGACCCTGTTGAACATGGTCCATTCCATGCTGGGCTATACTGACTTGCCGATTTACCTGTGGGGGTATGCACTCCTGACTGCCGCGTATATCTTGAACAGATGTCCTTCCAAATCCGTTCCTAAAACTCCACATGAGATGTGGGAGGGAAGGAAACCAAGTCTTAATCATATTAGGATTTGGGGATGTCCCGCCTATGTCAAGAAGACTAAGGTGAAAAAGTTGGAAGCTAGGTCTGCGAAGGGACGTTTCATTGGATTCCTGTTTGGGACGATGGGATATCTATTCTACATGCCTGAAGATCGAAGGATCGTTGTTGCTTTACAAGCACACTTCCTGGAAGATGAGTTCATTCAGGAAGGCGGAGCAGGTAGAAGTATTTCTTTAGAAGAATACAATGAAACTCCTCGAGAGACACCTGTGCAAGAAACTAGAACCGAACTTTCTGAAACACAAGTACAACCAGCTCGTAGGTCTAGTAGGGTGTCTTATTTACCTGAGAGGTATGAGCTTGTGCACTTGGAGGAGCTGGGTCTCCATGAGGTTCCAAGTGATAGCCAAGAGACCGACCCGATGACCTATGACCAAGCAATGGTGGATGTAGACTCCGCGAAATGGCGTGAAGCTATGGAAGCTGAGATAGACTCGATGCATGTCAATCAGGTCTGTACTCTAGTAGACCGCCCCAAGGGCATAGTGCCTATTGGGAACAAGTGGATCTACAAGAGAAAGACTGATGGTGATGGCAAGGTTGATGCCTATAAGGCCAGACTTGTGGCAAAGGGTTATACCCAGAAGGAAGGGATCGATTACCACGGTACCTTCTCGCCTGTAGCCATGATCAAGTCTATTCGCATGATGCTTGCTATAGCTGCCTACCACGATTATGAGATATGGCAAATGGACGTAAAGACGGCTTTCCTTCCTCGAGGAGGAAATCTATATGGAGCAGCCTAAAGGCTTTGTGTCCGAAGTCGATATTCAGAAAGTGTGCAAGCTTCAGCGTTCCATTTATGGACTGAAGCAAGCGTCGCGTAGTTGGAACCTTCGTTTTGACGAGGCAATCAAAGAGTTTGATTTCGTGCAAAATGAGGAGGAACCTTGTGTATACAAGAGGGTTAGTGGGAGTAAGATCGCATTCTTAGTACTATATGTGGATGATATTCTGCTAATAGGAAATGATGTGGGAATGCTCAGTTCTGTAAAAGCTTGGCTTTCGAGTAATTTCTCCATGAAAGACTTGGGAGAAGCTACCTATATTCTTAGTATTCAACTCTACCGGGATAGAGCGAAGAGAACAATAGGTCTTTCCCAAGCCCTCTATATAGATAAAATCTTAAAGCGATTTAAGATGGATGATTCTAAAAGAGGGTTCCTACTGATGCAACATGGAATAAAACTCTCCTTGAAGATGTGTCCTCAAAGTGAGGAACAACGCAAGGAAATGAGTAATATACCATATGCTTCGGCCATGGGTAGCCTTATGTATGCTATGTTGTGTACAAAACCTGACATCGCGCATGCTGTAAGCGTGGTGAGTAGGTTTCAAGCAAACCCAGGTAGGGAATATTGGACTGCCGTAAAGAACGTTCTCAAGTACTTGAGAAGGACTAGAGATATGGTTCTGATGTATGGCGGTGGAGAATTGGATGTGGTGGGATTCACTGATTCGGACTTCCAAGGACTGAAGGACGACTCGATGTCCACTTCTAGCTACATATTTACTCTTAATGGAGGAGCAGTATCTTGGCGTAGTGCCAAGCAAAGCGCGACTGCGATTCCACCTATCAGTGAGTATCAGCGGCCTCGGAGGCTTCCAAGGAAGGGTTCGATTAAGAAGTTTCGGAGAACTTCAAGTGATACCATGTCTTGAATTGCTGTTCATTGTCTTTGCGACAACGACGGAGTCAGCGCGAGCCAAGGAGCCGAGGTTTCACAACAGACCAAACATATTGAGAGGAAGTATCATCTCATAAGAGAATTTGTTCGCAAGGGATACGTTGTCTTGCCTGAGTAGACTCGGCCGACAACGTCGCCGATCCACCGACCAAGCCACTTTCTCAGACTAGCTTGGAGCGTCATCTGGAGAACATGGGTATTAGATACCATAGTGTGTGGCATTGAGTGCAAGTGGGAGATTTTTAGGAGTATGCCCTCGAATGCCACTCAGAGGTTGTTGAGTGAGGGCATTGTACTTGTAATTATGTAAACCATTTATATAAGGCAAATGAATGTTTCTTTATTTACTGGTAGTTACTGGCATTCCTAACTCGTAAATAAACATATAGAAACTAGTCCGTGTATTTGAGAGCAAAACATTCCACTCCTTATTGGATAAGGGGATAGGCACTGGAAAGGTTATAACTCAAATACTTAATCGTTCGCAAGTCGATGAAACTTGACTGGGCGTTAAGTTTATGTGAAGACTTGTATGACGTGTTCTTTGACATGGAGAGTGCCTGTCGAACACTAATGGTTAGTGGGAGCACACGTTATAGGTATGCTAATTGGATTAGTATACTCGAACTGACTCACCCTCGATTCGTCACACGGATTTCACTCCGGGACAGTCAATGATAGAATCGAAAGGTTGTGATAGGTATTCGTGAACCTTCGACTTGAGGATTTAGTAGGGATGTGCTTGTGACGTCAAGATTTTCATTAGAGTAGTTCGACCCTATAAACCGGAAGGCGGGGGTCAACCTCGACGTGCATCTTGACGGGCAAGTAGCAGGTTCTACTGAATACCAAGATAGAATTCTTTCTCCCGTTAGTGAGCGGGTTATATGTCCTATGCGGATATTGGCAGATGAGATTATAAGTCTTTGGCCAAAGCATTGGAGCTAGTTGTGTTAGATACATGACAGCTCGATGATCTCGATTTGCATTAACGCATGCATAGCGTCAAGTACAAATAGGGTTTGACTGACCGTAACCCTATAACTTGATCGGGACATTTGAAAGAAGGGTTTATACGTATACTTGTATTCACGACAGAATGGTTCTTGAATGATCCCAATCATTCGTTCTCAGTTGGGGTACAGTGTAGGCCGCCAGTCAAGCAAAGTGCTACTACTCTTTGGTTCCTCCCATTGCTGACTGAGACGAACCTACCGAGTCGCGCAATAGGATTGACGACGGAATGAATCGAGCTTATTCTCTCTTTATAAATATTAGATATTGGATATCTAATTTATTGGACATTGGATGTCTAATTAAATTTGGGACATTGGATGTCTAAATCGATTTATTGAATAAATTGATTTACGGCTTAATGAATTAAATAAATTACTGGGTGATTAATTTAATTTATGAATATAATTATTTCTTGGAGAAATTAATTATGTTATTATGTATTTGATATGATTAATTAATTGGATTAATTAATCGATATAAATACATCGGAACGGAATCGGAGTTTATCTGTTTGGACTCACGGGGGTCCGAAACGAACAAAACTCATTCGATTTTCATCATGGCCGCCCCCCTTCCACCTACCTTCCCATTGTCTTTTCTTTCCATTTTTTATTGGATGATAATGCAAGGAAAAGGACTTGTGGGGCATTTTTCTCATGTGAATGAGTTGTAACATGTGGAAGGAGAATATAGATAAGAAGACTTCAATCTCTCAAAGACAATTGATTGGTTTCATACGTGAGTTTAAGTGTAGAGAGAGAGAAAAGACTTCTCCAAGTCTTCTTCATCGTTGTTCATCAACTTCTTCTTCATTTTTCTTGGAGAAAAATTGAGAGAAATTATTGAGAGATATATTATACACTTAGAGTGTAGTAATAAATAGCTTCATCACTTAGCTCTAGCCGTATCCTCGGAGGATAGCAAGGTGATCGTCGTTCCGGTCGTTTCTCCGGCGCATGGCAAGTAGAGACGCGGTGCTTTCGGCGTTGGATCGTTCAAGAGCTTGAGGAATAGCTCAAGAGAAGGTTATCCATCTGATCAACGGACTACAAGGGTGAGTTTCTATATCTCTTGTGAATTCGTTTTTGATATTCGTATATACGTAGCTCGATCGATCCTCGTAGGGATTCAGATCGAATTAATTTTCATTTTACCGCTTCCGTTGGGCCTTCGTTTTAGGCACCGAATCCCAACACATACCTTAATGTAGAAGACAATGATGAACACTTGACGAAAATCCAACACCGGAAGCTTGAGTACAAATCCAAGGCATTTCCAATCCTCAATGATCGAGTATAGATGATATACAGGTGTTAAAGTTATTAGGAATATGCCCTCGAATGTCATTCAGGGGATGAGAGAGTAGGGCATTGTACTTGTAATTATGGAATAATTAATAAAAATGCAATATGATTCATTCGTTGTTTATTGTATTTCAAATGCATTCTTGATTTGGTAAACATTAAAGTGAAATCCATGTAAATAAATCGAACATTCCATTCTCATTATCGGATAAGAGAAAATGCACTGGAAGTGTTTAAAGTTTATTTACGTAAATCGTTCGCAAGTTAATAAACTTAAATTGGCATTAAGTTTTAGTAAGACTTGTATAACTAATGCTAGGACGTGTGCATGTCTTGATATCCTAGTTATAACTATATTGGTGGGACCAGTATACTCGAACACGACTCATACTTGATTCAGTCACACGGTATTCGCTCTATGAGAGTCGATGACGAATTGAAAGGTTGTGATAGTATACATGGACCTTTGACGTGAGGGTTCAGTAGAAGATGTGCTTGTGACGTTTAGTTTGTCATTAGAGTAGTTAGACTCATTTGCTTAATCGCCGAGTCAACCTCGAAGTGCGGACTATACGGGCAGGTAGCAGTCTTTACTGTACGCCAATAAAGGATTCTATCTCCTGTTAGCGAGCAGGCAAATGTCCTATACGGTTAATGGCAAATAACATCATAAGTCTTTGGCCAAAGCATTCTGATATAGTTGTATTAGATACACTATTAATCAGTCGGTCTTGATTTGCATTAACACATGTATAGTGTATAGTCAACAGTAGGGTTTGACTTTACCATGACCCGAAGACTTGATCGGGACATCTGATGAAGGGTCTATACGTGTATGGTATTCACGACATAAAGGTTCTGGAATTATCCCCTCATTCGATCTCAGTCGGGGTTTACAGTGCGACCCGCTAGGCTGGCTAAGTGCTATCCGCACTCATTGGTTCCTCCCAATGCCGGCTGAGATGGACCTACGGAGTCACGCATCAGGAGCGTTGACGGATAAATGTGAATTTATTATCTCTCTATTAATATTAGATATTGGATATCTAAATTATGATTTATTGGATAAATTAAAATTGCAGTCTTATGAATTGAAATTAATTTACTAGGTAATTAATTTAATTCATAAATTATATTTCTAAGAGAAATATATTTGTATTTGATATAATTAATTAGATTAATTAATTAGTATAAATACATTGGTGATTAAACGGAGTGTATTTAACGGATTCGTTTGACGAACGTCTGGGACACGAGCCTAGTGACTGGGCTCGTTTCTAAGAAATTTCCTCCATGGGCTGCCCCCCCCCTTATTGGAGTAATATCGGTATATGCGCCGTTTGTGTGGAAGCGAATTTAAAGTGCGTAAAATAAATGGCACAAGGATTTATAGAGGTTCGGCCAAACGTGCCTACGTCCTCTCTCGATGTATCTTTTTCTATAGGATCAAGATCAAAACCTGTGCACCTCTCTTCGATCGGTCGAGGGATTACCGTTACAAGCTCGTCTTCTATCGGTCCGAGTAAAACAATTTTTCCTTTTCTATTGGATAAGGAATCAACCACTCTAAACGACAAAAAACGGGCTTCATAAACGGCTCAGAAACGCGGCAATTCTGACTGGCCGCCCATTTCGGTAAGTGTGTGCCGCGGCCCCTAATGTTCAGCACCTATACCTGGGCAGCGAATTTTCTTCATGGGCCGCGGCTCAGTAAGTGCATGCCGCGGCCCCCGGTACAGCGTGCTCGGGCTCTCTGTGTGCCGTGCGTGTGCCGTGGCTCGCTTTCCTTGTTGCGCGGCTCGTGACCAGAAATCGTCGTTTTCGCCCGTTTTTCGTCGTTTAGGCTTCCGGACTCCAATTTCCTGCAAAACATATAAAGATAGTGCATCAAAAGCTCATTTATGCAGATTTAGACTTAAAATGGATATAAAATAGTGATAAATAAGCGCATAAAAATACGTCTAACAAATACCCCTAAACTTGAGCCTTTGCTTGTCCTCAAGCAAAAAAAATCAATTTCAAATAAAAAAGTATCGTGAATGATCGTGCAAATCCATAGTGCTCAACTTAATCAATACTACCCCGAAAATCTCAAATAATAATACGAGTATCGTATTAGTGAGTCACAACAAGGACACTGATTCCACAAAGTAACCATTTTTAGTGCTAATCAATCGTTCATGAAGAAAATCAAGCTCAAAGATTAACAAGCGTGAATTTAACCGACCACCAATATGAAGGGTTAGATTAAACAAGCCAACTCGCCCAGTCCCACAGTCTAGTGGCAAAAATTCAAGAGTTTCATCGTCGAAAATAATCCTCTGACAGCATTCCCTTATGTATAATCATTATAATGATTCGAGTTAACCACTAGGTTCGGATCTCGGGATGTTTCATCGGGATAATCGTAGGGTGGATTTCCATTCTCATGTATTGGGGAACTGTTTGACGTAAAAGACACTCATAGGGCACATGGATCCTTCTAGTTACTAAGTCCCCCTCTACAGCGGAGAAAAAACTCGAATAGCAATTCCCGCACGTCAAGGTTGCTGTTTTACGCGAGAGTAAACAACGAGTCACGTGAATACCCCCGGTTACTAGGCTTCCCATCATCGGTAATGCGATATTTCTAAACCATTAGTCTATTCAGGGTTGTCGTTTTACGCGAGAGTAAACAACGTGTCACGTGAATACCCCCGGTTACTAAACTTCCCATCATAGAATATGTATAATATCTCGACTTTTTGGGAAAAACTGTCCGACTCTAAACTCAATTTAAGTGCCAACAAGACTCATGTTACTGGACGACTAGCTACGCGAAAAGTGTAACCAAATGTATAGACGGTGATTTGAAAACACGTATGTCTCCTTTCTTATATGCTAAAATTTCTACAACAACGAAAAAGTTTCAGACCTAAATGAATACTCCAAAGAAACAGATATCACTGACTGCATACTCAACCAAAACTCAACCATTTCTTCAAATAGAAATCAGTATCATAACATCAGTTTTACACAAGGAAGCACGAAAAATTCACGAATGCAAATAAAAAACAAGACAAGCAAGGCTAGCGTCAAAATTAACGAAAAATAACGTAAAATGCAAACGAATAAGTAAAAATCAACTGAAAGTAAACCCCCCCAAACTTAGGACGTACATTGACCTCAATGGACATAGATAGAAATATGCAATAAGAGAAAAGGTCAAGTAATCCCCTAATGTCAGCTCAGGAACTGGTGCCGGCCTCGTCCGGCGAGGAGGGTGGTGTGGATGGCCTCACTGGTGGGATGAAGGGCCCGTCCGGGAGCAGTATAATTCGATAATCAAATTCGTTGCATATCGTTTTAAAACGTTTGGCTCAAAAAAATTTCATTGACGCAATTCATCAAACACTTAGTATGCATGGGTTTGAATGAAGAACAAGAGTGATAATGGTTTAATCCAACCCCCAACAATGATGACAACAATTGATAGTCGCAAATAGCATCAACAATCCATAGATAATCAACAATTAATATCAACAATCGATCAATAATCATAATCCAACTCAACTTTGATAGCACTTTAAGAAAACTAACAACATTTTTAAATCATGAATAAGGAACATCACCTCACTTTTCAAATCATGTAGCAATTAGGATTAAGAGATGAGAATTACCTTGCTTGGATTGAAGAATGCAAGAAGAAGAGGAATTTCGAAGGGTTGTCTGAGTGAGATCGTCCGAGCGTTGCGCGAAGGAGTGAAGGAAACTTACCTGGTGTGTCGGCCGATCGGGTTATAAAGGGGTGCTGGGCTGTTGAACTTCGCAGCAGGGGCCGCGGCACAGCTTAAGTGAGCGGTGGCCCAGAGTACAGCCTGCCTGGGCATATCTGGTGTATTTGGTGTGCCGCAAATCAGTACATATGTGCCGCGGCTCAGGGACCGGGTGTTCCGCGGCTCAGTAAAGTCATGCCGCGGCACAGAGTACAGTTCGTTTGGCCTTTTTGTGTCAACTTGTGTGTGCCGCGGCTCACTATCCTTGTGCTGCGGCCCATTGCTGGATTCTTCCCCTGGGGTGATTTTTGCATAGAATTTTCAAAGGAACACATCAAGAACGTGAGGGATAAACATATCAAAGCAAAAATGACGAAAAATAAAGACTCTAAAATGCATGAAAAGACTGAAAAATAAAATCTACAACTAATACTCGGGTTGCCTCCCGAGAAGCACTAAGTTTATAGTCTTCAGCCGGACCTTTTAAAAATCAATTTGCTTTTCGCAAACACCATTTGAACTCCGCCCCGTCCATCGAAACGTTAATATGTGTTTTAAATTTTTGACCATTGGTCTTTAACAATTCGATTTTTGGTTTGGACACCCAATGTTCTTTGCGAAAAGATTTGAACAAAAACAAATTTCCAAAACACCCATATTGCACATGACTGGGCACCCATTTCACTTCCGGCTTATTTTCTTTTTTTACGAATGAACTTATGACAGCATTAGAATTCTTCATTATAGTATGAACGGTTGATGAAGACGACATGTCCAAATGCCTAAGATATGCGACTCGTTCTACATTTTTCTTAGACGTCGGAGCAACTAAAACGGATTCTGAACACTTCGACCGACAACTCTCCCGGTGTGTGTCTTTCTCAAAGATATTAAATTGTGAACATCTGTGGTCCTTGCTTGGACACGGGAGAGATCGAAATACTTTGAACGTGACTTGCTCATCTTCAACCCGAAGTATTAATTTACCCTCCTGAACATCGATAAGGGCCCTTCCGGTGGCTAAGAATGGTCTACCCAAAATAATCAGAATCTCATGGCCTTCTTCCATATCAAGCACAATAAAATCAGCAGGGAAAATGAATTTATCGACCTTGACCAAGACATCTTCTATTACCCCTCTCGGGTACTTGATGGATCTATCGGCTAGTTGTAAAGAGACCGTAGTAGGTTTCGCTTCCCCAATTCCTAGCTTCTTGAAAATAGAAAGAGGCATGAGATTAACGCTAGCGCCCAGATCACATAATGCTTTATCAAAAGACAAGTTCCCAATAGTGCACGGTATAGTGAAGCTTCCTGGGTTCTTCAATTTAGGCGGGAGCTTTCTCTGCAAGATTGCACTGCACTCTTCAGTCAGTGCCACCATTTCATATTCCTCGAGCTTCCTTTTGTTAGATAAGATTTCCTTCATAAACTTCACATAGCTCGGCATTTGTTCTAAGGCGTCGGCAAATGGAATATTGATATGTAGTTTCTTGAAGACGTCAAGAAACTTGGAAAATTATTTGTCCAATTTTTGCTTTTGCAAACGCTGTGGAAACGGGATGGGTGGCACATAGGCTGTCGGATTATCTGGAAATAATTTCGAACTTCTAGAAATTTGTGATTCTTCAGTCACCGCATTTTTATTCTCCTCATCTTCACTTCTCTTTTTGTCTGCCCGGGCTGCTCACACACGTCCTTCCCGCTTCTCAAACTAATGGCATTAATACTCTCTCTGGGGTTCGTCTCAGTTGTACTTGGCAAGGTACCTTCAGGGCGGGCTGTTAACACATTTGCTATTTGACCCAATTGTACTTCCAAGTTGCGAATAGAGGCGGAATGGTTTTGCAAGGTTGCTTCCGTACGGGTCATGAACTGACTCGTATTTGCTACTAATTTCGCCATTGCCTCCTCTAAAGAGATCTTTGGAGTGGGAGGGGGTTGCTGTTGGTGTTGAGTAAACTGAGGTTGGTTTAGGTTTTGTCCGTTTTTCCACGAAAAGTTAGGGTGATTTCGCCATCCCAGGTTGTATGTGTTGGAATACGGATTATTCTGTCGATTTCTGTTCCCCACAAACTGAGTTTGTTCCATCGGATGTTGCTCGAAAGGATTTCCAATTTGACATTCCGCACTAGGGTGAGATCCGTTGCACCAATTACATGATTCAGTGGTAACGGGGGAAGGAGAATGTGAAAAAGCTTGAAGTTGCTGAGTCATGGCGGCGACTTGAGCCGATAGCGTAGATATTGGATCATTATCGGAGATTTCCATAACTCGTTTCGGGTTCACTCGTTCGGAAGGCCACTGATAAGCATTTGCAGCCATTGCCTCCAATAGAGAGTGGGCTTCGGCCATCGTTTTTCCCATCAACGCTCCTCCAGCGGCTGCATCAACAAGAGTGCGTGTAGAACCACTCAATCCGTTATAAAATGTCTGAATTTGCAACCAATCCGGTGGACCATGGTGTGGGCATCTCCTTAGCAAATCCTTGTATCGCTCCCAAGCTTCATGAAGCGACTCCATATCAAATTGCCCGAAAGTAGTAATCTCGCTCCTTAATCTCGTTGTCTTCGATGGTGGAAAGAACTTAGCCAGAAAGGCTTGTGCTAATTCTGTCCAAGTCGTGATAGAGCCCGGCGGTAATGAATTCAACCAAAATTTGGCTTTGTCCCTCAAAGAGAAAGGGAAAAGCCGCAAACGAACAGCATCATCGGTAACACCGTTATTCTTGAAGGTGTCACATATCTCGAGAAATGAAGCAATATGCGCGTTGGGGTCATCGTTTGCCAGTCCACAAAATTGGCTTGCTTGCACCATCTGAATAATAGCCGGTTTAATTTCGAAGTTGTTCGCTTGGATGGTTGGACGCCGAATCCCTGAAAAGTTTGCATTGATTTGTGGCATAGCATAATCACGGAGTGCCAATGCCGGTTGAGCTTGCTGCATAAGATTATCTCCTCCGTGATTTTCGGTATTATCGGCCATGGTGTCTTTTGCCGGTAGCTCACGCTTTTCCTTCTTGGTTTTCCGAAGAGTGCGCTTGAGTTCAGTATCCAAAGGTAATAGGCCTTCGTTACCGAATTTTCTCATGCACTAACCAGAAATTCCTGAAAGGAAAACAAATAAAAAAAATTACACAAAAATAAAATAATGTTCAAATTAAGACTAGAAATACTGAAATCGATATTAGTAGAATAATCAATCCCCGGCAACGGCGCCAAAAACTTGTTGTGAAATTCGGTGAACGCAAGTGCACGTTGTCGTAAACAAGTAATAAAGAGATGAGTAAGATATCGTTCCCATGAGGACTGACTTACTAACTACCGATTTATGAGTATTCTAATTTTATCTGAACGATTGAAATTGGAGATGCAAGAATAATTAAAGAAAATTAATACAAGAATAAATAATGAAAACGATTGTTCGAAGAAAGAAACTCAAATAAGGAATTAATCTAGGATTGTGAATCCACCTCGGTTTATCCGAATTACTCTTGATTATATGAATTTAATGAATTCCCAATTTATTGAAGGCGGAGATTGCTAAAATACTCTACCGCCTCTCCCGAGGTCAATAGAATTTTCTAAGGCGAATAATGTAACACCCCAAAAGGCGGCTATTACAGTGCCGTGGACCCCACACTGGGACCCACCAGGCGATATCCAAAACAGATTAAATAAATATTATTTGTGATACCGAACCACAATGAATAGTCATTACTCCGATTAGGAGTTTATTAAAAATATGGCCAACGGCCTTATAATACACAGGATCCGAACAACAAGTATAAACCATATGGAGATGGAAAATACTTCAAATGTCAATACAACCAGATAGTAATTTAAATGAAGCAGAAAATAAAATAACATAACACGGTTTAACATAACCGGACAATAAATGATGTGGGGGCCCCGAACTAGTATCCTTCGAACCCTTCGCCGTCAACATGCTCTTCCCGTGCCTTGCCTTTTCCTAGACCTAAAATACAATATAAGTATTTTGCCCATAACACAGGGTCAGATATACATGATAATTAATTCTTCCGACATTATACAATTCACATATATAGAATTCAAGGAAAAACATCACGACTATTAATCATACCCCTCGGGCGTATGAAACAATTAGTCACAAACCGTCGAACACATCCAATCATACATGGACTATGAACGACTAACAATATAGCTCAAGATGGACATCACAGTACGCCCGATCCGGAAATGTGTCCGTGCACATGTCCACCCCGTATACGGAATCCAGAATATACGTGTGACGATGTACCTAATTAGCCTCACGAACTACGTCTCGTGTGCACAGTCCAATATGGAATAACATCCACGCATGACTATATATGTGCTTGGCTAAAAATCCTACACAATAACCAATCGGAACGCAGATATGATTCCGGATATGTCACGATACAACATGACAACGAATTCAATAAATCACACATCCGATTAAGGATCAAGAAAACTCACCGAAGTGCAAATAAAGACCAACGAGATCAACGATTCAAAGCGACGTACTTGGGAATGCAACCCCATGATGAAACGGAATAACGTCAAGGACAATGTCAAATCACGACAAGCATTTCATAAACATTTCATACACATGAAATGTATGAACATCACAAGAATCTAATCATCATTATAACCAAGCAAGATAACTTGCCTCAATACGGAGATGAGAATAGTCCTCTTCTTGTCGAAACGAACGAACGGCCCTCGACTAATGTTGTTTTTCTCGAACAATCAACCTTAAACGAAATGTATTTAACTCAATAACATATTCGTATAATTATCACTATAGGATTAGTAAGACGACATCCTACACTCCTTTCGAATAGTTTGCTACCTCGAAATATCGAAGCCTTATGCCAAGAGTTCTTTTAACATCATTACAACCATAAAAATTGGTTTACCATACTTTTACCGAATGTTCACATGGTTCATCGAAAATAAGAATTCTATCAAGGGTATGCTGAATAACCAATTATGATGTTAAGATCATCTTATGATGATTAAACCTTCCAAAACATTAAAATGTTGAAAGAACAAAATCTGCACATTTAAGATCATTCTCTTCTCATTCAAAGTGAATATTAAGCTTACAACAAGGTTATTAGTTATGAGCTTACACCATATTCATGAAGGTTATCAAAATCTTTCATTACAAGGCTGGAAGATCCATTAACATCATGATGAATTCACCATCAATCTAGTATGATGATCAAAACATTCTAAGTTCTCAACACATTAGATTAATGAAAAGTTGTTGTTGTTGGTTTCACAAATATCCTTAACCATTCAAAATCTTGCTGAGCTAAACATAAGGAGAATATGATTCTTAAGAAATCTGAGCAAGAATACATCCTTCTACTTCTAACATGGCCAAGTTCTTCCCAAGGTAAGTGAAAACTTAAAATGGTGTTTAATCACTTTATGATAACAACTCTATTAGTTAAATCCAACTATGGTGAAGTTAACTGATTCAAAGGTATTCTACTGAGCTAAATTCATCCAACAAGATGAGCATGATAGTTACAACGTGGTTAGAATCACTATATCATCAAGAACACATCCATCTCAAACCCTCATTTATCATATTCATCAAAAGTGTTAAAAAGGTTGGATTAAAACTATGTTTTACTTGATTAATCTAACTCTAGGTGAAGTATAATTCGTTACTACATCAACATATGAAAATAATACAGAGAAGAAAGTACACCTACCTCCAGAAACGAAGAACAACCTCAATGCTATGAGAAAATATACTCCAAGCTCAAGAACACCTCCTAATCTCCAAGGAAATGAGCTCCACTCCAAGATTTAAGGCTTAGAAGCAAGTTGGGGGAGGTTGATATCGGTTTGGGAGTGCAAATGGACGATATATGGAGAGATAATCGGTTTGGAGTTGTGAAGAAATGAAAAACAGGCTGGTCCTATAAATAGACTGTGCAGACTTAGCGCACGCTAACAGGAAGCTTTAGCGTACGCTAACACACTTACGTACACTAACTGGTTAATATTACGTACGTAAGCGGCTTACAGTGGCTACTGTATTGAATTAGCAGGTCGTTAGCGCACGCTAATGAAAAAGGGGTTACGCACGCTAATAAAAGTTGACTCTGGCCGACATGACAGCTCAGACATTACTCACATGCATGCCAACGGCTAAGAAGTTCACGTGCTGAAGTCAACTGATGCCAGATTCTCTCTTAGCATACGCAACAGAGGAAACATTACGCACGCTAAGGCACAGGATTAACGTACGTTAATCATACTATGTAGCGTACGCTACATCAACAGAAAAATTCGAAAATGCAACTCTCTAATTAACATCGAATCATCACATATGAAATGAAATAACAACGATGTATAATACCTCAACATAATACTAAATGCAACGATTCATGATAATCAGATTATCCGAATAATACAATGACAGGTAAAAACGAAAATTACAGTCGGATATTACATACTCCCCCCCTTAAAAAGAGTTTCGTCCTCGAAACTAAGGGGTAAATAACTCGGGGTATCTCGCTCGCACACTATCCTCGGTTTCCCACGTAGCCTCCTCGACTCCGTGTCGTGACCACTGAACCTTCAGTAGGGGAATCGTCTTGTTCCGCAACTGCTTGATCCTCCTCTCGAGTATCCGCACAGGACGCTCCTCGTACGAATGATCCTCCGCTAATTCAATCTCTTCGAACTGAAGTACATGGCTCAGATCAGCAACATATTTCCTCAACTGGGAGACATGAAACACGTTGTGAATCTTACTCAAAGTCGGTGGCAAAGCTAGTCGATAGGCCAGATCACCTACACGCTCCAAAACCTCAAATGGCCCAATGTACCTCGGGTTCAGCTTGCCCCTCTTCCCGAAACGAAAAACACCTCGGGTAGGAGACACCTTCATTAACACATGGTCACCAACCTCGAACTCAAGCGGTCGTCGACGGTGGTCAGCATAAGACTTCTGTCGACTTTGAGCCGTTAACAACCGACTCCTAATCAAAGTGATCTTCTCACGGGCTGCTAATAACATATCGAGTTCTGTACCCAGAGATTCTGACAGTTCGTCCCAACACAAAGGGGACCTACAGCGACGACCATACAATGCCTCATACGGTGCCATCTGAATCGAAGCGTGCCAACTATTATTATAAGTGAATTCCACCAAGGGTAGCTGGGCTTCCCAATCGTCCTTCCAATCAAGAACACATGCTCTCAACATATCCTCTAGAGTCTGGATGGTTCTCTCAGACTGACCATCGGTCTGTGGATGAAAAGCCGTACTGAAATTCAACTGCGTGCCCATCGCACGATGAACTGCTTTCCAGAAGTGCGACACGAATCACCCGTCACGGTCTGATACAATACTCTTGGGGGTACCATGTAATCTCACGATTTCCTTAATAAACAGCTGAGCCAATCTTTCGGGACCCCACGTGTCCTTAATCTCCAAGAAGTGGGCTGATTTGGTCAGACGGTCCACAATCACCCAAATCGTATTCATTCCTCGACGAATCGTCGGCAAGCTAGTGATAAAATCCATTTATATGTACTCCCATTTCCACTCGGGAATCGGGAGCGGTTTCAGCATTCCTGCGGGTCATTGGTGCTCAATCTTAACCTGCTGACAGGTTAAACATCTCGAAACAAATTCGGCAACCTCACGTTTCATATTCCCCCACCAATAATTCTGCTTCAAATCCTTATACATCTTGCTAGATCCCGGGTGAATAGAGTACGGGGTAGCATGGGCTTCTCTCATGATAAAGTTCCTCAACTCTTCGTCAGCGGGTACACAAACTCGATTTTTAAAGCGTATCAATCCATCCTCGTGGATCACGAATCCATGGGCTTTCCCTTGGGTTACCTCATTCCAAACTCGAGATAAGAATGGGTCCGTAATTTGCTTCGATTTGATCATATCATCAAGAGACGAAGAAATCTCAAGGATGCAAAGTTGTCCCTGAACACGCTGTAACCAAACTTCAATTTCTGGCCTCATAAGGTCCAACTACAACTCTCTCTGTGCTGTCAAACGGCTCAGCATCTGCTCCTGCACTGTCTTACGGCTCAAAGCGTCGGCAACCACATTTGCTTTACTCGTATGATAAAGGATCTCGATATCATAGTCCTTGATTAATTCTAGCCACCTTCTCTGTCTCATGTTCAACTCCTTCTGAGTAAAAATGTACTTTAGGCTCTTGTGGTCTGTAAAGATCTGGCAGGTAACTCCATACAGATAGTGACGTCAGATCTTCAAAGCAAACACTACGGCTGCTAACTCCAAATCATGGGTCGGATAGTTAACTTCATAGGGTCGTAATTGTCTCGACGCATAGACAATCACTTTCCCTTCCTGCATTAGTACACATCCAAGGCCCTGTCTCGACGCGTCACTATACACCACAAATCCTTCCGTTCTTTTTGGTAAGACCAAAACAGGTGCCGAAATCAATCGACTCTTGAGCTCATCAAAACTTTGCTGACATGCTTCTGACCACAAATACTTCTTATCCTTCCGCAGTAAGTTAGTCATCGGTTGCGCAATTTTAGAAAATCCTTCTACGAACCGTCGGTAGTAACCTGCTAGGCCGAGGAAACTACAAACTTCCTTCACGTTCTTCCGTGGTAGCCAATCTCGAATGACTTCCGTCTTTTGTGGGTCCACTCTCACCCCTTCGGCTGATATCACATGCCCGAGAAAGATAACCTCAGGCATCCAAAATTCACACTTAGAAAATTTCCCATAAAGTTGTTGCCGCCTCAATGTATCGAGAACTTGGTGGAGGTGACGCTCGTGCTCTTCGTGGTCATGAGAGTAAATCAGAATGTCGTCAATAAAAACGACTACAAAGCGATCCAGATAGTTAATAAAAACTCGATTCATCAACTCCATGAATACCGCCGGTGCATTAGTCAGTCAAAATGGCATCACCACGAACTCGTAATGCCCATAGCAAGTACGGAAGGCTATCTTCGAAATGTCAGACTCTCGAATCCTCAATTGATGATAACCAGATCTCAAGTCGATCTTAGAAAACAGGGCAGCTCCCTGAAGTTGATCCAATAAATCATCAATACGAGGCAGAGGATACTTGTTCTTGATGGTTACCCTGTTCAGCTCACGGTAATCGATACATAAGCGCAGAGATCCATCTTTCTTCCATACAAATAACACTGGTGCTCCCCAAGGGGACGCACTAGGTCGAATATAGCCCTTTTCAGTCTACTCCTCAAGCTGGTTCTTCAATTCCTGCATCTCAGTTGGAGCCATACGATACGGTGCTTTTGAAAGCGTGGATGTACCTGGTTCTAACTCAATAATAAACTCCACGTCACGATGAGGAGGTAAGCCTGGAAGCTCATCTGGAAATACATCTGGGTAGTCTCGGACTACCGGAATGTCGGCCAATTCAACTGGTCGATCTGCTGTTTTGGTCATGTAGCACCAATAACCAATACACCCTTGATTAGCGGTTTCTTTGCTTTCATAATCTTGATGACTCTCCCGAGAATCGGGATTATCACCTCGAAAAATACACTCGAAACCATCATCAGAAGTGACGGTTACCATCCGCTTGCGGACACTGAGTATTGCATCATGACGATCCATCCAATCGATACCCAAGATTATATCATCCTTAGGTAAATCGACTACAATCAGATTTGACAACCACTCACGGTCGTTCAAATGAGTCGGACAGTCCTGGACTTCACGATTTCCAATAATTCTTCTACCATCACGTAGACCAATCACGTAGGACTCACAATTGATAACATGGTCTAGAGGCAAACGACTTAAAAAAGAAGAAGATATAAAGGAGTGTGAAGCACCGGTATCAAAAAGAACACGCACAGGCTGGGAGTGGATCTCGAGTATACCTGAAATCATGCTGGCCTCGGGATCATCAGCTTTCTTCATCTCGTAAATCCTGGATTTCGCAGTTCCGGCACCAGGTGTACCACTTTGATTCCCACGACCCATTCCCCTATTCGCCTTGGTCGATAGAAGCGACGGAGGCGCCGGTTACGAGCAGGATCAACCGGAGCATGAGACGCTACTGGTTCAGGTCCGGGCCCACTCCTGCAAAAACGAGTACGATGACCAATCTTGCCACAAGTATGGCATGTGACGGCAGGCTTCGGGCATTTGGAGCTGAAGTGCCCCTGGTCTCCGCAGTTATAACACACAACAGATGAGGGGACCACTCAAGAGTGCGATCCAGCTGGCTTCGACGCCATGGGTGGTCGATCAGAAGGGTTTGGCAATGACTGGGGCTTCCTGAATGTCCCCCGGTTACTCTCAGTCTGGTTCTGGTTCCTGGACCTTTTGTTGTTCGACTGTGGTTGCTTCTTGGAAATCTCCTTCGCGGTGAGTTCATACTCCAGAGCCTTCTCGATGAACTCTGGTAAGGTAGTACAGTGGTGATTCAATAGCTGCATTCTCATTCGGGGTTTTAGCCTCTTGAGAAAGTATTTGATCTTATCAGCCTCTGTTCGGATAATTGTCGTGGCGAAAGGAAGGAGTGCCTGGAATTTCTCAGCAACAGATAATACATCATCGTCTTCAGATGGGTCGGGGTTCAGCAGTTCCGACAGTTTGGCCTCACGGAGTGGTCCTGGATAGTAACGGTCTATCATGAGGTTTTTAAATTCCTCCCAAGTATAAACACCATCAGTTGGCCTTACTGAAAGCCACCAGGTATGAGCGCCATTGCTAAGATAGTACGCGGCTACCGAGATGCGGTTCTCTTCCGGGCAGTCCACCATCTGGAAAAGTTTCTCAAAATGCTCAATCCAATGCACAATGTCAGCAGGCTCAGAGGATCCTTCAAAGGTCGGAGGTCGCTGGCGAGATATGTCGCTGATGATCCGACTCACGGGTCCGCCAAGCACAGGAGGAGGATGAGGCCCCTATTGCTGGCCAGTAGTGGTCCTCTGCATAGCTTCCATTAGTTGACCCATCTGGGTCATCTGCGTCATCATGCCCTGCATCACAACGTAAGGATCGACACACGCATCCCCACGCCCACTGTGGTGCGATTGATCCCTAGAAGGTGAACCACTGTCTGCGGAACTATGATCCACATTCGCGTGTCTGTTGGATCGAGGTATCGGGATTCAGCCCCTTCCACGGCCTCATCCCCCTCTGCCACGACCTCTCAGGTTTCCATACTGAAAGAATCAATCATAATGATAACCATAAGTATAGTTCAAGATACTAAAATTCACGCTAAGTTAATAGCAACAAGGAATCACATATTCAAGGAAACGGTTCACAATTAGTTATCAACACCACGAATGTCGCACCGAATATTATATCTACGTCAAGTCGAACAATTTTAATCATATAATCAATACAGCGTTTATCTCGGATTATTAATCAGATAAATCCTGTCACAAATCCTCGAAATAACAAGATCAACAAGGAGACCCATTCTGATATCAATATCATGCCAGTAATTAAATCATGGCTCATAAAGTACATACCGTATTTGGCTCGTAGGGTCAGGCACTTGCACAGGTCACACGTGACACGAAGGTCTCTTGATACTAGTTCATTTCACAATGACTCATAAAAAGGAAACAACTCACTGATACCATCTTCTTTAACACCCCAAAATGCGGCTATTACAGTGCCGTGGATCCCACACTGGGACCCACCAGGCGATATCCAAAACAGATTAAATAAATATTATTTGTGATACCGAACCACAATGAATAGTCATTACTCCGATTAGGAGTTTATTAAAAATATAGCCAACGGCCTTATAATACACAGGATTCGAACAACAAGTATAAACCATATGGAGATGGAAAATACTTCAAATGTCAATACAACCAGATAGTAGTTTAAATGAAGCAGAAATTAAAATAACATAACACGGTTTAACATAACCGGACAACAAATGATGTGGGGCCCCCGAACTAGTATCCTTCGAACCCTTCGCCGTCAACATGCTCTTCCCGTGCCTTGCCTTTTCCTCGAACTAAAATACAATACAAGTATTTCACCCATAACACAGGGTCATATATACATGATAATTAATTCTTCCGACATTATACAATTCACATATATAGAATTCAAGGAAAAACATCCCGACTATTAATCATACCCCTCGGGCGTATGAAACAATCAGTCACAAACCGTCGAACACATCCAATCATACATGGACTATGAACGAGTAACAATATAGCTCAAGATGGACATCACAGTACGCCCGATCCGGAAATGTGTCCGTGCACATGTCCACCCCGTATACGGAATCCAGAATATACGTGTGACGATGTACCTAATTAGCCTCACGAACTACGTCTCGTGTGCACAGTCCAATGCGGAATAACATCCACGCATGACTATATATGTGCCTGGCTAAAAATCCTACACAATAACCAATCGGAACGTAGATATGATTCCGGATATGTCACGATACAACATGACAACGAATTCAATAAATCACACATCCGATTAAGGATCAAGAAAACTCACCGAAGTGCAAATAAAGACCAACGAGATCAACGATTCAAAGTGACGTACTTGGGAATGCAACCCCATGATGAAACGGAATAACGTCAAGGACAATGTCAAATCACGACAAGCATTTCATAAACATTTCATACACATGAAATGTATAAACATCACAAGAATCTAATCATCATTATAACCAAGCAAGATAACTTGCCTCAATACGGAGACGAGAATAGTCCTCTTCTTGTCGAAACGAACGAACGACCCTCGACTAATGTTGTTTTTCTCGAACAATCAACCTTAAACGAAATGTATTTTACTCAATAACATATTCGTATAATTATCACTATAGGATTAGTAAGACGACATCCTACACTCCTTTCGAATAGTTTGCTATCTCGAAATATCGAAGCCTTATGCCAAGAGTTCTTTTAACATCATTACAACCATAAAAATTGGTTTACCATACTTTTACCGAATGTTCACATGGTTCATTGAAAATAAGAATTCTATCAAGGGTATGCTGAATAACCAATTATGATGTTAAGATCATCTTATGATGATTAAACCTTCCAAAACATTAAAATGTTGAAAGAACAAAATCTGCACATTTAAGATCATTCTCCTCTCATTCAAAATGAATATTAAGCTTACAACAAGGTTATTAGTTATGAGCTTACACCATATTCATGAAGGTTATCAAAATCTTTCATTACAAGGCTGGAAGATCCATTAACATAATGATGAATTCACCATCAATCTAGTATGATGATCAAAACATTCTAAGTTCTCAACACAATAGATTAATGAAAAGTTGTTGTTGTTGGTTTCACAAATATCCTTAACCATTCAAAATCTTGCTGAGCTAAACATAAGGAGAATATGATTCTTAAGAAATCTGAGCAAGAATACATCCTTCTACTTCTAACATGGCCAAGTTCTTCCCAAGGTAAGTGAAAACTTAAAATGGTGTTTAATCACTTTATGATAACAACTCTATTAGTTAAATCCAACTATGGTGAAGTTAACTGATTCAAAGGTATTCTACTGAGCTAAATTCGTCCAACAAGATGAGCATGATAGTTACAACGTGGTTAGAATCACTATATCATCAAGAACACATCCATCTCAAACCCTCATTTATCATATTCATCAAAAGTGTTAAAAAGGTTGGATTAAAACTATGTTTTACTTGATTAATCTAACTCTAGGTGAAGTATAATTCGTTACTACATCAACATATGAAAATAATACAGAGAAGAAAGTACACCTACCTCCAGAAACGAAGAACAACCTCAATGCTATGAGAAAATATACTCCAAGCTCAAGAACACCTCCTAATCTCCAAGGAAATGAGCTCCACTCCAAGATTTAAGGCTTAGAAGCAAGTTGGGGGAGGTTGATATCGGTTTGGGAGTGCAAAGGGACGATATATGGAGAGAGAATCGGTTTGGAGTTGTGAAGAAATGAAAAACAGGCTGGTCCTATAAATAGACTGTGCAGACTTAGCGCACGCTAACGGGAAGCTTTAGCGTACGCTAACACACTTACGTACGCTAACTGGTTAATATTACGTACGTAAGCAGCTTACAGTGGCTACTGTATTGAATTAGCAGGTCGTTAGCACACGCTAATGAAAAAAGGGTTACGCACGCTAATAAAAGTTGACTCTGGCCGACATGACAGCTCAGACATTACTCATATGCATGCCAACGGCTAAGAAGTTCACGTGCTGAAGTCAACTGATGCCAGATTCTCTCTTAGCGTACGCAACAGAGGAAACATTACGCACGCTAAGGCACGGGATTAACGTACGTTAATCATACTATGTAGCGTACGCTACATCAACAGAAAAATTCGAAAATGCAACTCTCTAATTAACATCGAATCATCACATATGAAATGAAATAACAATGATGTGAAATTCAAATCTATAATACCTCAACATAATACTAAATGCAACGATTCATGATAATCAGATTATCCGAATAATACAATGACAGGTAAAAACGAAAATTACAGTCGGATATTACAAATAACACACTCTATTCCTAGGTGAATTAATTCGACAATAGGCAAAAAGTACGAAATCTCCAGAAAGGCCACGTAATTCCTATGAGTATATTCCTATCTCACAAGATAAAACGGTTCTCACCAATTATTTCCTACCAACTCTCCTCTCCCGATTCGAGTTGTGTATTCAAAACAATTCAATCATAGGCCACACAATTGAAAGCATTAAGAATAATTGGGAAAACTCAATAAGAAAGGGAAATTATATTTTAATAAATCATAAGCAAAAGTTAATTCGTCAAAACCTCAGTTTCATCAAAATCCTAGAATAGGGTTCTAGCCTGACATTCTAGAAAATAAAACTACACAAAGAATTAAAGAAAGCATAGAAATCAAACACAGACGAAGAACTTGGATTCCTCCGTTCTCTAGCTTCCGCTCTCTGCTCCTTGGTGTTTTCTGCTTCTTCTCGATGATCCGTGATGATTCCTCGATCCCTCGATTCCTCGATGATTATTTATAACCATCATTCGTCTCCAAAATGCCTCTGTGGATTAGGTCGAAAATGGGCTTCATAAACGGCTCAGAAACACAGCAATTATAGCCTAGCCGCCCCGCGGGCCGCGGCTCAGTAAGTGTGTGCCGCGGCCCCTAATGTTCAGCACCTATACCTGGGCAGCCAATTTTCTTCATGGGTCGCGGCTCAGTAAGTGCGTACCGCGGCAGCGTGCTCGGGCTCTCTGTGTGTCGTGCGTGTGCCGCGGCTCGCTTTCCTTGTTGCGCGGCTCGTGACCAGAAATCATCGTTTTCGTCCGTTTTTCGTCGTTTAGGCTTCCGGACTCCAATTTCCTGCAAAACATATAAAGATAGTGCATCAAAAGCTCATTTATGCAGATTTAGACTTAAAATGGATATAAAATAGTGATAAATAAGCGCATAAAAATACGTCTAACAATAAACCTCACTAAGATAGCGATTGTGATTCTAACAATGCCGGATCCTTGATCCTAATAACACTGAATCCAATCGTATCTTTTCTTTTTCTCGCTCGTGTATGATTTTGTGTATAACACTCAATCACTCTAATTTAAGCTCAAGAACAACAACTATAATGTTTACAATGATATCTCAAGTGTATATTAATTGCTCAATGTTGTTGTGTGGAATGATACCAACTCATTTGGTATTTATAGCATTCTTCCACAAACTAGCTGTTACTGCCAGTTATTATTAGCGTGCGCTAGACTGCCTTCCTTAGCGTGCGCTATCGCGTGTATTTAGCCTTGAGCGTACGTTATGTACTCTTACGTACGTTAATGTTCTTCCAGATTCAGTCCAGTGGCTTCTGTCTCTGACTGTTAGCGTGCGCTAACACTTCCTTTGTAGCGTGCGCTAATCTTGCATCATTGCTTGCGTCATATATCCGTTTATACTTTTTGACTTGTAGCAAATTCTCCCGAACAAATTGATTGACTTAATTCAAACTTTGATTTTAGCGTGCGCTAGATATTACTTTGTTGCGTGCGCTTAAGATGACTTCACTGCGTACGTCATTCTGTGTTTGAATCTCTTCACAACTGTAACCAGGTCTCGATAGCGTGCATTAGTAAACATGGTGTAGCGTGCGCTATCCTCATCAGGTAACTTCACTTCAGGTTACTTCGAACGCGTCTGATCTGCAGCTGGGACCCGTTAGCGTGTGCTAACTTAAATGTCTAGCGTACGCTAGCTTTGTATTTTGTCCAGCTTTGCGTCTTCGACTGCTTCGTTGTTTTGCTTCGCCTCGATGTTGTTTTGTTTTGTTTAGCAACTTAATCATCAAAACACTATTTATGAATATGTGGAATAAATATTCCAATAATCTACCCCTTTTTGATGATAACAAAACAACTTTTGAATTGGATAGAACCTGCAAAAATAAAATTATATATATGTACGTTTCAAAGTTTTCGACTTTGATCGTTTTGTTAGTTTCACCCATCCTTTTTCTTTTTCTGTTATTTTCGACTTCTTCATTTCGTAATTTTCAACTCCTTCGTCTCGCCCCCTTTTTGTATGCTTTCTTCTCCTTTTCTATTCTTTATTTTTCTCGTCATATCTTTCATGACGTTTTTATCCGATTCAGCTTCTTCTCCCCCTTTTTGTATTCAGTAAAAAGTATAAAAATATGAAGGATACCAATATGAATATACATAAATAATATGCATGAATAATAGGAAATATGCAATACTAGGGAATATCTCCCCCTCAAAGTATTATCCCCCCTTTGTAAAATATCAAAAATTAATTTTTGGGGATCCAATCAAAAGTCGGTTTTTCTTTCGAGACATAGACGATAGTTGGAATAAACATTGCTTTAGGAACCCGAATTTTCTTAACTTTAGTCGTCCGTCTTGGGCTTTTACAATTAGAGATGTGATGCCCGATTTTCAAACATTTTTTACACCGGGGTATTTTGAAATTTACGGATTCGTTTTTAGGACGCGATTTGAATCCTAACCCCTCTTTATTTAACGTATATTTTTGAACCGAGTGCATGTTTTCAAATTTCTCGCTTCCGAGAGAAAATTTCTTCGTTAAATTTTTGAGCTTGGTTTGAATTTTAACAAGATCATTCTTTAAACTTTCAACGTATTTTGAATGATCGATTACAACAGATTTTCCGTTTTCAAGAATTTTGGAAATCTCATTTTCCAATGAATTATTTTTAAATTGAAGGGATTTAATTTCTTTTAATGCATTTTGATAATCGGTATGTAATAACTCGAATGCTTCAAAAAGTTCGTCGTAAGAAATACTTACTTGACTTTCGACGTCGCTATCGCCGAATGAACTCCGGGCCATGAGCGCGAGATTATTTTGATCGATGAAATCATCATCAGGATCTTCGTCGCTCCATGTTGCAATTAAGACCTCTTTTTGTTTTACCCGACAATTCTTAGCAAAGTGGCCTGGTTTGCCACATAATCGACAAGTGTTGTCGAATTTCTTAGATTCTCCCTTTTGGATGTCCTGCTTCCTCCGGTTTAATAAGTGTTGGAACTTATTAATATTCTTGGCATAATATGCCGATTCTTCGTCGCTTTCGTCCACCGGGATTTCTTCTTTCTTTCTCGACATCTTAGCCTTCATGGATATCGACCTCTCCTTCGGTTTCGGTTTGGCATTCCGAGATCTTAGAACTATCTCGTAGTTGATAAGAGAACCAACGAGAGCACTAAAATCAAGAGTATTTAAATCTTTTGATTCCATTATAGCCGCCACCGTAGCGTCCCATTCTCGAGGTAGTGATCGGAGAATTTTCTTTACTTTCTCACTAATCGAAAGTGGTTTCCCGAAACATGCTAATCCATTTCTGATAATCGAAAAACGGTCGAGCATTATAGTGATGGATTCGTCGTCCTTCATTTGAAATAATTCGTACTCGTGAAGGAGCATGTTAATTTTCGTCTCCTTGACTTGAGACGTACCTTTGTGTGTTACCTCAAGCATTTTCCAAATTTCTTTGGCACTATCACACGATGATATCCGGTTGTGTTCTTCCGAATTTAAGGCATAATAAAGAAGTTGAGTTGCCTTACAATTGTAGTGGTCATTTTTCCAATCGGAATCGTCATATTCTTCGAAAGTTTTAAGCGTACCATTGGAATTTGTCGGAATTTTCGGACCAAGACAAATCACCTTCCAAAGCTCGATGTCATATGCTCGGATGAATATTGACATCTTCTTCTTCCACATCATGAAGTGTGAGCCATCAAAGAATGGTGGTCGGTTGAGAGCAAGGCCTTCGACGGGAGCAAATTGGAGAGCCAATGGATCTTTTCTCCTCGGATAAAAAGCCGCTTATAGGAGTACCACTCCGATACCAATTGTTGGAGTAATATCGGTATATGCGCTGTTTGTGCGGAAGCGAATTTAAAGTGCGAAAAATAAATGGCACAAGGATTTATAGAGGTTTGGCCAAACGTGCCTACGTCCTCTCTCAATGTATCTTTTTCTATAGGATCAAGTTCAAAACTTCTGCACCTCTCTTCTATCGGTCGAGGGATTATCGTTACAAGCTTGTCTTGTATCGGTCTGAGTAAAACCATTTTTCCTTTTCTATTGGATAAGGAATCAACCACTCTAGCTTTCTATTGGCACTATATAAACCTCACTAAGATAGAGATTGTGATTCTAACAATTCCGGATCCTTGATCATAATAACACCGAATCCAATCGTATCTTTTCTTTTTCTCACTCGTGTATGATTTTGTGTATAACACTCAATAACTCTAATTTAAGCTCAAGAAAAACAACTATAATGTTTACAATGATATCTCAAGTGTATATGAATTGCTCAATGTTGTTGTGTGGAATGGTACCAACTCATTTGGTATTTATAGCCTTCTTCCACAAACTAGCCGTAACTGCCAGTTATTATTAGCGTGCGCTAGGTTGCCTTCCTTAGCATGTGCTATCGCGTGTATTTAGCCTTTAGCGTACGTTATGTACTGTTACATACGTTAACGTTCTTCCAGATTCAGTCCAGTGGCTTCTGTCTCTGACTGTTAGCGTGCGCTAACACTTCCTTTGTAGCGTGCGCTAATCTTGCATCATTGCTTGTGTCATATATCCGTTTATACTTTTTGACTTGTAGCAGACTCTCCTCAACGGATTGATTGACTTAATTCAAACTTTGATTTTAGCGTGCACTAGATATTACTTTGTTGCGTGTGCTTAAGATGACTTCACTGCGTACGTCATTCTGTGTTTGAATCTCTTCACAACGGTAACCAGGTCTCGATAGCATGCATTAGTAAACATGGTGTAGCGTGCGCTATCCTCATCAGGTAACTTCACTTCAGATTACTTCGAACTCGTCTGATCTGCAGCTGGGACCCGTTAGCATGCGCTAACTTCAATGTCTAGCGTGCTCTAGCTTTGTATTTTGTCCAGCTTTGCGTCTTCGACTGTTTCGTTGTTTTGCTTCGCCTCGATGTTTTTTTGTTTTGTTTAGCAACTTAATCATTAAAACACTATTTATGAATATGTGGAATAAATATTCCAACACCCCTAGCATGATGTGATGACTTCATGTGTGTGGGAGCTCACTTAAGTTGACATTCCCACATTATTACACATGAATGATGAAAGGAATAATGATTCCTTTTTATATATAATTCATCACTTTAACAACAAACACATTACATAATACAACTCAAGTGTGTGTAAATGTGTGTAAGGGAGCTCTCGGCCGAAGCCTTCATCAAGGGAGAGAGAGAAATTTTTCTTTCAACATTTCATCTTAGAGGTGATACAAAAGTTATGAAAAATTAGAGATATAAATTCTTATGGTAACTTCCTAGCCGTGTTCTTGGAGAACAGAGTTACGTCAAATTTTTCCGGGCAACTTCCGACGTGTGTGAAGTATAGGCATCGTATTTTCGGTGTTTGGGATGAAGAATTTTTCGTGCTCGAGCTCGGGTTCGTGATCATCATCTTACGAAGATTTTTTCAAAGGCTTCAAGGGTATGATCCTTCTTTCTTCATATTTATTTTTCGTATATACGTTACTTGATGGATCGTGTTTGGGATTCGTTTTTATTTTTCCGCTGCGTATTTCGTTTTATTTTCGGAATCCCAATAATGGTATCGGAGCCAGGTCAATGATACCGTATATATGATTATTTGTGCATTTTGAATGCTTTTGGATGATGTTTATGATTTAGAATCATTTTTGGTATAATCGTAGATTTTTAAATTGTTCGTAGTAGCATCACGTTTTTGGAAACGAGCTGAAAAACGAGGAAACGGGCTGCCGGCAGTGGTGCCGCGAAGATCGCTACTGTGCCTGTGCTACGAGAGTGACTCGGTCACCGCCCAGCCGCCGAGGGATTCGGCCAGTGCCGACCATGGCTCGGCCATGGCACCCCGGGTTTTTGGCCCGATTTTGAATCGGGCATGGGTGAGCCTAATACGGATTATGCAGGACTCCGTTTTAAGTTTATATTTTGTTGTAATTATTTCCCGAAATTTAAATTGGATTTTAATTTGACTAAATTAATATTTGGAATATTTTTGAATTAAGGGAAATGAATTAAACGAGAATAATATTTTTTGGCCGGATAACTTCAAACGAATTAAAATGGCGATTATTAGTATTTATTGGATTAATACCATTAAAATTGAATAGATTAATTTTATATTGATTGGATTAATATATTAATTGATTATTTAATTTTAATGCCACTTTATATTAATTGGATTAATATAGTAGAAATTGAATATATTAATATTATAGATTAATTGGATTAATTTATATGAAAATTAATTGTTTAATTTCATTGCCGTTACATATTGTTTGGAATCCTATGTGATGGTGATATAGCTCGTGGACTTAGTTTTGATTTGTTCGATTCGATTGGGTTGTAAAGGCCGTTTTGAGCCTATTTATTTTTACTAGAAAATTTGTATAGGATGCATGTTTTCAATAATGTAATTATTATTTTGGCTATGACGAAGACCGAAGACAACCGACCGAGAAGACAAAGAATCGAAGACTGTATTTTTTTTATTTATTGGGTCATTCGCTTGGCCCAGTTCTTAGAAATAAGGTCCATGAGCTATATGTTGGTAGTAACTAGGTTACTATTTTCTGTTTCTCATTTTGAATGATTGACAATCATACAAATGCGCGTATAAATGAATTAATGTGCAAAGTGTAACATTAATCGCGAAATTCTCCCGACAACAAATAGACTAAGTTTGAAAAAGGTTACGAGGTTTCCTACCCTCCATCAAACTCGTAGAAACTTGATACCCGAGCTGGCGTGCTATGCTTACGAGTTATCAGGGTAGTACATTTGGTAGAGGTTGAAAAATTCTTGAGTGCATTAGATGCCTTCGGTTGGTGATAAATTTCGCCCCTAGAAACCTGATAGGTTGTCGGGTGAGATTCAATAGTCAAACTGATAGACGTTGATGGTCAACAACTTAGATAGTCTGGATTGCCAAGAAACCTGATAGGTTGAGGGCATGAAGACTAGGGGTAAAAGAAGATCAAATCATCCGTTAGATGGGTTGGTGTTAGACACCACTTTACAGAAATTAATTGGTAAGAAACTTGATAGGTTGTGTCTGTTAAAATTTGTAAAGAACTTGATCACCACTTAGAAGTCGATTTTATCATGACTTTCGGATTATAACATGGGAGTGTATAATTCCGATAAAATTAGTGGGAGCCGAGACAAGAATTATACAAGCCCTTAAATTCTATATTCGGTCATAATAAAACAAGTCACTAATTTAGTCTTGTCTAAATCTATGCAGAAAAACAAAACAGTATCTCTCTAAAATGGCTAAAAACCCACTTGCGATACTACTTGAAAAGAATCTCCTAACTGGCCCCAACTTTGTTGACTGGTTGCGGAATCTGATGATTGTACTCAGTATGGAGTCTCTGGGATACGTCTTGGAGGCGTACATTCCACCGACTCCAATCCGGACTAGGGGTAATTAGGAAGGCACTGACGTCCATGAAAAATGGGTCAAGGATAACGTGCTAGTCCGTGGCTTTATGATGGGCTCAATGATAAATGAGATGCAGAGAGCACACGAGAAAATGACTTCTGCTAGGCAGATTCTAGCACACTTGACCAAACTTTATGGAGAGCACAGTAAGACTGCTAGATATGAGATATCGAAGCAGTTGTTCAGTGCTAGGATAAAAGAAGGGGAGAAAGTGGGAGACCACGTCCTCAAGATGATCTCTATAATTGAGAGGCTCGAGGTGCTCAACTTTAATATGGATTGATCCATTCAAATTGATCTCATCCTTCAATCTCTCCCTGACTCTTCACGCAGTTTATAATGAAGTTCAACTGTAATGAAATTTCATGCACATTAGCTGGGCTAACGAATAAACTGGTGATGGCGCAGTCTAACATGATGATTAAACCGAGAGAGGCTGCTCTTGTGATTTCTTCTGGGCCTCGGCGATCCAAGAACAAGAAGAAAAGGACCTACTAGCAGTACAAACCCAAGAAAGGGGTGCAGAAAGGAAAGGACAAGGCCCGAAAGGTTCAAAAGGTAGGCGGTCCAAAACCTACGGGCAAATGCCTTGAATGCGGTGAGATGGGCTACTGGCGAAGGACTTGTCCTACGATTAATGGCACATCAGGTACATAACTTTTTGTTTCTGAAACAAATTGTTCCGCTACTGTATATTTTGCTTCATGGATTCTGGATTCAGGTGCCACTTCTCACATTTGTACTATGAATCAGGATCTAGAACGAAGTAGGAAACTTGAAGCTGGGGAAGTTATGATCACTGTCGGAAGCGAACAAAGTGTCGAGGCAACCGATATTGGATCAATCCTACTAGGTTTAGAATCTGGTTTTATTTTGACGTTAGATGAAGTATTTGTTTTACCCAAGGGGCATAAAAATATTATATCCATTCCAGTCTTGGACCGGAAAGGATTTTGTTTCTTCATTGGCAATGGTAGTTGTAAAATTTATTTTCGAAATAAATTAGTTAGCACAGCTACATTGTTGAATGGTTTATATCATCTAAACTTACGAAATAAAATAGTTGTGAACACTATAACTAGGAAACGTGGCAGACAAGATACTAATCAAGCTCTTAAGTGGCACCTTAGACTTAGTCATGTTGGTCAGACCAAGGTTCAGAAAATGGAGAAAGATGGACTTTTAAGTCCATTGGGTGTAGAACCCTATCCAACTTGTGACTCTTGCCTTAGAGGCAAAATGACTAAGTCCCCCTTCACAGGGACTTTTGAAAGGGCTGCTGATAAACTTGGGTTGGTACATACCGACACTTGTGGTGCTTTAGAAGTGGCCCGAGATGGATATCAATATTTTATAACGTTCACAGATGATTATACTAGGTGTGGGATTGTGTACTTAATGAAACATAAATCCGAATACTTTACTAAATTCAAAGAATTTAAGGGCCTAGTTGAAAAACAGTCTAGATGTCATATCAAAGCACTTCGGTCGGACAGAAGTGGCGAATAAATGAGCATAAAGTTTGATGAGTTCCTCAAGGAATATAGAATAGTTTCACAATTCACACCGCCAGGAACCCCACAGTTAAATGGTGTTTCAGAAAGGAGAAATCGGACTTCGTTGGACATGGTTCGCTCCAAGTTAAATTACACTGATTTTCCAATTTTCATATGGGGGTATGCCTTACTAACCGCTGCCTATATCCTTAATAGATGTCCTTCCAAATCCGTTCCTATCACTCCGCATGAGATGTGGAAGGGTAAGAAACCAAGCCTTAATCACATAAAGATTTGGGGATGTCCAGCCTATGTCGAGAAGGCTAAGGTGGACAAACTGGAAGCGAGGTCCATCAAAGGACGTTTCATTGGATACCCAGAGGACTCGATGGGTTATCTATTCTACATGCCAGAAGACCATAGGGTCGTTGTGGCATTACAAGCGCACTTCCTTGAGGATAAGTTCATTCAGGAATGTGGCTCGGGTAGAAATCTCTTTGGAAGAGCATAATGAAAGTCCTAAGGAGACATATGATTAGGGATCAGGAACCGAACCTATTGTAACACAACCTCCACTTCGAAAGTCTGATAAGGTGTCTCACTTACCTGAGAGGTATGGCTATACACATGTCGAGGAACTAGGTCTCCACGACGCACCCAATAGCCGTGAGAACGACCCCTTTGATTTGATGAAGCAGTCAGAGGACTTTGACTTCGTACGAAATGAGGAGGAACCATGTGTTTACAAAAGGGTCAGTGGGAGCAACATTGCGTTCTTAGTACTATATGTAGATGATATTCTACTTATAGGAAATAACGTAGCAATGCTCAGCACTGTGAAAGCTTGACTTTCTAAAACGTTCGCCAAGAAAGACTTGGGAGAAGCTTCCTATATAGATAAAATCCTAAGAAGATTCAAGATGGATGAATCTAAAAGAGTTTTCCTTCCCATGCGACATGGAATTCATCTCACCTCGAAAATGTGTCCCCAAAGTGAGGAAGACAAGAGAGATGAGTTAGGAACCCTATGCCTCGGCGGTGGGTAGCCTCATATACGCTATGTTGTGTACGAGACCAGACTTAGCCTACGCTGTGAGTAAGGTAAGTCGATTTCAAGTAAACTCGGGAAGGGAATATTGGACTACCGTAAAGAACATTCTTAAGTACTTAAGAAGAACTAGAGATTTGGTTCTTACTTACGGTGGTGGAGAACTGAGGGTGATTGGATTCACCGATTCTGATTTTCAAGGAGACAATGACGACTCTAAGTCGACATATGGGTATTTTTTTACTCTCAATGGGGAGCAGTACCTTGGAGAAGCTCCAAGCAAACCGTTACTGCAGATTCCACCTGCCCAGCAGAGTACCAAGCTGCCTCAGAGGCTAGCAAATAAGCATTTTGGATGCAGAAGTTATAAAAGAACTTCAAGTGGTGCCTGTTGGGATAACAATCCCTGTATCGAAATTGTTGGGATAACAATCCCTGTATCGAAAGATCTTGATAAGAGTGTTTTGACAATATGCCATATCCAGCATACAGCAAGCTGTTGTATCGATAGACCGATCGAAGTTGCTGATCCTGCATCGAAGACTTATCATCATGCCATCATACAGCAACAAGAGTCTAAAAGCGCCAAGTATGGAAGTTGTCCCTTCATAAAGCAATATTCCATACAGCGACCTCTCCTTGTTAGCCTACAGCGCAAATGGATACATCATTCAAGCTGTGAAGTATTGAGACCTTCAATACACATCGAAATAGGACTAAAGACCGTTTGGAAAGGAATCTTTCGTATACGCTAAAGTCAAGTCCCGTTTGATAAAGAAGTATTTAAATACTGAAAGGATAAAGTATTTAAATACTGAAGCTGACACAGATCTTCAAATCCCGCAATATCCGGATCTTAGACTATTCAAGTCAAATATCGAGTTGTCACAGAATCTTGCTGAACGGATATTTCTCAACGAATATATTCAGGAGGCTATATATATCTCCAAGAGTTTGAAGATCAAAGACGAATTATTCACCCGTGAAACAACAACCAACAAGTGCTTACACGAATATTCAGAGCAAACATATTTCTTCAAGTATACTGCATATTCTGAGAGAAGAAATATCCAAAGTGCTCAACCTTAAACAACACACTATCAGCTGAAGATCAAGAAAGTCAAGTTGTTGTTCAAACCATCATTCTATCATTGAACAAACCCATCAGCCCTGTGTGGACTGAGAAAGCATTGCTTTTCCCAAACTGTGTGATGGACTTGCATTGAAGAGACAAAGCTGCAAAACTGTGTGTGAAGAAGTTAGTCAAGAGAAAGCCTAAACCAATCTATGTGAACGGTTGAAAGCTTCGATAATTGTATCAATCTGTGTGAACGATACATTGATAGGCTTGATTATAAATACGTAGTTGTGTACGTAGTATGTATAATAAACATTTTAACTCCTGTGTGGAGGACCAGTGGACGTAGAGGGGTTTACCTCGAACCACTTTAATTACCGTGTCATTTACCTTCTGCATTTATTGTTTTAATATTTGTGATTATCTTTAAATATACAATTCATATCTAGTTGCTGTATTTACAACAACTTACTTTACCAAGACTTCCGCTACACACTCAGATTTGAAAATCGTACAGCCTTTCGTTTAAAACATTTTCCAAGCTGTATTCTGTATACTTAGTGGCCAACAAGTGGTATCAGAGTGGTTGATTCTAAAAAGAATCAGTCATATTTTTGATTGAATCAGATCCTTAAATCACTTATTTTTGAAAAACAGTCCTTTTCTTCCTCATATTCTCATATGGATACATCAATGATCAATAAAGTTCCTGTGTTTTCTATTAACGAATTTGATGATTGGAGAATTAGGATGGAGGCTCATCTTGCAGCAAGGCACGAAGAGATGATTTTTGTCATACAGGATGGCCCTATAAAGATCATGAAGGTAAATCCGGCCCCTAGGATTGAAGGCTAGGCTCATGCAGAGATGCTCGAGAAAGAGTGCGAACAATGGACTTCTGACGAAAGAAAGCGCGCCAACCTCGACAATGTCGCGAAGAATGCACTATTTGTCACTCTTGACAAAGGCACGTTCTCTAAGGTAAAGAGATGCAAATCAGCCAAGGATATCTGGGATAAACTCAAGTTAATTTGTGAGGGAACTGAGCTCTCAAAAGAAAACAGGATTTCAAAATTAACTAAGCAATTTGAATCTTTTGAAATGAAAACTACTGAAACATTTGAGGAACTTGACCTCAGATTCACTGGTATTGTTGGTAAACTTGAAGCATTAGGCAAAATTTATACCCAAAGGGAGAAAAACCTAAAAATTTTCAGATCACTCCCTGCCCGATGGGACATTAAGACCACAGCTATGCGTGTGTCGTGCAATCTTAGTGAAATATCTACTTTTGATCTCTTTTCTGACCTCAAAGCATTTGAGTACGATATAGACAGAAGAGAGAAAGATGAAGAATCTCCCGCCAGGACTACAGCCTTAGCCGCTGTATCCAACCGAAGACACAACATGCCAAGTTCATCAAAGCCCGTTCATAAGAATGCTGACAGCGACGCTGACATCCTGTCGCAAGACGAAATGGCCCTCCTCATGCATAAGTTCAAGAAGTTTATCAAGCAGTCGGGAAAGACTCCATACAGGCCCAAGCCTATTCACAAGGTAAGTACCGAAACTTCCTCTGGTGATGCTAACCTGTGTTATAATTACAAGAAACCAGGACATTACGCAAATAAATGTCCTCATACCAAAGTTCAAAGGTTGCCGGAAGCTGAGCAGCAAGAAAAGGATGAAAGAAGACGTGCCTGGAAAAACAAGCTCAAGGCCCTGATTGGTGAATCAGAAGCCTCCCTCGCACCATCTAAATCCGAAGAATGTCTTCAGGTAGTCACCGATAGTGATTCATCTGATGATGATTTCGAAGATAAAGCCTATATGTGCTTTATGGCCAAGGACATTCCGGAAGATGAAGATAGCGACGATGAGGTAAGCTCAACCTCAGCTATTCCTACCAATGCATCTCATACTTTTGAAAACATGATGAATGAGTTTAAGAACATTCAAAAGGCCCATGAGACTTTGAAAAATGAAAACATACAGCTCCAAATTTCTAACCTAGAGCAGAAAGAAGAAAACGACTTGCTGAAAGTAAATTACGAAAATATGTCTGTTAATTGTGAAAACAGCAAAGTCGGGCATGAAAAACTCATGGAGATCAATCATCAACTTACTCATGAACTAAGTGAGACTAAATCTCATAGTGAAAGCAATACAAATGATTTTGTTTTGCTTCAAGCCAATGTAAAAACTCTCGAAAAACGAGAAGGAGAACTTGAGACCATTCTGAAATCTTTCGAGAAATCATCTAAAAGAATGGAAGAAATTCTAAGAACTGGGCAACATGCTCATGATAAAAGTGGCTTAGGATACAGCTCATTTTCCAACAAAGGGAAAACTAGTACTGTGTTTTTCAGGGGTGTGGAACCCATTCCTGTATCGGAAGAAGTTCCGAGTCCTGTGAAGGAACCTGTTGCACCGCGAACAGCAAAAGCTGCCATTCCGCCACCACAGTCATATTACAGACAGCGGAATCACCAGCCATTCAGACCTGTAAGGCGTACTCAACAGAATGCTCCCCGAGCATATCAACATCGCCAACAGCCGTTCAGAAAGAAGGCTGTATCCAAATATCAAAGGCCTGCACGGCAGTATTTTCAGTACAGCACGCCTAGGTATTGGATACAGGAGCCGTGTTATCCCTCGCGAAAGTAAATATCCTCACAGTATCATCAACAACTCTGGGAATCCAATTGGAGACCCAGAAGGCAAGCTTTAAGGCCGAAGAAAATGGCTCCACCTCCAAGACGGCATTCGTACTGGATTAATAATAATAACCCTGAATTTTACATGCATAATAATTATCATGGTTATAGCAACTACGTACATGCCCCACGTAGAAATCGCAACTATGGACCTAAACCATCCTACAGTAAACCTATTGCTGTCAGGAAAATTTGGGCACCTAAAGGCACTAACATCCATGGACCCAACAATCAAAGGGGACCTAAATCTACCTAATTTGTTTGCATACAGGATATTTTGGAGAAGGACATATGGTACTTCGACAGCGGATGTTCCCGGCACATGACAGGAGATAAAAGCAAGCTGTCAGATTACGTAGAAGGTCGCAGTCCAAAAGTGCGCTTCGGTGATAAATCTAAAAGAAGAACAAGAGGAAAAGGAAACCTGCTTGTCGGAAAATTCAAAGTCACCGATGTAGCTTATGTTGAAGGCTTATAGTACAATCTACTTAGTATCAGCCAATTCTGTGACAAACGGTTCTCGGTGAAGTTCTATATAGATCACTGTAGAGTCAAGAACATCCTAACCAAAGAAGTCGTGCTCACAGGAAGCAAATCAGGTAATATGTATATTGATGACTGGATGCCTACGAGCTCCATAATTCCATGTTTTGTTGCAAAAGGCACTGCAGATCTAAGCTGGCTATGGCACAAGAGGATGTCTCATGTCAACTTCAAGACTATCAACAAGCCTTCCAGACAGGGAATGGTTAGAGGATTGCCAAATGTGTCATTCCAAAAAGACAGTGTATGTGGACCTTGTCAGAAAGGCAAGCAAATCTAGACCACCCTGAAAAGCAAATCCTACCTTTCCACCCACAGAGTTTTGGAAATACTATATATGGATCTCTATGGTCTGGTAGACCCAGTAAGTTTGGGAGGTAAGAAATACTGTCTCGTTATTGTTGATGATTATTCCAGGTATGCTTGGACAATTTTCCTAAGTAAGAAGAAGGAAACAACATCAAAGCTGCCCGAGCACCTGAGAAAGCTTCAAAATGAAAAAGAGTAGAGTATCGTGTCCATTCATTCCGACAGAGGTACATAATTCACTAACCACTTTATAGAGCAATACTGTTCGGGAAATGGGATACAGCACGAATACTCAGCTGCCCGTACACCTCAACCAAATGGTGTTGCCGAGCGAAAGAAAAGGACGCTGAAGGAAGCAATAAGGACAATGATTGCCGCAAGCAAGTTGCCACAGGGTTTCTGGGGCGAAGCCACTAATACAGCGTGCTATACAAAAAATTGTTGTATCATCAACAAGCATCACAACAAAACAGCATACGAGGTATGGAACAACAAAACTCTAGTTTCATACTTTCACATTTTTGGAGGCAGGTGTTACGTTTTGAACAACGGTAAGGATCAACTTAGAACCTTCGATGATAAATCAGATGAAGGGATATTTGTAGGATATTCCTCTGTTAGCAAAGCTTACAGTATCTTCAATAAAAGGAAGCTAACAATTGAGGAATCAGTTCATGTAGTGTTCGATGAACCTCACCATGATCCTACAGGAGTAGAAGACCTTTCTCAGAACATCCAACAACTTTACATCATTGATCCACCAACTCCCATAGAACCTGTCATTAACCTAGAAATCAACCCCGCAGCTGTAATTACTGACGTAGATGACGCCGATGCTGTACAAGCTTAAGCCGAAACTACAGTAACTCAAGATACAGTATGGGACCCCGAATTAGAACCCGACAGAAGATGGTTGAAAAATCACCCACAAGATCTAATCATTGGAAACATTGATGCTGGTGTTTCTACCCATAGGAAAATACAGAGTACACAAGGAAATGTGCTATGTGCGCAAGAAGACCCCGAGTCAGAGATATCTCCATTTCCTGAATGGAAATCTCAATCCGAGCTTAGAAGACTTAATATGTGCACTATTGCTGTATTCTTAGCCCAATCCGAACCTGTTTCTACCAAAGAAGCTCTTAACAACTCTCATTGGATTACTTCTATGGAAGAAGAGCTTAACGGTTTCGAAAGAAACAACGTATGGTATCTTGTACCTAGACCTACTCATAAATCCGTAATTGGAAACAAATGGGTATTTAGAAACAAGAAGGATAGAAATGGACTCATTATCAGGAATAAATCCCGACTAGTCGCTCAAGGCCATAAACAGGAAGAAGGCATAGACAACGATGAGACATTTGCCCCTGTAGCCAGACTAGAATCCATCAGGATATTTCTAGCTTTTGCTGCCCATAAGAGCTTCATTGTATACCAAATAGACGTCAAAAGTGCATTCCTGAATGGAGACCTTGCTGAAGAAGTATATGTTGAACAACCACCAGGGTTTGTCAATCCAGAAGGCGAAGACCTAGTATACAGGCTAAGGAAAGCACTGTATGGACTTAAGCAAGCCCCTAGAGCATGGTATGAGACTCTGTCCCAGTATCTATCCGATAATGGATTCGAGAAGGGTGCTGTGGACAAGACCTTATTCAAAATACAGGAAGGTGATGACCTCCTAATAGTTCAAATATATGTAGACGATATAATATTTGGTTCAACTAACCTTGCTTTGTGTCAAAGGTTCTCTCATCTCATGCAAAGTAAATTTGAAATGAGTATGATGGGAGAACTTAGTTATTTCCTAGGATTACAGGTAAAGCAGTTGCCCACAGGAATTTTCATCAACCAGGAAAAATACAGCAAGGAGCTTCTCAACAAGTTTGGAATGAATACTTCCAAATCATCGTCAACCCCCATGAGCACTTTTGTGCAAATTAGTGCTGATGAAGCTGGAAATCCGGTTGATCAATCACTCTACAGGAAGTTTATTGGCTCACTCCTGTACCTAATGGCTAGCAGGCCCGATATCCAGTTTGTTGTAGGAGTGTGTGCGCGATATCAAGTAGCACCTAAAGAATGACACTTTGCAACAGCCAAATGAATCCTGAAATATGTCAAAGGAACAGTCGATGTAGGACTGTGGTATCCTAAAGAAGGCGGATTCAATTTAGTTGGCTACAGCGACTCGGATCTCGGAGGTTGCAAGCTATATTGGAAGAGTACAAGTGGAACTTGTCACTTTCTTGGACCCAGACTTGTGTCTTGGTTTAGCAAGAAACCATTGGCAAACTCACTTTCAACAGCTGAATCAGAATACTATGCTGCTGGTAGTTGCTGTATGCAGATCCTTTGGATGCAACAACAGCTGTCAGACTAAAAAAAATGCCGATTATGTGCGATAGCACGAGTGCAATTGCTATCACACACAACCCTATATTGCACTCGCGCACCAAGCATATTCACATGAAACATCACTTCATTAGGAATCATGTTGAGAACAAGGATGTTCGGCTGGAAAAAGTTCATACAGATATCCAGTTAGCCGACATCTTTACTGAACCTCTCGACACAGCAAGATTCTGCATGCTTCGACATGAATTGGGATTGCTACAGCCTAACTCCCTGTAAGTTTTTAATGCTTTTACTCAGCTAATTGAGAGGGAATGCTGTAAGACCCAAGAATACATTATCCACCGTTAGTTATCTGTACACTCAGTCTATCAGAACAGCACTATAGGAACAAAAAGATATGAATTATCCTACAGCTGACGTGTGCAATAATTAAAGGGGGAATATAGTACGACCCAAGAATACAACATTAATTCGAAAGTTGCTGTATGGAATTGAAACCCGTATGTACCTTTTAAGGGGGAATGCTGTATTTTCGCGGATGCAGCACATACGATGGGAAATCAATTATCATGTTATTTATTTATTTTAACAACGTTTATGTCCACGTGCCCTGTTATAATTATAAAATCTTTTGCATTAAATACTTTACACGAAATCTGGACATTGGTATCCTCAAAGCCGCGATGTTTCATATTATTATATTAATTACACCGCCGTTTCGGGAAATAAGGGTAATTTGATAAGTCGGAAGTGGGACCCACTCTTATTTCAAAATTAGATGGATAAGTAGTACCGGTTATACTCAGTCCATCGCGATCGTCCATTTTAAACAACGGTTCCCATCCCTTAAATCTGACCGTTCATTAACTGTAAACCCTTCTCCGCCACCCATTATAAAAGGACTGTAAATGCCATTTGAGACTCTTTTACGCTTTCTGCATATTGAACGAGTCCTTGAGCATACAGCCTACAAGCCCTTTTGTTTTTACTGCATTCTCTTTGAATCCTCTTTACTTTTCTTCGAGAATCATAAATGTCATCTTCTCAGACCTCTTCCATTTCTCTCAAGAAATCCTCCAACATCATCGACGGACGGATCTTTTCCAGATCTGTCGTGCTTGAACATGTTCGTTCCAAAGTTGATGACGTCGAATAGATGGAATTCGTCATTACGAGGATATGTCAGCAAGGCCTTTATCGCCTTGGAAGTCACACCACTGAATGTTTTGATGTTCACCTTGTTGAGGAATTCTACCTCAATGCTGTTGTTCGTTTCTTCTCGCTTGCTCAGGGAGGAAATGTTGCTGACATCACCACTGTCATTCGTGGAGTCGAGATCCGTGTTGACAAGAGCTACATCAGAATATCTACAGGCTTCCTGCTGATGGCCTAACAATGGAAGATCTTGAGACCTTTGGGTCCCAAGAACTCTTGACCGAATACTATAGGTTGTTCACCGGTTCAGCATTGGTTGAAACGATTCACACCTCTTGCCATAAGAAACTCTTTTTTTTACCTTTTGTTTATTTACATGATTTATGTTGCCGTGTTATTGAGAACAGAGCAGGTGCATTCGAGATGTGCACCAATTTAAGATTTAGGATGATGGTTGCAATCATGACCTGTGAAAAGGTCAACTGGTGTCAAATAATCCTCAAACGGTTGCAGGAAGAAGTCTCTAAGCCTGCCTCGCAGAAGATATCTTTTGGTTTGCTTCTAAATTACATTCTGACGAAGTGTGGTGTTCCACAAGACGAAAAATCAAAGAAGATCACTTCTCGGATCTATATGGCAAGCGTCAGACCCACCATTTTCAACAAAGGACCTCTGATTGCAAACAGACCCTTCGTCCGAAAATTGTCCCTTTCTACCGATCCAAGGGACATGTCTTCGAAGTCTCAAAGCGAGGAGACTTCAAGGAAGAGAAAAAGATCTCACAGCAAAACTCCCGTTGCTGTTGAGAAGCCGAAAAGGAAGCTAAGGAGGCCTTCAAAAGTTAAAGCTATAGAAATCTCCAAGGATGCTCCTTCAAAGGCCCAACCCACTGTATTGAGCTCCCAGGGCGCAACCCCTGCAGAAGATATGACTGCTACTATCGCGAAAATAGATCCCGAGCCTTTGGCGGCTACGACAGATATTTAGCCATCTGCCAACTTACAAGACTCTGGCGAGTCAGCTGCCACTTTAAAGCCAAAAGCTACTTCTCCTATGTGGGATTCCACACCCGTTAAGGATCCATCTCCCATCAGGGTCCCAACCCCGGTAAGGGATCCCTCTCCGATACAGGATCCCACACCTGTAGAGGAACCCATGCCTACAGCGGACCCAGGCGCTGTACGCAGCCCCTCCCTGGACAAAATTACTAACAAAACCCTACTTTCTGTGCAAATTGAACAGGCATATGAACGGTTTGTCCAATGGAAGAATTACAGACTTGCTCAGTACGACACCCTGTACAACTGGAGCGAATGGAGCAAAGAAGAAAGACTTGTTTTGGAAGTGACAGACGCTCAAGATGTTGCAGTCCTGATCCAATGGGACAACCTATGCTGTAGAGAGCTAATTGAGAGCCATCTTTTGGATAAAGCCGAAGCACAAAAGAAAGGAAAAGCTAAGTCCATGGAATCTCCCATAAGTCCAAAATCAGACCATGACTCAGACGAAGACGACGATGACGCCTTTCAGGCATGTCTGAGAATGAGTCATGAGGAAGCTAGAGAAAAAGAATTCTCATAGCTTCAACAACAAAATGGTGAAGGGACATCAAGTCACAATCTATCCCCTTCGCAACAGCAAGACATTGTTCCCGACAACAAGGATTCAGTCCCTCATGTCTCAGAGGAACAACCAGCCCCGGAACAGGCATCCGCGCCTATCGCCGCAGATGACCAGACCAGCACCATCCCACACGAGGAATCAGTCCCTCTGCCGGAGCAGGCGGAAGCTGAGAGACAGCAGGAGGATTCAGTCCCTCCTGTACCTATGTCTTCAGAACCGATCTCATAACAGGAGAAAATAGCAACCCTTGTTGTCGAGCCCGCATCTAATGCTCCCGCACCCTCAACTGTTTTGGAATCCGACGACGGTACAATACCTGAGGATATCCAACTCAATTCACGTCCCATTGTGAACTTGAGATGGTTGAATGGAGTTGAATATTTCGCCAAGCCAGACTCTCCAAGATCCGCCAGGAAGAAAGAGAAACTGCTTGCTCTTGGCCTACAAACTATCTTCATACAGGATGCCGTGACCGCCCTACACTCTATTGAAAAGGCACTCGATTGGCTACACCAATCAGCCATTGAAGAAATGACGGGTCTGAGGTACGAAGTTTCTAGTGTAGAAGAAGCCTTCAGAATCCTGCCTTCAATCTTCCAAATGGCCCTTGGTCAATTACAACAGCATCAGGAGTAGATCCTGAAAGAAGAGCAATCCAAGCTCCCTGTGTGCGAGGCCAAGACTGCATCATCTCTCATCGAATCCGGTTCCTAGCTTCGAGCCCACGACAAGAAAATTCAAGATATGTCGCAGGTGCTCACCTCCCTTGTGAATAAGATGACCAGTTTTGAGACAAAACAGGATGCCGCTATGCAAATCCTGGAACATCTTGATAAAAAGGTGTCCTATCTTGATGACGCCAAAAAGGGGGAAGAAGCGAGGGAAGCTGCAAGGAGAACTAGGCTTGTGCAAGAGAAGGAAATGCTAGCTGCTTTTGAAGACAGCATCACTGCTGATATTGCCCGACTGTCATCTCCTACTCCCAACGTTAGGATACAGGGAAATCGCCGAATTCCAGGACCCTAAGTTTCCTTGGAAGAACCTCGTTCAAAAACCGCAAGCTATGGACCTCCCGACCAACGGACAACCTACGGCAGAAGAGATTAAGAACTGGAGGAAGAATGAACTGCTAAGATACTTTGTTGTTCTTATCAGGGAATCCTCAATTATCAATAGTTGCAGAATGGTACAGTAAGCCGCTGAGGAATATAAGAAGAGGTTGGACGAAGGGACGCTCCCGCTACAGTAGAAGATGAAATCCAAGCACATGCAAGTGACTGGATCCTAGCTTTCGATAAGTCCTATGAAGGTCAAGCTATATACCTTAATCGAAACAAGGACGCGCATCAAAACTGGTGGAAGGGTACCAAGAATGACCCTAAAAGGCCTTGGAGGCAATCTGACCATAGGAGCTAGATTCCCTCCTGTTTTCCTATTCCCATATTCTTATTTGTTGTTTTATAACAAAACCTTGTAATCCTTGTTCAACATCAATAAAATGTTTTTCTCTTGAAAGATTACAACTCGTAATCTACTGTGTGTATGTATGATTACGTAATTCAAATCCATTTGCTGAATTAATACAAGTATGAAAACTTGTTAAAATATTAAGCGGTACGAACTTGTCTGCGAACAGTTCATAGATTCAGTTGTATGTATCTAGATAAACAATGTAAGGTTGTGCCTGCACGCCAATCATGAGTTTAAAGATGTAATACTCTTTTGATAAAAGCTGAACTTGCCTGCGAGCAGTTCCTAGTGTTAGGCTAAATTGCTGAAGGCCAGAACATTCGATCATAAGACCAAGAAGTCTGCCCTCCTTCAAAACGCTAAGTGTCAAAGTTTTGGCATCATCAAGGATGTTTGGATAACATCAAAAGGTTTTAAAAGGAAGACTTGGATAGACTTGACAAATTATCAAAAAGGGGGAAATTGTTGGGATAACAATCCTTGTATCGAAATTGTTGGGATAACAATTCCTGTATCGAAAGATCTTGATAAGAGTGTTTTGACAATATGCCAAATCCAGCATACAGCAAGATGCTGTATCGATAGACTGATCGAAATTGTTGATCCTGCATCGAAGACTTATCATCATGCCATCATACAGCAACAAGAGTCTAAAAGCGCCAAGTATGGAAGTTGTCCCTTCATAAAGCAATATTCCATACAGTGACCTCTCCTTGTTAGCATACAGCGCAAATAGATACAGTTTTCAAGCTGTGAAGTATTGAGACCTTCAATACACATCAAAACAGGATTGAAGACCATTTTGAAAGGAATATTTGGTATTCGCTAAAGTCAAGTCTCGTTTGATAAAGAAGTATTTAAATACTTAAAGGATAAAGTATTTAAATACTGAAGCCGACACAGATCTTCAAATCCCGCAATATCCGGATCTTAGTCTATTCAAGTCAACTATCGAGTTGTCACATAATCTTTCTCAACGGATATATTCAAGAGGCTATATATATCTCCAAGAGTTTGAAGATCAAAGACGAATTATTCACCCATGAAACAACAACCAACAAGTGCTTACACGAATATTCAGAGAAACATATTTCTTCAAGTATACTGCATATTCTGAGAGAAGAAATATCCAAAATGCTCAACCTTGAACAACACACTATCAGCTGAAGATCGAGAAAGTCAAGTTGTTGTTCAAACCACCGTTCTATCATTGAACAAACCCATCAACCCTGTGTGGACTGAGAAAGCATTGCTTTTCCCGAATTGTTTGTGACGGACTTGCATTGAAGAGACAAAGCTTCGGAACTGTGTGTGAAGAAGTTAGTCAAGAGAAAGCCTAAACCAATATGTGTGAACGGTTGAAAGCTTCGATCATTGTGTCAATTTGTGTGAACGATACATTGATAGGTTTGATTATAAATACATAGTTGTGTACGTAGTATTTATAATACACATTTTAACTCCTGTGTGGAGGACCAGTGGACGTAGAGGGGTTTACCTCGAACCACTTTAATTATTGTGTCATTTACCTTGTGCATTTACTGTTTTAATATTTGTGATTATCTTTAAGTATACACTTCATATCTAGTTGCTGTATTTACAGCAACTTACTTTAACAAGACTTCCGCTACGCACTCAGATTTGAAAATCGTACAGCCTTTCGTTTAAAACACTTTCCAAGCTGTATTCTGTATACTTAGTAGCCAACAGTGCCTAATGCGGAGTTGCCTATATCACTATTATGTGATAATGATGGAGCTGTCGCTCAAGCCAAGGAGCCTAGGGCTCACCACAACACCAAGCATATAGAGAGAAAGTATCACATCGTTCGAGTGATGGTTGAAAAAGTATATGTTTCGTTGCCAGGAGTGGACTCAGAAGACAATGTATCTGACCCGCTGACTAAGCCATTATCTCAGGGCCTTTTGTGAAAGACATCTGAAGAACATGGGTATTGGATACCATGATGTGTGGCTTTGAGTGCAAGTAAAAGATTGTTAGGAATATGCCCTCAAATGCCACTCAGGGGATGAGGGAGTAGGGGCATTGTACTTGTAATTATGGAATAATTAATAAAAAAGGCAATATGATTCATTCGATGTTTATTGTATTTCAAATGTATTCTTGATTTGGTAAATATTAAAGTGAAGTCCATGTAAATAAATCGAACATTCCATTATCATTATCGGATAAGAGAAAATGCACTAGAAGTGTTTAAAGTTTATTTATGCAAATTGTTCGAAAGTTAATAAACTTAAATGGGCATTAAGTTTTAGTAAGACTTGTATAACTAATGCTAGGATGTGTGCATGTCTTTATAGCATAGTTATAAGTATATTGGTGGGACCAGTATACTCGAACACGACTCATACTTGATTCAGTCACACGGTATTCACTCTCTGAGAGTCGATGACAAATCGAAAGGTTGTGATAGTATACGTGGACCTTTGACTTGAGGGTTCAGTAGAAGATGTGTTTGTGACGTTTAGTTTGTCACTAGAGTAGTTAGACTCATTTGCTTAATTGCTGAGTCAACCTCGAAGTGCAGACTATACGGGCAGGTAGCAGGGATCTCCCAAAGACGACCCCGAGTGCTCCTACAAGAAACAGAAAGAAGATGAGCATAGTTACTCTCTCGGGGATACTAACTCAGCTTCTTCTGGCTCTTGCGGAGATACCGATTCAGATCTGGAAACCCCTTTGGATGATTTTGATGGCCGTTGTGCAGATTCTAGTGTAATTGTGTTGGCGCTGCCCCCTCCCCCGCATGAATCTCCTCAATCTCCTCGGAGCCTGAAGAAAGACGAAAGAAAGCACCGTCTCATTGAACTCGGGCGAAAAATTGAAAGGGAGGCCAAAGCCGTAATAAAGAGGGTTTGGGTTATCTGGACACTTCCAACACGGAGCTCAGGAGGAGCGCCAGGATCTAAAACCCCCCTAATGTGTCCAATGAATAACACCCTTATTTGGAACGTTAGGGGGATGGGTAATAAAGATGCTAAACGGAATGTTAAAAATCTGAGTAGAGACCACCATGTGAATATTTTGGCTCTGATTGAGCCGAAAATTTCACTTGACTCGGCCTACTTTTGTAAATATCTCAGTTTCGACAAAGTTGTTGCGAACCAAAGTAACCACATTTGGGTGTTCTGTGATCCCAATTTTTCTTTTCAAATCTTGAAAAACACTGCTCACTTGCTCCACATGGAAGTCAGTTCAAATGCTTTTTCTGTCCCCTATTATTTAACCATTGTCTATGGGAAAAATACTAGGGTCGAAAGGAGGGCTCTTTGGGACGACCTTCTTACTGTTAGATAATCAGGGGCCGTGGATTGTGGGAGGTGATTTTAATATTATTTTACACTCCCACTAAAAAAAAGGTGGTGCGTCTCCTATCCCTTCGGAGATGGAAGACTTCCATGACGCTCTTTTTAACTGTAATCTTATTGACTTTGGCTTCATTGGTTCGCCGTTTACGTGGTATAGTAATTTAATTTGGCAAAGGCTCGATAGAGTTTTACACTCTCCGGCTTGGTTTGATACCTTCCCGGATTCGAGTGTAAAACACCTATCCCGCCTTCACTCGGACCATTCGGCGATTTTATGTAGTTTTGGTAACAACAAGTTTAAACCTGAACCCTCGTTTCATTTTCAAAATATGTGGATCAAACATAAAGATTTTATGGGGATTGTTAGAGACTCATGGCAGATCCCGGTTCATTCGTCGGGTATGTTCAAACTTTTGAACAAACTGTCGAGAATTAAACTTTCTTTAAAAGATTGGAATAAAACTCATTTTGGCGATATTTTCACTAAAGTTTTTGAAGCTAGGGAGCTTGTGTCGGATGCCGAGATCAAGTTCGATAATAACCCTTCCGACAACAATCTTATTTTTTTAAACAAAACCAGAGCCAATCTCAATCTTACGATGGCTATGGAAGAGGACTTTTGGAAACAAAAAACCAATTTAAAATGGTGCCTTGAAGGGGAACGGAACACCAAATTTTTTCATGACCTTATCAAATCCAAAAGAAGCAAAGGCAAAATCTTTCAAATCATGGATGGTATCCAAATCATTGACCCCGTCGATATCCAAAATTCTAGAATTAATTACTTTTCTACTGTTTTTAAATGTTCGGATTTTACTCCGGCTGATATTAAGCCTGACATTATCCCCTGCGTCATTAATACTGTTGACAACCACAATTTGTGTGCCATGCCGGATGTGGATGAAATTAAACAAGCTGTTTTTAGTATTGATCCAGCGGTGTGGCGGCCGGATGGTTTTAATGCCTTATTTTTTCATAAGTGCTGGGACATTATTGCTACTGATGTATGTGAGGCAGTGTGGGATTTTTTCTCCGGAAACCCCATGCCCAAATCTTTTTCGTGTACTACTATTTCTCTTATTCCCAAATGCTACCCTCCCCTTGCTTGGAAGGATTTTAGGCCGATAAGCCTTTGTAATACCTCTTATAAAATTATTGCGAAAATCCTTAGTACCAGATTGGGCCGCCTTCTTCCGAAAATTATCAGCCCAGCCCAATCTGGCTTCATTAAAGGCCGCCTCATTACGGATAATATTTTAACGGCCCAAGAAGTTTGTCATGACATATCTACATCTGATTCGAACGTTTTGATTAAATTAGATATGGAAAAAGCCTATGATAGGCTTAATTGGGTTTTTCTATTAAAAAATTTAAAAGCCTTCCGTTTCTCGGATGCTTGGGCTGCCATGATTTATCGTTGCATTTCGAATTGTTGGTTTTCGATTCTCATTAATGGGAGTCCAGTGGGCTTTTTTTAAATCAGACAGGGGCATCAGACAAGGTGACCCCCTGTCGCCTCTTCTCTTTGTGATTGCGTCCGACTATTTATCTAGACTTTTGGATAAAACTTTTCTTACCCACCCCGATATGTTTTTCAAAATCAGGAAGAAGGTTCGGATTTCACATCTTTCTTATGCTGATGATGTGTTAATCTTTACCAATGCTTCCTACAACAATCTTCTCATTCTCAAAAATTGCCTTGATCACTACACCTCGAGCTCAGGACAAAAAATTAATAACTCTAAAAGCTCTTTTATTTTTGCCAAACCGAACAATTTGTTGGTTCGTATGGTGAAACAAATGACTGGATTTTCTCAGACGAGTCTCCCAATTAATTATTTGGGAGCCCCCTTGTGGAAAGGGAATCAAACTTTTGACATGTATGGTGATCTTATTGCTAAAACCTGCGTCAAATTCTAGTCGTGGAATCACCTATTACTTACCTCGCGTGGCAGACTTGAACTTATTAAAACTACCCTGAGCTCTATTCCGTTCTATTGTCTCCAAGTCCTTAAAACCCCCAAAAATGTCATTATCTTCTTCGAACGGCTTTTTAACAAATTTCTTTGGGGTTCCAACGACAATAGAAAAAGACTTCATTGGGGAGCATGGCTTAAGCTTTGTTACCCTAAGGAAGAAGGTGGTCTTGGCTGTAGGAGTCTGGGGGACATCATTAAAGCGGCCGAAATTAAACTTTGGTGGCGGTTTCGTACCTCATCTAATATTTGGACCCAATTCATGAAGGCTAAGTATTGTAAACGTCTCCACCCCATGGTGGTTAAATCCAACCCCTATGACTCTCCTACAAGGAAAAATCTTTGTGATATTCGTTCCTTAGCTGATAAATGGATTTTTTGGTATATTGGTGATGGCGATATCTCGTTTTGGCACGAAAATTGGTGTGATTTTAGCCCGCTGTCCCAATGGGCCTCTAATCCCCGGCTAAACACCACCATTAACCATTTTTGGACTTCACACGGGTGGGATCGATCAAAACTTCTCTCCGTCATTCCCTCGGATCTTGGGGATTATGTTATGACCTTTCCCACTTATGTTGAGTCGGACCTTAACGCTAATAAGGTCGTTTGGAAACTTACCTCCCACGGCGGTTTTTCCTTTAAAAGTGCGTGGGAGGCTATCCGTCAACGTCATGATACTCATCTTATTTTAAAATTTTGCTGGAATCAAATTATTACCCCAACTATGTCGTTTTTCATGGTTAGACTTTTGAAAAAATGGATTCCCACTCCAGACGGCCTTAGATCGAGGGGCATTATTGCTGATAATTCTTGTTTTTGCTGTGATAGCATCGAGGACCTGCCTCGTCTTTTTCTAAACGGACCGATCGCATCTACGGTTTGGGCAAACTTTTGTACTTTATTGGGCATTCCTCTTTTACAAACCAGCTCTATTACTTTAGTTCTGTCTCATTGGTTTAATAAAGCCTCGGGTGCTATACACATTTTACGCATCATTCCTATACTCATTTTGTGGTTTATTTGGTGCTCTAGGAACGACATGCGGGTCAAGAAGATTCCGTTCACGGTTCAACGGGTGAGCGATCGAATTTGGGACTTCCTGTTCATGATTAAAGGCCAGAGTTGCATTCATCCGCAGGCCTGGCTAGGCGCCCCGGCTCTTTTGGATATTTTGGGTCTTCATTTCTGCCCCTGCAATTTTATTAATAATTTTGCATGTAATTGTAAAAACAAAAAAAAAAGAAAAAAGTCTCCATAGTGAGATGGATCAGGCCGCCTCCTGGGACCACCAAAATCAACACATACGGGGCCTCAAAAGGCAACCCCGGGGATTCGGCTGTGGGGGGGATTGCTAGGAATTTTTTGGGCGAACCTATCTTTGCTTTTAACGAATTTATCGGCAACCATTCCAATAATTTTGCCGAACTCTTTGCTATTTGGAGAGCGTTGGATCTTTTCCACGAGAGAAACATTCGTAAGGTTTGGGTTGAGATGGACTCGGCCATTGCCCTTTCTCTAGTCAACTCGCCTAACATGGGTAATTGGCAAGTGCTAAACATCTGCCACAAAATTGCATCACTCAAGCGTGTCATGGATATCTCATTCTCCCACATCTATCGGCAAGGAAACACCATTGCGGACCATCTGGCTAATGAAGGATATAAGTTCAGAAATTTTCGTCTTTATAGCCCGTCTGATCTGCCCGGAAAGATTAATGGCTTCATTAGACTTGATAAAAATAATTTTCCATATGTTAGATTTAAATAATCTCCTTTATTTTCGTTAATTGGGGCGTGTAGAGGGGCTCGTCCTCCCTCAAACATTTTGGGCGTGTAGTGGGACTCGTCCCCCTACATTTCTGCGCAGTTTAAAAAAAAAAAAATTGTGTGTGTAAGGGAGCTCTCGGCCGAAGCCTTCATCAAGGGAGAGAGAGAAAATTTTCTTTCAACATTTCATCTTAGGGGTGATACAAAAGTTAAGAAAAATTAGAGATATAAATTCCTACGGTAACTTCCTAGCCGCGTTCTTGGAAAACGGAGTTACGTCGAATTTTTCCGGGCAACATCCGACGTGTGTGAAATAGAGGCATCATATTTTTGGTGTTTGGGACGAAGGAGTTTTTGTGCTCGAGCTCGGGTTCATGATCATCATCTTACGAAGATTTTTTCAAAGGTTTCAAGTGTATGATCCTTTTATCTTCGTATTTATTTTTCGTATATACGTTACTTGATCGATCCTGTTTGGGATTCATTTTTATTTTTCCACTGCGTATTTCGTTTTATTTTCGGAATCCCAACAAAAGTATCAAAGGGAGATCTCTGGACTAGAAGGAAATGAAAGGGAAGTGAAAAGAAATAAAGTGAAATGAAATGAGGTGCTGTCCCATTTATACTGTCTTAAGCTTTATGTATGTTAGCCTTAGTGCTTAACGTACGTTATGCACTTAGCGTACGCTATCTACTATCCTTAGCGTACGTTATCGTCCAATGATATCTTAATGCCTTGTTCTTGTTCTCTCTTACGCTACATCAACACCGTTACGTATGTAATCAACCATACTTAGCGTACGCTATATACATCACTTAGTGTACGTTAATTCCCATTGACTCAAAACTGTCCAGGTTCATGCCGCGGGAATCTTATCCGAGCCCTCCACCAACTGGCCCATGTGCTCGCCGCCTTGATCAATTATTGACGGCCTTATGTATGCTATGCCTTGCTCATAGCGTATGCTATCTATGGCTCGTAACGTACGTTATGCTTACTAGCTAGCGTACGTTACGACGTAGTTGCATGTATAAACTTACAAGGTTAACATGATCATGCATGCGAATACGAATACGGGAAAGATCATACTTCGATTACTGATATCACAAATTCGAATAATATAAGGTTCAAATACGGACGAAAATACTCAACAATTTATCCGGATATTACATACTCTCCTTCTAAAAAAGAGTTTCATCCCGAAACTCAAGACAAAAATAGGGTATCTGGACTTCGTACTATCTTCCGTCTCCCAAGTGGCTTCTTCAATTTCGTGTCACGACCATTAAACCTTAACCAAAATGATCGGTTTATTTCTCAATTGTTTGACTCGACCTTCGAGTATCTTGATCGGTTTCTCTTCAAACATGCCATCCTTAGCGACTTCGATCTTGCCGAAATCAATGACATGACTGGTATCTGATATGTACTTCCGTAACTGAGATACGTGGAACACATTATGAACATGACTCAGCGATGGCAGTAATGTAATACCCGAATTTTCAGTATGAATTTTTCGCGTTATTTTATCTAAGATATACTGGATGGCTTGGTGTCTATATAGTATGGATAAAATAAATTGAGAACTGAGACGGGTGCATTGGTACTCGTATAACTGTCGTAGAGGTTCGACAATTATTTTGAGGATATCGTGTATCAGGTCATCGTACTTTTGATATTGGATATATCGTATGATGATGTTATTGGATTCAGTACATGTATTCAGTATGCCGTATGTTCGTATTTTGGTATGTCGAGACGGACGAGGAGAATTGGAAATGGCTAAGTATAGCCTGATTAGCGCGCGCTAATGTTCAAGTATAGCGCACGCTATCGTTCATGGTTAGCGCACGCTAGAGGCAGAATGTAGCGCACGCTAAATGCGATCGGATCGAAGGAATCTGCGTGTGGACCATTTGCTTCGGCGCACGTTCTGGTAAGTCAACGGTTGTTGTCCTGAAGTATTAGCGCACGTTAAAGCATGAGGCTTAGCGCACGCTAATTGTAGATCGGTCAAAAGGAATCTTATCCTCGTCAGATCGGCATGTGGAGGCACATGCGGTACGTAGACTGTAGCAAGTCAACTGATATTAGCGCACGCTAAATGCAAGGACTTGCGTACGCTAACTGATGTAAATTACGTATGCTAATGCATGGGCATTACGTCGTAAGCTCATGTTCGAGGCAAGACGGTGGCCTGCAGGGTGCGATAGCGCACGCTAACAAAGTCGGTTAGCGCACGCTAAGGCCGTAGCGCACGCTAAACATAAGGTTTAGCGCACGCTAGTAATACACTTTATAAAAAGGGGACAGACGGGTGTTATGAAGCATTTCGTCCATTTCTTTCCTTTCACTCGATAGAGAGAGCTTTGGGAGGTACTTGAGTTCCTAAAACACTCTGTGATGATGATCTTTAACAAGATTAAGATGGAGAGCATGGATTCAAAGCTTTGTTCTTGAAATTATTAACGATTCTTGGAATGGAATTCATAGAGAGAGTCTTGAGGTTCCAAATCTTTGGATTATGAGGGAGTTGAGCGTCCTTATCAACATTTGGAGCTTGGAAATGATTGGGAACGGATTCAACCTTGATAATCCATCCTTTTCTTCAAAGAGGTAATTAATCTTCACTTTGTATTTCGTTTTGGGGATTGAATATTGGTGTTCTTGAGTTGATACTTATCATGTTAATGAGTTGATAAGTATGATTTCGAGATGGCTTCCCGGGTAACGTTGATGTTATTGTTGGTATGCGGATATTGATATGTTTTGTATGGTTTTGAATGGTGTTCAGGAGATATGTCGATTTATATCTCTTTTCATTTCGGATTCGATGTTAAGATGATATACGTATATATATGACTTAGGTGATTAATTACATGTTAGCATATCGGATTATGATGGTTGTCATGAACGTGATTATGGAATCATGGTACTTTTAGTGTTCTTGGTATATATATCATCAAAGAGGAAGGATATATGTTGGTTTGATTATTAACATGGATAAGATAATTGAAACTAAACATTATGTTGATTGAAGTGATTGAGTTCGTATGATAAGATATGGATCATGATGATGAGTTTTGATCTGGAAAGTTATTGTTAATCTTGGAGTAAGATTTCCTTTTCATTCGAATTCGTAGTCGCAAGGTGTTAGTCGATGCTTGGAATGCATGCCAGCATGCGGCATTAGCGCACGCTAAGCTTACTGGATAGCGCACGCTAACGGGAACAACTTAGCGCACGCTACGTTATGCGTTTAACGCGCACTAAGTAGGCAGACAGTGTAGTATTTTCGTGTTGTGATTATGAATTCGTGATGGGTTGAACTGGATTGTTTAAGACTGTGTTTAATCGAGATATTGTGGAACTGTTGGGTTTATTGATCGGTTATTGATTGATAATTATGATTTATCGGATTTCGGCTTGTATTGTTGATATGAGTTCGTAATTGTTTGAGTTGTATTGTTCGGTTTTGTAAATGATCGAGGTATTGTTGAGCCGCTGAGTTTGATTGGTTGGTTATACCGGTTATTGATTATTATCGGATGTGTTGTCATTTGATTATTGCATTAGGTCGCGTTAATTGAGCGTTGATTATGGCCGTTGTGTTGCGGTCAAGGTTGAAGAGTTCGTAGGTTGCTTTTGGTCGGGGCTGAGGAGCTCGGGGACGAAGGCAATGGATTCTGGTAACAGTTTTGTGGTATCGGTATCGAGGCAAGTTTATACTTGCTCAGTTTATAATATTTGATGAATGGTTTCATTTTCATTTCATTTATAATTCGTATAGCAATGTTGTTAGAAAGGTAAGTTATCGGTTAATGAGTTGTATATCGTGCTGTGGTTTGCATTAAATCATAAGGTATATGATTTAATCGTGTTCAAGGAAGACGTGAGTTATTTTTGGTCAAGGGTATAGTATATCGGATATCGAGAATAATTATCGCGATGACATAAGTATCGGGATAAAGGTTTATTGGTATTGAATGGATGGTACCTTATTTGAAAGTATTCGTACAACTGTGTATTCGTTCAGGGATGTTGTTCGTGGAGAGGATGTTATCTTCGGCCTTGAGGTAATTTATGTTTAGTTATGAGATAATTATTATGTCGAGTTGTTGTATATGTTGTATGTTGAGGCTTCGTATATTGAGATTCGTATTGGTTGTTCGTTGAGGGGTGTTGATCCCAGGACTATTGTTGGTATTAATGGTTGTGTTGATCGTCTCATCGAGGGATGTTGATCCCAGAACTGTTGTCTGAGATTGTTAATCGTATGGATTATCCTTTGGGGTTTGTGATCCCAGGATTGTTGTTTTGATTATTGATTAGTAGTGTCGACTTTTCTTTGTCAGATCATCGTTGTTCACTTCGGTGAGTCTTTTGATCCTTATTGGATATGTAATTCTTTGAGTTTCGTTGTCATGTTGCATCGTGACATATCTGGAATCATATCTGCGTTCCGATTGGTTACTGTGTAGGATTTTTAGCCGGGCACATGATGGTTATGTGTTGAAATTATTCCGCATTGAACCGTGCACACGAGACGTAGTTCGTGAGGCTAATTAGGTACAAGACCACACGTGTATTTGATCGATACCCGGGGTGGCTTGTGCACGGACACATTTCCGGATCGGGCGTACTGTAATGTCCATCTTTTGAGCCATATTATTGGGTCGTTCATAATCCATGTATGATTGGATATGTTCGACGGTTTGCGACTGGTTGTTCATACGCCCGAGGGGTATGTTCGACAGTCAGAGTTATTTCTTTGAGATCCTTTATTGTTGATCATTTGGAGTCTACCTTGTTGAGGGTATTCTCGGTTATTGTTGATCTTTGTTGATCATTTGGAGTCTACCTTGTTGAGGGTATTCTCGGTTAACATCAATCTTTATTGATCATTTGGAGTTTACCATGTTGAGGGTATTCTCGGTTATTGTTGATCCTTTGTCGATCGTATTGGAATTCATCACGTTGATGATAATTTCAGTTGTACTTTGACCTTGGGTTGGTCGTATTGGAGCTCATCATATCGATGATATTCTCAGTGGTGTATTGGTTGATCGTTGTTATTGACCGTATGAGCATTCGGACTGTACGTCGATGTTCGGGATTCGTTATCATTATCATGTGGTAGTTGATCTACAGATATGTTGTGTATTATTGGTTTATACAAATTGGGATTTGATTGTGTGATCCGACGGACAGGATTTGGCACAGATTGGATTAATTCCACACTTATAAGTTATGATGAGGTTTGGAGGATTGTTGGTATTTTGGAAAATGGTACAGATAATTGTTGATTTCTTTTCGTCATTTGAGAATGCGAAATCTGAATTATGGTAAGGATCGATTTGGTTTGGATTGCCATGAATTGGTAAGGTTAAAATGGTAAGATTACGTTGGTAGTAATCTTACAGTATTATTACATTGGTATGTAATTATTTATGACGATGTGATCAATATCATTATTGAGTATTGTGGCTGACCCCGTCGTGGGCTTTATTTTTAGGTACTCGGAGATCGAGCTAGTAGCGGTCGTGAAGGGATGAGCTTCCCGATGTGATACTGGCGGTGGCACGTTTTGGAGTATCGAGTATTTCTTTTCTGGTTATTCATTTCCGCTGCAAATGTGTATTTTGAACTGCATTTATCCGCTGCATGTGTATATTTCAAAATGGCTTTTCGGTATCTTTACCAACTCGTGTGTATTTTCAAAGGGCCTTTTTGACATTTTGTGAACTTGAGTTATTTCGTTAAACCTTTTCCTAAACTATTTTATCGGTACGTTTAAGTGGTAGCTTAACGTACATTTTGAACTATCGAGATTTGACACTTCGCCTTGTATTTTTAAATGGTATTTTATGACGGTATTTGAGAACTTTGTTTTTGAAAATATTTGAGTATTTGCAAAATATTACCGTCATCGGCCTCTTTGGCTTTTTGAACGTTTTTGAATTGGTTTTGTAAACGGTTTTTAGCCTGGTGGGTTCCGTGGGACCCACGACGCTGTAATATCCCGGATGGTTTTGGGGGTGTTACAGAAGATGGTATCAGAGCTTGGGTTTTGTGAAACCCGGGCGTGTGTGTTATGTGGCTCTACCGGGACGGTAGTAGCGTGACTTTTGAAAATGATTTTCTGACTTTTGAGTCAAATCGATTTTTGGAGTTTCCAAAATTTTTGAGATCTTTTCAAACTGCTATTTGTGATATTGGTGTGTGTTGGTTGTGTTGAGACTTCGTGTGGGAGTCGTGTGCTAGTATCACGGGAGATCATCGGCTTCTGTAACACCCCCAAAACCATCCGGGATATTACAGCGCCGTGGGTCCCACGCCGGAACCCACCAGGCTAAAAACCGTTTACAAAACCAATTCAAAAACGTTCAAAAAGCCAAAGAGGCCGATGACGGTAATATTTTGCAAATACTCAAATATTTTCAAAAACAAAGTTCTCAAATACCGTCATAAAATACCATTTGAAAATACAAGGCGAAGTGTCAAATCTCGATAGTTCAAAATGTACGTTAAGCTACCACTTAAACGTACCGATAAAATAGTTTAGGAAAAGGTTTAACGAAATAACTCAAGTTCACAAAATGCCAAAAAGGCCCTTTGAAAATACACACGAGTTGGTAAAGATACCGAAAAGCCATTTTGAAATATACACATGCAGCGGATAAATGCAGTTCAAAATACACATATGCAGCGGAAATGAATAACCAGAAAAGAAATACTCGATACTCCAACACGTGCCACCGCCAGTATCACATCGGGAAGCTCATCCCTTCACGACCGCTACTAGCTCGATCTCCGAGTACCTAAAAATAAAGCCCACGACGGGGTCAGCCACAATACTCAATAATGATATTGATCACATCGTCATAAATAATTACATACCAATGTAATAATACTGTAAGATTACTACCAACGTAATCTTACCATTTTAACCTTACCAATTCATGGCAATCCAAACCAAATCGATCCTTACCATAATTCAGATTTCGCATTCTCAAATGACGAAAAGAAATCAACAATTATCTGTACCGTTTTCCAAAATACCAACAATCCTCCAAACCTCATCATAACTTATAAGTGTGGAATTAATCCAATCTGTGCCAAATCCTGTCCGTCGGATCGCACAATCAAATCCCAATTTGTATAAACCAATAATACACAACATATCTGTAGATCAACTACCACATGATAATGATAACGAATCCCGAACATCGACGTACAGTCCGAATGCTCATACGGTCAATAACAACGATCAACCAATACACCACTGAGAATATCATCGATATGATGAGCTCCAATACGACCAACCCAAGGTCAAAGTACAACTGAAATTATCATCAACGTGATGAATTCCAATACGATCGACAAAGGATCAACAATAACCGAGAATACCCTCAACATGGTAAACTCCAAATGATCAATAAAGATTGATGTTAACCGAGAATACCCTCAACAAGGTAGACTCCAAATGATCAACAAAGATCAACAATAACCGAGAATACCCTCAACAAGGTAGACTCCAAATGATCAACAATAAAGGATATCAAAGAAATAACTCGATCGAACATACCTGGGCGTATGAACAACGATCAAACCGTCGAACATATCGATCATACATGGATTATGAACGACCCAATAATATGGCTCAAAAGATGGACATCACAAGACGCCCGATCCGAAATGTGTCCGTGCACAAGCCACCCCGGTATCGATCAAATACACGTGTGGTCTTGTACCTAATTAGCCTCACGAACTACGCCTCGTATGCACGGTTCAATGCGGAATAATATCAACACATAACCATCATGTGCCCACTAAAAATCCTACACAAGAACTAATCGAACGCAGATATGATTCCGTATATATCACGATGCAACATGACAACGAAACTCAAAGAATTACATATCCAATAAGGATCAAAAGACTCACCAAGTGAACAACGATGATCCGACAAAGAAAAGTCGACACTACTAATCAATAATCAAAACAACAATCTCGGGATCACAAACCCCAAAGGATAATCCATACGATTAACAATCTCGCATACTGGGATCAACATCCTCGATGAGACGATCAACACAACCATTAATACCAACAATAGTCCCGGGATCAACACCCCTCAACGAACAACCAATACGAATCTCAATATACGAAGCCTCAACATACAACATATAAAACAACACGACATAATAATTATCTCATAACTTAACAAAAAATACATCAAGGCCGAAGATAACATCCACTCAACCAACAACAAACCAGAACGAATACACAGCTTAATACTTTCAAATAAGGTACCATACATTCAATACCAATAAACCTTTATCCCGATACTTATGTAATCGCGATAATTATTCTCGATATCCGATATACTATACCCTTGACTAAAAATAACTCACGTCTTCCTTGAACACGATTAAATCATATACCTTATGATTTAATGCAAACCACGACGATATACAACTCATTAACCGATAACTTACCTTTCTAACAACATTGCTATACGAATTATAAATGAAATGAAAATGAAACCATTCATCAAATATTATAAATCGAGCAAGTATAAACTTGCCTCGATACCGATACCACAAAATCACATTGAATCCATTGCCTTCGTCCCGAGCTCCTCACACCAAAAGCAACCTACGAACTCTTCAACCTTGACCGCAACACAACGGCCATAATCAACGCTCAATTAACGCGACCTAATGCAATAATCAAATGACAACACATCCGATAATAATCAATAACCGGTATAACCAACCAATCAAACTCGGCGGCTCAACAATACCTCGATCATTTACAAAACCGAACAATACAACTCAAACAATTACGAACTCATATCAACAATACAAGCCGAAATCCGATAAATCATAATTATCAATCAATAACCGATCAATAAACCCAACAGTTCCACAATATCTCGATTAAACACAGTCTTAAACAATCGATTCAACCCATCACGAATTCATAATCACAACACGAAAATACTACACTGTCTGCCTACTTAGTGCGCGTTAAACGCATAACGTAGCGTGCGCTAAGTTGTTCCGTTAGCGTGCGCTATCCAAGAAGCTTAGCGTGCGCTAATGCCGCATGTGGCATTCCAAGCATCGACTAACACCTTGCGACTACGAATTCGAATGAAAAGGAAATCTTACTCCAAGATTAACAATAACTTTCGATCAAAACTCATCATCATGATCCATATCTTATCATACGAACTCAATCACTACAATCAACATAATGTTTAGTTTCAATTATCTTATCCATGTTAATAATCAAACCAACATATATCCTTCCTCTTTGATGATATATATACCAAGAACACTAAAAGTACCATGATTCCATAATCACGTTCATGACAACCATCATAATCCGATATGCTAACATGTAATTAATCACCTAAGTCATATATATACGTATATCATCTTAACATCGAATCCGAAATGAAAAGAGATATAAATCGACATATCTCCTGAACACCATTCAAAACCATACAAAACATATCAATATCCGCATACCAACAATAACATCAACGTTACCCGGGAAGCCATCTCGAAATCATACTTATCAACTCATTAACATGATAAGTATCAACTCAAGAACACCAATATTCAATCCCCAAAACGAAATCCAAAGTGAAGATTAATTACCTCTTTGAAGAAAAGGATGGATTATCAAGGTTGAATCCGTTCCCAATCATTTCCAAGCTCCAAATGTTGATAAGGACGCTCAACTCCCTCATAATCCAGTATTTGGAACCTCAAGACTCTCTCTATGAATTCCATTCCAAGAATCGTTAATAATTTCAAGAACAAAGCTTTGAATCCATGCTCTCCATCTTAATCTTGTTAAAGATCATCATCACAGAGTGTTTTAGGAACTCAAGTACCTCCCAAAGCTCTCTCTATCGAGTGAAAGGAAAGAAATGGACGAAATGCTTCATAACACCCGTCTGTCCCCTTTTTATAAAGTGTATTACTAGCGTGCGCTAAACCTTATGTTTAGCGTGCGCTACGGCCTTAGCGTGCGCTAACCGACTTTGTTAGCGTGCGCTATCGCGGCCGCAGGCCACTGTCTTGCCTCGAACATGAGCTTACGTACGTAATGCCCATGCATTAGCATACGTAACTTACATTGTTTAGCGTACGCAAGTCCTTGCATTTAGCGTGCGCTAATATCAGTTGACTTGCTACAGTCTACGTACCGCATGTGCCTCCACATGCCGATCTGACGAGGATAAGATTCCTTTTGACCGATCTACAATTAGCGTGCGCTAAGCCTCATGCTTTAACGTGCGCTGATACTTCAGGACAACAACCGTTGACTTACGACGTCGCGGCGGCAAATGGTCCACACGCAGATTCCTTCGATCGATCGCATTTAGCGTGCGCTACATTCTGCCTCTAGCGTGCGCTAACCATGAACGATAGCGTGCGCTATACTTGAACATTAGCGCGCGCTAATCAGGCTATACTTAGCCATTTCCAATTCTCCTCGTCCGTCTCGACATACCAAAATACGAACATACGGCATACTGAATACATGTACTGAATCCAATAACATCATCATACGATATATCCAATATCAAAAGTACGATGACCTGATACACGATATCCTCAAAATAATTGTCGAACCTCTACGACAGTTATACGAGTACCAATACACCCGTCTCAGTTCTCAATTTATTTTATCCATACTATATAGACACCAAGCCATCCAGTATATCTTAGATAAAATAACGCGAAAAATTCATACTGAAAATTCGGGTATTACAAGTAATGCCAGCCTGTACGCCATCTCTCCAACTCTTTCAAGAATCTTGAACGGTCCAATATATCTCGGACTCAACTTTCCCTTCTTCCCAAAACAAAAAATACCCCGAGTAGGAGAAACCTTTAAAAGCACGTGATCTCCAATATCAAATTCTAACGGGCGACGGCGTACGTCGGCATAAGATTTCTGCCGACTGTGGGCGGTCAACAGCCTTTCACGAATCAAAACTATCTTCTCTCGCGTCTGTACGATCAACTCCATTTCTGTCCCGATCAAGCCTGATGAATCGTCCCAACACAGGGGCGATCTGCATCTCCTTCCGTATAATGCTTAAAAAGGTGCCATCTTAATGGAAGCATGCCAACTATTGTTGTAAGTGAATTCAATCAATGGTAGATGAACTTCCCACTCAGTCGACCAATCTAAGGCACAAGCTCTCAGTATGTCCTCCACTGTTTGGATATTCCTCTCAGATTGTCCGTTTATCTGCGGATGATAAGCTGTGCTAAAGTTTAACTCGGTTACCAAGGCTTTATGAACTGCTTTCCAAAAATGTGACATGAAGCGACTGTCTCAGTCAGAAATAATGGTCTTCGGAGTACCATGCAATCGGACTATCTCTGCAATAAACACTCGTGCCAACTTCTCTGGTCCCCAAGTGTCCTTAATGCCCAGAAAATGAGCCGATTTGGTTAGACGATCAACTATCACCCAAATCATGTTCATCCTTGTCCTGGTCCTCGGCATATTAGTGATAAAGTCCATCGACACATATTCCCATTTCCATTCAGGAATCAGGAGCGACTTTAGCATTCCGGCAGGTTGTTGATGTTCGATCTTAACCTGCTGACAAATCAAACATTTTGAAACATAATCTGCTACATATTTCTTCATGTTGCCCCACCAGAAATTCTGCTTCAGATCCTTATACATCTTACTGGTGCCTGGGTGGATAGAATAGGGCATGCTGTGAGCTTCCTTCATAATTGTCTGCTTCAAAACATCGACATCGGGAACACAAAGTTGGCTCTGGAATCTCAAAACTCCATCATCATAAATTACGAATCCTGGGGCCTTTTCTTTACTCACTTCATCACGTAACTGAATCATCAGAGGGTCATTTAATTGCTTAGATTTGATTTCTTCGGTTAATGATGAAGTTAATTCCATCACACATAGTTATCCTTGGACTCTTTGCAATCATAATTCAATTCCTTCACGAACCAGTTCTCGTTGAATGCTGGGCTGGGAGGTAAGAGTGTTCAACATTCGAATAGAAATAGGTTTGCGGCTCAGTGCATCAACCACCACATTTGCTTTGCCTGGATGATAAAGAATCTCCAAATCATAATCCTTAATCAATTCCAGCCATCTCCTATGCCGCATGTTTAACTCTTTCTGGCTGAAGATGTATTTGAGACTCTTATGATCCGTGAAGATCTGACAGTGAGTCCCGTACAAATAATGTCTCCAAGTTTTCAAGGCGAAAACCACATCTGCCAACTCCAAATTGTGCATTGGATAATTTACTTTATAGGGCTTCAACGGTCGTGAAGCGTAGGCGATCACCTTCTCATTCTGCATCAGTACACACCCGAGACCTTGGTTTGAAGCATCACTGTAAACTATGAATCCTCCAGTTCCCTGTGGTAGTACTAAAATTGGTGCCGTTGTCAATCTCTTCTTCAATTCATCAAAACTGGTCTGGCACATCTCGTTCCACTCAAAATTTTGGGTTTTCTGCAGTAATCGAGTAAGTGGGCGGGTAATTTTGGAAAACCCTTTCACAAACCGACGATAATACCCAGCAAGTCCTAAGAAACTCCTGACTTCCTTCACATTCTTAGGAGACTTCCAATCCAATATTGCCTCGACTTTCTGGGGATCTACTCGGACTCCTTCCGCTGATACCACATGACCGAGGAACATCACTTCCTTTAGCCAGAATTCACACTTAGAAAGTTCGGCATATAATTGTTTGCTTCTCAAAAGGTCCAAAACGATCCGTAAGTGCTGTGCATGCTCTTCCGGACTCTTGGAATAAACCAGAATATCATCAATAAACACAACTATGAATTTTTCCAAATACTCTATGAACACTCGATTCGTCAACTGCATGAATACGGCAGGTGCATTAGTGAGACCAAACGACATCCCTACAAACTCATAGTGTCCATAGCGAGTTCTGAATGCTGACTTCGGAACATCAGATTCCTTAATCCTCAACTGATGATATACCGATCTCAGACCGGTCTTAGAAAATACTGTTGCTCCTTGCAACTGGTCAAACAAACCATCAATCTATGGCAATGGATACTTGTTCTTGATTGTCATCTTGTTCAGCTCTCGATAGTCAATACACAATCGAAGCGATCCATATTTCTTCTGGACAAAAAGAACTTGTGCACTCCAGGGCGAAACGCCTGGCTGAATATATCCTTTGTCCAGTACTACTTCCAGTTGCTTCTTCAATTCGTACATCTCAGTAGGTACCATACGATACGACGCCTTAGAAATTGGTGTAGCTCCTGGTTCCAGATCGATGGTGAATTGTACATCTCATCGTGGAGATAGTCCAGGTAATTCGTCAGGAAACACATCCGGGAATTCGTTCACAACAGGAATGGATGAAAGTTTTACTTTTCCGTCTTCCTTCTTCATTGCGTAACACTAGTATCCACTACAGCCCTGTTTAAGCAGTTTGACAGCTTTCATTACTTTGATCATCTTTCCTGAGCTTCCTGGTCTCCATCCCTCGAATAATACTTTGGAACCATCTTCAGCTATCATCGAGATATTCCTCTTCTGGTAGTTCACAATAGCTCCATATCGATTAAGCCAGTCATCTCCGAGAATCAGGTCGTCTCCTTGCATCTCTATTACAATCAGATCTGAGGGCCACTCTCTGCCTCTAATTGATACAGGAAAATCTCTAGTTTCTAAGTTTCCCACAATTCTCTCCCCACTCGGTAAACCCACAACATAAGGCTCACAATTATGAAAACCAGAAATGTTCAAACGATTAACACAAGACAAGGATATAAACGAATGTGTAGCCCCTGTATCGAACAAAACGCTAACTAGTTGTGAAAGAATCTGAACGGTACCTGATGCGACAGCAGCATCTTGATCGTCTTCTCTTCTCATTTCATACAGGCGTGGAGGAACGGATTCGGCACTCGATGTCCCCTTCTGGTCGAACTGTCCTCTGCCCCATCCTCGGCCAAAACTCTGGGGTGGCTGGACACTCTTCTGCGTCTGCTGAACACTCGCCTCTCTTTGAACTGGCTGTGATGTACAAGCTCCAAAAGATTGAGCAGCCTCCTCACAGAACACCGCACAATGTCACTTCCTGGTTGCTTCTGTCGTGGCTGATACTGCTCTGGAGTATTTCCCACCCTTGGATGGATGCGGAGGTCTCTTGAATGAATGAAATGATGATTGGGCCTTGCTGGGACCACTGCTCTTGTGCTCCGTGAAATTACCAGATACTTTCTGTTTCTTGGACTCTGAGAATTTTTCCATCGCTGCTTCTTTAATCTCATACGCCAACACTTTGTCCTGATACTGACGGACTCCAGTTTCATTCTCATATCGAAGTGGATCATCATTTCTGCATCGGTCCTGACCAGGTGTCGAACAAACGCCAGCTGCTGATTAAACGTCTTAATCGCCTGAGATACTTGAACATCTGAAGGCTGCGTGGAGAAAAACTCTCGAACCTTAGCTTCCCTCACTGGACGAGGGTAGTACTGTGCTTCCATCATCAATTTAAATTCTCCTCAGTCGGCATCATGATCTATAGGTCAGATGGCTTCCCACCACTCGGACGCTTCCCCTGTCAGAAAGTACTGGTCTATGGGAACTCTCCGGTCGTCTGGGCAGTTAATCCCTGTGAATACTTTCTCCAACTCTCTAAGCCAGTGATACCACGTTGGTGTCTCCGAGAAACCGTCAAACTTTGGCGGATGCATTTTCGCCACTTCCTGGAGCCATCGGTCTCCTCAATTTCGCAAGTCTGGGATGCCTTGCTGTCTCTCTTCGGTTGCAATCCTACTGCCACCTGCATTCGGTCCACAACCTGAGCAAACTGAGTCATCTCGTTGACCACCTGACGAAGGATGTCAGGAACAGTATGTTCTGGTTTGTTGTTAGTAGATTCTTGTGGCTCGCCTGAGCTGTGGCTAGCCTGATTTGAAGGCGAAGCTTCTTTCTCAGCATTCCTACGTCCGCGACCACGTCCACATCCTCCTCTCAACATACTGTAAGCATAAATACTCAATATACGGGTAACAATATCGTTCTAATATTCAAGTATAAAGAGGTATCACATGTAAAGGACGAGATAGAGTTTAGGAACTTACAACCACCGCTCGCACGAAGACGTAGGCAGTACAGTGATGTTATTCACGGCTGGTTATCTCAAAAGACATATACGACCCCTATTTTAACCCAACTACCAAGATATCCATAATCTTAGCTCCGATACCATATTCTGTAACACCCCCGATATATTCAAGAATGTTACAGCGCCGTAAATTCTTTACGTAAGAATTTATAAGGCTAAGAATACAACAACTACATAATTAAAGAAGGATAACAAACAGATGTTAATTATTACATCACCAGTTCACAAAGTACGAAATCAAATCCTCAACTGAATGAAATTATCAAATACAACAAGACAACAAGCGTACTTGAGTACTTATTAAAAACAACACTGAGACTCGACCAAATATTCCGGCCGGAACATCACTCTGCACCTCCGTCGTCATGCAGCTCTAGTGGTTGTTTCCCCGCCCTCCTGAATCCTGAACATAAAAAAATGTTCACCCCCGAAGGGGTTAGCACAATGATGCTAGTACAAGTATGATAATTATACCATAACAGGATATTCAACATCTCACGAAGAATAATGTTAACAACACAAATGCCAATAACCACGAGCCTCATCCTACGAGAAGACTCACAAATATCATACACAAATGATAATCACAACATACACATGGTAATTCCGATGATCCAGCGTTCACTGCATAGATACCAAGATGATCCTGTCGAACCAACACGAGGCGGAAAAACCTATCCGATGATCCAGCGCACGTTATCATAGATCCCAAGATGATCCCGTCGGACCAACACAAGGTGGACATACAATAACGACACATATGCACGACAATATGTATAACATCAATACATAAAACAATTAAAGTACTTGCCTCAAATTGACGACAAGGATAAAACTTCGACGGATAGTAATACACTCGAAGGTCGCCCCTTTGATCAATCACATTGCAAATCTCGGACCTTAAACAAAAGAAATAGTATAGGGTTCATCTTACGACATATAACTAACGTACGAACATCTAACATCCTAAACTATAGCCAAAAGTTGTCAACATGATATCCTGCCTGCTGTCTTCATAACGTACGTTACATACCCAACGCAACGTACGTTAAGTCTGTTCGTTAGCGTACGTAAGCTCTAAAGCCTAATGTACGCTAAGCATGTATTTGACAGTTTTCTTCTCTAATCAGGCGATTGACTCACCTAATGATATAACGTACGTAATACATGATTCTTAACGTACATTATACTCAAAAATACATTACTCATGCAAAAATGAATGATCCTACGGTGTTTGATGTCTTCGAATTTCCAGGATAAACATGCCATCATAATACTTTACTCCAATCTCGATTATCAATCTTCAAATATAGTTCGGAAAATCAATGGTTGTTATCCATATCATCACTACCTTCAAACTATCATCATGAAGATCGGCTTAACGATCCACCTTTACAAGATGTAACAAAACCTTCAATGTTTATCCTTCTAAGTTCATCTAGCAAAAGTGATAGCAATACCAAGTCTACAATCATTACGAAAACACAATCCAATGCAGATTATCAATCTCAGAACACTCCTCCTATTTGTTCATCATAACAAGATTCGAACTATAATGATCTTAACAATGGTAACTAAAGCATAAACATTCCAACTTCCAAAAACATGATGTTCGGTTAAATAAGTCATCTATGGAACTTATTAATCTCGGTAGTATGTTCATAACATCCTTAACAACACGAATTAGAATTTGGAAAGTATCAACATACCTTAATGTAGAAGACAATGATGAACACTTGACAAAAATCCAACACCGGAAGCTTGAGTACCAATCCAAGGCATTTTCAATCCTCAATGATCAAGTATAGATGATATATAGGTGTTAAAGTATCAAAGGGAGCTCTCTGGACTAGAAGGAAATGAAAGGGAAGTGAAAAGAAATGAAGTGAAATGAAATGAGGTGTTGTCCCATTTATACTGTCTTAAGCTTTACGTACGTTAGCCTTAGTGCTTAACGTACATTATGTACTTAGCGTACGCTATCTACTATCCTTAGCGTACGTTATCGTCCAATGATAGCTTATTGCCTCATTCCTGTTCTCTCTTACGTACGCTACATCAACACTGTTACGTACGTAATCAACCATACTTAGCGTATGCTATATACATCGCTTAGCGTATGTTAATTCCCGTTGACCCAAAACTGTCCAGGTTCATGCTGCGGGAATCTTATCCGGGCCCTCCACCAACTGGCCCATGTGCTCGCCGCCTTGATCAATTATTTACGGCCTTACGTACGTTATGCCTTGCTCATAGCGTACGCTATCTGTGGCTCGTAACGTACGTTACGCTTACTAGCTAGCGTATGTTACGGCGTAGTTGCATGTATAAAGTTACAAGGTTGACATGATCATGCATGTGAATACGAATATGGGAAAGATCATACTTCGATTATTGATATCACAAATTCGAGTAATACAAGGTTCAAATACGGACGAAAATACTCAACAATTTATCCGGATATTACAGTTGGTGTGTTTGATGGATACCGCCAGCACAGTTTTAGATTACGTGCAATGTTAAACTGTACCATTAATGACTTTCCACCATATGGGAACTTGAGTGGTTATAGTGTTAAAGGATATCTAGCATGTCCTATATGTGAGGAAGACACAAGCTACATACAGTTGAAACATGGAAAAAAGACCATCTACACTCGACATTGGGAAGTTTCTCACACGTAATCACCCATACCATAGATTGAAAAAAGCTTTTGATGGATGTCAAGAGCACGGCATGGCGTCGACACCCTTAACTGGTGATCAAGTTTATGGGAGAGTCAAGAACATGAATACAATAATCGGAAAGACCCAAAAGAAGGATACTGAGAAAAACATATGGAAAAAAAGTCGACATTCTTTGACTTTCCATACTGGCACAATCTATATGTGGGACACTGTATAGATGTTATGCACGTGGAAAAAAATATGTGATAGTTTAGTCGGCACACTTCTCAACATTAAATGTAAGACTAAGGATGGTGTGAATGCTCGTAAAGATCAAGTTGAGATGGGAATACGGCCAGAGTTATATCCTATCAGTAGGTAAGCGAACATACCTGCCCCTAGCATGTCATACTTTATCAAAAAAATAAAGGACAAGTTTTTGCCAGTGTCTCCGAAGCGTGAAAGTGCCGAAGGGTTACTCTTCAAATATTAAGAGTCTTGTGTCATTGCAAGACCTTAAATTAGTTGGATTAAAGTCTCATGATTGCCACATGTTGATGCAACAACTCCTACCAGTGCCTATACGTGATATTTTGCCTAAAAAAATTAGGCATATTGTAACTCTTCTGTGCTATTTATTCAATGCTTTATGTAGCAAAGTGGTTGACCCTTCAGTGTTGGATGATTGATAAAAGGAGGCTGCTAATATCTTGTGTCAACTAGAGATGTACTTTCCTCCCTCATTTTTTGACATCATGGTTCACGTAATTATTCATTTAGTAAGAGAGATAAGAGAGTGTGGCCCTTTTTATTTTCGATGGATGTACCTAATTGAATGATACATGAAAACCCTGAAATGGTATACAAGAATCCAAATCATCCTGAAGCATCCATTGTTGAAAGGTACATTACAGAAGAAGCTATCGAGTTTTGTACAGACTACATGTCACAAGTAGAAGGTGTAGGGATGCCGAAGTCTCATCATGATGGAAGATCCGGATGTAAGGGTATACAAGGTTTGAAAATTAAAACAAAGAGTCGCGAGGAAGTGCTTCAAGCTCATTTATATATATTGAAGAATACTGATGAGGTTCTTCCTTACCTGTCTACTCATAAGGCTCTTGTGAAGTCCAAAAATTCTCGGATGAGTGAAAAATGGATGTTGACTGAGCATAACAAGACTTTCTTGAAGTGGTTTAAAGAAAAGTTAGTCTCGATGATAGTGCTTCTGATACAGTGAAATGGCTGGCACATGGGCCTAAGTTTGATGTCATAACTTGGAGTGGGTACGACATCAATAAATTCTCATCCTACACTAAGTCACAGGATGGCAAGAGTACTGTGCAGAATAGTGGAGTTACTCTTCAAACTGAATCCATGCACTTTTATAGTTCAAAAGATAAAAATCCTATTCTAGCTTGCACAAGTTACTTTGGAGTTATGAAAGAAATCTGGGAGGTTGACTATGTTACATTTAGAATCGCTGTTTTTAAGTATAATTGGGCTGATAATAACACTGGTGTGTAAGTTGATGAATTGGGATTTACATTGGTGGACATTCACAAGGTTGCTTATAAAGACGAGCCTTCATCATGGCATACCAAGCAATACAAGTGTTTTACATAAATGAGACCCATGTAATGAAAGGTGGTCGGTGGTTCTTCAGGGCAGAAGCATAGACGTGACTCATGATAATGAATATTCAATGCACGATAATTATGATACTTTTCTTTCTCGACACGCATACCTCCCTTTGATGAAAATGAAATAGATGGCATGCATGCCACTCGTAATGATCATGACGAAGGCATATGGGAGAACATTCATATATAATTGTAAGTACGTTTACTTAATTTATCTTGTTGGATTGTAAGGATTGTTTATGCTCTATTTGGACTTGACTTTTAGCTACTTGCCAAATTTATTTCTGCTCCTGCACCTTCAGCCCAAAAATACAAACTACAAGAATACCTATAAAGAAATATTTTGTATTATAATAAAAGATACATGAGTCTACCGTACTACGCACTTAACCAATCAAATAATACATGAGTCTACCACACTACTGTTAACCAATAAAAAAAGAATTATTTATAACCAATCAAATTTAATTACAAAATTTTAGACCAATCACATTAAAGAAAACATGTTTCCTTATTTATTCATATTTTCCTATTAAACTTACAATCCTTTATTATTTTTTAACCAAGGTTAACTCATTAACCATCATACAGTTAATCAATATTTTTTTTAATAATTAGGCTTATATGCCTTACAAATTAGTATTTGTACAAATAATTCTCGGGGTCACCGAGAGTGATAAACTCTTTAACAATTAAATTAACTACAATTATAATTCATAACATCTGTCGCGATCACTTTTCAAAATGTTAAAATAATTTCAAGGGAGATTAAATATCCCAAAAAAATAATTGAATATTTGCAGCAAAAATTGAAATAAGGTCATCCATTTCGCAAGTAAATATAAAATAAATTCCCAACATTTCAAAACATCCATAATATCCAACCATGACATTGAAGCCAAAGTTTAAATTTTTTTTAAATGAACGAAATAAATAAAAGGCTGATAAATATTATTATCACCCCACGCCTTTGTCCGCCACGCGAGACTCCTCAACCTGAAAGGTTTAAATAATGGGTGAACTTTCAACTCGCTCAGTGATGAGGGAACGCTTTGTTAAATTTAAATACATACATGTTGCCAAGTAGATATGACATGCCTGAACGTGGTGATTGCCCGAGGGCCATTAATATGGGACCTTTATGCATACTGCCTACTACTCATTGGAGGCTATAACGTAAATAATATGGAAACTTTATCACATTATGCCTACTACTCATTAGAGGCTACGATGTAAATAATATGCAAACTTTGAGCATATAAATGTTTGGCAAGAAACTGTTGGGTACGGGGTCAGATATTGCACCGTGTTGCGGAAGCATAAATATTAAGTGTGGAAATTTAAAGCACACGAGGATTTATAGAGGTTCGGCTATAAACGAGCCTACATCCTCTCTCGGTATCTTTTTTAATAGGCTAAAGAAAAACCTCTTCTCCTCTCTTCTATCGGTCGAGGTATAACCGTTACAATCACGTCTTCTATTGGTCCGTGATAAACCACTCGTACTTGTCTTTGCGTCGGTCCAAGTTAAACCGTTTTCCTTTTCTATCGGACAAGGAATCAACCGCTCTAGCTTTCTATGGGTACTAGATAAACCTCACTTAGATATCGATTGCGATTCTAAGAATGCCGGATCCTTGATCCTAATAACACCGAATCCAATCGTATCTTTTCGTTTACCACTCGTGTATGTTTTCGTGAATTCACACTCAAACACTTACAATTAAGCTCAATATCAACAACAAGAATGTGTATAATAATATCACAATTATAGACAATTTGCTCAAGGTGGTTGTTATCAGATAATACCATAGGGATGGTATTTATAGGCTCCATCATCAAACTAGCCGTTAGCTGCCAGGGCCATCGTTACGTACGTTATATGACCTCCATTACGTACGTAAGATCCTTTACGTACGTTAAGCTTCATTGGTTACGTACGTTAGCCTCTTCACAATCCAGTCCAGGGAGTTTCGTCATTTTGATTACATACGTTAGCATAGACTTCGTTACGTACGTTAACATTATGTCACTGATGACGTCATATATCCGTTGCATGCTTTTCTGACTTTGACTCCTCCAACGATCACTTGTTTGAACTGTGTTACGTACGTTATTCATCTTCAATTACGTACGTAAGCTTCCTCATATTACGTACGTTAACATAGTATTGTTACGTATGTTAGCTTCGAATTTCTCCAGCATTTTGCACTTCGTTTTCCTTCGATGCTTGCTTCGCCTCTTCGTTGTTTTGTTTCGTTTATCAACTTTAATCATCAAAACATTATTAATATATGTATGGAACAAAATGTTCCAACAATCTCCCCCTTTTTGATGATTACAAAACAACACTTCGTCAATGGGATTTACCTGCAAAAATACAATTATATATGTATATCTTTACAGACCAAAGTTTTCGACTTTGTCCGTTTCATTAGAATCTTCTCTCATTTCTTTTTCGACTCCTTCTTTTCTTTTCTCCTTTTCTTTTTTCATTTTTAATTTTTCATCGTCTTTTCGACGTCTCCTCGTTTTTATTTTCCTTCATTTTCGACTTCTCCTTATTTTTGTTCAACTCCTTCGTTTTTCCAATTCTTTTTGTATGCTATCGATTTTCTTCGATTTTTCTCCCCCTTTCACGGTTAATTCGACTTATTTCTCCATCCACCTATCTCTCCCCCTTTTTGTATTCATCAAAAAAATGTAATAAAATACCAATAAAAAATTCAATAAATAATGAAATATGCAAAAATAAATACAAGGGTATTAACTCCCCGTGAAAATATTATCTCCTCTTAAAAAATTAAGTTTTGGGGATCCAACCTATAGTTGGTTTTTGTTTCGAGACGTGAACGATATTTGGAACGTTTGTTCCATTAGGAACCCAAATCTTTTTAATTTTTATCGTTCGTCTTGGGCTTCTATAGTTTGAGATATGATGCCCGATTTTTAAATATTTTTTGCAACAGGGTATATTAAAATTTAAGGATTCGTTTTTAAAACGTGGTTTGAATCCCAACCCCTCTTTATTCAAAGTAAATTTTTGAACACTAAGCATTTGTTCAAATTTCTCATTTCCGCGCGAGAATTTCTTTGTCAAGGATTTAAGCTCGGTTTGGATTTTAGCGAGATCATTCTTCAAAATATTTTCATTTTCAATACGATCGGTTTCAACAAATTTTCCCTTCTTGATAATTTTAGAATTTTCGATTTCCAAAGATTTAATTTTAGACTTAAGGGATTTGATTTCAGATAAAGCGTTTTGAAAATCCGTATGCAATAATTCAAATGCATCAAAAAGTTCATCACGGGAGGATGTACTTACTTGGCTTTCAACTTCGCTGTCGTCGAACGAACTTCGGGCCATGAGAGCGAGATTATTTTGATCGATAAATTCGTCGTCTTCATCTTCATCGCTCCATGTTGCACGAGGACCTCCTTCTTGGGTTTGGCTCGGCAATGCTTAGCGAAATGGCCTGGTTTTCCACATAGTCGACAAGAATTTTCGAACTTCTTAGATTTGCTCGAGATGTCCTTCTTCCTCTGGTTTAGTAAAGTTTGGAATTTATTAATGTTTTTGGCATAATATGCCATTTCTTCGTCGCTTTCCTCCATCGGGATTTCTTCTTTCTTTCTCGACATCTTAGCCTTCATGGCTAACGATCGTTCCTTCAGCTTTGGCTTGACACTTCGTGATTTTAACACGATCTCATAATTAATTAGCGAACCAACGAGGGCGCTAAAATCGAGCGTATTGAGATCTTTAGATTCCATAATAGCGGTCACGGTGCCATCCCATTCGCTAGGTAGTGATCTTAAAATTTTCTTAACTTTTTCACTACTAGATAATGGTTTTCCGAACGAAGCAAGTCCATTGGTGACGACCGAAAATCGGTCGAGCATATTGGTGATGGACTCGTCACCCTTCATCATGAATAACTCGTAGTCATGGAGAAGCATATTGATCTTCGTCTCCTTGACTTGAGTTGTCTCTTCGTGTGTGATTTCTAGAATTTTTCATATTTCTTTCACACTCTCACACGATGAGATTCGATTGACCTCTTCCGGATTTAAGGCACAAAATAAGAGTTGGATAGCCTTACAATTTAGATAGTCATTTTTCCAATCGGCATCGTCGTATTCTTCGAAAGATTTGAGCGTACCGTCGGATTTGATAGGAACTTTCGGGCCGAGACAAATGATCTTCCAAATCTCTATATCGTAGGTACGAATAAAGATCGACATCTTTTTCTTCCATGTCAAATAATTTGAGCCATTAAAGAATGGTGGTCGGTTGAGAGCAAGGCCTTCGACAGGAGCAAATTGAAACGCCATTGGATCTTTTTCTCCCCGGATGTTAAGCGCGTATTGGAGTATCGCTCCGATACCAATTGTTGGGTACGGGGTCGGATATTACGCCGTGTTGCGGAAGCGTAAATATTAAGTGCGGAAATTTAAAGCACACGAGGATTTATAGATGTTCGGCTATAAACGAGCCTACGCCCTCTCTCAGTATCTTTTTCAATAGGCTAAAGAAACACCTCTTCTCCTCTCTTCTATCGGTCGAGGTATAACCGTTACAATCACGTCTTCTGTTGGTCCGTGATAAACCACTCGTACTTGTCTTTGCGTCGGTCCAAGTTAAACCGTTTTCCTTTTCTATCGGACAAGGAATCAACCGCTCTAGCTTTCTACGGGTACTAGATAAACCTCACTTAGATACCGATTGCAATTCTAATAATGCCGGATCCTTGATCCTAATAACACCGAATCCAATCGTATCTTTTCTTTTACCACTCGTGTATGTTTTCGTGAATTCTCACTCAAACACTTACAATTAAGCTCAATATCAACAACAAGAATGTGTATAATAATATCACAAGTATAGACAATTTGCTCAAGGTTGTTGTTATCAGACAATACCATAGGGATGGTATTTATAGGCTCCATCATAAAACTAGCCGTTAGCTGCCAGGGCCATCGTTATTTACGCTATATGACCTCCATTACGTACGTAAGATCCTTTACGTACGTTAAGCTTCATTGGTTACGTACGTTAGCCTCTTCACAATCCAGTCTAGGGAGTTACGTCATTTTGATTACGTACGTTAGCATAGACTTCGTTACGTACGTTAACATTATGTCACTGATGATGTCATATATCTGTTGCATGCTTTTCTGACTTTGACTTCTCCAACGATCACTTGTTTGAACTGTGTTACGTACGTTATTCATCTTCAATTACGTACGTAAGCTTCCTCATATTACGTACGTTAACATAGTATTGTTACGTACGTTACCTTTGAATTTCTCCAGTATTTTGCACTTCGTTTTCCTTCGATGCTTGCTTCGCCTATTCGTTGTTTTGTTTCGTTTATCAACTTTAATCATCAAAACATTATTAATATATGTATGGAACAAAATGTTCCAACAGAAACAAGCATATATACAAGTAACATCATGCATTAAATAAAACAAGCGTAAAATCCCCACCTCGAAGTACGATGATGATCCTTGAAAATTTGAGATGCGAATGCGGTTCAAACCCTAAGCTCCATGTCCTCGTCTCCTAAAATAACAATTAAATTCTAATATTAATATAGCATCCAAAATAAATTAATATAAATTATTGAATTTATAATTGAGTAAAAGAAATCTGATTTTTAAAATATTGATAAGTGGCTGGGGTCAAATTAAAAGGATTGGGAAACTGACTGAGGTTCATCTGAAAGAAATTGAAAATTAGGGGCTGAAATTGAATACACTGGAAAGTTGATTTGGGGTCAAATAAAAAAGTCTGGAACTGTCTGGGACTCAACCGAAATACTCAAAAAGAAGCTTGATCGGCCGACATTATACTCATTTCTTATTTCCTCCCAATCTCTCTCAAGAAACCCTCCGCCCTGAAGTTTCACACACACACACATATCCCCACACATACAAATACACACACATCAACACACGGGGCTCCGCACGAATTGAACAAGGAAACGACTGGTGAAGAGATCGTGGTGCGGCGACAAGATGAATAGAAAGGGGATGGATTCGATTGGCGGCACATCTAGGTTGGACCGCATGTATTCAGCCGCGGCCATCCAGATAAGGCTCCGGCTAGGCCCAGAAATAAGTTGGAATCGGGCCATCTTTCTCTCTTTTTTTTTCCTCTGTGAGGAATTGATGCTGAAAATCAGAGTTGGGATTTGCTTAATGAAGTTTCGGGGTTTAGTATGGTGGTTAAATGGGCTGTGGTTTAGCCGCGGTGGTTTTGGTCCAGTGGCAACTGCTGGAACCCTACGAGCGGCGGCGATTTCCGGTGAAGAGGAGGTGAGGCTCGAGGTTTCTGGATTCGGGTTGGGTTAGGTTCGGGCCGAGATGTGTTTTTCGGGCTGGAAGGGATTATGTTTGTATTTTTTTTCTTGGTTAATCTGGGTTGAGACATCCGACTGGTTCGGGATTCGGCCATTGGGGGAATTGAGATTTGATGGACTTTGGTTAAAGAGGTGGTTTCAAATCGACACTCAGGAAAAGGTGGGTTTACCACTGACTCAAATGTTATGAACGTAAGAGTTGGTATATGTAGGTTGGTATTTTTGTGATAGACGGTAAAATCAAAGGCCTGAACAGGGATATTTGTTTCATGATGGTATGGCTACACAGTACTGAAAGCTATGATTATATAAGGAGAATGAAGAAATGTAAAATTAGATGGAAGATTGAGTTTTGCTGGTATACCTTTTGCTGGAGAAGATGAAAAGTTGCATAAAACGGGCGACCGCAGGGAGGAGGAAAAAGATGTATTTATGTATTCTGTATATTGTAGGGTTGGCTGCAGAATAAATATAGTATTTATACCCTAGAGATTAGGTTTAGGGTATAAAAGTTATGGGTTTAGGTTTCAGAAAAATTTCAATTGGGCTAGAAAAAGAGTTTGGCCCAACCCATTAAATTGGATTTAACATAAAATAATTGGGCTAAGAAAAAGACTTGAGCCATTAAATTAATATGAGCAAACAATAATATTAATATTAATAATAAGAGTTGAGTTTAAAGGAATAATAATAATAATATTGGACTAATTAAATAATTGGATTACATAAACTAAAATAATAATGATAATTATGATAATAGAAATATTATTATTCATAATAATAATTATTATAGTAATTAGCTAAATAATATTTTGGGCATAATTAAATGAAATTCGACTTGGACTATTTATAGAAATAAACATTATTGGACTATAATAATACGAGAGTTTGAACGGCGCAGGTGTAAACTATAATCATGATATGCGAATAAGGAAAATTTGACCTTATTTAATAACTGAAATAAAATTCGTAAATAAATTGTTGGACATTTATAATCATTCATGCGCTTTCTATAAATTATAAAATAAATGCATGCTCGAAAATCGGGGCGTTACAACATCAGTTGAAGTTCCATCCATCGAATAATTAGAAAAATAAAAAAGAAAAAGAAAAACTAAATAGCGTTGTGGATTCTTTAGTTGGGAGTGGTGCTGTAGTTGAGAGCCTCAGGGTTGGGTTGTTTCGGTTAGCTTTGACCTAGAGCATTGTATTTTTACATTTATTGTACATTTTATCCTATTGCCTTTTGCGTGTGGTGTATTTTTGACAGGGAGCTGTGCGCGGAGTCAACCTCTCTGATGTTTGAACAGCGTTCATCGGGAGTGATGTAGCCAAATTCTTCTTAAGTAAGTCCCATGTGGATTAAGCCATGATCTCATGTATGCTATTGAGTTTTTTCGTATCATATGCTTCCCTTTGTATTTTTCACTCAATATGTTGTTGTCTTCATTGAGGGTCTTGGAAAGCAGCCTCCTCTAGTAATAGGTAGGGGCATGGTCTGCGTACATCTTACCCTCCCCAGACCCTGCTCTGAGCGGGATATACTGGGTATGTTTGGTTTGGTTTGGTTTTTTCAACAAACTTAAAAACAGAAAATCCAAACTAACGAAGACTTTAGAGTTTCATCATCTTCTGTCCAGATTCTGTATCAAACTTGCGAGCTGCAACGATTCTAAGAGCAACCTAACTGCCTACATCAAGTCCCCCAAATATACGAGCTTGAGTAAGGTAATACTTTGAATCTTCTCTGTATACCTTACTAAGATAGATTATGTTTGTGCATTGATATCTAACCAAAAACAATTGGTGTGCAAATATATGTGTTTCATTCTTTTTGTTAGTTAACTTATATTAATTTTTTGGTCTGGTTGTTATTACTTCTTTTCCAACCCACTAATCCCCAAAAAGTTAATTTTATTAGGGGGGAGGGAGTGGGGCTCGGGTACGGGAATTGGGTACCCTTACCCGAGCGGTAACACCGCCGCCGGGGCCTCGGGTAAGGCGGGCGGTGTTCTCATTCGGCTTCTGAAGCCGATCGGTGGGGGGGGTTCTTTTTGAAAAATCTAGCCGTTGAACGGCTAGTTCAAATAAAAAAAAAAAAATTTCCCTATAAAATCAAACCTTTTCAACTCATTTTTTCAAAATAAAAACACACAAAACACAAATGGTATGTTTTTATGTAATGTTTTTTTTAATTATTATGTAATGTTTTTATTTTTAATGAAATGGTATGTTTTTATTCTAATATTGTATGTGATTTTATGTATGAACAAAAAAAATCGGGTAGTATAGGTGACCACTCCCTCCACTTAGGGTAGTGTTAGAGTAGAATTGGGTAGTTTTGAGTTGGAGGGTTTTTATTGGATAGAGGTGATGTGGCACCTAGGGTATTAGATGACCACTCCCTCCCCCTTATATATAGTATGCCATGTGTTTGTGTATTTGTCTGAATGAATCTTAAAATTTTCAGAATCTATGGAATTTAACAAAGTTGGTTTCTATGAAATACACTTCCATCTTCTCTCCACTCCCTCTTCCCTTCCATTAACCTTACTTCCCGTCTGGCACTCCACTCTAGAATCAATGGGTGAACATCATGAACCATTTATTATGCAAACCGACTTCTTTAAATTGAAATCCAAAATTGTCTTAAAGTCAATCCATTTAAGTAAAAATAAATATGCTCCAAGTCCTCTAAACGTGTATTTTAAAATAGTATTGTCTATTATGTAATTTTTTAAAAAAAATTATATTATGTTCTTTATGCTTTTCCTTCATATGTTTGAATTCAGATTTTTTGTCCAATTTAGCGGATTTCTGAGACATTTAACATAATTCTTGAAATTGTTGAGAATCTACTTGAGCCTATCAGGATTCTTAAGCTTTATAACGAAAAATCCTGATACTATTATGATATTTTGCTTATCATAAGTTTATGAGCTTAACGCAAGAACCATAAACAATTAATTATCAATGCCAATGAAAAATATTATCAGAAATATAATATTAGTAGTAGTTAAACCACATGGGAGCCTCTTCTCCAACAACTTATGATTTATTCACCAAACATTCTGTATAAAAACTCACGGGATTAAAGCAGCAATAAGATCTGTATTTTAGAAGCTAAGTCCATCATTCTGTTTAGTAAAACTTGTAGCTTTCGTATCGAACAAAACATCGGCTGCAATTGAGCAAACGTTGGTTCCCACCATACCAGAAAATCTGACTACTGGGTTTGTGGTCAACCTATACTTACGTAGATTCCAGCACAGTCATGCAAGTAAAATAATGTAATCAGGGCTAGTAACAAAAGCTTTTAGAATTAATTAAATAAAAAATTACATCCTTGGCAGAATGTTGAACATGAACTATGAACCTAATTATTAGTTGCATAAAAATATATGGGCATTATTTATATAATAGATATCCAACGTATTGTTCATGCCGTAGATAACTCCAACATGTTCATTCTCTTGATGTGTGATTGACATATTTTATGTTTTGTCTGAACAGGCACATGATGGCTACCCCACCAAGATCTGATTCTTCCACTAGGTCTTGTTCCGGTTCATTTCCACAGACCTCATAAAAAATGATTAGGAAGCCCACACGATGTAGAGATGTGACTAAAACATGGTTGGATGGGATTAAGTTACCGCTTGACATCGATACGGTCACAGGAAAAACAAAAAAGACTCATAACGTGTAGTTGTCAAGTTATTTGGGAAAACTTGCTCGAGAACATATTTCCATTTTACATCCTACGTGGAGACTTATACCAGATCATGATAAAGAGATGATTTGGCTGGATGTTTTGGTAATTTTCTATTCCTCGAATATTTCAGTTACAATTGAAAATAGTTTGTTTCATCTCCAATCATTCTCTATTTATATAGTTTTATTAAATGTTGAACAACTTCGATATCACGAGCGAAAAACAAAGAAAGGAGAAGATTCTACAGTCGGTGGACGTAAAGTAGAGACAATTTAAATCATACTTATCTAGGCAATGGGTGTTTGGAGATTACAAGAACATGTCTCCCTGTTTGAAGTATAATATCTCCTCGGATGACTGAGATGCATTTAAAAAAAGTTGATTAGACCCGAACTGGGAGGTAAATAATTAAATCTTACAATATTGTTCATGCCGTAAATAATATCCAACGTGTTGTTCATGAAGTAGTATAACTCCAACGTGTTTTTCATGATGTAGATAGTATATTTTCTGCTTTATAATTATTACATATAAAGAGAAGTAAGGCACAAGAAATTCAAAAAATGAACACTTGCCCTCACACTGTCTCGTGGTGGTTATGACATGGTGGATGAGAAGATCATAACCGAGAAATTGAAGAAACGACAAGAAGAAGCATCACAATCTGGTTCTGATGCGATTGTTGATCCTCCCTTTCCTCCTACTCGACACCAGATATGGAAGCGAGGCCGCACAAGAAAATCGGGCGAGATGATTACTGATGCAGCACGTGAGATTACAAAGAGGATTATAAGTTTTCATATATGCTTAGTTTAATATTCTCAATGATGAATAAAAATTAGTAGTAAGTGATGTTGCTTTTTTTTTTTTCCTTTTTAGTGTTCAGCATAAAACAGTAATGCAATTGTTGTTTTAATGTTGGTATAGGATGATTTGGAGGAGGAGTGTTCACAAGGTTCATTTGTTCTCCATGGACGTGATGACATTCTTAGTAATGCAATTGGGAGACAAGAGCTCCCAGATCGTGTTCGTGGCGTTGGATCTGGTATAGGGATTCGAGAATATTTTGGATCACGTTCATGTGGGTCATCCCAACCCCAGTCAATCAGTCCTGAGTTTTTGCAAAACCTCACATAGAAGATCACGATGGAGGTTACACAGAATTTGATGAAGCAATTCGGTCCGACATTGGCATCCCTAGGAGCATATTCACAACCACCTCCAGTTACACCTCTTGGACATGTTAGCACGAACAGGAGTTGTGCTGCTGCTACTGATCGCTCTTTAGGAAACTCACACTGGTACCATTGGCCAGTGTGGTTTAGATGTTGATGGTCAACCTCTCCGCCTAGTGTCCCTAGGGAGAGTTCTCGAGGGTGGTTCAACCATACATGGTGTGTCCTTGTCTGGTGATTTAGTTAGGGTGATAGTTGAGGATGTTCGAGATGCTGATGCTCAGGTCCCTATTCCCACTTCAGAGGTTAGCATAGTGGGTGAGGCCTTAAGTGGTTTTATTGCATGGCTGAAACGTCTTGTCAAGGCTATATCTAGCGAGGTGCAATTTTTTCCAGTAAAAGGTTATTATAATAAATGTGTGAATTAAAGATCGATTGTTGACATGTTTATTATTTAGGATATTGAGCGACAAAAGAATCGGGTTAATAAAATTGAGGGATCAGTGCTTATAGATAATCCCATTGTTGAGTTGCATAAGGTCGCTGCATCCCTTTATGGTAATCCTATGCAGGTGGCGTGGGATTCGAATCTCTTTGGTGTTGAGCATGATGTACCATTATACCTTTCCCACAATGACGTTTTGGAGATATTTCATGGCAATGTGTGGCTGAGCATATCGATTATACATTTTTGGATCTTGTAAGTTCTAAACTTCTTAGTTTTGTTAGGTAACTCATTGCTTTTACAATTTATGAAAGCAATATTATTTAAGTAAAATTTATTTGAATACATTAGGTTTCCACATAAGTTAAGTGTGGATATGGGGAATGATGTTGTGTATGTATTTCTTGAGCCCCAATCTATACAATATATGGGGGAACAAAGAAAATGAAGTTTCTAAGTATATTCTGAAATATATCCGGGAATCAAACAAAATGATTTACTTAAGAGCTTATCATCATGGGTAAATACAATCACCACATAATTAATTTAATTATAATAAAAATTATATGTATTTCATTTGTAAAAATATTTTATTGTAATGTAGGAATCATTGGCAGCTCTTAATAATTATTCCTAATGAAGCGTTGGCTGTGTGGATTTGTTCACGACATGCTAGGCCAGACGCCGCTATGAAAGCCATAGTACATAGGTAAGTTTTGTAACACCCCCGAGTTATTCGAGGTGTATTACAGCGCCGTGGACCCCTACATGGGACCCACCAGGCTAACACAAGAAAACACCACTCGACTAACCGCCTCGGTTAGCAAGGAAACAATTGTTAACAACAAGAATGTAATACCCGGTTGTAATTCATTCATTTTCATTCAGTAATTATCAGTCTGTAATTGTCACTCAGTGTATTTTCACTCAATTATAATCATTCATCAATCATGTTCGTTCACCGTGTTCACCGTTCGGAAAAACTTCGAGTTGTGTATCGTTATTGTTCATTGTTTCAATTTTCCTCATATGAGTTCGACTTTGTTAGATCACCATTAATTTTTGGTAACTCCAAAATTCTAAATCTTTGCAATATTATAGAGCATCGAGTTAGCTTTCCAATGGTTCAAACGGTGAGTCAATCGGAGTCCGGACGAGAGAGTTATGGTCGTTTTAGCTCAACCGCTCATTTTTCAGTTTTGGCCGATCACTGCCGAACGAACTCGGCCGTGTCGTCCGACACGGCCCGTGCCATACTCGTCCGGAAAGTGCCGAGGTGTCTGCCTCAGGACCCGACCGTTTCGTCTGGCACGGCCGAGTCGAACTCTTCCGGATTAGCTGCAGCGATGCTTGCGCAGGCCCGCCGTGTTCGGGACACGGTCGAGTCATTGCCGGCGCCGCGGACGGGTCACTTGTCGGTAGGCCCCTTCGGCGCCGCGACCGTGTCAAGCGGGACACGGTCGAGTCCTGCCGGCAGTGCGCGCCACGACCGTGTCGGGCGGGCACGGTCGAGCTGTCGGTAAGTCAACCCCTATAAATTGTTTTTGAGCATTTCACTCATTTTTTCCATCTTCTTCACCGCAACCGAGAGAGAATAACTTGAGGGAGAGATTTCTTCATCAATTATCATTTGAGTGTGTATTTTTCATCACCTTCAATCGTTCGGGAAGCTTGGATAGTCGTTTTTACACGTTTTCATCGGATCAGATTGGTTGGATATTCAAGAGGTAATTTCTTCGACACCTTGGACTTCGATTTTGTGTTGAGATATGATGTTTTGGACGTTATAATCATGTTATATGAAGGGATATGTATATGATTATGAGTTTGTATAAGGATTCATTGATTATTGAGGGATTATTCAAGAACACTTTGAATATCGAGTTGAAATTGGGGGTTTTCGATTAATTGTCGTTATAATCACGTTTTCGGATATTCATTTCGGATTATTGATCATTTGGAAGATGTTTTGTTGGTTTGAAACACTTCTTCGGGGATTTGATATTGGTTGTTGAGGTTTAGTTGTAAACAATCGGAGTTTGGCCACAACGTATTCGATATAATGCCCCAATGAACTTGGTTTATTCGTATCGACGTTTTGAGTTCGTTATATTCGTGTTTAATTCGTATATTGATCGGATTGTCGGTAATTGTATTGAATTAAGGTTGTTCGTGCGACCGACACTTCATTTAGGACATTTGTTCGTGGAAGGACTTTCTTCATCGGTATTTTGTAAGTTAATTCTTACTCGGTTAAAAGGATATTCATACCTTTTGTTGTTGTTCATTCATAATCATAACTCATTCATCATTATATTAACCGTATCAAAGCGGTTGTTATCAATTAATCATTTGACCATAAGGAACGACGGTTCCAATCTTTTCATTAATTGTCATTTATTTCGTTACCATTCCACCTCGGTGAGTCATTATTCATTTTCGATGTCACTTTTGTTATATCGTGGCATTCGGTCATCTTGGCGTGCGTTGGTATGTGTTGGATTTTCATGTCGGGCACATTATAGTCGTGTGTTGGTTGGTGGCCTCACATTGGGTGTGCACACGATTCATATTGTCTCGTGAGATCGATTAGGTACAAGACCACACGTGTATTCGATCGATACTCGTTGGTGGCTTGTGCGGACACATTTCCATCCGGGCATAGTGTGGTGCCATTTCCTTTGAGCCGCATCGTTAGTTGATTCATATAGCATGTTTGATTGCGTATGTTTCGGCTGGATATTTCATAACCAGATATAATCATGATTGTGTATTTTCAACTCTTGAGGATTGTTGTTACATTTAATCGACCCGTTTGGGGATTTTGTTTTTCGTGTCATGGCAAGGCAAACGCACGGGAATAGCATGTTGACGTCGAGGAGTTCTAGTGATACTAGTAGGGGCCCCAATCCTTGATTATTCATGTTATTGTCCTTTATTTTCCGCTGCAGACTTTCATTTGAATACTCCGTTTCATTCGGTGTTGTGTATTTTATCTTCATATAAAATACACTAGTATTCGGTATTGTCTGGTGTGTTGTAACAAAACTCCTCATCGGAGTAATTATTGCCGTAATGTAGTTCGGTACTACATTTATCTTGTGTAATTCATTCATTTCATTTGCTGGTGGGTCCTAGTCGGGGATCTACGGACCGTAATATCCGCCTAGTTTGGGGTGTTACAGAGTTGGTATCGGAGCGTGGTTTTGAATACTACCTTCCGAGTCATGTCTTATTTGAAATCATCGTCATCGACTAGTATCATTGGACTTTCGCGTCACGTGTTACCCGTGCAAATGCCGAGCCAATCAGATAGGAAGAACTGTAAGATTTCTAACGCCATGGTATAATTTCGGCAATAGTCATTCATTCATCATTCATCAATTAACAATCCTCAAACATCATCATTCATTGTGATTAGGACAATCATGTTAACTCATTAATCACTTAATTCATTTCATTACTCGATTAATAATCGTGACGATCATGTTAACTCATTAATTACTCAATTCATTTCATTACTCGGTTGTCAACTCGGATGATCATATTATCAATCTTGTTAAGTTATTCAAGATAATCATATCAAGAATTTCATCGAGATAATCATGTAACTTGATAAATCATTCATATAATCATTAAGTTAGAGCATGTATACTCATTTTCATCATCTCATGACATAATCATAACGTGCTAATCATGCGGGTAATATAATCATTATGCGACCTTCCTACTTGAGTATGGAGAGAGGCTGTCGAGGATGCACGGGGAGACGCGGTGCGGACGAAACCCGAGAAATAATCACTGTTGCCGGAAATCGTGCCTGGACTCGGCTCGATCGAGAAGATATTCGGGTTGATCCACTCACTTTTATGCAGCCATGATGAACCATGTGCGATTGCTCAATCATCATTCCGCCACTCGGCCGGATTAATCGAGAGAACTCTCCGTGCAGCCACCGCTAAGGAAATTGCCGAAAGCAACATGCATATGTCAACAGAAATCAACGGCGTAATCAATCCGAAGGCGGTCATTCAACCTTCAAGAAGCCTCGTGTGAGTCCTATCGTTTCGAGCGACCTCTACGGCGCATAATCGTGCGGGATCTCGATCCACGGCGACGATTCGGCCATCACTGTTATAATCTGTGGGGATCTTGGTCATGTCGGCACTAAGTGTCCGAGACGATCATCACGTGCTATAATTGTGGGAATTTTGGACATAAGGCCCGTTTTTGCCGAAAGGACTCCAAGTCGGCTCCGGCGGCATCTCAGGCTCCGAAGCAACCAGCGTTTCAGAATCAGACTGCTTTGTCATCGTCGTTTAAGACAATGGAAGCAAATAGATTTGGAGCTCGTATTTATCAGACGGGAGCGTCCGGTTCGGGGGCCGGCAAGTCCCAGATTCATATGATGAGGAGGATCGATGATCCGGTGGCCCGAATGATTTCAGGTATACTCGTAAATTTATTTCAACTTGTGTGTACCTTTTGATGCTGGTACACCGCATTCATTCATTTTCGAATCATTCTTGAATGGACTTATCTCGGGATAGTCCTATTGCTTGTGGACCTCATACCATCGGTCTACCTGACGATGGAAGAATTTTCGGAATCATACCTAAGTAAGCTTAGTAACCGCGATTGGTTGGTGGACCTAATCGTGGTGAATTTATCTTAGGACGATGTAATTTCGGTATTAGTTGGTTTAACCGTCTCGATACTATCCTCAGTGTTTGTTAGCGTTTGGTCGCTATCTTTCCGTCGTTAGTTGTCGAATGTGTGCTTCAGGGAAGTAATCCCCGTTGTTCTAGTAGAATTTCTATTATGGCGGAAGCAGAGAAATTCCGCAATCGAACTATTCAATCATTCATTGTATCATTCTCATCGATTGGCCTTTCTAAGGCAATCGAGTTATTCAATCATTCTTTGTATCATTTTCATCGATTGGCCTTTTCTAAGGCAATCGAGTCATTCAATCATTCATTGTATCATTTTCATCGATTGGCCTTTCAAAGGCAATCGAGTTATTCAAACATTCCTTGTATCATTTTCATCGATTGGCCTTTCAAAGGCAATCGAGTTATTCAAACATTCCTTGTATCATCTTCATCAATTGGCCTTTCTAAGGCAATCGAGTTGTTCAATCATTATTGGTATCTCTTTTTATCGATTGACCATTCTAGGGCAATCGAAATGTGCAATCATTCGTGGTATCGTTGTCATCGATTGACGATGTATTTCCAGGCGAGTTATCTAGTTACCTTCACATAGAGTAGGGGAATTCAGGAATGAGTGGGAGCCGGTACGTCCCATTTATCGAAGGCACCGTATCGGATGGCCCCGACCAGAATGCAGGAGTTGAAGATTCAACTTGAGGAGTAGTTCGAGAAAGGTCATCTCCGACCGATTGTGTCCCCGTGAGGAGCACCAGTGTGATCTGTCAAGGAGAAGGATGGCTCGTCTCGTGTGTGTATTAATTACCAGGAGTTGAACAGGGTGATGATCAAGAGTAGTATCCTTTACCTCGTATTGATGATCTTTTAGATCAACTTCAGGGAGCTTCAGTATTTTCCATGATCGACTTAAGATCTGGATATCACCAGTTGCGAATTCGAGAGTCGGATATCGCGAGGACATCGTTTCATACACGTTATGGTCATTATGAGCTCGTAGTTATGCCGTTCGGGCTAACTATTGCACCTGTGGTATTCATGGGGGTTAATGAATCGGGTTTTCATCGACTTTTTGGATCAGTTTGTTGTTGTCTTCATCGACAACATTTTGATTTATTCTCGTAGCCAGAAGGAACATGAGGTTCATCTTCATCAGGTTCTCGACGTGTTGAGATGAGAGCAACTTTATGGAAAGTTTTCCAAATGTGAGTTCTGGAGGTCCGAAGTGATTTTCTCGGGCATGTAATTTCATCTGACAGAGTTCGTGTCGACCCTCAGAAGACGGAGACTATCCGAGATTGGCAACCTCCGAAAGATATTAAGTAAATCCGAATTTTCCTCGGATTAGCTGGTTAATTATCCAACCCACGACCTGGAGCTTGCAGCCGTGGTGTTCGCTTTGAAGATTTGGCGTCATTATCTTTATGGCGTTACCTGTCAGATATTCACCGATCATAAGAGTTTAAAGTATATATTTACTCAGAAGGAGTTAAATATGCGGCAGAGACGGTGGTTGGAATTAATCAAAGATTATGATATCGAGATCCTTTACCACCCGGGGAAGGCGAACGTTGTCGCCGACGCCTTGAGTCGTAAGTCTGTTCAGGAGCAGATGCTTGCTCGTTTAACAATTCAGAAGGAGCTCCAACAGGAATTCCTTAGACCCGAGATCGAGTGCAGCGGTGAATTCAGGGACAGCTTTGTATGTTAGAGATTTCATCATCTCTTGAGGATGCAATCAGGGAGAATCAGGGTTCAGACCAAGCATTGTTGCGCATTCGTGAGGATGTGGCTCAAGGGAAAGCCCCTGGATTCGTGATCCACGAGGATGGACTTTTGAGATTTAAGAATCGGATGTGTGTACGCGAATGACGAGTTGAAAAACTCTATTTCGAGAGAAGCTCATGCTACCCCTTATTCTGTTCATCCGGTCCAAGAAGATGTATAAGGACTTGAAACAAAATTACCGGTGGAGTAATATGAAGCGAGAAGTCGCAGAATTTGTTTCGAGATGCTTAACCTGTCAACAAGTCAAGATGGAATATCAGCGACCGGCGAGTATGCTGATACCGCTCCCTATTCCAGAATGGAAGTGGGAAGACATTTCTATGGAATTCATCACGAATTGCCGACGAGTCGTCGTGGCATAAATACGATCTGAGTGATCGCAGATCGCTTTACTAATTTAGCTCATTTCCTTGAAATCAAGGATATGTGGAGTCCCAAGAGATCGCCGATTGTTCATCAAGGAGATAGTGAGACCGCACAAGTACTCTAAGAGTATCGTTTCCGATCGTGACGGACGATTAGTATCCCATTTTTGGAAATCAGTTCATCGTGCTATGGGAACTCAGCTTAATCTCAGTACTGCCTTTCATCCTCAGTCCGGCGGACAATCAGAGAGAACTATTCAGGCATTAGAGGACATGTTGAGGGCATGCGTCCTCGATTGGAAGGACGATTGGGAAGCCCAACTACCACTGATCGAGTTCACGTATAATAATAGTTGGCATGCCTCCATTAAGATGGCACCTTACGAGGCCTTGTACGGTCGTCGTTGTCGATCTCCTTTGTGTTAGGATGACTTGTCAGAATCAATCGGCACCGAGCCCGATATGCTTATAGCCGCCCGGGAGAAGGTAGCTTTGATCAAGAGTCGTATGTTGACAACTTAGAGTCGACAGAAATCATATGCAGATAATCGTCGTCGACCACTAGAGTTCGAGACGGGTGACCATGTTTTGGTCAAGGTATCCCAGAGTCGAGGTATTTTCCGTTTCGGAAAATGGGGGAAGTTGAGTCCAAGATTCATTGGACCGTTTGAAATTTTGGATCGAGTAGGCGAGTTAGCTTATCGATTGGCTTTACCTCCGGCTTTGGGCAGGATTCATAATGTGTTTCACGTCTCTCAGTTGCGGAAGTATGTTGCCGATCCGAGTCACATACTTCAGTTCGACGAAATCGAGATCGCGGATGAGCATTCGTACGAGGAGTGTCCTGTACGAGTGTTGGAGCGGCGAATCAAACAGTTGAGGGATAAGACGATCCCTTTGGTCAAGATTCAGTGGTCTAGACACGGAGTCGAAGAGGCCACTTGGGAAACCAAGAATAGTATGCGGGAGAGTTATCCCGAGTTGTTTGACCCTTAGTTTCGGGGACGAAACTCTTTTTAAGGGGGGGAGTATGTAATACCCGGTTGTAATTCATTCATTTTCATTCAGTAATTATCAGTCTGTAATTGTCACTCAGTGTATTTTCACTCAATTATAATCATTCATCAATCATGTTCGTTCACCGTGTTCACCGTTCGGAAAAACTTCGAGTTGTGTATCTTTATTGTTCATTGTTTCAATTTTCCTCATATGAGTTCGACTTTGTTAGATCACCATTAATTTTTGGTAACTCCAAAAATTCTAAATCTTTGCAATATTATAGAGCATCGAGTTAGCTTTCCAATGGTTCAAACGGTGAGTCAATCGAGTCCTGACGAGAGTTATGGTCGCTTTAGCTCAACCGCTCATTTTTCGTTTGGCCGATCATCGCCGAACGAACTCGGCCGTGTCGTCCGACACGCCCGGCCGTACTCGTCCGGAAAGTGCCGAGGTGTTCGCCTCAGACCCGACCATGTCGCTCAGCACGGCCGAGTCGAACTCTTCCGGATTAGCTGCAGCGATCGCTGCAGGCCCGACCGTGTTCGGGACACGGCCGAGTCATTGCCGAGCGCCGCGACGGTCATCGGTAGGCCCCTTCGCGCCACGACCGTGTCAAGCAGACACGGTCGAGTCTCGCCGCCACCGCGCCACGACCGTGTCAGCGGGCACGGTCGAGCCTCACGAGTCAACCCCTATAAATTGTTTTTTTGAGCATTTCACTCATTTTTTCCATCTTCTTCACCGCAACCGAGAGAGAATAACTTGAGGGAGAGATTTCTTCATCAATTATCATTTGAGTGTGTATTTTTCATCACCTTCAATCGTTCGGGAAGCTTGGATAGTCGTTTTTACACGTTTTCATCGGATCGGATTGGTTGGATATTCAAGAGGTAATTTCTTCGACACCTTGGACTTCGATTTTGTGTTGAGATATGATGTTTTGGACGTTATAATCATGTTATATGAAGGGATATGTATATGATTATGAGTTTGTATAAGGATTCATTGATTATTGAGGGATTATTCAAGAACACTTTGAATATCGAGTTGAAATTGGGGGGTTTCGATTAATTGTCGTTATAATCACGTTTTCGGATATTCATTTCGGATTATTGATCATTTGGAAGATGTTTTGTTGGTTTGAAACACTTCTTCGGGGATTTGATATTGGTTGTTGAGGTTTAGTTGTAAACAATCGGAGTTTGGCCACAACGTATTCGATATAATGCCCCAATGAACTTGGTTTATTCATATCGACGTTTTGAGTTCGTTATATTCGTGTTTAATTCGTATATTGATCGGATTGTCGGTAATTGTATTGAATTAAGGTTGTTCGTGCGACCGACACTTCATTTAGGACATTTGTTCGTGGAAGGACTTTCTTCATCGGTATTTTGTAAGTTAATTCTTACTCGGTTAAAAGGATATTCATACCTTTTGTTGTTGTTCATTCATAATCATAACTCATTCATCATTATATTAACCGTATCAAAACTTGTTGTTATCAATTAATCATTTCAGTCATAAGGAACGACGGTTCCAATCTTTTCATTGAGCTGTCATTTATTTCGTTACCATTCCACCTCGGTGAGTCATTATTCATTTTCGATGTCACTTTTGTTATATCGTGGCATTCCGGGTCATACTGGCGTGCCGGTTGGTATGTGTTGGATTTTCATGTCGGGCACATTATAGTCGTGTGTTGGTTGGTGGCCTCACATTGGGTATGCACACGATTCATATTGTCTCGTGAGACTGATTAGGTACAAGACCACACGTGTATTCGATCGATACTCGTTGGTGGCTTGTGCACGGACACATTTCCATCCCGGGCGTAGTGTGGTGCCATTTCCTTTGAGCCGTACTGTTAGTTGATTCATATAGCATGTTTGATTGCGTATGTTTCGGCTGTGATATTTCATAACTTCAGATATAATCATGATTGTGTATTTTCAACTCTTGAGGATTGTTGTTCTGTTTAACTGACCCCGTTTGGGGATTTTGTTTTTCAGGTCATGGCAAGGCAAACGCACGGGAATAGCATGTTGACGTCGAGGAGTTCTAGTGATACTAGTAGGGGGCCCCAATCCTTCAGTTATTCATGTTATTGTCCTTTATTTTCCGCTGCAGACTTTCATTTGAATACTCCGTTTCATTCAGTGTTGTGTATTTTATCTTCATATAAAATACACTAGTATTCGGTATTGTCCTGGTGTGTTGTAACAAAACTCCTCATCGGAGTAATTATTGCTGTAATGTAGTTCGGTACTACATTTATCTTGTGTAATTCATTCATTTCATTTGCCTGGTGGGTCCCCGTCGGGGATCTACGGCACTGTAATATCCGCCTAGTTTGGGGTGTTACAAAGAACATAAAACAACACGTCCGGTACAACCGACATAATAAACATCAACCGACAAATACAATAACTCCAACGAATACCAATCACAATCCGAAAGGAAAAAGCCTAAGTACTCGCGAGTACAATCTATAAGTTTACAATTTGGAAAACATCCACATCAAAAGAGACAGTAGGAAATAACAAGACTCAATTGCACATGTCAACAACCTTGGCCGACATCCTCGTACCATCCTGGGCTAAATGCTGGCTGAACATAACCTGAAATCCATAACAAGAATTTCCCCGACAACGGGTCCCCAAAGGGGTTAGCAATAACGCTAGTATAAGTAATCAAGGCAAACCAATCGCTTACACATTTCATAGTACATGCACCAATATCATTTCAAAAACCAAAACCAGACATGTCTTTTCCTAAACAAACAAATACAATTAATTTGCCTAGACCGGACGAAGCCACGAATCCCACTCGAGGCCTCTAAGGACCCTCCCGAGCTGGCCACATTCATAAAACAAATCAAGCACCACACGTCACCTAGGACCGGGACGAAGCCACGAATCCCACTCGAGGCCTCTAAGGACCCTCCCGAGCTGGCTAGCGAATCAAACTCATGAATCCAGGACGAAGCCATAGATTCCCTCGAGGCCCCGTCGGACCCTCCCGAGGTGAGTAAAGCACACACAATATACATTACCATTTCACGTTAAGCACAAAGGTTTCCAAGAATTACTTGCCTTGAATATTTTGATGACGCAACGAACGGAAAGGATAATCACCGACGATCACTAGGAATCAACGGAACCGAACCTAACGATTCGAAGAATATAATTACAACCAACTCTAGCCGAATACGGAAATGGAATACACCCGAAAACCCGCCTACGATTCATGTATATTCGCACAAAAATAACGAGGGCGGATCACAACCAAACCCTCTCGATTCCGCAAAACTATGAAAATATACCATGAATCCGTAGGAAAACTAATGATATCAACAAGATTAATCATATTCATCATGAATCCACCAACAAAACGAAACGAATCGGAAGAAAATCCCAAAACCCCCAAATTAATCGAAAATAGGGTTCTAGAGATAATACTTTTGGAGATTCAAGTACTAAGATCCGTAGAACACGCGTTGGATTGATTGTCCGGGCTTCACAACCGAAGAAGAATGATGAAAATCAACCCCCCAATTGATAATGATGAGAAGCTCTCCTCCTCTCTCACTCTCTCTCGCGTCAATGGAAGAAGAAGAAGAAGTTTTGAGCTGTTCACGCTCAAAACAACATAATTATAGAGGGTTGACCGCATTGTGTGCCGCGTACAGCCGAAAATTTACTCCTGTGGTTCGGCGGTGTGCAAGCACGGCTCGCGCAGCCGCGGCACCCGTCTGATCGGGTTTTGGTCGCAGATGACACACGAGTGTGCCGCGGCACTGGCTTGGCACTGTGCCGCGGCACCGGATGGGTGTTCCGCGGCACACAGTACAGTTCGCTCGACCATCAAATGAAGAAATTTGTGTGCCGCGGCGCACACACCTTGTGCCGCGGCCCACACCCCCTTTGGGTCCCAAAATGATAAAAATGATCCGGAAAGAGAATAAAAACGATAGGAATCAATATTTGGGAACCAATAACACGAAATAGATCCACGGCAACCCCGAAACGGCAGTTCCGCACAACAATAACGAGAATACAGTTCAACAGTTGACAGGAAGGACACACTGAAAGGTACACGAGGGTCACTACGACCGAGAAATACACCGAAAAATGAAGATATAAGGGCAAGAAAAACGCGGATATTACATTCTACCCCTCTAAAAATAAGTTTCGTCCCGAAACTTAAAACAAGTAGGGAGAAGCAATATCCCGCCAGGGAAAACTCAACGAGATACACAAAAACCAAAAACTCGCGCCCGACGGTGAAACGCTGCAAGAAACGCAAGGAGACATACGACGTGAAAATACGTTCCACGGCGACTAACACAACGTCACCGGTAGAGACATGATAAAATCAACGAGTGACAAGCGTCATTAAACGGATAATACAATCAAGTCAATTATCCGAACAATCACAAAACACAATGAACGAAAATCAATATGATTGACCAACCCAACAGTTCATCAATCAAAATGCGAGCCAAACGCTGAACAAATACGGAATTCCACCGCCTAAATATTGGAAGATCGAAAACGAGACTAATTTCCCGAACTTAAGGGAATTACGAAGGGGCCTGAATGCTCAACAATCACGAAAAGAGAACAAAAACTGAACAAACAAACGATTGAGACAACAAAAATCGAACAATCATGTCCGAAACACGTAGGATGATAAAATTCAAACAACTCTCAGGATGACCTGGTGAGAACAGCAAGACGTGCATTCCCATAAGATCCACAGGAAAGGGAATAGCGATTGAAAAGCCACAACGACAAACGAGTTATTCCGAAACAATACCACCCTCGTTCGATCAACAAAAGCAAGGGATAAGGAAAGTTCAGAAATGTTAACGAGCATAAACGAGTTGATAGAGCCAAAAAAATACAGAAGTTCAAAATCCGATCCACTTTGAATAAAAGAACTATTAGAACCAAAAGATGTTACTTCCGAACAAGGTTCACAATAGTCGAACCGAATTCGGAAAAGTCACAGCGATAACCAGATCGACTCAAAACCAGATTACAGCTCGTTCGAACGATGAAACCAAGATACAGAAGAAGTTCAGAAGGTATCAATGAACACGAGCGAATCGATAGACTGAAGAAAGAGAAGATATAGAAGTCAAAATAGTACGGGTATTACCTTTGACCTCGCCCCCGAAACTCACAACAACGGAACCAAGGTAACAATATAACAAGCAATCGACACAACGCGGAACAATCACCGATGCACACAATCATACCAACCCGAGCTCTAACAGTTCGCATATATGCGATAACGCATAAACCGCTACGAGGCGACAACATCCAATACCAATATCACACCCCTCACAGAGACTACCACGACAACTGTGTGGCGAACTACTCAACGCTCACACCGCCAATTCAACAACAACTCGGGGGTTAATACCCTAACGAGAGCACGAACATCACACGTATATTCCCGGACCACAAATAGGAATGATAGGTTTTGAAAACGAAAACCATCTTTTGAAAATAACTTGCAAGCACCAGTTAATCTTGAGTATCATATATCAAAAAGTAGTACAAACATCGTCATCGAGACTAAAAAAAATCATCTTGCGTTTGATAAAAAAAATGAAGACACCTTTCGTTAAATTAAAACTTTTCAGCTATATTCGACCTTCGGGTCTAAGCGAATGCATTTCTAAATCATTAGAAATATTTCAAAATATTTTGATCCTCAAAGAAAAATAATCTTGAAACATAGCGTGGCGCTAGTAGGCATCTTGAGAGCACTGTGAGAAAATAATTTATTTTAAAAGTACGTCTCGAGGTTTATTTTCTAAGATACTCAAGGTTTTTCAGAAGTACAATAGGCCAAAATGCCCAAAATTCGTACGTATCAACATTCACTTAAACACATCATATCACACGCATCAAATCGCTCAAAATCACGACAGTGATATACAACCCTTAGGATATGTTTAACAACATCGTTAAAACAACAATCGGTTTATCAAAACTGGATGGAAAACGATATCAAGAACAAAACTCCAAAAAGTCAACTCTAAGGATTCAAGAAAATACCTAGATTCGGCGAAGAACAATGGATTAGATGATGTTAAAAAATTATCTAGGATACTCCAAAACACCTTTGGATGGAAGAAAAATCAGTCCAGATGCGAAACCGAGTCGCTACGTCTCAAACTCATGGAGGAAGAAGAAGAAATGAAGAAAAATGCAACTTCTAGACTGGTGTCCAGTATTTATACTGGACACAATTAGCGTGCGCTAATCATTAAGGTTAGCGTGCGCTATCACGGCACCAACAAAGCTCCTGACCAAAAATACACTGTTAGCGTGCGCTAACCCCAAGTGTTAGCGTGCGCTAATGAGAACTTCAGACCCAGTCCAGTAGCTCCTGGACTGCCCTGAACTACTAGGTAGCGTGCGCTATCCTCCCCTTAGCGTGCTACCAACGCACTCTCGCGCGCGCTAGCCGCAAAGCGTAGCGTGCGCTAACGACCCACAGAGACAACAACAGAACATATCAGAAAAATTTCATGCCGTAAACCTCTCTCACAAGGATTTACCAGGTTAGGCACAAATTCCCTTGTCATTTCGAAAATGCTAAAAAGACCAATGATGGTAATATTTTTCCAAAGCTCACAAAATCATTTGTCAAACCATCATGAAATATTCAAGGCCAAGATGCCAAAACTTGATTCAAGGAATCGGTTTTACGAAATAAAACTCAGTTTGCAAAATACCGAAAGCCGTTTGAAAGGACTCACGCAGCGGATAAAATACGCATTTAAAATACATCAAGAAGGATTTACACTCCTCGTATAAACCAAATACGAGAGTCTAATAAACACATATCGTGAAATCAAATCTACAGAAGGATTCCATCATTCAATCGACTAATCATACAAATAACTCGTGTCACACGAGGCACAACACAAGGAAGGGAGTTTTACATCCATAGGTCACACGTAAGTGACGACCGCCCCTCGATACTAATCACGACCAATGAACTCAAACGACGCGTCGCGATGCGACTAAGTCAGACAAAATCCGACGAGACAAAACTCAAAAAAAAAAAAACACAACTAGACTCGACAGCCTAGGTTTCCCCAAGCTAGTCTGATTTTTAAAATCGTATACTCTAGTTATTCGAAAATAAAACCGATAAGTTAAAAATCGTTTTCAAGACCCTTTCAAACACGACAAGAGCTTAACAACGGTAGCATTTTATAAAATGTCCTAAACACTTTTATACACGACCTTTAAATACCGACACAAGGTTTTATTTGAAAATACAAGGCTGGCTCGCCCAAATTCATGTCACTTTTCAAAAACCCACAATACGATCAAGTCTCAGAGATTTTCAAGCATGCACGCCGCATGTATTATTATTAATAGAAACACATTGGTTGTAAATAACAATAATTAGCCAAGTACCAACAATTTCCGAACACACGCATATACGGCATTCAAAAATCACCAGTTCAACAAGCGCAACTCGGGAATACTAATTCCAAGTATATGTCAAACTATCTCTTCAAGTTTGACAGCGCAACCAAAGATCACCGATTTGGACGTATGTCGAAACCAGCTATGTGAGTTTCTCAACAAACTCTGCCATCAATACCTATACCAGAACATATCAATGTTCAAAACTTCTTCATCATACTGCACCCTTTGGTGTCCAACCCATCAGTACATTCGGCTCAACATACATTTAGTATACCGCAATTACCAAACACAGATTCCATCATACAACAAAAGACTAGAGAGTCAAGCCCTCTCACAATATACCACGGAGCAAAACTCGGATCTTTCGATCACCAACGATCCCACCAATGCTAGGAAGTTTAGCGATGGAAGGCTCGCAAAACGACAAACGGTCAAGCCCAGAACGGCGCACATACTCCAGAGAGACAAAGGACGGCGCAATACTAGAATCAAAAGTACACAAACCGGATGAATCGAAAAACAACTCGACGATAAGTACGAGAGAGGCAATCACAGTTCAAGAAGTGTAATTTCAATACGAGAAAACAAGAGAATCGAGTAAGGAAAACTTACGAGCACTGGATGTACTGAGATGCCGGCAGCGGTGTGACAATGTGCAAAGCAAAACACAACTAGACCCAAATAACCAACAAGCCTAGGTATCCATAAACCTAGGGCTCCGATACCATTTTCTGTAACACCCCCGAGATATTCGAGGTGTATTACAACGCCGTGGACCCCTACATGGGACCCACCAGGCTAACACAAAAAAACACCACTCGACTAACCGCCTCGGTTAGCAAGGAAACAATTGTTAATAACAAGAACATAAAACAACACGTCCGGTACAACCGGCATAATAAACATCAACCGACAAATACAATAACTCCAACGAATACCAATCACAATCCGAAAGGAAAAAGCCTAAGTACTCGCGAGTACAATCTATAAGTTTACAATTTGGAAAACATCCACATCAAAAGAGACAGTAGGAAATAACAAGACTCAATTCCACATGTCAACAACCTTGGCCGACATCCTCGTACCATCCCAGCGCCCGCTCGTCTGGCTGAACATAACCTGAAATCCATAACAAGAATTTCCCCGACAACGGGTCCCCAAAGGGGTTAGCAATAACGCTAGTACAAGTAATCAATGCAAACCAATCGCTTACACATTTCATAGTACATGCACCAATATCATTTCAAAAACCAAAACCAGACATGTCTTTTCCGGAAACAAACAGTCACAATTAATTTGCCTAGGACCGGGACGAAGCCACGAATCCCACTCGAGGCCTCTAAGGACCCTCCCGAGCTGGCCACATTCATAAAACAAATCAAGCACCACACGTCACCTAGGACCGGGACGAAGGCACGAATCCCACTCGAGGCCTCTAAGGACCCTCCCGAGCTGGCTAGCGAATCAAACTCATGAATCCAGGACGAAGCCATAGATTCCCTTGAGGCCCCGTCGGATCCTCCCGAGGTGAGTAAAGCACACACAATATACATTACCATTTCACGTTAAGCACAAAGGTTTCCAAGAATTACTTGCCTTGAATATTTTGATGACGCAACGAACGGAAAGGATAATCACCGACGATCACTAGGAATCAACGGAACCGAACCTAACGATTCGAAGAACATAATTACAACCAACTCTAGCCGAATACGGAAATAGAATACACCCGAAAACCCACCTACGATTCATGTATATTCGCACAAAAATAACAACGAGGGCGGATCACAACCAAACCCTCTCGATTCCGCAAAACTATGAAAATATACCATGAATCCGTAGGAAAACTAATGATATCAACAAGATTAATCATATTCATCATGAATCCACCAACAAAACAAAACGAATCGGAAGAAAATCCCAAAACCCCCAAATTAATCGAAAATAGGGTTCTAGAGATAATACCTTTGGAGATTCAAGTACTAAGATCCGTAGAACACGCGTTGGATTGATTGTCCGGGCTTCACAACCGAAGAAGAATGATGAAAATCAACCCCCCAATTGATAATGATGAGAAGCTCTCCTCCTCTCTCACTCTCTCTCGCGTGAATGGAAGAAGAAGAAGAAGTTTTGAGCTGTTCACGCTCAAAACAACACAATTATAGAGGGTTGACCGCATTGTGTGCCGCGGCACAGCTGAGGTGTGCCGCGGCACAGGCCGAAAATTTACTCCTGTGGTTCGGTGTGCCGCACGGCCTGCGTGTGCCGCGGCACCCGGTACAGTCGGGTTTTGGTCGCAGATGTCACACGAGTGTGCCGCGGCACTGGCTTGGCACTGTGCCGCGGCACCGGATGGGTGTGCCGCGGCACACAGTACAGTTCGCTCGACCAACAACTGAAGAAATTTGTGTGCCGCGGCGCACACACCTTGTGCCGCGGCCCACACCCCCTTTGGGTCCCAAAATGATAAAAATGATCCGGAAAGAGAATAAAAACGATAGGAATCAATATTTGGGAACCAATAACACGAAATAGATCCACGGCAACCCCGAAACGGCGGTTCCGCACAACAATAACGAGAATACAGTTCAACAGTTGACAGGAAGGACACACTGAAAGGTACACGAGGGTCACTACGACCGAGAAATACACCGAAAAATGAAGATATAAGGGCAAGAAAAACGCGGATATTACAAGTTTAATATGTAATTTTAGTATTTTTTAGTTTAATTTGTTTGTATTTGTAAATTACTTAATGAGAATTGTCATCAAAACCAGTGTCGTGACTCCTTTTAAAGTGCTTAGCGGTATACACAACAACAAATCAAAGCATAGTCTTATTTGGCTTTATACGAAAGTAAGTCATTTTTAGATTCAATTTAAATAGTTTTACATGATGCTGTAATTTTTTTAAAATTAATTAACTTTAAATTTAATTTTGTAGTGTAATAAATAAGTCGGATCTTGGGAATGCGGATATTACGTTATATATTAGATGGTAACTATTATTCAAGCGAGTGTCAAGAACAACTGGCAGGGGGTATTTTTTTTTAAATAGCCACATATTTTATAATCCTTATTTGGTTATTCTACTATTCTTCATAATTTTTTTATTGTATGTTCTAGATATTTAACGACACTAGTGCAGTTCCTGGAACGAGCACTGAAGAGATCCGTACTCAATGGGCCAGACATTTTTTTGGAATATAACAAATGAGTATGTACTTTTTTTATTGTTGTTGGAGATGATATGGTGATACGACTTTAGAGTACTTAGTGGAATATATATGCTTTTCATCACGTTATATGTATTATACATCTACGTATTATATTTTCCATATCCCCATACCCGTTTCCCGTTCCCCCCCCTAAAAATTCCGTTTCCCGTACCCGTAACGGTACCCGTCTCGGTGCTCCATGGTTTTAAATTTTTTAGTAGTCATTATCTTGTTTGTCCGCCTGCATATTGGAATAGTTTCAAACTACACAAACCACCAAGATTACACAACTTTCAGTACTCCTATTTTGAAGTTTTGAATACTCGCACTCCCATAACATTTTACAAATACTATTTACTTATATTTACTAATACACCCCTAATGTTGTTGGGGTTGGTACCCCACCTGAAAGTAGGTTAATAGTGTGGAGTAGAGTTTTTAAAACTCTTTTGTAATTGTGGAAGCGATATTGAAATGCAGAATATAAACGACATAAGATTTATAGAGGTTCGGCCAAATATGCATACATCGTCTCTTCGTATCTTTTCTATTGGCTTAAGATAAATCTTTCCGGCTTGTCTTCTATCGGTCCGAGGTAAACCATTACAATCTTGTCTTCTATAGGTCCAAGATAAACCGTTATGCTCTTGTCTTTCATTGGTCCAAGCTAAACCATTTTTCTTTTCTATCGGACAAGGAATCAACCCATCTAGCTTTCAATTGGTACTAGACAAACCTCACTCGGATTTAGATTGTGATTCTAATAATGCCGGATCCTTGATCCTAATAACACCGAATCAAATCTACAATCATTTTTTCCTCTCGTGTTTGTTTGAGTGAATTAAACACTCAAACTCTTATCAATTAAGCTCGATTACAACAACAATAATGAAGATAATGATATCTGATGTATATAGGCTTTGCTTGATGTTGTTGTAAGATTAATACCATATGAAGTGGTATTTATAGGCTTCAAAGCCTAAACTAGCCGTTGGTCACTGGTCTGTTCACAGCGTGCACTATACTTCCACCATAGCGTACGTAACACCTTTAGCGTACGTAACACTTTCATGTTGTGTACATTATCTGTTTGTTGATTCAGTCTAGTAGCTTCTGTCTCGTACGTAGTGTACGTTAGCTTTATCCATATCGTACGTTATCTTCTTCTTGTAGCGTACGTTAACATCTTCTCCTAGCGTACGTTATAGTCATATATCCGTTGCATGCTTTTTGACCTTCTAGAATCAATCCAAGAATTGATTTCATTTGAATTCGAATTACATGTTGTATAGCGTATGTTAACACGTATGTGTTGCGTACGTTAATCGCAGATCATTGCGTACGTTCGTCTTGCACCATAGCGTACATTGTCCATGCTGTATCTTCAACTAGGTTTCCATAGCGTACATTATCCTTGTTGTATAGCGTACGTTATATGTGTTTTTGCTTCAATTCAATGTTCTTCTGTCCAGCTCGTACATGTTCGACTTCTTCTTGATTCATTGTTGTTTTTCTTTGTTTAGCAACTTATCATCCAAACCTCTAAAATGAAAGTGTGGAATAAAATGTTCCAACAATCTCCCCCTTTTCTATGATGATAAAACAACAATTCTTTGATGGGATTTATACCTCTAAAAATACAAAAAATATATACAGATCAAAGTTGTCGACTTTGTCCATTTCGTTAGTTTTCTTTTCCCCATCATTCCTTCTCTTTTTCTCTTTTAATCTTCTTCTCCCTTATTATATTTTTTTTCTCGCCATTCTTCTCCCCCTTTTGTCATTAGCAAAAAGTGCATGAAAAATCATAAAATCAATGAGAAATCAAATATGAAAATAAATGGGTAAAACTCCCCCTGAAAAATATCTCCCCTTAAAAAACTAACTCCCCTTGAGTTAAATACCGATTATTAAAATATCAATAGATGAATTATATTAATTTTGAATTTTGGGGATCCAACCGACTCTTGGTCGTTTTTCATTAGGTAAATAGACGATATTCGGTATTATGGTTCCTTTGGAATCCATATTTTCTTAATTTTGGTCGTTCGTCTTGAACTTTTACAATTTGTAATGTGATGCTCGATTTTTAGACATTTACCATATTGGGGTATTTTGAAATCTAAGGATTCGTTTTTATCATTATGTTTGAATCCTAAACATTGTTTATTTAATGTGGATTTTTGAACACTAAGTAATTTTCAAATTTCTCATTTCCAAGCGAAAATTTGGTCGTTAAATTTTTAAGTTCAATTTGAATATTTAATTAATTATTCTATAAATTATTTTCATTTCCAAGTCATAGAGAATGATTGATTTCAATAAATTTCCATTTTTCTTTTAGTTTGGAGATTTCGTCTTCCAAAAATTTATTTTTCATTTGAAAGAATTTTGAAAATCCGTTTGTAATTGTTCAAAAGCATCAAAAAGTTCATCGTGAGACAAGGTACTTACCTGGCTTTCGTCGTCACTATCGTCAAACGAGCTCCTTGCCATGAGTGCAAGATTATTTTGAATCTTATCTTCTTCTTCGTCCTCGTCACTCTAGGTGGCTATTAACACTTCCTTCTTAGAAGTCGAGCCACGACAATTCTTCGCAAAGTGACCGAATTTTCCACAATTTTGACAATTATTGTCGAACCGATTTGATTCGTTCCGGACTTGCGAGTTGACGTCTCTTATTCTCCGGTTTAATAAGTTTTGATACTTATTGATGTTTTTGGCATAAATGCCGATTCTTCATCATCGTCATCAACCGGGATAACTTCTTCATTTCTTGATGTTTTCTTAGCTTTTAAAGCTATAGATCTTTCCTTTGATTTTTGCTTCGCACTCCGAGATTCAAGGACAATCTCGTAATTTATTAGAAAACCAACAAGTATGCTAAAATCAAGAGTATTAAGATCATTAGATTCCATAATTACCGTAATCGTGCCGTTCCATTCGCGAGGTAGTGATCGTAATATTTTGTTGACCTTTTCACTACTCGATAAGGGTTTTCCGAAACAAGCTAGTCCGTTTGTAATTACCGGAAGTCGGTCTAGCATATTTGTGATGGACTCTTCATCTTTCATCATGAAAAGCTCGTAGTCGTGGAGAAGCATATTTATCTTCGTCTCCTTGACTTGATTCGTTCCTTCGTGAGTTACCTCTAACATTTTCCAAATATCTTTGGCACTATCACATGAGGAAATCCGATTGTGTTCTTCCGGATTTAAAGCACAATAAAGCAATTAAGTTGCTTTACAATTGTGATGATCGTTTTTTCAATCTTCATCACAATAATCTTCGAAGCTTTTTTAAAAGCAATCCGATTTTGTAGGAATTTTTGGACCAAGGCAAATAACCTTCCAAACCTCGATATCATAATCTCGGATGAATATTGACATCTTATTCTTCCATGTCATAAAATTTGATCCATCAAAAAATGGAGGTCATTTTAAGGCGAGGCCTTCGACCGGGGTATAATGAAGCACCATTGGATCTTTTTCTCCTCGGATGTCAACCCGACTATAAGAGATACCATCTCCGATACCAATTGTTGGGTTTGGTACCGCCACTTGAAGGGAGGTTAATAGTGCGGAGTAGAGTTTTTAAAACTCTTTTGCGATTGCGGAAGCGATATTGAAATGCGGAATATAAACGACAAAAGAGTTTTTAAAACTCTTTTGCCAAATATCTCTACGTCCTCTCTTCGTATCTTTTTCTATAGGATTAAGATAAACCTTTTTGCCTTGTCTTTTATCGGTCCGAGGTAAACCGTTACAATCTTATCTTCTATCGGTTCAAGATAAACTATTATGCTCTTGTCTTTTTGTCGGTCTAAGCTAAACTGTTTTCCTTTTCTATCAGAAAAGGAATCAACCTATCTAGCTTTCAATTGGTACTAGATAAACCTCACTCGGATTTATATTGTGATTCTAACAATGTCGGATCCTTGATCCTAATAATGCCGAATCAAATCTACAATCCTTTCTTTCCTCTCGTGTTTGTTTGAGTGAATTAAACACTCAAACTCTTATCAATTAAGCTCGATTACAGAAACAGTAATGAAGATAATGATATCTGAAGTGTATAAGCTTTGCTTGAAGGTGTTGTAACGTTAATACCATAAGAAGTGGTATTTATAGGCTTCAAAGCCTAAACTAGCCGTTGGTCACTGGTCTGTTCATAGCGTGCACTATACTTCCACCATAGCGTACGTAATATAATACCTGGCTTTTTAGTATAAATTTTTCGTGTTATTTTATCTGAGATAAATTGTATAGCTTGGTGACTATACAGTATGGATAAAATAAATTAAAGACTGAGACAGTTGTATTTGTATAATTGTCGTACTTGGTCGACAATTTTATATGAAGATATCGTGTATCAGAGGTATCGTATGAGAATATTTTGGGGAGGAGTATGTGTATTTCAGTATGCCATATGTTCGTATTCTGTATGTCAAGACGTTGGATAAGAATAGCTGAAAATGGCTAAGTACAGCCACGATTGCACCCGCTACGATGTATACTTAACGTACGCTAATGCATAAGGATTACACACGTTAAGAAGGATAGTTAATGTACGTAAGGTGCACAGCTATTACGTACGTTAAGTGGATGAGTTAACGTACGTAAAGTTCGTATCAGGCAGGATCCGAGATATGATCGACAGGTGGGCCCGCGGTCGGTAGCTTTCGGTGCAATGTGGACGGGCGAGTCAACTACGTATTACGTACGTTATGCATGGAGTATTACGTACGTAATATGAGTATGTACTGTAGCAAGTCAACGTACGTATTACGTACGTTATGGAGAAAGGGCTACATACGTAAGGATTTGAACGAATTAAGACAGTTACCTCTGGGTCGGCATTACGTACGCTATCAAGGATAGATAACGTACGTAAATGGTTGTTACGTACGTTAACTATGGCATGTTACATACGTAACGAGCTGGAAGTTATTATAAGTAGATGCCCGTCACTTTGTTTTTTCAGAATTTCATTTCATTTATTTCGCCCTTCAACACTCAGAGATGAATGATAGCTCTTCTAAGTCGACTTTGAGCTTAAGGGCTTGGATTTGGAGCTTGAGATGAGAAGCTATTGATGATTATTAAAGTGGTTACTTGTGTATTTCATCTCCTAAGATGCATGTTGGATAATCCTCTCTTTAAATTCGGTTTTTGATGTTGTTGATGATTAGTTTGTATGATGATAGTTTATGGAGTTGTTGTGATGATTCTTGGTATTTACGGGAATTTTGTTAAGGATGATGATGATATGATGATATGTCTTTGATTATGTTGGTTATGATTATGGAATCATAGTGTTCTTGATGTTCTTGGTAGTAATGTTGCGATTCTTGATGTTATAGGAGATTTAATGGAATTGTGATAAGAGATTTCGGATGTTAATTAAGATTCTTCCTATTGTAAGGATTGCGATTCATTTAAATCGAGGAAAGATGGATTTCTGGATTATGTTGATTTCATATGAATCATGATATGAGGTTGATTCCAAATTAAGTATGATGCAATCATTATTGGTTTGATTGATGATGTTTTTCTTCGTATGATGATGGTTATAGTGGTGTTATTGTTATTCTTGAGGTTACGTGAATTGTATATTGTAGAATATTATAATATACATCTTGAATTATGAATGAGAAATTGTTTAAGATGTTAAGACACATCGGATTATGTCGTCTTGTGGATTATGAATGTGGTTTCGGGATAATTCGTGTTCTGAAGGAACTCTTGAATTATGTGATAAGATGAGAATATTTAAGAGGTGTTGGTGTTTTGGATATGAATATAGAATATTCATATCTAGACCCAAGTTATGTGTTTTGATACAATATTTGTATAGAAATACTAATATGATTACGAGTTCGATAAGATTATTATTCACCTTTGAGTTTGTAAGTTCATACGTATTGCACAAGTTTTCAAATCGAATGATTGAGTTATTTGAAACCCTTGGAATATGATTATCTATAATATTGAATTAATTGGATTGTCCGGACTGATGATGATATTCGGTAATCGATTTTTATTATGAATTTACAAAAAGGAAACTCGTATTCGTATTTAAGATCGAATTTGGAATCGGTAATGTTTAGACCCTTGTTATTGGTTTAAATTGATTGTTGTTATGATTATCGGATTGTGAAATCGTATTATGGTTGATTGATTTGGGTTGTTGGATTTATGTTTAATCTAGATATTGTAGAACCGTTGGGTTTATTGATTGGTTTATTGATTATCGAGTTGCGGATGGTATTGTGGATATGAGTTCGTATTTATTTGAGTTGTATTGTTTGGTTTTGTATGATCGAGGTATCGTTGAGTTTGATTGGTTGGATATGTCGGTTATTGATTGTTATCGGATTGTTGTTGATTGATTACTTCAATAGGTTGAGATGTTTGATCGTGGATTATGACCGTTGTGCTGCGGTTGAGGTTGAAGAGTTCGTAGATAGCTTTTGGTCGGGGCTGAGGAGCTCGTAGACGAAGGCAATGGATTTTGGTAACGGCTTCGTGGTATCGGTATCGACGGAAGTTTATACTTGTTCAGTTTATAATACTTAATGAATGGTTTCGCTTTCATTTCATTTATAATTCATATAGCAATGTTGTTATAAATGTAAATTGTCGGGATGATGGTTTGTATATCGTGCTCTAGTTTGGATTAGATCATAATGTATATGATTTAATCGTGTTCAAGGAACACGTGAGTTATCTTTGGTCAAGGATATGGAATATCGGATATCGAGGATAGTTATCGTGTTGAAATTGATGTCGGGATGGTGGTTTATTGAAATTAATTAATTGTACCTCATTCGAGATTATTCGTATACCTGTGTAATCATTCAGGAATGTTGTTCGTGGAAAGAATATTGTCTTCGGCTTTGAGGTAATTTAAGTATTGTTCAATTATGAAGATAATTATTATGTTGAGTTGTTGTATATGTTGTACGTTGAAGTTTCGTATATTGAGATTCGTATTGGCTGCTCGTTGAGGGATGTGGATCCCAGGACTACTGTTTGGTATTAATGGTTGTGTTGATCGCTCGTTGAGGGATGATGATCCCAGGGCTGTAGTGTTGAGGTTGTTGATCGTGTTGATCATTCTTCGGGGATTGTGATCTCAGGAGGGTTGTTTCGGATATTGTCGGTCGTGTCAATATTTCATTATCCGTGTGTCTTTGTTCACTTCGGTGAGTCTTTTGATCCTTATTGGATATGTGATTCTATGAGTTTTGTTGCCATGTTGCATCGTGACATATCTGGAGTCATATCTGCGCGTCGATTGGTTATTGTGTAGGATTTTTAGCTGGGCACACTATGGTCATGTGTTGATATTTCAACATTGGACCGTGCACACTAGACGTAGTTCGTGAGGCTAATTAGGTACATGTCCCACGTATATCCTGGATTCCATATACGGGTGGACATGTGCACGGACACGTTTCCGGATCGGGCATACTGTGACTTCCATCTTTGAGCTATATTGTTTAGTCGTTCATCCTCCATTTATGGTTGGGTATGTTCGACGGTTTGCGACTGGTTGTTCATACGCCCGTGGGGTATGTTCGACAGTCGGGGTTATTTCTTTGAGATCCATTATTGTTGATCATTTGGAGTTTACCTTGTTGATGGTATTCTCGGTCGTTGTTGATCCTTTGTTGATCGTTTGGAGTTTACCTTGTTGAGGGTATTCTCGGTTATTGCTGATCCTTTGTTGATCGTGTCGGAGTTTATCATGTTTGTAATACCCGGTTGTAAATTCATTAATGATCATTCATTATATTGTCACTCAGTAAAATTCGCTCAGTAATAATCATTCATCATTCACATTCATTCACTGTATTCACCGTTCAGAGTAATCTGTATCGTGTATCAGTCATTATTCATCATTCAACCCGGTTGGAAATCGGGCCGAGCTTATCTTCATTGTCACCTTTGTAGTGGGTTGTGTGTGAGGAGTAGCGCACGCTACGTACTCTCTTTAGCGCGCGCTAATTGAGTACGAGTAGCGCACGCTACCTCTCAGCTTTAGCGCACGCTAACGTGGTTCAGACAGACAATCCAGAAGGCACTGGACTGAAAGTGAGTTGTAGTAGCGCACCCTACAAATGGTATGTGGCGCACGCTAGTGGGTATGGATAGCGAATGCTAGGAATCAGTGTTGTGTGCGTTAAGATCCGTTCAGGCAGAGTCCAGTGGGTACTGGACTGGAAACAAAATAATTACTAGTGCACGCTATGAGTGGATTTTAGCGTACGCTAAAGGTGGTAGTAGCGCACGCTGTGTAATGGGTGTAGCACACGCTAACACGCGCAAGGCAGGAGGACAGTAGGTTCTGGACTCCAGTATTCTGGGCATCAACCATCAGGTAGCGAGCGCTAACACAAGGTTAACGCACGCTAAGTAGAGGCGTTAGCGCACGCTAACATTGCATTCAGAGGGTACTGGACTACCTGGTACACCCGTTAGCGCACTCTAAGCACAAGAGCTAGCGCATGCTAAACTGGGATTGCTATAAATAGGGCAGTCCGGCCCAGATTTATCATTTTCACTTCTCTCTTCCTCCTCCCGTCGGTTTTGGGCGATTTTGGACATTGGTGAAGTGTTCTTCGAGCTGGAGTTATCTACCATCATTTGCAAGCTCCTAGTTCGAATTAATCATCATATAATCCTCTCTAACACACCGAATCAAGGTAATTAATTCTTGAATCTAGAATTTCGGGATTTGGGTGTTTTGCTTTCGATATCTTCGTGTTAGCTCGATATTATGTTGGAAATGTTAGATATGGATTATCTACCTTGGATACATGTATTTCTAGGGATTTATTGGTGTATATTTCGGAATTGATGAATATTTGAGGATTTATTCAAGAACCCTTAAGGGTTGACTTTGGTTTTTGGGGGTTTTCGATTAGTTGTTGTCATAACCTCGATTGAAGTATTCCTATTGGATTATTGATGCCATTGATATCATTTTGTTGGTTTGAATCAATCATTTGGAAGTTGGTTTCGATAATTTCGAATTGGTTGTAACTAACGGGAAGGATGTTTACAACGTATTCGTTAGAATGCCCCAAGGAGTTTGATCATTGTTGTATCGACTTTTGAGTTAGTCGTGTTTCGTTGCTTGATACGTGTATTGAGCGGTTGTTGGTAATTATTGTTATTCAAGGTTGTTCGAGCGACCGACATCTCTTTTAGGACGTTGTTCGAGGAAGGACATTCTTCACCGGTGTTGTGTAAGTTAATTCTTACTCGGTTAAAAGGATATTCATTCCTTTCGTTGTTGTTCATTCAGAATCATAATTCATTCATAATGTATTAACCGTATTGAGACTTGTAATTGTCAATTAATCACTTCATTCACGAGGAACGACGGTTCCAATCATTTCATTGAGCTATCATTCATTTCACTATCATTTCATCTCGGTGAGTCATTCTTGACTTTGTCGGATTGTTATTCATTATTATTCTTCATGGTCATTTCTTGTCCATATGACCTTCTAGGTTCATATTTCGTGGCCGGGTGGGGATGTGGAATTTTTAGTCGGGCACGTGATGGTCATGTGTTGGGTTCACCGACACATTGGGCTGTGCACACGTTAATGTACCTCCGTAAGACTAATTAGGTACAAGGACGGGTGTGTCCGGACAGTCATCTTGTGCACATGCACATACCATTACGGGCGTACTATGATGCCTCTCTTCAGCGTCATTTCATAATTAAGATATATCATGATTGTGTTTATTCAACTCTTGAGGATTGTTGTTCTGTGTAACTGACCCCGTTGGGGATATTGTTTTCAGGTCACGGCAAGGCAAAGGCACGGGAAGAGCATGTTGACGGCGAGGAGTTCCAGTGATACTAGTAGGGGGCCCCAGTCCTTTTCAGTCATTTGTATTTTCTTCATTTTATTTCCGCTGCAGACTTCCGTTTGAATACTCATTTGATTCAGTGTTGTGTATTTTATCTTCATATAAAATATACATGTATTCTGTATGATCTTGGGTGTGTTGTAATAAAACTCCTCATCGGAGTAATTGATGATATAATGTGGTTCGGTACTACAATTATATTATTTAAGTCATTGATTTTCATTCGCCTGGTGGGTCCCAGTCGGGGGTTCACGGCACTGCAATGGTCTCCTAGTTTGGGGGTGTTACAGAGTTGGTATCGGAGCGTGGTTTTGAATACTACCTTCCGAGTCATGTCTCATTTGAAGTCATCGTTTATTCGACTAGTATCATTGGACTTTCGCGTCACATGTGATCTGTGCAAACGCCAAGCCCCTCAGACTGAAAGAACTGTAAGATTTCTGACGCCATGGTATAATTTTTGGCATTAGAATCACTCATTCATCATTCATTAGTCAACAATCCTCAAACATCATTTTCATTTTTGAACATGTCGATCATGTTAACTCATTAATCAATCAATTCATCTCATTAATCAGTTGTTGATCTTGTGGATCGTATCATTAATCTTGTTAACTTGTTCAAGATAATCATTTCAAGAATTTCATCATATAATCATGTCACCTCAATTGATCATTCATGTAATCATTGTGTTAGAGCGCGTGTGCTCATTATTATCATTTCATAACGTAAATCATAATGCGGTACTCATGCAAGATCTATGATTATCATGCGACCTTCCTACTTCAGTATGGAGAGAGTTGTCAGGGGACGCAGGAGGAGAGGCCGCGGTGCGGGCCGAAACCCGAGAAATAATCACTCACTGTCGGGAAGTCGTACCCATGACTCAGCTCGATAGGAAGATGTTCGGGTTGATCCACTCACTTTTATGCAGGTCATGATGACCCATATGCAATTGCTTAATCATCATTGCGCCACTCTGGCCGAATTAATCGAGAGAACTCTCACGTATGAGCCTACGGCTAAGGAAGTTGCTGGGCAACAAACTTCATCTTCTGGCAACAAATCGAAGAAGCGTAATCAGCCCGAAGGCGGCCAGGCAACCTTCAAGAAACCTCGTGCGAGTCCTAACTTTTCTGAGCGGCCTCCTACGGCGCCTAAACCTGTGGAATCTCAGTCCCGAGTGGCCAGATCAGCCATCACCTATTTCAACTGTGGAGCGCCGGGTCATTACAACACTAAGTGTCTGAAACCGTCTATCATGTGCCATAACTACGGGATTGTTGGGCATAAGGCTCATTTTTGCCGAAGGGACTCCAAGACGACTCCGGCGGTATCTCAGGCCCCGAAGCAATCAACGATTCAAAATCAGGCTGCTCAGTCAGCGTCGTTTAAAACGACGGAAGCGAATTAAAGCGGAGCTCATATTCATTAGTTAGGAGCATCCGGTTTGGGGGCCGGCAAGCCCCGAATTTACGAGATGTAGAGGAGCAACGATCCAGAGGCCCGAATGATCTCAGGTACCCTCGAAATTTTATCTCAACCTGTGTGTAACCTTTTTGATACTGGAGCATCACATTCATTCATTTCCGAATCATGCTTGAATAGACTTCACTTGGATAGTCCTATTAATTGTGAACCTTATATCATTGGTCTACCTGACGGTAGAAGAATTATCGGAGATCATGTGATTAAGTACTTTCTGATTCAGCATCATGGCCGTGTATGGCTGGCAGGCCTAATCGTGGTGGATGTACCGAGAGACGACGTCATCTTGGGTATTGATTGAATGGATCGTCGTGATGCCATACTTATTGTCCGTGAACGTATGGCCACGATCATTTCAGACGATGGAGTCGAGTGTGTATTTTAAAATGGCATATATTGGGAACTCGTGGATTTGATTGTTTATATTTGTAAAAAGTATATTTCAAACAGTATTCTTATTTGTTTTGAAATGGCTTTCGATACTTTGCAAATCGAGTTCTTACTTCGTAAAACCGATTCCCTAAACCGAGTTTTGGCATTTGGCCTTGAACGTTTAAACGATATTATTATGATGGTATTTGGTATTTGGAAAATGGAATATTTTTTTTCTGTATTTGAAAAATATTACTGTCATCGACCTTTTTGGCATTTTTGAAAGGACGTGGAAAATTGTGTTTAGCCTAGTAAATCCTTGTGAGAATGGTTTACGGCATGTAATATTCCCAGGAGGATTCTTTTTCGCACTTCTGAACTGACGTGTTGGGTCAGTTTCAAGGAGCTTCGTATTTTTAAAGATCGATTTAAGATTTGGGTATCATGAGTTGCGAATTCGAGAGTCGGATATCACTAGGTCGGCGTTTCGAACACGCTATGGTCATTATGAGTTGTTGTAATGTTGTTTGGGTTAACTAATGCACCTGCGGTATTCATGGAATTATTGAATCGAGTTTTCATCGATTATTTGGATCAGTTCGTGGTTGTCTTCATTGATGACATTTTGATTTATTCTCATGACCGAGAGGAGCACGAATTTCACCTTCATCAAGTTCTCGATGTGTTGAGACGAGAGCAACTTTATGGAAAATTTTCGAAGTGTGAGTTCTGGATGTCCGAAGTGACGTTTCTCGGACATGTAATTTCATCAGACGGAGTTCGTGTCGGCCCTCAGAAGACGGAGGCTATCCGAGATTGGCAACCTCCGAAGAATGTTAAGAAAATCCGAAACTTTCTCGGATTAGCTGGTTATTATCGGCAATTTGTAGAAGGACTTTCTAAAATTTCTCAACCCATGACGAACCTTTGGCGGAAAGATAAGAGATACACGTGGTCCGACGCGTGTCAACAGAGTTTTGAGGAACTCAAGAGTCGTTTGATTTCAGCGCCTGTCCTTTCCTTGCCGCAAGGGACGGAGGGATTCGTAGTTTGTAGTGACGCATCCGGTCAGGGTCTATGATGTGTACTAATGGAGAACGAGAAGGTTATTGCCTATGCTTCACGGCAATTGAGACCTTATGAGGTCAATTATCTGACCCACAGCCTGAAGCTAGCAGCCGTGGTCTTCGCATTGAAGATTTAGCGTCACTATCTTTATGGCATCACCTGTCAGATCTTCACCGATCATAAGAGCTTGAAGTATATATTTACTCAGAAGGAGTTAAATATGCGACAGAGGCGGTGGTCGGAATTAATTAAAGATTATGATATTGAGATACTATACCACCCGGGTAAGGCGAACGTATTCGCCGACGCCTTGAGTCGTAAGTCCGTTCGGGAGCAAATGCTTGCTCATTTAACAGTTCAGAAGGAGCTTCCTCAGGAATTCCTAAGACCCGAGATTGAGGTCTGGTTACAGTGAGTACAAGGGCAACTTTGCATGTTAGAGATTTCATCGCCACTCGAGGAGTCGATCAGAGTGAATCAGGGTTCAGACCTATCTTTGTTGCGCATTCGAGATGATGTGGCTCAGGGGAAAGCCCCTGGATTTGTGGTCCACGAGGGTGGACTTTTGCGATTTAAGAATTGGTTATGCGTGCCGGCGAATGATGAGTTGAAAAACTCGATTTTGAGAGGAACTCATTGATTAGTGCATAATTGATCTAAAAATTCATATACAAAATATTCCTTTTACGGGCATAATCATACTGATTTGTGATTAAATATACATATTTTACAGATATGTCCAAACATGAGCTAAAAATGGTTATTTTACAGATTACTGACATGAAGCATCAAAAAGGACGGAAAACAAGATCAAATCCAAACGACGGGAATTTTTCAAGGCAAAACGACCATACAACACGGTGCAAAATGGACCGTGTTATGTAGGCCGTTTCACATACGGCGCAACAAGGGCCGTGTCTTGGGCCGTTTCACACACGGCCGGCATTTAGCGCCGTGTCCTCGCGCGTATTCCGGAAGAGACCGAGTCACTACAAAACGGCGCACAACACGGGGCAAACTAGGCCGTTTTTCATCGCCGTTTTCAGGCTGATATTTGTGGAATTTTCCAAATTTAGCATCTTGTGAGCTCAAAAACTATGTAAGAAGTCAATGATCTGAAAATCAAGACACGCAAGGAAGATCAAGTGTGAATCAAACACCAAAAACTTGTCAAAGATGCCACAAATTAAATAATCAATTGTATTCTTGAAAATCACCTATAAAAGGACATCTTCATCCATTGCAAAATCATCTCCTCTTCTTGCAAAGAAACTCCCCTTTCTTTTAGCAAGATATTTCTCCTTTGAACTCTCACTTTACTTTGTATTTCATTTTTAGTTTAAAGTTTTTCTTTCATTTAGTTTGTAATTGAAAAGTGCTTGATCAATAAGCACTTAGTATTTTACTTTCAATTTTTGTAAGCTTGTAACCTTTAAACAAGTTTGAAGTTATATTTTGAAGTTTGTTTCTTGCACTTTGATTCATCATATTCAAATAAGTTTTATCTATTGTCATTAAGTTCTAGTAATTAAAAGTTTTTATATATATATATATTATGTATATCAATTATTTCTATTATAATTTTAGTTTGTATAAACCAATGAGTAGCTAATCTTTCTTCCTAGGGGAAGGGGGATTTCTATTAGGTTATATATTGAGTATTTGATTGATTTACACTATTTTGATTAGAAAGGACTAATTGGTTTAAATAGAGATTGATCATATCCTATTTCTACTAATGAAACCTCCTTGATTGATTCTTGAGTGAATTGGAAACATATCTTTTCAATCTATCAAGTGTTAATCTTGTTATCAACATCTTAAGATTGCGAAAGTGGTTAAGACACCTTTGAATACGAAAGTTATGAGGTGAAAAGTTGATTATTCGATAAATATTCATTTTTCTTTTATATCCGTGTAAATCAATTCCTATACTTAATTAAAAACCTAATTTAATGAACCCGTAATCCCCTAGATTTTATAAATTCCCAACTCATTTTAATTCTATTCAAATAGTCTAGTTAAAAATAGTCTAATATAAATAGTCTAATAAAAATAGTCTTATTAAAATAGTTTGGTTTAAAAAATAGTGCATTTAATTTAGTTAATATTTAAAAACCCAATAATCTATTTTAGAATATTTTAGTATTTATTTCTCGCAATTTGTAACAAAATATTATACGAAGCCCTGCTGAGCAATCCTCGAGAGAAAAGACCTTGGTAGAACTTACCACAAACTACTTCTACCTCGTATATATTTGCGAGCGACTCAAAAACTCCTATTTTTAGGATAAGTTTTTGACCGATCAAATTTTGGCTCCGTTGCCGCGGATTGTTTTAGGCCAAATATAATTTTTGTATACTTTTGTTTATATCTTGTGATTTTATCTTTCTTTATTTTTGCATCTTTTATTCTTCTTGTTCTTAATTTTTTTTCACATAAGGTGCGCTTAACTGTTTTTAGTCTATGCAGGGCCGTAGGTCCCTTGTAAGAACTTTGGTACCATACAACGAAAACGTTCATTCCGATTATCGAGTTGGAGATAGCCTGGAAGATATTAGCAGTGAAGGAGAATTTTTGACAGAAGAAAACACTGAATCTTCCGATCAAGAAGAAAAGTCAAACGAAGAACATATGGCAGACCAACAAACTTTGAAAGATTTTGCTAGACCGGTGATCGGTACAACAACGTCATGCATACAACTTGGCCAGACAGCACGAAATTATGAATTGAAATCCATTCATTTCAACCAACTCCCATCTTTTTATGGGATGCCAAACGAGGATCCTTTAAGTTTTATTCGTGATTTTTACTCGGTTGTCAATACCTTTCCATTACAACAATTGACCGAGGATCAATTAAAAATGAGGTGTTTTCCTTACACTTTAAAGGATCGAGCAAAAACATGGATTATGATGTTGCCACCAAATTCATTGGCTACTTGGGATGATGTGTGCAACAAATTCATGTCTAAATTTTATCCACATCATAAAACGGCGGATCTAAGGACCAAAATTGTGGCTTGTACGCAATTGGAGGGTGAACAATTTTTTGAAGCATGAGATCGTTTCAAAACTCTTTTACTAGCATGCCCCCATCATCATTATCCTTTACACTATTTGAGTCAAACTTTTTATGATGGGCTAACTCATAATTGCCAATTTACTGTTGACAATGCAGCTGGGGGAGATATAGGAACACTAACGGCGCAAGCCGCTTTTGATTTGTTTGAAAAACTTGCTATATCCTCCCAGCAAAAGAGTGCACGAGGCATGAGAGTCAGAGCTAATGAAGTAAGTTCCACCAGCGATCTCACTGCGCAAATTGCCGAGCTAACCAAACAAGTCCAACGACTTACAACTCAAGGAATTTCTCAACCACCCACAATCATGCCATCTCAAGAAGTATTTTTCGCCGGTGGTGAATATAGTCATGCACCTAACATCAATCCCCCGACGAACCCTGAAGAGGTAAATGCTTTAAATAATTTTTACCAACGCCCCAGAAATGACCCTATTTCTGAAACCTATAATCCCGATTGGCGAAATCATCCTAATTTCTCTTGGGGTGGGAATCATCACCAACAACCACCACCTCCTCAACATCAAAATTTGCAACAACCATATCAAAGACCAAACCAATTCCAAGGGTCTCCCTCAAACCAATTCCAAGGGTCGCCCTCAAATCAACCCAGAAAACCCTCATTAGAAGAAACACTTCAATCATTCATCCAAAACTCGGATCGAAGATTTGAAGTAATGGAAGCATCAGTGAAACGAGTCGAAACTCAAGTCGGGCAACTAGAAAGTCAACTACAAAATAACCAGAAAGGGAGGATACCAAGTCAACCCAAACAAGCTAAAGCTATTACCACACTGCGAACTGGTAAGATTTATAACAATTAAGTTGATTCCCCTTCTAATGATGATATTTTAATTATTGCAGGAAACGAAGATGAAGATAAGGAATCAAATGAAAATTCTAAAGAAGAAGTCCCCACCCCAACACTCCACAAATCTACAAATCCATACAAACCCCCAATACCTTTTCCAAGCCGACAAAAAAATGAAAAACTTGAGAAACAATTTCTAAAATTTTTTGATATGCCGTCCAAAGTAAATGTAAATCTTCATTTATTGGAAGTAATAAAAAGTGTCCCAGCATACGGAAAATTTTTCAAAGAATTACTCACGGATAAAAAGAAGTTTGGATGTAGAGAAAAAATCATTGTCTTAGAGGTTATGTCTGCATTGCTCCAACAACGATTACCTCCCAAGCAAAGTGATCCAGGTAGCTTCATCATAAATATCGCTATGGGAAAAGTAGTTTGTTGATATATTTTTGAGCAACTTGATCTTGGTGAACTTAGCCCAACTAAAATATGTTTACAATTGGCCGATAGATCGCTTCGTTATCCTATTGGAATTATCGAAGATATTTTGGTAGACATAGAGGGGCTTATTATTCCAGCAGATTTTGTTGTCTTAGAAATGGGACAATGTCTAGAAAATGGAAAAGATCATTATATTTTATTGGGAAGACCTTTCATGGCTACCGCTGAAACAATAATTGATGTTAAAAGAGGAAAATTAACCATGAGTGTGTTAAATGAAACCGTGACATTTTCTGTGTTTAATTCGCCCCCTGTTCCTAGTTACGATTTATATGAGGAGTGCGCTTTTGTTGATATTATTGACAATTCTGTAGAAACTCTCATTATACAGGAACAAGTAATGGAATGTTCATAGCTTAACCCAGAAGTTGATGGAGAAGTGTGCGAAAATCTCTTACAGAGGATTAAGATAGATAGTCTGGAGTCGTTAATGGATAGCAAAGAAAAAGAAATACCGGAGCTTAAAGAATTGCCTAAACATTTAAAATATGTTTTTCTTGAAGAGGGAAATAAAAACCCGTAATTATTAATGCAGAATTGAGCAAAGATGAAGAATTTCTTTTAATAGAAGTTTTGAAAAAATGCAAAGAGGCAATAGGATGGGGTTTGAGTGATATTAAGGGAATTATCCCTTCAACATGTATGCACAAAATAATCTTAGAAGAGGGAGAAAAACCAAGAAGAGAAGCACAACGAAGATTAAATCCCAATATGCTAGAGGTAGTAAAAAAAGAAATTTTAAAATTGCTAGCTGAGGGAATTATTTATCCGATTGCGGATAGTGAATGGGTAAGCCCGATACATGTGGTGCCAAAGAAAAGTGGCATAACATTGATTGAAAATAATAAGGGAGAGCTAGTACCAACGAGGGTAACAACCGGGTGGCGGATGTGCATTGATTAACGAAAATTAAATGCCGCCACCAAAAAGGATTATTTTCCTCTACCTTTTATTGACCAAATGCTTGATAAACTTGTAGGACGCAAATTCTACTGTTTTCTTGATGGCCTTTCAGGGTATTACCAAGTGGCAATTGCACCCGAGGACCAATCGAAAACCACATTCACATGCCCTTTTGGAACTTTTGCTTGTCGAAGAATGTCATTTGGATTATGCAATGCACCAGGAACTTTTCAAAGGTGCATGTTATCAATTTTCTCAGATATGATCGGCGATTCTATTGAGGTATTTATGGATGACTTTTCAGTATTTGGATCATCTTTTGATGATTGCTTAAATAAATTGACCAAAGTACTTGAACGTTGTATTGAAAGTTATTTAACTCAGCTGGGAAAAAAGTCATTTTATGACAGAAAGTGGAATTGTGCTAGGCCATGTGGTGTCAAATCATGGAATTGAAGTCGACAAAGCAAAAATTGATGTCATTCAAAAATTACCGCCACCAAACAATTTAAAGGCAATCAGGAGCTTTTTAGGACATGCCAATTTTTTATAGAAGGTTTATCAAAGATTTTTCAAAAATAAGTAAACCTCTCTGCACTTTGCTTACCAGAGATGTTTCCTTCATTTTCGATGGCGCTTGTCTCGACGCTTTTAAAACCTTGAAAGAGAAACTAACCACAACACCAATCGTAATTGCCCCTGATTGGTCTTTACCTTTTGAAATTATGTGCGATGCATCTGACCGAGCTGTTGGTGCAGTTTTGGGCCAAAGAATTGATAAAATGCTCCGTGTGGTTTATTACGCCAGTTTAAGATTGAATGATGCACAGGTTAATTATACAACAACCGGGAAAGAATTATTAGCTGTGGTTTTCTCACTGGATACATTTAGATCTTATATTGTAGGATCTAAAGTGATTGTACATTCAGACCATACAGCTTTACGACATCTGTTGAAAAAGAAACAAGCGAAACCTCAGTTGATTCGGTGGATTTTAATGCTTCAAGAATTTAATGTGGAAATAAAGGATCGGAAAGGAAGTGAAAATGTGGTCGCAGACCATTTGTCTCGTTTAAAAATAACAGAAGAAATAGATAAAAAACATGAACAAATTGTGGACTCTTTTCAACATGAAAATCTATTTAAAATTTCTTCGGTACCTTGGTTTGCAGATATTGTGAATTATTTGGTTTGTGAAATGCTTCCACCTAACATTTCTTACCAAGAAAAGAAAAGGTTTTTATCATCATGCAAAAACTACTTCTGGGACGAACCATGTCTTTTTCGATTATGCAAAGATGAAATCATGAGGCGATGTGTCCCAGGAGATGAGCAACAAAGTGTACTAACCTTTTGCCACGAACTTCATTGCGGAGGACATTTTGGCGGACGAAAGACCGCTAACAAAATTATCTAATCTGGTTTGTATTGGCCATCCTTATTTAAAGACGCACATCATTTTTGTGTTCAGTGCGATAGGTGTCAACGAACTGGTAATATCGGAAAAAGAAATGAGATGCCCCTCACGATCAATTTGGTCGTGGAAATTTTTGATGTATGGGGAATTGATTTTATGGGACCATTCACTAAATATGGAAATTTTGAGTACATAATTTTAGCAGACGATTATGTATCCAAGTGGGTTGAGGCAATCCCCACAAGGACTAATGATGCTAATATTATTGTTAAGTTTGTACAGGAATACATAATCAGCCGTTTCGGATTTTCCAAGGCAATAATCAGTGATGGGGGATCCCACTTCTGCAACAAGTTATTTGACAAGCTTATGGCCAAAATGGCATAAATCACAAAATTGCAACTCCCTACCATTCACAAACGTCGGGTCAGGCTGAAACAAGCAACCGACAAATAAAAGGGATCTTGGAAAAAATTGTGCGCCCAACTCGAAAAGATTGGGCTGAAAAATTGGTCAATGCACTTTGGGCATACCGAATAGCGTACAAGAGTCCATTGGGAATGAGCCCCTACCGTCTGGTCTATGGAAAAACTTGTCACCTTCCAGTTGAAATCGAACATAAAGCTTATTGGGCAATTAAGGCTGTTTCAATGGAATTGAAAGAAGCTTGACAGGAAAGACTGCTACAAATATCTGAATTAGACGAGTTAAGAAACGAAGCATACGAGAACTCTCTGATTTACAAAGACAAAGTCAAGAGACTTCATGACCGGAAGCTTACCCTCAAGCACCTTGAACCAGGTACGAAAGTACTTTTATTTAATTCTCGTTTGCGATTATTTCCAGGTAAGCTAAAATCACTACTGACGGGACCCTTCGAGATTGAGGAAGTATTTCCATATGGAGTAATTAGACTGATAAATCCTCAAACCAAAGAGTCATTTCAGGTGAACGGACACAGGGTAAAGCCTTATTTTGAAAATCAGAAAATTCCTCACGGAGAGAGCATAACCCTTGGAGATCCATCGCACGACTAAAACAGGAAGTTGTCAAGATAATGACATTAAACGAGCCCTTATTGGGAGGGAACCCAATTTATTTATTGTTTTTCTTATTATTTATTTCCAAAAAAACCAAAAAAATATAAAAAAAAAAAATCGCTGTATGACACAGCGAACAACACGGCGCTAATCTGGACCGTTTCCAGCACCGTGTCTATTTTCCATCAAATATCACTGTACGACACGGCGCATAACACGACGCAAACTGGACCGTGTTTTAGCACCGTGTTCTGGCAGACTGGTTTTTAAACACAAAGTCGGCTTTCCATTCTTATTTCTTTCTCACCCTAACCTCCGACCCCCTCCCCTAAAAATCCCAACTTTTTAATTTCTTTTTCTTAGATTAGTTTATTTCAATACACAACACCTCAATCAACCTACTTTCATCAAATTTGTTAGGAATTTTCCAGAAATTCGTCATCAAGCAACAATGTAAGTTTACTTCAAAATTCTTCAATATTTGCTGCGAATTCGATTCTCATTATGTTTGTAGATATGTGTCTATGTTTGTTCACGTGAATGAACACTTTTGTTGGATTATATGTAAGGATTTAACACTTTTTGATAAGTTGAAATGAAATTATGTCAAAATTTTGATGGTTTTGGTTTATAAAGTTTTACATGATGAAAGTTTGTAAATTCGTGGTGTTTTGCTTAGATTAGTATTGTTCTATTGCAAATCGTATAGTTTTGAAGCTTTCATGTACCAGGGGGTTAGATTTTGTCGATAAATTGATCAATTTGGAAACTTGTTAAATCACGATTACAAGGTGTCCGATGAAATGCTTAAAAGAATTTTTCTTGTGATAATTGTGCAGGACAACCAGGACTCGCAAGCGCCGGGCAGCCAGCCCTTTAGCATCATCTTCTGCCACCGAGAGCGACAATTCTCAACCAGAGCATACCACGGGGACCTTTGATGCTATACGCTTTACAAGTGCTGAAAATGCGGAATGGTTTGAGCAACGAGCTCATTCCAAACTTCTGGTCGAGAGAGATATCGCACAGGAGGTTGAAGATAAATTCAACCTATCTCAATTCTTTAGTCACCTACATTGGGAGAATGCGTTGAAGCTCCCTGATCATTACTACGGAGATTTGGTCCGTGAATTCTACGCTAACGTAGAGGCAAAACGCAAAGATGACTATGCTATACGAAGCACGGTTAGAGGGACACCATTGGTAATCACCGAGAGCTCGATAAATCACTCGCTCCACACTCCGGACGAGGGGGAGAAAGTAAATTTCAGAAAATCCTTCAATCCCCCAGAAGGACCCGTGTGGAACACTAGTAGTGCCATGACGCGGTTTGACATCCAGTACACTCCTTCCCGAAAGGATGGAGTGAAGATCGGGACCTTATCCTTCTCCTACCAGCATCGCCTCATTTTATATCTTCTCGGCACAAATGTTCTGTAACACCCCCAAGACGTTCGGGGCATATTACAGCGCCGTGGACCCCACACTGTGGAATCCACCAGGCTAACATACGAAACAAGACATTCGACAACGACAAACCATCATAAATAAAACGACAAGCTAAATAAAAGACTATAACCGACAAATAAAATTCTGACATCAAATCCATTTCCCCAAAACGGGAACACAACATTAACAAACTCAAACCGGAAGTACTCGAGTACTTAAACCAATTTTATAATACAGAATCCCAAAATCAAACATCAATAATGATGGACAGACAGAACACCAATAATCAACTTCTGGACAATATCATGCTTGCCCATCATCCTTATACGGCTCGGGTGCTCGCTTGTCCCCACGATCAATATCTGAAATACAAAAAGTATTTCCCCCATTTAAGGGGTTAGCAACAACTGCTAGTGCAAGTACAATCCATTTGAACTACATTCTAATCAGATGAATATATGCGCCAAAAGTCATTTTAGAAATATTTTATATTCCGGAATATTAACGATGCACAAGCACAAAGCACATTTTCTCCAACCAAAACAATTCAAAGTTAACCTTGGTACGTGACTCACGGCCACCGTACCCCGCAGAGCCCCGTCGGACATCCCTGGGTGGTTAACCACAGTTCGTGATACGCACACACACGGAAATACGTATCCCTAGAGGCCCCGTCGGACCTTCCCTAGGTGAACATACACATATCCATCCACAACAACCACGATACAGCCATAATTCAAATACTAGAACATGTAAACAAATGTAAAGTACTTGCCTTTGTGACATCTTCGAAGAATCGGAAGTGAAAAGTGACTACGGATGATCCGAATGGAAAACAACGGTTCCTAAACGAAGAATTAGCATAACTCAGTCCCAACGGACATCAATAATCGAAAGGAATACTCCCAAAACCCCGATTACAAATCACGATAATAGACGTTCAATCGATACGGGCGAGGTTCATGCAAAATCTCCCCGTATTGATAATTCACGGATTAAAATCAAGGAAATTGGATTTAGAATCACTCAATAATCACAATCGATAAAGAATATCTATATATAGATGAACAATTCGGAACTAAACCCTAGAATCCCGAAAAACCCCAAAATTCGTTAAAGTTAGGGTTCCTGAGGAAATACCTTGGATTCGACTGATGGAAGATGTGAATGTTGTAGATTAATCTCCCTTGGTACACAATAATCAATCTCTAAAGGAAATCCACGGATTGTTCTGGACAAATCGCTCCAAAGGCAATCAAGAACACTCACGTCGCGAGAAGGGTTGAAGAAGAATGAAAAGAAACTGACTGAGGTTATGTCAGGTTTAAAAACGCTGACAGCGCGTTACGTACGTTAACACAAGCTGTTAACGTACGTAACCCAATGATGGTTAACGTACGTAACCAAATGTCTGTACTGAATTGTGAAGGGTCATAACGTACGTTATGGATCATGCATAACGTACGTTATACACGTAACAGACCCCAGTTCTGAACACCAATTCTGCACAGTCGATTCGACGACGAACTACAACACGAGGATAGAATCAAAAGTGTAAATACGAGGTATTCATAACAACAAAGCTGAGTGCTCGAAAGTAAATGCACTTCCAACTACCGAGGAATCCAAAATACGACAAGGAGATGAATTTCCCTAAATTTATAGGAAATTACGAAAATGACCCAAGCGTCCGAAAATCACGATACGACGTCGGATTTACAAACCGAAAGTCTCAACATGACCAACTCAACCCTACGGACTTGTACAACCCAAGAAACAACGAAAACGAATGAGTTTTACGAGAATCGAACGTTCATACGGCAAAACATGTCATAAAATGAAATTACGTGAAAACATCACCAAAACTCGTCCAAATGGAAAAACTCCAAGAATAAAGTAGATTCAAAATGTCGAAACGGTTACAAGCGAGTCGATAAAAATACACATACACCAAAAATGGAAACTGCTAAAAACGGAAAATTACGGATATTACATTCTCCCCCTCTAAAATAAAGTTTCGTCCCGAAGCTTAAGAATCAAAAAGCTCGGGGTGTCTCAAACGCATATCCTCCTCTAACTCCCAAGTCGCTTCTTCTACTCCGTGTCTCGACCATTGCACCTTAACCAAAGGAATGGTTTTGTGCCTTAACTGTTTGTCTCGACGCTCCAAAATCTTAATGGGCCTCTCCTAAAACGTAACATCCTTCTCGATCTCCACGTCTCTAAAATCAATAATGTGGGACGGGTCCGGAACATACTTCCTCAGCTGGGAGACGTGAAATACGCTATGAACATGACTCAACGATGGAGGCAAAGCTAAACGGTATGCCAACTCACCGACTCTCTCCAATATCTCGAAGGGCCCAATATACCTCGGACTGAGCTTCCCCTTTTTCCCAAAACGGAAAACTCCCTTCGTCGGGGATACCCTCAACAGAACATGATCTCCCACCTCGAACTCCAAGGGTCGATGCCTAACATCCGCATAAGACTTTTGTCAGCTCTGAGCAGCCAACATTCTCTTTCTAATCAATTCAACTTTCTCCCGCGTCTCTAACACAAGGTCTGGCTTGATACCGACTAGATCGGACGGCTCATCCCAACATATCGGCGATCGGCAACGTCGTCCATAAAGTGCCTCATATGGTGCCATCTTAATCGATGCGTGCCAGCTATTATTATAAGTAAACTCAATCAAGGCCAGATGTTCCTCCCAGTCACTACTCCAGTCTAACGCACACGCGCGCAACAAATCCTCGAACGTCTGAATGGTACGTTCGGACTGCCCATCGGTCTGGGGATGGAACGAAGTGCTCAAACGTAACTGTGTCCCCAATGCCTTATGTACCGCCTGCCAAAAATGCGATACAAATCGGCCATCTCTGTCTGAAATAATGGTCCTCGGTGTACCATGAAGTCTCACTATCTGCGCGATAAAAATACGAGGCAACTTTTATAGACCCCAAGTATCCTTGATGCCCAGAAAATTTGCCGACTTAGTCAGTCAGTCTACAATCACCCACACCATATTCATACCCGTCTTCGTCCTCGGCAAACCCGTGACAAAATCCATAGAGATATCCTCCCACTTCCACTCTGGGACGGGAAGTGGTTTCAACAACCCGGCTGGCCGCTGATGTTCAATCTTGACTTGCTGACAAGTCAAACACTTAGCCACAAACTGAACTACCTCCTTCTTCATGTCGTCCCACCAGAAATTCTTCCTCAGATCTTTATACATTTTACTCGAGCCCGGATGGACTGAGTAAGGTGACACATGAGCCTCTCGCATAATGCCCTATCGCAATTCCGAGTCGTTCGGAACACACAACCGACCTCGGAATCTCAACACACTGTCCTCATCAATAACGAATCCCAGGGCTTTCCCCTTCCCTACACTCTCTCGAAGCTGAATAAACATCGGGTCCTCTAACTGTCCCGACTTAATGTCCTCGACCAGAGATGAAGAAATATCAAGAGTACACAACTGCCCGGAACTCTCTGGCAGTACAATCTCAATGCTCAACCTCATAAACTCTCGCTGAAGTCCCGACTGGGCCGTGAGTAACTCAAGCGCCCGAAGCGATACCGATTTCCGGCTCAAGGCATCGTCTACCACATTAGCCTTGCCCGGATGATAAAGGATCTCGAGATCGTAATCCTTAATCAATTCCAACCATCTCCTCTGTCTCATATTAAGCTCCTTCTGCGTGAAAATGTACTTCAGGCTCTTGTGATCGGTGAAAATCTGACACGACGAGCCATACAAGTAATGACGCCAGATCTTCAACGCAAATACAACTGCGGCCAACTCAAGATCGTGCATAGGGTAATTCAGCTCGTACGGTTTCAGCTGACGGGAAGCATAGGCAATCGTCCTCCCGTGCTGCATAAGTACGCATCCGAGCCCTTGGCCCGAAGCATCACTGAAAACTGAGAAACCATCATTACCACTCGGTAAAGCCAAAACGGGAGCGGTCGTCAACCGCTTCTTAAACTCCTCAAAACTATTCTGCCTCTCATCGGTCCACACAAACTTCTCTGACTTCTGTAACAACTGAGTCAACGGTCGAGCGAGCTTAGAGAACCCCTCGACGAATCTACGGTAATACCCGGATAACCCCAGAAAACTGCGGACCTCCTTCACATTCTTGGGCGGCGCCCAATCCAACACTACCTCTACCTTATGTGGGTCCACACGAACACCCTCAGCCGAGATCACATGACCGAGAAACATTACCTCCCGCAACCAAAACTCGCATTTTGAGAACTTCGCAAAAAGATGCTGAGTTCTCAAAATATCTAACACGATATGCAAATGACGGGCGTGCTCCTCCTTGCTCCTCGAGTAAATCAGGATGTCATCGATAAAAACGACTACACACTTATCGAGGTACTCGATAAAGACTTTGTTCATAAGTTGCATGAACACGGCTGGGGCGTTAGTTAGTCCAAAAGGCATAACCACAAACTCGTAGTGACCGTATCTCGTCCGAAAGGCCATCTTCGGAATGTCGGTATCCTTCACTCGGAGCTCATAATACCCCGATCTCAAATCAATCTTCGAAAACACAGTTGCCCCTTGCAACTGATCAAACAAATCATCAATCCTCGGGAGCGGATACTTGTTTTTGATGGTCACTTTGTTCAACTCTCGGTAGTCGATACAAAAATGAAGTGACCCATCCTTCTTCTTCACAAACAGGACCGGTGCGCCCCAAGGTGAAACACTCGGTCGAATATACCCCATGTCTAGCAACTCTCCCAACTGTTTCTTCAGCTCCAGCATCTCGGCGGGCGCCATACGGTATGGCGTCTTAGAGATAGGGGCTGCACCCGGCTCTAAATCGACGGTAAACTCAACTTCTCGGTCTGGCGGCAAACCCGACAACTCGTCTGGAAAGACATCAGGATACTCACACACTACCGGAATATACGAAAGCTCGACTCCCCCTTCTTCCGATCTCAAGGCGTAACACCAATAACCCGTGCAACCTCCCCGAAGAAGTCTCACCGCCCTCAAGGCGCTGATCAGTAATCTCTGGCTACTCCGCTTACGCCCCACAAAAGAATGCTCGGTACCGTCAGAGGCTAACATCGAAACGGTTCTCGTTCTATAATTCATGATCGCCCCATGACGGTCCAGCCAATCCTCACCCAGAATCAAATCCTCATCCTTAATATCTACCGCAATCAGATTAGAAGGCCAATCCCTCCCCGCGATACTCACAGAAAAATCTCTAATCTCACGGTCCCCCACGATGTTATCCCCACTAGGAAGTTTAACAACAAAAGGCTCACAAGCAACTAGGCAATCAACATGCAGACGACACACACAATCCATAGATATAAAAGAATGCGCAGCACCAGAATCGAACAATACGGAAATAGAATGATCAAGGATGTGGACGGTACCTGTAGCCACCATCGCGTCAGGATCTCCTGCTCGTCTCATCTCGTACACTCGGGGCGGAACAGACCCCGCACTAGAAGCTCCCCCTCTAGAAGGCTGACCACGTCCTCGACCTCTACGAAAACTCTGCTGCGGCTGAGGAACTGTCGGTGCCTGATTCACACTCGGCTCTCCCGCGGCTGGGGCTGATATCTGAGTAATCGGAGCTCGAGCTGCATCCGTACATAACTTGGCACGATGACCCATCCGACCACAAGCAAGACACTGAATCGGAGGCCTATCACACTCACTCATCATGTGGCCCGGACGACTACAGTTGAAGCACGTAGGACCACGAACGGAACCAGCAGGAGCAGACCTAGAACCGTTTCCTCGCCCAACTGATGGCAACTGACTCCCGAAGACTCGCGAACAGGCGAGTCTTCGGATACCCTCTGACTTGCCTCCCGGCCCGGCCGCGGTTTTGTTTCTTTCCTTCGGTTGCCGTCTCTGTCGCAGAAAACGACATCTCATAAGCCATCGCCTTATTCTGATATTCTTTCAAAGTCGTGCACCCCAGACCAGACATGTAGTGGCGCACCCTCGGTTTCATCCGCATATCAAAGTGGCGGATCTTATCATGCTCATCTCGGACTTGGTTCCTCACATAATGCAGCTGTTGATTGTAGTCCTTGATAGCTTGAGAAATAGGAACATCTTGGGGCTTAGCCTCAAAGAAGGCTCGGATTCTCCCCTCTTTCACTGGCCATGGGCAAAATTCATCTTCCATCAGATCCCGAAACTCTGCCCACGTGGCTGCCCGGTCATGCGGTTTCACCGCTTGCCACCACGTTGCTGCCTCTTTGGCGAGGAAGTATTGGGCAATGGGTACTTTCCTCTCCTCAGAACAATTAGCAGCCTCGAATACTTTCTCCATCTCGAATAGCCAATTCTCCCAACCAGAGGGGTCGGAAGCACCATCAAACTGCGGAGGACGCATACGAATCACGTCCTGAAGTAACTTATCACTGCCGGATCCAGTAGGCGGAACTGGGTTGGCATTAGCTTGGCCGACTAGAACGGCCTGAGTCAGTAGCGTCATCTGGTTCGCTACTTGTTGCAGAATGTTGGCCACTCCAACATTCTCATGTGCATTACCGGAGCTAGCAGACTGGTCCTGCTGACCTCCGGAACTAGGGGGAACACTGTCCGACAAAGAAGGCATCGCCGAATCAGTTCCCGAGTGATCGGACATGGCCGCCCCACTGGCTGCGCCACATCCCCTACCGCGTACGCGACCGCGTCCGCGTCCTCTACCAGCAGGAATTCTAAAGAAGTAACGGGTAAGTACAATTCAAACGCAAAACGCAACAAGATACTAAGACAGGAATAGAACAGAATAGCGAAACGAATCAAGTTAGGAAAAACATACGAGCACCGACGTACTGAGATGATGGCATAGCAGTGATACTGTCCCAAAAACAACACTTAACTAGACCCAAATAACCGACAGCCTAGGTATCCATAAACCTAAGCTCTGATACCATATTCTGTAACACCCCCAAGACGTTCGGGGCATATTACAGCGCCGTGGACCCCACACTGTGGAATCCACCAGGCTAACATACGAAACAAGACATTCGACAATGACAAACCATCATAAATAAAACGACAAGCTAAATAAAAGACTATAACCGACAAATAAAATTCTGACATCAAATCCATTTCCCCAAAACGGGAACACAACATTAACAAACTCAAACCGGAAGTACTCGAGTACTTAAACCAATTTTATAATACAGAATCCCAAAATCAAACATCAATAATGATGGACAGACAGAACACCAATAATCAACTTCTGGACAATATCATGCTTGCCCATCATCCTCATACGGCTCGGGTGCTCGCCTGTCCCCACGATCAATACCTGAAATACAAAAAGTATTTCCCCCATTTAAGGGGTTAGCGACAACTGCTAGTGCAAGTACAATCCATTTGAACTACATTCTAATCAGATGAATATATGCGCCAAAAGTCATTTTAGAAATATTTTATATTCCGGAATATTAACGATGCACAAGCACAAAGCACATTTTGTCCAACCAAAACAATTCAAAGTTAACCTTGGTACATGACTCACGGCCACCGTACCCCGCAGAGCCCCGTCGGACATCCCTGGGTGGTTAACCACAGTTCGTGATATGCACACACGGCAATACGTATCCCTAGAGGCCCCGTCGGACCGTCCCTAGGTGAACATACACATATCCATCCACAACAACCACGATACAGCCATAATTCAAATACTAGAACATGTAAACAAATGTAAAGTACTTGCCTTTGTGACATCTTCGAAGAATCGGAAGTGAAAAGTGACTACGGATGATCCGAATGGAAAACAACGGTTCCTAAATAAAGAATTAGCATAACTCAGTCTCAATGGACATCAATAATTGAAATGAATACTCCCAAAACCCCGATTACAAATCACGATAATAGACGTTCAATCGATACGGGCGAGGTTCACGCAAAATCTCCCCGTATTGATAATTCACGGATTAAAATCAAGGAAATTGGGTTTAGAATCACTCAATAATCACAATCGATAAAGAATATCTATATATAGATGAACAATTCGGAACTAAACCCTAGAATCCCGAAAAACCCCCAAATTCGTTAAAGTTAGGGTTCTTGAGGAAATACCTTAGATTCGACTGATGGAAGATGTGAATGTTGTAGATTAATCTCCCTTGCTACACAATAATCAATCTCTAAAGGAAATCCACGGATTGTTCTGGACAAATCGCTCCAAAGGCAATCAAGAACACTCACGTCACGAGAAGGGTTGAAGAAGAATGAAAAGAAACTGACTGAGGTTAAGTCAGGTTTAAAAACGCTGACAGCGCGTTACGTACGTTAACACAAGCTGTTAACGTACGTTATGATGGTTACGTACGTAACCCAATGCTGGTTAACGTACGTAACCAAATGTCTATACTGAATTGTGAAGGGTCATAACGTACGTTATGGATCATGCATAACGTACGTTATGCACGTAACAGACCCCAGTTCTGAACACCAATTCTGCACAGTCGATTCGACGACGAACTACAACACGAGGATAGAATCAAAAGTGTAAATACGAGGTATTCATAACAATGAAGCTGAGTGCTCGAAAGTAAATGCACTTCCAACTACCGAGGAATCCAAAATACGACAAGGAGATGAATTTCCCTAAATTTATAGGAAATTACGAAAATGACCCAAGCGTCCGAAAATCACGATACGACGTCGGATTTACAAACCGAAAGTCTCAACATGACCAACTCAACCCTACGGACTTGTACAACCCAAGAAACAATGAAAACGAACGAGTTTTACGAGAATCGAACGTTCATACGGCAAAACATGTCATAAAATGAAATTACGTGAAAACATCACCAAAACTCGTCCAAATGGAAAAACTCCAAGAATAAAGTAGATTCAAAATGTCGAAATGGTTACAAGCGAGTCGATAAAAATACACATACACCAAAAATGAAAACTGCTAAAAATGGAAAATTACGGATATTACATGTTCTTCCTCGTTCAAGTAGTAAAAATGAAGTACGAGTTGGGGATTTATACCTTTTGGATAAAATGGTGCATGGGCTAGGTGATAGGGATTGAGTTATGGGAGTATTATATACAATCACATGCATGATTTCTTAAGGAACAAAAGCCCCAAGCACTCCATTCCTTATCTCCGGTTGATCACGTTGATACTCAAGCAGGCATATGTTGACTTCTCAAATGCCGATCGCACAGTAATTAAAGACCGGGACAAATTGAGGCGTGCTACTTGTAGCCGAATGGGTATCGCACATTCTTCGACTGACGGAGGTGACGGCGGGAGCCCTACACGAGAGACCACCGAATCCCGCCATCCGAGCTGTCATCCCCAGTCCCAGTCCCTTCTCCGTCGTATATGGAAGGTGATTGGCTGCATCAGAGACGACCAGGAGGTCATCAAAAGTGAGCTCAAAAAGGTAAACGATCGTATCGATTGAACAGACGAGCAGATGGCATGCATTCAGCAGCACTTCGGCATCAGACCACCATTGTAATACCCCGATTTTTCGGATATATTTTTTGTTTATATATTAGATATCGTGGATGGCTAATTATGCTCGAGGACGTTGTAAATGTTTGATAATGTTATTGAATTGAGTATATGTATTGATTTTGCCGTATGTTCGTATTCGGTATGTTGGGACATTGGACATGAATTGCTGAAATTGGCTAAGTATGGAATTATTACGTACGTTAACAAGGTGAGCTTACGTACATAAGATTGGCATGGTTACGTATGTTAAGTCTAACCTAATACGTACGTAACGAAGGCATAGAACAGGACCGAGTCCTGGCCGGCAGGAGGGACCCAGTGTCGGCAACTTTCGGCGGAGGATGTTGACAGGTGAGTCAACGTACGTGTTACGTACGTAACACGACCATTGTACTGTAGCAAGTCAACTGGTATATTACGTACATTATATGGTTTGGGTTACGTACGTAATGGACTTCACGGAATGAGACAGTGAGTTTTTTACGTACGCTATGGATTTTGGATTACATACGTTAAAGTTGTTACGTACGTTAAGCAAGGACACTTACGTACGTAATTAGAGTGCAGTTTATATATTGAAGTGTTGCATTTCATTTCTCTCATGATCCTTTGAGGTATTTCTCTCCAAAACTCGTCCTTCTTCACTTTTAAGAGTGTTCTAAACACTTCTAACATGATTGTGAGCTTGGAATCATGGAATTAGATCTTGGTTATGGAACTGTTGTTGATTCTGGAAGTGATTTCTTGTGTTATCCATATTCTATGAGGTATGTTGGATATTTCTCCTTTTCATTTCGGAATTTTGATGTTATAGTTGATGAATGATTCGTATGAAGATGATTATGATGTTGTTATTGCGATTCTTGAGGATATATGAGGTTTATGTTGAAGGAAGATGATGATATGCTTTAAATATGTTGATTATGATTATGGAATCATAGAGTTTTTGATGTTCTTGAGGCCATACGATGACTATGATGATTTGATAATTCGTTTAACCGATTTAAGATGGTATTCTAAATCATAGTGATAATAGTGGTTGATTTAGATGAGATGAATCTTGATATGAGGTTGAATTCCGGATTGAATATGTTATGATCATTGTTACCAAGTTGGTTTGATTATTGATATGCTTATTGTTCTAGGTTGATTAACCAATAGGTATAATTGTTTTGCCACGGTGAAAGGCCGTAGATCCCGTCCAGTCGGGGCTGAAGAGCTCGTAGACGAGGGCGATGAGTTCGGTGTTGATTTTGTCATGTTGGTATCCAGGCAAGTGTTTACTTGTTCGATTGTAATGTTTTGATGAGTAATTCCATTTACATTTCATAAGTATTTTATGTTGTATTGCATATTGACGAATGTTTAGTGATGTTCTAAAAGGATTAGAATGCACAATTGATGATTGTTGAGATACTTGGACAATCTTGGGAAGATTGTAGTATTCGGATATTGTTGATGTCATTTTAGATATTCTTGGACTGTGGTATGCATTTCGGAAGGATATCCGGATAGAGGTATGTTTTATGGCAATCGTGCATAGAAGATTGTGTACGGGAAAGTATTCGGTATTGAGGTATTATGTGGTATTATCGTGATATTGGGATTTTGATGAGAAACGTTGGATTACCGGAGGTGGTAAGGTTATTGTTGAGGTTATTATTCTCATGATGCATGGCATGTGAATATTTATGTTTATGTACTTGCGGTTATTTGTCGGGCATTATTGCTGACCCCGTTGTGGGACTTGTTTTTTCAGGTATTGAGGACTTTGATGGTAGCGGTCATGAGGCGAGGATTCCGGACGATACTGGCTATGTTTGTATATATCATTATTCATGTTTATGTATCTTGGACTGTGTTTTTATCTGCTGTGTGAGTTCTTTCAAATGGCTTTCGGCTTTATGCCAACTGAGTTTGATTTCGAAAACTGATTCCCTTAACCGAGTTTTTGGCCTTGATCGTCTTGACAGTAGTTGGGTGTTTTCAAAGGATTTTGTGAGTTTTGGAAAATACTACCATCATCAGCCTTTTTGGGCGTTTTTGTAATTGCTTTTTTAGCCTGGTGGGTTCCGGCTCGGGGCCCACGGCGTATAATACTCCCGTTTGGTTTTGGGGGTGTTACAAATATGGTATCGGAGAACAAGGTTTTGTGATAATCGGGCATGTGTGTTATGTGGCTCTACCAGTGTGGTAGTTGCGTGATTTTTGTGTAGCTGGATTTCTGGCTATTTTGGACTGTGTTGTTTTGGTTCTATGTGATTTTCTGAGTAGTGTCGTGGTGATGTGTGGGTTTGGGGATTGTTGGTGTTTCCGAGACCGACGAGGCAGGGAGTGAACGTCGGTGCTGTGGTCATGTGCAATGTGCCGCTCCAATCGGGAAGTGAACGCCGGTGCGAGGCACGTGCAATGTGCGGCTTTCGATATGGAGTGGAACGCCGGTGATACGTGCATGTGACAAGGAGTGGCTCATGCGCTTTAGGTGAGGAGACACACACACGCATCCCACAAAACTCGACAGTGCTCTAAACTTGTTGTGGTCTTGGCGGAGACCAATCGTTTTCAAATTGTGATTATTCCTGTTTTGGCATTCTTGTTGTGTCGAGATTTTTGAAATGGTGTCATATGCTAGTATCACGGGAGATCTTCGTCTTCACAGACCTGTAAGTATGTTGTTTGTATTATTCGATAATTCTTGGTTATCTTGGTGATTTTGGATTTTCCGTTGAAATGTTGTTTGTGCGAGTGATTGCAAGTTTCGAGGATGAAACTTATTTTTAAGGGGGGTAGAGTGTAATACCCCAATTTTTCGGATATATTTTTCGTTTATATGTTGGATATCGTGGATGGTTAATTATGCTCGAGGACGTTGTGAACATTTGATAATGTTATTGAATTGAGTATATGTATTGATTTTGCCGTATGTTCGTATTCGGTATGTCGGGACATTAGACAGGAATTGCTGAAATTGGCTAAGTATGGAATTGTTACGTACGTTAACAAGGTGAGCTTACGTACGTAAGATTGGCATGGTTACGTACGTTAAGGCTAAGGTAATACGTACATAACGAAGGCATCGGACAGGACCGAGTCCTGGCCGGCAGGCGGGACCCAGTGTCGGCAACTTTCGGCGGAGGATGTTGACAGGTGAGTCAACGTACGTGTTATGTATGTTATACAGGACGTGTTACGTACGTAACATGACCATTGTACTGTAGCAAGTCAACTGGTATATTACGTACGTTATATGGTTTGGGTTACGTACGTAATGGACTTCACGGAATGAGACAGTGAGTTTGTTACGTACGCTATGGATTTTGTATTACGTACGTTAAAGTTGTTACATACGTTAAGCAAGGACACTTACATACCTAATGAGAGTGCAGTTTATATATTGAAGTGTTGCCTTTCATTTCTCTCACGATCCTTTGAGGTATTTCTCTCCAAAACTCGCCCCTCTTCACTTTTAAGAGTGTTCTAAACACTTCTAACATGATTGTGAGCTTGGAATCATGGAATTAGAGCTTGGTTATGGAACTATTGTTGATTCTTGAAGTGATTTCTTGTGTTATCCATATTCTATGAGGTATGTTGGATATTTCTCCTTTTCATTTCGGAATTTTGATGTTATAGTTGATGAATGATTCGTATGAAGATGATTATGATGTTGTTATTGCGATTCTTGAGGATATATGAGGTTTATGTTGAAGAAAGATGATGATATGCTTTGAATATGTTGATTATGATTATGGAATCATAGAGTTTTTGATGTTCTTGAGGCCATATGATGACTATGATGATTTGATAATTCGTTTAACCGATTTAAGATGGTATTCTAAATCATAGTGATGATAGTGGTTGATTTAGATGAGATGAATCTTGATATGAGGTTGAATTCCGTATTGAATATGTTATGATCATTGTTACCAAGTTGGTTCGATTATTGATATGATTATTGTTCTAGGTTGATTAACCAATAGGTATAATCGTTTTGCCGCGGTGAAAGGCCGTAGATTCCGTCCAGTTGGGGCTGAAGAGCTCGTAGACTAGGGCGATGAGTTCGGTGTTCGTTTTGTCATGTTGGTTTCCAGGCAAGTGTTTACTTGTTCGGTTGTAATGTTTTGATGAGTAATTCCATTTAAATTTCATAAGTATTTTATGTTGTATTGCATATTGACGAATGTTCAGTGATGTTCTAAAAGGATTAGAATGCACAGTTGATGATTGTTGAGATACTTGGACAATCTTGGGAAGATTGTAGTATTCGGATATTGTTGATGTCATTTTAGATATTCTTGGACTGTGGTATGCATTTCGGAAGGATATCCGGATAGAGGTATGTTTTATGGCAATCGTACATAGAAGATTGTGTACGGGAAAGTATTCGGTATTGAGGTATTATGTGGTATTATCGTGATATTGGGATTTTGATGAGAATCGTTGGATTACCGGAGGTGGTAAGGTTATCGTTGAGGTTATTATTCTCATGATGCATGGCATGTGAATATTTATGTTTATGTACTTGCGGTTATTTGTCGGGCATTATTGCTGACCCCGTTGTGGGACTTGTTTTTCAGGTATTGAGGACTTTGATGGTAGCGGTCATGAGGCGAGGATTCCGGACGATACTGGCTATGGCATATTGTTGGGGAATCGTGTATTTTGTTTGTGTATATCATTATTGATGTTTATGTACCTTGGACTGTGTTTTTATTCGTTGTGTGAGTTCTTTCAAATGGCTTTCGACTTTATGCCAACTGAGTTTGATTTCGAAAACCGATTCCCTTAACCGAGTTTTTGGCCTTGATCGTCTTGACGGTAGTTGGGTGTTTTCAAAGGATTTTGTGAGTTTTGGAAAATACTACCGTCATCGGCCTTTTTGGGCATTTTTGTAATTGTTTTTTAGCCTGGTGGGTTCCGGCGCAGGGCCCACGACGTGTAATACTCCCGTTTGGTTTTGGGGGTGTTACAACCATCACCACCACCCGGGCCATCGGCTTAGTGCTACTTTTTGTTTTATTTTATTTGTGTTATTCTTCTGACTTCTTTTCTTTTTGGCTTGTTTAGACTGTTTGCGTATTTTTTTTTTCTTGCAATTATGGATTTTGTTTTTATTTATTTAACTTATTTCAACATGGTTTTCTGCTTTTGTTTCAAAGTTCTTATTAGGGATTGCTATGAGGATCAACCGTACCACACGACAGGGGAGTCCTTTTACTTCTATCTTTTCAACACATTGAGGACAATGCTTATTTCTAAAGTGTGGGTGATATCGGAAATATATGAATTTTTAAAAAAAAAAACAATACCTCCAACAGTCAATTTGTAATGTCTTACTACTCACCTCGGGAGACTTGTTTATAAAATTTTGGTGTGGTAAAATGACCATGGGCTAAACTTGAATTCTTAAAAAAATATATATTTGAGAACTTGTGAGCTTTTGAGCCGTTGTTTACTTGCTATCATGCAAAATCTCCTCTGATTGAGTGCGCTATTTATGTTGTGAAACTCTAGAACATGCATTGGTATCTTACTCAAAACTACGAAGTGTGTGCAAAATAGTGAAAGTGATTTTAGGCGATTTTTTTTATTTAGCCTTTCAATCTTTTTCGGCCAACCCCAAAAATTACTAATTTTCTCGTTAACCCAATTGAGCTTATTGCCTATTTTATTGTTAACCACATACTGAGCTTTCCATCGCTATAAATCCTTTGACCCATACTTGAACAGTTAGAAATTATTTTTGACAAGGATGAAGATATTGTGTGGTGACATTGGGTGATATATATTGTTGGTAGTGTTGAAAAATGGAGAAAATATTTACTCTGCTGTTTTTGGGAACTTAGTAACCGGGTGTATTCATGTGACCCATGTTTACATTCGCGTAAAACAGTTACCTTAGATATGAGTATGCATAAAAGCAGCTTGTGTATGTTTTTTATCCTAATAACCGGGTGTATTCATGTGACCCATCGTTTACATTCGCGTAAAACAGATAATAAACAACCCAAATAAAAAAAAGAAAAAAGGGAAAAAGAAAAAAAAATGGTTGATTGAAAAGCAAGAAAAAGAGCTCAGATAAATAAGCATAAGTAAGGGGATTGATAGAAAGCTTAATTAAATAGCTTCTAAAGTGCTTACCAGTTGATAAAACTCGATTCAGAATATTTTCTAATGTTCGGTTTCAAGTCACTTTATCCATATTTCCCTACCCCAACCAAAGAGCCGACATTACAACCTTAAAGTCCTTTTTGATTCACAACGTTACACACACAAGTGTAGAGATAAAAGACGATTTGCACGCCTATGGAAATTTTCACTTCATTAAATAAGCTTGAGCAGAAATATGTCCCATATACACTTGAGAATGAGCGATACACTTATCCGGCGAGTTCTATGAATTCATGCTTTTTATTTAAAAAGGAAACTTTCTTGAGATTTGACAAAATTATAAAAACTTGGTCTAATTTACCCCTTGAGGTGTGGTAAAATTATTGGTACGTTCAATCATACCATATCTGAGGTTTACTTGAGGACAAGCAAATGATTAAGTGTTGGGTATTTGATTAGTGCATAATTGATCTAAAAATTCATATACAAAATATTCCTTTTACGGGCATAATCGTACTGATTTGTGATTAAATATACATATTTTACAGATATGTCCAAACATGAGCTAAAAATGGTTATTTTACAGATTACTGACATGAAGCATCAAAAAGGACGGAAAACAAGATCAAATCCAAACGACGGGAATTTTTCAAGGCAAAACGACCATACCACACGGCGCAAAATGGACCGTGTTATGTAGGCCGTTTCACATACGGCGCAACAAGGGCCGTGTCTTGGGCCGTTTCACACACGGCCGGCATTTAGCGTCGTGTCCTCGCGCGTATTCCGGAAGAGACTGAGTCACCACAAAACGGCGCACAACACGGGGCAAACTAGGCCGTTTTTCATCGCCGTTTTCAGGCTGATATTTGTGGAATTTTCCACATTTAGCATCTTGTGAGCTCAACAACTATTAAGAATTCAATGATCTGAAAATCAAGACACGCAAGGAAGATCAAGTGTGAATCAAACACCAAAGACTTGTCAAAGATGCCACAAGTTAAATAATCAATTGTATTCTTGAAAATCACCTATAAAAGGACATCTTCATCCATTGCAAAATCATCTCCTCTTCTTGCAAAGAAACTCCCCTTTCTTTTAGCAAGATATTTCTCCTTTGAACTCTCACTTTACTTTGTATTTCATTTTTAGTTTAAAGTTTTTCTTTCATTTAGTTTGTAATTGAAAAGTGCTTGATCAATAAGCACTTAGTATTTTACTTTCAATTTTTGTAAGCTTGTAACCTTTAAACAAGTTTGAAGTTATATTTTGAAGTTTGTTTCTTGCACTTTGATTCATCATATTCAAATAAGTTTTATCTATTGTCATTAAGTTCTAGTAATTAAAAGTTTTTATATATATATATATATATATATATTACGTATATCAATTATTTCTATTATAATTTTAGTTTGTATAAACCAATGAGTAGCTAATCTTTCTTCCTAGGGGAAGGGGGATTTCTATTAGGTTATATATTGAGTATTTGATTGATTTACACTATTTTGATTAGAAAGGACTAATTGGTTTAAATAGAGATTGATCATATCCTATTTCTACTAATGAAACCTCCTTGATTGATTGTTGAGTGAATTGGAAACATATCTTTTCAATCTATCAAGTGTTAATCTTGTTATCAACATCTTAAGATTGCGAAAGTGGTTAAAACACCCTTGAATACGAAAGTTATGAGGTGAAAAGTTGATTACTCGATAAACATTCATTTTTCTTTTATATCCGTTTAAATCAATTCCTATACTTAATTAAAAACCTAATTTAATGAACCCGTAATCCCCTAGATTTTATAAATTCCCAACTCATTTTAATTCTATTCAAATAGTCTAGTTAAAAATAGTCTAATATAAATAGTCTAATAAAAATAGTCTTATTAAAGTAGTTTGGTTTTAAAATAGTGCATTTAATTTAGTTAATATTTAAAAACCCAATAATCTATTTTAGAATATTTTAGTATTTATTTCTCGCAATTTGTAACAAAATATTATACGAAGCCCTGTTGAGCAATCCTCGAGAGAAAAGACCTTGGTAGAACTTACCACAAACTACTTCTACCTCGTATATATTTGCGAGCGACTCAAAAACTCCTATTTTTAGGATAAGTTTTTGACCGATCATTCATGCTACCCCTTATTCCATTTGTCTGGGGTCTAGCAAGTTGTAAAAAGACTTGAAACAAAATTACTGGTGGAGTAATATGAAGCGAGAAGTCGCAGAAATTGTTCGAGGTGTTTAACCTGTCAGCAAGTCAAGATTGAACATCAGCGACCGGCGGTTATGTTGAAACCTCTCCCTATTCCCGAGTGGAAGTGAGAAGATATTTCTATGGACTTCATCACAAGTTTACCAACGAGTCGTTGTGGTATGAATACAATTTGGGTAATTGTGGACCGTTTAACGAAGTCAGCTCATATCCTGGAGATTAAGGATATGTGGGGTCCCGAGGGACTTGCCCAGTTGTTCATTAAAGAGATAGTAAGATTGTGCAGTACTCCTAAGAGTATCATTTCGGATCGTGACGGGCGATTCGTGTCATATTTTTGGAAATCAGTTCATCGTGCTATGGGAACTCAGCTTAATCTCAGCACAGCTTTTCATCCTCAGTCTGACGGACAATCAGAGAGAACTATTCAGACGTTGGAGGACATGTTGAGAGCATGTGTTCTCGATTAGAAGGACGATTGGGAAGCCCAACTACCGTTGATCGAATTCACGTATAACAACAGTTGGCATGCTTCGATTAAGATGGCACCTTACGAGGCCTTGTACGGTCGTCGTTGTCGATCTTCCTTGTGTTGGGATGACTTATCAGAATCAAACGACACCGAGCCCGATATGCTTATAGCCGCCCGCGAGAAGGTAGCTTTGAGCAGGAGTCGTTTGTTGACCGCTCAGAGTCGACCGAGATCTTATGCAGATAATCGTCGTCGACCATTAGAGTTCGAGGCAGGTGACCATGTTTTGATCAAGGTATCCCTGAGTCGAGGTATCTTCCATTTCGGGAAGTGGGGAAAGTTGAGTCCGATATTCATTGGACCATTTGGGGTTTTGGATCGAGTAGGCAGTCTGGCTTATCGATTGGACTTACCTCCGGCGTTGAGCCGAATTCATAATGTGTTTCACGTCTCCCAATTGCGGAAGTATATTGCCGACTCGAGTGACATACTTTAGTTCGACGAAATCGAGATTGCGGATGATCATTCGTATGAGGAGCATCCTATACGAGTTTTAGAGCGGCGAATCAAACAATTGAGGAACAAGACGATTCCTTTGGTTATAATTCAGTGGTCTAGACATAGAGTGGAAGAGGCTACTTGGGAAAACGAGGATAGTATGCGGGAGAGTTATCCCGAATTGTTCGACCCTTAGTTTTGAGGACGAAACTCTTTTTAAGGGGGGGAGTATGTAATACCCGGTTGTAAATTCATTAATTATCATTCAGTATATTGTCACTCAGTAAAATATTCGCTCAGTAATAATCATTCATCATTCACATTCATTCACTGTATTCACCGTTCAGAGTAATCTGTATCGTGTATCAGTCATTATTCATCATTCAACCCTGTTGGAAATCGGGCCGAGCTTATCTTCATTGTCACCTTTGTAGTGGGCTATGTGTGAGGAGTATCGCACGCTACGTACTCTCTTTAGCGCGTGCTAATTGATTACGAGTAGCGCACGCTACCTCTCAGCTTTAGCGCACGCTAATGTGGTTCAGACAGACAGTCCAGAAGGCACTGGACTGAAAGTGAGTTGTAGTAGCGCACGCTACAAATGCTATGTAGCGCACGCTAGTGGGTATGGATAGCGCACGCTAGGAATCAGTGTTGCGTGCATTAAGATCCGTTCAGGCAGAGTCCAGTGGGTACTGGACTGGAAACGAAATAATTACTATTGCACGCTATGAGTGAATTTTAGCGTACGCTAAATGTGGTAGTAGCGCACGCTGTGTAATGGGTGTAGCGCATGCTAACGCGCGCAAGGCAGGAGGACAGTAGGTTCTGGACTCCGGTATTCGGGGCATTAACCATCAGGTAGCGCACGCTAACACAAGGTAAACGCACGCTAAGTAGAGGCGTTAGCGCATGCTACCAAGGTACGTAGCACACGCTAACATTGCAGTCAGAGGGTACTGGACTACCCGGTACACCCGTTAGCGCACGCTAAGCACAAGAGCTAGCGCACGCTAAACTGGGATTGCTATAAATAGGGCAGTCCGGCCCAGATTTATCATTTTCACTTCTCTCTTCCTCCTCCCGTCAGTTTTGGGCGATTTTGGACATTGGTGAAGTGTTCTTCGAGCTGGAGTTATCTACCATCATTTGCAAGCTCCTAGTTCGAATTAATCATCATCTAATCCTCTCCAACACACCCAATCAAGGTAATTAATTCTTGAATATAGAATTTCGGGATTTGGGTGTTTTGCTTTCGATCTCTTCGTGTTAGCTCGATATTATGTTGGAAATGTTAGATATGGATTATCTACCTTGGATACATGTATTTCTAGGGATTTATTGGTGTATATTTTGGAATTGATGAATATTTGAGGATTTATTCAAGAACCCTTAAGGGTTGACTTTGGTTTTTGGGGGTTTTCGATTAGTTGTTGTCGTAACCTCGATTGAAGTATTCCTATTGGATTATTGATGCCATTGATATCATTTTGTTGGTTTGAATCAATCATTTGGAAGTTGGTTTCGATAATTTGGGATTGGTTGTAACTAACGGGAAGGATGTTTACAACGTATTCGTTAGAATGCCCCAAGGAGTTTGATCATCGTTGTATCGACTTTTGAGTTAGTCGTGTATCATTGCTTGATATGTGTATTGAGCGGTTGTTGGTAATTATTGTTATTCAAGGTTGTTCGAGCGACCAACATCTCTTTTAGGACGTTGTTCGAGGAAGGACATTCTTCACCGGTGTTGTGTAAGTTAATTCTTACTCGGTTAAAAGGATATTCATTCCTTTCATTGTTGTTCATTCATAATCATAATTCATTCATAATGTATTAACCGTATTGAGACTTGTAATTGTCAATTAATCACTTCATTCACGAGGAACGACGGTTCCAATCATTTCATTGAGCTATCATTCATTTCACCATCATTTCATCTCAGTGAGTCATTCTTGACTTTGTCGGATTGTTATTCATTATTATTCTTCATGGTCATTTCTTGTCCATATGACCTCCTGGGTTCATATTGCGTGGCCAGGTGGGGATGTGTGGAATTTTTAGTCGGGCACGTGATGATCATGTGTTGGGTTCACCGACACATTGGACTGTGCACATGGTAATGTACCTCCGTGAGACTAATTAGGTATAAGGACGGGTGTGTCTGGACACTCGTCTTGTGCACATGCACATACCATTACTGGCGTACTATGATGCCTCTCTTCAGCGTCATTTCATAATTAAGATATATCATGATTGTGTTTATTCAACTCTTGAGGATTGTTGTTCTGTGTAACTGACCCCGTTGGGGATATTTTTTTCAGGTCACAACAAGGCAAAGGCACGGGAAGAGCATGTTGACGGCGAGGAGTCCCAGTAATACTAGTAGGGGGCCCCAGTCCTTTTCAGTCATTCGTATTTTCTTCATTTTATTTCCGCTGTAGACTTCCGTTTGAATACTCATTTTATTCAGTGTTGTATATTTTATCTTCATATAAAATATACATGTATTCTGTATGATCTTGGGTGTGTTGTAATAAAAATCCTCATCGGAGTAATTGATGATATAATGTAGTTCGGTACTACAATTATATTATTTAAGTCATTGATTTTCATTCGCCTGGTGGGTCCCTATCGGGGGTTCACGGCACTGCAATGTTCGCCTAGTTTGGGGGTGTTACAATGTTGATGGTATTCTCAGTTATTGTTGATCCTTTGTTGGTCGTATTGGAGTTATCATGTCGATGATATTCTCGGTCGATGTTTTGGTTGATTTGGTTATTGATCGTATGAGCATTCGGACTGCACGTTGATGTTTCGGGACTTGTTATTATTGTTTTGTGGTAGTTGATCTACAGTTATATTTTGTGTTACTGGATTCTATCCAGACTGAGATTTGACGGTGCAATCCGACGGACAGGATTTGACACAGATGGTTCATTTCACACTTATGAGTTATGATGATGTTTTGAGGATACTTGGTATTGTTTGAATACAGTACATATGATTGTTGTTGAGTTCATTTCGTCATTTGAAAATACGAAATGTGGATTATGGTAAGGATTGATTTGGTATGGGTTGCTATGGGTTGGTAAGGTTATGACGGTAAGATTACGTTGGTAGTATTCTTACAGTATTATTACATTGGTATGTAATTATTTATGATGATGTGATCTTTATTATTGTTGAGTATTGTGGCTGACCCCATCGTGGGCTTTATTTTTAGGTACTCAGAGATCGATCTAGTAGCGGTCGTGAAGGGATGAGCTTCCCGGGTGATACCGCCGTGGGCATGTATTTGAGTATTGAGTATTCCTTTCTAGTTGTTTTATTTCCACTCCAAATGTATATTTTGAATTGTCTTTTTTCCGATGCGTGTGTATTTAAAATGGCTTTTTGGTATTTTGCAAACTAGGGTTATTTCGTTAAACCCTTTTTCCTAAACTATTTTTTCGGTACGTTTAAGTGGTGGCTTAGCATACATTTTGAAATTGTCGAGATTTGGGATTTCGTCTTGTATTTTCAAATAGTATTTGATGATGGTATTTGAGAACTATGTTTTGGTAAATATTTTGGGTATTTAAATTATTACCTTCATCGGCCTTTTGGCGTTTTTAAACATTTTTGAAATGGTTTTTAGCCTGGTGGGTTCCACGCGGGACCCACGGCGCTGTAATATCCCAGATGGTTTTGGGCGCATTACAGAAGATGGTATCGGAGCTTGGGTTTTGTGAAACCCGGGCGTGTGTGTTCTGTGGCTCTACCAGTACGGTAGTAGCGTGACTTTTGAAAATAATTTTTCTGACTTTTGAGTCAAACCGATTTTTGGAGGTTCTAAAATTTTGAGATCTTTTCAAATTGCTAGTTGTGATATTGGTGTGTGTTAGTTGTGTTGAGACTTCATATGGGAGTCGTGTGCTAGTATCACGAGAGATCATCGGCTTCACACACCTGTAAGTATGTTGGTTTGGTTATTCGCTTGTGGCGACGATTGATTGCTTTTGTGATGATGGAAATTTTTGGTTGATATGTTGTTTGTGACAGGATTGCAAGTATCGAGGACAAAACTTATTTTAAGGGGGGTAGTATGTAATACCCGAATTTTCAGTATAAATTTTTCGCGTTATTTTAAATGAGATAAATTGTATAGCTTGGTGAGTATACAGTATAGATAAAATAAATTGAAGACTGAGACAGCTGTATTTGTATAATTGTCGTACTTGGTCGACAATTGTATATGAAGATATCGTGTATCAGAGGTATCGTATGAGAATATTTTTGGGAGGATTATGTGTATTGAGTATGCCATATGTTCGTATTCTGTATGTCGAGACGTTGGATAAAAATAGCTGAAAATGGCTAAGTACAACCACGATAGCGCCCGCTACAATGTATACTTAACGTACGCTAATGCATAAGGATTACATACGTTAAGAAGGATAGTTAACGTACGTAATGTGCACAGCTATTACGTATGTTAAGTGGATGAGTTAACGTACGTAAAGTTCGTATCAGGCAGGATCCGAGATATGATCGACAGGTGGGCCCGCGGTCGGCAGATTTTGGCTCGGATGTGGACGGGTGAGTCAACTACGATTACGACGTTATGCCCGGAGTGTTACGACGTAATATGAGTATGTATTGTAGAAATTCAACGATTTATGACGTATGTTATGGAGAAAGGGTTACGTCCGTAAGGATTTGAACGAATTGAGACATTTGCCTCTGGGTCGGCATTACGACGCTATCAAGGATAGATAACGACGTAAATGGTTGTTACGCACGTTAACTATGGCATGTTACGACGTAACGAAATGGAAGTTATTATATGTGGATGCCCGTCACTTCATTTTTTCAGAATTTCATTTAATTTCTTTCGCCCTTCAACACTCAGAGATGAATGCTAGCTCTTCTAAGTCGACTTTGAGCTTAAGGGCTTGGATTTGGAGCTTGAGATGAGAAGCTATTGATGATTCTTGAGGTGGTTACTTGTGTATTTCATTTCCTAAGAGGTATGTTGGATAATCCTCTCTTTAAATTAGGATTTTTGATGTTATTGTTGATGATTAGTTCGTATGATGATAGTTTATGGAGTTGTTGTGATGATTCTTGGTATTTATGGGAATTTTGTTAAGGAGGATGATGATATGATGATACGTTTTTGATTATGTTGGTTATGATTATGGAATCATAGTGTTCTTGTTGTTCTTGGTAGAATTGTTGCGATTCTTGATCTTATAGGAGATTTAAAGGAATTGTGATAAGAGATTTCGGATGTTAATTAAGATTCTTCCTATTGTGAGGATTGCGATTCATTTAAATCGAGGAAAAATGGATTTCTGGATTATGTTGATTTCGTATGAATCATGATATGAGGTTGATTCCAAATTAAGTATGATGCAATCCTTATTGGTTTGATTGATGATATTTTTCTTCGTATGATGATGGTTATAGTGGTGTTATTGTTATTCTTGAGGTTACGTGAATTGTATACTGGAGAATATGATAATATACATCTTGAATTATGAATGAGAAATTGTTTAAGATGTTAAGACACATCGGATTATGTCATCTTGTGGTTTCAGGATAATTCGTGTTCCTAAGGAACTCTTGAATCATGTGATAAGATGAGAATATTTAAGAGACCTAAGTTATGTGTTTTGATATAATATTCGTATAGGAATACGAATATGATTACGGGTTTCATAAGATTATTATTCACCTTTGAGTTTGGAAGTTCATACGTATTGAACAAGTGTTCAAATCGAATGATTGAGTTATTTGAAACCCTTGGAATATGATTATAAATAATGTAGAATTAATTGGATTGTCCGGATTGATGATGATAATCGGTAATCGTTTTTTATTATGAATTTACAAGGAGGAAACTCGTATTCGTATTTAAGATCGAATTTGGAATCGGTAATGTTTAGACCCTTGTTATTGGTTTAAATTGATTGTTGATATGATTATCGGATTGTGAAATTGTATTATGGTTGATTGATTGGTTGTTGGATTTGTGTTTAATCGAGATATTGTAGAACCGCTGGGTTTATTGATCGGTTATATTGATTATCGAGTTGCAGCTGGTATTGTAGATATGAGTTCGTATTTGTTTGAGTTGTATTGTTCGGTTTTGTATGATCGAGGTATTGTTGCACCGTTGAGTTTGATTGGTTGGCTATGTCGGTTATTGATTGTTATCGGATTGTTGTTGATTACTTCAATAGGTTGAGATGTTTGATCGTGGATTATGACAGTTGTGTTGCGGTTGAGGTTGAAGAGTTCGTCGATAGCTTTTGGTCGGGGCTGAGGAGCTCATAGACGAAGGCAATGGATTTTGGTAACAGATTCGTGGTATCGAGGCAAGTTTATACTTGTTCAGTTTATACTACTTAATGAATGGTTTCACTTTCGTTTCATTTATAATTCATATAGCAATGTTGTTATAAATGTAAATTGTCGGGATGATGGTTTGTATATCGTTCTCTAGTTTGGATTAAATCATAATGTATATGATTTAACTGTGTTCAAGAAAGACGTGAGTTATCTTTGGTCAAAGATATGGAATATCGGATATCGAGGATAGTTATCGTGTCGAAATTGATGTCGGGATGGTGGTTTATTGAAATTAATGAAGTGTACCTCATTCGAGATTATTGGTATAACTGTATATTCGTTCAGGGATGTTGTTCGTGGAAAGAATATTGTCTTCGGCTTTGAGGTAATTTAAGTATTGTTCAATTATGAAGATAATTATTATGTCGAGTTGTTGTATGTGTTGTACTTTGAGATTTCGTATATTGAGATTCGTATTGGTTGCTCGTTGAGGGATGTGGATCCCAGGACTATTGTTTGGTATTAATGGTTGTGTTTATCGCTCGTTGAGGGATGATGATCCCAGGGCTGTAGTGTTGAGGTTGTTGATCATGTTGATCATTCTTCGGGGATTGTGATCCCAGGAGGATTGTTTCGGATATTGTCGATCGTGTTGATCTTTCATTATCCGTGTGTCTTTGTTCACTTCCGTGAGTCTTTTGATCCTTATTGGATATGTGATTATTTGAGTTTCGTTGTCATGTTGCATCGTGACATATCTGGAGTCATATCTGCGCGCCGATTGGTTATTGTGTAGGATTTTTAGCTGGGCACACGATGGTCATGTGTTAATATTTCCACATTGGACCGTGCACACTAGACGTAGTTCGTGAGGCTAATTAGGTACATGTCCCACGTATATCCTGGATTCCGTATACGGGGTGGACATGTGCACAGACACATTTCTGGATCGGGCGTACTGTGACTTCCATCTTTTAGCCATATTTTTTGGTCGTTCATCCTCCTTTTATGGTTGGGTATGTTCGACGGTTTGCAACTGGTTGCCCGAGGGGTATGTTCGATAGTCGGGGTTATTTCTTTGAGATCCATTATTGTTGATCGTTTGGAGTTTACCTTGTTGATGGTATTCTCGATCGTTGTTGATCTTTTGTTGATCGTTTGGAGTTTACCTTGTTGAGGGTATTCTCGGTTATTGTTGATCCTTTATTGGTCGTATTGGAGTTATCATTTCGATGATATTCTCGGTCGATGTTTTGGTTGATTTGGTTATTGATCGTATGAGCATTCGGACTGCACGTTGATGTTTCGGGACTTGTTATTATTGTTTTGTGGTAGTTGATCTACAGTTATATCGTGTGTTATTGGATTCTTTCCAGACTGAGATTGATCTACAGTTATATCGTGTGTTATTGGATTCTTTCCAGACTGAGATTTGACGGTGCAATCCGACGGACAGGATTTGACACAGATGGTTCATTTCACACTTATGAGTTATGATGATGTTTTGAGGATACTTGGTATTGTTTGAATATAGTACATATGATTGTTGTTGAGTTCATTTTGTCATTTGAAAATACGAAATATGGATTATGGTAAGGATTGATTTGGTATGGGTTGCTATGGGTTGGTAAGGTTATGACGGTAAGATTACGTTGGTAGTATTCTTACAGTATTATTACATTGGTATGTAATTATTTATGATGATGTGATCATTATTATTGTTGAGTATTGTGGCTGACCCCATCGTGGGCTTTATTTTTAGGTACTCAGAGATCGAGCTAGTAGCGGTCGTGAAGGGATGAGCTTCCCGGGTGATACTGGCTGTGGCATGTATTTGAGTATTGAGTATTCCTTTCTGGTTGTTTTATTTCCACTGCAAATGTATATTTTGAACTGTGTATTTTTTCCGCTGCGTGTGTATTTAAAATGGCTTTTTGGTATTTTGCAAACTTGGGTTATTTCGTTAAACCCTTTTTCCTAAACTATTTTGTCGGTACGTTTAAGTGGTGGCTTAGCGTACATTTTGAAATTGTCGAGATTTGGCATTTCGCCTTGTATTTTCAAATAGTATTTGATGATGGTATTTGAGAACTATGTTTTGGTAAATATTTTGGGTATTTAAATTATTACCGTCATCGGCCTTTTGGCGTTTTTAAACATTTTTGAAATGGTTTTTAGCCTGGTGGGTTCCACGCGGGACCCACGGCGCTGTAATATCCCAGATGGTTTTGGGCGCATTACAGAAGATGGTATCGGAGCTTGGGTTTTGTGAAACCCGGGCGTGTGTGTTCTGTGGCTCTACCAGTACGGTAGTAGCGTGACTTTTGAAAATGATTTTTCTGACTTTTGAGTCAAACCGATTTTTGGAGGTTCTAAAATTTTTGAGATCTTTTCAAATTGCTAGTTGTGATATTGGTGTGTGTTGGTTGTGTTGAGACTTCATATGGGAGTCGTGTGCTAGTATCACGAGAGATCATCGGCTTCACACACCTGTAAGTATGTTGGTTTGGTTATTCGCTTGTGGCGACGATTGATTGCTTTTGTGATGATGGAAATTTTTGGTTGATATGTTGTTTGTGACAGGATTGCAAGTATCGATGACAAAACTTATTTTAAGGGGGGTAGTATGTAATACCCGAATTTTCAGTATAAATTTTTCGCGTTATTTTAAATGAGATAAATTGTATAGCTTGGTGACTATACAGTATAGATAAAATAAATTGAAGAATGAGACAGCTGTATTTGTATAATTGTCGTACTTGGTCGACAATTGTATATGAAGATATCGTGTATCAGAGGTATCGTATGAGAATATTTTTGGGAGGATTATGTGTATTGAGTATGCCATATGTTCGTATTCTGTATGTCGAGACGTTGGATAAAAATAGCTGAAAATGGCTAAGTACAACCACGATAGCGCCCGCTACAATGTATACTTAACGTACGCTAATGCATAAGGATTACATACATTAAGAAGGATAGTTAACGTTCGTAAGGTGCACAGCTATTACGTATGTTAAGTGGATGAGTTAACGTACGTAAAGTTCGTATCAGGCAGGATCCGAGATATGATCGACAGGTGGGCCCGCGGTCGGCAGATTTCGGCGCGGATGTGGACGGGTGAGTCAACTACGTATTACGTACGTTATGCCTGGAGTGTTACGTACGTAATATGAGTATGTACTGTAGAAATTCAACGTACGTATGACGTATGTTATGGAGAAAGGGTTACGTCCGTAAGGATTTGAACGAATTGAGACAGTTGCCTCTGGGTCGGCATTACGTACGCTATCAAGGATAGATAACGTACGTAAATGGTTGTTACGTACGTTAACTATGGCATGTTACGTACGTAACGAGCTGGAAGTTATTATATGTGGATGCCCGTCACTTCATTTTTTCAGAATTTCATTTAATTTCTTTCGCCCTTCAACACTCAGAGATGAATGCTAGCTCTTCTAAGTCGACTTTGAGCTTAAGGGCTTGGATTTGGAGCTTGAGATGAGAAGCTATTGATGATTCTTGAGGTGGTTACTTGTGTATTTCATTTCCTAAGAGGTATGTTGGATAATCCTCTCTTTAAATTAGGATTTTTGATGTTGTTGTTTATGATTAGTTCGTATGATGATAGTTTATGGAGTTGTTGTGATGATTCTTGGTATTTATGAGAATTTTGTTAAGGAGGATGATGATATGATGATACATCTTTGATTATGTTGGTTATGATTATGGAATCATAGTGTTCTTGATGTTCTTGGTAGAATTGTTGCGATTCTTGATGTTATAGGAGATTTAATGGAATTGTGATAAGAGATTTCAGATGTTAATTAAGATTCTTTCTATTGTGAGGATTGCGATTCGTTTAAATCGAGGAAAAATGGATTTTTGGATTATGTTGATTTCGTATGAATCATGATATGAGGTCGATTCCAAATTAAGTATGATGCAATCCTTATTGGTTTGATTGATGATATTTTTCTTCGTATGATGATGGTTATAGTGGTGTTATTGTTATTCTTGAGGTTACGTGAATTGTATACTGGAGAATATGATAATATACATCTTGAATTATGAATGAGAAATTGTTTAAGATGTTAAGACACATCGGATTATGTCATCTTGTGGATTATGAATGTGGTTTCAGGATAATTCGTGTTCCTAAGGAACTCTTGAATCATGTGATAAGATGAGAATATTTAAGAGACCTAAGTTATGTGTTTTGATATAATATTCGTATAGGTATACGAATATGATTACGGGTTTGATAAGATTATTATTCACCTTTGAGTTTGGAAGTTCATACGTATTGAACAAGTGTTCAAATCGAATGATTGAGTTATTTGAAACCCTTGGAATATGATTATAAATAATGTAGAATTAATTGGATTGTCCGGATTGATGATGATAATCGGTACTCGTTTTTTATTATGAATTTACAAGGAGGAAACTCGTATTCGTATTTAAGATCGAATTTGGAATCGGTAATGTTTAGACCCTTGTTATTGGTTTAAATTGATTGTTGATATGATTATCGGATTGTGAAATTGTATTATGGTTGATTGATTGGTTGTTGGATTTGTGTTTAATCGAGATATTGTAGAACCGTTGGGTTTATTGATCGGTTATATTGATTATCGAGTTGCAGCTGGTATTGTAGATATGAGTTCGTATTTGTTTGAGTTGTATTGTTCGGTTTTGTATGATCGAGGTATTGTTGGACCGTTGAGTTTGATTGGTTGGCTAGGTCGGTTATTGATTGTTATCGGATTGTTGTTGATTACTTCAATAGGTTGAGATGTTTGATCGTGGATTATGACAGTTGTGTTGCGGTTGAGGTTGAAGAGTTCGTCGATAGCTTTTGGTCGGGGCTGAGGAGCTCATAGACGAAGGCAATAGATTTTGGTAACGGATTCGTGGTATCGAGGCAAGTTTATACTTATTCAGTTTATAATACTTAATGAATGGTTTCACTTTCGTTTCATTTATAATTCATATAGCAATGTTGTTATAAATGTAAATTGTCGGGATGATGGTTTGTATATCGTTCTCTAGTTTGGATTAAATCATAATGTATATGATTTAATTGTGTTCAAGAAAGACGTGAGTTATCTTTGGTCAAAGATATGGAATATCGGATATCGAGGATAGTTATCATGTCGAAATTGATGTCGGGATGGTGGTTTATTGAAATTAATGAAGTGTACCTCATTCGAGATTATTGGTATAACTGTATATTCGTTCAGGGATGTTGTTCGTGGAAAGAATATTGTCTTCGGCTTTGAGGTAATTTAAGTATTGTTCAATTATGAAGATAATTATTATGTCGAGTTGTTGTATGTGTTGTACTTTGAGATTTCGTATATTGAGATTCGTATTGGTTGCTCGTTGAGGGATGTGGATCCCAGGACTATTGTTTGGTATTAATGGTTGTGTTTATCGCTCGTTGAGGGATGATGATCCCAGGGCTGTAGTGTTGAGGTTGTTGATCATGTTGATCATTCTTCGGGGATTGTGATCCCAGGAGGGTTGTTTCGGATATTGTCGGTCGTGTTGATCTTTCATTATCCGTGTGTCTTTGTTCACTTCCGTGAGTCTTTTGATCCTTATTGGATATGTGATTATTTGAGTTTCGTTGTCATGTTGCATCGTGACATATCTGGAGTCATCTCTGCGCGCCGATTGGTTATTGTGTAGGATTTTTAGCTGGGCACACGATGGTCATGTGTTGATATTTCCACATTGGACCGTGCACACTAGACGTAGTTCGTGAGGCTAATTAGGTACATGTCCCACGTATATCCTGGATTCCGTATACGGGGTGGACATGTGCACAGACACATTTCTGGATCGGGCGTACTGTGACTTCCATCTTTTAGCCATATTTTTTGGTCGTTCATCCTCCTTTTATGGTTGGGTATGTTCGACGGTTTGCGACTGGTTGTTCATACGCCCGAGGGGTATGTTTGATAGTCGGGGTTATTTCTTTGAGATCCATTATTGTTGATCGTTTGGAGTTTACCTTGTTGATGGTATTCTCGATCGTTGTTGATCCTTTGTTGATCGTTTGGAGTTTACCTTGTTGAGGGTATTCTCGGTTATTGTTGATCCTTTGTTGGTCGTATTGGAGTTATCATGTCGATGATATTCTCGGTCGATGTTTTGGTTGATTTGGTTATTGATCGTATGAGCATTCGGACTGCACGTTGATGTTTCGGGACTTGTTATTATTGTTTTGTGGTAGTTGATCTACAGTTATATTTTGTGTTACTGGATTCTATCCAGACTGAGATTTGACGGTGCAATCCGACGGACAGGATTTGACACAGATGGTTCATTTCACACTTATGAGTTATGATGATGTTTTGAGGATACTTGGTATTGTTTGAATACAGTACATATGATTGTTGTTGAGTTCATTTCGTCATTTGAAAATACGAAATGTGGATTATGGTAAGGATTGATTTGGTATGGGTTGCTATGGGTTGGTAAGGTTATGACGGTAAGATTACGTTGGTAGTATTCTTACAGTATTATTACATTGGTATGTAATTATTTATGATGATGTGATCTTTATTATTGTTGAGTATTGTGGCTGACCCCATCGTGGGCTTTATTTTTAGGTACTCAGAGATCGATCTAGTAGCGGTCGTGAAGGGATGAGCTTCCCGGGTGATACTGGCTGTGGCATGTATTTGAGTATTGAGTATTCCTTTCTAGTTGTTTTATTTCCACTCCAAATGTATATTTTGAATTGTCTTTTTTCCGATGCGTGTGTATTTAAAATGGCTTTTTGGTATTTTGCAAACTAGGGTTATTTCGTTAAACCCTTTTTCCTAAACTATTTTTTCGGTACGTTTAAGTGGTGGCTTAGCATACATTTTGAAATTGTCGAGATTTGGGATTTCGTCTTGTATTTTCAAATAGTATTTGATGATGGTATTTGAGAACTATGTTTTGGTAAATATTTTGGGTATTTAAATTATTACCTTCATCGGCCTTTTGGCGTTTTTAAACATTTTTGAAATGGTTTTTAGCCTGGTGGGTTCCACGCGGGACCCACGGCGCTGTAATATCCCAGATGGTTTTGGGCGCATTACAGAAGATGGTATCGGAGCTTGGGTTTTGTGAAACCCGGGCGTGTGTGTTCTGTGGCTCTACCAGTACGGTAGTAGCGTGACTTTTGAAAATAATTTTTCTGACTTTTGAGTCAAACCGATTTTTGGAGGTTCTAAAATTTTTGAGATCTTTTCAAATTGCTAGTTGTGATATTGGTGTGTGTTAGTTGTGTTGAGACTTCATATGGGAGTCGTGTGCTAGTATCACGAGAGATCATCGGCTTCACACACCTGTAAGTATGTTGGTTTGGTTATTCGCTTGTGGCGACGATTGATTGCTTTTGTGATGATGGAAATTTTTGGTTGATATGTTGTTTGTGACAGGATTGCAAGTATCGAGGACAAAACTTATTTTAAGGGGGGTAGTATGTAATACCCGAATTTTCAGTATAAATTTTTCGCGTTATTTTAAATGAGATAAATTGTATAGCTTGGTGAGTATACAGTATAGATAAAATAAATTGAAGACTGAGACAGCTGTATTTGTATAATTGTCGTACTTGGTCGACAATTGTATATGAAGATATCGTGTATCAGAGGTATCGTATGAGAATATTTTTGGGAGGATTATGTGTATTGAGTATGCCATATGTTCGTATTCTGTATGTCGAGACGTTGGATAAAAATAGCTGAAAATGGCTAAGTACAACCACGATAGCGCCCGCTACAATGTATACTTAACGTACGCTAATGCATAAGGATTACATACGTTAAGAAGGATAGTTAACGTACGTAATGTGCACAGCTATTACGTATGTTAAGTGGATGAGTTAACGTACGTAAAGTTCGTATCAGGCAGGATCCGAGATATGATCGACAGGTGGGCCCGCGGTCGGCAGATTTTGGCGCGGATGTGGACGGGTGAGTCAACTACGTATTACGTACGTTATGCCTGGAGTGTTACGTACGTAATATGAGTATGTACTGTAGAAATTCAACGTACGTATGACGTATGTTATGGAGAAAGGGTTACGTCCGTAAGGATTTGAACGAATTGAGACAGTTGCCTCTGGGTCGGCATTACGTACGCTATCAAGGATAGATAACGTACGTAAATGGTTGTTACGTACGTTAACTATGGCATGTTACGTACGTAACGAGCTGGAAGTTATTATATGTGGATGCCCGTCACTTCATTTTTTCAGAATTTCATTTAATTTCTTTCGCCCTTCAACACTCAGAGATGAATGCTAGCTCTTCTAAGTCGACTTTGAGCTTAAGGGCTTGGATTTGGAGCTTGAGATGAGAAGCTATTAATGATTCTTGAGGTGGTTACTTGTGTATTTCATTTCCTAAGAGGTATGTTGGATAATCCTCTCTTTAAATTCGGATTTTTGATGTTGTTGTTGATGATTAGTTCGTATGATGATAGTTTATGGAGTTGTTGTGATGATTCTTGGTATTTATGGGAATTTTGTTAAGGAGGATGATGATATGATGATACGTCTTTGATTATGTTGGTTATGATTATGGAATCATAGTGTTCTTGATGTTCTTGGTAGTATTGTTGCGATTCTTGATGTTATAGAAGATTTAATGGAATTGTGATAAGAGATTTCAGATGTTAATTAAGATTCTTCCTATTGTAAGGATTGCGATTCGTTTAAATCGAGGAAAAATGTATTTCTGGATTATGTTGATTTCGTATGAATCATGATATGAGGTTGATTCCAAATTAAGAATGATGCAATCCTTATTGGTTTGATTGATGATGTTTTTCTTCGTATGATGATGGTTATAGTGGTGTTATTGGTATTCTTGAGGTTACGTGAATTGTATACTGGAGAATATGATAATATACATCTTGAATTATGAATGAGAAATTGTTTAAGATGTTAAGACACATCGGATTATGTCATCTTGTGGATTATGAATGTGGTTTCGGGATAATTCGTGTTCCTAGCGAACTCTTGAATTATGTGATAAGATGAGAATATTTAAGAGGCGTTGGTGTTTTGGATATGAATATAGAATATTCATATCTAGACCTAAGTTATGTGTTTTGATACAATATTCGTATAGGAAGACAAATATGATTACGGGTTTGATAAGATTATTATTCACCTTTGAGTTTGGAAGTTCATACATATTGAACAAGTGTTCAAATCGAATGATTGAGTTATTTGAAACCCTTGGAATATGATTATAAATAATGTAGAATTAATTGGATTGTCCGGATTAATGATGATAATCGGTAATCGGTTTTTATTATGAATTTACAAGGAGGAAACTCGTATTCGTATTTAAGATCAAATTTGGAATCGGTAATGTTTAGACCCTTGTTATTGGTTTAAATTGATTGTTGATATGATTATCGGATTGTGAAATTGTATTATGGTTGATTGATTGGGTTGTTGGATTTGTGTTTAATCGAGATATTGTAGAACCGTTGGGTTTATTGATCGGTTATATTGATTATCGAGTTGCAGCTGGTATTGTAGATATGAGTTCGTATTTGTTTGAGTTGTATTGTTCGGTTTTGTATGATTGAGGTATTGTTGGACCGTTGAGTTTGATTGGTTGGCTATGTCGGTTATTGATTGTTATCGGATTGTTGTTGATTGATTACTTCAATAGGTTGAGATGTTTGATCATGGATTATGACAGTTGTGTTGCGGTTGAGGTTGAAGAGTTCGTAGATTGCTTTTGGTCAGGGCGAGGAGCTCATAAACGAAGGCAATGGATTTAGGTAACGGATTCGTGGTATCGAGGCAAGTTTATACTTGTTCAGTTTATAATACGTAATGAATGGTTTTGCTTTCGTTTCATTTATAATTCATATAGTAATGTTGTTATAAATGTAAATTGTCGGGATGATGGTTTGTATATCGTTCTCTAGTTTGGATTAAATCATAATGTATATGATTTAATTGTGTTCAAGGAAGACGTGGGTTATCTTTGGTCAAAGATATGGAATATCGGATATCAAGGATAGTTATCGTGTCGAAATTGATGTCGGGATGGTGGTTTATTGAAATTAATGAATTGTACCTCATTCGAGATTATTGGTATAACTGTGTATTCGTTCAGGGATGTTGTTCGTGGAAAGAATATTGTCTTCGGCTTTGACGTAATTTAAGTATTGTTCAATTATGAAGATAATTATTATGTCGAGTTGTTGTATGTGTTGTACTTTGAGGTTTCGCATATTGAGATTCGTATTGGTTGCTCGTTGAGGGATGTGGATCCCAGGACTATTGTTTGGTATTAATGGTTGTGTTTATCGTTCGTTGAGGGATGATGATCCCAGGGCTGTAGTGTTGAGGTTGTTGATCGTGTTGATCATTCTTCGGGGATTGTGATCCTAGGAGGGTTGTTTTGGATATTGTCGGTTGTGTTGATCTTTCATTATCCGTGTGTCTTTGTTCACATCCGTGAGTCTTTTGATCCTTATTGGATATGTGATTATTTGAGTTTCGTTGTCATGTTGCATCGTGACATATCTGGAGTCATATCTGCGCGCCGATTGGTTATTGTGTAGGATTTTTAGCTGGGTACAGTATGGTCATGTGTTTATATTTCCACATTGGACCGTGCACACTAGACGTAGTTCGTGAGGCTAATTAGGTACATGTCCCACGTATATCCTGGATTCCGTATACAGGGTGGACATGTGCACGGACACATTTCTGGATCGGGCGTACTGTGACTTCCATCTTTTAGCCATATTCTTTGGTCGTTCATCCTCCTTTTATGGTTGGGTATGTTCGACGGTTTGCGACTGGTTGTTCATACGCCCGAGGGGTATGTTCGATAGTCGGAGTTATTTCTTTGAGATCCATTATTGTTGATCGTTTGGAGTTTACCTTGTTGATGGTATTCTCGATCATTGTTGATCCTTTGTTGATCGTTTGGAGTTTACCTTGTTGAGGGTATTCTCGGTTATTGTTGATCCTTTGTTGGTCGTATTGGAGTTATCATGTCGATGATATTCTCGGTCGATGTTTTGGTTGATTTGGTTATTGATCGTATGAGCATTCGGACTGCACGTTGATGTTTCGGGACTTGTTATTATTGTTTTGTGGTAGTTGATCTACAGTTATATCGTGTGTTATTGGATTCTATCCAGACTGAGATTTGACGGTGCAATCCGACGGACAGGATTTGACACAGATGGTTCATTTCACACTTATGAGTTATGATGATGTTTTGAGGATACTTGGTATTGTTTGAATACAGTACATATGATTGTTGTTGAGTTCATTTTGTCATTTGAAAATACGAAATGTGGATTATGGTAAGGATTGATTTGGTATGGGTTGCTATGGGTTGGTTGTAATACCCGAGATTTCTGATATGTATTTGGAACTTGTGATATTGTAATCGTTGTACTTGATCTGAGTATTATTCTCCGTATTTCTTAATCCGATGTTGTCGAGCGTATGATTTCATGTATGTGGTTTAAAAATTGTAATTCTGCGCATGTAGCGCACGCTATCGGCTATGTGTAGCGCACGCTAACATGGATTCATAGCGCACGCTACAAAGGAACATTAGCGCACGCTATGCGTGGTCAATTTGATTGAGATGTGCGGTGGGTGAGATCTGGCCAGGGACCCTTGTCGGATTGTGTCGGGATGAACCTGGACGGCTTTCGGGAAAAGCCGAGTCAACGCCTTAGCGCACGCTACAGGCATGTGCATAGCGCGCGCTAAGTGCTGAGTACAGTTAAGTCAGTGAGCCGTTAGCGCACGCTACGAGCAGGGACTAGCGCGCGCTAATAGCCATTTCTTATAAATAGGACAACATCCTATTCGTAATTTCAGTTCTTTCTTCTCCCATAACCGAATTCTTACACTTAGAACATAACTTCCTTCATCCTAAACACTTCATATCAACATCCTAGCTCGTGATTGAAGATCGTATATCGTTGGAGATTGGTGTTCAAGCCTTCGGTGTTGGATTGCTTCGATTTCCTCTGTGTTCTTCACTACTTTGAGGTAGGTGATTCTTCACCGATATTAGTGATGTTCTTAAGGACGTTTGATCATGTTTTGATAGCCAGTTATTTCGTTTATAATCGGTCATCACATGTTAGAAGGATACTTTTGACGTATCGGCACTATATATCGTATGAACCCTTGAACCTTTTTAGTAATTGGACTCCTGGCATTTTCAAACCGATTTGCGATCAGTAGATGGAGATTTTCAAGTTCTTATGCGTTTATATAGAAGGATCGTACGTTTTGAGACTTATATCGGATTGAACTCAGAATATACCTTGAAGATCTAAGATGAACTATGGTGTTGTGATGATTATACGTATCTTTGCATCGCATGGTCATTTAGTACGTATAGAACTTTCACAAACCTTATTAGCATGATATGCTCGAGGATGACTGGTTTTATCACCATAGAATTTATGAGTTCATCACCATTCAATCTAGGTTTTACATGCATGTGTCGCCATGCAAGGTTAGCGCACGCTAACATACGTAAGTTAACGTGCGCTATCGGGGATAAGTTAACGCACGATATGTACGTAACGTACGTTATGATGTTAGCCGAGTCAAACTGTCAGTCCGTGGCTAGCGTACGCTAGGCTTATACGATAGCGTACGCTAACAGGCAGACTTAGCGCACGTTACGTAGAGTACGTAGCGCATGCTAAGCAGTCCACGCAGATTGTTTATTTTGAGCTTTTGGGCCGTAGACCGAATTGTTAGGCCATCGTTCGACTTGAGATGATTTGTATATCATTCCTTTTGTTAAGGTTCGAGCTTGCTACGTTGACCGAAGGAGGCGGCCTTCGAGTGTGTTGAGATCATTGAAGTATTTCGTTCTTGCCATCTTCGAGGCAAGTATCGTAATATATTAATATTGGTATTTTGAGCATGCGTGTGATTATTCATGTTGTTGAACATGAGATTTATTACGTTGATTTGTCATGATATTCGTTATCTAGTGTTTGTATGTTCATGTTGATGAACGTAATGATTTGACATATGTGTATGCATGAGTTGTGTTTGTGTATGTTGTACGATCTATGCTGAGGGCGCTGGATCGGATGTCCACCTCGTGTTGGTCCGACGGGATCATCTTGGGATCTAGGCTGAGGGCACTGGATCATTGGACGGGTTATTTCCACCTCGTGTTGGTCCGACGGGATCATCTTGGGATCTATGCTGAGGGCGCTGGATCATTGGAATACCCATGCTGTGTTAATGGAATCTTGTGGATTCACATTGTCGGATTCCGGTAGCGGAAGTCCGTGTGGTGTATCTTGTTATGTATTGTTGATGCATATTCGAATTGTTTAATATGATACTTGTACTAGCATCGTTTTGCTAACCCCTTCGGGGGTGGACATTTGTTTTGATGTTCAGGTAGCCGAGGAGCAGGGAAACAGCCACAGTACCGACGTGACGACGAAGGGGTTCAGTGATGTTTGTTGTTGTTGGTGATTTGTTTTCTTGTTTTGAGTTCAGTACTCGAGTACGCGTGTCGTATTAAAATTATTTCGATATGGTTGTATAAATTACTCGTTGAACCAGTTGTTCGGTTTTGCAAACTTGAATTTCCGATGATGATGATGTCTTATATTTACCTTTCTTTTAAATTAGCCTTGTAAATCCTTACTTAAAGGGTTTACGGCGCTGTAATTATTCCGAATATCTCGGGGTGTTACAGAATATGGTATCGGAGCTAAGATTTATGGATATCTTGGCAGTCGGGTTTTAAGTTGGGTCTGTTTACGTTATTGATTTACGAGTCGTTCGTAACATCACTGTTCAGCCAAAAGTCGTCATGTGGACCGTGGTTGTAAGCCTCCTAATCTCTTATACTACCGTTTTACTTAATTACTGTTTTGTGAGTATTGACGGACTTTATTTCGAAAACTTTGTCCTGGATATTGAGGAATTGTGTTTACAGTATGTTGAGAGGAGGACGTAGACGCGGACGCGGTCGTGGACGCGGACGGGGTAACATGAGACAGGAGGATTCCGCAACTACCCCGGAATTATCAGCTAGTCGAACCGATTCCCATTCTGGAGGGCAGCAAGGATCAGCGAATGACGACGCAAATCCTAACATGCCGGGAGTGCTTCAACAGGTGGTGGCGCAGATAAACCAGTTCGCCCAGGTAGTCGACCGCATGCAGACGGCAATGGGACAACAGCACCACGAGGATAACCGGGGAGACAGATGGCTTACTGAGGTGGTCAAATTGCACCCGCCAAAATTTGACGGAGCTGCGGAAGCAATTACTTGGGATCACTGGCTCAAGGAGTTAGAGAAGATTTTCGCGGGTCTTAACTGTCCCGAGGACCGGAAGGTTCCCATTGCCCAGTATTTTCTGACTGGGGAGGCCTTTGATTGGTGGGAAGCTATCCGACCCGAGAATCATAATGCGGACCGGACGGAATTCAAATTAATGATGGAAGCACAGTATTGTCCTCGTCCAGTTAGAGAGGCAAAGATCCGAGAGTTTTTCTCACCACAGAGTTCGGAAGCATCTGTGACAGATGTAATCAAAACTTTTAATCATCAGCTGACTTGTGTGCGACACTTGGTCAGAACGGAGGCGGAAAAGATTTTTCATTTCGATATGCGGATGAAGCCGGAGATTCAGCAGTACATGTCCGGATTAGAGTGTACTACGTTGCGACAATATCAAGACAAAGCACTGGCCTACGACATGAAAGAGGCGGCGGTGGAGAAATCAGTGGAGGCAAAGAAGCAGAAGGTGACCGGCGCCTTTTTAGAAAACAAGAGTGGTGGGCCCCGCATGGGCCAGTCTTCCTCTTATTCGGCTAGGAAACCTCCACATCCTTCTAGAGGTGGGAAGAAGTTCCGGACTACATCAGCAGTTCCGGACGCATCAAAGAAATGCTACAATTGTGGTCGAGCAGGACATATTCGACGTGACTGCCCCGCATCTTCTGTGACTTGCTACGACTGTGGACAAGAAGGGCACCGTGCGGCTTTCTGTGGAGTTGCCACTAGATCTTTTGGTACTCGCACTCCAGCGCCAGTTACGAAGGAGACAAGTGTGAACCAGACACAACAGAGTGGATTTCAGCAGCAGAATGTTGGGAAGAGAGAGACATCCAGTGCTGGGTCCGTTCCTCCGCGCCTGTACGAGATGAGGAAATCTGACGATCAGAACACTGCTGTTGCATCAGGTACGATTCAGATCCTTTTGCAACCAATTAGTGTTTTATTCGATTCCGGAGCTATACATTCTTTTGTATCATTGAACTGTGTAAATCGTTTAAAAATCTCGTGCTTATCTGATTGTGAACCATATGTTGTGGGTTTGCCGAGTGGAGAGAGAATTGTGGGAACCCTAGAGGCTAGAGATTTTCCAGTGTCTATAGGAGGGAGAGATTGGCCATCGAGTCTTATTGTAGTTGACATCTACGGTGACGATTTAATTCTCGGAGACGATTGGCTCAACCGTTATGGAGCTATTCTGAATTACCGAGAGAGAGTCATTTCTATCATTGCTGATGACGGATTTGAACACTTATTCCGAGGATGGAGACCAGTAAGCTCGGGAAAATTGATCAAAGCAATGAAAGCAGTGAAATTACTGAAGCAAGGATGTCATGGACTTTGGTGCTACGCCATGAGGAAAGAGGAAGGAGTAGAGCTCTCGTCTATTTCAGTTGTGAATGAGTTCTCAGATGTATTTCCGGACGAACTACCTGGGTTACCTCCGCAGAGAGAAGTGGAATTCACTATTGAATTAGAGCCTGGAGCAGCTCCTATTTCCAGAGCACCATACCGCATGGTGCCAACCGAGATGTATGAACTCAAGAAACAACTGGAGGAATTGTTACAGAAGGGCTATATTCAACCTAGCGTTTCTCCTTGGGGAGCGCCCGTTCTCTTTGTCCGGAAGAAAGACGGATCCCTCCGACTGTGTATTGATTACATGGAGATCAATAAGATGACGATCAAGAATAAGTATCCTCTACCTCGGATCGACGATTTGTTTGATCAACTGCAAGGGGCAATGGTATTCTCGAAGATTGACTTGCGATCAGGATACCATCAGTTGAGGATTAAGGAATCGGATATACCAAAGTCTGCTTTCAGGTCCCGGTACGGGCATTATGAATTCGTAGTGATGCCGTTTGGACTTACCAATGCTCCTGCGGTGTTCATGCAATTGATGAATCGGGTATTCTTGGAATACTTGGATAAATTTGTGGTCGTCTTCATTGACGACATCTTGATATATTCGAGGGACGCAGAGGAGCATGCCGAACATTTACGTGTGGTTTTGAGCACCTTGAGGAAGGAACAGCTGTATGAAAAGCTTTCAAAATGCGAGTTCTGGCTCAGGGAAGTAACTTTCCTTGGACATGTGATATCAGCTGACGGAGTTCAGGTGGACCCGAAGAAAGTCGAAGCAATCTTGGAATGGGAAGCTCCTAATAATGTGAAAGAAGTCTGGAGTTTCCCAGGACTTGCTGGATATTATCGCCGCTTTGTATAGGGATTTTCCAAGATTTCTCGTCCGCTCACTCAGCTGTTACAGAAAACTCAAAAGTTTAAGTGGGATGAGAAATGCCAGGCTGGTTTTGATGAGCTTAAGAAGAGACTGACGACAACACCTATTTTAGCATTGCCAGATGGAACTGATGGATTCATGGTTTACAGCGACGCTTCAAATCGAGTGCAGGATGTGTGTTGATGCAAAAGGATAAGGTAATTGCCTATGCTTCTCGGCAGTTGAAACCGTACGAAGTAAATTACCCGACTCATGATCTGGAGTTAGCAACTGTAGTCTTTGCCTTGAAAATTTGGAGACATTATTTGTACGGCACTCATTGTCAGATCTTTACCGATCATAAGAGCCTCAAGTACATTTTCAGTCAGAAAGAATTAAACATGAGGCAGAGAAGGTGGCTGGAATTGATCATGGATTACGACTTGGAGATTCTCTATCATCCGGGGAAAGCAAACGTAGTAGCCGATGCATTGTGCCGTATACATGTTTATCTTCGAGTGTTGGAAGCACTTACGTCCCAAACCAAGATTCAACGAGAACCGATCCGCGAGGATTGAAGTATGGGCACCAGGAATCCAAGGGCAACTTTATGTGATGGGCCGACTTCATCACTAGTCGAGAGATCAAGTCTAAGCGGTTGAACGATTCTCGATCCTTCGATTATGTGACGAAGTAAAGAAAGGAAAAGCCCGAGATTCGTGTTACAAGACGATGGAGTTCGAGATTTGAGTCGACTTTGCGTTCGATGATGATGATCCGAGACGGACTATTCCGAAGGAAGCTCACAACGCCTTATTCTATTCACCTGCAGCAAAGTAAGATGTATAAGGATTTAAAACAAAACTTCGGTGGGGAATATGAAGAAGGACGTGGCAGTATGTTTCGAGGTGCTTGACTTGTCGGCAAGTTAAGATTGAACATCGACACTGCCGGATGTTAAAGCCGCTTCCGATCCCTGAATGGAAGTGGGAGGACATCTCGATGGATTTCATCACCAGTATGCCAAGGACTAGAACGGGAATGAACATGATTTGGGTTGTAGTTGATCGACTAACCAAGTCGGCTCATTTCCTAGGAATTAAAGATACATGGGGACCCGAGAGATTGGCGCGAGTATTTATTGCAGAGATAGTCAGATTGCATGGGACGCCGAAGACCATTATTTCGGATCGAGATGGTCGCTTCGTGTCGCACTTCTGGAAAGCAGTTCACAGGGCTTTGGGGACTGAGCTCAACTTTAGTACGGCTTATCATCCCCAAACGGACGGTCAGTCCGAAAGGACTATACAAATAGTAGAAGACATGCTTAGAGCTTGTGCATTAGATTGGTCAACTGATTGGGAAGTTCACTTGCCCTTGATCGAGTTCACCTATAATAATAGTTGGCATGCTTCTATTAAGATGGCACCATTTGAAGCTTTGTACGGGAGAAGATGCCGATCACCCCTGTGTTGGGATGATTCTTCGGATTTGATCGGAACGGAACCAGAATTGATTATTCAGACTCAAGAGAAGATAGCTTTGATTCGAGAAAGACTGTTGACTGCCCAGAGTCGACAGAAGTCTTACGCAGACATACGTCGTCGTCCTCTAGAGTTCGACGTTGGGGAACATGTGCTATTGAAGGTGTCTCCTACACGAGGGATTTTCCGTTTTGGTAGGAGAGGCAAGCTTAGTCCCAGATATATCGGACCATTCGAGATCCTCGAGAGGGTTGGATATTTAGCATACAGGTTGGCCTTACCGCCATCGCTGAGTCACGTCCACAATGTGTTTCACGTATCCCAACTGCGGAAGTATGTACCGGACCCCAGTAACGTCATTGATTTCGACGAGATCGAGATAGCTAATGATGGCACCTTCGAAGAGAGACCAATCAAGATACTTGAGAGTCGGATCAAACAATTGAGGAATAAACCAATACACTTGGTTAAAGTACAATGGTCACGACACGGAGTCGAAGAGGACACTTGGGAAACGGAGGACAGTATGAAGGCTAGATATCCAGAGTTGTTTTCATCTTAAGTTTCACGACGAAACTTCTTTTTAGGGAGGAAGGATGTAATACCCGAGATTTCTGATATGTATTTGGAACTTGTGATATTGTAATCGTTGTACTTGATCTGAGTATTATTCTCCGTATTTCTTAATCCGATGTTGTCGAGCGTATGATTTCATGTATGTGGTTTGAAAATTGTAATTCTGCACATGTAGCGCACGCTATCGGCTATGTGTAGCGTACGCTAACATGGACTCAATAGCGCACGCTACAAAGGAACATTAGCGCACGCTATGCGTGGTCAATTTGATTGAGAGGTGCGGGAGGTGAGATCTGGCCGGGGACCCTTGTCGGATTGTGTCGGGATGAACCTGGACGGCTTTCAGGAAAAGCCGAGTCAACGCCTTAGCGCGCGCTACAGGCATGTGCATAGCGCGTGCTAAGTGCTGAGTACAGTTAAGTCAGTGAGCCGTTAGCGCACGCTACGAGCAGGGACTAGCGCGCGCTAATAGCCATTTCTTATAAATAGGACAGCATCCTATTCGTAATTTCAGTTCTTTCTTCTCCCATAACCGAATTCTTACACTTAGAACATAACTTCCTTCATCCTAAACACTTCATATCAACATCCTAGCTCGTGATTGAAGATCGTATATCGTTGGAGATTGGTGTTCAAGCCTTCGGTGTTGGATTACTTCGATTTACTCCGTGTTCTTCACTACTTTGAGGTAGGTGATTCTTCACCTATATTAGTGATGTTCTTAAGGACGTTTGATCATGTTTTGATAGCCAGTTATTTCGTTTATAATCGGTCATCACATGTTAGAAGGATACTTTTGACGTATCGGAACTATATATCGTATGAACCCTTGAACCTTTTTAGTAATTGGACTCCTGGCATTTTCAAACCGATTTGCGATCAGTAGATGGAGATTTTCAAGTTCTTATGCGTTTATATAGAAGGATCGTACGTTTTGAGACTTATATCGGGTTGAACTCAGAATATACCTTGAAGATCTAAGATGAACTATGGTGTTGTGATGATTATACGTATCTTTGCATCGCATGGTCATTTAGTACGTATAGAACTTTCACAAACCTTATTAGCATGATATGCTCGAGGATGACTGGTTTTATCACCATATAATTTATGAGTTCATCACCATTCAATCCAGTTTTCTGTCTGTAGTAATCTGCCATGCAAGGTTAGCGCACGCTAACATACGTAAGTTAACGTGCGCTATCGGGGATAAGTTAACGCACGATACGTACGTAACGTACGTTATGATGTCAGCCGAGTCAAACTGTCAGTCCGTGGCTAGCGTACGCTAGGCTTATACGATAGCGTATGCTAACAGGCAGACTTAGCGCACGTTACGTAGAGTACGTAGCGCACGCTAAGCAGTCCAGGCAGATTGTTTATTTTGAGCTTTTGGGTCGTAGACCGAATTGTTAGGCCATCGTTCGACTTGAGATGATTTGTATATCATTCCTTTTGTTAAGGTTCGAGCTTGCTACGTTGACCGAAGGAGGTGGCCTTCAAGTGTGTTGAGATCATTGAAGTATTTCGTTCTTGCCATCTTCGAGGCAAGTATCGTAATATATTAATATTGGTATTTTGAGCATGCGTGTGATTATTCATGTTGTTGAACATGAGATTTATTACGTTGATTTGTCATGATATTCGTTATCTAGTGTTCGTATGTTCATGTTGATGAACGTAATGATTTGGCATATGTGTATGCATGAGTTGTGTTTGTGTACATTGTACGATCTATGCTGAGGGCGCTGGATCGGATGTCCACCTCGTGTTGGTCCGACGGGATCATCTTGGGATCTAGGCTGAGGGCGCTGGATCATTGGACGGGTTATTTCCACCTCGTGTTGGTCCGACGGGATCATCTTGGGATCTATGCTGAGGGCGCTGGATCATTGGAATACCCATGCTGTGTTAATGGAATCTTGTGGATTCGCATTGTCGATTTCCGGTAGCGGAAGTCCGTGTGGTGTATCTTGTTATGTATTGTTGATGCATATTCGAATTGTTTAATATGATACTTGTACTAGCATCGTTTTGCTAACCCCTTCGGGGGTGGACATTTGTTTTGATGTTCAGGTAGCCGAGGAGCAAGGAAATGATGCACAGCGTGGCGTGACGAAGGGGTTCAGTGATGTTTGTTGTTGTTGGTGATTTGTTTTCTTGTTTTGAGTTCAGTACTCGAGTACGCGTGTCGTATTAAAATTATTTCTATATGGTTGTATAAATTACTCGTTGAACCAGTTGTTCGGTTTTGCAAACTTGAATTTCCGATGATGATGATGTCTTATATTTACCTTTCTTTTAAATTAGCCTTGTAAATCCTTACTTAAAGGGTTTACGGCGCTGTAATTATTCCGAATATCTCGGGGTGTTACATTGGTAAGGTTATGACGGTAAGATTATGTTGGTAGTATTCTTACAGTATTATTACATTGGTATGTAATTATTTATGATGATGTGATCATTATTATTGTTGAGTATTGTGGCTGACCCCATCGTGGGCTTTATTTTTAGGTACTCAGAGATCGAGCTAGTAGCGGTCGTGAAGGGATGAGCTTCCCGGGTGATACTGGCTGTGGCATGTATTTGAGTATTGAATATTCCTTTCTGGTTGTTTTATTTCCACTGCAAATGTATATTTTGAATTGTGTCTTTTTTCCGCTGCGTGTGTATTTAAAATGGCTTTTTGGTATTTTGCAAACTTGGGTTATTTCGTTAAACCCTTTTTCCTAAACTATTTTGTCGGTACGTTTAAGTGGTGGCTTAGCGTACATTTTGAAATTGTCGAGATTTGGCATTTCGCCTTGTATTTTCAAATAGTATTTGATGATGGTATTTGAGAACTATGTTTTGGTAAATATTTTGGGTATTTAAATTATTACCGTCATCGGCCTTTTGGCGTTTTTAAATATTTTTGAAATGGTTTTTAGCCTTGTGGGTTCCATGCGGGACCCACGGCGCTGTAATATCCCAGATGGTTTTGGGCGCATTACAGAAGATGGTATCGGAGCTTGGGTTTTGTGAAACCCGGGCGTGTGTGTTCTGTGGCTCTACCAGTACGGTAGTAGCGTGACTTTTGAAAATGAATTTTCTAACTTTTGAGTCAAACCGATTTTTGGAGGTTCTAAATTTTTTGAGATCTATTCAAATTGCTAGTTGTGATATTGGTTTGTGTTGGTTGTGTTGAGACTTCATATGGGAGTCGTGTGCTAGTATCACGAGAGATCATCGGCTTCACACACCTGTAAGTATGTTGGTTTGGTTATTCGCTTGTGGCGACGATTGATTGCTTTTGTGATGATGGAAATTTTTGGTTGATATGTTGTTTGTGACAGGATTGCAAGTATCGAGGACAAACATTATTTTAAGGAGGGTAGTATGTAATACCCGAATTTTCAGTATAAATTTTTCGCGTTATTTTAAATGAGATAAATTGTATAGCTTGGTGACTATACAGTATAGATAAAATAAATTGAAGACTGAGACAGCTGTATTTGTATAATTGTCGTACTTGGTCGACAATTGTATATGAAGATATCGTGTATCAGAGGTATCGTATGAGAATATTTTTTGGAGGAGTATGTGTATTGAGTATGCCATATGTTCGTTTTCTGTATGTCGAGACGTTGGATAAAAATAGCTGAAAATGGCTAAGTACAACCACGATAGCGCCCGCTACAATGTATACTTAACATACGCTAATACACAAGGATTACATACGTTAAGAAGGATAGTTAACGTACGTAAGGTGCACAGCTATTACGTATGTTAAGTGGATGAGTTAACGTACGTAAAGTTCGTATCAGGCAGGATCCGAGATATGATCGACAGGTGGGCCCGCGGTCGGCAGATTTCGGCGCGGATGTGGACGGGTGAGTCAACTACGTATTACGTACGTTATGCCTGGAGTATTACATACGTAATATGAGTATGTACTGTAGCAAGTCAACATACGTATTACGTACGTTATGGAGAAAGGGTTACGTCCGTAAGGATTTGAACGAATTGAGACAGTTGCCTCTGGGTCGGCATTACGTACGCTATCAAGCATAGATAACGTACGTAAATGGTTGTTACGTACGTTAACTATGGCATGTTACGTACGTAACGAGCTGGAAGTTATTATAAGTGGATGCCCGTCACTTCATTTTTTCAGAATTTCATTTAATTTCTTTCGCCCTTCAACACTCAGAGATGAATGCTAGCTCTTCTAAGTCGACTTTGAGCTTAAGGGCTTGGATTTGGAGCTTGAGATGAGAAGCTATTGATGATTCTTGAGGTGGTTACTTGTGTATTTTATTTCCTAAGAGGTATGTTGGATAATCCTCTCTTTAAATTCGGATTTTTGATGTTGTTGTTGATGATTAGTTCGTATGATGATAGTTTATGGAGTTGTTGTGATAATTCTTGGTATTTATGGGAATTTTGTTAAGGAGGATGATGATATGATGATACGTCTTTGATTATGTTGGTTATGATTATGGAATCATAGTGTTCTTGATGTTCTTGGTAGTATTGTTGCGATTCTTGATGTTATAGGAGATTTAATGGAATTGTGATAAGAGATTTCAGATGTTAATTAAGATTCTTCCTATTGTAAGGATTGCGATTCGTTTAAATCGAGGAAAAATGTATTTCTGGATTATGTTGATTTCGTATGAATCATGATATGAGGTTGATTCCAAATTAAGTATGATGCAATCCTTATTGGTTTGATTGATGATGTTTTTCTTTGTATGATGATGGTTATAGTGGTGTTATTGGTATTCTTGAGGTTACGTGAATTGTATACTGGAGAATATGATAATATACATCTTGAATTATGAATGAGAAATTGTTTAAGATGTTAAGACACATCGGATTATGTCATCTTGTGGATTATGAATGTGGTTTCGGGATAATTCGTGTTCCTAGGGAACTCTTGAATTATGTGATAAGATGAGAATATTTAAGAGGCGCTGGTGTTTTGGATATGAATATAGAATATTCATATCTAGACCTAAGTTATGTGTTTTGATACAATATTCGTATAGGAATACGAATATGATTACGGGTTTGATAAGATTATTATTCACCTTTCAGTTTGGAAGTTCATACGTATTGAACAAGTGTTCAAATCGAATGATTGAGTTATTTGAAACCCTTGGAATATGATTATAAATAATGTAGAATTAATTGGATTGTCCGGATTGATGATGATAATCGGTAATCGGTTTTTATTATGAATTTACAAGGAGGAAACTCGTATTCGTATTTAAGATCGAATTTGGAATCGGTAATGTTTAGACCCTTGTTATTGGTTTAAATTGATTGTTGATATGATTATCGGATTGTGATATTGTATTATGGTTGATTGATTGGGTTGTTGGATTTGTGTTTAATCGAGATATTGTAGAACCGTTGGGTTTATTGATCGGTTATATTGATTATCGAGTTGCAACTGGTATTGTAGATATGAGTTCGTATTTGTTTGAGTTGTATTGTTCGGTTTTGTATGATCGAGTTATTGTTGGACCATTGAGTTTGATGGGTTGGCTATGTTGGTTATTGATTGTTATCGGATTGTTGTTGATTGATTACTTCAATAGGTTGAGATGTTTGATCATGGATTATGACAGTTGTGTTGCGGTTGAGGTTGAAAAGTTCGTAGATTGCTTTTGGTCAGGACTGTGGAGCTCATAAACGAAGGCAATGGATTTTGGTAACGGATTCGTTTTATCGAGGCAAGTTTATACTTGTTCAGTTTATAATACTTAATGAATGGTTTCGCTTTCGTTTCATTTATAATTCATATAGTAATGTTGTTATAAATGTAAATTGTCGGGATGATGGTTTGTATATCGTTCTTTAGTTTGGATTAAATCATAATGTATATGATTTAATTGTGTTCAAGGAAGACGTGAGTTATCTTTGGTCAAAGATATGGAATATCGGATATCGAGGATAGTTATCGTGTCGAAATTGATGTCGGGATGGTGGTTTATTGAAATTAATGAATTGTACCTCATTCGAGATTATTGGTATAACTGTGTATTCGTTCAGGGATGTTGTTCGTGGAAAGAATATTGTCTTCGACTTTGAGGTAATTTAAGTATTGTTCAATTATGAAGATAATTATTATGTCGAGTTGTTGTATGTGTTGTACTTTGAGGTTTCGTATATTGAGATTCGTATTGGTTGCTCGTTGAGGGATGTGGATCCCAAGACTATTGTTTGGTATTAATGGTTGTGTTTATCGCTCGTTGAGGGATGATGATCCCAGGGCTTTAGTGTTGAGGTTGTTGATCGTGTTGATCATTCTTCGGGGATTGTGATCCTAGGAGGGTTGTTTCGGATATTGTCAGTCGTGTTGATCTTTCATTATCCGTGTGTCTTTGTTCACTTCCGTGAGTCTTTTGATCCTTATTGGATATGTGATTATTTGAGTTTCGTTGTCATGTTGCATCGTGACATATCTGGAGTCATATCTGCGCGCCGATTGGTTATTGTGTAGGATTTTTAGCTGGGCACACTATGGTCATGTGTTGATATTTCCACATTGGACCGTGCACACTAGACGTAGTTCGTGAGGCTAATTAGGTACATGTCCCACGTATATCCTGGATTCCGTATACGGGGTGGACATGTGCACGTACACATTTCCGGATCGGGCGTACTGTGACTTCCATGTTTTAGCCATATTGTTTGGTCGTTCATCCTCCATTTACGGTTGGGTATGTTCGACGGTTTGCGACTGGTTGTTCATACGCTCGAGGGGTATGTTCGACAGTCGGGATTATTTCTTTGAGATCCATTATTGTTGATCGTTTGGAGTTTACCTTGTTGATGGTATTCTCGATCGTTGTTGATCCTTTGTTGATCGTTTGGAGTTTACCTTGTTGAGGGTATTCTCGGTTATTGTTGACCCTTTGTTGATCGTGTCGGAGTTTATCATGTTGATGGTATTCTCGGTTATCGTTGACCCTTTATTGGTCGTATTGGAGTTATCATGTCGATGACATTCTCGGTCGATGTTTTGGTTGATCTGGTTACTGATCGTATGAGCATTCGGACTGTACGTTGATGTTTCGGGACTTGTTATTATTGTTTTGTGGTAGTTGATCTACAGTTATATCGTGTGTTATTGGATCTATCTAGACTGAGATTTGACGGTGCAATCCGATGGACAGGATTTCGCATAGATGGTTCATTTCACAATTATGAGTTATGATGATGTTTTGAGGATACTTGGTATTGTTTGAATACAGTACAAATGATTGTTGTTGAGTTCATTTCGTCAATTGAGAATGCAAAATGTGGATTATGGTAAGGATTGATTTGGTATGGGTTGCTATTGGTTGGTAAGGTTATGACGGTAAGATTACGTTGGTAGTATTCTTACAGTATTATTACATTGGTATGTAATTATTTATGATGATGTGATCGTTATCATTGTTGAGTATTGTGGTTGACCCCGTCGTGGGCTTTATTTTTAGGTACTCGGAGATCGAGCTAGTAGCGGTCGTGAAGGGATGAGCTTCCCGGGTGATACTGGTTGTGGCATGTATTTGAGTATTGAGTATTCCTTTCTGGTTGTTTTATTTCCGCTGCAAATGTATATTTTGAACTGTGTCTTTTTTCCGCTGCGTGTGTATTTAAAATGGCTTTTTGGTATTTTGCAAACTTGGGTTATTTCGTTAAACCCTTTTTCCTAAACTATTTTGTCGGTACGTTTAAGTGGTGGCTTAGCGTACATTTTGAAATTGTCGAGATTTGGCATTTCGCCTTGTATTTTCAAATAGTATTTGATGATGGTATTTGAGAACTATATTTTGGTAAATATTTTGGGTATTTAAATTATTACCGTCATCGGCCTTTTGGCATTTTTAAACGTTTTTGAAATGGTTTTTAGCCTGGTGGGTTCCGGCGCGAGACCCACGGCGCTGTAATATCCCGGATGGTTTTGAGGGCATTACACGTAACACTTGCATGTACCTGTTTGTTGATTCAGTCCAGTAGTTTCTGTCTCTTACGTTGCGTACGTTAATTTTATCCGTAGCGTACGTTATCTTCTTCATGTAGGCTACGTTAACATCTTCTCATAGCGTACGTTATAGTCATATATCCGTTGCATGCTTTTGACCTTCTAGAATCAATCCAGCGGATTGATTTCATTTGAATTCGAATTACATGTTGCATAGCGTATGTTAACACGTATGTGTTGCGTACGTTAATCGCATATCATTGCATACGTTGGTCTTGCAGCATAGCATACGTTGTCCATGCTGTATAGCGTACGCTATATGTATTTTTGCTTCAATTCAATGTTCTTCTGTCCAGCTCGTGCATGTTCGACTTCTTCTTGATTCATTGTTGTTTTTCTTTGTTTAGCAACTTATCATCAAAACTTCTAAAATGAATGTGTGGAATAACAAATGTATTACAAAATATCCCTTTTGAGGATTGTATTTCTTTTACATTATCCTTTAGTGGGTGTAATTTTTAGCTTGAAACATTCTTCAAGAGGTATGTTTGTAATGTAAATGTATCTCGTTTTTTTCTTAATTAATGTGTGTTTATGATTTAATCGAAGGTGATGGGTATGGTAGAGGCAGATGTGGCTCAGGCTTCGAGCGAGGCCGTGGAAGGGTGTCAAGCGTAGTTGGGAGTATTTGTTCTTTGTTTGCTCTGGGAAAGTTTCTTGCCTTGGCCTTAGTTATCATCAGTTGCAACTTTGTCGAAAAGTTGTGGCTTATTTTTTTATTTGTTCTCTCTCTCTCTCTCTCTCCCTCTCATCTTTAGTTTTTTTTTTTCTCGCAGCTGATTGTTTTGTTTCTCTTTATGTAAGCATTATGTTTTATAGGAATGTTTTGTTTTAACAGGATTTGAGCTGTTTAGGAATGTTTTGTTTTAACAGGATCAGTTCTCATCTGTTTAGGAATGTTTTGTTTTAACATGATTTCAGCTATTTTGCTTTTAACAGGATTTTGATATTACAGGCTGGTATATATAAAAACAGTTGAAAAAAATTGATTTACATTGGTTGTTTTGAACTGATGTAGAAATTTTTTTACATCGGTTCTAAGCACAATCGATATAAAAAAGTACACATTTTATATCGGTTCTAAGCACAACCGATGTAAAACTGTTTGAAGAAATAATTGATGATCCAGGTATACTTCCGGGCTTTCATCTCTCAAACGAAATGAAGAAGATTTCTGAGACTCAAAAAGGAATAATTGATGATTTGCCTAAAGATTGAAAGCATAATAAAAATCATCCAAAAGATCTTGTTATTGGAAACACCGAAGATGGTGTTCAAACACGAAGAAGAACTCCCGACTATAAAAATCATTTTGCCTTCGTATCCGAAATTGAACCCAAAAATGTGTCTGAAGCTCTAGATGACGAAAGTTGGGTAATGGCAATGCAAGAAGAACTTGCACAATTCGAGCGAAACTAAGTATGAAATTTGGTCCCCGCATCGGAAGATAAAACTATTATCGGAACCAAATGGCTGCACAAAATCAAGCGCGATGAAGACGGATACACCCAAAGTTACAATCAAGAAAAAGGTCTTGATTATGAAGAAAGCTTTGCACCCGTGGCTCATCTCGAAGCCATTCGCCTGTTATGTGCGTTTCCAGCTCACGAGAAGATTAAGCTCTTTCAAATGGATGTGAAAAGTATATTTCTCAATGACATAATTTAAGATAAGGTATACGTAAAACAACCTCCATGATTTTAGGATTATCAATTTCCAGATCGTGTCTTCAAACTCAACAAAGCTCTCTATGATTTGAAGCAAGCGCCATGGGCCTGATATGATCGATTAAGTCAATTCCTAATTGCAAATGACTACAAAATAGGTAACATCGATAACACCTTATTTGTGAAAGTATTGGATGATATGCTTATTTGTCAAATATATGTACATTATATTGTTTTCAGTGCTACTAACGACTCTATATGTCAAGATTTTTCTAACCTTATGAAATGAGAGTAAGAAATGAGTATGATGGGAGAATTAGCATTCTTCCTCGGACCTCAAATCAAACAATGTGAAGATGGTATTTTTATTCATCAAACCAAGTATACACATGATCTCCTAAAAAAATTCAAGATGGAAAGTAGCAAATCTATCTCAACTCCAATATCTTCTACATTAAAACCAAACAAAGCCGAAAATGGGAAATCAGTCGATCAAAAGCTATTTTGAGGTATGATCGGGTCTCCGCTTTATTTAACTGCGTCTAGACAAGATATAATTTTTGCTACATGCTTATGTGCCATATTTAAATCAAATCCAAAGAAATCTCATTTAACTGCTTGTAAACGAATTTTTTGTTATTTAAATGGAACTATTGGTCTAGGACTATGGTGTAACACCCCCAGATCCAACAGGGAATATTACACGCCGTGGGCCCCGCGCCGGAACCCACCAGGCTAAAAACCAATTACAAAAAAACGCCCAAAAAGGCCAATGACGGTAGTATTTTCCAAAACTCACAAAATCATTTGAAAACACCCAACTACCGTCAAGACGATCAAGGCCAAAAACTCGGTTAAGGGAATCGGTTTTCGAAATGAAACTCAGTTGGCATAAAGCCGAAAACCATTTGAAAGAACTCACGCAGTGGATAGAAATACAGTCCAAGATACATATACATCAATAATGATATACACAACAAAATACACGATTCCCCAACAATATGCCATAGCCAGTATCGTCCGGAATCCTCGCCTCACGACCGCAACCATCAAAGTCCTCAATACCTGAAAAACAAGTCCCACAACGGGGTCAGCAATAATGTCCGACAAATAACCGCAAGTACATAAACATAAATATTCACATGCCATGCATCATGAGAATAATAACCTCAACGATAACCTTACCACTTCCGGTAATCCAATGATTCTCATCAAAATCCCAATATCACGATAATACCACATAATACCTCAATACCGAATAATTTCTCGTACATAATCCTCTATGTACGATTACCATAAAACATACCTCTATCCGGACATCCTTCCAAAATGCATACCACAGACCAAGAATATCCAAAATGACATCAACAATATCCGAATACTACAATCTTCCCAAGATTGTCCAAGTATCTCAACAATCATCAACTGTGCATTCTAATCCTTTTAGAACATCACTAAACATTCGTCAATATGCAATACAACATAAAATATTTATGAAATGTAAATGGAATTACTCATCAAAACATTACAACCGAACAAGTAAACAATTGCCTGGATACCAACATGACAAAACCAACACCGAACTCATCGCCCTCGTCTACGAGCTCTTCAAATTTCGATCGACGGAATCTACGGCTTTTCACCGCGGCAAAACAATTATACCTATTGGTTAATCAACCTAGAACAATAATCATATCAATAATCGAACCAACTTGGTAACAATGATCATAACATATTCAATCCGGAATTCAACCTCATATCAAGATTCATCTCATCTAAATCAACCACTATCATCACTATGATTTAGAATACCATCTTAAATCGGTTAAACAAATTATCAAATCATCATAGTCATCATATGGCCTCAAGAACATCAAGAACTCTATGATTCCATAATCATAATCAACATATTCAAAGCATATCATCATCTTCCTTCAACATAAACCTCATATATCCTCAAGAATCGCAATAACAACATCATAATCATCTTCATACGAATCATTCATCAACTATAATATCAAAATTCCGAAATGAAAAGGAGAAATATCCAACATACCTCATAGAATATGGATAACACAATAAATCAATTCAAGAATCAACAATAGTTCCATAACCAAGCTCTAATTCCATGATTCCAAGCTCACAATCATGTTAGAAGTGTTTAGAACACTCTTAGAAGTAAAGAGGGACGAGTTTTGGAGAGAAATGAGTTTCCTTTGGTGAACAAATGAAAGACCAGCTCTTATTATATAAACTGAGCATCTCGTTACGTACGTAAGTGTCCTTACTTAACGTACGTAACAACTTTAACGTACGTAATACGAAATCCATAGCGTACGTAACAAACTCACTGTCTCATTCTGTGAAGTCCATTACGTACGTAACCCATACCATATAACGCATTTAATATACCATTGACTTACTACAAGATAATGGTCGTGTTACGACGTAACACGCCCCGTATAACGCACGTAACACGACGTTGTCTCACTGTCAAGATCCTCCGCCGAAAGTTGCCGGCACAGTGGTCCCACCGCCACCACGACTCGATCGTCGATTCCCATGTTACGACGTAATGTCTCGCCATAACGCACGTAACTCACCAATTTAACGCACGTAAGCTTCAACACATAACGCACGTAATGGCTTCCATACTTAGCCATTTACAAGAATTCTCGCCCAACGTCTCGACATAACAAATACGAACATACGGCAGAATCAATACATATACTCAATTCAATAACATTATCAAACGTTCCCAACGTCCTCGAACATAATTAACCATCCATGATATCCAATATATAAACGAAAAATATATCCGAAAAATCGGGGTATTACACTCTACCCCCCTTAAAATAAGTTTCGTCCTCGAAACTTGCAATCACTCGCACAAACAACATTTCAACGGAAAATCCAAAATCACCAAGATAACCAAGAATTATCGAATAATCCGAACAACATACTTACAGGTCAGTGAAGACGAAGATCTCCCGTGATACTAGCATATGGCACCATTTCAAAAATCTCGACACAACAAGAATGCCAAAACAGGAATAATCACAATTTGAAAACGATTGGTCTCCGCCAAGACCACAACAAGTTTAGAGCACTGTCGAGTTTTGTGGGATCTGTGACGCTGTGTCTCCTAACCTAAAGCGCATGAGCCGCTCTTTGTCACATGCACGTATCACCGGCGTTCCACTCCACATCGAAAGCCGCACATTGCACGTGCCTCGCACCGGCGTTCACTTCCCGATTGGAGCCGCACCTTGCACATGACCACGACACCGGCGTTCACTCCCTACCTCGTCGGTCTCGGAAACACCAACATTACCCAAACCCACACATCACCACGACAGTACTCAAAAAAAAATCACACAGAACCAAAACAACACGGTTTAAAATAGCCATAAATCCAGCTACACAAAAATCACGCAACTACCACACTGGTAGAGCCACATAACACACATGCCCGGTTATCACAAAACCATGGGCTCTGATACCATATTCTGTAACACCCCTAGATATTCGGAATAATTACAGCGCCGTAAACCCTTTAGGTAAGGATTTACAAGGCTAATTTTAAAAGGAGTGTAAATATAATCCAATCGTACAACTGAAGTTTAAATACAGATTTGATTCAACCGATCAAATGAGTTAACTTATACAACCATATCGAAAAGACGTTATTAAAAATGCATTTACTCGAGTACTAAATAGACCAAGAAGACAAATCACAATAACAATAAACATCAACCACATCACTGAGCCATTTCATCGTCCTGTCGGTACTGTGGTTGCTTCCCCGCTCCTCGGCTACCTGAACATCAAAACAATGTCCACCCCCGAAGGGGTTAGCAAAGCAATGCTAGTACAAGTATCGTAAAACATAAATCATCAATGCATCATAAAACATGCAAAACGGACTTCCGCCACCGAAATCCAACGATGCGAATCCTCACGATTCCATCAACACAGTACAGGGTAATCCAGCGATCCAGCGCCCTTGGTATAGATCCCCATTATGATCCCGTCGGACCAACGCATGGTGGAAAACCCATCCAGCGATCCAGCGCCCTCAGCATAGATCCCCATGATGATCCCGTCGGACCAACGCATGGTGGACATTCGATCCAGTGCCCTCAGCATAGATCCTCATGATCCCCTCGGATCATTTATACCATAAATTAATCAACTATGCATACATATATGCATTTCAATATGTTCATCAATACGAACAAATAACAATGAATACCATGAGAAATTTCAGAAATACATCTCATATTCAACAACATGAACAAAACCACAAGCATGATCAAAGTTTCAATATAAATCGAACTCGACATATGATACTTGCCTCGAAAATGGCAAGAATGGAATACTTCAATGATCTCAACACACTCGAAGGCCGCCTCCTTCGATCAGCGTAACAAGCTCGAACCTTAACAATTCGGTCTATGGCCAAAAAGCTCAAAATAAACAATCTGCCTGGACTGCTTAGCATGCGCTACGTACTCTAAGTAACGTGCGCTAAGCCTGCCTGTTAGCGTACGTTATCGTATAAGCCTAGCGTACACTAGCCACGGACTGACAGTTTGACTCGGCTGATCTCATAACGTACGTTACGTACGTAATCGTGCGTTAACCAAACCCCGATAGCGCACGTTAACTAACGTATGTTAGCGTGCGCTAATCGTGCATGGCAGATCACTACTGACAGAAAACTGGGTTGAATGGTGATGAACTCATGAATTCTCTGGTGATAAAACAAGTCATCCTCAAGCATATCATGCTAATAAGGTTTGTGGAAGTTCTATGATTATGAGATACAAATATACAGATAATCATCTCAACATCATAATTCATCTTCGATCTTCAAGAAAATACTCTAAGTTCCGTCATTCCCCTACGTTCCAAAACGCATGATTCCAATGTGTAAAACGTAACAACTAGGTAAATCCGTCTACTGATCACAAATAGGTTTGAAGCATCAGAATATGCTAGGAGTTCAAACACCAAGAGGTTCAATGGTTTATACGGTGGATAAGTATCGAAACATCGAAAATATCCTTCTACACATGATGTTCGACTACTTAAGAATCTAACTGACAAGATAAGCATGATCAAACGTCCTTCAGAACACTACTAGTATTGGTGAAGAATCACCTACCTCAAAGTAGTGAAGAACACGGAGGAAATCGAAGCAATCCAACGCCGAAGGCTTGAACACCAATCTCCAATGATATACGATCTTCAATCATGAACTAGGATGTTGATATGAAGTGTTTAGGATGAAGGAAGTTATGCTCTAAGTGTAAGAATTCGGGTATGGGAGAAGAAGGAACTGAAATCACGAATAGGATGCTGTCCTATTTATAAGAAATGGCTATTAGCGCGCGCTAGTCCCTGCTCGTAGCGTGCGCTAACGGCTCACTGACTTAACTGTACTCAGCACTTAGCGCGCGCTATGCACATGCCTGTAGCGTGCGCTAAGGCGTTGACTCGGCTTTTCCCGAAAGCCGTCCAGGTTCATCCCGACACGATCCGACAAGAGTCCCCGACCAGATCTCACCTCCCGCATGTCTCAATCAAATTGACCACGCAATAGCGTGCGCTAATGTTCCTTTGTAGCGTGCGCTATTGAGTCCATGTTAGCGTACGCTACACATAGCCAATAGCGTGCGCTAAATGCGCAGAATTACAATTTTTAAATCACATACATGAAATCATACGCTTGACAACATCGGATTATGAAATACGGAGAATAATACTCAGATCAAGTACAACGATTACAATATCACAAGTTCCAAATACATATCAGAAATCTCGGGTATTACATCCTTCCTCCCTAAAAAGAAGTTTCGTCCTGAAACTTAAGATGAAAACAACTCTGGATATCTAGCCTTCATACTGTCCTCCGTTTCCCAAGTGGCCTCTTCGACTCCATGTCGGGACCATTGTACTTTAACCAAGTGTATTGGTTTATTCCTCAATTGTTTGATCCAGCTCTCAAGTATCTTGATTGGTCTCTCTTCGAAGGTCCCATCATTAGCTATCTCGATCTCATCGAAATCAATGACGTGACTGGGGTCCGGTACATACTTCCGCAATTGGGATACGTGAAACACATTGTGAACGTGACTCAGCGATGGCGGTAAGGCCAACCTGTATGCTAAATCTCCAACTCTCTCGAGGATCTCGAATGGTCCGATATATCTTGGACTAAGCTTGCCTCTCCTCCCAAAACGGAAAATCCCTCGTGTAGGAGACACCTTCAATAGTACATGGTCCCCAACGTCGAACTCTAGAGGGCAACGACGTATATCTGCATCAGACTTCTGTCGACTCTGGGCAGTCAAAAATCTTTCTCGAATCAAAGCTACCTTTTCTTGAGTCTGAATAATCAATTCCGGTTCCGTCCCGATCAAATCCGAAGAATCATCCCAACACAGGGGTGATCGGCATCTTCTCCCGTACAAAGCTTCAAATGGTGCCATCTTAATAGAAGCATGCCAACTGTTATTATAGGTGAACTCGATCAAGGGCAAGTGAACTTCCCAATCAGTTGACCAATCTAATGCACAAGCTCTAAGCATGTCCTCTACTGTCTGTATAGTCCTTTTGGACTGACCGTCCGTTTGGGGATGATAAGCCGTGCTAAAGTTGAGCTCAGTTCCCAAAGCCCTATGAACTGCTTTCCAGAAGTGCGACACGAACGACCATCTCGATCCGAAATAATGGTCTTCGGCGTCCCATGCAATCTGACTATCTCCGCAATAAATACTCGCGCCAATCTCTCGGGCCCCCATGTATCTTTAATCCCTAGGAAATGAGCCGACTTGGTTAGCCGATCAACTACAACCCAAATCATGTTCATTCCCGTTCTAGTCCTTGGCATACTGGTGATGAAATCCATCGAGATGTCCTCCCACTTCCATTCAGGGATCGAAAGCGGCTTTAACATTCTACAGTCGCCGATGTTCAATCTTAACTCGCGACAAGTCAAGCACTTCAAACGTACTGCCACGTCCTTCTTCATATTCCCCACCGTAAATTTTGTTTTAAATCCTTATACATCTTATCACGCCCGGGTGAATGGAATATGGCGCGCTGTGAGCTTCCTTCAGAATTGTCCGTCTCAAATCACCATCATCGGGAACGCAAAGTCGATTCTGAAATCTCAGAACTCCATCGTCTTGTAACACGAATCCTGGGGCTTTTCCTTTCTTTACTTCGTCACATAATCGAAGGATCAGAGAATCGTCCAACTGCTTAGACTTGATCTCCTCGACTAGTGATGAAGTCAGTTCCATCACATAAAGTTGCCCTTGGATTCCTGGTGCCCATACTTCAACCCCTTCACGGATCAGTTCCCGCTGAATGCTGGTTTGGGATGTAAGTGCTTCCAACACTCGAAGAGAAACAGGTTTACGGCTCAAAGCATCGGCTACTACGTTTGCTTTCCCCGGATGATAGAGAATCTCCAAGTCGTAATCCTTGATCAATTCCAGCCACCTTCTCTGCCTCATGTTTAATTCTTTCTGACTGAAAATGTACTTGAGGCTCTTATGGTCTGTAAAGATCTGACAATGAGTGCCGTACAAATAATGTCGCCAAATTTTCAAGGCAAAGACCACAGCTGCTAGCTCCAGATCGTGAGTCGGGTAATTAACCTCATACGGTTTCAATTGCCGAGAAGCATAAGCAATCACCTTATCCTTTTGCATCAATACACAACCTGCACTCGATTCAAGCGCCGTATACCATGAATCCATCGGTTCCCATCCGGCAATGCTAAAATAGGTGTCACGCCGTCTCTTCTTAAGCTCATCAAAACCAGCCTGGCATTTCTCATCCCACTTAAACTTTTGAGTTTTCTGTAACAGCTGAGTGAACGGACGAGAGATCTTGGAAAATCCCTCTACAAAGCGGCGATAATATCCCGCAAGTCCTAGGAAACTTCGGACTTCTTTCACATTACTAGGAACTTCCCATTCCAAGATTGCTTCGACTTTCTTCGGGTCCACCTGAACCCCGTCGACTGATATCACATGCCCAAGGAAGGTTACTTCCCTAAGCCAGAACTCGCATTTAGAAAGCTTTGCATACAGCTGCTCCTTCCTCAAAGTGCTCAAAACCACACGCAAATGTATCCGCACCGGGAATATTACACGCCGTGGGCGTGGGCCCCGCGCCGGAACCCACCAGGCTAAAAAACAATTACAAAAAATGCCCAAAAAGGCCAATGACGGTAGTATTTTCCAAAACTCACAAAATCATTTGACAACACCCAACTACCGTCAAGACGATCAAGGCCAAAAACTCGGTTAAGGGAATCGGTTTTCGAAATGAAACTCAGTTGGCATAAAGCCGAAAGCCATTTGAAAGAACTCACGCAGCGGATAGAAATACAGTCCAAGATACATATACATCAATAATGATATACACAACAAAATACACGATTCCCCAACAATATGCCATATCCAGTATCGTCCGGAATCCTCGCCTCACGACCGCAACCATCAAAGTCCTCAATACCTGAAAAACAAGTCCCACAACGGGGTCAGCAATAATGTCCGACAAATAACCGCAAGTACATAAACATAAATATTCACATGCCATGCATCATGAGAATAATAACCTCAACGATAACCTTACCACTTTCGGTAATCCAACGATTCTCATCAAAATCCCAATATCACGATAATACCACATAATACCTCAATACCGAATACTTTCTCGTACATAATCCTCTATGTACGATTACCATAAAATATACCTCTATCCGGACATCCTTCCAAAATGCATACCACAGACCAAGAATATCCAAAATGACATCAACAATATCCGAATACTATAATCTTCCCAAGATTGTCCAAGTATCTCAACAATCATCAACTGTGCATTCTAATCCTTTTAGAACATCACTAAACATTCGTCAATATGCAATACAACATAAAATACTTATGAAATGTAAATGGAATTACTCATCAAAACTTTACAACCGAACAAGTAAACACTTGCCTGGATACCAACATGACAAAACCAACACCGAACTCATCGCCCTCGTCTACGAGCTCTTCAGCCCCGACTGGACGGAATCTACGGCTTTTCACCGCGGCAAAACAATTATACCTATTGGTTAATCAACTTAGAACAATATTCATATCAATAATCAAACCAACTTGGTAACAATGATCATAACATATTCAATCTGGAATTCAACCTCATATCAAGATTCATCTCATCTAAATCAACCACTATCATCACTATGATTTAGAATACCATCTTAAATCGGGTAAACGAATTATCAAATCATCATAGTCATCATATGGCCTCAAGAACATCAAGAACTCTATGATTCCATAATCATAATCAACATATTCAAAGCATATCATCATCTTCCTTCAACATAAACCTCATATATCCTCAAGAATCGCAATAACAACATCATAATCATCTTCATACGAATCATTCATCAACTATAACATCAAAATTCCGAAATGAAAAGGAGAAATATCCAACATACCTCATAGAATATGGATAACACAAGAAATCACTTCAAGAATCAACAATAGTTCCATAACCAAGCTCTAATTCCATGATTCTAAGCTCACAATCATGTTAGAAGTGTTTAGAACACTCTTAGAAGTAAAGAGGGACGAGTTTTGGAGAGAAATGAGTTTCCTTTGGTGAACAAATGAAAGACCAGCTCTTATTATATAAACTGAGCATCTCGTTACGTAACAACTTTAACGTACGTAATACGAAATCCATAGCGTACGTAACAAACTCACTGTCTCATTCTGTGAAGTCCATTACGTACGTAACCCATACCATATAACGTACGTAATATACCAATTGACTTACTACAGTACAATGGTCGTGTTACGTACGTAACACGTCCTGTATAACGTACGTAACATGTACGTTGACTCACCTGTCAACATCCTCCGCCGAAAGTTGCCGACACAGGGTCCCACCTGCCGACCACGACTCGATCGTCTGATTCCCATGTTACGTACGTAATGTCTCGGCCATAATGTACGTAACTCACCAATTTAACGTACGTAAGCTTCAACACATAACGTACGTAATGGCTTCCATACTTAGCCATTTACAGCAATTCCTGTCCAACGTCTCGACATAACAAATACGAACATACGGCAGAATCAATACATATACTCAATTCAATAACATTATCAAACGTTCCCAACGTCCTCGAACATAATTAACCATCCATGATATCCAATATATAAACGAAAAATATATCCGAAAAATCGGGGTATTACATATGGTAGCCATCATGTCTTGATTTTGATTTAATTGCCTATAGTGACGCTGATTTTGGTGGCTGTAAGATTGACAAGAAAAGTACTAGCGACGTATGTCATTTTATTGGTTCATGCTTAATTTCTTGTGGGAGTAAAAAGCAGACTAGTGTACAATGTCTACAGCCGAAGCTGAGTACGTGGATGCAGGTCGCGCATGTGCGCAAGTATTATGGATAAAAAATCAACTCCGTGATTATGATATTTATATTGAAAATACTCCTATTTTCTATGATAACACTAGCGCAATAAATCTTACTAAGAACACTATTTTGCATAGTAGAACCAAGCATATAGATATCAGACATCATTTCATATGTGATCATGTTCAAAATAAAGATATATGTTTAATCTTTGTCGGTACCAAGGATCAACTCGTAGATATTTTTGCAAAACCCTTACCCGAGGAATCCTTTAACACTATTCGCTTACAACTCGACATGGGATATATCGACAAATTTTTAAACAGTATTTTTCTAGTATTGCTCTTGAAAGTAAAATCGGCACATGAAAATATCTTTTCTCACTCTAGCGCATGCTAGCGCCTACAGTAGAGAGCGCTAAAACAACCTCTAAAAATTTCCTCAGCTACTAAACAGAACACTCGGTTTTAATTCTGAACCCGATAGTACACTGTCACGCCCCCACACCGGGGTTGGACGAGAACGCGATAGTTAACGTAATAAATAACGTTTGTGATAATACATTCTAGTAAAGCATACATATGGCAGATCTCAGCCCGGTGAACTAAGACTGGTTATTACATAGAAAAGAAATATTCAAGAGTACAGCGGAATTATTACATCAAGTGCAAAAGAGTACATCGGAAACCAAAATACATTATGACACAGGAATAAAAAGAAGCGTTAAAGCAGCATCCTAATTCCTACGTCTTGGTAATACTTTGAGGACGGTCTTCAGAGGTCGTCAGCATCTGTCTCTTCTTCTTCTTCGTTCTCTTCCTCTAGTGGGGTTTTAAAAAAACAAATTCAAAATGGGATGAGAATAATGGATTCTCAGTGAGTTGGGTTTGGGTATTTAATGAGTTTATTATTTAATAGACATTATGTTTCTCCCACTCTTGAAAAATAGTGTTGTTTAAAAATTGGTGCAAGTTTTAAAGAAGAATATTATGAATTATGACATGAATGTATAGTCAATCTCCGTATATTGCGGTTGAGTATGAATAATGCATGGCGTCGAGCGCCCAATGAGTATTTAGCTTTGGGAGGTCGTCTACATGACTAATCCCTTAGCCTCCTTATAACGTCTTAGACCGTTATCAGTGTATGGCCTTTGACTATCGCCACAACCTTTGGTTTGATAACCATAGCCTTGGGCGTTTGTCGGACCATCACTATAACATTGGCCTTTGAGCTTTATCGCTCTCACACTTGGTGACGTGCTGCCTTATCTCTTATCTGGGCTCGATATGTCCTTAGCTTGGGTCTATGTCCGGATCATATCATAATCGCGACTATACCCAAATTCTACGACCCAATCACCTTAGGATCACTCCGTCCTTCGGCTTCAAGGGAATAGGATACGACGGTAGCTTTGCCTAGAACCGCAGCCACGCTGCTCGATTCATGACTTACACTAACTGCCCTCATGCATATAAATAGAAAAAGGGACTCTAGAGGTACTCGTACGGACTCTAGCGGTGGCTTCCGCCCGAAGGTCTTAGCACTTAGCTCCGTACATCACTTACTCCCGATTTCAATTGAATAACAATTATTGTCGTGATTAACAGTGGTTATGCATATTGTATGATATCAATATGATTATTTGCTAGTATATGGACTTGGAGAAGCTAGAGGAATTAGTTCAACCGGTTGATGTTTAAATTGCTATTGTGCGAGTCTTAGCATAATCTTATAATAAATTCATAAACTTGAATAGTTCGGTATGGATTGATTATACGTCCGAAAATTACGAACTTTATTGCAAAAAGTACGTTATGATATGAGGATTGAAGGTCAGAAGTAGTATGAAAGTTTTACCTTTCAGAAATTACAGTTCTGCCCTTTCATCTTTTAAGTACTATCATTATTTTTACTAAATTTTATAAATTTGGATAATTCGGTACGGGTTGATTATAAGTCCGAAAATTACGAACTTTATTGCCAAAAGTCCGTTATGATATGGGAATTGAAGGTCAGAAGTTGCATGAAAGTTTTACCTTTCAGAAATTATAGTTCTGCCCTTTCGTCTTTTAAGTACTATCATTATTTTTACTAAATTTTATAAATTTGGATAATTCGGTACGGATTGATTATAAGTCCGAAAATTCCGAACTTTATTGCGAAAAGTCCTTTATAATATAAGGATTGAAGGTCAGAAGTTGCATGAAAGTTTTACCTTTCAGAAATTACAGTTCTGCCCTTTCGTCTTTTAAGTACTATTATTATTTTTACTAAATTTTATAAATTTGGATAATTTGGTACGGGTTGATTATACATCCAAAAATTACGAACTTTATTGCGAAAAGTCCGTCATGATATGAATATTGAAGGTCAGAAGTTGCATGAAAGTTTTACCTTTCGGAAATTAGAATTCTGCCCTTCCGTCTTTTAAATACTATCATTATTTCTACTAAAATATTATAATTTTGATTAAGTCGGAACGGTTTGATTGTACGTCCGAAAATTATGAACTTTATGGCGAAAAGTCCGTTATAATATAAGGTTCTGAGATCAAAGGTTGCATGGTGGTTTTTCCTCCCATAAATTACGATTCTGCCCTTTCAAAATTATAGTGCTATTATTATTATTTATTTTTTATTTAGTTTTATCTTATAATTTTGATCAATTCGTTTGGATTCGTTTAAAATCCGAAAATTATGAATCCAGTTGCGATTTGAACCTTATGACTTGTACATTTAGATTGCATTCAGTTTTAATTTTTTTATTCCCTTAGAATATATAATTTCACCCCTTCATTTCGCCATAATCGGTGTTTTAGTATTCTTGACATATCTTTTTCATTTCTTGTCGGATTGAACTCAAATTTTTGGGGTAGGCTCTTTATGTTATTATGAGTACATAGAGTTCAACTTTTATGGAAATTTTATTTTCGAAACAGTAAGTTTCTGTAAATTACAGTTTTGGCCCCGAATTCTTGAAATTTACATTTTTGCCCCAATTTTCTATTTTAGTAAATTCCGATTTAGGTGAAATTTTATAGAGAACTTATTTTTGATATTTTAAGACTTAATTTTATGACATAAGACCAGAATTATGGATCTTAACAATTTTACCTCAAATTTATCTTATTTAAACTATTTTAGTTTATCCTTCGAACTTAGGTTCGAATTATCAAATCTTCCGGTGAATAATTATCCTATTACCATAGTCCAATATATAATCATATATTCTTGAGATTTTAAGCCCCAAAGATCAGATTTGTCATACTCAACCAATATTTTCATCAATAAACTAATTTGCACATATAATTAAAATATTACAAACAAAAATTCAACAAATATCAAGACCATTATATGCATGGTAATGAATGTCAATAAAGTATAGATAACCAAGGTTTTAATACTTGCATGCACCATATATTTAACTTGTAATAATTTTGAATAAGAGAAAAGAAGAAAACAATTTTACCCACCTCGATTTCTTGTCGAAAATAAATGGTTCTAGGTCTCGGAAGTAGAAGAAAACGATCTCCATCCTTGAACTACATGATTCGGCCGATTCAAGTATCCATGCATCCATGATGCATATTTTGTTTGCATGTTTTTGAGATTAGAGTAAGATTAGGAATGTTTTTTTATACTTATATAAGAAAAAAAGAAAAGTAGGAAAGAAAATTACCTATTTCTTGTTTAACCCTCTTCTTCCTTATCTCTTCTTCTTTGGTTCAGCCCTCTCTCTCTCTAGTCTCTTAATTTTCAGATTTTGCTTTGGTGTGTGTGGGAGAAAGTGTGTTGGATGTAAGTATTAAAAAGGGTGTATTTTTAAGTATGGTCAAGGCATGATAAATGGGGTAGCAACTATGTCTCTTGCATGGGGAGACATGGGGCTTTAAAAAATGTTGATTCCCCCTCTTTTTCTCCCCATTTGGCAGCCCCAATATATGTGTGTGTGTGTGTATATATTATTTTTTTTGTATTTTAAATGTGTAGAATGTTAATATATTTAGTTGGGTATTTATTTAATTGTAAATGGATTAAGTAGTTTGGGTTGGACTTTCAATCATAATTCCAAGACTTAGGAATTTTATTAAGTTGGGTTTGAGTCCATTAGTGAGTTTATATTAGTAAATATTGGTACACATAGCCCAATTAGGTGAATCAATATTCTACTTTAACTTTCAATTAATTTATTATATATGAAACAATTAAGTAAAATAAAATAAACTAGATGTAGATTATATTATATCATAACAAATGTTATTAAAGTACATCACGATATAATAAACCATACATATACCGAGCTATCGAATTTAGGGGGTTCTACATCCTCCACTCCTTAGAAGAATTTGGTCCCCAAATTCCTTCTCGAACAACTCGGGATATGATTTCTTCATTTCTTCTTCAGCTTTCCATGTAGCATCTTCCTCTCTGTTGTGATTTGTCCAGACGACCTTGACTAATGGTATCTTCTTGTCTCTTAGTTCGCACACTTGTTGATCCACGATCCTAATCGGCTTCTCGATATAAGTTAAATCTTTCTTGATTGGCGGTATGTCATGCGTGATGACATGTTCAGGATCTGGATGATATTTCTTCGATCTTGAGACATGAAATACGTCGTGTATTCCGGCAAGATCGGTTGGCAGCTCGAGACGATATGCTAATTTTCCAATTCGTTCTAGGATTGTGGAAGGTCCGACATATCTAGGTCTAAGCTTCCCTCCCTTCTTTGGGTTGATCAATCCCTTACGTGGTGATAAACGAAGGAATACTTTGTCGCCCGTGTCGAATTCTAAATCTCTCCTCCTCTGGTCTGCATAACTCTTCTGTCGGCTCTGAGCAGTGCGAATTTGATCCCGAATGATTCGAACTTTATCCATGGCATCTTCTACTAGATCAACTCTCACTATCGGGTTTCGGTTCTGCTTACCCTTTGGTGTCCATCGGTCGTCAATCTCCCAATGTATTGGCGATCGGCACTTTCTTCCGTATAATGCTTCATATGGAGCCATCCCAATCGTTGCCTGGTAGATGTTGTTATAGACAAACTCAGCTAAGGGTAGGTGGTTACTCCAACTTTTTTGAAAATCCAGTGCACATGCCCGTAACATCTCCTCAAGTACTTGTATCGTTCGCTCGGATTGTCCGTCCGTCTGAGGGTGTGCTGCAGTACTGAAACTCAATTTCGTCCCAAGTTCTTGATGTAGACTCTTCCAAAATCTAGAGACAAATCTGGGGTCACGGTCTGACATAATGTCTATAGGTACTCCATGCAGTCTAATGATTTCTCGCATATACGTCCTTGCTAGTTTCTGCAGACTGTCATTCTTCCTTATGGGTAAGAAGTGAGCTAACTTTGTAAGTCTATCCACGATTATCCAGATTATGTTGTATCCTTAACTGGTTGTTGGTAGATCCGTCACGAAGTCCATCGTGATTAGTTCCCATTTCCATTCGGGAATCTCGAGCGGCTGTAGTAACCCTGATGGTCTTTGGTGTTCAGCCTTCACCCTTTGACAATTTAAACACCTTGCTACGAATTCTGCTACTTGGTTCTTCATATTCACCCACCAGTAGTGTTTCTTCAGATCCTTATACATCTTATTACCGCCTGGATGTATTGTATACCGAGAGCAGTGAGCTTCTGCTAAAATTTTCCTCTTGAGTTCGTCATTGTTGAGAACACATATTTGGTTTTTGAATTTTAGTGTTCCATTAGCTGACATGCTAACCTCAGATTTCTCGCCTTGTGCGACCTTTTCCTTAAGTTTACACAACTTCTCGTCTTGTGTTTGTGCTTCTCCTATTTCCTCAAGTAAGTCTGGCTATATTTACAAATTAGCGCATAAGACGTGTGTCTTTGCCTGACTTGGGTTCCATTGGATTATTTCACTTAGGGCATCCCATTCCCTTATCATGAGTCTAGCCACATCACTTTCCTACTTAAGGCATCTACTACGACATTGGCCTTGCCCGGATGATGCTGAATGGTGAGGTTATAATCCTCGAGAAGTTCTATCCACCATCTCTGTCTTAGATTCAACTCATTCTGAGAGAACAAATATATGAGACTCTTGTGGTCAGTAAAGATGGTGAATGTAGCTCCATACAGGTAGTGTCTCCATTTCTTCAAACCAAACACTATTGCTGCTAGTTCAAGGTCATGGGTCGGATAATTCATCTCATGGATTTTCAGCTTTCGTGATGCATAAGCCACAACCTTGCCGTTTTGCATCTGCGCAGTTCCTAATCCTTCCTTGGATGCATTGCTGTATACCACAATTTCTTCACTTCCTTCGGGAAGTGTTAGTACTGGTGTGGTGGTGAGTTTTCTCTTGAGTTCTTGGAAGCTCAACTTACACTTATCGTTCCACTCAAATTTGACGTGCTTCAGCGTCAGTCTTGTGAGTGGTCCTGTAATTTTGGAAAAATCTTTAATGAATTTGCGGTAGTAACCCGCAAGTCCAAGAAAGAACCGTATCTCTGTGACTGTTTGTGGCCTCTTCCAGTCTAAAATAGTCTCCACCTTTGATGGATCTACTGCGAATCCATCTCCAGATATTACGTGTCCCAAATATGCTACTTCTCTTAACCAGAATTCACACTTACTGAATTTGGCATACAACTTATGACTCCTTAGCGTTTCTAGCACCAATCTTAGGTGAGTTTCGTGATCCTGATCCGACTTGGAATATACGAGTATGTCATCAATAAATATCACTACAAATTGATCCAAATATGGTTGGAATATGCGTTGGATTAAATCCATAAATGCATCCGGCGCATTGGTCAATCCAAAAGGCATTACCACGAATTCATAATGACCATACCTAGTTTGAAAGGCAGTCTTCGGTATGTCATTCTCTTTGATCCTCAATGGGTAATATCCCTGTTAAAGATCGAACTTTGAGTAAACCATTGCTCCTTGTAGTTGGTCGAATAATTCATCGCTCCTGGGAAGTGGATACTTGTTCTTAACGATAATATTGTTAAGTTCTCGATAATCGATGCACAATATTAGTGTGCCATCTTTCTTTTTTACGAATAGCATTGGTGCTGCCCAAGGAGATATACTTGGTCGGATAAATCCAACCTCTAGCAATTTCTGCAACTGAACCTTCAGTTCTTGCAGTTCCAGTGGGGCCATTCGATATGGCGTTCTAGCCACAGGTGCCTTTCCCAGCAAGATGTCAAAGCTGAATTCAACTTCCCTATCTGGAGGTAGAGAAATGAGTTCCGTGGGGAAAACATCACAGTACTCTGATACTACCGGTGTAGTTTCAATCTCCGTTTTGCTCTTGGGTTTGTTAATGACAAAAGCCAAATATCCCGTTGCTCCCTTCGAGATGGCCTTTCTCGCCTTCGTGGCTGATATGATTGGGGCCGAGTTAATTCTATCATCCCCGTGTAGTTCAACTACTGGGTGATCGGGTTTGCAGAATCGAACTATTTTGGAATGGCAGTCGAGTTGTGCAAAGTGTTTAGATAGCCAATCCATCCCAAGTATGAGGTCATACTCAAGTATGGGAAGAAGAATTAGGTCGGCAGGAAAAAAATGACCCTCAACTATTACTTCACACTCCTTAAATCCAAATCTATTTCTCGGCTCGTACCCATAGGTGTGGATACTTCTAAGCTTACGGGTAGTAATTATTGAAGTGAGTGTTAATTAAGATGCTTGCATTTGGTTGTTGAGTATCAAGAAATGTTATCATTATTCAACATTATTATTACATTCGCAATGCTGTTTCATGAAAAAATATAGCATTGGATAAGGAAAAGTAGGTTTTCCTTATCAGCTATCGATAGTAGGTAACATCTAAAAGAGACAGCTCATGGGACGTAAATACACAGATAATTATTAAGGAAATATTTCTTAATAATTCAAATCGAACTTTGAGTTTTTGCAAGGTTTAGATTTCGCCCCATCCATATGGGTCGAATATTTTGAATAATCCTCTGCAATAATAGCTTTACGTCTTCCAAACAAATAACGTAGCTAAGTTAATGACGAGATACGTAAGAACACGAACTTTAATAAGTTGAAATTAGCCATTACTATTCCAAACGAATAGTATAGCGACTCAATTGATTTTGACAATACTGATTGGTGACGCTCACTCTGAATGAATAGCAAATGGATTGGAATATCCAATAATAGAACTCTATTAAGCATGAATTATCATCAAGGTTATGATCTTAATGACTCAACAAATATGCTTATATGACTTCAGCAACCAAGAAATAATAATCCCCCATTTTGAAAGGTAATGAGGTTTAGTGTAGTTCAGAAGATCTGATAAGTGAAATAAGTTATGTCCGTTTCAAGAGTTCAATAGAGGAATTGATTCAATCGGGAAATGCCATGAATACTTAATCAAGTATCTTAGCTGATGACTTAGGGAATTTGAATATGACTACGCATATCCCAAGTGAATAGCGACAAGTCGAAAGAGATCTTAATGAGAATTGACTCGAGAAATCTACATTAGGTCTCAATCCTATGGTTCACTTCATCCTAGGTGGAATTCCCATCTAAGTCCGAAGAATCTTATCCTGGAAAAGCTCGTTGTAAGTGTCCTTCTTACAAAGCGAGCTCTGATACCACTCCTGTCACGCCCCCACACCGGGGTTGGACGAGAACGCGACAGTTAACGTAATAAATAACGTTTGTGATAATACATTCTAGTAAAGCATACATATGGCAGATCTCAGCCCGGTGAACTAAGACTGGTTATTACATAGAAAAGAAATATTCAAGAGTACAGCAGAATTATTACATCAAGTGCAAAAGAGTACATCGGAAACCAAAATACATTATGACACAGGAATAAAAAGAAGCGTTAAAGCAGCATCCTAATTCCTACGTCTTGGTAATACTTTGAGGACGGTCTTCAGAGGTCGTCAGCATCTGTCTCTTCTTCTTCTTGGTTCTCTTCATCTAGTGGGGTTTTAAAAAAACAAATTCAAAATGGGATGAGAATAATGGATTCTCAGTGAGTTGGGTTTGGGTATTTAATGAGTTTATTATTTAATAAACATTATGTTTCTCACACTCTTGAAAAATAGTGTTGTTTAAAAATTGGTGCAAGTTTTAAAGAAGAATATTATGAATTATGACATGAATGTATAGTCAATCTCCGTAGATTGCGGTTGAGTATGAATAATGCATGGCGTCGAGCGCCCAATGAGTATTTAGCTTTGGGAGGTCGTCTACATGACTAATCCCTTAGCCTCCCTATAACGTCTTAGACCGTTATCAGTTTATGGCCTTTGACTATCGCCACGACCTTTGGTTTGATAACCATAGCCTTGGGCGTTTGTCGGACCATCACTATAGCATTGGCCTTTGAGCTTTATCGCTCTCACACTTGGTGACGTGCTGCCTTATCTCTTATTTGGGCTCGATATGTCCTTAGCTTGGGTCTATGCCCGGATCATATCATAATCGCGACTATACCCGAATTCTACGACCCAGTCACCTTAGGATCACTCCGTCCTTTGGCTTCAAGGGAATAGGATACGACGGTAGCTTTGCCTAGAACCGCAGCCACGCTGCTCGATTCATGACTTAGACTAACCGCCCCTCATGCATATAAATAGAAAAATGGACTCTAGAGGTACTCGTACGGACTCTAGCGGTGGCTTCTGCCCGAAGGTCTTAGCACTTAGCTCCGTACAACACTTACTCTCGATTTCAATTGAATAACAATTATTGTCGTGATTAACAGTGGTTATGAATATTGTATGATATCAATATGATTATTTGCTAGTATATGGACTTGGAGAAGTTAGAGGAATTAGTTCAACCGGTTGATGTTTAAATTGCTATTGTGCGAGTCTTAGCATAATCTTATAATAAATTCATAAACTTGAATAGTTCAGTATGGATTGATTATACGTCCGAAAATTACGAACTTTATTGCGAAAAGTCCGTTATGATATGAGGATTGAAGGTCAGAAGTTGTATGAAAGTTTTACCTTTCGTAAATTACAGTTCTGCCCTTTCGTCTTTTAAGTACTATCATTATTTTTACTAAATTTTATAAATTTGGATAATTCGGTACGGGTTGATTATAAGTCCGAAAATTACGAACTTTATTGCGAAAAGTCCGTTATGATATGGGAATTGAAGGTCAGAAGTTGCATGAAAGTTTTACCTTTCAGAAATTACAGTTCTGCTCTTTCGTCTTTTAAGTACTATCATTATTTTTACTAAATTTTATAAATTTGGATAATTCGGTACGGATTGATTATAAGTCCGAAAATTAAGAACTTTATTGCGAAAAGTCCATTATAATATAAGAATTGAAGGTCAGAAGTTGTATGAAAGTTTTACCTTTCAAAAATTACAGTTCTTCCTTTTCGTCTTTTAAGTACTATCATTATTCTTACTAAATTTTATAAATTTGGATAATTCGGTACGGGTTTATTATACATCCGAAAATTACGAACTTTATTGCGAAAAGTCCGTCGTGATGTGAGGATTGAAGGTCAGAAGTTGCATGAAAGTTTTACCTTTCGAAAATTAGAATTCTGCCCTTCCGTCTTTTAAATACTATCATTATTTCTACTAAAATATTATAATTTTGATTAAGTCGGAACGGTTTGATTGTACGTCCGAAAATTATGAAATTTATGGCGAAAAGTCCGTTATAATATAAGGTTCTGAGATCAAAAGTTGCATGGAGGTTTTTCCTCCCATAAATTATGATTCTGCCCTTCCGAAATTAAAGTGCTATTATTATTTATTTTTTACTTAGTTTTATCTTATAATTTTGATCAATTCGTTTGGATTCGCTTAAACTCCGAAAATTATGAATCCAGTTGCGATTTGAACCTTATGACTTATACTTTTAGATTGCATTCAGTTTTAATTTTTTTATTCCCTTAGAATATATAATTTCACCCCTTCATTTCGCCATAATCGGTGTTTTAGTATTCTTGACATATCTTTTTCATTTCTTGTCGGAATGAACTCAAATTTTTGGGGTAGGCTCTTTATGTTATTATGAGTACATAGAGTTCAACTTTTCTGGAAATTTTATTTTCGAAACAGTAAGTTTCTGTAAATTACAGTTTTGGCCCCGAATTCTTGAAATTTACATTTTTGCCCCAATTTTCTATTTTAGTAAATTCCGATTTAGGTGAAATTTTATAGAGAACTTATTTTTGATATTTTAAGACTTAATTTTACGACATAAGACCAGAATTATGGATCTTAACAATTTTACCTCAAATTTATCTTATTTAAACTATTTTAGTTTATCCTTCGAACTTAGGTTCGAATTATCAAATCTTCCGGTGACTAATTATCCTATTACCATAGTCCAATATATAATCATATATTCTTGAGATTTTAATCCCCAAAGATCAGATTTGTCATACTCAACCAATATTTTCATCAATAAACTAATTTGCACATATAATTAAAATATTACAAACAAAAATTCAACAAATATCAAGACCATTACATGCATGGTAATGAATGTCAATAAAGTATAGATAACCAAGGTTTTAATACTTGCATGCACCATATATTTAACTTGTAATAATTTTGATTAAGAGAAAAGAAGAAAACAATTTTACCCACCTCGATTTCTTGTCGAAAATAAATGGTTCTAGGTCTCGGAAGTAGAAGAAAACGATCTCCCTCCTTGAACTACATGATTCGGCCGATTCAAGTATCCATGCATCCATGATGCATATTTTGTTTGTATGTTTTTGAGATTAGAGTAAGATTAGGAATGTTTTTTTATACTTATATAAGAAAAAAAGAAAAGTAGGAAAGAAAATTACCTATTTCTTGTTGAACCCTCTTCTTCCTTATCTCTTCTTCTTTGGTTCAGCCCTCTCTCTCTCTAGTCTCTTAATTTTCAGATTTTGCTTTGGTGTGTGTTTAACACCCCCAAACTAGGCGGATATTACAGTGCCATGAATCCCCGACTGGGACCCACCAGGCAAATAAAAATGATGAATTAAATAATATAATTATAGTACCGAACCACATTATATTACCAAGTACTCCGATGAGGAGTTTAAGTACAACACACCAGGACAATACCGAATACTAGTATATTTTATATGGAGATAAAATAAACCACCCTGAACAAATAAACATTTCAAGCGGAATTTGCAGCGGAAATACAACTGTAGAGAAATAAGCATTACTGAAATAAACGGAATGACTGGGGCCCCCTACTAGTATCACTGGGACTCCTCGCCGTCAACATGCTCTTCCCGTGCCTTTGCCTTGTCGTGACCTGAAAACAAAATCCCCCAACGGGGTCAGTTACACAGAACAACAATCCTCATGGGTTGAAATTACACAATCATGATATATCTGAAGTTATGAAATATCATTAGTTATGAATTACGCTGAAGAGGAGTATCATAGTACGCCCGTAGTGTTTTGTGCAAGTGTACAAGACGAATGTCCGGACACACCCGTCCTTGTACCTAATTAGTCTCACGGAGTTAAGCTTTACTGTGTGCACATTCCAATGTATCACTCCCGATACATGGCCATCACGTGCCCGACTAAAAATTCCACACATCCGCACCCGGCCACGCAATATGAACCCAGAAGGTCATATGAATGAGAATGACCATAATGAATATCAATGAATAATAATAATCTGACAAAGTCAAGAATGACTCACCGATATGAAAGTGATAATGAAGTGATTGATAGTTTCAATGAAATGATTGGAACCGCCGTTCCTCGCTAATGAAGTGATTATTCGACAATTACAAGTCTCAATATGATTAATACAATGATGAATGAGTTATGATTATGAATGATCAACAACAAAAGGAATGAAATCCTTTTAACCGAGTAAGAATCAACTTACACAATACCAAAGACAATGTCCTTCCACGAACAACGTCCTAATCGAGATACCGGTCGCTCGAACAACCTTGAATAACAATAATTACCAACCACCGTTCAATTCACATATCAAGCAACAAAACACGACTAACCCAAAGGTCGATACAACGATAATCAAACTCATAGGGGCATTCTAACGAATACGTAACCAACCACACAACTTCGAAAACATCCAATTCCGAATATATCGAAACCAACACCAAAAGGAGTATTTCGAACTATCAAAACACTTCAATGATATCAATATTCCAATAGGAATCCACAATTCAGGATTACAATAACATCAATCGGAAAATCCCCAATTAACAGAAGTCAACCCCAAGGGTTCTTGAAATAATTTCGAAAATAACCATTAAATCCGTAGGAATATATTTATCCAAGGTAGATAATCCATATCTAATATATTCCAATGATAATCCAAGCTTACACGAAGAAATCGGAAGGAAAAACCCAAAAACCCGAAATTCTAGATCCAAGAGATTAATACCTTAGATTTGATGTGATGAGGATGGTGAAATGATTAATCCAAAAGATAAGCTTGAAGATGATGATTGATGATTACTCCCCAAAGAACACTCTCCAAATCACCCGGAATCGCCCGAAACCGCCGAAGAAACGAAGAGAAATGATAAATGATGGAGTAAGGGCTGAACTGTCCTATTTATAGCAATCCCAGTTTAGCGCGCGCTAGCCCCAGCTCTTAGCGTGTGCTAACGGGTGTTTTGGGTAGTCCAGTACCCACTGTCCGAACACGGTAGCGTGCGCTACGTACCTTTTGTAGCGTGCGCTACAACCATACCATTAGCGTGCGTTAATACCCATGGTTAGCATGCGCTAACGAATTATTTGATGCCCAGTACTGGAATCCAGAAACCGTCTGTTCTCTGATCTGACCTCGGTAGCGTGCACTACAACCAATATTTAGCGTGCGCTATAATATCGATTGCGTATGCTAAAAACAACTCATAGCGTGCGCTATGAATTAATCCAGTGCAGTCCAGTAGCCACTGGACTCAACCTGATCCATCCTTAGCGCGCTACAACAATTATTAGCGTGCGCTACTACAACCCAATAGCGCGCGCTACTTACCACTCGTAGCGTGCGCTACTTATAACTCACCTGCAGTCCAGTACCTTCTGGACTGCAGCCAGGGTAACATTAGCGTGCGCTAATGCTGAGTGGTAGCGTGCGCTACCTGTACTCAATTAGCGAGCGCTAGAAAGAGTACGTAGCGTGCGCTACTCCTCACGCACATCCCACAATGAAAATGACAATGATGATAAACACGGCACGGAACTCCAATTAGATTAGTGATGAACGACGATTGATACACGATACAATTACTCTGAATGGTGAATACCATGATTGAATATGAGTGACAAATGATCAATAATGAGTGAAATTACTGAATGATAAATACTGAATGATAATTACTGAATTACAACCGGGTATTACATACACCCCCTTAAAAGAGTTTCGTCCCCGAAACTAAGGGTCAAACAACTCGGGGTAACTCTCCCGCATACTATCCTCGGTTTCCCAAGTAGCCTCTTCGACTCCGTGCCTAGACCACTGAATATTAACCAAAGGAATCGTCTTATTCCTCAACTGTTTGATTCGCCGCTCTAAAACTCGCATAGGACGCTCCTCATAAGAATGATCGTCGGCGATCTCGATTTCATCGAACTGAAGTATGTGACTCGGGTCGGCAACATACTTCCGCAACTGAGAGACATGAAACACATTATGAATTCGGCTCAACGCCGGAGGTAAAGCCAGTCGATAAGCTAACTCGCCTACTCGATCCAAAATCTCAAACGGTCCAATGAATCTCGGACTCAACTTCCCCCTCTTCCCGAAACGGAAGATACCACGACTCGGGGATACCTTGACCAAAACATGGTCACCTGATTCGAACTCTAAAGGTCGACGACGGTTATCTGCATATGATTTCTGTCGACTCTGAGCGATCAACAAACGACTCCTGATCAAAGTTACCTTCTCATGGGTGGCTATAAGCATATCGGGCCCGGTGCCGATTGATTCTGATAGGTCATCCCAACACAAAGGAGATCGACAACGACGACCATACAAGGCCTCGTAAGGTGCCATCTTAATCGAAGCATTCCAACTATTATTATACGTGAACTCGATCAATGGTAGTTGGGCTTCCCAATCGTCTTTCCAATCGAGGACGCATGCCCTCAACATGTCCTCTAATGTCTGAATAGTCCTCTCTGATTGCCCGTCGGACTGAGGATGAAAGGCGGTACTGAGATTAAGCTGAGTTCCCATAGCACGATGAACTGATTTCCAAAAATGAGACACAAACCGTCCGTCACGATCGGAAACGATACTTTTAGGAGTACTGTGTAGTCTCACTATCTCTTTGATGAATAGATGGGCAAGTCTCTCGGGACCCCACGTATCCTTGATCTCAAGGAAATGAGCTGATTTGGTTAAGCGGTCCACGATCACCCAGATCGTATTCATGCCACGACGACTCGTCGGCAAACTCGTGATGAAATCCATGGAAATGTCTTCCCACTTCCATTCGGGAATAGGAAGAGGTTTCAGCATACCCGCCGGTCGCTGATGTTCAATCTTAACTTGTTGACAGGTTAAGCATCTCGAAACAAATTCTGCGAATTCTCGTTTCATATTACTCCACTAGTAATTTTGTTTCAAGTCCTTGTACATCTTGCTAGACCCCGGATGAACAGAATAAGGGGTAGCATGAGCTTCTTTCAAAATCTAGTTTTTCAACTCGTCATTCGCCGGTATGCACAACCGATTCTTAAACCTCAAAAGTCCATCCTCGTGGACCACAAATCCAGGGGCTTTCCCCTGAACCACATCTTCACGGATGCGTAACAATGATGGGTCCGAACCCTGATTCTCTCTGATTGCCTCCTCAAGTGACGATGAGATCTCCAACATACTAAGCTGTCCCTGAACTCGCTGAAGCCAGACCTCGATCTCCGGTCTAAGGAATTCCTGCTGAAGCTCCTTCTGGACTGTTAAACGAGCAAGCATCTGCTCCTGAATGGACTTACGACTCAAGGCGTCGGCGACAACGTTCGCCTTGCCCGGGTGGTAAAGGATCTCAATATCATAATCTTTGATTAATTCCAACCACCGTCTCTGTCGCATATTTAACTCCTTCTGAGTAAATATATACTTTAAACTCATATGATCGGTGAATATCTGACAAGTAACGCCATAAAGATAATGACGCCAAATCTTCAAAGTGAACACCACGGCTGCTAGCTCCAGGTCGTGTGTCGGATAATTAACCTCGTAAGGTCTCAATTGCCGTGAAGCATAGGCAATAACCTTTCCATTCTGCATGAGCACACATCTGAGACCCTGCCCGGACGCATCACTATAAACCACAAATCCTTCCGTCCCCTGCGGCAAGGAAAGTACAGGTGCTGACATTAACCGACTCTTTAGTTCCTCAAAACTCCGTTGACACGCGTCGGACCACGTGTATTTCTTATCCTTTCGCAAAAGGTTCGTCAAGGGTTGAGTGATTCTAGAAAATCCCTCCACAAATCGCCGATAATAACCTGCTAATCCGAGGAAACTTCGGATTTCATTAACATTCTTCGGAGGTAGCCAATCTCGAATAGCCTCCGTCTTTTGAGGATCGACACGAACTCCGTCTGATGAAATTACGTGTCCGAGAAACATCACTTCGGACATCCAGAACTCACATTTGGAAAACTTCCCATAAAGTTGTTCTCGTCTCAATACGTCGAGCACGTGATGAAGATGAAACTCGTGCTCCTCTCGGTCACGAGAATAAATCAAAATGTCATCGATGAAGACAACAACAAACTGATCCAAAAAGTCGATGAAAACCCGATTCATTAACTCCATGAATACCGCAGGTGCATTAGTCAATCCAAACGGCACAACCACAAACTCATAATGACCATAGCATGTTCGAAACGCCGTCCTCGCGATGTCCGACTCTCGAATCCGCAACTGATGATATCCAGATCTTAAGTCGATCTTGGAAAATACTGAAGATCCCTGAAGTTGATCCAAAAGATCATCGATACGGGGTAAAGGATACTTATTCTTGATTGTCACCCTGTTCAATTCCCGATAATCGATACACAAGCGAAAAGAACCATCCTTCTTTTTGAAAAACAACACTGGTGCTCCCCACGGGGACGCACTCGGTCGGATATAACCTTTCTCGAATAACTCCTCAAGTTGATTCTTCAATTCCGGCATTTCGGTCGGGGCCATCCGGTACGATGCCTTCGATATCGGGGACGTACCGGGCTCCAACTCAATTGTGAATTCCACATCTCTCTGTGGAGGCAAACCAGGTAACTCGTCTGGAAAAACATCGGCATATTCCCTCACTACCGGAATATCCGTTAACATTACTGATGATTTCTCGGTTTTGGTCATAAAGCACCAATAACCAACACACCCTGATTAAGTAATCTCACTGCTTTCATCAAATTAATGACCTTACTGCAATGTACCGGATTACCTCCCTGAAACACACATTCAACCCCATCGTCTGAAATGATAGTGATCATACGCTTACAGACACTAATGATGGCATCATGATGATCCATCCAATCAATACCCAAGATGATGTCGTCTCTCGGCAAATCTACCACGATTAGGTCCGCTGGCCATACACGACCATGAAGCTGAATCGGACAGTTCTGAATCTCACGATTTCCGATAATTCGTCTACCATCAGGTAGACCAATGACATAAGGCTCACAACTAGTAGCACTACCCAGACGTAGTCTACTCAAACATGACTCGGAAATGAATGAATACGATGCACCAGTATCAAAAAGGGTACACACAGGTTAAGATAGAATATCGAGTGTACCTGAGATCATTCGGGCCTCTGGATCATCGGTCTTCTTCATCTCATAAATCCGGGGCTTGCTAGTCCCGGCACCGGACGCTCCCGTCTGCTGGCTATAGGCTCCACCTTTAGTCGCTCCTGTCATTTTAAACGACGCTGATTGAGTGGCCTGATTCTGAACGGCTGACTGCTTAGGGGCCTGAGATGATGTCTGAGCAGGTTTGGAGTCCCTACGGCAAAAATGGGCCTTATGCCCAACAATTCCACAGTTATGACACGTGACAGACTGTCTCGGACACTTGGTGCTGACATGACCAAGATCCCCACAGTTATAACCGGTGATGGCCGAACTGGCCGCTCGTGACTGAGATTCCGCGGGTTTAGACATCACAGGAGGTCGCTCAGAAAAAGCAGAGCCCGCACGAGGTTTCTTGAAAGTGGCACCGACCGCCGCCGATCGACACGGTTCTTGGACTTCTTGCTAGCAGATGAAGGTTGCTGCTTAGCAATCTCCTTAGCAGTAAGCTCATAGGTAAGAGCTTTCTCAATGAATTCAGCCAACGTGGTGCAATTATGATTAAGCAACTGTAGTCTCATACGGGGTTTCAACCTCTTGCTGAAATACTTAATCTTATCTGCCTCGGAATGAATGATAGATGAGGCGAACGGAAGAAGTTCCTGAAATTTCTCGGGAATGGCGAGAACATCCTCGTCTGTCAAGGGGTTGGGGGTGAGTAATTCTGACAGTTTGGCCTCTCTGAGCGGGGCCGGATAATACCTCTCCATCATGAGAGTTTTGAACTGATCCCAAGTACATGATCCTTCGGTGGGCTTCAACGACAACCACCAAGAATGTGCGCTCTTACCCAGGTAGTAAGCCGCAACAGAAACTTTGTGTCCTTCGGGACACTCTACCATAGCAAACAACTTCTCGAAATGCTCGAGCCAATGAATAATATCCGCCGGCTCAGACGAGCCCTCAAAAGTAGGTGGTCTCTGGCGAGAGATGTCGCCGATGATATTGCTCACATTCCTCTCTTGCCTCTGAGGTGGCGGCGGAGGAGCCTGTTGATTTTGATTGACGGAGTTATGCATCGTCTCCATCAGCTGTGCCATCTGGGTCATTTGGGCCATCATGCCCTGCATAAAAGCGAGTGGGTCAACCCGGACACCTTCTGACTGAGCCGTGTCCCGGGTACGACTCCTCGCTAGTGAATGATCGCGTCCAGGTGAATGAGTGGCAGCGTCGCTGCTCGATGAATTAGCATTATTTCTCGCGTTTGCACGTGTATTCACACGACCTCTCGGGATTCGGCCTGCTCCACGGCCTCGTCCTCCACGTCCTCTCCTTGCCCTCTCCATAGTGAAGTAGGAAAGTCACATGATGATTATATTTCCCGCATGACTATCACGTTATGATTATGACATGAGATGATGAAAATGAGCATACGCGCTCTAACACAGTGATTACATGAATGATTAACTGAGGTGACATGATTATCTTGGATAAGTTAACATGATTAATGATTTGATCTTCCTGATCAACAACTGAATAATGAAATGAATTGAGTGATTAACGAGTTAACATGACCGTCCTGGTCAAATGAAAATGATGGTTGAGATTGTTAACTGATGAATTATGAATGAATGATTCTTGCCAGAAATTATACCATGGCGTTAGAAATCTTACAGTTCTTGGTCTGATTGGCTCGGCATTTGCACAGGTCACACGTGACGCGAAAGTCCAATGATACTAGTCCGATGACGATGATTTCAAATGAGACATGACTTGGAGGGTAGTATTCAAAACCACGCTCCGATACCAACTCTGTAACACCCCCAAACTAGGCGGATATTACAGTGCCATGAATCCCCGATCGGGACCCACTGTGCAAATAAAAATGATGAATTAAATAATATAATTGTAGTACCGAACCACATTATATTACCAAGTACTCCGATGAGGAGTTTAAGTACAACACACCAGACAATATCAATACTAGTATATTTTATATGGAGATAAAATACACCACCGAACAAATAAACATTTCAAGCGGAATTTGCAATGAAATACAATCGTAGAGAAATAAGCATGACTGAAATAAACGGAATGAGGGCCCCTACTAGTATCATCGGACTCCTCACCGTCAACATGCTCTTCCGTGCCTTTGCCTTGCCGTGACTAAAAACAAAATCCCAACGGCCGGGCCATACGTAACAACAATCCTCATGGGTTGAAATTACACAATCATGATATATCTGAAGTTATGAAATATCATTAGTTATGAATTACGCTGAAGAGGAGTATCATAGTACGCCCGTAGTGTTCTGTGCAAGTGTACAAGATGAATGTCCGGACACACCCATCCTTGTACCTAATTAGTCTCACGGAGTTAAGCTTTACCGTGTGCACAGTCCAATGTATCACTCCCGATACATGGCCATCACGTGCCCGACTAAAAATTCCACACATCCGCACCTGGCCACGAAATATGAACCCAGAAGGTCATATGAACAAGAATGACCATAATGAATATCAATGAATAATAATAATCTAACAAAGTCAAGAATGACTCACCGATATGAAAGTGATAATGAAGTGATTGATAGTTTCAGTGAAATGATTGAAACCGTCGTTCCTCGCTAATGAAGTGATTATTCGACAATTACAAGTCTCAATATGATTAATACAATGATGAATGAGTTATGATTATGAATGATCAACAACAAAAGGAATGAAATCCTTTTAACCGAGTAAGAATCAACTTACACAATACCGAAGACAATGTCCTTCCACGAACAACGTCCTAATCGAGATACCGGTCGCTCGAACAACCTTGAATAATAATAATTACCAACAACCGTTCAATACACGTATCAAGCAACAAAACACGACTAACCGAAAGGTCGATACAACGATAATCAAACTCATAGGGGCATTCTAACGAATACGTAACCAACCACACAACTTCGAAAACATCCAATCCCGAATATATCGAAACCAACACCAAAAGGAGTATTTCGAACTATCAAAACACTTCAATGATATCAATAATCTAATAGGAATCCACAATTCAAGATTACAACAATATCAATCGGAAAATCCCCAATTAACAGAAGTCAACCCCAAGGGTTCTTGAAATAATTTCGAAAATAACCATTAAATCCATAGGAATATATTTATCCAAGGTAGATAATCCATATCTAACATATTCCAATGATAATCCAAGCTTACACGAAGAAATCGGAAGGAAAAACCCAATAATCCGAAATTCTAGATCCAAGAGATTAATACCTTAGATTTGATGTCATGAGGATGGTGAAATGATGATTAATCCAAAAGATAAGCTTGAAGATGATGATTGATGATTACTCCCCGAAGAACACTCTCCAAATCGCCCGGAATCGCCCGAAACCACCGAAGAAACGAAGAGAAATGATAAATGATGGAGTAAGGGCTGAACTGTCCTATTTATAGCAATCCCAGTTTAGCGCGCGCTAGCCCCAGCTCTTAGCGTTCGCTAACGGGTGTTTTGGGTAGTCCAGTACCCACTGTCCGAACACGGTAGCGTGCGCTACAACCATACCATTATCGTGCGTTAATACCCATGGTTAGCGTGCGCTAACGAATTATTTGATGCCCAGTACTGGAATCCAAAAACCGTCTGTTCTCTGATCTGACCTCGGTAGCGTGCGCTACAACCAATATTTAGCGTGCGCTATAATATCGATTGCGTACGCTAAAAACAACTCATAGCGTGCGCTATGAATTAATCCAAAGGCAATGAGTAGCCACCGGACTCAACTCGATCCGCCCTTAGCGCGCTGGCCAAGAATTATTAGCGTGCGCTACTACAACCCACTAGCGCGCTACTTACCACTCGTGGCGTGCGCTACTTATAACTCACCGGCACCCGGTACCTTCCGGATCGCAGCTGTGGTAACATTAGCGTGCGCTAATGCTGAGTGGTAGCGTGCGCTACCTGTACTCAATTAGCGCGTGCTAGAAAGAGTATGTAGCGTGCGCTACTCCTCACGCACAGCCCACAATGAAAATGACAATGATGATAAACACAGCACGGAACTCCAATTAGATTAGTGACGATACAGTTATTCTGAACGGTGAATACCATGATTGAATATGAGTGACAAATGATCAATAATCAGTGAAATTACTGAATGATAAATACTGAATGATAATTACTGAATTACAACCGGGTATTACAGTGTGTGGGAGAAAGTGTGTTGGGTGTAAGTATTAAAAAGGGTGTATTTTTAAGTATGGTCAAGGCATGGGAAATAGGGTAGTAACTATGTCTCTTGCATGGGGAGACATGGGGCTTTAAAAAATGTTGATTCCCCCTCTTTTTCTCCCCATTTGGCAGCCCCAATATATGTGTGTGTGTGTGTATATATTTTTTTTTCTTTTGTATTTTAAATGTGTAGAATGTTAATATATTTAGTTGGGTATTTATTTAATTGTAAATGGATTAAGTAGTTTGGGTTGGTCTTTCAATCATAATTCCAAGACTTAGGAATTTTATTAAGTTGGGTTTGAGTCCATTAGTGAGTTTATATTAGTAAATGTTGGTACACATAGCCCAATTAGGTGAATCAATATTCTACTTTAACTTTCAATTAATTTATTATTTATGAAACAATTAAGTAAAATTAAAATAAACTAGATGTAGATTATATTATATCATAACAAATGTTATTAAAGTACATCACGATATAATAAACCATACATATACTGAGCTATCGAATTTAGGGGGTTCTACATGCACACTCTACATAAATAGCGCACGCTAACTCATCATCAATAAAACCGACCTGCTACTGGACCGAATACTCAGTGCCTACTTTTATCCCGACATCACACACTATATTAAGCAATAGTGCATGCTAATGAACATCCAGTATATTTAATAGACCATTTCGACCGATCCTCTTTCATTTTATCTCAAACCCGACTTTTTAATCGTCTGAAACCCTCAAAAATATTCACTCATGCTTCAAGTTCATCCGATAAAACCTTAATCTATCAAACGCTAACCTCCTTCCGATCATTAATGGCAAGTGGATGAAAGGCACCGGCGAAGAAAACTACCAAACGTCCTAGAAACTCCGATTTTGATGTCTCCCGCTTCATTTCCTTTGATGCTCAAAAGGTATTCATCGAAACTCTGCCCCAAGAACAACTTTCCAATTGCTACTACTTTAATTTGAGTAGTTTGGAATGGGTTGGTATAAAAATCCAAGATTATTTTGTCAAGTGGGGTATTGAGAGATTTGTTGAATGTAAGGAAGATACGTTTCCTACTCTTGTTCGTGAATTATATGCTAATTTACATGTTGGTGATCATGCTGCATCTAAATCTTCGGTTTTGCACTCCATGGTTGGAGGACCGGTTTTTGTGTCCTTCGAAATTCTGAAGGAATTATTTGGTCTAAAAAATGAAGGATTTATGTGATCTAGGAAATCGAATGATGATGATATTAACGACCTAGAAATTCGAGAATTCCTATGTTCTAAAGTTGTAATTGACATCAGGACTGATGTATTCGAAAACAATGATTTTGGCATCGAAATCCGACTATTGCTTGTGGCGTTAACAAAATGGATTATGCTGAAAGTGAATACAAAAATTAAACTCGTCGCAGTGGATAAGGAAGTTGTGTATCACGTCTTGAGTGAAGAACCGGTGGACTTTTCTCATCTCGTATTTCAGTGGATTATTTCTAAAGCCAAACTCTTTCGGTCTGAGAAATATGCATCGCGATCAAGGAAAGACGGTATGCCATTTGGCTCCATACTTACGGCTATCTTGAAATATAATCATGTTGACTTGTCAAATGACGTTGCCGTACCAGTCTCCTGAGGGAATACAATTTCTAATTCCACACTCAAAGTCATGCACTATGTTGAGACCCTGAATCAAGGATGGGTCCTATTTTCTTATCTGCGGGAAGATGACATGGTGCCCAAAGGGACACGCATACTGACTCTGGAAGAAATAATCACTAGGAGAGGTCCAGAGACGCTACGCGAATTACAAACTGGAACATTCCTGCGTAAATCTCAAGCTAAAGGCAAAAAGGCCAATAGGAGAAGCTTCTAGTGAAAGAGAGGAGGATGATCTTGTTGTATGAATGCGCAGCCTTGAAACAAACCAAGTGGATATTCGGGATGATATTCGAGCCCTTAGGACAGAAGTGAAAGAGACAATGGACGAAAAACATTCGATCAAGAATCTACTGGAAGACTTCATCCGCTTCACTCATCCTTCATTCCCATTCCCCACTCATTCTTCTGACCAAGGGTTTGAAACTCATATGTCGATTAATTTATACGAACAATATTTTATGTGGCTTGAATCTTGCTTTGAATAGTATTTTGAGGTTTATGTTTTGGTTTGATGCTAGCTGGTGTGTGGATTAATTTCTTGTAATATTTATGTTGCATAACGTTGGTTTTTCGTAGTATGTGTTGGATCATTGCACTTCGATTTATCCTATTATATATAACATCTTTTTCTGAGCATTAGCTTCTAGTTTTAAAATAAGCTATAAGCTATAAGCTGTATTTCCTGCACAGTTGAAGGGAAACTTCGTTTCAGGGGGAGCTATATATGTCTTACCTTTTTTATTCTCACAAAAGGGGGAGAAAAAGCTCAAACCTTTTAAGAATTTTCTTCCTAAAAAACTAGAGATTTTTCAAAGCCTCTAACACAATTGAACAAAGCATTAACTTTGATGGATATTCTGTCATAAAAATTTTGCAGGTATTTTTTTCGAAATATTTTGTCATCATAAAAAATGGGGAGAGTGTTGACAAAATTATTTTGTTGATGAATTCTATCAAAACATTTAAAGTAAAACATCAAGACTTATTCAAACAACAACGACGTGTATTGCATCAAGGTCAAAATCTTCAGAACAACATTACTAGCAGTGCTAAACACATATGTTAGCGCACGCTATCGAGTTTATAATAGTTACATCTTTGAAATCAGTAAGGAACGCTATCTCTACTCCGAGGAATCATCAAGTCAGTAACGCACATTATCTACATATATTAACGCATGCTACCTGTTAGTTCATACAAGACAGTAAGATTTGTCAGATTAAAGTAGCGCACGCTACAAAGTCATGTAACATACGCTAACAGACCAAGACAGTAAGCTTAGCATATTTCATCAGGAAATGATTAACGCATGCTAGCATTTCTATAACGCACGATAAACTTCAATATAGTAAGTTCTGGAATCTGTACATGAAAGTAGGTAACGCACGCTAAGGCTGAAGCAACGTATGCTAAATGAAGAATATGACCGTTACAAAAGATACAGGGAACGCACGCTAATGGCTAACATTTGCGCACGTTATGTTTGAATTTTTTTCGTTGGACATTCAACCACTGGACAACATTTTCAACACGTAAATCACGCTAAATATGGAAAGCAAAGCTTGACCAACTAGCGGATGCTATGAAGGATTCATAACGCACGTTAAGTTCAAATTTTATCCGTCGGAAAGAGATGTTAAGCAATAGGACCATTTCTTTGTCAAAGTCAAAAGTAAAGATGCTTGACTAATTTGATAACGCACGCTAAATGACTTACCAACGCATGCTAAAGTTGAAATATTCCCATTGGACAAAATGAAGACCGTTCAGTATATTATAGACAGATTGCCACTAACGCACGCTAAGAGTATTATTAGTGTATGCTAATAGTGTCATTTTTCAAGGCAACAAAGGTGACTGATTGCAATATATACCCATGTCTTTGGGTAACTAAAAAACACACAACTTCAAGCAAACATACACATATACTGAGCTCTGAAAATTGCTATTGCTTTGAAGCTAGTCTATATCATTGAGTTGTGTAAGAGAAAGACACAAAACATTATGCTTACACTGTCTATCATATATTATGTCCTTATTATTATGATAGAGTGTTGCATCATTCTGACAGAAGTAGAATCAAGAAAATCAATTTGGTGTTATTAAGATCATTGATCTGGCATTGTTAGGATTGAATTCTTAGATTCTAGTAAGATTCTTCTAGTTCCAATCGAATACTAGAGAAAAGTTATATTGATTAAAATCGGTTGAACTTGGACCTATTGAAGACAGGCGAGTTGTATCGGTTGTGCCTGAACCAATAGAAGTCGAGGCAAAGTAAAGTGTGGTTTGTCCTTAAGCCAATAGAAAAGTAAACGAAGAGAGGACGTAGGCAAGTTGCCGAACCTCTATAAATCTTTGTGTCATTTATTTCAGCACTTTTACTTAGTTCTTCTCAAGAAATTTTATTTATCCATATCACCACTATTCAACCCCCCTTGTAGTGGTAATTTTATCTCTTCAGAAATGAAAAATGCACCCGTTTGTAACACTCAAACACGGGAGTGAGACATCAAATGCTATCGATGTCAATGTTGTAGGCATATTGCTTCTCGATGTCCCAATCAAAGGGTGATGGTAATGAGAGAGAATGGTGAGATAGAGATGGAGAGCGAGAAGGAAGAATAAGAAGAGAGCGAAAATGAGGGGTGGGAGGAAGAAACCGAATTTGCACCCGCCTTAGTAATTAGGAGGGTATTGAATGTTGAGGCATATGAGGAAGAAGTTCAAAGGGAGACCATCTTTCATACTCATTGTCACGTTAAAAACATAATTTGTAGTGTGATTAACGATAATGGGAGTTGTACAAATGTGGTTAGTGCTATGTTAGTGGAAGAGTTGAGGATACTTACTCAAAGGCACCCAAAGCCTTATCGCTTGCATTGGTTGAGTGATTGTGGAGAAATTCGAATCACCAAGCAAGCAAACATTTCAATCACTCTAGCAATATACAAAGATGAAATTCTTTGTGACGTTGTTCCAATGGATGCTTGTCATATGCTTTGGGGAAGACCATGGCACTTCGACCGACGAGTAACTCATGATGGCATGACAAACCGATACTCATTTGAAAAGGATGGAGAAAGATCACACTAGCTCCTATGACACCATCACAAATTCATGAAGATCAAATTCGACTCCAAAAATAAAAATAAAAATAAAAATAAAAATAAAAAATAAAAAGGAAATGAAGATGAAAAGGAAAAAGAAAAGAAAGAAAAAGAAAAAGATGGAAAATCAAAATAATATTTATTTATAAATGCAAAAGAAATCATTAAAGAAGTTGAGGTTGGGCAACCCGCATACTTACTTCTTACCAAATGAACTTGCACTATTGACGATGAAAAAAATCGGAATGTTCCAAGTACTATAAAAATTATACTACAGGATTTCAATGATATTTTTTCGGATGAGCTACCACCCAGTTTCCCACCAACAATCCAGAGCACACAGCTATAGATTCCCATGATGATCCCGTCGTACCAATGCATGGTGGAAATACCTATCCAACGATCCAGCGCACATAGCTATAGATTCTCATGATGATCCCGTCGGACCAATGCATGGTGGACAAACAATCACAACACATATGCACAATACAACAACACCATAACCGACATCAATACGAATAAATATAAAAAAGGTACCTGCCTTAGAAAGGTGGCAAGAAATAAACACTTCACGACTTCAAAAACTCGAAGGTCATTCCTTCGATCAGCCGTTCGCAAATCTCGAACCTTAAACAATAGGAAAATAGCGACAACTCAACTTACATAATAAAACTAACGGATACACAACTAACACACGAGCGTTGATCGTTCAAACTATGGTCAAGCACACTATCTTACGAATGGTTAGTTACACGATCAAATCATCGGACGAACACTAGTTGTATTCTACAAAATCATGCTACGTGGATGATAATGATATCGAATTCTACGATAACAAGGGTAGGCATATCATCAACCTTCCTACTCCAACTCTATTAACAACTTCCAAAGTAGTTTGGCTAAACAACGATTCATAACAAGAGTATGATCATACGGATACTAAAAAATTCTCGAAGGGAGATGAAACAACCGTGTTCTAGTTTAATTCGATTATCCTCAACATAATCAATCCATTCTAACCAAGAATATAACGAAGTTTATCAATTCAAACACCTCTTACGAACTACGAAATAATCTTGGTGAAAATTCCTAGAATTCATCTTCTTGAACACTTTGATTCTAGGTGATGATATTAACATGACATTGGTATACAACTCGACCAAAACATACCACAATCTCAGAACTATGTCCTAGGGTTCAACATACCAAGGTTCGATCATAATTCTTTTAACAATGAAGAACAATCTAAGTATAACCAAACCAATCTTCCTAAAACATGATATTCGATTACTACGACATCATTGAAATATAATAATCTCAGTAACATACTCAAGAAACCAAATTCAAGGTTGGGTTTAGTGTCAACATACCTTACACAACGAAACAATGAAAACAATCGGTAGAACTCGACACCATAGGCTTGAACATCAAACTAAGATGTTTCCCAACTTCAATCACCAAGTATAAAGGCTAAGCAGTGATTATAATGTGAGGGAAGGCTCTCAGGACTCTCAGAAATCGGATAAGGGATGAAAGTAAATGAGCAGAAATGAAATGGGGTGCTGCCATATTTATAAAACTCAGACCTTTACATATGTTAACCTCACAACCTTACATACGTTATCGTCTTAACGTACGCTATCTGAAATCTTTAGCATACGTTAACGTCCGACAGTAGCTACTGCCTCATTTTCTGACCTCCTTAACGTACGTTAACAATTACCTTTTACGTACGTAATAAGCTCTGTGTAGCGTACGCTATCTTAGTCCTTTAGCATACGTTATGCCTCGTTGACTTGGTTTAATGAAAAGCTATTCGGATCATGCAGAATCTTATCCTATCCGAACCCATCTCAAGCTGGCCCATACGCCGACCAATCTGATCTTTTTGATTGCCTGTTACATACACTATGCTTCATCCATAGCGTATGCTATCTTCATATCATAACGTATGTTAAGCTTACCTGCTAACGTACGTTATGACGTAGCTGCATGTATAATTTTCAAACTCTTCCTAATATGATCATGACTGTTGGAATATGAATACGGGAAAAATCACACTTTGATTATTGATATTACAAAGTCGAATAATACAAGGTTCAAATACAGATGAAAATACCAACAATTATCCGGATATTATAATTTGAAATTGTGTATGGTTTTAATCCGATAACTCTTTTAGACTTGTTGCATGTTCCTATAGATGACAGGAGCAACATTGATGACAAGAAAAGGGCTGAAATGATCAAACAGTTGCATGCAAAGTTTCGAGAACAAATTAAAAAATAGAATGAACATAATGCACGCATGAAGATTAAGGGACGAGCGCAAGTACTCATTGAACCAGGAGATTGGGTTTGGGTTCACTTCAGGAAGGAGAGGTTTCCCCACACAAATAAAGTTGAAGTTGATGCCTAGGGGATACGGACCATTCCGAATTTTATAACGCATCAATAATACTGCTTATAAAGTGGATTTACCTAGTGAGTATAATGTTTCTACAATCTTCAATGTTACTGACTTAAGTCCTTTTGAATTTTCAGATTCGAGGATGAATCATTTTGTAGATGGAGGGAATGATGTGAATCAATATGCAGGCAATTAATTGGAAGAAAAATTATACATTTCTATGGACCGATGATAAGGTTGTTAGGAATATGCCCTCGAATGCCACACAGAGGATAAGAGAGTGAGAGCATTTATATTGTAATTATGAATATTTAATAAGGCAATTATTATTTCTATATTATTGTATATAACTGGCATTGTGATTTGGTATATAGAATAATAGTCCTTGCATTTGAGAGCAAACATTCTACTCCTTATGGAGATAAGGAGATAGGCACTAGAAGTGTTTAGAGCTCGAATGCTTAACTAGTTCGCAAGTCGATAAAACTTAATTGGGCATTAAGTTTAGCCAAGATTTGTAGAACGTGTACTTTGACATGAAGAGTGCCTGTCTTCACTAAGAGTTAGTGGGAGCACACGTTATAGGTATGCTAATGAGATTAGTATACTCGAACACAACTCACCTCGATTTGGTCACATGGGTATCACTCAGGGTTTGTCAATGACTGAATCGAAAGGTTGTGATAGGTATACGTGGACCTTTGAATTGAGGTTTCAGTAGGAGATGTGCTTGTGACATTAAGTTAGTCATTAGAGTAGTTCGATCCAATCGCCGGAAGGTGGGGTCAACCTCGAAATGCAACTTAGTGGGCAAGTAGCAGTCTCTACTAAATACCAAGATAGAATTCTTTCTCCTGTAAGTGACCAGGTAAATGTCCTATGCGGTTAATGGCAAATGAGATCATAAGTCTTTGGCCAAAGCATTCAGAGCTAATTATATTTGATACACGAGAGCTTGATGATCTCGGTTTGCATTAACAGAATGCATAGAGTCAAGTTACAATAGGGTTTGACTTTACCATGACCCTAATACTTGACCGGGACACATGATTGAAGGGTTTATACATATACGGTATTCACGACATAATGTTTTTGAATGATGCGATCATTCGTTCTTAGTTGGGTTACGGTACGCGTACCGATCATTCGTTCTTAGTTGGGTTACGGAGCACTATACTGGCTAAGTGTTACCCATACTCTTTGGTGTTGACTCAAAGTATTTTGATGATGATCGTATTCAAAACATTTAATAAAATCTATCTCAGTAAGCTGCTCTATTGAAGATGAAAAATGTTCCTAGCGCACGCTACATAATGCATCATAGCGCACACTATCGGAGCTCATATGCAGGCAAGTCAAATCAGCTGCAACCAAGTTGGAATCCTACCTGATGCCTTACGCATGCAAAGTATCTATTATCAGCGCACGTTATATTACACAATTAGCGCACGCTATATTCCTTATCTAACGCACGCTATCGCATCTCAGTCAGAGAGGACAATAAGGTCTGGAAAGAAAAGAAGGAATTCATCTGCGCACGCTATGGAAGAATATTTACGCACGCTATTTTGACTCATTAGCGCACGTTACCTAGCAAATCTTGCGCATGCTACCGGAAAACATGTTTGGTAGTCCAGTAGCCACTGGACTCAAAATAAGGAAGCACTTACGTATGCTATACAAGCTAACGTACGTTAGTGAGGAAAGTATATAGCGCATGCTATTCAACACTTATTAGCGCACGCTAAAACATTCAAATTTCTACCGTTGGACAATTTACCCGTTGGAATGCAGAAGTCAAAAGGAGATCCGAGAAATCTGGAAAGTTAATATTAAATAATACTAGCGCACGCTATGTACAATTGGTAACGCACACTAAGTATAAATATATACGTTGGGAAAGAGTCGTTGGGGAGACAAAACGACATAATCTAAAGTCAAGATTGAAGACCTATTGACCAACCATTAGCGCACGCTACGAAGGTATGACTTGCGCACGCTAGACATATAATTTTACCGTTGGAACAGTTTTGTGACCGTTCAGATCGGCCAAGTCAGTGAGCGATTGCGCACGCTATGGAGGTATTATTAGCGCACTCTAATAATACAGATTTCAGCATATGAAGAAGGACTTGATACTATAAATACCCATAGGACTTGGGTATCTCATACACAACTTCAAGCATTCAAGTATACAAGCAATCAAAGCATTCTTGAGCTCAAATTTCTATCTATTACTACATTCTAAGTTGTGAGGAAAATGATACAAAGAGAGATACACCTTGTAATATTTGTTATACTTTGTATTCTTTTCATTTGGTTGTAACTGTTGCATCACTCATACGAGAGCTTTAGAGAAACGAATTTAGAGTCACTAATCCAGTGTTATTAGGATCCTTGATCTGGCATTGTTAGGATTACACTCCAATATTCGTAAAGTGAGGATTATCTAGTTCCGATAGAATACTAGATAAACAAAGTTTATTTTGAGAGTGGTTGAGCTTGGACCAATAGAAGACAAGCGGTTGTAACAGTTGTTGTACTCGGACCGATCGAAGACGAGTCAAGTGTGTGGTTGTTCTTGAGCCAATAGAAAAAGAAGTCGGAGAGAGGACGTAGGCAAGTTGCCGAACCTCTATAAATCTTTGAGTCTTTTACTTTCCGCACTATTTTCTTTTATTCGCGAGAAAGTTCGATATTCCGCATTACCACTATTCAACCCCCCTTCTAGTGGTGAATTTATATCTTCAGTTGGTATCGGGGTGGGTCTCTTTTTAAGGGTTTAACCACCTAAGGGAAAAAGATCCGCAAATGGCACTGCTTGGCTAAATCAAAGGAAATGCTCTCAAACTTCCTCCCTTCTTCGACGGTTCCAATTTCATGACATGGAAAAAGAAAATGGCTATATTCATTCAAGCCTACGATATTGAAATTTGGAAAGTCATTACACTTGGTCCGAAACTTGCCAAGAAAGAAGATGGATCGTTGAAAAAGTTCGACGAGTTCAACGACGAGGACTGTAGGAATACGCACATCAATTCACGTGCTACTCAACTTCTCTATTGGGCCCTTAATCCCGAAGAACTCAATAGGATATCTTCCTACGAAAGCGCAAAGGAAATTTGGGAAATCCTCGAAGTAACTCATGAGGGAACCACCCAAGTTAAGGAGACTAAAATCAACATGCTTCTTCATGACTACGAACTCTTCTCCATGAAGGACGAGGAAACGATCACCAATATGTTGGATTGATTCTCAACTATAACCAATGGACTTGCATCATTCGGAAAGCCTATATCTAGTAGCGACAACTAAGAAAATTCTTCGCTCGTTGCCACGTGAATGGGATGACACGGTTACCGCGATCATAGAGTCCAAAGATCTCAACAAGCTCGAGTTTAGTTCCCTCATCGGGTCACTCATCAATTATGAGATCGTTCTCAAGTCTAGAGGAACCAAACCAAAGCCTCGTGAAAAGGTAGTCGCATTCAATGTTGATAGCGATGTTGAGGAAGATATTCCCGAGGATGAAGATGACGAGGAACTTGCTCTCTACGCCAAGAACTTTAGAAGGTATAAAAATCTAATTCAAAGAAGGCGAAATTTCCTTGGTCGGGATGGTAAGGCGGAACAAAAGAAAAATAGCTATGTTCCTATAAAGAAGTTCGACAATAATAGTAAAAAATGTGGTCAAGTCGGTCACTATGCCAATGAATGTCGAGGATCCTCTTCAAAGTCTCAAGTCGAAAGATTAAAAGAGAATGAGGTTCTAATCGCTTCTTGGAGTGATGACGAGGAGGAGATTGAAAGATCTCTCGATGCTAATCTCGCATTTATGGCACTCGACTCCGAAAGCAATATCGAGGTAAACTCTAAACTTAATGATGATGAATATGATACTTTTGATTTTTGCGATTCACAAGAAGTTCATCATGACGATGAGTTATTAAGTGCGTTTGAATCTTTGAACATAGAATACGACGAGATGGTTAAATTGAATATGTCTTTAAAGAGGAAAATAAAATCTTTAGAACTCAAAAAATCCTCTCTTCAAAACAAAGGCAAAACTATTGAACTCGACCATAACTTGTGCCTTGAAAAAGAAAACGTTTTGAAAATTGAGTTGACGAAAACTCAAAAGGAGCTAAAATATATTTTGAACAAATTTACTCTCGGAAACGAGTAATTCGAAAAGCTCTTATCCATTCAAAAATCTCCATTATTAAAACACGGCTTTGGTTTCGACCCGTTTAAAAGGGAACAATCCCTTATCAACCTTGACAAAATAAAGAAAACCGAAGCCGAGAATTCAAAAACTCCTTCAAACAACGAGTTCATGATAACGTTCGTTCAAAGTTAAGAACCATCAAAGTTAAACAAATATGGGTTCCAAAAGGGACAATTGTTCCTAATGCTATAAGTATCGTTAACTTTGGAGGACCCAAAAGGGCTTGGGTACCAAAACAACCGAGAAACACTATTTTTGTAGGTACCGGCACCAAGGAAAAGCAAGTGGTACATTGATAGCGGATGCTCAAGGCACATGTGTGGCTCCGAGGACTTATTTTAAGACCTCTAATATCAAGAACAAGGACATGTGACCTTTGGCGACAATCAAAAGGGAAAAATCAAAGGCATCGGAAAAGTCGGTAAGGAACCTTCTCCCTCTATCAACAAAGTATAATTTGTTGAAGGTTTGCATCACAATCTACTTAGCGTGTCTCAACTATGTGATGAAGGTTTTAAAATTCTCTTCGAGCAAACCCATTGCACGGCATTTAGAAATAATAAAATTGCATTCATCGGTTTGAGATGTGGAAACATTTATATTGTCGATCTTAATGATAAAAGTTCATTCAATGAAAAGTGTCTTATTACTTTGGATGATAACGCATATTTATGGCATCGTAAATTGGGGCATACATCTCTACCCATCATTTCTATTTTATCAAGACACGATCTTGTCCGTGGTTTACCCAAACTCGAATTTGATCGAAAGCATTTGTGTGAATCATGCACAAAAGGGAAACATACTCGAGAATCTTTCAAACCAAAATTCGAGGTTTCCACTAGTCGTATTCTTGAACTTTTATATATGGATTTAATTGGACCATCTAGATATGTTAGTCTAAATGGTAAGCTTTATACTTTGGTTATTGTTGATGATTATTCCCGTTTTACATGGGTTAGATTTATTGCTCATAAAGATGATACCTTTTCCGAGTTTTCCAAATGGTGTCGTTTGGTGCAAAATGAGAAAAATCTTTCTATAATTTCAATTCGCACCGATCACGGAGGTGAATTTGATTGCACTCCGTTTGAGCTTTTATGTGACAAATATGGTATTAATCACAATTTTTCGGCTCCTAGAATGCCTTAAAAAAATGGAGTTGTTGAAAGGAAAAAGCGATCTTTGGAGAAAATGTCAAGGACTATGCTTAATGAATACTCTTCCAAAATACTTTTGGGCCGAAGCAATTTTACGGCATGTTATGTGATTAACCATGTTCATGTTCGTAGAACTAACTTTAAAACTCCATATGAATTATGGAAGGGCAAAAAGCCAAATATATCTTATTTCCATCCTTTTGGTTGCAATGTGTTTATCCTAAATAATGGTAAGGATAACTTGGGGAAATTTGATGCTAAATCCGATTCCGGTATATTTCTTGGTTATGCTAGAAATAGCAAAGCATATCGTGTTTATAATATTAGAACAAATAAAGTTTAGGAATCCATTCATGTTAAATTCAACGATATGATCTCACCCCCGAGAAAGGTAGAATATTTTTATGATGCAGGTATTTTTCCGGACTCTCATCCCTCAAACGAAATGGAGAAAATTTCGGAAATTCAAAAGAAGGCAATCGAGAGTCTACCGAAAGATGGAGGCACATCAAAGACCATCCAAAAGATCTTGTGATTGGAAAAATTGAAGATGGTGTTCAAACCCGAAGGAGAACCATCGAATATATGGCTCATTATGCTTTATTATCCGAAATAGTTCCCAAGAATATATTCGAGGCTCTTGATGATGAAAGTTGGGCGACGGCAATGCAAGAGGAGCTTGTACAATTCATGCGCAATAATGTATGGAATTTAGTTCCCGCTCCTAAAGATAAAACAATTATCGGAACTAAATGGGTGCACAAAATCAAGAGTGACGAAGACGGTTACCCAATTCGAAATAAATCTCGTTGGGTCGCTCAAGGGTATAATCAAGAGGAAGGCCTTGATTACGAAGAATGTTTTGCTCCCGTGGCTCGACTCGAAGCCATCCATTTGTTATGTGCATTTGCCGCTCACAAAAAGATCAAACTATTTCAAATGGATGTGAAAAGTGCATTCTTGAATGGCTACATTCAAGAAGAAGTCTATGTCAAGCAACCTCCCAGTTTTGAAGATCATCAATTTCCGGATCACGTCTACAAGCTCAACAAGGCACTCTACGGGTTGAAACAAGCACCCCGAGCATGGTATGATCGTTTAAGTCAATTTTTAATTGCAAATGATTATAAAAGAGGTAAAGTCGACAATACCTTGTTTGTGAAAATATTGAATAATGATATACTTGTTTGCCAAATCTATGTTGATGACATTGTTTTTGGAGCTACTAACGAATCATTGTGCCAATATTTCTCTAATCTTATGAAAGGAGAGTTCGAGATGAGTATGATCGGAGAATTAACATTCTTCCCCGGGCTTCAAATCAAGCAATTCAAAGATGGAATCTTTATTCATCAAATAAAGTACTCAAACGATCTCCTAAAGAAATTCAAAATGGAGAGTAGCAAAGTGATTTCAATGCCAATGTCCTCTTCATTAAGCTTGAAAAAGATGAAAATGGCAAATTCGTAGATCAAAAATTATATCGAGGTATGATCGGATGTTTGATATATTTGACTGCTTCTAGGCCAGAAATAATATTTGCTACATGCCTATGTGCTCGATTCCAAGCTAATCCCAAGGAATCACATTTAATTGCTTGTAAACGTATTTTTCGTTACTTGAAAGGGACCATCGGACTAGGTCTATGGTATCCCTCTTGCTTGGACTTTAATTTGATTGCATATAGTGACGCCAATTTCGGAGGATGCAAAATTGATAAAAAGAGTACTAGTGGTACATGTCATTTCATCGGTTCATGCTTAATATCTTGGGGAAGTAAAAAGCAAACCAGTGTAGCATTGTCTACAGCTGAGGCCGAATACGTTGCTGCAGGGAGTGCCTGTGCTCAGGTACTATGGATTAAAAATCAACTCCGCGACTACGGCATTTACTTTGAAAATACCCCTATTTTATGTGATAATACTAGTGCTATTAATCTGAGTAAAAATCCCGTACTGCACAGTAGAACTAAGCATATAGATATTAGACATTATTTTTTATGCGATCATGTGCAAAAGAAAGATATATGCTTAATTTTTGTCGGGACGAAGGACCAACTTGCTGATATTTTTACAAAACCTCTTCCCGAGTAATCATTTAATAATATTCGTTTGCAACTTGGTATGGGACATCTAGACAATTTTTGAAATTAGTTTTCTACTCGAGAAATCAATATCATTGAAACGTTCCATTCGCTAGTACACGCTAGCTTCATTTTTTTAACGCGCGCTAACTTTCGTCTTTGATAGCCCTCGCTAATACCTTATCTATTGCGTGCACTAATTAAAATTCTTCATATTCCGAATTTGCTACTGGACAGTCCAGTGAGCTACCCATATACTCCTAACGTACGCTAATCTTATAATCCTAGCGTACGCTAATTAAACCTGCTCAGTTCACTATATAAACTCTGTTCAGCTCAGAAACACTCTCATACTCTCATAACGTACGCAAACACACAGATCCCCTTTCAGCAAGAACCCTAGCCGAAAAATTCGATTCATCCTATCCCGATTCCTTCTTCAATCGTTTCATATTTATGTCGAGCAAGGGCCGCAAAGCTATGGAGAAAACTTATAAACACGCAAAATGCCCTCGCGATCCAGAATACGATGCGACCCGCTTCGTGTCATATACCGCGTCGAAGGTGTTTTCTGAAATTCTCCCTCATGAACATATTACGGACTGTTACTTCTTCAATTTTTCAAGCCTGGAACGGGTAAATGTTGTCATCTCTGATTTTTTTCTCCTCCATTGGAATTGCCCGATTCGTTGAATGTAAGGAACCTATAGTTCCCGAGCTTGTTCGCGAATTTTATGCAAACCTTCATGTTGCTGAAAGTGAAGGTTCCTCATCTCTAGTCTTAGGGAGTTTGGTTGGAGGAACGGTAGTAAAAGTCTCTTCGGAGATTTTGACTCAACTTTTTGGTTTATCGTCCGAAGGTTTTTCGTGCACTGGGAAATCGATTGCTGAGGACACTGGAGTTAGGGAGATTGATATCAAGGAATTTCTCAGTTCAAACCCCGTAATAGACATCACTGACGAGTTCTTTGAGAACAATAATTTTGGGATTAACATCCGACTCCTTTTGGTTGCTCTCACAAAGTGTATAATGCCCAAGGTAAACACGCAACATAAGTTAGTCGGAGTCGATAAACACGTTGTATACTGAGTGCTTAATGATGATAAAGTTGATTTTGCCGCTATCGTCACAAGTTGGATGAAAGTGAAGGGCGATCTTTTTCGGTCGAAGAATTATGCGTCTCGATCCCGCAAGGCTGGAATGTCGTATGGTTCCATCCTCACGGCGATCTTCAGATTTCATCACGTAGACTTGACGACGGACAAAGCCGTCCCCGTTTCTCTTGGCCATGAGATCTCGGATTACTCGCTAAAAGTCATGCACTATGTCCGGACGATCAACTGAGGCTGGATTCTCTTCCCATATCTTCGCGAAGACGACCAAGTGGAGAAAGGGACACGTATGCCTACACCAGAAGAGAGAATCACTCGACGAGGACCACACACCCTTAGAGAAATGCAAACCGGGGAATTCATGAGGAAGCCCACTTCTAAGGGAAAGCGTCCGATGCGAGAGACTCTTACCGAGGAAGAGGAGAGTGACCTCTTTTCACGGATGCGCAACATCGAGACTTCACAAATGGAGATCCGTGAAGACATTCGTTCTCTTTGCTCTGAGGTTCAAGGAGTGCGTGGGTTGCTTGAAGATTTCATTCGCTTCACTCATCCGTCGTTCCCGCTTCCACCGTCCTCATCCGAGCACGCACCCTAGTTTTAGGATGTTGATTCTCGTTGTAGCGACTTTTATTTCATATGTTTTTTGATGTCTCATACTTTGGATTTTTATGTGTAATGCTTGAACTATCTTCAATGAAATACGCATTTCTCTTAGTTTGGTTTTCATGTAGTTTGGTTGATTATGTGATTTCGTTTTGGCAAATGGCATTTGGTTGGTATTATGTTTTATACGCAACAACACAGGGGGAGTCTTTTTTGTTTATGTCAAAAAGGGGGAGAAACACTCCAAAAACCGGACCGTACTAACATATCTAACAAGTTATCTTGATTCGAAATTTTTTAAATCGTTGTTGCAAGTATATATTAAATGTTTTGACATCATGAGAAAGGGGGAGATTGTTGACTCAAAGTATTTTGATGATGATCGTATTCAAAACATTTAATAAAATCTATCTTAGTAAGCTGCTCTATTGAAGATGAAAAATGTTCCTAGCGCATGCTACATAATGCATCGTAGCGCACGCTATCGAAGCTCATATGCAGGCAAGTCAAATCAGCTGCAGCCAAGTTGGAATCCTACCTGATGCCTTACACACGCAAAGTATCTATTATCAGCGCACGCTATATTACACAATTAGCGCATGCTATCGCATCTCAGTCAGAGAGGACAGTAAGGTCTGGAAAGAAAAGAAGGAATTCATCTGCGCACGCTACGGAAGAATATTTACGCACGCTATTCTGACTCATTAGCGCATGTTACCTAGCAAATCTTGCGCACGCTACCGGAAAATATGTTTGGTAGTCCAGTAGCCACTGTACTCAAAATAAGGAAGCACTTACGTACGCTATACAAGCTAACATACGTTAGTGAGGAAAGTATATAGCGTACGCTATTCAACACTTATTAGCGCACGCTAAAACATTCAAATTTCTACTGTTGGACAATTTACCCGTTGGAATGCAGAAGTCAAAAGGAGATCCGAGAAATCTGGAAAGCTAATATTAAATAATACTAGCGCACGCTATGTACAATTGGTAGCGCACGCTATGTATAAATATATCCGTTGGGAAAGAGTCGTTGGGGAGACAAACCGACATAATCTAAAGTCAAGATTGAAGACCTGTTGACTAACCGTTAGCGCACGCTATGAAGGTATGACTAGCGCATGCTAGACATATAATTTTACCATTGGAACAGTTTTGTGACCATTCAGATCGGCCAAGTCAGAGAGCGATTGCGCACGCTATGGAGGTATTATTAGCGCACGCTAATAATACAGATTTCAGCATATGAAGAAGGACTTGATACTATAAATACCCATAGGACTTGGGTATCTCATACACAACTTCAAGCATTCAAGTATATAAGCAATCAAAGCATTCTTGAGCTCAAATTTCTATCTATTACTACATTCTAAGTTGTGAGGAAAAAGATACAAAGAAAGATACACCTTGTAATATTTGTTATACTTTGTATTCTTTTCATTTGGTTGTGAGTGTTGCATCACTCATACGAGAGCTTTAGAGAAACGAATTTAGAGTCACTAATCCGGTGTTATTAGGATCCTTGATCCGGCATTGTTAGGATTACACTCCAATATTCGTAGAGGATTATCTAGTTCCGATAAAACACTAGATAAACAAAGTTTATTTTGAGAGTGGTTGAGCTTGGACCAATAGAAGACAAGCGGTTGTAACGGTTGTTGTACTCGGACCGATCGAAGACGAGTCAAGTGTGTGGTTGTTCTTGAGCCAATAGAAAAAGAAGTCGGAGAGAGGACGTAAGCAAGTTTCCGAATCTCTATAAATCTTTGAGTCTTTTACTTTCCACACTATTTTCTTTTATTCGCGAGAAAGTTCAATATTCCGCATTACCACTATTCAACCCCCCTTCTAATGGTGAATTTATCTCTTCATTTGGTTCCTCCTATTGCCGACTAAGATGAACCTATGGAGTCGCGCACAAGGATATTTGATGGATAAAATATGTATTTATTACCTCTTCATTAATATTGGATATTGAATATCTAATTTGATTTATTTGATAAATTACGCGGTCTTGTGAATTGAAATTAATTACCGGGTGATTAATTTAATTCATAAATAATTATTTCTTGAAAATATATTATTATAATTTTTTATTTGATAAAATTAATTAATTGGATTAATTAATTAAGTATAAATACATTTGAGATAAAATGAAGTGTACTTAACGGACTAGACACGCGAACGTCCGGTACACGAACCGAGTGGGTTGGCTCGTTTTCTCACCTAGACAACATGTGGCCCTTCCCCCCCCCCCCCCACCCACCTTCCACTTACCTTCCAGTGTTTTCTTCTTCATATGGGGTGTGTTAGTATAGTAATAAGATGAGGACAAATGGATGAGATATCATATCTCATCATTTGATCTCATATTGCTATATATATTATATATATTATTCTTTCATTTGATGAAAACTAAGTAAAACACACACACTTAAACACATAGTTCAGTCGTGAGGTAAGTCTGGGAGGGAGAATAATTTATTTTCTTTTTCTTGTTCATCTTAGAGAGAAAGAAAAGGAAGAAGAGTAGAGAAGCAAAATATTGTGTCGATTCCTAGCTGTGTTTATTTAGAACGAATTGACATATTATTTTTCCGATCAATATCCGACGCGTGTGAAGTGTAATATCCGGATTTATTACAGTGTATTTCATCTGTATTCAAACCATGTATTATTCGGATTGGTAATTTTGATTATTGGAGTATGATATTTCGTGCATTGATATCATTGTACATAAGTATAGAAACATGCAAAATTGCTCAAGCAACCTCGTGATAGCGCACGCTAATAATGTATCTTAACGCGCGCTATCGGGCCATTATTAGCGCACGCTATGAAGATAGGATTTGCGTGCGCTAAGAACTCAATTATTGAGCGGGACGGCTAGCACATGCGCCAGCCGGGACATGGGTCCGGATAAGATTCCCGCGGACGCACCCGGACAATTCTGAAGTCAACCATTATTAGCGCACGCTAAGGAATGCTTAGTAGCGTGCGCTAACTTGTTAATAATGCAGAATATTATAAATGGGACAACAACCGTTTTGGCTTTCATTTCTTTCGCCCATTCTCCGTCCTTGAGAGTTCAGAGAGCTGTAATAATACTCCTATACACTTAGAACACATCTTGTTGGTGTTTGTATATTGGTTATCACTTGGGAATGTTCATGGAAGTAGAATAGCACCTTGGAGTGGCATACAACCAACCGGAGTTGGATTCTACCTTACGGTTCAGTGATTTTCATCATATTAAGGTATGTTCAATCTATCTCAAGACTTAGAGTTGGATTCTAACGATTTGAATGATCATGTTAACAAGATATGGATTTTCATAGATGAATTATCCAAGTATATCATGTTTGGAATATTAAGATGATTAAACTTTGAGTACCTTGATTATAATCATCATGATTCGAATCTTATTACACTGAATATGTGAAGAGAAGCTTCTATCATTAGTAATTCGAATCTAGTAGATGACTTCATAATAATCATGGACTTGACTTTAACAATCACTATTGTTGGATAAATCTAAAGGATTGATCATGGAAAGATTTATCTAGTATAGATGGGACGTTTAAACAACTTCAAAGATGATAATATTGATTGATATGAGGTGTTGATATCAACCGTTAAGCTTTTCAATTGTCGTATGAAGATTTGAAGTCGAATGGAATATGGTTTTATATTGGTATGCATATCCTTGAATCCGGGTTATCTTTATCCGTATAATCATTCATAAGGGTATGAACATGGTATTCATGGAAGTAACATGAATTATCACGCAAGATTTCATTGTTTCAATCATGGCAAGAATAGCTTGCTCGCCACAAAGAAACCGCCATGCGTAGATAGCGCACGCTATGCTATGGAGTTTAACGTGCGCTATCGAGCACGAGTTAGCGCGGCGCTACGCTTAGTACGTAACGCACGCTAGACCATCGACGAAGTCACTTGGCTGGTCGGTGAAGTATCGACCATGCATAGTTAGCGACGCTAGTCTTTGTTGTTTGCGTGCGCTATCGGCAGACTTAACGCACGCTACACAGTACTTAGCGTGCGCTAAGCGCCTGCATGCATTGCATTTTATGAACTTTTGGCCGTGAATCGAATTGTTAAACATTCATACGATGTGAGATAAATCCTATATCATTTCTTTTGTTAAGGTTTGATCTTGTTGCATGATTGATCGAGAGGGCGATCTTCGAGTGTCTCGCTGCGTGGAAGTATTGTTCTGCCTTCTAATCGAGGCAAGTACTCTAATTAGAATTGTTTATGTTATGACAATTATGATGTGATTGTATCGTGTAAATATGTTGTGAATATATGTCCACCATGCGTTGATCCGACGGGAATCATCATGGGAATCTATAGTCATGGTGTACCGGATCGTTGGACAGTAGTTCCACCATGTGTTGGTCCGACGGATCATCATGGGAATCTATAGTGTGCTACTGGATCTTTGGAATACCACCAGTATGTTGAAACTGTTATAATATGATATGTGTTGTGGATATTCTCGTTGGAGAAACTTGTTATGATATAATTGTTGATTATATCACTTTTGTATGATTATTGTACTTGTACTAGCATCGTTTTGCTAACCCCTTCGGGGGTGAACATTGTGTTTGTTCAGGATCCAGGAGAGCGGGGAAACAACCACTGGAAATGCATGACGACGAGGGTGCAAAGTGATGTTTCGGCCGGGTTTACTGTCTGTTATTTGTTGGTTATTTCAATAAGTACTTGAGTACGTCGTCCGTTTATAATGTTTGGATTTTAGTGATGTAATAATAACTCTTCATTGGATATTTGTATTTCGGTTTTTGAACCAGACGGTTGTATTTTACTTCAGCAATTTCATAAAGCGGTATCTGTTATTGTCTATTCTTTTAACCAGCCTTGTAAATTCTTATGTAAAGGATTTACGGCGCTGTAATATTCCTGAATATATCGGGGGTGTTACAGAATATGGTATCGGAGATAAGATTTATGGATATCTTGGCCGTTGGGTTAAAATAGGGGTCATTTATGTCTTTTAAGATAACCGGCCGTGAATGACATCACTGCACTGCCTACGTCTTCATGCAAACGGTGGTTGTAAGTTCCTAAACTCTATCTCGTTCTTTACATGAATATTAGAACGATGTTATCTCCTGTATATTGAGTATTTATGCTTACAGTATGTTGAGAGGTGGACGTGGACGTGCCTCTTTATACTCGAATATTAGAACGATGTTATCTCCTGTATATTGAGTATTTATGCTTACAGTATGTTGAGAGGCGGACGTGGACGTGGTCGCGGTCGTGGACGCAGACGAAGGAATGCTGAAAGGGAGGCGTCGCCTTCTAATCAGGCTAGTCATAGCTCAGGCGAGCCGCAACAATCCATCAATAACGAACCGGAACCTGGTGTACCATAAATCCTTCGTCAAGTCGTGAACCAGATGACTCAGTTCGCACAGGTCGTGGACCGAATGCAAGTGGCGGCAGGAATTCAGCAGGGAGATGGACAACTAAGGATTCTAGACATGGGAAATCGTGGTGACCGATGGTTACAAGAGGTGGCAAAGATGCAACCACCCAAATTTGACGGCTTTTCCGAGACTCCCACTTGGGACCATTGGTTGAAGGAATTGGAGAAAATATTTGCTGGAATTAATTGCCCGAATGACAGGAGAGCTCCTATTGCCCAGTACTTTATGATAGGGGAAGCATCCAAGTGGTGGGAAGCTATCCGACCCGCAGATCATGATGCCGATTGGGCGGAATTTAAAATGATGATGGAAGCTCAGTATTGCCCTCGTCCTGTGAGGGAAGCCAAAATTCGGGAATTTTTCTCCGCTCAACCATCAGACGAACCCGTATTCCAGACGATTAAGATGTTTAACCAGCAGTTAGCATTTGTTCGACATCTGGTCAGAACAGATGCGGAGATGATGATTCATTTCGAAATGAGGATGAAACCAGAAATCCAGAGGTACATGTCCGGTTTTGAATGTACCACTCTCCGCCAATACCAGGATAAGGCGTTGGCGTATGAGATTAAAAAAGCAGCAATGGAGAAATTTATGGAGTCGAAGAAACAGAAAGTCTCTGGTACTTTTACAGAGCACAAGAGCAGTGGGCCCCGCAAGGCCCAGTCTTCTTTTTCTTTCAAGAAACCTCCGCACCCATCTAGGAGCGGAAAGAACTACGGAACAATGTCAGCCACGACGAATACAGCTAGGAAGTGCTTTAACTGTGGTCGCCCAGGCCACCTTTGGCGTGATTGTTTGCGCACTCCAGTTACATGTTTTGAGTGCGGACAGGAAGGGCACCGTGCAACGTTTTGTAAGGACGCCACTAAGTATAATGGAACCCGTTCATCACAGCCAGTTCAGAAGGAAGCTAGCATCCAACAGACGCATCAAAGTGTTCAGATGCCTCAAAATTTTGGCCGCGGACGAGGCAGAGGACAATGGGACCAAAAGGGGGCATCGAGTGCCGGATCTGTTCCCCCACGCCTGTATGAGATGAGGAGGACAGACGATTAGGATGCTGCTGTCGCATCAGGTACTGTCCAGATCCTTTCCCAGCCAGTTAGCATTTTATTCGATACAGGAGCTACGCATTCTTTTATATCTTTGTCTTGTATAAATCGTTTGAATATTTCTGGTTTTTATACTTGTGAACCATATGTTGTTGGTTTACCGAGTGGAGAGAGGATTGTCGGAAACTTAGAAACTAGAAATTTCCCTGTATCATTTGGAGGCAGAGAGTGGCTCTCAAATCTGATCGTGATAGAATTGCAAGGAGATGACCTGATACTTGGAGACGATTGGCTTAATTGATATGGAGCAATTGTGAACTACCGAAAGAGGAATATCTCGCTGATCGCTGATGATGGTTCCGAAATATTGTTCGAGGGGTGGAAACCGGGAAGCTCAGAGAAATTGATCAAGGCGATGAAAGCTGTCAAATTGTTGAAACAGGGTTGTACCGGGTACTGGTGTTACGCAATGAAGAAAGACGACGAAATTGTGGAACTTTCATCCATTCCTGTCGTGAACGAATTTCCAGATGTATTTCCTGACGAGTTACCTGGACTACCTCCACGAAGGGATGTGGAATTTACCATTGAGCTGGAACCCGGAGCTACACCAATTTCTAAGGCGCCGTATCGTATGGCACCTACCGAGATGTACGAACTGAAGAAGCAATCGAGGAGTTCTTGGATAAGGGCCGTATTCACCAAGCGTGCCACCCCGGGAGCGCCGCTTCTTTCGTCCGAAAGAAGGATGGATCGCTCCGACTGTGTATTGACTATCGAGAGCTGAACAAGATGACAATTAAGAACAAATATCCGCTACCACGGATTGACGATCTGTTTGACCAGCTGCAAGGGGCAACCGTATTTTCTAAAATCGATCTGAGATCAGGATACCATCAGCTGAGGATTAAGGAATCGATGTTCAAATCAGCGTTCAGAACTCGCTACGGACATTATGAGTTTGTAGTGATGCCGTTTGGTCTCACTAACGCACCTGCTGTATTTATGCAATTGATGAACAGAGTGTTCATTGAATTTTTGGACAAATTTGTAGTCGTGTTCATTGATGACATTCTGGTGTATTCTAAGATTCCGGAAGAACATGCGCAGCATTTGCGGATTGTATTAGAACTTTTGAGAAACGAACAATTGTACGCCAAACTTTCTAAGTGTGAATTCTGGCTAAAGGAAGTAATGTTCCTCGGCCATGTGGTGTCAGCTGAAGGAGTCCGAGTAGATCCTCAGAAGATCGAAGCAATTATGGATTGGGAGCCTGCAAAGAACGTGAAAGAAGTCCGAAGCTTCTTAGGACTTGCGGGATATTATCGTCGATTCGTGGAAGGGTTTTCTAAAATTTCCCGCCCACTTACTCGACTTCTGCAGAAAACTCAAAAGTTTGAGTGGAACGAGTCGTGTCAGATTAGTTTTGATGAGTTAAAGAAGAGATTGACGACAGCACCGATTCTATCACTCCCACAGGGAACTGGAGGATTCATAGTTTACAGTGATGCTTCGAACCAAGGACTTGGGTGCGTATTGATGCAGAATGATAAGGTGATCGCTTATGCGTCACGACAGCTGAAACCTTATGAAGTGAATTACCCAACACATGATTTGGAGCTTGCAACAGTAGTTTTTGCTTTGAAGATCTGGAGGCATTATCTGTACGGGACTCACTGTCAGATATTTACGGACCACAAGAGTCTCAAGTACATATTCAGTCAGAAAGAATTAAACATGCGGCAAAGGAGATGGTTGGAACTGATTAAGGACTATGACTTGGAGATTTTATATCATCCAGGCAAAGCGAATGTAGTGGCCGATGCACTTAGTCGCAAGCCTGTCTCTATTCAGATGCTGGAGACGCTGACCTCCCAACTTAGCCTTCAGCGAGAGATGATTCGTGAAGGGATTGAGGTATGGTTACAAAGAGTCCAAGGACAACTGTGCGTGATGGAGATAACTTCATCTTTAACCGAAGAAATCAAATCTAGACAGGCAGATGATCCTCTGATGATTCGGTTACATGATGAAGTGATCAAAGGAAAGGCCCCCGGATTCATAATTCATGACGATGGAGTTTTGAGATTTCAGAACCGACTCTGTGTTCCCGATGTTGATGTTCTGAAACAGACGATTATGAAGGAAGATCATAGTTCGCCCTATTCTATCCACCCGGGCACCAGTAAAATGTATAAGGACTTGAAGCGCACTTCGGTGGGGCAACATGAAGAAAGACGTAGCGGACTATGTTTCAAATGTTTGACTTTTCAAGAGTTAAGATCGAGCATCAACGGCTCCGGAATGTTGAAGCCGCTCCCGATTCCCGAATGGAAGTGGGAGGACATATCGATGGACTTTATCACTAATATGCCGAAAACCAGGACAGGAATGAACATGATTTGGGTGATAGTTGATCGTTTAACCAAATCAGCTCATTTTCTAGGCATTAAGGATACGTGGGGACCAGAGAGGTTGGCACGAGTATTTATTTCGGAGATAGTTCGATTGCATGGTATGCCGAAGACCATTGTTTCTGATCGAGACGGCCGTTTTGTGTCTCACTTTTGGAAAGCAGTTCATAAGGCCTTGGGGACCGAATTGAACTTCAGCACGGCTTATCACCCGCAGACTAACGGACAATCTGAGAGAACTATACAAACAGTGGAAGACATGCTGAGGGCCTGTGCCTTAGATTGGTCAAACGATTGGGAAATTCATCTACCGTTGATTGAATTTACCTACAACAATAGTTGGCATGCTTCCATTAAGATGGCACCGTTTGAGGCATTATATGGAAGGAGATGCAGATCGCCCGTATGCTGGGATGATTCGTCAGACTTGATCGAATGTAACCGAGTTGATCGTGCGTGACTCGAGAGAAGATAGCCTTGATTCGTGAAAGGCGTTGACCGCCTGCAGTCGCCAGAATCCTATGCGACGCACGCCACCGCCCATTGGAGTTCAAGACAGAGATCACGTATCGAAGGTGTCTCCTACTCGGGAATCTTTCGTTCTAAGGAAAGGAAAGCCGAGTCCGAGATATATCGACCATTTGAGATCCTCGAGAGAGTTGGGGAGTTGGCATACAGATTGGCATTGCCGCCGTCATTGTGCCATGTTCATAATGTGTTCCACGTATCCTGCCATGAGGTATATACCAGATCCTACCATATCATTGATTTCAAGAGATCGAAGTCGCACAGGATGGGACGTTTGAAGAAAGACCAGTCAAGATACTCGAGAGTCGAGTTAAGTAACTGAGAAACAAACCGATTGTTTTGGTCAAAGTTCAGTGGTCACGTCACGGAATGGAAGAAGCCACCTGGGAAATGGAAACTGATATGAAGTCTAGATATCCCGAGTTATTTTCGTCTTGAGTTTCGGGACGAAACTCCTTTTTAGTAGGAGAGTATGTAATATCCGGATTTATTACAGTGTATTTCATCTGTATTCAAACCATGTATTATTCGGATTGGTAATTTTGATTATTGGAGTATGATATTTCGTGCATTGATATCATTGTATATAAGTATAGAAACATGCAAAATTGCTCAAGCAACCTCGTGATAGCGCACGCTAAGAATGTATCTTAACGCGCGCTATCGGGCCATTATTAGCGCACGCTATGAAGATAGGAGTTGCGTGCGCTAATGATCGCTAGAATTTCGCGTAGTATGGTTTTCAAATCCGATCAATTTTAAAATTTGTAAAACCTCGAAGTATTTCCAAGGTGTCGAACCCAAGGGAATTGATTTGTCGAAAATAAAGGAAGTAACTCTACTCAAAATTTGACTGCTATTTAGGAATCCGAAAATTTGGTTTGTTTCTAATTATCTAACTTTAAAAATCGAAAAATAAAAATTAAATAAAAGATGAATTATCTAAATCAAGCAAATAAAGCAAATTAGCAAGATAAAATCACAAGTTGAAAACTAATTGATCCTAGGGTAGTATCATCTAATTGAGTTCACACAATCCATTCACTTGATTCCTTTTCCCCAAATTTTAATTCAATCCTAGAAATAATCACTCAGCCGATCTAGAATTCCGATCAAGGCAACCTAGAAAGATAGTTAATTTAAACCCTTTTTCTCGCCAGGGCTCAAAGAATTTAAATCACTTAAAAAGCGTCAACTTATTTATCTATGATTTATCTTACTCCACTTAGGTCTTAAGATTAAATCATATTGTGCATCAAGTATTTCCACTAATTAATTAATCCTTCCGGGCAAAATCAATTAGCTAACATACATCGATTAAGGGCCCTTTAATCTAGCATGAGATTTAACACATCTTGATCACAAGCCTAGGATGAAAGGTCAAAAGGTAATCAAAGGAACATCAATTAAAATGACTAACCCTAGAATCAATCAATAGATTTATCCAGACATAATTGAAATTAAACAAGAAATAGATGGAGAATGCATATTATTCATATGAAAAGAGAGATTACAACCCTTCTGGATGAACTCTGAGTCTTCAATCTCCGAAAAAGTAGAAAAACAATAAATATTTGCTGCTCTCCAAAAAGTTCTAGTCTCCAAGGAATTAATCTTGCTAAAAAATGTCAAAATCTGCTAGAGATGATAAAAGATGATAAAAGATGAAAAAGGATGATAGAAGATGTTCCAAGATCCTAAACTAGGTCTAGGAGGAGGTCTATATAGCCTATGGGAATTAAATTCCCGATTGGAACTAATCTAGGAAACAAAATCTATCCAAAAGAGTCACAATCCGTCAAAACACGAGAACCCGCGGAGCAGCCTATCAGACGCACCTATCGGCCGATAGGCTGGCCCGATAGTTGGTTCGTCGGTCGACTTCACTCGATAGGGCTCGGAACACTTGTCGGATGCACCTATCGGCCGATAGGCTGGCCCGATAGGTGGTCTTTCTTTTGCAAAAATCCGTTTCTTCCGTCCGTTTGACTCGACTCTCGGTCCTTTGTCTCGTTTTGGGTCCTTTTGGCTCTAAAAACCTGCAAACACACTAAAACCAACCCAAACGCGTAATACGGCTCGACTAATCATAAATAAGCCAAATACGAGCACATTAATCACGAAACGAGATAAAAACCTAGTATAAAATCCTAGAAAAATGTGGTAAAATTACCACTTATCATCTAAGAACTCAATTATTGAGCGGGACGGCTAGCACATGCGCTAGCCGGGACATGGGTCCGGATAAGATTCCCGCGGACGCACCCGGACAATTCTGAAGTCAACCATTATTAGCGCACGCTAAAGAATGCTTAGTAGCGTGCGCTAACTTGTTAATAATGCAGAATATTATAAATGGGACAACAACCGTTTTGGCTTTCATTTCTTTCGCCCATTCTCCGTCCTTGAGAGTTCAGAGAGCTGTAATAATACTCCTATACAGTTAGAACACATCTTGTTGGTGTTTGTATATTGGTTATCACTTGGGAATGTTCATGGAAGTAGAATAGCACCTTGGAGTGGCATACAACCAACCGGAGTTGGATTCTACCTTACGGTTCAGTGATTTTCATCATATTAAGGTATGTTCAATCTATCTCAAGACTTAGAGTTGGATTCTAACGATTTGAATGATCATGTTAACAAGATATGGATTTTCATAGATGAATTATCCAAGTATATCATGTTTGGAATATTAAGATGATTAAACTTTGAGTACCTTGATTATAATCATCATGATTCGAATCTTATTACACTGAATATGTGAAGAGAAGCTTCTATCATTAGTAATTCGAATCTAGTAGATGACTTCATAATAATCATGGACTTGACTTTAACAATCATTATTGTTGGATAAATCTAAAGGATTGATCATGGAAAGATTTATCTAGTATAGATGGGACGTTTAAACAACTTCAGCATGATAATATTGATTGATATGAGGTGTTGATATCAACCGTTAAGCTTTTCGAATTGTCGTATGAAGATTTGAAGTCGGAATGGAATATGGTTTTATATTGGTATGCATATCCTTGAATCCGAAGTTATCTTTATCCGTAAAATCATTCATAAGGGTATGAACATGGTATTCATGGAAGTAACATGAATTATCACGCAAGATTTCATTGTTTCAATCATGGCAAGAATGTTCTTTATCGCCAAAAGAACCGCCATGCAGAGATAGCGACGCTATGCTATGGAGTTTAACGCGGCGCTTATCGAGCACGAGTTAGCGTGGCGCTACGCTTAGCACGTAACGACGCTAGACCATCGACGAAGTCACTGGCCGTCGCTGAAGTACGACCATGCATAGTTAGCGACGCTAGTCTTTGTTGTTTGCGGCGCTTATCGGCACTTAACGACGCTACAGCAGTACTTAGCGTGCGCTAAGCGCCTGATGATTGCATTTTATGAACTTTTGGCCGTGAATCGAATTGTTAAACATTCATACGATGTGAGATAAATCCTATATCATTTCTTTTGTTAAGGTTTGATCTTGTTGCGTGATTGATCGAGAGGGGCGATCTTCGAGTGTCTCGTTTTCGTGGAAGTATTGTTCTGTCTTCTAATCGAGGCAAGTACTCTAATTAGAATTGTTTATGTTATGACAATTATGATGTGATTGTATCGTGTAAATATGTTGTGAATATATGTCCACCATGCGTTGATCCGACGGGAATCATCATGGGAATCTATAGCTGTGTGCGCTGGATCGTTGGACAGGTAGTTCCACCATGTGTTGGTCCGACGGGATCATCATGGGAATCTATAGCTGTGTGCGCTGGATCTTTGGAATACCACCAGTATGTTGAAACTGTTATAATATGATATGTGTTGTGGATATTCTCGTTGGAGAAACTTGTTATGATATAATTGTTGATTATATCACTGTTGTATGATTATTGTACTTGTACTAGCATCGTTGTGCTAACCCCTTCGGGGGTGAACATTGTGTTTGTTCAGGATCCAGGAGAGCGGGGAAACAACCACTGGAAATGCATGACGATGAGGGTGCAAAGTGATGTTCCGGCCGGGTTTACTGTCTGTTATTTGTTGGTTATTTCAATAAGTACTCCAGTACGTCGTCCGTTTATAATGTTTGGATTTTAGTGATGTAATAATAACTCTTCATTGGATATTTGTATTTCGGTTTTTGAACCAGACAGTTGTATTTTACTTCAGCAATTTCATAAAGCGGTATCTGTTATTGTCTATTCTTTTAATCAGCCTTGTAAATTCTTATGTAAAGAATTTACGGCGCTGTAATATTCCTGAATATATCGGGGGTGTTACATGAAGTAGAGACATTCGGCATTTTCGGTGTTGGATTATTCAACAAGCTACAATGAATTGGATTCATGTTCGTGTCGGTAATCGTGAAAAAGCTTGCTCGGGTTTTTTCTTCGAAGATTATATTATCAAAGGATTACGAGGGTAATTATTCTTTGATTATCATCCTCGTTATTTTTATTCGTTTATACGATGCTTAATCGATCCGTTTCTGGGGTTTGTTTTTTCCGGTTGGACCAATTTATTTTCCGCTGCGTATCTCGATTTTAATCACCGAATCCCAATAGTGGTATCAGAGCGAGGTCTATGCGATCGTATATTCGATATTAGCATTTGGAATGCTTGGTTATTTTTTTATGATTTGGAATCGTAATTGTTTTAATTGTTAATGTTTAATTGTTCAACTAAAAATTATTTTTCATGATTTTATGTTACAATATAAATCTATTTTTCCTTTGAAAAACTGATTTAAATATGTAGTATAAAAATTAGAAAAATATTATTTTTGGATTCGGAACGAAAAGACGAGCCGAAAAAATGGCCGCACTGGGTCACGGACCGCCCTAAAGCAAGATGCCTGTCGAGAGGGGGCGGCGCCAGAAGCAATGGCCGCCGCTACCGATGGGCAACACGCCACGGGCTTGGCCCGAGCCTTGTGTTTTCCGACTCCGTTTTTATATTTCGTTCGGTAAATTAATTTCCCGCAAATTAAATTGGATTTAATTTGACTAAATATTATTATGGTAATTTTATTTTTAATGGAATTAATTTAATGAAATATTTAGTTTGCCCGTATCAAATTAAAATTAACAGTTACATGAATTAATTGGATTAATTCTAATTGTCGGATATTTTTGTTGATTAGATCAATATTTAGATTAATCATTGTTACCATTTATTTAATGTAATTGTTGCATTAATTTAGAATTGGGATGTAGTTCATGGACTTAGTGTTGAATCGTTTGTTTTGTTCGATTGGGTTGTAAAGGCCGTTTTGAACCTACTTATTTTACTAGAAAATTTGTATAGGATGCAAATTTTCAAATGTAAAATTTATATGTAATGACGAAGACCGGAGGAAGATCCGCTCGAGAAGACAAAGATTCAATCCTGAAGACATGTAATTAGATTACGATGTTTTTGTTCTAGGAACGGTCCATGCACTGAATGTTGTTAGTTTTAGGTTGTGTATGTTTTCATATTGTATGACAAACAAACAAACAAACCATCAAACCGCGCTTATAAACGGATTAATGTGCAAAGTGTAACATATAATCACGTTAATACTCCCACTTATAAACACTAAGTTATAAAGGTTACGAGGTTTCCTATCCTCCATCAAACTCATGGATTTTTGAAATCTAAACTGGAATATTATTATTCCGAGTATGTCGGGGTAATATTTTTGGGGAAGGCTGATAAATTCCTAGACTGCATTAGATGCCTTTGGTTGTGATAAATCAAACCCCTAGAAACCGTATGGTTGCCGGGTAAGATTCAATTGTCAGACTAATAGGACCTGACGGTTTAAACTTAGATAGTTCAGCGAGCCATAGAAACCGAATGGGTTGAGGGCAAGTGAACTAGGGGTAAAAGAAGATTGAATCATCCATTAGATGGGTTGGTGTTAGACACCACTTTATAAAGAATGATAGAATAGAAATTGTATGGGTTGCCCTCTATTGAACTTTGTAAAGAACTCGATCACAACTATGAAGTCAACCGTGACTTCCGGATTTCACATGGGAGTGTGCAAATGCTGATAAAATAGTGGGATTCGAGTTATGAATAAAGAAAGTCCTTAAATTCTTTACTCGGATTATAATTAAACAATCACTAACGAATCTTAAATTATTCTCTGCAGTTAACAAAACTCTCAATATGATAATGAATCCACTCGCTATACTACCTGAAAAGAACGTTCTGACTGGTCCGAACTATATGGACTGGATCCGGAACTTGAGGATTGTCCTAACTGTGGAAATGCTGGGATACGTCTAGGAGGCGGACATCCCAGCGGCTCCTGCAAGAACCCGAGCTAATCAGGAAGATGTCGATGCCCATGAGAAATGGGTAAAAGACGACGTAAGTGTGCGCAGATACATGTTAGGCTCAATGACTAATGAGATTCAATGTGTCAATGAAAAGATGACGTCTTCGAGAACCATCTTAGCGCACCTGGCTAAGCTCTATGGAGAGCATAATCGAACTACTAGATATGAGATATTGAAACAATTATTTTGCGCTAGGATGAAGGAAGGAGATAGGGTTGGGGACCATGTCCTTAAGATGATCTCGATGATTAAGAGATTAGAAACTCTTGATTTTCATATGCATGCATGTCTCCAAACTGACCTTATCCTACAGTCACTTCCTGACTCCTTTTCCCAGTTTTTCATGAACTTAAACTGCAATGAGATTGCATGTAACTTAACTGGGCTAATGAACAAACTGACGACTGCCCTGTCTTAGTTGAATACAAAGGGAAAGGAAGTTGCACTTGTGATTTCTTCTAGGACTTGGAAGTCCAATAATAAGAAGAAAAAGAACAAAAAGCAGTTAGGTCCAATAGCAAAGAGCGATAAAGGAAAGGGCAAGGTCCCAATGGTTCAAAAGAGCAAGGGGGCCAATAAAACAGATGTATGCCTCAACTGCGGTGATCTAGGCCATTGGAAGAGGTACTGTCCAAAGCTTGGCCGTAATGCGCCTTCAGGTACGGAACTACTAGTTTTAGAAACAAATTGTTTTGTAACTGTATATTCTACTTCTTGGATACTTCAATCCGATGCGTGTTCTCACATTTGTACAATGAATCAGGATCTGGAACGAAGTAGAAATATGGATTCAGGGGAGGTGATGGTCACCGTCGGAAGTGGGCATAGTGTCAAGTCTTCTAATATTGGATCCCTTATGTTGAATTTAGAATCTGGTTTTATTTTTACTTTAGATGATGTACTTGTTTTGCCCAAGGGGCACAATAATATTGTATCAATTCCGGTCATGGACCGAAAGGGATTTCACTTCTTTATTGGAGATGGGTCCTGTCGTATTTATTTCAGAAATAAATTGATTGGTACTGCTACATTATTAAATGGTTTATACCATTTAAATCTAAATAATAAAACAATTGTGAACACTATAACTAGGAAGCGTGGCAGGGATGAAACAAACCAAGCACTTAAATGGCATCTTAGACTTGGTCATATTGGTCAGACCAAGGTTCATAAAATGGAGAAAGATGGGCTTACGAATCCATTAGGATCAGATCCCTATCCAACTTTGGAATCTTGCCTTCAAGGCAAAATGACTAAGTTACCCTTCGCATGAAATTTTGAAAGAACTGCTAAAATCTTGGATTGATCCATTTACATTCACTGATGACCATACTAGGTATGGGTTCGTGTACTTAATGAAACATAAGTTTGAAGCTTTTAATAAATTCAAGGAATTTAAAGCCCTAGTTGAAAATCAAGCATGTAACCGTGTTAAGACTCTTTGGTTAGACCGAGATGGTAAGTACAGGAGTACCGAATTTGATGAGTTCTTAAAAGAACTAGGAATAGTGTCACAATTCACTCCTCCATCTACTCCACAATTAAATGGTGTATCAGAAAGAAGGAACCGAACTTTGTTGGACATGGTTCGCTCCATGCTTAACTAAACTGATCTACCGATTTATCTATGGGGACACACGCTACTTATTGCTGCGCATATCTTGAACAAATGTCCTTCCAAATCCGTTCCTAAGACTCCATATGAGATGTGGAGAGGTAGGAAACCAAGTCTTAATCACATTAGGATTTGGGGATGCCCTGCTTATGTCAAGAAGACTAAAGTAGAGAAATTGAAAGCTAGTTCTGTGAAAGGTCGTTTCATAGGATATCTAGGGTATTCCATGAGATATCTATTCTACATGCACGAAGATCATAGGATCGTCATTGCTATACAAGCACACACTTCCTGGAAGATCAGTTTATTCAGGAAGGAGGCGCAGGTAGAAAATTTCTATGGAAGAAATAAAATAAACACCAAATGAGATATATGTGCAAGATATTAGAATCGAACCTTCTGAAATACAAACATAACCTCGCAAGGCTAGTAGAATATCTCAATCACCTGAGAGGTATGGCTATCTGCATGAAGAGGAACTGGGTGTCTATGAGATGATAGAAAGTAGTCAAGAGAATGATCCTTCTACATACGACCAAGCGATGGTAGACGTTGACTCCGCCAAGTGGCAAGAAGCTATGGAAGCTGAGATAGACTCAATGCATGCTAATCAGGTTTGGACTTTAGTAAATCATCCTAAAGGTATAGTGCCTATTGGAAACAAATGGATTTATAAAAGAAATACTGATGGAGATGACAAGGTTGATACCTATAAGGCCAGACTTGTGGCAAAGAGTTATTCCCAAAGAGAAGGAATCGATTACTTCGAGACCTTCTCGCCTGTAGCTATGATTAAGTCTATTCGCATGATGCTTGCCATAGCAGACCACTTAGATTATGAAATATGGCAAATGGATGTGAAAACGGCATTCCTAAATGGAACAACCTAAGGGATTCATATCTCAAACCAATATTCATAAAGTATGTAAACTTCAGCGTGCCATTTATGGACTAAAGAAAGCTTCGCGGAGTTGGAATATTCGTTTTAACGAGACAGTCAAAGAGTTTGATTTTGTCCAAAATGAAGAGGATCCCTGTATTTACAAGAAGGTTAGTGGGAGCGAAATTGCGTTCTTAATACTATATGTAGATGACATTCTACTTATAGAAAACGACGTAGGAATGCTCAGTTCTGTGAAAGATTGGCTTTTTAAAGAGTTCTCAATGAAAGACTTGGGAGAAACTACCTATATTCTTGGTATTCCCCTCTACCGGGATAGAGCAAAAAGAATGTTAGGTCTTTCCCAATCCCTCTATATAGAAAAGATCTTGAAGCGATTTAGGATGGAAGATTCTAAAAGAGGGTTCCTTCCTATGCAACATGGTGCAAAACTTTCCTTAGAGATGTGTCTTCAAAGTGAAGAAAATAGAAAGGAAATGAGTAAGGTGCCCTATGCTTCGGCAGTAGGTAGCCTCATGTACGCTATGATTTGCACTTGACCGGACATTGCCTATGCTGTGAGCGTAGTAAGTCGGTTTCAGTCAAATCCAGGGCAGGAACATTGGACTTCTGTAAAGAACATTCTTAAGTACCTAAGGAGGACTAAAGACTTGGTTCTTACATACGGGGGTGGAGTGATTAGTGCATAATTGATCTAAAAATTCATATACAAAATATTCCTTTTACGGGCATAATCGTACTGATTTGTGATTAAAAATATATATTTTACAGATATGTCCAAATATGTGCTAAAAATGGTTATTTTACAGATTACTGACATGAAGCATCAAAAAGGACGGAAAACAAGATCAAATCCAAAACGACGGGAATTTTTCCAGGAAAAACGACCATACAAAAACGGCGCAAAATGGACCGTGTTCTGTCGGCCGTTTCACATACGGCGCAAAAAAGGCCGTGTCTTGGGCCGTTTCACACACGGCCGGCATTTAGCGCCGTGTCCTCGCGCGTATTCCGGAAGAGACCGAGTCAGCACAAAACGGCGCACAACACGGGGAAAACTGAGCCGTTTTTCATCGCCGTTTTTCAGCAGATGCCATGCAAAATTAGTCCACTTTTGACCAACTTGTGAACTCAACCACAAGATATTTTTTTGGTCAAAAAACTGAAAATTCAAAGACATGGGTGAAGTGTGAACAAAGAATTAAAAAAATGATATTACAATAGATATTTTGAATTAAATAATCAATTGTATTCTTGAAAATCACCTATAAAAGGGCATCTTCACCCATTGCAAAATCACCCACATTCTTACCAAGAAATCCTCAACTTCTTGCTAAGAAATACTCCTTTCCTTTAGCAATATATTTTCCTTAGAACTTTCAATTTTAGTTTGTATTTTATTTTGGTTTGAAGTTTTTCTTTCATTTAGTTTGTAATTGAAAAGTGCTTGATCAATAAGCACTTAGTATTTTACTTTCAATTTTTGTAAGCTTGTAACCTTTAAACAAGTTTGAAGTTATATTTTGAAGTTTGTTTCTTGCACTTTGATTCATCATATTCAAGTAAGTTTTATCTATTGTCATTAAGTTCTAGTAATTAAAAGTTTCTATATATATATTATATATATCAATTATTTCTATGATAATTTTAGTATGTATAAACCGATGAGTAGCTAATCTTTCTTCCTAGGGAAGGGGATTTCTATTAGGTTATATATTGAGTATTTGATTGATTTAAACTATTTTTAGGACTAATTGGTTTAAATAGAGATTGATCATATCCTATTTTTACTAATGAAACCTTCTTGATTGATTGTTGAGTGAATTGGAAACATATCTTTTCAATCTATCAAATGTTAATCTTGTTATCAACATCTTAAGATTGCGAAAGTGGTTAAGACATCTTTGATTACGAAAGTACGGAGGTGAAAAGTTGATTACTCGATGAACGATCGAAAATCCTAAAAATAGTAAAGTTAGAGAAATGAAAGGACTAATTGGTTTAAATAGTGATTGATCATATCCTATTTCTACTAGTGAAACCTCCTTGATTGATTGTTAAGTGTATTGGAAACACATCTTTTCAATCTATCAAGTGTTAATCTTGTTATCAACATCTTAAAAAAGTGACAACATTAAGACATCTTTGATTACGAAAGTACGGAGGTGAAAAGTTGATTACTCGATAAATATTCATTTTTCTTTTATATCCATATAAATCAATTCCTATACTTAATTAAATACCTAATTTAATGAACCCGTAATCCCCTAGATTTTATAAATTTCCAACTCATTTTAATTCTATTCATTTTCACTAGTTAAAAATAGTCTAGTATAAAAATAGTCTTAATATAAATAGTCTAGTATAAAAATAGTCTTAATATAAATAGTCTAGTATAAATAGTCTAGTATAAATAGTCTTAATATAAATAGTCTTAATATAAATAGTCTAGTATAAATAGTCTAGTATAAATAGTCTTAATATAAATAGTCTAGTATAAAAATAGTCTTATATAAACTAGTCTTATTAAAAAATAGTTTAAATTAAAAATAGTGCATTTTAATTTAATTAATATTTAAAAACCCAATAATCTATTTTAGTATTTATTTCTCGCAATTTGTAACAAAAAAATTATACGAAGCCCTGTTGGACAATCCTCGAGAGAAAAGACCTTGGTAGAACTTACCACAAACTACTTCTACCTCGTATATATTTGCGAGCGACTCAAGAACTCCTGTTTTAAGATAAGTTTTTGACCGATCATGGAGAACTTAGAGTGATGGGTTATACAGACTCAGATTTTTTGGGGGACATGGATGCTCAGATATCCACATCAGGGTATATCTTCACTCTGAATGGTGGGGCAGTTTCTTGGAGAAGTGCCAGGCAAAGTTCAACTGCTATCTCTACATGTCAAGCCGAATATCAGGAAGCCACGGAGGCTGCTAAAGAAGCTTTTTGGATTAAGAAGTTCACTGAGGAACCTCAAGTGATTCCTAATGCGTAGAAGCCCGTGACGCTGTTTTATGACAACGACGGAGATGTTGCACAGGCTAAGGAGGCTAGGGCTCACCACAATACCAAACATATTGCGAGAAAATATCATTTTGGTAGAGAAATGGTTCATGAAGGGAATGTTATACTGCAGAGAGTAGACACAGCAAATAACGTTGCTGACCCGCTTACCAAGCCACTATCTCAGAAGGTCTTAGAGAGACATCTGGAGAGTATAGGTATTAGATATAGTCTGTGGCATTGAGTGTAAGTGGAAGATTGTTAGGAATATGCCCTCGAATGCCACTCAGAGGATGAGAGAGTAAGAGCATTTGTATTGTAATTATGAATATTTAATAAGGCAATTATTAGTTCTATATTATTGTATATCAGTGACATTGTGATTTGGTATATAGAATAATAGTCCTTGCATTGAGAGCAAACATTCTACTCCTTATGGAGATAAGGAGATAGGCACTGGAAGTGTTTAGAGCTCGAATGTTTAACTAGTTCGCAAGTCGATAAAACTTAATTGGGCATTAAGTTTAGCCAAGAGTTGTAGAACGTATACTTTGACATGAAGAGTGCATGTCTTCACTAAGAGTTAGTGGGAGCACATGTTATAGGTATGCTAATGAGATTAGTATACTCGAACACGACTCACCTTGATTCGGTAACATGGATATCACTCAGGGTTTGTCAATGACTGAATCGAAAGGTTGTGATAGGTATACGTGGACCTTTGACTTGAGGTTTCAGTAGGAGATGTGCTTGTGACATTAAGTTAGTCATAAGAGTAGTTCGATCCAATCGCCAGTAGGTGGGGTCAACCTCGAAATGCAACTTAGTGGGCAAGTAGCAGTCTCTACTGAATACCAAGATAGAATTCTTTCTCATGTTAGTGAGCAGGTAAATGTCCCATGCGGTTAATGGAAAATGAGATCATAAGTCTTTGGCCAAAGCATTCAGAGCTAGTTGTATTTGATACACGGGAGCTCGATGATCTTGGTTTGCATTAACAGAATGCATAGAGTCAAGTTACATTAGGGTTTGACTTTATCATGACCCTAATACTTGACCGGGACACATGATTGAAGGGTTTATATGTATACGGTATTCACGACATAATGGTTTTGAATGATCCGATCATTCATTCCTAGTTGGGTTACGGTAAAGAGCACTAGACTTGCTAAGTGTTACCCGTACTCTTTGGTTCCTCCCATTGCCGATTAAGACAAACCTATGGAGTCGCGCACAAGGATATTTGATGGATAAAATATGTATTTATTATCTCTTCATTAATATTGGATATTGTATATCCAATTTGATTTATTTGATAAATCATGCGGTCTTGTGAATTGAAATTAATTACCGGGTGATTAATTTAATTCCTAAATAATTATTTCTTAGAAATATATTATTATAATTTCGTATTTGATAAAATTAATTAATTAGATTAATTAATTAAGTATAAATATATTTGAGATAAAACGAAATGTACTTAACGGACTAGACACGCGAACGTCTGGTACACGAACTGAGTGGCTCGGCTCGTTTTCTCACCTAGACAACATGTGGCCGCCTACCTCACCTTCCACTTACCTTCCATGTGTTTTCTTCTTCATGTGCGGTGTGTTAGTATAGTAATAACATGAGGACAAATGGATGAGATATCATATCTCATCATTTGATCTCATATTGCTATATTATATATGTTAGTCTTTCATTTGATGAAAACTAAGTAAAACACACACACTTAAACACATAGTTCAGCCGTGAGGTAAGGTTGGGAGGGAGAATAATTTATTTTCTTTTTCTTGTTCATCTTAGAGAGAAAGAAAAGGAAGAAGAGAAGAGAAGAAAAATATTGTGTCGATTCCTAGCCGTGTACTTTTAGAACGAATCCATATACTATTTTTCTGATCATTATCCAACACGTGTGAACTAGTGACATTCGGAATTTTTGGTGTTGGATCATTCAACAAGCTACAACGAATTGAATTCGTGTTCGTGTCGGCAACCGGGAAAACGCTTGCTCGGGTTTTTCCTTCAAAGATTATATTATCAAAGAACTACGAGAGTAAGTATTCTTTGATTATCATCCTCGTTATTTTTATTCGTTTATATGATGCTTGATCGATCCATTTTTGGGTTTGATTTTATCCAGTTGGACCGGTTTATTTTTCGCTGCGTATCTCGATTTTAATCACCGAATCCCAATAGAGGTCACGAGCAAAAAAACATAAAAATACCTTGTCAACACTCGTCATTAATAAATTCACCAAAAATGACAATAATTCCCCAACATAAATTATCTGTATTATTGAAGTCGCTGGACAATAGGGTACCTATTATTTTTTTAGTATTTTAAATTATAATAATAAAGTTATTGTATTGTGTACGTAATTTTGAGCGGTAGTTTTTAGTAATAATAATGTTGCATATGTAAAAGCCAAGACATGTCTGAAATGAATGGATAGAAATACAAAAACCCACGCGTAAGGCGAACACACAACAGTTCCATATTTTGGTCATGACTCTGTCGTTCGATATCCGATTCAGGTCGTTCAAGTGGGTGCGGATACCTAAGAGATAGAGATACAATTATATGTTGTCACCAAGAATAAATTCTGAAGGAATTGAGCTCATATTCGATCAAACTGAGAGTGATGATTTTCTCACTTATTTTATTTAACTTACTTTTTAAGTGTTGCATGGTCTTGATAGAACATAACTAGGAAGTTTCTATTTGACCATTTTTGCACAAATATCTTCCACACTTTATTCTTGTTGATTTTTTTATTAGGTGTTGAATGGTCTTGGTCTTTATAGGAAAGAATTAGGAATTTTTATTTTTTTATTTTTATACTGTAATAGTTGTAGGATTTTTGGCTATAATAGCCATCATCTTCATTTGTAAAAGTGGCCTTAAGATGCAAGAAATTTGAGTGTGTTTGTGTTAACAAACCTTTGTGAGTTCCTTCTTATTTTATTGAGTGTGTCTCCAAAATACCCTTGTGTTTTTCAGTTACTTATAAAGTTTAAATCCATTATTTAGTATTTGAATTCCACCCTTTCTGGGTTGCTACGGCAGGTCGCGTAGAGGTTTAGAAGTAAAAGCCTTATTGCTTATATTAGAAACATCTTGTGACCTTAACCCATCTAACGGTGTCAGTTACCACGGTGTGTCATGTGGGGGTCACATCACCCTGAGCAGACTGCATCCCCAGTGCTGGCTGAGCATCGATACCGACAAAGACTCGTGTTGATGGAGAGGCCCCACCGAGCAGGCCGAGGGCATCCCCGGCACTTGTGTAGCATTGATCCCAGTATAGCACACCATGGTTTTTGTATGCGGAGCTGGTGCGTCATGGTTTTTGATGCTTCAGGACGGATCCATATTGATAGATGCAGAAGTAAGTCTTTCAATTTATATGTATATATATTCTACTATTGAAATTTATAGTCACTGAAAATGTTTCATTTTTTTTTTTAAATTTCAATGATATCCAGCATTTGGATGCATATATGGAGATCCTACAGTTTGACCCATGATTTGTTGGCGTGTGATGGCTCGATGATTGGGCTGCCCAGAGGGTTTTGGTTCATACGAGCTTTTTGGTATTGTAAAAATATTAATTTGTCAATTTCTTCCAAAGTAATGGAATACCTCGTTACTAACAATATTATTTTATACCCCCTCTGTCCCGCTCAAAGCTTGATATAGGGTGTATATTTAGCGTATTTTAGGTAATGATTGGTGTAAGTAATGATGATAAATGTGGGTGGAGATTAAGATTACAATATATTTATAGTGAGTGTGTGGTGGAGATTAAATAGTAGAAGGTAATTGTTTGACTTGGTTGTGTAAAGATGATAAATATAAAGTTTTTAATGGGACCAAAAAAGGGATAAATGTAAAGCTTTAAGCGGGATAGAGGTAGTATTAGGCTGTGTATATGAATATATGGATTAATTATAATAGGATAGTTACATTGAGGATTAATGATGAGGATATGTCCACGTTCACGGCTTGAGACCATTTTGGGTCGATCATCGCCTTTGGTGGGAGTTACGCGAGTTGATAATTTATTGTATGTTTTCTTATTTATTTTTATTAGTTATTCGTTACTATTGTGCTGGCACTATACTTTTTGAGCAATCCAGGTGCTGACCATCTAGATTACGCCCGCAAAGTCCTCGAGTAAACATTGGGTTGTACTCCGCTTTAGGCTCGAGGAGGGTATCATCATCATGCACGATTTCCTGGCTCAAGAACATGATGTGTGGGAGAAATTCAGATCGCAGCAGTCATCGGGTATATGTTGCTTAATTCCTACGATTGTATAGCGTTTTGGATTTTACGAGCGCCGCCCTCATATAACTCCGGTTGCTCGATTTCATGTTGCTGTAGCAATGAGGGATTTATGCTATGTACAGGATGACTCGACTTCTTGTGGTGCGTTTTTTATATGGACTTTAGAGTATCTCGTTCAGCAGTCTTTCTCTCATGGGAAGATGAGACAAATATTCATGCATTTAGAGGACGTATGACATGAGATGCCTGGAGGTTTAGCAATGATGTAGATACTGTAGTCGAGGAAGATTAGTGATATTATGTTTTTTAGTGATTATTATTATATATATATATATAGTCCATATCGGTAAATATGATTCTTTTCTTATAATGATTATTGTGTATAAATATCTAAATTATTGTTCGAGTAACTCGATTGTAACCCGAGTAACTCGATTGTATCCCGAGTAACGCAATTTATCCCGAGCAACTGGATTGTAACTCGAGTAACTCAATTCTGTTTCGATTAGCTATTAAATAAGTACGACATAAAAATATGAAAAATACAACTACTTATTCTTGTGTTGACTATAATACACACGCAATGAATCTACTTAAAATTTAAATAAAGATGAAATAATAAATATGAAAAATACAACTACTTATTCCGTTGTTCAGTATAATAAACACGCAATGAAAATACTTCAAATAAATATAACTATTTTTGCATTGGGGGCTCATTTAGGTCGAAACGATCTTTAGTTGGACATTTTGGAGCAGTGTGGTCATCAGAGTTACATATACTACACTTTTTTTTGCATGTCCCTTTTTAGACGGAGTTGGTTGCGTTGTCAAATTCTCAAAGAGTTGGGGAATAACCACATTGCAAGCCATTCTATTGTGCCTTGTCCCTCCACATATAGGGCATGTTTGAACTTTACGGTATGAGTTGAGGACTCAACCCCTAATGTGTGTCTCCTTTCTTTTGGTTGCCCTGCCTGCAACATATTGTCTGGTGCTTCACAAACTTTCACCTTGATGTTAGCAGGAATGAACCAATCACTTGTGTGAGGTACTAGAATCACAGGTTGTCCCCACATTTGACGAAGTATGGACACTTTGTAGCAATAATGTATGTACACAGTTTGATCGTGATTGAGGTACATTATAGCTGCAGCGGCATGCTTGCACGAGATCATATCATGCTGGCATATCATACAATTGCATTTTTGCTCTCTCAAGTCCTTTGTTCTAAAAATCAGCCTGGGCGGCCGCCTCCGATTATGGCCTGGGCGTTTGGGTGATTAATCGCCTCCTAGGTGTAATACCCGTAATTTGTATGAATTGTTGGCTTTGACGTTCCTTCACTTTCGTCGCTCTTGTAAGCACTTGTTGAGATGTTGTTGTTGTTGATTTTAGAGTTTCGTACTTTTCGGGACTTGTTTGTATTGATTGGACCTTTCAGCGATGTTTTCTGAGAGGCAGATAGTATACGCTATGCCTAGGGCTGTTAGCGGTCCAAGTATACTCGAGAACCGCCCGAGAACCGTGCGATAATACTCGGAACCAATACTCACTCGAAACATTAGCGGTCCGAATACTGGTACCAAAGTTAGAACCGAAACTGATAAGGACCGAAACCGGTAACCCGGTAAAGAAACCGGTATTTTTTCATAAGCATACATTGCACAAAATATTGTATAAGGTATTAGTACATATAAAAAAATAAGTTTAAAAGACCTTATATCTTAATTTCCTTAGCATACATTTGAAAAAAACCCTCAATTCTTGTTTCGATTATGAAGTTTTGGTGATTATGGCTTTTAATAATCCAAGATACCCGAGAACCCGCCCGAAATACCCGGGACCGATACTCACCCGAAACGTTAGCGGTCCGGATACAAGTATTGAAGTTGGGACCCGAAACCGGTAAGGACCGAAATCGGTAATACTCGATACCTTAATGGTCCAGACGCGAGAAGACAATACCCGGACCGAACCGGATCGAGAACAAACCTAGCTAGGCCTAAGCTAATGCACGCTATTTGTGTTGAGTAGCGCATACTAGTTTCGCCTGTAGCACATGCTAATGGTCCGGGCTTGGCAGAGGCAGTAGCTGGATTCTGCTCTATGGACTAGCAGTTAGCGCATGCTAGGCATGAGCTAACACACGCTATTCATGTTAGTAGCGTGCGCTAGCATTGCCCGTAGCGCATGCTAATGGGATGAGTTGGCAGGGGCAGTGGGGTGATTCTGTTTTCTGGACTAACATTTAACGCACGCTAGACGTGAGCTAGCGCATGCCATAGGTATTGCGCAGCGCGCGCTGGTGCCCGATGTAGCGCACACTAGCGAGATGGGCAGTGAGTTTAGAATTTTTGCATGGTAATAGTTAGAGCACGCGAAGGATATGGTAGCACATGCTAACATCGCAGGTCAGAAGCTACCGGACTATTGGGTGACCCCGTTAGCGTATGCTAGCCTTGAGTTTTAGCACGCGCTAATCAGGCGCAGTATATAAGAGGGGGTTAACCCTGTTCTTCGTCATTTTTCATCCCTTTTACCCATTTCCGAAAAGAGAGCATGAGAGGGCGATCCGGAGGGCAATTTGGGGGTGATATTTCATCATCTATCATCATCTTTGGTTGAATAACAAATATTATACAACATCTAATCCGTTTCTACCTTCCAAATCAAGGTAAATTCCTTAGAACCCTAGTTTGGGGAATTGTTGGGGATTTTCTTAGATTTGTCCGATTTATCCATTTTGGAGCTTGAGATCTTTGAGATTATGATGTATCTACCCCATACCCACGTTTCCCCTATGATTATATGGATGTTTATGTAGTTTGTTCGGACTTGAGAGTGTTTGGGGGATTTCCAAACCTCTAGGTGGTTATCCTTGGAGTTTTGTGAATCGTAGGCGGGTTTCGGGAGTTTCTCCATGTGATTTGAGTATGGATTATTAATTATCGTATTCCTTATGAATCGTTTAGGTGCCGGAAGTGCATTCTTGGACCTACCGAACTTGTATTCTTTTCCTTCCAATTCTCGATGTCTCAAAGGCAAGCATATGTTTATGATTGTACATTCTCGACTTTATAAGTTAGGTATATGAAATGTATGATTGTATATATTCACTCTGGGATGGACCGATGGGTCCTCTGAGGGTACCGTTGCCTTTGGTGTGGTTCCACGAATATTTTGAGTTAATGACTCTGGGAGGGTCCGACGGGGCCTCTGAGGGTTCCGTTGCCTTTGGTGCGGTTCCATGGTTAATCACGTATGTATTAAAATGAAGTGCTTTGAGATTTAGTTATTCCGTAATACTAGTCTTGAGTTGATGAAATGATGATTACATTTACTTTATTGTCGAGAAGTATTGTGTTTCATATTCGATATACTTGTACTAGCTATTCGACGGCTAACCCCTTTTTGGGGGGAAATACCTTTCATGTATTTCAGGATCCAGGAGAGCGGATAGGCATGTATCGGGTCAGCATGAAGATGAGGGGCAAGTGTGATGCTGTGTCTTGTCTCTGGTTATATTTTGTATTTCATCCATTCAGTAATGTTGTACTTGAAATGGTTATGAGTACTCAAGTACTGTTTCTAGATTTCTTGATGTTTTGACCTGTGTTGCCTTGGGATAGATTTCTGATGTATTGTATTTGGTCTATTTGGATATCGTCTTGGTCGTCAATTTTATTGTCCTCCATTGGATTATGTTTAGACCTCATCGGTCAAACTTCATAGTTCCGCGTATGTATAGCCTTGTGGGTCCCATGGCGGGGCTCACGGCGCTGTAATATACCCCGAATTACTTGGGGGTGTTACAGAATATGGTATCAGAGTTTAGGTTTATGGATACCTACGTTGTTGGTCTTTTGGGTCGATTGAGTCATCGTTTGTCTACAGTATCACCACTTTGCCATCATCATAGTACGACCAGTACTAGTAAGTCCTTTTACTCTTCTTGTATTTTTTTCCTAATCGTTTTGCTTTTAATTTGGTATTCTTGGGAATCTATCACTTCGATGACCTGCGATTTGAATTGTACTTACGTACTTTGTGTGTCCTTCAGAATGTCTGCTGACAGGTGACAGAGGCGAGGCCACGGTCGTGGATGCCGATGAGGACGTGGCGCGGCCGCTTCCCTCAGTTCCATTGCGGGGTCGACTACCCCTAGTTTATCTAACTCAGTACATACCGATACCGAGAGTCAATACGACCAGTCGACCGGTCAAGGGAATAATGCATATGTTGGGGCTACGAATGTTCTTCAACAATTGGCAAATCAGATGACTATCCTGGCCCAAGCTGTTCAGCTGAATAATCCAACTACGACGGATGACGTTCTACTCCAAAATGTGGTTCGTATGCATCCTCCTCAGTTTAGCGGTGATACTGACCCGAATGATTGGGATAATTGGCTCTTCGAGTTGGAAAAAGTGTTCGAGACAGTTGATTGCCCCAAAACGAGGAAGGTACCTACTGCTCAGTACTTTCTTACTAAAGAAGCCGCGACTTGGTGGAAAGCTGTTAAACCACGAGATCGTGTTGTTACTTGGGACGAATTTAAAGAGCTACTGGAGGCTGAGTTATGTCCTTGGCCAGTGAAAGAAGGTAGAATACGAGCCTTTTTCGAGGCTAATCCGCATAACATTCCAGTCTCGCAGGTGATAGCGGAATACAACCAACAGCTGATTCATGTGAAGGATCAAGTGCATGATGAGCGTGACAAGATACGCCACTTAGACATATGGATGAATATGGATTTAAGGTCTTACATGGACGGGTTTGCTTTCACTACTCTGAAGGAATATCAAGACAGGGCTTTGGCGTATGACATGTTAAGTTCCAACAATGATACCATAGAATATTCGAAGAAGCAAAAAACCGCTGGTAATTTTTCTGGCTCTAAAGGTGGCAACTTCCACAGACCTAAGAGTTTTCGTTCTGCTCCGGTCGCCTAAACTCACCCGGTAACCTATTTTAATTATGGTCGTCCAGGCCACATCAATCTGGAGTGCAATTTCCCAACTCGAAAGTGTCACACTTGTGGTCATATGGGACACAGGGCAGTTTATTGTCCCGAACAAGATCAGACTTTGGACACTCGGGCTTCTACCCCAGCGCCTATAGATCAGAGCATGAATCAGCGACAATCAGTTAGTCAGTCACAATAGAGTTACGGAAGAGGCCGATGACGGAGTCAGAATGCTAGAGTGGGAGATTCTAGCATCATTTCGGCACACCCACGAGTCTATGAGATGCGTCCAGCAGATGAACCTGATAAGGCGTTGGCCGCAGGTACCATTCATATCCTATATCATCTAGTTCGTGTAATTTTTGATTCGGGTGCTACACATTCTTTCATCTCCTTGGATTGTGTATGCCGTTTGAATATAAATTGTATGACTATTTGCGATCCTTTCATTGTGAAACTGCCTAGCAGGGATAAAATCATGGGGAATCGGGAGATTAGAGATTTTCCGGTGAGCATAGCCGGTATTGGCTGGTTATCGAATTTGGTTGATATCGAGGGCGAGGATGTGATCCTCGGTGAAGACTGGCTTAACAGTCACCAAGCGATTATGAATTACCATACTAAAGTTATCACTATGATGACTAAAGATGGTTCTGAATACTCATTCATGGGGCGTAAATCGGGCCAACCTAAGTTGCTTATCATCGCCATGAAGACCGTAAAACTCTTGAATAAAGGTTGCACGGGCTATTGGTATTATGATTTGAAGTCCGAAGGGGACGGACTCGATTTCTCTTCGATTCCAGTTGTTAATGAGTATCCAGATGTTTTTACAGACGATCTTCTGAGATACCGCCGAATCGAGAGATAGAATTTTCTGTGGATTTAGAGCCTGACGTGGCTCCGATTTCTAAGGCGCCTTATCGGATAGCACCTTCCTAGATGCAAGAATTGAAGAATCAATTGGGAGAACTTTTGGATAAAGGATACATTAGACCGAGCGCTTCGCCCTAGGGCACGCCTGTTCTTTTTGTGAGGAAGAAGGATGGTTCACTACGTTTATGTATTAATTACCGTGAGCTAAACAATGTGACCATCAAGAACAAGTATCCATTGTCTCGTATAGATGAATTATTTGATCAGTTGCAGGGAGCCACAGTATACTCAAAAATTGATTTGAGATCAGGATACTACCAGCTCTGGGTGGAAGAGTTCGACGTTCCGAAAACTACATTTTGGACGAGATACGGACATTATGAATTTGTGGTCATGCCTTTTGGATTGACTAATGCACCAGCAGTATTCATGCAACTAATGAACACGATATTCATCGAATACCTTGACAGATGTGTGGTCGTCTTTATTGACGACATCTTGATTTATTCTCGAGATAAGGAGGAACATGCCCGACACTTGCATTTGATACTAGATGTTTTGAGAGACAAACACCTCTATGCGAAATTCTCGAAATGTGAGTTCTGGCTGGAGGAAGTTATGTTTCTTAGCCATGTGGTTTCGGCCTAAAAGGTTCGTGTAGACCCGAAGAAGATTGAGGCAGTGCTAGATTGGGCACCGCCTAATAATGTTAAGGAAGTTCATAGCTTTTTGGGTCTTGCTGGGTATTACCGTCAGTTTGTCGAGGGGTTCTCGAAACTCGCTCAGCCGCTTATGTAATTACTTCATAAGACAGAAAAGTATGTTTGTATTGCTGAAAGATAGCAGAGCTTCGATGAGCTGAAGAGCGATTTTAGTTTTACCACAGGGTAGTGAAGGATTTGCAGTTTATAGCGACGCTTCAGGACAAGGGCTTGGATGTGTGCTTATGCAGCATGATAAAATGATAGCCTTTGCATCACGACAGTTGAAGCCATATGAGATGAAATATCCTACTCACTATTTGAAATTGGCCGCAATTGTTTTCGCACTTAATATTTGGCGACATTATTTGTATGGCTTTCTGTGTCGGATTTATACCGATCACAAGAGTTTGAAGTATATTTTCATTCAGAAAAGGTTGAATATGAGGCAGCGATGTTAGTTGGAATTGATCAAGGATTTTGATTTGGAAATTCTTTACCATCTGGGGAAGGCTAATATCGTCGCGGATGCTTTGATCCGCAAATCAGCATCACTTCAGATGCTCGAGTTTCTTACATCTCAGATGAAGATTCGTCAGGATCTAATCGAGCAAGGAATAGAAGTTTGGCTTCAAAGAGTACAGGGACAGTTGTGTACTCTCGAAATTACTTCGTCCTTGGTTGATGACATCAAAAGGAAACAGTGGAGTGACCCGATGATCTCTCAACTGAAGGAATATGTGACTAAAGGAAAATCCCCTGGTTTTATGATCCATGAGGACAGGATTTTGAGATTTCAGGGAAGGCTTTGTGTTCCGAATGATTTAGAGTTGAGGCAGCGAATTCTCTGAGAATCCCATGCTACGCCGTACTCAATCCACCCCGGAACGAGTAAGATGTACAAGGACTTGAAGCGAAATTTTTGGTGGAATAATATGAAGAAAGACGTCATAGAATTCATATTGCGATGTTTGATGTGTCAGCAAGTCAAGATTGAACATCAACGCCCAGCGGGGTTGTTGAAGCCGCTCCCCTTTATCGAGTGAAAGTGGGAAGATACCTCTATGGATTTTATCACTGTGATGCCGAGAACTAGGGGCGGAATGAATATGATTTGGGTAATAGTTGATCAGTTAACCAAGCCTGCACACTTCTGGGGTATTAAGGATACTTGGGGACCGGAGAGATTAGCTCGAACTTTTATAGCTGAGATTGTGAGATTGCATAGTGCCCCTAAAACTATTGTTTCCGAGTGAGATGGTCGATTCGTATCGCATTTTTGGCAAGCCATCCATCAGTCTTTGGGCACCGAGTTGAGATTGAGCACGTCTTTTCATCCTCAGTCAGATAGTCAGACTGAGCGGATGATTCAGATGTTGGAGGATATGTTGCGGGCTTGTGCCCTAGACTGGAGTAATGGTTGGGAACTTCATTTGCCCTTGATCGAGTTTGCCTACAATAATAGTTGGCATGCGTCGATCAAAATGGCACCTTTCGAAGCACTTTATGGTAGGCGGTGTAGATCGCCATTATGTTGGGACGAGGCTTCGGAGTTAGTCAGAACGAAACAGGATATGTTGATGGAGACTAAGGAAAAGATTTCTATTATCCGAGACCGGCTGTTGACTGCCCAGAGCCGTCAGAAACCTTATGCTGATACTCGTTGTCGACCTTTGGAATTCGAAGTGGGAGACCATGTCCTACTCAAGGTGTCGCCGACCAAAGGAGTTTTCAGCTTCGGAAAAAAGGGGAAACTTAGTCCGCGGTATATCAGACCGTTTTAAATTTTGGATAGGGTTGGAGATTTAGCTTATCGCTTGGCGTTGCCTCCAGCTTTGAGTTATGGCCATAATGTCTTTCATGTTTCTTAGTTGAGAAAGTACGTGCCAGATCCAAGTCATATTATCAATTATAATGAGATTGATTTAGCCGAGGATGTTACCTTTCCGAAGAGACCGGTGAAAATTCTTGAACGTCATGAGAATCAGCTTCGGCACAAAACCATTCTGTTGGTTAAGGTGCAATGGTCAAGACAAGGAGTTGAGGAAACGACTTGGGAGAAGGAAGAGAAGATGTAATCGGGATACCCTGAACTTTTTATTTCTTAAGTTTCAGGACGAAATTCTTTTTAGAGGGGGAGAATGTAATACCCGTACTTTGTATGAATTGTGGGCTTTGTGGTAACACTCATTTTTACACATATTTTTATAAGGTTTTTCCGGAGTTTAAGATCCGAAAATGTGTAGAATTGTGTCGTATGTGCTCATATTGTGTTTGTTGGACTCGATCACGCTTGGGTATGTTTTATTTGATTTTATAGGTGTTTTAAGGACATTATCAAGCAAGAACGAAGTCTCAATCCCCAATACATATCAAGCAATGCAGAAACGAAAGATCAAGCTGAAAAAGAAGGAAAAACGGAGTCAAAACGGACCAACACGGACTCGGCCATGTCATTTGACACGGGCCATGTCATTGGCTCGACCGTGCCATATAACATGGTCGGTTTGCTTGTCCAGAACCCTTTGCAAATTTTAGAACACTATGACATGGGCCGTGTCACTTTTTTGAGTCAAACAACTTTGTTGAAGTTTGTACACGGTTTGAACAAGAATTTTTGGTTTTTGGGGTTGATAAAAAGGCTCTAGGATGGACTTAGAAAGATATCCTGAGATTTTTTGGGAGTTGGAGAGAAAAAAAACATAAGATTTAAGAGAGAACTTACCAAAAGAAGGAAATTTTGAAGGAAGTGCAAGGAAGAACACATCAAGAACACTTGAAGGCTTGAACCGAGACGACTCAAGAGACCATCCGAGTTTTATCTTCTTCCTATCTTTTACTCATTTTGTTGTTTTATTTAGCATGAACATAATGAACATGATGATTATTAATCTCTCTTTCATTACCATGTCCGGCTAAACTTCTTAGATTCCAGGCATGGGAGTACGTTGATTCATGATATTTTTGAGGGATTGACGATTATATATATCTAGTGTGATTTCTTTATCAAATGCTTGGTTTTAACTTATGTTAGAACACTTGATCAATATTTTTACATGTTTAATTTTGGTCGTGTCGATCTTTCATTATCTGTGTGTCTTTGTTCACTTGGTGAGTCTTTTGATCCTTATTGGATATGTGATTCTTTGAGTTTTGTTGCCATGTTGCATTGTGACATATCTGGAGTCATCTCTGCGCGCCGATTGGTTATTGTGTAGGATTTTTAGCTGGGCACACTATGTTCAGGTGTTGATATTTCCACATTAGACCGTGCACACTAGACATAGTTCGTGAGGCTAATTAGGTACATGTCCCACGTTTATCCTGGATTCCATATATGGGGTGGACATGTGCACGGACACATTTCTGGATCGGGCGTACTGTGACATCCATCTTTGAGCCATATTGTTTAGTCGTTCATCCTCCATTTATGGTTGGGTATGTTCGACGGTTTGCGACTGGTTGTTCATACACCCGAGGGGTATGTTCGACAGTTGGGGTTATTTCTTTGAGATCCATTATTGTTGATCGTTTGGAGTTTACCTTGTTGGTGGTATTCTCAGTCGTTGTTGATCCTTTGTTGAACGTTTGGAGTTTACCTTGTTGAGGGTATTCTCGGTTATTGTTGGTCCTTTGTTGATCGTGTCGGAGTTTATCATGTTGATGGTATTCTCGGTTATTGTTGATCCTTTGTTGTTCATATCGGAGTTATCATGTTGATGATATTCTCGGTCGATGTTTTGGTTGATCTGGTTATTGATCATATGAGCATTCGGACTGTACGTTGATGTTTCGGGACTTGTTATTATTGTTTTGTGGTAGTTGATCTACAGTTATATCGTGTGTTATTGGATTCTATCCAGACTGAGATTTGACGGTGCAATCCGACGGATAGGATTTGACACAGATGGTTCATTTCACACTTATGAGTTATGATGATGTTTTGAGGATACTTGGTATTGTTTGAATACAGTACATATGATTGTTGTTCAGTTCATTTCGTCATTTGAAAATACGAAATGTGGATTATGGTAAGGATTGATTTGGTATGGGTTGCTATGGGTTGGTAAAGTTATGATGGTAAGATTACGTTGGTAGTATTCTTACAGTATTATTACATTGGTATGTAATTATTTATGATGATGTGGTCGTTATTATTGTTGAGTATTGTGGCTGACCCCATCGTGGGCTTTATTTTTAGGTACTCAGAGATCGAGCTAGTAGCGGTCGTGAAGGGATGAGCTTCCCGGGTGATACTGGCTGTGGCATGTATTTGAGTATTGAGTATTCCTTTCTGGTTGTTTTATTTCCATTGCAAATGTATATTTTGAACTGTGTCTTTTTTCCGCTGCGTGTGTATTTAAAATGGCTTTTTGGTATTTTGCAAACTTGGGTTATTTCGTTAAACCCTTTTTCCTAAACTATTTTGTCGGTACGTTTAAGTGGTGGCTTAGCGTACATTTTGAAAATGTCGAGATTTGTCATTTCGCCTTGTATTTTCAAAGTATTTGATGATGGTATTTGAGAACTATGTTTTGGCAAGTATTCTGGGTATTTAAATTATTACCGTCATCGGCTTTTTGGCATTTTTAAACATTTTTGAAATGGTTTTTAGCCTGGTGGGTTCCGACGTGGGACCCACGGTGCTGTAATATCCCAGATGGTTTGGGGGGCATTACAGAAGATGGTATCGGAGCTTGGATTTTGTGAAACTCGGGCGTGTGTGTTCTGTGGCTCTACCAGTAGGGTAGTAGCGTGACTTTTGAAAATGATTTTTCTCACTTTTGAGTCAAACCGATTTTTGGAGGTTCTAAAATTTTTGAGATCTTTTCAAATTTCTAGTTGTGATATTGGTGTGTGTTGGTTGTATTGAGACTTCATATGGGAGTCGTGTGCTAGTATCACGAGAGATCATCGGCTTCACACACCTGTAAGTATGTTGGTTTGGTTATTCGCTTGTGGCGACGATTGATTACTTTTGTGATGATGGAAATTTTTGGTTGATATGTTGTTTGTGACAGGATTGCAAGTTTCGAGGACGAAACTTATTTTAAGGGGGGTAGTATGTAATACCCGGATTTTCAGTATAAATTTTTCGCGTTATTTTATCTGAGATAAATTGTATAGCTTGGTGACTATACAGTATGGATAAAATAAATTGAAGACTGAGACAGCTGTATTTATATAATTATCGTACTTGGTCGACAATTGTATATGAAGATATCGTGTATTAGAGATATCGTATGAGAATATTTTCGGGAGGAGTATGTGTATTCAGTATGCCGTATATTTGTATTCTGTATGTCGAGACATTGGATAAAAATAGCTGAAAATGGCTAAGTACAACCACGATAGCGCCCGCTACAATGTATACTTAACGTACGCTAATGCATAAGGATTACATACGTTAAGAAGGATAGTTAACGTACGTAAGGTGCATAACTATTACGTACGTTAAGTGGATGAGTTAACGTACGTAAAGTTCGTATCAGGCAGGATCCGAGATATGATCGACGGGTGGGCCCGCGACCGGCAGCTTTCGGTGCAGATGTGGACGGGTGAGTCAACTACGTATTACGTATGTTATGCTTGGAGTATTACGTACGTAATATGATTATGTACTGTAGCAAGTCAACGTACGTGTTACGTACGTTATGGACAAAGGGTTACATACGTAAGGATTTGAACGAATTGAGACAGTTGCCTCTGGGTCGGCATTACGTACGCTATCAAAGATAGATAACGTACGTAAATGGTTGTTACATACGTTAACTATAGCATGTTATGTACGTAACGAGCTGGAAGTTATTATAAGTGGATGCCCGTCACTTCGTTTTTTCAGAATTTCATTTCATTTATTTCGCCCTTCAACACTCAGAGATGAATGCTAACTCTTCTAAGTCGACTTTGACCTTAAGGGATTGGATTTGGAGCTTGAGATGAGAAGCTATTGATGATTCTTTAGGTGGTTACTTGTTATTTCATCTCCTAAGAGGTATGTTGGATAATCCTCTCTTTAAATTCGGATTTTTGATGTTGTTGTTGATGATTAGTTCGTATGATGATAGTTTATGGAGTTGTGATGATTCTTGGTATTTATGGGAATTTTGTTAAGGAGGATGATGATATGATGATATGTCTTTGATTATGTTGGTTATGATTATGGAATCATAGTGTTCTTGATGTTCTTGGTAGTATTGTTGCGATTCTTGATGTTATAGGAGATTTAATGGAATTGTGATAAGAGATTTCGGATGTTAATTAAGATTCTTCCTATTGTAAGGATTGCGATTCGTTCAAATCGAGGAAAGATGGATTTCTGGATTATGTTGATTTCGTATGAATCATGATATGAGGTTGATTCCAAATTAAGTTTAATTTTTCCTTATTGGTTTGATTGATGATGTTTTTCTTCGTATGATGATGGTTATATAGTGGTGTTATTATTATTCTTGAGGTTACGTGAATTGTATATTGGAGAATATGATAATATACATCTTGAATTATGAATGAGAAATTGTTTAAGATGTTAAGACACATCGAATTATGTCATCTTGTGGATTATGAATGTGGTTTCGGGATAATTCGTGTTCCTAAGGAACTCTTGAATTATGTGATAAGATGAGAATATTTAAGAGGCGTTGGTGTTTTGGATATGAATATAGAATATTCATATCTAGACCTAAGTTATGTGTTTTGATACAATATTCGTATAGGAATACGAATATGATTACGGGTTTGATAAGATTATTATTCACCTTTGAGTTTGGAAGTTCATACGTATTGAACAAGTGTTCAAATCGAATGATTGAGTTATTTGAAACCCTTAGAATATGATTATCTATAATGTAGAATTAATTGGATTGTCCAGATTGATGATGATAATCGGTAATCGGTTTTTATTATGAATTTACAAGGAGGAAACACGTATTCGTATTTAAGATCGAATTTGGAATCGGTAATGTTTAGACCCTTGTTATTGGTTTAAATTGATTGTTGATATGATTATCGGATTGTGAAATTGTATTATGGTTGATTGATTGGGTTGTTGGATTTGTGTTTAATCGACATATTGTAGAACCGTTGGGTTTATTGATCGGTTATATTGATTATCGAGTTGCAGCTGGTATTGTAGATATGAGTTCGTGTTTGTTTGAGTTGTATTGTTAGGTTTTGTATGATCGAGGTATTGTTGAACCGTTGAGTTTGATTGGTTGCTATGTCGGTTATTGATTGTTATCGGATTGTTGTTGATTGATTACTTCAATAGGTTGAGATGTTTGATCATGGATTATGGTAGTTGTGTTGCGGTTGAGGTTGAAGAGTTCGTAGATTGCTTTTGGTCGGGGCTGAGGAGCTCATAGACGAAGGCAATGGATTTTGGTAACGGATTCGTGGTATCGAGGCAAGTTTATACTTGTTCAGTTTATAATACTTAATGAATGGTTTCGCTTTCGTTTCATTTATAATTCATATAGCAATGTTGTTATAAATATAAATTGTCGGGATGATGGTTTGTATATCGTTCTCTAGTTTGTATCAAATCATAATGTATATGATTTAATTGTGTTCAAGGAAGACGTGAGTTATCTTTGGTCAAAGATATGGAATATCGGATATCGAGGATAGTTATCGTGTCGAAATTGATGTCGGGATGGTGGTTTATTGAAATTAATGAATTGTACCTCATTAGAGATTATTCGTATAACTGTGTATTCATTCAGGGATGTTCGTGGAAACAATATTGTCTTCGGCTTTGAAGTAATTTAAGTATTGTTCAATTATGAAGATAATTATTATGTTGATTTGTTGTATGTGTTGTAGATTATGTCGAGTTGTTGTAGGTGTTGTAGAGGTTTCGTATATTGAGATTCGTATTGGTTGCTCGTTGAGGGACGTGGATCCCAGGACTATTGTTTGGTATTAATGGTTGTGTTGATCGCTCGTTGAGGGATGATGATCCCAGGGCTGTAGTGTTGAGGTTGTTGATCGTGTTGATCATTCTTCAGGGATTTTGATCCCAGGAGGGTTGTTTTGGATATTGTCGGTCGTGTTGATCTTTCATTATTCGTGTGTCTTTGTTCACTACGGTGAGTCTTTTGATCCTTATTGGATATGTGATTCTTTGAGTTTTGTTGTCATGTTATATCGTGACATGTCTGGAGTCATATCTGTGCGCCGATTGGTTATTGTGTAGGATTTTTAGCTGGGCACACTATGGTCATGTGTTGATATTTCCACATTGGACCGTGCACACTAGACGTAGTTCGTGATGCAAATTAGGTACATGTCCCACGTATATCCTGGATTACATATACGGGGTGGACATGTGCAAAGACACATTTCCGGATCGGGCGTACTGTGACTTCCATGTTTTAGCCATATTGTTTGGTCGTTCATCCTCCATTTATGGTTGGGTATGTTCGACGGTTTGCGACTAGTTGTTCATACGCCCGAGGGGTATGTTCGACAGTCGGGATTATTTCTTTGAGATCCATTATTGTTGATCGTTTGGAGTTTACCTTGTTGATGGTATTCTCGGTCGTTGTTGATCCTTTGTTGATCGTTTGGAGTTTACCTTGTTGAGGGTATTCTCGGTTATTGTTGACCCTTTGTTGATCGTGTCGGAGTTTATCATGTTGATGGTATTCTCGGTTATCGGTGACCCTTTGTTGGTCGTATTGGAGTTATCATGTCGATGACATTCTCGGTCGATGTTTTGGTTGATCTGGTTATTGATCGTATGAGCATTCGGACTGTACGTTGATGTTTCGGGAGTTGTTATTATTGTTTTGTGGTAGTTGATCTACAGTTATATCGTGTGTTATTGGATCTATCTAGACTGAGATTTGATGGTGCAATCCGACGGACAGGATTTGGCACAAATGGTTCATTTCACAATTATGAGTTATGATGATGTTTTGAGGATACTTGGTATTGTTTGAATACAATACAGATGATTGTTGTTGAGTTCATTTTGTCAATTGAGAATGCGAAATGTGGATTATGGTAAGGATTGATTTGGTATGGGTTGCTATGGGTTGGTAAGGTTATGACGGTAAGATTACGTTGGTAGTATTCTTACAGTATTATTACATTGGTATGTAATTATTTATGATGATGTGATCGTTATCATTGTTGAGTATTGTGGCTGACCCCGTCGTGGGCTTTATTTTTAGGTACTCGGAGATCGAGCTAGTATCGGTCGTGAAGGGATGAGCTTCCCGGGTGATACTGGTTGTGGCATGTATTTGAGTATCAAGTATTCCTTTCTGGTTGTTTTATTTCCGCTGCAAATGTATATTTTGAACTGTGTCTTTTTTCCGCTGCGTGTGTATTTAAAACGGCTTTTTGGTATTTTGCAAACTTGGGTTATTTCGTTAAACCCTTTTTCCTAAACTATTTTGTCGGTACGTTTAAGTGGTGGCTTAGCGTACATTTTGAAAATGTCGAGATTTGGCAGTTCGCCTTGTATTTTCAAATAGTATTTGATGATGGTATTTGAGAACTATGTTTTGGTAAATAGTTTGGGTATTTAAATTATTACCGTCATCGGCCTTTTGGTGTTTTTAAACGTTTTTGAAATGATTTTTATCCTGGTGGATTCCGGCACAAGACCCACGGCGCTGTAATATCCCGGATGGTTTTGGGGGCGTTACACGTAACACTTTCATGTACCTGTTTGTTGATTCAGTCCAGTAGCTTCTGTCTCTTACGTAGCGTACGTTATGTTTATCCGTAGCGTATGTTATCTTCTTCCTGTAGCGTACGTTAACATCTTCTAGTAGCGTACGTTATAGTCATATATCCGTTGCATGATTTTGACCTTCTAGAATCAATCCAACTGATTGATTTCATTTGAATTCGAATTACACGTTGCATAGCGTATGTTAACATGTATGTGTTGCATACGTTAATCGCTTATCATTGCATACGTTGGTCTTGCAACATAGCGTACGTTGTCCATGCTGTATAGCGTACGCTATATGTATTTCTGCTTTAATTCAATGTTCTTCTGTCCAGCTCGTGCATGTTCGACTTCTTCTTGATTCATTGTTGTTTTTCTTTGTTTAGCAACTTATCATCAAAACTTCGAAAATGAATGTGCGGAATAAAATGTTCCAACAAATGTATTACAAAATATACCTTTTGAGGATTGTATTTCTTTTACATTATCCTTTAGTGGGTGTAATTTTTAACTTGAAACATTCTTCAATAGGTATGTTTGTAATGTAAATGTATCTCGTTTTTTTCTTAATTAATGTGCGTTTATGATTTAATCAAAGGTGATGGGTATGGTAGAGGCAGATGTGGCTCAGGCTTCAGGTGAGGCCGTGGAAGGTGTAATACCCGAGATTTCTGCTATGTATTTGGAACTTGTGATATTGTAATTGTTGCATTTTGATCTGAGCATTATTCTCCGTATTTCATAATCCGGTGTTGTTAAGTGTATGATTTCATGAGTGTGACTTAAATTTGTGATTCTGCGCATGTAGCGCACGCTATCAATTAAGTGTAGCGTACGCTAACTTGGATCCATAGCGCACGCTGTGAAGGAACCTTAGCGCACGCCATACGGGGTCAATATGATTGAGACGTGTGGTAGGTGAGATCAGGCCGGGGATCTTGGCCGGATTGTGTCGGGATGAACCTGGACGGTTTTCGGGAAAAAGCCAAGTCAACGCGTTAGCGCACGCTACTCATATGAGGGTAGCGCACGCTAAAGGCTGAGTACAGTGAAATCAGTAACGCTTCAAATAGCCGTTAGCGCACGCTATGAATATGGACTAGCGCGCGCTAATAACCATTTTCTATATATAGGACAGCATCCTTTTTCATATTTTCAGACTTTTCACTCCCCCATCCGAATTCTTAAACTTAGAAAGTCACTCTCTTCATCCTAAACACTTCTTGCCGGCATCCTAGCTCGTGTTGAAGATTGTAGATCATTGGGGATTGGTGTACAAGCCTTCGACGTTGGATTGCTTCGAATTTCCTCCTTGTTCTTCACTACTTTGAGGTAGGTGATTCTTCACCAATATTAGTAGTATTCTGAAGGACGTTTTTGATCATGTTTTGGGATTTACCTAGTCAGTTAGATTCATAAGTAGTCGAACATCATGTGTTAGAACGATATTTTTGACGTTTCGGCACTTATTCATCGTATGATCCAATGAACCTTTTTAGTATGTGGACTCCTAACCATATTCATGTATCTTCAAAACCGATCATGACCAGTGTATGGAGATTACCTAATTCTTATGTTTTACATAAGGGATCATATGTTTTGGGACTTGGAATGAATTGAACTTAGTATATTTTCTTGAAGATCAAGATGAATTATGGTGTAGTAATGATGATACGTATCCTTGTGTCTCGTAGTCATTTAATCCATAAAGATCCTTCATAAACCGTATGAGCATGTTATGCACGGAGTTGGCATGTATTAACACTGAGGATTTCATGAGTTTTCATCACCTTTAGCTCAAGTTTATACCCAGTAGTGACTGCCATGCACGATTAGCGCACGCTAAGATGTATATATTAACGTGCGCTATCGGGAATGAGTAATGTACGCTACGTTGGATACGTAACGTACGTTATATCATCAGGCAGGGCCGGTCGTTTGAGAAGACTCACAAGATACCGGCTAGCGCACGCTAAACTTGGTCATTTGCGTACGTTAACGGGCAGGCTTAGCGCACGTTACGTAGAGTACGTAGCGCGCACTAAGTAGTTCAGACAGAATTTTTTTTTTGAGCTTGCGGCCGTAAACCGGATTGTTAGACGTTCGTACGACTTGAGAGGAATTCTTTATTATTTCTTAGGTCCGAGCCTTTCATAGGGGACGATCGAGGGGCGGTGACATACGGACGCGTGTCATTTATTGGAGTATTTCCATTCTTGCCATTTTCGAGGCAAGTATCATATGTTGAGTTTGATTTATATTGGAACTTTGATCATGCTTATGGTTTTGTTCATGTTGTCAAATATGAGATGTATTTATGTAATTTCTCGTGGTATTCGTTGTTAATTTTTCGTATTGATGAACATATTGAAATGCATATATGTATGCATAATTGATTGGTTTATGGTATAAATGATCCGAGGGGATCATGAGGATCTATGCTGAGGGCGCTGGATCGAATGTCCACCATGTGTTGGTCCGACGAGATCATCATGGGGATCTATGCTGAGGGCGCTGGATCGCTGGACGGGTTTTCCACCATGCGTTGGTCCGACGGGATCATCATGGGGATGTATACCAAGGGCGCTGGATCGCTGTATTACCCTGTATTGTGTTGATGGAATCGTGAGGATTCACATCGTTGGATTCCGATGACGGAAGTCCGTTTTGTATGTTTTATGATGCACTGATGATTTATGTATTATGATACTTGTACTAGCATTGATGTATTTGATGATTCACATCGGGGGTGGACATTGTTTTGATGTTCAGGTAGCCGGGGAGCGAGGAAGCAACCACAGTACCGACAGGACGATGAAATGGCTCAGTGATGTGGTTGATGTTTATTGTTATTGTGATTTGTCTTCTTGGTTCATTTAGTACTCGAGTACGTATGTTTTAATAATGTCATTTTCGATATGGTTGTATAAGTTAACTCATTTGATCAGTTGAACCAATTCTGTATTTTGAACTTCAGTTGTACGGTTGGATCATATTTGCATTTCTTTTAAATTAGCCTTGTAAATCCTTACTTAAAGGGTTTATGGTGCTGTAATTATTCCGAATATCTCGGGGTGTTACAGAATATGGTATCGGAGCTAAGATTCATGGATATCTTGGCAGTCGGGTTAGTTGGGTCTGTTTACGTTATTTGATTATTGGTCGGTTGTAACATCACTGCTGATCCAGCATCGTCGTGTGGACCGTGGTTGTAAGTTTCCTATTCTCAAATACTACCATTTTATTTAATTCATATTTTGTAAACATTGATGGACTTCCTTTTAGAAAGTTTGCCCTGGATATTGAGTATTTGTGTTTACAGTATGTTGAGAGGAGTTCGTGGACGCGGACGCGGTCGTGGACGCGGACGTGGAAATGCGAGACAAGAAGATTCGGTGTCTACCCCAGAAATAACCGCTAGTCGAACGGATTCCCATTCCGGAGGACAACAGGGATCAGCAAATAATAATGCAGATCCTAATGTGCCGGGAGTGCTTCAGCAAGTGGTTGCTCAGATAAACCAGTTTGCTCAAGTGGTGGATCGTATGCAGACGGCGATGGGACAACAGCATAACGTGGATAATCGGGGAGATAAATGGCTTACTGAGGTGATCAAATTGCATCCTCCGAAATTTGACAGTTCTGCTGAGACGCTTTCTTGGGATCACTGGCTGAAGGAGTTAGAGAAGATTTTTACGGGGATTAACTGTCCCAACGATAGAAAGGTTCCGGTCGCCCAGTATCTTCTGACAGGGGAGGCTTTCGACTGGTGGGAGGCCATTCGACCTGAAGAGCATAATGTTGACTGGACGGAATTCAAATTAATGATGGAACCGCAGTATTGTCCTCGCCCAGTTAGAGAGGCCCGAGTCCGGGAGTTTTTCTCACCACAAAATTCAGAAGCATCTGTGACGGACGTGATTAAGACTTTTAATCACCAGCTGACTTATGTGCGCCACTTGGTCAGAACCGAGGTGGAGAGGATTTTTCATTTCGACATGCGAATGAAGCCGGAAATTCAGCAATATATGTCCGGATTTGAATGTACCACCTTGAGACAGTATCAGGACAAGGCGCTGGCCTATGATATGAAAGAGGCGGCAGTAGAGAAATCAACGGAAGCAAAGAAGCGGAAAGTGGCTGGCAACTTCACGGAGAATAAGAGTAGTGGGCCTCGCAGGGGCCAGTCCTCTTTTCGTTCATCCAGGAGGCCTCCGCATCCGTCTCGAGGTGGAAAGAAGTTCCGGGAGCACCAACCGTTTCAGACACAGGGAAGAAATGTTATAACTGTGGCAAAGCGGGGTATGTTCGACGTGACTGTTTCGCGCCTGCTGTGACCTGTTTCAAGTGTGGACAGGAAGGGCATCGCGCAACATTTTGTGGGAATGCGACTCGATCTTTTGGTACTCGCACTCCTGTACCGGTTCCTAAGGACACTAGTGTAAACCAGACGCAGCAAAGCGGTTTCCCACAGCAGAATGTTGGGAAAAGAGAGGCATCCAGCGCTGGGTCCGTTCCTCCGTGTATTTACGAGATGAAGAAGGACGATCAGAACACAGCTGTTGCATCAGGTACGATTCAGATCCTTTTGCAACCAGTTAGTGTCTTATTCGATTCGGGAGCTACGCATTCTTTTATATCTTTGAACTGTGTTAATCGTTTGAAAATCTCGTGCTTGTATGATTGTGAACCTTATGTTGTGGGATTACCGAGTGGAGAGAAAATTGTGGGAACCCTAGAAGCTAGAGATTTTCCATTGTCTATAGGAGGGAGAGATTGGCCATCGAATCTTATTGTAGTTGACATCTACGGTGACGATTTAATTCTCGGAGACGATTGGCTCAACCGTTATGGAGCTATTCTGAATTACCGAAAGAGAGTCATTTCTATCATTGCGGATGACGGATCTGAACACTTATTCCAAGGATGGAGACCGGGAAGCTCGGGAAAATTGATCAAAGCAATGAAAGCCGTGAAATTACTGAAGCAGGGATGTCATGGACTCTGGTGCTATGCCATGAGGAAAGAGGAAGGAGTAGGGCTCTCGTCTATTTCAGTTGTGAATGAGTTCTCAGATGTATTTCCTGACGAACTACATGGGTTACCTCCGCAGAGAGAAGTGGAGTTCACTATCGAATTAGAGCCTGGAGCAGCTCCTATTTCCAGAGCACCATACCGCATGGCGCCTGTAATATCCGGATTTATTACGGTGTATTTCATCTATATTCAAACCCTGTATTATTCAGATTTGTGGTTTTGATTATTAGAGTATGATAATTCTTGCATTGGTATCATTGTACATAAGTATAGAAGCATACAAAATTTCTCATGCAAACTCGTGATAGCGCACGCTAAGAATGTATCTTAACGCGCGCTATCGGGCTACTATTAGCACACGCTATGCAGGTAGGAGTTGCGTGCGCTAAGAACTCAATTATTGAGCGGGACAGCTAGCACATGCGCCAGCCGGGACATGGGTCCGGATAAGATTCCCGCGGACGAGCCCGGACAATTCTGAAGTCAACCATTATTAGCGCACGCTAAGGAATGCTTAGTAGCGTGCGCTAACTTGTTATAATGCAGAATATTATAAATGGGACAACAACCGTTTTGGCTTTCATTTCTTTCGCCTATTCTTCATCCTTGAGAGTTCAGAGAGCTGAAATAATCCTCCTACACACTTAGAACACATCTTGTTGGTGTTTGTATATTGGTTATCACTTGGGAGTATTCATTGAAGTGGAATAGCACCTTGGAGTGGCATACAACCAACCGGAGTCGGATTCTACCTTACGGTTCAGTGATTTTCATCATATTAAGGTATGTTCAATCTATCTCCAGACTTAGAGTTGGATTCTAACGATTTGGATGATCATAGTAATGAGATATTGATTTTCATAAGTGAATTATCTAAAGTACATCATGTTTGGAATATTGAGATGAATGAGCCTTAAGTACCTGGATTATGCTCTTCATGATTCGAATATTATTACATTGAATATGTAAATGAAGCTTCTATCATTGGTAATCCGAATCTAGTAGATGACTTCATAGCAATCTTGGACTTGACTTTAACATCATTATTGTTAGATAAATCTAAAGGATTGATCATGGAAAGATTTATCTAGTATAGATGGAACGTTTAACAACTACACCATGATGTTTTCGATGGATATAAGGTGTTTGATATCAACCGTTAAGCTTTTCGAATTGTCGTATGATGATTTGTAGTCGGAATGGAATATGGTTTTATATTGGTATGCATATCCTTGAATCCAAAGTTGTCTTTATCCGTAAAATCATTCATAAGGGTATGAACATGGTATTCATGGAGGTAACATGAATTATCACGGAAGAGTTCATTGTTTCGATCATGGCGAGAACAGTTTACTGCTCAGCAGTAAACTGCCATGCATAGATAGCGCACGCTATGTTATGAAGATTAACGTGCGCTATCGAGCACGAGTTAGCGTACGCTACATTTGGTATGTAACGTACGCTAATCCATCAGACGAGTCAGTCGACTGATTAGTGAAGTACTGACCATATACAGTTAGCGTACGCTAGGCTTTGTTGTTTGCGTGTGCTATCGAGTAGACTTAACGCACGCTACACAGAGTACTTAGCGTGCGCTAAGCAGTTCAGGCAGATTTCATTTTATGAACTTTTGGCCGTAAATCGAATTGTTAAACATTCGTACGACGTGAGATAAATCCTATATCATTTCTTTTGTTAAGGTTTGGTCTCGTTATGTGACTGATCGAGGAGGACGACCTTCGAGTGTTCATTTTCGTGGAAGTGTTGTTCTTGTCTTCAAATCGAGGCAAGTACCTTAATTGTTTTGTGTATTGTTGTTAGACATATTGTCGTGCATGTATGTCGTTATTGTATGTCCACCTCGTGTTGGTCCGACGGGATCATCGGGGGATCTATGCTAGCGTGCGCTGGATCATCGGACGGGTTTTTCCACCACGGGTTGGTCTGACGGGATCATCGTGGGTTCTAGGCAGTGAACACTGGATCGACGGAATTACCATATGTATGTTATGATATCATGTTGTGATTATTAGTTGTGTATGTCATTTTGAGTTTCTCGTAGGAGAAGACTCGTTGGTATTTTTCTTGTCGTTTACATTATTCGTGAGATATGAATAATATGTTGTGGTACTTGTACTAGCATCGTTGTGCTAACCCCTTCGGGGGTGAACATTTTGTTTATGTTCAGGATCCAGGAGAGCGGGAAAACAACCACTGGAGCTACATGACGACGAGGGTGCAGAGTGATGTTTCGGCCGGGTTTATTTATCTATTGTTTATTCGTTATTTCAATAAGTACTCGAGTACGAAGTCATTTGTGATGGATTTGAATTTGGTGATGTATTATTGAGTTCCTGTTGAACAATTGTACTTTTAGTATTTGGTAAGAACTGTTGTATCTTAATTCCGTTATTTCCATTTGTTAGTACCTTTTAATGTTTGTTCAATTCTTCAGCCTTGTAAATCCTTATGTAAAGGATTTACGGCGCTGTAATATTCCTGAATATATCGGGGGTGTTACAGAATATGGTATCGGAGCTAAGATTATGGATATCTTGGCCGTTGGGTTAAAATAGGGGTCATTTATGTCTTTTGAGGTAACCGGCCGTAAATGACATCACTGCACTGCCTATGTCTTCATGCGAACGGTGGTTGTAAGTTCATAAACTCTATCTCGTTCTTTACATGTTGTGTCTCTTTATACTCGAATATTAGAACGATGTTGTTTTCTGTATATTGAGTATTTATGCTTACAGTATGTTGAGAGGCGGACGTGGTCGCGGTCGTGGACGCGGACGGAGAAATGCTGAAAGGGAAGCGTCGCCTTCTAACCAGGCCAGTCATAGCTCAGGCGAGCCGCAACAATCTATTAATAACGAACCAGATCCTGCTGTACCAGAGATTCTTCGTCAAGTGGTGAACCAGATGACTCAGTTCGCCCAAGTCGTGGACCGAATGCAAGTGGCGGTGGGACTACAGCAGGGAGAGAGACAGCAAGGAATCCCAGACATGGGAAATCGAGGTGACCGGTGGCTGCAAGAGGTGGCGAAGATGCAACCACCCAAATTCGACGGTATTTCTGAGTATCCCACCTGGGACCATTGGTTGAAGGAACTGGAGAAAATATTTGCCGGAATTAACTGCCCAGACGACCGGAGAGCCTCTATCGCTCAATATTTTCTGATAGGGGAAGCGTCCGAATGGTGGGAAACCATCCGGCCTGTAGACCATGATGCTGATTGGATAGAGTTTAGATTGATGATGGAAGCTCAGTATTGCCCTCGTCCTGTGAGGGAAGCCAAAGTTCGGGAGTTTTTCTCCGCTCAGCCTTCTGATGTGCCGGTATCCCAGGCGATTAAGACGTTTAACCAACAGCTGGCATTTGTTCGACATCTGGTCAGAACAGATGCAGAAATGATGATCCATTTCGATATGAGAATGAAACCAGAAATCCAGAGGTACATGTCCGGATTTGAATGTACCACACTCCATCAATACCAGGATAAGGCGTTGGCATACGAGATCAAGGAAGCAGCCATGGAGAAATTTTCGGAATCCAAGAAACAGAAAGTCTCTGGTACTTTTACAGAGCACAAGAACAGCGGGGGCCATAAGGCCCAGTCATCCTTTCACTCTTTCAAGAAACCTCCGCACCCAGTTAGAAGCGGAAAGAACTTCGGAGCGACATCGACTATTACTGCAGACAGACAGGGCACTATCGACGGAATTGCCCCCTTCCTGCCGTGACTTGTTTTGATTGTGGACGAGAGGGACATCGGGCCGTGTTTTGTGAAGAGGCTGCAAAGTCTTTTAGAGCCTGTACACCACAGCCAGTCCAGAAGGAAGCCAGTACCCAACAGATGCAGCAAAGTGTCCAGATGCCTCAGAATTTTGGCCGTGGACGAGGCAGAGGACAATGGGACCGAAAGGGGACATCGAGTGCCGGATCTGCTCCACCACGTCTGTACGAGATGAGGAGGACAGACGATCAGGATGCTATTGTCGCATCAGGTACTGTCCAGATCCTTTCCCAGCCAGTTAGCGTTTTATTCGATACAGGAGCTACACATTCTTTCATATCTTTGTCTTGTGTAAATCGTTTGAATATTTCCGGTTTTCATACTTGTGAACCTTATGTTGTTGGTTTACCGAGTGGAGAGAGGATTGTCGGAAACTTAGAAACTAGAAATTTCCCTGTATCATTTGGAGGCAGAGAGTGGCTCTCAAATCTGATCGTGATAGAAATGCAAAGAGATGACCTGATACTCGGAGACGATTGGCTTAATCGATATGGAGCAATTGTGAACTACCGAAGGAGGAATATCTCGCTGATCGATGACGATGGTTCCGAAATATTGTTCGAGGGGTGGAAACCGGGAAGCTCAGGAAAATTGATCAAAGCGATGAAAGCTGTCAGATTGTTGAAACAGGGCTGTACCGGATATTGGTGTTATGCAATGAAGAAAGAAGACGAAATTGTGGAACTTTCATCCATTCCTGTTGTGAACGAATTTCCAGATGTATTTCCTGACGAATTACCTGGACTACCTCCACGAAGGGATGTGGAATTTACCATTGAGCTAGAACCCGGAGCTACACCAATTTCTAAGGCTCCGTATCGTATGGCACCTACTGAGATGTACGAACTGAAGAAGCAGCTGGAGGAGTTACTGGACAAAGGCTATATTCAGCCAAGCGTTTCACCCTGGGGAGCGCCAGTTCTTTTTGTCCAAAAGAAGGATGGATCGCTCCGACTGTGTATTGACTATCGAGAGCTGAACAAGATGACGATTAAGAACAAGTATTCGTTGCCACGGATTGATGATCTGTTTGACCAATTGCAAGGGGCAACAGTATTTTCTAAAATCGATCTGAGATCAAGATATCATCAGCTGAGGATTAAGGAATCTGATGTTCCGAAGTCAGCGTTCAGAACTCGCTACGGACATTATGAGTTTGTAGTGATGCCGTTTGGTCTCACTAACGCACCTGCTGTATTTATGCAATTGATGAACCGCGTGTTCATTGAATTTTTGAATAAATTTGTTGTCGTGTTCATTGATGACATTCTAGTGTATTCTAAGAGTTCGGAAGAACATGCGCAACATTTGCGGATTGTAATGGAACTTTTGAGAAACGAGCAATTGTACGCCAAACTTTCTAAGTGTGAATTCTGGCTAAAGGAAGTAATGTTCCTCGGCCATGTGGTGTCAGCTAAAGGAGTCCGAGTAGATCCTCAGAAGATCGAAGCAATTATGGATTGGAAGCCTCCAAAGAATGTGAAAGAAGTCCGAAGCTTCTTAGAACTTGCTGGATATTATCGTCGATTCGTGGAAGGGTTTTCTAAAATCTCCCGCCCACTTACTCGACTCCTACAGAAAACTCAAAGGTTTGAGTGGAATGAGTTGTGTCAGATTAGCTTTGATGAATTGAAGAAGAGATTGACGACGGAACCGATTCTATCACTTCCACAGGGAACTGGAGGATTTATAGTTTACAGTGATGCTTCGAACCAAGGACTCTGGTGCGTATTGATGCAGAATGATAAGGTGATCGCTTATGCGTCACGACAGCTGAAGCCTTATGAAGTGAATTACCCGACACATGATTTGGAGCTAGCAGCAGTAGTTTTTGCTTTGAAGATCTGGAGGCATTATCTGTACGGGACTCACTGTCAGATCTTTACGGATCATAAGAGTCTCAAGAAGATGGTTAGAACTGATTAAGGACTATGACTTGGAGATTTTATATCATCCAGGCAAAGCGAATGTAGTGGCCGATGCACTTAGCCGCAAGCCTGTCTCTATTCAGATGCTGGAGACGCTGACATCCCAACTTAGCCTTCAACGAGAGATGATTCGTGAAGGAATTGAAGTATGGTTACAAAGAGTCCAAGGACAACTGTGCGTGATGGAGATAACTTCATCATTAACCAAATGAATCAAATCTAAACAGGTAGATGATCCTCTGATGATTCGGTTACGTGATGAAGTGATCAAGGGAAAGGCCCCCGGATTCATAATTCATGATGATGGAGTTTTGAGACTTCAGAACCGACTCTGCGTTCCCGATGTTGATGTTCTGAAACAGACGATTATGAAGGAAGCTCACAGTTCGCCCTATTCTATCCACCCGGGTACCAGTAAAATGTATAAGGACTTGAAGCAGAATTTCTGGTGGGGCAACATGAAGAAAGATGTAGCGGACTATGTATCGAAATGCTTGACGTGTCAGAAGGTTAAGATCGAGCATCAACGGCCTGCCGGAATGTTGAAGCCACTCCCGATTCCTGAATGGAAGTGGGAGGACATATCGATGGACTTTATCACTAATATGCCGAGAACCAAGACAAGAATGAACATGATTTGGGTGATAGTTGATCGTTTAACCAAATCAGCTCATTTTCTAGGCATTAAAGATACGTGGGGACCAGAGAGGTTGGCACGAGTATTTATTTCGGAGATAGTTCGATTGCATGGTTCGCCGAAGACCATTGTTTCTGATCGAGACGGCCGTTTTGTGTCTCACTTTTGGAAAGCAGTTCATAAGGCCTTGGGGACCGAATTGAACTTCAGTACAGCTTATCACCCGCAGACTGACGGACAATCTGAGAGAACTATACAAACGGTGGAAGACATGCTAAGGGCCTGTGCCTTAGATTGGTCAAACGATTGGTAAGATCATCTACCGTTGATTGAATTTACCTACAACAATAGTTGGCATGCATCCATTAAGATGGCACCGTTTGAGGCATTATATGGGAGGAGGTGCAGGTCGCCTCTATTGATAAGTGTCAGTTTTGTACACTTATCCATGGTTTGTATCGATAAAATTCATCCATAATTGAGCTAGTCTACTCGTTTTTTGCTTTTAATTTATTAGTTTTAATAATTTTATTTTTATCGGATGATGATCGGATTAAATAACTGAATTACTCAAGAAACAACATGTTTAATAAATATTCTATTTATTGAATTTTGATATATTCGTTGTAGGGCTTTCCGAGACGAATTCGGCAGTCTTTCCGGATTCAAAATCAGAGTTATATATCAAAAGTTATCATCCGAAGAAGATCTGGGCAAAAACGCAAAGTCTGAGGAATTCTGGGCTAAAAACGTAACTATCAAAGCTTCAAATGAGCAAATTTATGAAGCCACGTTACGGCCGTAACATTCAGGGGATACGGCCGTAAGTCACCCTAGTTACGACCGTAACTCCTGAATGTTACGGCCGTAACTCTTGACAGATTACTATGATTTGTCTAATTTTTTATACTTTTTGTGTATTATTGAGGGGATGACTGGCATTGGTCCGATCTAATGTAATAATGCTGGAGTTTTGGAGCTATTAGATGACTTTAGATGTATAAATAGACCCCTTAGATCCTTCATCATTCACCATTCATCTTATAATTTTCCATTTTTTGTAAACTTTTTATTTTGTGTGAAGAACACACTTGTGTTCTTGAGTGATCTTTGTAAGTGTGGTATAGTATATGTTGTTCAGGGAGTTTATTGTTTCTATCTCCTTTATCTACTAAGGGAGTTAGGATCAATTCTTTCTCTTGATTCAACTAAAAATGACCACCAAAGCTTGTAATATGTGTAATAAACCCTTTATGGGCTAAGTTCCTTAAGTTGGGATTATAAACAAGGTTAGTCATGTTATTTATGTTTGTATAAAAGATCTATTGTGAATTACTTATTATTGTGTGTGATTTTTATTGTTTTAACAATCTTTATTTATTTGGCCAATTAATGAAGATATTTATGGTCTTCATATGTTTCGAAAGAAAATATGTTTGATTAGATCAAATGATCTTCACTCTAAGTTGTTCTAGGGGATAGAAATATACCCCTAGTCCTTAGATGATTCATTGAGTTATTTTCACAAATCCTAATGCTATGTATTGAAGCCAATCAACATAGAAATATAGTGGATTGATTCAATATGTAGGGGCGTTTTATAGTTCGAAAGAGAAACCGTCTTTTTAAGGAAAATCGAATCTACACAACATAATAAGTAAATTCATCTTATGATCTCCAATACATCTTTTATAACTAATGACGAACTAAGTTTGTAATCCCAACTATTTCATTTTATCATTAATCAATCTATTAATATTGCAATCTTTTTATTTCCTTATAATATTAGAACTATTATTGCAATTTCTTTGCAATTATTAAACCAAACTTTTTAATTGTGTGTTTCACTCATCTTAAGTATCTATAAAAATAGACTAATAGTGTATAATTCAAATTATAACAAAACTTCCTTGTGGGATCGATAAACCGGACTCAAAAAGTCCACTTTACTACTTGATACGATATCGTGCACTTGCGATCGTTACACTAAAAGCGTGTCAAGTTTTTGGCGCTGTTGCCGGGGAAGTATAAGTTATATTTGAAAAAATTACATTATTAACTATTGTTATAAATACAACTTTTTCTTTGTTGTAGATTCTCTTGTCTATGCGAAGGACATACAATCGCGATTTAGTTTTACTAGATCCCGAGATCGAAGCCACATTCAGAAGAAGGCGAAGAGAACAAAAGAAAAACATTATTTCTTCACCATCAATGGCGGACGAACTAAATCCACGTCTCCCCCAAGGAAATGATAACGAAAGAATTCCTCCGGTGGGGGGAATACCTAATGTTCAAAACATTCAACATCAACAATATCCTATTGTACCGGAAATAGATGAAGACAACATGCTCTTTGGGAATTCATGAACCCCCATCTTTGAGCGTTCAATCAAGTGTAATCTATCCACCATTTGGAGTGGACAATTTTCAAATTCGCCTGATGTCATCAATCTCTTCTCCAACAACAACTCATTCTATGGAAGAACCGACGAAAATCCATATCTCCATATTAACCGTTTTGTGGAAATATGTGGAAATTTCAAATATCCAAATGTAAATGACGAGGCAATCAAAATGAGACTTTTCGTGCACACTTTGAAGGACAGAGCAAGAGAGTGGCTAGATACTTTGCCACCACGAAGCATAACAAATTGGCCCGAATTTGTCCAGAAATTCACCACTAAATACTTTCCACCAATAAAAGTGGCGAAACTCAAATACGAAATCTCTACATTTCGTCAACAAGATTCAATCATTCCACGAAGCATGGGAGAGATACAAAGATATGCTACGAAAATGTCCTAACCATGGTTTCAATTTGGGAGCACAAGTCAATTACTTCTATTCGGAATTTTACCTTCATGCCGAGCCAATGTCGATTCATCATCAAATGGCTCACCGGGAAACAAAACTATGAAAGAGGCTTATAATCTTTTTGAGGTTATAAGTGAACAAAGTGCAAGATGGCCGACGAAATATCCAAAAGAAACCAAATGGTGTTTTTGAAGTGGATTCTTATTCACTTATGTTGGCAAAAATTGAAGCTCTATCAAAGAAAGTCGAGGAAATGTCTTTTCAACTCCTCAATATGTGAAGACGGTGCAAACTCCACAAATTTCAGCTTTTTCATGTGAAATTTGTGGAGCAACTCACAACAGCACTATCTGTCCCTTAGTGCAACAAGAACAGTCACCACCACCACGGAACAAGTGGCGTATGCTCGAATTTCCAAAGGCAAGCATACAATCCTTACGGGCCAACATAAAATCCAGGATACAAAAATCATCCAAATTTTTCTTATGCAAATAACAACAATGTGTTGAATCCAACGCATCAAGAAAAGAAGCCGGATGGGAAGAAGCAATCACGAAGCTAGTGAACAACAATGAAGTATCAACAACGCAATGATGCTTCAATTAAAAACTGAGACACAAGTTGGCCAAATGGCCAAAATACTTTCGAAAGATCTCAAGGCATGTTACCTAGCAATACCGAGGTAAATCCAAGGGAAAATGTCCAAGCTATCACAACAAGAAGTGGAGTGCAGTTGCCCGAAATTTCTATGGAAAACCATCTGGAAAAACAAAAAAATAAACAAAATCAAGAATCAGAAAAAGAATCTGATACAGGACCTTCATCTCAAAAAGGTCCAATTGCTACAAAATCTTATGTTCCACCTATCCCATTTCCTCAACGGTTGAAGAATCACAAGCTCGATGCTCAATTCGGGAAATTCTTAGAAATCTTCAAAAAGCTACACATCAACATTCCTTTTGCCGATGCTCTAGCACAAATGCCAAGCTATGCCAAATTTATGAAATATATTCTTTACAACAAACGAAGGCTTGAAGAATACGAAACTGTCATGCTAACAGAGGAATGTAGCGCAATACTACAAAAGAAGCTGCCACCCAAGCTAAAAGATCCGGGAACTTTCACAATCCCGTGTACTATTGGTGAAGTGAATTTTGGAAAAGCTCTTTGTGATTTAGGGGCAAGTATCAACTTGATGCCCCTGTCAATTTTCAACAAATTGAACTTGGGAGAAGCAAAAGCAACAACAGTTTCACTACAATTAGCCGATCGGTCAATCAAATATCCACGTGGGATAGTTGAAGATGTGCTCGTCAAAGTTGATAAATTCATATTTCCAGCAGATTTTATCATCCTTGACATGGAAGAAGATCAGGATATTCCCATTATTTTGGGACGACCATTTCTCGCAACCGGACGTGCTCTTATTGACGTCTATGAAGGAAAGCTAATCCTCAGAGTGGAAGACGAACATGTCATCTTCGATGTCTTAAAAACTTTGAATCAACCCTCCACAGATGAGTATTGTCTAAAAATAGACACAATTGAAGCCATGGTGAACAAGTCTTTAGAGAAAATTCTATCTAAAGATCCTCTTGAGACATGTATAGCAAATTCTCTAACCAAAGATGGAAGAAGAATATCACTTGGCCAAACAGCTTAACTATCTAGAAGCACTACCAACCTTAAGAAAGCATCCACATTTTGAAGAATTGGGGACAAGCTCCGCTAAACCCCTCCCTTCTTTACAAGAAGCTCCAACACTTGATCTCAAACCTCTACCCACACATTTGAGATACGCTTACTTGGGCGTTTCCTCAACACTTCCGGTCATCATATCTAACATATTGACCAAACTTGAAGAAGGGAAATTACTAAGGGTATTGAGGAATCACAAAAGAGCAATTGGATGGACTATCGCAGACATTAGAGAAATAAGCCCCTCTATATGCACTCACAAAATCTTGATGGAAGATGACTGCAAACCTTCAATTGAGCATCAACGACGTTTGAATCCAAACATGAAGGAAATTGTGAAGGCAGAGATTCTTAAATTACTTGACGCAGGAATCATTTATCCAATCTCAGATAGTCCATGGGTGAGCCCTGTACATATGGTGTCCAAAAAGAGTGGAATCACGATCATTGAGAACGAGCACAATGAACTTATACCAACACGACCGATCACAGGATGGAGAATGTGCATTGATTACAGGAAACTAAACAAGATGACAAGAAAAGATCATTTTCCACTCCCATTTATTGATCAGATGCTAGATATATTGGCGGTACATTCTTACTACTGTTTTCTCGACGGCTATTCAGGGTACAACCAAATCGTAATAGCCCCAGAAGACCAAGAGAAAACAACATTCACATGCCCTTATGGAACATTTGCCTATAGAAGAATCCCATTCGGATTGTGCAATGCTCCAGCCACATTTCAAAGATGCATGATGTCAATATTCTCAGACATGGTTGAAAAATTCATTGAAGTTTTCATGGACGATTTCTCGGTTTTCGGAGATTCATTTGATAAATGCCTCATTCACTTAGGCATGGTCTTGGAAAGATGTGAAGACACAAACCTAGTTCTCAATTGGGAGAAATGTCACTTCATGGTCCAGGAAGGAATCGTACTTGGCCATAGAATCTCACAACATGGAATTGAATTCGATAAGGCAAAGATCCAAGTGATTGCAAAACTTCCTCCACCAATTTCGGTGAAAGGAGTAAGGAGTTTTCTCGGACATGCAGGATTCTATCGGAGGTTTATAAAAGATTTCTCAAAAATAGCAAAACCTCTCTGTTCTTTGCTTGAGAAAGATACACCATTCCTTTTCACAAATGAATGCCACATGGCCTTTGCAACTTTGAAGGATAAGCTCACATCAGCTCCAATCATCATTTCTCCAGATTGGACTATTTCTTTCTTTTTAATGTGCGATGCAAGTGACTATGCCGTAGGGGCCGTACTGGGCCAGAAGAAGGACAAAATGATGCAAGTGATCCATTATGCTAGCAGGACTATGAATGATGCTCAGCTGAACTACACAACAACTGAAAAAGAGATGCTTGCAGTGGTTTATGCCTTTGACAAATTTCGATACTACTTATTGGGATCAAAGGTCATAGTCTATACTGATCATTCAGCTTTGAAATATTTAATGACAAAGCAAGATGCAAAGTCAAGGCTAATCCGATGGGTTCTACTTATGCAAGAATTCGACATAGAAATCGAGACAAAGGGAACGAGAAAACCAAGTGGCGGATCATCTCTCTAGACTCGACCAAAACAATGCTCAAGAGAAGGAAATAAATGAAGTATTTAGGATGAACAAGCTGCTCCAAATCTCTAATATCCAGAAAAACAAAATGCACCATGGTATGCGACATCGTTAATTTCCTTGTTAGTGGAATAATTCACCCAAATTTTTCCCATCATCAAAAGAAAAATTCTTCTCCGAGTTGAAATACTATCACCGGGAAGATCCTCTTGTTCAGATGAGGACTGATCAAATCATCCAGGAGATGCATACCTAAGAAGAAATGGAGAAGGTATTAGAAAGATGTCATTCCTCTCACTATGGAGGACATTTTGGGGGTTCAAAAACAACAGCAAAAATTCTTGAAGCAGGATTCTATTGGCCCACTCTATTCAAAGATGCACATACACTTGTCTCGAAGTGTGACCGGTGCCAAAGACATGGAAACATGTCAAAAAGAAATGAAATGCCAATGAATTTCATCCTTGAAGTTGAAATCTTCGACGTTTGGGGAATTGATTTCATGGGACCCTTTCCATCATCATTCTCTAATGAATACATCCTTGTAGCTGTTGACTACGTATCCAAATGGGTGGAGGCTGTTGCATTACCAACAAACGAAGCTAAGGTTGTGGTAAATTTTCTAAAGAAAAATATATTCACTCGCTTCGGAACTCCGAGAGTTATTATCAGTGATGGCGGATCTCATTTCTGCAATCACCAGGTTAAGGCTCTATTGACCAAATTCGGAGTAAAACACCGTGTCGCTACCTCTTATCACCCACAAACCAGTGGACAAGTCGAAGTTTCCAATCGTGAACTGAAACGTATACTTGAGATGACAGTCGACTCATCTCGAAAAGATTGGTCGAAAAGTCGGATGATGCGCTGGGCTTACAATGTACTATAATACACCGATAGGCATGTCTCCATTTCGTCTGGGTTTTTGGAAAAGCTCACACCGCCAAAGAGAACTTGAACATCGAGCTTTTGGGCTATAAAAAAATTAAACTTTGACGAACAATTGGCCGGAAAGAAAAGGTTGTCATAGCTTAAATGAGTTGGATGAAATCCGACTCGACTCATATGAAAATGCCAAAATCTACAAAGAAAAAAGCGAAAAGATGGCATGACAACAAAATTATAAGAAGAGATTTTAAAACAGAGACCAAGTTACGCTTTTTAATGCACGATCGCGTCTGCTTCCGGTAAGCTACGATCACGATGGACAGGCCCTTACACGATCAAAGAGGTGTTTTCTCATGGAGCTGTGGAGATTTATAATACAACCGACGGGAGTTTCAAAGTAAACGGTCAACGGTTAAAGCCATATCTGGGAGGAGAATTCTCGACAGCAAAATCAATCATAATGCTGGAAATACCTAATTAATCTGACGAGAAGTCATGCTAAGGACGTTAAACAAGGCGCTTATTGGGAGGCAACCCAATCTCTATTATTTCGCAAATAAGTTTGGGGGTAACACGGAAGGATTCAACAACAACAGCAAGGATCAGATCGTTCATAAAATCCAGGGAGTCTTTCTTTCATTATTCTCACACATATAAAAAAAAAACGAACGTTACATACGGCCGTAACTGCTGCATGTTACGGCCGTATCTTAAAACCTGTTTGAAAAATGAAAGCAACTTACGGCCGTAACTTGTATAGGTTACGGCCGTAACTAGTAGTCTGTATTAAAAAAAAAACCGCCCTTACAACACTTTCACAAACCAGACGAGACACAGTGGCCGGGAGTGCGATTTTTTTTTCCCTATCAATCCCTACTTGCTAAAAAACTCAAAATTCCTCAAATCAATTCATTAACTTATCAACATTAACACATAATCATCAGGTTTTCTTTCGATCCTTGTTTCAATTTTTATATTTTTGAGTTTTAGTTGTTAGTTTTTCACTTCATATTTGTTTTTCGATTCTTATTTCCGTTGGATTCGATGATTAAATCTTGTTCATTTGTGAGTATTGTTGATATTTGTGTGTTTATTAGATTCATTGATTTGTGGTGGCTTTATGGATTTGAGTTTGAATAAGAAAAACTTGTTAAAAAACTATGAACTCAAGGTGTCCGACGAAATGCCACAACGAAAATCTTTGAATTTTTTTATGTTTTTATTAGTTTTGCTTGATGATTATAGTCGTATGATGAAAAGAAGTTGATTTTGTTCAATTTCAGGGATGGCACCGAAGAAATCAACAAAAGGAAAAGAAAAGGTCGGTTCTTCATCTCAAGGTCCGGCACCGCCACAAAGAAAGCAAAACATGAAGTGCATTAAGGAAAGATTGTTCAATCTTGATGATTTCATCGGCCATGCGGATAGAGACACAATCACTACCCCTTTCATCCAAAAATTCTTAGACAACGATTGGGAAAAGTTCGTTTCCGATCTCCCAAATGGTAACCCGACATTGACCCTGAACTTTTACAATTCTTTCAACAAGTCCATTGGGCAGGTAGGGTCACCTACTTATCATCAGACTACTGTGAATGGGAAATCGATTAATTTTTCACCGGATGTCATTAACAAGTTTTTGGGGGTTAATTGTACTAACGCGGTTGACATTTCTATCTTACCTAATGAAGAGGTGTCGGATGATAGAGTTTTACGCTGGGCGTTAGTGAGCGAGTTACATGAAAGTATTGGGATGATCAAACCCCGATACAACCAGGCGGACCTAATGGATGATGCTTGGTATTTATGGATGTGGGCAGCCGGGAGTATTTACCCGACTTCGACTCTGACAACGGTTTCCATTGGCCACCTGCGAGGTTTATTTACTATCCGCCGGGGGGTAAAAATGGATTTGGGTACTCACATTTACACTACTATTTGTCACTATGCCGGCATGGTCCCGACTAGGCAGAAGATGCCATACCCCTGCCTTATCACCGGTATTTGCAGGAGCCAGAGAGTCAAAATTTCGGCAGGGGGTGATATTTTAACACATGGCGATCGACTGAACGGCCGGAGTAGTATTTTTCGAATTACTCAATTGAGAAGCAAACGGGCACGTTTGGAACCGGAAGAGGATAGTAGCGAGGAGGAGGAATATGAGGCCGAGGAGGATGCCGGTTATGGGTTGACGCCTTTTGAGGAAAATTTGCTTGAAAGAGTTCAGGGATTAGAAACATCCCAGGCTGAAATTATGAGAAATCAAAATGAAATACTCGAGCGACAATTAGAAACGGAGAAGCGCTTTGAAAAGCTTTTCCGTTTTCTAAACATCCCTGACGACACTCCTGGAGGATCAAAAAGCTGAAATTTCAGGGAGTTTTCTGTTTTCTCGCTTGCTATTATATTTTTTTTAAAACTTGGGACAATTTTACTTATAAGTTTGGGGGTGATGTTTTCGTTCTTGTGTGTTTATTTTGTGGTTTTTGAACTATGATTTTTATTTGGATTTTCATTGTGGTATGTTTTGATTAGTGTACTGTGTGGTGTGTTTTTATTATTTGACATTGATTAGGTTTAGTATATATATATATATATATATTTATAGTACTTTGATTTATGAGATTTCTAGATCTGGCCGTAACATAAATAAATTAGCTATATACAAGCTTCTAAAATCGTTTTAACCGGTAAAAAAAATTGTATATTCCAAAAATTTTTGAGCCTTAATCTCTCTTTCCAAGCCTTGTAATTATCATATAAAATCGAGTCATTCGTTACCTTGAGAAAAGAAGAATCAATTGGTTGATGAAAAATAAAGCGAAATTTACTTAATTTGTGGAGTTTTGATTTTTCATGCTTAACTAAGAAATGATTTTCTCGCAAAAATTCTATTCCCTAAAAAAGGAGTCATTGGTGAAAAGAGCTACACGTTAGCAAATAACGGTGTGAAAGCTATCACCTAAAAAATAAATGACGAAAAGGAGAAGTGTTGAGCAAAGAATACCGCCTAATTTTGGAAGTCTTAAATTTTGCGAAAAATAAAGGACTAACCATTGTTGGTGCGTAGTCGCCGTCTCGTAAAAATTGGTGAAAAGAGCTACACGTTAGCAAATAACGGTGTGAAAGCTATCACCTTTTTACGAAAGAAAAATAATGAGATAGAAATTGTGTTAGTGAAAAGAGCTACACGTTAGCAAATAACGGTGTGAAAGCTATCACTAAAAGGGATGTAGTTTATGAGCAGATTTGAATTAATTAGCAGCTGAATTTCAATACACTCAATTTTGGGAAAATCACAATATTTGATGACGCCAATGAAATCCTTCTTCATATTGAGTCGAAAAATAAATGAGTGATCAAGAGCAACCATTAAAGGGAGTCGTGTGTATCACGAGTGGGAAAGAAATAATCAACCTATTGGGGGAAACCTTACATTTTGGAATTAGAAAATAAAAACCGTGTTTTAACTTCAAAAATATTAGTAGATTTATTTTGAATCTTGATTCATTTCTATCTACTGTATAAAGCTGGTTGTTGTTTATTAATGGCATTTTGATCTCTTTTTCTCTTTTTATATTTTAATTTATGTGTGTATTAATTTTCTTATTTTTGTTTTATTTTTTTTATTTTTTTATTTTTGGAGTGTGAATAATAAAGAGTTTTGCTCGGGACTAGCAAGAATTCAAGTTTGGGGGTGTGATAAGTGTCAGTTTTGTACACTTATCCATGGTTTGTATCGATAAAATTCACCCATAATTGAGCTAGTCTACTCATTTTTTTGCTTTTAATTTATTAGTTTTAATAATTTTATTTTTATCGGATGATGATCGGATTAAATAACTGAATTACTCAAGAAACAACATGTTTAATAAATATTCTATTTATTGAATTTTGATATATTCATGTTGTAGGGCTTTCCGAGACGAATTCGGCAGTCTTTCCGGATTCAAAATCGGAGTTATATATCAAAAGTTATCATCCGAAGAAGATCTGGGGCAAAAACGCAAAGTCTGAGGAATTATGGGCTAAAAACGTAACTATCAAAGCTTCAAATGAGCAAATTTACGAAGTCACGTTACGGCCGTAACATTCAGGGGTTATGGCCGTAAGTTACCCTAGTTACGGCCGTAACTCCTGAATGTTACGGTCGTAACTCTTGACAGATTACTATGATTTGTCTAATTTTTTATACTTTTTGTGTATTATTGAGGGGATGGCTGGCATTGATCCGATCTAATGTAATAATGCTGGAGTTTTGGAGCTATTAGATGACTTTAGGTGTATAAATAGACCCCTTAGATCCTTCACCATTCACCATTCATCTTATAATTTTCCATTTTTTGTAAACTTTTCATTTTGTGTGAAGAACACACTTGTGTTCTTGAGTGATCTTTGTAAGTGTGGTATAGTATATGTTGTTCAGGGAGTTTATTGCTTCTATCTCCTTTATCTACTAAGGGAGTTAGAATCAATTCTTTCTCTTGATTCAACTAAAAATGACCACCAAAGCTTGTAATATGTGTAATAAACCCTTTATGGGCTAAGTTCCTTAAGTTGGGATTATAAACAAGGTTAGTCATGTTATTTATGTTTGTATAAAAGATCTATTGTGAATTACTTATTATTGTGTGTGATTTTCATTGTTTTAACAATCTTTATTTATTTGGCCAATTAATGAAGATATTTATGGTCTTCATATGTTTCGAAAGAAAATATGTTTGATTAGATCAAATGATCTTCATTCTAAGTTGTTCTAGGGGATATAAATATACCCTTAGTCCTTAGATGATTCATTGAGTTATTTTCACAAATCCTAATGCTATGTATTGAAGCCAATCAACATAGAAATATAGTGGATTGATTCAATATGTAAGGGGCGTTTTATAGTTCGAAAGAGAAACCGTCTTTTTAAGGAAAATCGAATCTACACAACATAATAAGTAAATTCATCTTATGATCTCCAATACATCTTTTATAACTAATGACGAACTAAGTTTGTAATCCCAAGTATTTTATTTTATCATTAATCAATCTATTAATATTGCAATCTTTTTATTTCCTTATAATATTAGAACTATTATTGCAATTTCTTTGCAATTATTAACCCAAACTTTTTAATTGTGTGTTTCACTCATCTTAAGTATCTATAAAAATAGACTAATAGTGTATAATTCAAATTATAACAAAACTTCCTTGTGGGATCGATAAACCGGACTCAAAAAGTCCACTTTACTACTTGATACGATATCGTGCACTTGCGATAGTTACACTAAAAGCGTGTCATCTATGCTGGGACGATTCATCGGGCTTGATCGGAACAGAACCAGAGTTGATCGTGCATACTCGAGAGAAGATAGCCTTGATTCGTGAAAGGCTGTTGACCGCCCAGAGTCGCCAGAAATCTTACGCCGATGTACGCCGCCGCCCATTGGAGTTCAGTACTGGAGACCACGTACTTTTGAAGGTTTCTCCTACTTGGGGAATCTTTCATTTCGGAAGGAAAGGAAAGCTGAGTCCGAGATATATCGCACCATTCGAGATCCTCGAGAGAGTTGGGGAGTTGGCTTACAGATTGGCATTGCCGCCGTCATTGTGCCATGTTCATAACGTGTTCCACGTATCCCAGTTACGGGGGTATATACCAGATCCCAGTCATATCATTGATTTCGGCGAGATCGAAGTCGCGCAGGATGGGACATTTGAAGAAAGACCGGTTAAGATACTCGAGAGTCGAGTTAAGCAACTGAGGAACAAATCAATCGTTTTGGTCAAAGTTCAATGGTCACGTCACGGAATGGAAGAATCCACCTGGGAAACGGAAGCTGATATGAAGTCTAGATATCCCGAATTATTTTCATCTTGAGTTTCGGGATGAAACTCCTTTTTAGTAGGAGAGTATGTAATATCCGGATTTATTACGGTGTATTTCATCTGTATTCAAACTCTGTATTATTCGGATTTGTGATTTTGATTATTGGAGTATGATAATTCTTGCATTGGTATCATTGTACATAAGTATAGAAGCATACAAAATTTCTCATGCAAACTCGTGATAGTCCACGCTAAGAATGTATCTTAACGCGCGCTATCGGGCTACTATTAGCGCTTGCTATGCAGGTAGGAGTTGCATGTGCTAAGAACTCAATTATTGAGCGGGACAGCTAGCACATGCGCCAGCCGGGACATGGGTCCGGATAAGATTCCCGCGGATGAGCCCGGACAATTCTGAAGTCAACCATTATTAGCGCACGCTAAGGAATGCTTAGTAGCGTGCGCTAACTTGTTATAATGCAGAATATGGGACAACAACCGTTTTGGCTTTCATTTCTTTCGCCTATTCTTCATCCTTGAGAGTTCAGAGAGCTGAAATAATCCTCCTACACACTTAGAACACATCTTGTTGGTGTTTGTATATTGGTTATCACTTGGGAGTATTCATTGAAGTGGAATAGCACCTTGGAGTGGCATACAACCAACCGGAGTCGGATTCTACCTTACGGTTCAGTGATTTTCATCATATTAAGGTATGTTCAATCTATCTCCAGACTTAGAGTTGGATTCTAACTATTTGGATGATCATAGTAATGAGATATTGATTTTCATAAGTGAATTATCTAAAGTACATCATGTTTGGAATATTGAGATGAACGAGCTTTAAGTACCTGGATTATGCTCTTCATGATTCGAATATTATTACATTGAATATGTAAATGAAGCTTCTATCATTGGTAATCCGAATCTAGTAGATGACTTCATAGCAATCTTGGACTTGACTTTAACATCATTATTGTTAGATAAATCTAAAGGATTGATCATGGAAAGATTTATCTAGTATAGATGGAACGTTTAACAACTACAGCATGATGTTTTCGATGGATATAAGGTGTTTGATATCAACCATTAAGCTTTTCGAATTGTCGTATAAAGATTTGTAGTCGGAATGGAATATGGTTTTATATTGGTATGCATATCCTTGAATCCGAAGTTGTCTTTATCCGTAAAATCATTCATAAGGGTATGAACATGGTATTCATGGAGGTGACATGAATTATCACGGAAGATTTCATTGTTTCGATCATGGCGAGAACAGTTTACTGCTCAGCAGTAAACTGCCATGCATAGATAGCGCACGCTATGTTATGAAGATTAACGTGCGCTATCGAGCACAAGTTAGCGTACGCTACATTTGGTATGTAACGTACGCTAAGCCATCGAGCAAGTCGATCGGTGATCGGTGAAATCTTGACCATATACAGTTAGCGTACGCTAGGCTTTGTTGTTTGCGTGCGCTATCGAGCAGACTTAACGCACGCTACACAGAGTACTTAGCGTGCGCTAAGCATGTAATACCCAGTTGTAATTCAGTAATTATCACTCAGTGATTATCATTCAGTAATTGGTACTCAGTAATTTCATTCATTATTGATCATTTGTCACTCATATTCAGTCATGGTATTCATCATTCAGATTAATTGTATCGTGTATCAATCGTCATTCATCACTAATCTGATTGGAGTTTCGTGCAGTGTTTATCATCATTGTCATTTTCGTTGCGAGCTGTGCATGAGGAGTAGCGCACGCTACATACTCCTGTTAGCGTACGCTAATGGGGTATAGGTAGCGCACGCTACCACTCAGCTTTAGCGCACGCTAAGGTTACCACAGGTGCGATCCGGAAAGGTACCGGGTGCGCAGTGAGTTATAAGTAGTGCACGCTACGAATGGTAAGTAACGCGCTAGTGGGTGAAGTAGCGCACGCTAATATGAGGTGTAGCGCGCTAAGGCGGATCAGTGAGTCCGGTGGCTCTTGGGTACCTTTGGATTAATTCATAGCGCACGCTATGTGTTGTTGTTAGCGTCGCAACCGATATATTAGCGCACGCTAAACATTGGTTGTAGCGCACGCTATCGTGGTCGGTCGAGAGGTCGAGATAGTTTTACGGACTCCGGTCGGGCATCAATATTTCGTTAGCGCACGCTAATAATGGGTCTTAGCGCACGCTAGTAGTATGGCCGTAGCGCACGCTACAAGAAGGTACGTAACGCGCGCTACCGTATGCGGACAGTGCGTACTGGACTACCCAAATTACTCGTTAGCGCACGCTACGCACAAGGGCTAGCGCACGCTAACCTGGACTGACTATAAATTGGACAGTTTAGTCAGAGTTCGTCATTATTCATCTCATTTCATTCCTTCGGTAGTTTGGGGCGAATTCGAGCGATTCGGAGAGGATTCTTCGAGGTGTAATCGTCAATCAACATCTTCAAGCTCATCTTTCGGATTAATTATCATTTCATCATCTTCATCGCATCGAATCAAAGGTATTAATCTCTTGGATCTAGAATTTCGGATTTTTGGGTTTTCCTTCCGATTTCTTCGTGTAAGCTTGGATTATCATTGGAATATGTTAGTTATGGATTATCTAACTTGGATAAATATATTCCTACGGATTTAATGGTTATTTTAGGAATTATTCCAAGAACCCTTGGGGTTGACTTCGGTTATTTTGGGGATTTCCGATTGTCGTTATTATAAACATGGATTGTGGATTTCTATGAGATTATTGATGTCATTGATAATGTTTTGCTGGTTTGAATCAATCATGTTGGAGTTGGTTCGATTATTTGGGTTTGGTTTTAACCAACGGGTATCTCAACGTTTTCGTTAGAGTACATCTACGAGTTCGGATATTGTTGTATCGACGTTTGGGTCGGTTATGATCGTATTTGAGTCGTGTATTGATCGGTTGTTGGTAACTATTGATGTTCAAGGTTGTTCGAGCGACCGACTTTTCATTTAGGGCGTTGTTCGTGGAAGGACATTCTTCATCGGTATTGTGTAAGTTAATTCTTACTCGGTTAAAAGATATTCATTCCTTTTGTTGTTGTTCATTCATAATCGTAACTCATTCATCATTGTATTAACCGTATCAAAACTCGTCATTGTCAATTAATCACTTGATCATAAGGAACGACGGTTCCGATCATTTCATTGAGCTATCATTCATTTCACCATCATTTAATCTTGGTGAGTCATTATTCATTTTCGTTGTCACTTTTGACATATTGTGACATTCCGGGTCATCTTGGCGTGCCGGTTGGAATGTGTAGGATTTTCATGTCGGGCACAATTATGTCGTGTGATGGTTGTTGGCCTCACATTGGGTGTGCACACGAGTCGATTGCTTCGTGAGGCCGATTAGGCCCAAGACCACGTGTGATGGTGGCTTGTGCACGGACACATTTCCATCCCGGACGTAGTGTGGCGCCATTCCTTTGAGCCGTCTCGATAGTCGATTCATATAGCATGTTTGATTGCGTATGTTTCGACAGGATAATTCATAATTTCAGATATATCATGATTGTGTATTTTCAACCCTTGAGGATTGTTGTTACGTATGGCCCGGCCGTTGGGGATCTTGTTTTGAGTCATGGCAAGGCTAAGGCACGGGAGAGCACGGTGACGGCGAGAGTCAGTGATACTAGTAGGGGGCCCCAGTCTTTTGATCATTTTGTTTCTTTTATTTATTCCGCTGCAGACATTCCGTTTGAATATTCATTTCACTCATTGTTGTATATTTTATCTCCATATAAAATATACTTGTATTGATATCATCACAGGTGTGTTGTATAAAACTCCTCATCGGAGTAATTGATGTTGTAATGTGGTTCGGTACTACATTTACTGTGTAATTCATTCATTTTCATTCGCTGGTGGGTCCCGGTCGGGGGTCCACGGCACTGTAATATCCGCCTAGTTTGGGGTGTTACAGAGTTGGTATCGGAGCGTGGTTTTGAATACTACCCTCCAAGTCATGTCTCATTTGAAATCATCGTCATCGGACTAGTATCATTGGACTTTCGCGTCACGTGTGACCTGTGCAAATGCCGAGCCAATCAGACCAAGAATCGTAAGATTTCTAATGCCATGGTATAATTTACGGCATTAATCATTCATTCATAATTCATCGATTAATAATCGTCAATCATCATTGTCATTTTGACCGGGACGGTCAGGTTAACTCATTAATCAGTCAATTCATTTCATTGTTCAGTTGTTGATCAGGAAGATCGAATCATTAATCTTGTTAACTCATTCAAGATAATCATTTCAATAATTCCATCAGATAATCATGTCACGTCAATTAATCATTCATGTAATCGCTGTATTTGAGCGCATATGCTCATTTTCATCATTTCATAATATAACCATAATGTAATACTCACGCGAGATATATAATCATCATATGACTTTCCACTTCAGTATGGAAAGGGCTGACAGAGGACGTGGAGGACGAGGCCGTGGAGCGGGCCGAATCCCGAGAACTCGTGCGAATACACGTGCAAATGCCAGGAATAATGCTAACTCATCGAGCAGTGATGCTGCCACTCACTCACCTGGACGCGATCATTCACTATCGGGGAGTCGTACCCGGGACACGGCTCAGTCAGAGGGTGTACGGGTTGACCCACTCGCATTTATGCAGGGCATGATGGCCCAAATGACCCAGATGGCTCAGTTGATGGAGACGATGCATAACTCCGTCAATCAAAATCAGCAGGCTCCTCCGCCGCCACCTCAGAGGCAAGAGAGGGGTATAAGCAATATCATTAGCGATATCTCTCGCCAGCGACCACCTATTTTTGAGGGCTCATCTGAGCCGGCGGATATTGTTCATTGGCTTGAGCATTTTGAGAAGTTATTTGCTATGGTGGATTGCCCTTAAGTGCATAAAGTTTCAGTTGCGGCTTACTATCTCGGTAAGAGCGCTCATTCATGGTGGTTATCGTTGAAGCCCACAGATGGATCATGTACTTGGGATCAGTTCAAGACTCTCATGATGGAGAGGTATTATCCGGCCCCACTCAGAGAGGCCAAGCTGTCAGAATTACTCACTCCCGACCCTTCATCAGACGCGGATGTTCTCGCCAGTGCCGAGAAATTTCAGGAACTTCTTCCGTTCGCCTCATCTATCGTTCGCTCCGAAGCGGACAAGATCAAGTATTTCAGCAAGAGGCTGAAACCCCGTATGAGACTTCAGTTGCTTAATCATAATTGTACCACTCTGGCTGAGTTCATTGAGAAAGCTCTCACTTACGAGCTTACTGTTAAGGAGATTTCTAAGCAGCAACCTTCATCTGCTGGCAAGAAGTCTAAGAACCGTAATCAGTCTGACGGAAGTCAGGCCACCTTCAAGAAACCGCGGGCGGGCTCTACTTTTTCTGAGCGACCTCCCCTGGCGTCTAAACCCGCGGAATCTCAGTCTCGAGCGTCCAGTTCCGCCGTCACCTGTTTCAACTGTGAAGAACAAGGACATTTCAAAGACAAAATGTCCGGCGGTATCACGTGCCATAAGCGTAGGATTGCCGGGCATAGGGCCCGTTTTGCCGTAGGGACTCTAAACCCACTCCGGCGTCATCTCAAGCCCTGTGTCATTGGCGATGCGTAATCGAGCCACTCGGTCGGCGTCATTCAAGACGACAGGAGCTAAAGGCGGAGCTAAGAGCTATCGAGGCAGGAGCGTCGGTTCGAGGTCGGCAAGCCCCGAATTTATGAGATGAAGAAGACCGATGATCCCGAGGCCCGAATGATCTCAGGTACACTTGATATTCTATCTCAACCTGTGTGTACCCTTTTTGATACTGGTGCATCTCATTCATTCATTTCCGAGTCATGTTTGAGTAGACTATGTCTGGGTAGTGCTACTAGTTGTGAGCCTTATGTCATTGGCCTACCTGATGGTAGACGAATTATCGGAAGTCGTGAGATTGAATGTCGATTGACTTCATGGTCGTGTATGGCCAGCGGACCTAATCATAGTAGATTTTCCGAGGGACGACATCATCTTGGGTATTGATTGGATGGATCGTCATGATGCCATCATTAGTGTCCGAAAGCGTTTGGTCACTATCATTTCAGACGATGGAGTCGAATGTGTGTTTCAGGGAGGTAATCCCGGCTGTTCTGGTAAAGGCATTAATTTGATGAAAGCAGTAAGATTTCTCATTCAGTGATGTGTCGGTTATTGGTGCTATATGGCCAAAACCGAGAAATCATCGATAATGTTAACGGATATTCCGGTGGTGAGGGAATATGCCGATGTTTTTCCAGACGAGTTACGGTTTGCCTCTGAGAGGGATGTGGAATTCACGATTGAGTTGGAGCGTCGTCCCGATATCGAAGGCACCGTGCGGATGGCCCCGATCGAATGCAGAATTAAAGAACCAACTTGAGGAGTTGTTCGAGAAAGGTTATATCCGACCGAGTGCGTCCCGTGGGGAGCACCGGTGTTGTTTGTCAAGAAGAAGGATGGTTCATTCCGCTTATGTATTGATTATCGGGAGTTGAGCAGGTGACGATCAAGAATAAGTATCCCTTACCCGTATTGATGATCTCTTAGATCAACTTGAGGAGCTTGATATTTTCCAAGATCGACTTAAGATCTGGATATCATCAATTGCGGATTCGAGAGTCGGATATCGCGAGGACGGCGTTTCGAACACGCTATGGTCATTATGAGTTTGTGGTTATGCCGTTCGGATTGACTAATGCACCTGCGGTATTCATGGAGTTAATGAATCGGGTCTTCATCGACTTTTTGGATCGGTTTGTTGTTGTCTTCATCGATGACATTTTGATTTATTCTCGTGACCGGGAGGAACACGAGTCTCACCTTCATCAAGTGCTCGACGTGTTGAGGCGAGAACAACTTTTTGGGAAGTTTTCCAAATGTGAGTTCTGGATGTCCGAAGTGACTTTTCTCGGACATGTAATTTCATCAGACGGAGTTCGTGTCGATCCTCAGAAGACGGAGGCTATTCGGGATTGGCTACCTCCGAAGAACGTTAAGGAAATCCGAAGTTTTCTCGGATTAGCGGGTTATTATCGGCGGTTTGTGGAAGGATTTTCTAGAATCGATCAACCCTTAACGAACCTTTTGCAGAAGGATAAGAAATACACGTGGTCCGACGTGTGTCAACGGAGTTTTGAGGAACTTAAGAGCCGCTTAATGTCAGCACCTGTTCTTTCCTTGCCGCAGGGGACGGAAGGATTTGTGGTCTATAGTGATGCGTCCGGACAGGGTCTCGGATGTGTACTCATGCAGAACGGGAAGGTTATTGCCTATGCTTCACGGCAATTGAGATCTTACGAGGTTAATTATCCGACCCACGACCTGGAGCTAGCAGCCGTGGTGTTCGCTTTGAAAATTTGGCGTCATTACCTTTATGGCGTTACCTGTCAGATATTCACCGATCATAAGAGCTTAAAGTATATATTTACTCAGAAGGAGTTAAATATGCGTCAGAGACGGTGGTTGGAATTAATCAAAGATTATGATATCGAGATCCTCTACCACCCGGGCAAGGCGAACATTGTCGCCGACGCCTTGAGTCGTAAGTCCGTTTAGGAGCAGATACTTGCCCGTTTAACAGTTCAGAAGGAGCTTCAGCAGGAATTCCTTAGACCCGAGATCGAGGTCTGGCTTCAGCGAGTTCAGGGGCAGCTTTGTATGTTAGAGATTTCATCGTCACTCGAGGAGGAAATCCGAGAGAATCAGGGTTCGGACCCATCATTGTTGCGCATCCGAGAGGATGTGGCTCAGGGGAAAGCCCCTGGATTTGTGGTTCACGAGGATGGACTTTTGAGGTTTAAGAATCGGTTGTGCGTACCGGCGAATGACGAGTTGAAAAACTCTCTTTTGAGAGAAGCTCATTCTACCCCTTATTCTGTTCATCCGGGGTCCAGCAAGATGTACAAGGACTTGAAACAAAATTACTGGTGGAGTAATATGAAGCGAGAAGTCGCAGAATTTGTTTCGAGATGCTTAACCTGTCAACAAGTTAAGATTGAACATCAGCGACCGGCGGGTATGCTGAAACCCCTTCCTATTCCCGAGTGGAAGTGGGAAGACATTTCTATGGATTTCATCACGAGTTTGCCGACGAGTCGTCGTGGCATGAATACGATCTGGGTAATCGTGGACCGCTTAACTAAATCAGCTCATTTCCTTGAGATCAAGGAGACGTAGGGTCCCGAGAGACTTGCTCAACTGTTCGTCAAAGAGATAGTCAGACTTCACGGTACTCCTAAAAGTATCGTTTCCGATCGTGACGGACGGTTTGTGTCCCATTTTTGGAAATCAGTTCATCGTGCTATGGGAACCCAGCTTAATCTCAGTACCGCTTTTCACCCTCAGTCCGACGGACAATCAGAGAGGACCATTCAGACATTAGAGGACATGTTGAGGGCATGCGTCCTCGATTGGAAAGACGATTGGGAAGCCCAACTACCATTAATCGAGTTCACGTATAATAACAGTTGGCATGCTTCGATCAAGATGGCACCTTACGAGGCCTTGTATGGTCGTCGTTGTCGATCTCCGTTGTGTTGGGACGACCTATCAGAATCATTGGGCACCGAGCCCGATATGCTTATAGCCGCCCGTGAGAAAGTAGCTTTGATCAGGAGTCGTTCTTGTGACTCAGTCGGCGAAATCATATGCGGATAACCGTAAATCGACCATTAGAGTTCGAGGCAGGTGACCACGTGTTGGTCAAGGTATCCCCGAGTCGTGGTATCTTCCGTTTTGGGAAGAGGGGGAAGTTGAGTCCGAGATTCATTGGACCGTTCGAGATTTTGGATCGAGTGGGCGAGTTAGCTTATCGATTGGCTTTACCTCCGGCGATGAGCCGAATTCATAATGTGTTTCACGTCTCTCAATTGCGGAAGTATGTTGCCGACCCGAGTCACATACTTCAGTTCGACGAAATTGAGATCGCCGACGATCATTCATATGAGGAACGTCCTATATGAGTTTTAGAGCGGCGAATCAAACAGTTGAGGAATAAGACGATTCCTTTGGTTAAAATTCATTGGTCTAGACACGGAGTCGAAGAGGCTACTTGGGAAACCGAGGACAGTATGCGGGAGAGTTATCCCGAGTTGTTTGACCCTTAGTTTCGGGGACGAAACTCTTTTAAGGGGGGGTGTATGTAATACCCAGTTGTAATTCAGTAATTATCACTCAGTGATTATCATTCAATAATTGGTACTCAGTAATTTCATTCATTATCGATCATTTGTCACTCATATTCAGTCATGGTATTCATCATTCAGAGTAATTGTATCGTGTATCAATCGTCATTCATCACTAATCTGATTGGAGTTTCGTGCAGTGTTTATCATCATTGTCATTTTCGTTGCGAGCTGTGCATGAGGAGTAGCGCACGCTACATACTCCTGTTAGCGTACGCTAATGGGGTATAGGTAGCGCACGCTACCACTCAGCTTTAGCGCACGCTAAGGTTACCCTGGCTGCAGTCTAGAAGGTATTGGACTGCAGGTGAGTTATAAGTAGCGCACGCTACGAATGGTAAGTAACGCGCGCTAGTGGGTCGAAGTAGCGCACGCTAATATGAGGTGTAGCGCGCGCTAAGGGCGGATCAGGTTGAGTCCAGTGGCTACTGGACTGCACTGGATTAATTCATAGCGCACGCTATGTGTTGTTGTTAGCGTACGCAACCGATATATTAGCGCACGCTAAACATTGGTTGTAGCGCACGCTATCGTGGTCAGATCGCAGGTCGAGATAGTTTTACGGACTCCGGTCCGGGCATCAATATTTCGTTAGCGCACGCTAATAATGGGTCTTAGCGCACGCTAGTAGTATTGCCGTAGCGCACGCTACAAGAAGGTACGTAACGCGCGCTACCGTATTCGGACAGTGGGTACTGGACTACCCAAATTACTCGTTAGCGCACGCTACGCACAAGGGCTAGCGCACGCTAACCTGGACTGACTATAAATTGGACAGTTTAGTCAGAGTTCGTCATTATTCATCTCATTTCATTCCTTCGGTAGTTTTGGGCGAATTCGAGCGATTCGGAGAGGATTCTTCGAGGTGTAATCGTCAATCAACATCTTCAAGCTCATCTTTCGGATTAATTATCATTTCATCATCTTCATCGCATCGAATCAAAGGTATTAATCTCTTGGATCTAGAATTTCGGATTTTTGGGTTTTCCTTCCGATTTCTTCGTGTAAGCTTGGATTATCATTGGAATATGTTAGTTATGGATTATCTAACTTGGATAAATATATTCCTACGGATTTAATGGTTATTTTCGGAATTATTCCAAGAACCCTTGGGGTTGACTTCGGTTATTTTGGGGATTTCCGATTGTCGTTATTATAAACATGGATTGTGGATTTCTATGAGATTATTGATGTCATTGATAATGTTTCTTGGTTTGAATCAATCATGTTGGAGTTGGTTCGATTATTTGGGTTTGGTTTTAACCAACGGGTATCTCAACGTTTTCGTTAGAGTACATCTACGAGTTCGGATATTGTTGTATCGACGTTTGGGTCGGTTATGATCGTATTTGAGTCGTGTATTGATCGGTTGTTGGTAACTATTGATGTTCAAGGTTGTTCGAGCGACCGACTTTTCATTTAGGACGTTGTTCGTGGAAGGACATTCTTCATCGGTATTGTGTAAGTTAATTCTTACTCGGTTAAAAGGATATTCATTCCTTTTGTTGTTGTTCATTCATAATCGTAACTCATTCATCATTGTATTAACCGTATCAAAACTTCGTCATTGTCAATTAATCACTTGATCATAAGGAACAGCGGTTCCGATCATTTCATTGAGCTATCATTCATTTCACCATCATTTAATCTTGGTGAGTCATTATTCATTTTCGTTGTCACTTTTGACATATTGTGACATTCGGGTCATCTTGGCGTGCGGTTGGAATGTGTAGGATTTTCATGTCGGGCACAATTATGTCGTGTGATGGTTGTTGGCCTCACATTGGGTGTGCACACGAGTCGATTGCTTCGTGAGACGACAGGCACAAGACCACGTGTGATGGTGGCTTGTGCACGGACACATTTCCATCCCGGACGTAGTGTGGCGCCATTCCTTTGAGCCGTACTGATAGTCGATTCATATAGCATGTTTGATTGCGTATGTTTCGACGGGATAATTCATAATTTCAGATATATCATGATTTTGTATTTTCAACCCTTGAGGATTGTTGTTACGTATGGCGGCCCGTTGGGGATCTTGTTTTAGTCATGGCAAGGCTAAGGCACGGGGAGAGCACGGTGACGGCGAGGAGTCCCAGTGATACTAGTAGGGGGGCCCAGTCTTTTCAGTCATTTTGTTTCTTTTATTTATTCCGCTGCAGACATTCCGTTTGAATATTCATTTCACTCATTGTTGTATATTTTATCTCCATATAAAATATACTTGTATTCAGTATCATCCTGGGTGTGTTGTATAAAACTCCTCATCGGAGTAATTGATGTTGTAATGTGGTTCGGTACTACATTTACCTGTGTAATTCATTCATTTTCATTCGCCTGGTGGGTCCCAGTCGGGGGTCCACGGCACTGTAATATCCGCCTAGTTTGGGGTGTTACAAAGCAGTTCAGGCAGATTTCATTTTATGAACTTTTGGCCGTAAATCGAATTGTTAAACATTCGTACGACGTGAGATAAATCCTATATCATTTCTTTTGTTAAGGTTTGGTCTCGTTACGTGACTGATCGAGGAGGACGACCTTCGAGTGTTCATTTTCGTGGAAGTGTTGTTCTTGTCTTCAAATCGAGGCAAGTACCTTAATTGTTTTGTGTATTGTTGTTATACATATTGTCGTGCATGTATGTCGTTATTGTATGTCCACCTCGTGTTGGTCCGACGGGATCATCGGGGGATCTATGCTAGCGTGCGCTGGATCATCGGACGGGTTTTTCCACCATGGGTTGGTCTGACGGGATCATCGTGGGTTCTAGGCAGTGAACGCTGGATCGACGGAATTACCATATGTATGTTATGATATCATGTTGTGATTATCAGTTGTGTATGTCATTTTGAGTTTCTCGTAGGAGCAGACTCGTTGGTATTTTTCTTGTCGTTTACATTATTCGTGAGATATGAATAATATGTTGTGGTACTTGTACTAGCATCGTTGTGCTAACCCCTTCGGGGGTGAACATTTTGTTTATGTTCAGGATCCAGGAGAGCGGGAAAACAACCACTGGAGTTACATGACGATGAGGGTGCAGAGTGATGTTTCGGCCGGGTTTATTTATCTATTGTTTATTCGTTATTTCAATAAGTACTCGAGTACGAAGTCATTTGTGATGGATTTGAATTTGGTGATGTATTATTGAGTTCCTATTGAACAATTGTACTTTTAGTATTTGGTAAGAACTGTTGTATCTTAATTCCGTTATTTCCATTCGTTAGTACCTTTTAATGTCTGTTCAATTCTTCAGCCTTGTAAATCCTTATGTAAAGGATTTACGGCGCTGTAATATTCCTGAATATATAGGGGGTGTTACAACGCCAACCGAGATGTATGAACTCAAGAAGCAACTGGAGGAATTGTTACAGAAGGGTTATATTCAACCTAGCGTTTCTCCTTGGGGAGCGCCCGTTCTCTTTGTCCGGAAGAAAGACGGATCCCTCCGACTGTGTATTGATTACAGGGAGCTCAACAAGATGACGATCAAGAATAAGTATCCTATACCTCGGATCGACGACTTGTTTGATCAACTGCAAGGGGCAAGGGTATTCTCGAAGATTGACTTGCGATCAGGATACCATCAGTTGAGAATTAAGGAATCGGATATACCAAAGTCTGCTTTCAGGTCCCGGTACGGGCATTATGAATTTGTAGTGATGCCATTTGGACTTACCAATGCTCCTGCAGTATTCATGCAATTGATGAATCGGGTATTCTTAGAATACTTGGATAAATTTTTGGCCGTCTTCATTGATGACATCTTGATATATTCGAAGGACGTAGAGGAGCATGCCGAACATTTGCGTATGGCTTTGAGCACCTTGAGGAAGGAACAACTGTATGCAAAGCTTTCCAAATGCGAGTTCTGGCTTAGGGAAGTAACTTTCCTTGGGCATGTGATATCAGCTGACGGAGTTCAGGTGGACCCGAAGAAAGTCGAAGCAATCTTGGAATGGGAAGCTCCTAATAGCGTGAAAGAAGTCCGAAGTTTCTTAGGACTTGCTGGATATTATCGCCGCTTTGTAGAGGGATTTTCCAAAATTGCTCGTCCGCTCACTCAACTGTTATAGAAAACTCAAAAGTTTACGTGGGATGAGAAATGCCAGGCTGGTTTTGATGAACTTAAGAAGAGACTGACGACAGCACCTATATTAGCGTTACCGGATGGGACTGATGGATTCATGGTATACATCGACGCTTCAAATCAGGGTCTGGGATGTGTGTTGATGCAAAAGGATAAGGTGATTGCCTATGCTTCTCGGCAATTGAAACCGTACGAGGTTAATTACCCGACTCATGATCTGGAGCTAGCAGCTGTAGTCTTTGCATTGAAAATTTGGAGACATTATTTGTACGGCACTCATTGTCAGATCTTTACAGATCATAAGAGCCTCAAGTACATTTTCAGTCAGAAAGAATTAAACATGAGGCAAAGAAGGTGGCTGGAATTGATCAAGGATTACGACTTGGAGATTCTCTATCATCCAGGGAAAGCAAACGTAGTAGCCGATGCATTGAGCCGTAAACCTGTTTCTCTTCGAGTGTTGAAAGCACTTACATCCCAAACCAGCATTCAGCGGGAACTGATCCGCGAAGGGATTGAAGTATGGGCACCAGGAATCCAAGGGCAACTATATGTGATGGAACTGACTTCATCACTAGTCGAGGAGATCAAATCTAAGCAGTTGAACGATTCTCTGATCCTTCGGTTATGTGACGAAGTAAAGAAAGGAAAAGCCCTAGGATTCGTGATACAAGATGATGGAGTTCTAAGATTTCAGAGTCGACTTTGCGTTCCCGATAATGAGGAATTGAGACGGACAATTCTAAAGGAAGCTCACAGCGCGCCCTATTCTATTCACCCGGGCAGCAGTAAAATGTATAAGGATCTTAAACAAAACTTCTGGTGGGGGAATATGAAGAAGGACGTAGCAGAGTACGTTTCGAAGTGTTTGACTTGTCAGCAGGTTAAGATTGAACATCAGCGACCTGCCAGAATGTTAAAGCCGCTTCCGATCCCTGAATGGAAGTGGGAGGATATCTCGATGGATTTCATCACCAATATGCCAAGAACCAAAACGAAAATGAACATGATTTGGGTTATAGTTGATCGACTAACCAAGTCGGCTCATTTCCTAGGAATTAAAGATACATGGGGACCCGAGAGATTGGCACGAGTATTTATTGCGGAGATAGTTAGATTGCATGGGACGCCAAAGACCATTATTTCAGATCGAGATGGTCGCTTCGTGTCGCACTTCTGGAAGGCAGTTCACAGGGCTTTGGGGACTGAGCTCAACTTTAGCATGGCTTATCATCCCCAAACGGACGGTCAGTCCGAAAGGACTATACAAACAGTAGAAGACATGCTTAGAGCTTGTGCTTTGGATTGGTCAACTGATTGGGAAGTTCATTTGCCATTGATTAAATTCACCTACAATAATAGTTGGCATGCTTCTATTAAGATGGCACCATTTGAAGCTTTGTACGGGAGAAGATGTCAATCACCCCTGTGCTGGGATGATTCTTCGGACTTGATCGGGACGGAACCGGAATTGATAATTCAGACTCAAGAGAAGATAGCCTTGATTCGGAAAAGACTGTTGACTGCCCAGAGTCGACAGAAGTCTTATGCAGATGTACGTCGTCGCCCTCTAGAGTTCGACACTGAGGACCACGTACTATTGAAGGTGTCTCCTACACGAGGAATTTTCCGTTTTGGGAGGAAAGGCAAGCTAAGTCCGAGGTATATCGGACCATTTGAAATCCTCGAAAGAGTTGGGGATTTAGCATACAGGTTGGCCTTACCACCATCGCTGAGTCACGTTCACAATGTGTTTCACGTATCCCAATTGCGGAAGTATGTACCAGACCCCAGTCACGTCATTGATTTCGACGAGATCGAGATAGCTAATGACGGTACCTTCAAAGAGAGACCCATCAAGATACTTGAGAGTCGGATCAAACAATTGAGGAATAAACCAATACAATTGGTTAAAGTGCAATGGTCACGACACGGAGTTGAAGAGGCCACTTGGGAAATGGAGGACAGTATGAAGAGTAGATATCCAGAGTTATTTTCATCTTAAGTTTCGGGACGAAACTTCTTTTTAGGGAGGAAAGATGTAATACCCGAGATTTCTGCTATGTATTTGGAACTTGTGATATTGTAATTGTTGCATTTTGATCTGAGCAATATTCTCCGTATTTCATAATCCGGTGTTGTTAAGTGCATGATTTCATGAGTGTGACTTAAATTTGTGATTCTGCGCATGTAGCGCACGCTATCGATTAAGTGTAGCGTACGCTAACTTGGATCCATAGCGCACGCTGTGAAGGAACCTTAGCGCACGCTATACGGGGTCAATATGATTGAGACGTGTGGTAGGTGAGATCAGGCCGGGGATCTTGGTCGGATTGTGTCGGGATGAACCTGGACGGCTTTTGGGAAAAGCCAAGTCAACGCGTTAGCGCACGCTACTCATATGAGGGTAGCGCACGCTAAAGGCTGAGTACAGTGAAATCAGTAACGCTTCAAATAGCCGTTAGCGCACGCTATGAATATGGACTAACGCGCGCTAATAACCATTTTCTATATATAGGACAGCATCCTTTTTCATATTTTCAGACTTTTCACTCCCCCATCCGAATTCTTGAACTTAGAAAGTCACTCTCTTCATCCTAAACACTTCGTGCCGGCATCCTAGCTCGTGTTGAAGATTGTAGATCATTGGGGATTGGTGTACAAGCCTTCGGCGTTGGATTGCTTCGAATTTCCTCCTTGTTCTTCACTACTTTGAGGTAGGTGATTCTTCACCAATATTAGTAGTATTCTGAAGGACGTTTTTGATCATGTTTTGGGATTTACCTAGTCAGTTAGATTCATAAGTAGTCGAACATCATGTGTTAGAAGGATATTTTTGACGTTTCAGCACTTATTCATCGTATGATCCATTGAACCTTTTTAGTATGTGGACTCCTAAGAATATTCATGTATCTTCAAAAATGATCATGACCAGTGTATGGAGATTACCTAATTCTTATGTTTTACGTAAGGGATCATATGTTTTGGGACTTGGAATGAATTGAACTTAGGATATTTTCTTGAAGATCAAGATGAATTATGGTGTAGTAATGATGATATGTATCCTTGTGTCTCGTAGTCATTTAATCCATAAAGATCTTTCATAAACCGTATGAGCATGTTATGCAAGGAGTTGGCATGTATTAACACTGAGGATTTCATGAGTTTTCATCACCTTTAGCTCAAGTTTTTACCCAGTAGTGACTGCCATGCACGATTAGCGCACGCTAAGATGTATATATTAACGTGCGCTATCGGGAATGAGTAACGTGCGCTACGTTGGATACGTAACGTACGTTATATCATCAGGCAGGGCAGTCGGCTGTTCAGAGAAGACTGTCAGTACACAGCTAGCGCATGCTAAACTTGGTCATTTGCGTACGTTAACGGGCAGGCTTAGCGCACGTTACGTAGAGTACGTAGCGCGCGCTAAGTAGTTCAGACAGAATTCATTTTTTTTGAGCTTGCGGCCGTAAACCGTATTGTTAGATATTCGTACGACTTGAGAGGAATTCTTTATTATTTCTTAGGTCCGAGCCTTTCATAGGGGACGATCGAGGGGCGGTGACATACGGACGCATGTCATTTATTGGAGTATTTCCATTCTTGCCATTTTCGAGGCAAGTATCATATGTTGAGTTTGATTTATATTGGAACTTTGATCATGCTTATGGTTTTGTTCATGTTGTCAAATATGAGATGTATTTCTGTAATTTCTTGTGGTATTCGTTGTTAATTGTTCGTATTGATGAACATATTGAAATGCATATATGTATGCATAGTTGATTGGTTTATGGTATAAATGATCCGAGGGGATCATGAGGATCTATGCTGAGGGCACTGGATCGAATGTCCACCATGCATTGGTCCGACAGGATCATCATGGGTGTAATACCCGTACTTTTTGTAAATCTTCTACTCCTGTGCTTTGTAATTTTTACGCTTGTATAAGTGTTTGGTAAGCTTATATTGATCTTGGAACTCTTGTCAATTGGATTTACCCCTTTTCTTGTTCGGATCGTCGCTGTTTTCAGATCCTTGATGCGATTATACTACCTTCGTGTAATGGGTAGCGCACGCTACGCACACCTTGTAGCGCACGCTAATTTAGTGAGGGTAGCGCACGCTATCCGTTATAATTAGCGCACGCTACTAATGTATTGGAGGCGGACAGTCCAGTAGCTACTGGACTGGAAAAGGGAATTCCTAGCGTACGCTAGGTGTGGATGGTAGCGTACGCTAGATTTTGGTGGTAGCGCACGCTACGTTACTAGAGTAGCGTGCGCTAAAGAGAGCAGAGCTGGGGACAGTAGGTTCTGGACTGGGCACTGACTACCAGGTAGCGCACGCTATTAGAAATAATTAGCGCACGCTAATTGAAGTCACTAGCGCACGCTATAAGCTGGTGTTAGCATACGCTAACGGAGCTGGCAGAGGCTACTAGATTGCCTGGTGAATCCGATAGCGCGCGCTATTTTTCATGGCTAGCGCATGCTAGTCCCTATTTAGTATAAATAGGACATCTCCATTCCCAAATCGTCATTTCTTCCTACCTTCACCTCCTTGGGCGATTTTAGGCGATTCCGGGCGATTTGTGAGGAGTTCTTCAAGCTGCAATTATCTAGCAACATCTTTGAGTTTCTAGTTCGGATTTATCAACGTTTAATCCTCTCCACCGCTCCAAATCAAGGTAAACTTCTCACAACCTTAGATTTTCGGGATTTGGGGATTTTCCATCCGATTTCTTCGATCCAGCTTATTGTTATGTTAGAATATATCGACTACGAGTTATCTACCTTGGATACATGTTTTCCTACGGATTTAATGGTATATTTCCGGAGTTCTTGAGTGTTTGGGATATTTGACTTGCGATTCACTATCCAAGAGAATTATTCCTGGAACACATGTATCGGGGTAGTAAATTCGGGTGATTCCAACTTATTTTCATACCGACAGGATTTGATAATTGAATTACGAACTTGTCTAGGTTCGGAGTTGTCGAATCCTTCAATCTTGGTACCTTGTCGTTCGTACCCTTTTTCCTCTCGATTCCAGGCAAGTGATTCTTGTGAAAGTTATGTTCTTAAATGTGAAAAGTAATGCATGTGATTGTGAGAGTTGCTTTCGTTCACTCTGAGAGGACCCGACGGGGTCGAGGAGGGTTCCGCTTATGTCGGTTCCGTGAACATTTGGGTTAGCCACTCCGAGATGATCCGACGGGGTCGAGGAGGGATTCGCGCATTGTCGAGTCCACGGTTAATCAAGAGATATCATCATTTCCAAATATGTTTGGATAATTGTATTTTCCGGAAAATCATTATCATGGCTTTGAATTGGTGCATATGCTTTTATGTATAAGACTTGACATTTCACTTGTAATACTTGCCCTAACCCCTCTCGTTTGGGGAAAATTACTTTTGTGTTTTTCAGGTCCTAAGGAACCATACGAGCGAGCACCGGGACGATACGATGAGGATGGCGAGGCGTGATACTGTGGCTAGTTGTGTTCTATTTTGTTTGGTCGTTGTTCTCTTCGGTCCATTCTATCCTTGTAATAATAAACGGTACTCGAGTACTTTAGGAAAGTCCTTTTCCATTGTCGTACAACTTCTTGTATTTCTTCATGGTATTTTTTGCCCGTGGTTGAACTTCCTTGTTTGTATCGAATTTATTGATTCCCAAGTGGATTTTATCAAATTTAATACGTTGTGAGTGAGATAAGCCTAGTGAATCCCAGGTCGGGATTTACGGCGCTGTGATATTCTCCGAATATCTCGGGGGTGTTACAGAATTTGGTATCAGAGCTTAGGTTTATGGATACCTAGCCGGATTGCCGGGTCTAAATGTACTATTCCAAGAACACAGATCATCATGTGTGCCGTCATCTCGTACGACCGGTACTCGTAAGTTCCCTATCTTATTTACCCTCTTCATTCACTCACTATCATTCGATTATGGGACATGAGGAGTCCATATTCTAGATGGCATTGCTTCGAGCTATTCTTATGATTTTACTTACATTTTTTCTTTAGAATGTCAACTGGTAGAGGACGTGGATGCGGCCGTGGTCGTGGCCGAGGGCGTGGCGCAGCCGGTGGAGCGGCCATGTCCCTCAGCTCGATAGAAGGCTCAGCTACGCCTAGCTTGTCGGACTCTATTCAACTAGCACCGGTAGTCATCAGGAGCCGCCCGACCTGGGAACTTCTACAGGAGCCAACCGGATGTGGGTGTTGCCACCATATCGCAACAAGTGGCGAACCAAATGGCTCTTTAACCCAAAGCGGTACCTTAACCAACCACCTCCTCACATCGACACTGACCGAGAAGTGGTTACAAGATGTTATTCGTATGTGCCCTCCCCAATTTATTGGTGCAAATGATCCGATCGGCTGGGAAGATTGGATTAATGAGATGAATAAAGTTTTCATGGCCGTGAATTGTCCAGAGGCACGTAAGGTGCCAGTTGCCCAGTACTTCCTATCAAGGGATGCGGCTAGCTGGTGGCAAGCTGTTGCACCTCAGGATCGTGAGGTTTCTTGGGACGAGTTTAAGGAATTGATGGAGGGCGAGTTCTGCCCGTGGCCTGTTCAGGAGGCCAGGATTCGAGCCTTTTATGAAGCTAAACCCCAGGATGTCCCTGTATCTCAGGCAATCATTGAATACAACCGTCAACTCAACCATGTGAAAAATCAAGTGAAGGAAGAGAGAGATAGAATTCGTCACTTTGACATACGAATGAAGCCAAAAGTTCGGCACTATATGTCGGGCTTCGCTTGCGCCACATTGAAGGAGTATCAAGATAGGGCACTAGCCTATGATATGTCCTTCACTACTACCGAAACGACAAGTGAGAGTAAGAAGCAGAAGACCACTGGAAAGTTTTCTAGCGGTAGAGGTGGCAACCAGCGGGGATCGCAGTCGGCAAGCTATACAACCAAAGGGTCTTCCCGTGCATCGGGAGGTAAACGGAATTTCAGAGCTGGTGCTAATGCGTCCAACCGGGTTGTGACATGTTTTAATTGTGGCCAGCAGGGCCATCTTAATCGTGATTGTGGTCTACCCCCATTGAAGTGTTTTAATTGCGGCCAGGAAGGCCACAGAGCCATGTACTGTACGGAAGAAGAAACTCCACTTGGAACTCAGGCAACAGCCCCTACGCCTGGAGAACCGAGTGTTAATCAGAAGTCATCTACGGGTCAGCCATCCCAGAGTTACGGTCGAGGCAGAGGCCGTGGTCAGTCTGTTATAGGGGGAGCTCCCAGTGCTGGTTCGGTGCAACCTCGTGTCTATGAGATGAGGAAAGCTGGAGATCCAGAGGCTACCGTGGCGACAGGTATCATTTCTCTTTTGTCTCATCCAGTTAGAGTGCTTTTTGATTCCGGTGCTTCTCATTCGTTCATCTCTTTGGATTGTGTACGTCGATTGGATATTGAGGGCTTGTCCCCTTGTGAGTCCTTTGTGGTTAAGTTGCCCAGTGGTGATAGAATCGTGGGGGACAAGGAAGTTAGAGATTGTCCGGTGTTAATCGCTGAGAGAGTGTGGTTTTCGAATTTGATAGTCGTAGACATTGTTGATGAACATCTAATCCTCAGTGATGATTGGCTCGATAGACACGGTGCGGTAATGAATTATCGCACGAAGATCATATCAATGTTAGCCAAAGACGGTACCGAACACCATTTTGCGGGGTACAAGAGGGGATGTCAGAAATTTTTGATTAGTGCCTTGAAGGTGACAAAACTTATTAGAAAGGGCGGTGTTGGGTATTGGTGTTATGCCATGAAAGTCGAAGATGGGAAAGTTGAACTTCCCTCGATTCCTGTTGTAAGTGATTTTCCGGATGTTTTCCTGCATTTAATTCAGGGACTACCACCGGGGCGGGAAGTTGAATTTACAATTGATTTGGAGTCAGGAGCAACCCCGATTTCTAAGGCACCGTATCGTATGGCACCTTCAGAAATGCAAGAGTTGAAGAAACAACTGGGAGAATTGTTGGATAAAGGGTATATTAGACCCAGTGCCTCGCCATGGGGTGCACCGGTCTTGTTCGTAAGGAAGAAAGATGGTTCACTACGTTTGTGTATTGATTATCGGGAACTGAACAAAGTGACCAGCCGCGTATCGATGATTTGTTTGATCAATTGCAGGGAGCCGTGGTGTTCTCGAAAATTGATTTGAGGTCCGGTTACTATCAACTTCGCATTAAGGAATCCGACGTTCCTAAAACTGCTTTCCGTACGAGGTATGGACACTATGAGTTTGTGGTTATGCCTTTTGGGTTAACCAACGCATCGGCGATATTTATGCAATTGATGAATAAAATATTTATTGAGCATCTTGATAATTGTGTAGTCGTTTTTATCGACGATATTTTGGTCAACTCTCGAGATGAAGAGGAACACGCTCGGCATTTGCGATTGGTATTGGAGATTTTGAGGACTCAGCACCTCTATGCAAAGTTTTCTAAGTGTGAATTCTGGCTGAAGGAAGTCATGTTTCTCGGACATGTGATTTCAGCGGAAGGGGTTCGGGTAGATCCCCAGAAAATTGAGGCAGTGTTAGATTGGGCTCCACCCAGGAACGTGAAGGAGGTTCGTAGCTTTTTGGGTCTGGCCGGATACTACCGGAGGTTCGTCGAGGGGTTCTACAAACTTGCCCGACCACTTACTCAATTACTCCAGAAATCCGAAAGGTTCGAATGGAATGAAGAGAGACAACGGAGTTTCGAAGAGCTGAAAAGGCGTCTGACTACCGCACCAGTTTTAGCCCTACCTCAGGGAGTCAGTGGGTATTCGGTTTACTGTGACGCATCAGGACAAGGACTTGGGTGCGTACTCTTGCAGCATGATAAGACGATTGCCTATGCTTCACGACAACTTAAACCGTATGAGATGAATTATCCTACCCATGATTTGGAATTAGCTGCTGTAGTGTTTGCACTGAAGATCTGGCGTCACTATTTGTACGGTTCATCATGTCGAATTTATACCGACCATAAGAGCCTAAAGTATATTTTTAGCCAGAAAGAGTTGAATATGAGACAACGACGTTGGTTAGAGCTGATAAAGGATTATGATCTAGAAATCCTTTACCATCCAGGAAAGGCTAACGTTGTAGCTGATGCGTTGAGCCGGAAGTCGATATCTCTTCAGATGCTTGAGGCCCTTACGCCTCAAGTTAAGATCAGACGGGAGTTAATTTAGCAGGGAGTCGAAGTACGGATCCAACGGGTTCAGGGTCAGATGTGTACTCTTGAGGCTATTCCGTCCTTGATCGACGATGTCGAGGAAAAATAGGAGAATGACCCAATGCTTGTCCAACTGAAGGCGGACGTGGAAAAATGGAAAGCCCCTGGTTTTATGACCCACGAGGATGGCATTTTGAAATTTCAGGGTAGGATTTGTGTTCCGAATGACTCAGAGCTGAGACAGAGAATACTACGAGAAGCCCATGCTACACCTTACTCGATCCATCCTGGGACGAGTAAGATGTACAAGGATCTTAAAAGGAGTTTTTGGTGGAATAATATGAAGAGAGATGTCACCGAGTTTGTGTCAAGGTGTTTGACATGTCAACAAGTCAAAATTGAGCATCAACGGCCGGCCGGGCTGTTGAAACCTCTCCCTATTCCCGAATGGAAATTGGAGGATATTACCATGGATTTCATCACCGGGATGTCGAGGACTAAGTCGGGGATGAATATGATTTGGGTTATTGTTGACCGATTGACTAAGTCAGCACATTTTCTTGGCATTAAGGACACGTGGGGACCGTAGCGATTGTCCCGGATTTTTATATCGGAGATTGTGAGATTACACGGTACGCCAAAGTCTATTGTTTCCGATCGTGATGGCCGTTTCGTGTCGCATTTTTGGAAGGTGGTCCATCAAGCCTTGGGCACCGAATTGAGGTTGAGTACTTCCTTCCACCCACAGTCTGATGGTCAGACTGAGCGGACGATCCAGACATTGGAAGATATGCTGAGGGCGTGTGCCCTGGATTGGAGTACCGATTGGGAAATACACCTACCTTTGATCGAGTTCACTTACAATAATAGCTGGCACGCATCGATCAAGATGGCACCTTTTGAGGCATTGTATGGTAGGCGGTGTAGATCTCCACTTTGTTGGGATGAAGCTTCAGATTTAGTCGGGACGGAACCCGATATGTTGATGGAAACCAAAGAGAAGATTTCCATCATCCGAGGCCGACTGTTAACCGCTCAGAGTCGACAAAAATCCTACACTGACAATCGTCGTCGACCCTTGGAATTTGATATGGGTGATCATGTCCTACTCAAAGTATCACCGATTAGAGGAGTCTTCAGGTTCGGGAAAAGGGGCAAACTTAGTCCGAGAAATATTGGACCATTTGAGATTGTCGACAGAATTGGGGAACTGGCCTATCGATTGGCTTTACCTCCAGCCCTTAGCCATGTTCACAGTGTGTTCCATGTTTCCCAACTGAGGAGGTATGTCCCTGACCCGAGTCATATCATTGATTACGGGGACATCGAAATCGCAGAGGATGTCGCATTTGAAGAGAAGCCAGTGAAAGTATTAGAGCATCGAGTAAAACAACTCCGGCACAAAACCATACCGTTGGTTAAAGTTCAGTGGTCACGACACGGAGTTGAGGAAGCGACGTGGGAAACCGAAGAGAGAATGCGCACTAGATACCCAGAGTTATTCATTTCTTAAGTTTCGAGACGAAACTTCATTTTAGAGGGGAAGGATGTAATACCCGTACTTTTTGTAAATCTTCTACTATTGTGCTTTGTAATTTTTACGCTTGTATAAGTGTTTGGTAAGCTTATATTGATCTTGGAACTCTTGTAAATCGTATTTACCCCTTTTATTGTTCGGATCGTCGCTGTTTTCGGATCCTTGATGCGATTATACTACCTTCATGTAATGGGTAGCGCACGCTACGCACACCTTGTAGCGCACGTTAATTTAGTGAGGGTAGCGCACGCTATCCGTTATAATTAGCGCACGCTACTAATGTATTGGAGGCGGACAGTCCAGTAGCTACTGGACTGGAAAAGGGAATTCCTAGCGTACGCTAGGTGTGGCTGGTAGCGTACGTTAGATTTTGGTGGTAGCGCATGCTACGTTACTAGAGTAACGTGCGCTAAAGAGAGCAGAGCTGGGGACAGTAGGTTCTGGACTGGGCACCGACTACCAGGTAGCGCACGCTATTAGAAATAATTAGCGAACGCTAATTGAAGTCACTAGCACACGCTATAAGCTGGTGTTAGCGTACGCTAACGGAGCTGGCAGAGGCTACTGGATTGCCTGGTGAATCCGATAGCGCGCGCTATTTTTCATGGCTAGCGCACGCTAGTCCCTATTTAGTATAAATAGGACATCTCTGTTCCCAAATCGTCATTTCTTCCTACCTTCACCTCCTTAGGCGATTTTAGGCGATTCCGGGCGATTTGTGAGGAGTTCTTCGAGCTGCAATTATCTAGCAACATCCTTGAGTTTCTAGTTCGGATTTATCAACGTTTAATCCTCTCCACCGCTCCAAATCAAGGTAAACTTCTCACAACCTTAGATTTTCGGGATTTGGGGATTTTCCATCCGATTTCTTCGATCCAGCTTGTTGTTATGTTATAATATATCGACTACGAGTTATATACCTTGGATACATATTTTCCTACGGATTTAATGGTATATTTCCGGAGTTCTTGAGTGTTTGGGATATTTGACTTGCGATTCACTATCCAAGAGAATTATTCCCGAAACACATGTATCGGGGTAGTAAATTCGGGTGATTCCAACTTATTTTCATACCGATGGAATTTTGATAATTGAATTACGAACTTGTCTAGGTTCGGAGTTGTCGAATCCTTCAATCTTGGTACCTTGTCGTTCGTACCCTTTTTCCTCTCGATTCCAGGCAAGTGATTCTTGTGAAAGTTATGTTCTTAAATGTGAAAAGTAATGCATGTGATTGTGAGAGTTGCTTTCGTTCACTCCGAGAGGACCCGACGGGGTCGAGGAGGGTTCCGCTTATGTCGGTTCCGTGAACATTTGGGTTAGCCACTCCGAGATGATCCGACGGGGTCGAGGAGGGATTCGCGCATTGTCGAGTCCATGGTTAATCAAGAGATATCATCATTTCCAAATATGTTTGGATAATTGTATTTTCCGGAAAATCATTATCATGGCTTTGAATTGGTGCATATGCTTTTATGTATAAGACTTGACATTTCACTTGTAATACTTGCCCTAACCCCTCTCGTTTGGGGAAAATTACTTTTGTGTTTTTCAGGTCCTAAGGAACCATACGAGCGAGCACCGGGACGATACGATGAGGATGGCGAGGCGTGATACTGTGGCTAGTTGTGTTCTATTTTGTTTGGTCGTTGTTCTCTTCGGTCCATTCTATCCTTGTAATAATAAACGGTACTCGAGTACTTTAGGAAAGTCCTTTTCCATTGTCGTACAACTTCTTGTATTTCTTCATGGTATTGTTTGCCCGTGGTTGAACTTCCTTGTTTGTATCGAATTTATTGATTCCCAAGTGGATTTTATCAAATTTAATACGTTGTGAGTGAGATAAGCCTAGTGAATCCCAGGTCGGGATTTACGGCGCTGTGATATTCTCCGAATATCTCGGGGGGTGTTACAATGGGGATCTATGCTGAGGGCGCTGGATCGCTGGACGGGTTTTCCACCATGCATTGGTCCGACGGGATCATCATGGGGATCTATATCAAGGGCGCTGGATCGCTGGATTACCCTGTATTGTGTTGATGGAATCGTGAGGATTCACATCGTTGGATTCCGATGACGGAAGTCCGTTTTGTATGTTTTATGATGCACTGATGATTTATGTATTATGATACTTGTACTAGCATTGTTTTGCTAACCCATTCGGGGGTGGACATTGTTTTGATGTTCAGGTAGCCGGGGAGCGGGGAAGCAACCACGATGCAAACGGAGACGATGAAATGGCTCAGTGATGTGGTTGATGTTTATTGTTATTGTGATTTGTCTTCTTGGTTCATTTAGTACTCGAGTACGTATGTTTTAATAATGTCATTTTCGATATGGTTGTATAAGTTAACTCATTCGATCAGTTGAACCAATTCTATATTTTGAACTTCCGTTGTACGGTTGGATCATATTTGCATTTCTTTTAAATTAGCCTTGTAAATCCTTACTTAAAGGGTTTACGGCGCTGTAATTATTCCGAATATCTCGGGGTGTTACAGAAGGGTGTCAAGCGTAGCTGGGAGTGTTTGTTCTTTGTTTGCTCCGGGAAAGTTTCTTGTCTTGGAGAATATCTCTCTCTCTCTCTCTCTCTCTCTCTCTCTCTCTCTCTCTCCCTCTCACCTTTAGTTTTTTTTTCTCGCAGCTGATTGTTTTGTTTCTCTTTATGTAAGCATTGGGTTTTATAGGAATGTTTTGTTTTAACAGGATTTGAGCTGTTTAGGAATGTTTTGTTTTAACAGGATTTTAGCTGTTTTGCTTTTAACAGGATTTTGATATTACAGGATGGTATATATAAAAACAGTTGAATAAAATTGATTTACATTGGTTGTTTTGAATTGATGTAGAATTTTTTTTTACATCGGTTCTAAGCACAACCGATATAAAAAAGTGCACATTTTACATCGGTTCTAAGCACAACCGATGTAAAAATGTTAACATTTTACATCGGTTCTGAGCACAACCGATGTAAAACTGTTTGAAGAAATAATTGATGATCCAGGTACACTTCCAGGCTTTCATCTCTCAAACGAAATGAAGAAGATTTCTGAGACTTAAAAAGGAATAATTGATGATTTGCCTAAAGATTGAAAGGATAATAAAAATCATCCAAAACATCTTATTATTGGAAACATCGAATATGGTGTTCAAACACGAAGAAGAACTCCCGACTATAAAAATCATTTTGCCTTCGTATCCGAAATTGAACCCAAAAATGTGTCTGAAGCTCTAGATGACGAAAGTTGGGTAATGGCAATGTAAGAAGAACTTGCACAATTCGAGCGAAACTAAGTATGAAATTTGGTCCCCGCATTGGAAGATAAAACTATTATCGGAACCAAATGGGTGCACAAAATCAAGCGCGATGAAGACGGATACTCAGTTAGAAATAAATCTCGTTTGCCCAAAGTTACAATCAAGAAATAGGTCTTGATTATGAAGAAAGCTTTGCACCCGTGGCTCATCTCGAAGCCATTCGTCTGTTATGCATTTGCAGCTCACGAGAAGATTAAGCTCTTTCAAATGGATGTGAAAAGTACATTTCTCAATGACATAATTTAAGATAAGGTATACGTAAAACAACCTCCATGATTTTAGGATTATCAATTTCCAGATCATGTCTTCAAACTCAACAAAGCTCTCTATGATTTGAAGCAAGCGCCACGGGCCTGGTATGATCAATTAAGTCAATTCCTAATTGCAAATGACTACAAAATAGGTAACATCGATAACACCTTATTTGTGAAAGTATTGGATGAGGCTTATTTGTCAAATATATGTACATTATATTGTTTTCAGTGCTACTAACGACTCTATGTGTCAAGATTTTTCTAACCTTGAAATGAGAGTACGAAATGAGTATGATGGGAGAAATAGCATTCTTCCTCGGACCTCAAATCAAACAATGTGAAGATAGTATTTTTATTCATCAAACCAAGTATACACATGATCTCCTAAAAAAATTCGAGATGGAAAGTAGCAAATCTATCTCAACTCCAATCTCTTCTACATTAAAACCAGACAAAGCCGAAAATGGGAAATCAGTCGATCAAAATCTATTTTGAGGTATGATCGGTTCTCTGCTTTATTTAACTGCGTCTAGACCAGATATAATTTTTGCTACATGCTTATGTGCCATATTTCAATCAAATCAAAAAAATCTCATTTAACTGCTTGTAAACAAATTTTTGTTATTTAAATGGAACTGTTGGTCTAGGACTATGGTATCCATCATGTCTTGATTTTAATTTAATTGCATACAGTGACGCTGATTTTGGTGGCTGTAAGATTGACAAGAAAAGTACTAGCGACGTATGTCATTTTATTGGTTCATGCTTAATTTCTTGGGGGAGTAAAAAGCATACTAGTGTAGCAATGTCTACAGCTGAAGCTGAGTACGTGGATGTAGGTAGCGCATTTGCGCAAGTATTATGGATAAAAAAATCAATTCCGTGATTATGATATTTATATTGAAAATACTCCTATTTTATATGCTAACACTAGCACAATAAATCTTAGTAAGAACACTACTTTGCACAGTAGAACCAAGCATATAGATATCGGGCATCATTTCATACGTGATCATGTTCAAAAGATAGATATATGTTTAATCTTTGTCGGTACCAAGGATAAACTCGTAGATATTTTTACAAAACCCTTACCCGGGGAATCCTTTAACACTATTCACTTACAACTCGACATGGGATATATTGACAATTTTTAAAGAGTATTTTTCTAGTATTGCTCTTGAAAGTAAAATCGGCACATGAAAAATATCTTTTCTCACTCTAGCGCATGATAGCGCCTACAGTAGCGAGCGCTAAAACAGCCCCTAAAAATTTCCTCAGCTACTAAACAGAACACTCGGTTTTAATTCTGAACCCGATAGCGCACACTCTACATAAATAGCGCATGCTAACTCATCATCAATAAAACGGACCTGCTACTGGACCGAAAACTCAGTGCCTACTTTTATCCTGACATCACACACTATATTAAGCAATAGTGCATGCTAACGAACATCCAGTATATTTAAAAAAAAGGGGTTAATAGGCTAAAACATCACTGAACTCTTCACCAACTTGCAGTTGAGTCACTGAACTCAAAAATTTGCAGTCAACTCATTGGACAAATAAAAACTTTCAAGTGGGTTTCGGACGTTAGAAAAAATGAAATTTGGACGGAAAAATGACATGGCATGCTGATGTGTTTTAATTTTTTAACGGTGATTTGTCACAAATTAACGGAGCACCGTTAAAGTCAAAGAAAAGTTAACGGTCATGAAATTTTTTAATTGTTGAGTGATTTCATTGCAAACTATATTTAGTTCTGTTATCTACAAGCAAACTTTTTGAGTTCAGTGACCCAACTGCAAGGTGGTGAAGAGTTCAGTGATGTTTTAGCCTATTAACCCTATTTAAAAGACCATTTCGACCGATCCCCTTTCATTTTATCTCAAAGCCGACTTTTTAATCGTCTGAAACCCTCAAAAATATTCACTCATGCTTCAAGTTGATCCGATAAAACCTTAATCTATCAAACCCTAACCTCCTTCCGATCATCAATGGCAAGTGGATGAAAGGCATCGGCGAAGAAAACTACCAAACATCCCAGAAACTCCAATTTTGATGTCTCCCGCTTCATTTCCTTCGATGCTCAAAAGGTATTCATCGAAACTATGCCCCAAGAACAACTTTCCAATTGCTACTACTTTAATTTGAGTAGTTTGGAATGGGTTGGTATAAAAATCCGAGATTCCTTTGTCAAGTTGGGTATTGAGAGATTTGTTGAATGTAAGGAAGATACGTTTCCTACTCTTGTTCGTGAATTCTATGCTAATTTACATGTTGGTGATCATGCTGCATCTAAATCTTCGGTTTTGCACTCCATGGTTGGAGGACCGGTTTTTGTGTCCTTCGAAATTCTGAAGGAATTATTTGGTCTAAAAAATGAAGGATTTATGTGCTCTAGGAAATCGAATGATGATGATATTAACGACCTGGAAATTGGAGAATTCCTATGTTCTAAAGCTGTAATTGACATCAGGACTGATGTATTCGAAAACAATGATTTGGCATCGAAATCCGACTATTGCTTGTGGTGTTAACAAAATGTATTATGCTGAAAGTGAATACAAAACATAAACTCGGCGCAGTGGATAAGGAAGTTGTGTATCACGTCTTGAGTGAAGAACCGGTGGACTTTTCTCATCTTGTATTTCAGTGGATTATTTCTAAAGTCCAACTCTTTCAGTCTGAGAAATATGCATCCCGATCAAGGAAAGACGGTATGCCATTTGGCTCCATACTTACGGCTATCTTGAAATATAATCATGTTGACTTGTCAAATGACGTTGCCGTACCAGTCTCCTGAGGGCATACAATTTATAATTCCACACTCAAAAGTCATGCACTATGTTGAGACCCTGAATCGAGGATGGGTCCTATTTTCTTATCTGCAAGAAGATGACATGGTGCACAAAGGGACACGCATACTGACTCTGGAAGAAAGAATCACTAGGAGAGGTCCAGAGACGCTGCGCGAATTACAAACTGGAACATTCCTGCGTAAATCTCAAGCTAAAGGCAAAAAGGCCAATAGGAGAAGCTTCTAGTGAAAGAGAGGAGGATGATCTTGTTGTCTGAATGCGCAGCCTTGAAACAAACCAAGTAGATATTCGGGATGATATTCGAGCCCTTAGGACACAAGTTAAAGAGACAAGGGACGAAATACATTCGATCAAGAATCTACTGGAAGACTTCATCCGCTTCACTCATCTTTCATGCCCATTCCCCACTCATTCTTCTGACCAAGGGTTTGAAACTCATATGTCGATTAATTTATATGAATGATATTTTATGTGGCTTGAATCTTGTTTTGAATAGTATTTTGAGGTTTATGTTTTGGTTTGATGCCAGCGGGTGTGTGGATTAATTTCTTTTAATATTTATGTTGCATAACGTTGGTTTTTCGTAGTATGTGTTGGATCATTGCACTTCGATTTATCCTATTATATCTAACATCTTTTTCTGAGCACTAGCTTCTAGTTTAAAAATAAGCTATAAGCTATAAGCTGTATTTCCTGCACAGTTGAAGGGAAACTTCGTTTCAGGGGGAGCTCTATATGTCTTACCTTTTTTATTCTCACAAAAGGGGGAGAAAAAGCTCAAACCTTTTAAGAATTTCCTTCCTAAAAAACTAGAGATTTTTCAAAGCCTCTAACACAATCGAACAAAGCGTTAACTTTGATGGATATTTTGTCATAAAAATTTTGCAGGTATTTTTTGCGAAATATTTTGTCATCATAAAAAATGGGGAAAGTGTTGAAAAAATTATTTTGTTGATGAATTCTATCAAAACATTTAAAGTAAAACATCAAGACTTATTCAAACAACAACGACATGTATTGCATCAAGGTCAAAATCTTCAGAACAACATTACTAGCAGATGCTAAACATATATGTTAGCGCACGCTATCGAGTTTATAATAGTTACATCTTTGAAATCAGTAAGGCACGCTATCTCTACTCCGAGGAATCATCAAGTTGTAACACCCCCAGATCAAACCGGGAATATTACACGCCGCAGACCCTCTCCGTGAGGATCCACCAGGCTAGACATCAAAACAACACATTACATTACATACCGACGAATCAAAATAACGGACCAATAGACCGATTTGGTCTTTCGTCACTGACTTAAAAATCAAAATACATAAACTCATCCAGACTCATACCCACACAAGGGTAAAATACTTGCAACAACGAACAATAAGACAGCGGAAAAGACAATACAATGGACTCCGACTAACTGAAGTCAAAACTGGCCTTCGTGTGATTAGTATCATTCGTCTTTCATCATCCCTCGTGCCGATCCAGTGTCTTGCTCCCGACAACCTGCATGTACGGACACACATGATATCTACCCCCGATTACTGGGGTTAGCAAAACTCCTTGTTTCGCTAGTGCAAGTATAAAGTGCAAATACGAGCCATACACAACACATTCCGAGAATACAACGAGATACTTCCCGAGGTATATTTAGTTAAAAATAGTTCAAGTCTTGAAAGTAGAAACGAAGTAAGTAAGCACTTTGAAAACATTTCCAAATCTCGGGAGTTTTAAAAATGTTAGAAATTGAAAAATTCTAAAGTTCCTCGAAAGCCATTTAGGGTCACAGCCCCAAAGTTCATTTTTCAAAATACAAATCCGTTTAACAAAACACGGGGTCCACGACCCAACCATTCCGGTCACAAAACACAGGGTCCACGACCCGATCATCCACTTCAAATCACTTACAAGGACACATTACACATAACACATTAATCCTATGCCATTCTAGCCAAGCACCAAGACTCGATATACAATGTCTCTCAACCCCGAGCACAAAGCATTGTGATACTCCGGACAATATCACAATTAACGATAACATCGACGTCATCCTCAAGATGAAAATCACAACTGGTAACCCGCGGCCGTACCCCTTAGTATCGACCCCCAGACATCCCGTCGGACACTCCGGGTGGAAAACCACTTCCGCGGCCGTACCCCTTAGTATCGACCCCCAGACATCCCGTCGGACACTCCGGGTGGAAGTTCATCCACACACGCACCCAAGTCCACTTCCGTGGCCGTACCCCTTAGTATCGACCCCCAGACATCCCGTCGGACACTCCGGGTGGAAGGAACAACACACACACACGTTCCAAAATCACAGTTGCAAACCGCAAGCCTCGAAGGTCAATCACAGTATATATAGTCAAGGTACCTTACTAGAATGGCCAGTTCATCCAACATATACTCATAACCCATAACTAATACTATCAACAAGAAAGCACACTATTCCAACAGCACCGAATGGCACAACCAATATCACATAAATTCACATAATTCATCGATAACCACATGTCTCCACGTACAGCTTTAACAAAGGACTAAACTTCAAAACTTACCGACAACGTAATCACACACAATGGCATCAGACGAAAGTATTACGATCTTATACTCAACATTAATACACGTATTCAATTAAGCATATTAATTCTCGGAACACACAAGTCGTCTTTAAGAAAACCTTGTTGGTAAATATACCGATACTTTTGAGAAAGATGGTTATGAATATTTATTTAGCACATATCGACGATTAACAACCATTATATCCACAAAACACGTAATGTATGGGCAAGATACTTGCCTCGATAATCAACACCGGACACTCCTACGAACACGGCTCAGTCGGGACACCTCAAACACCTACAATTCTCGGTGAAGACAAAGAATACGCCCACGATCGAAAAGCTTGAAGAAAACGACGAACGGAAGGGTTCCGACTCGAGTTCTTCGCAAGAATTCGACCCTAACAACATATAATCAATAAATCATCGATCATACGAGGAAGAATAATCGTAGAACGCCCGAAAACCCCTCTACGACATTTTACCGAACACCTTCAAGGCGTCGATCAAGAACTCGACCAAAACAACGAATCGATACGATCCAACCATGGAATATTAAGGGAAAAGATGTAATACATCTTAATAATCATCAATCTATCATAATACCAAGTTAAATCGGATTAATCGGACGAAAACAACCAAAATACCCAAAATCCCTAAAATTAGATTTCTAGGAAATCGGCACGGTCAGTAGATCGGAGGATGTTATAGGACGGATGATTGATGATATGAGCCTCAAAACTTCATGGATTGAAAGAACAACATCATGTCTCCATGATGTATACACACACACATGCGAACAGGAAGAAAAGGAATGAGAAATCGGCGAAAATACGCCGCCAGCCTTAAATAGGTGATGACTCGACCGTGTCCGACATGACACGGTCGTGGCGCGCAATCGGCCGGCGAGGGACTCGACCGTGTCCCGCATGACACGGTCGTGTCGCGAAGGCGCTCGGCATTGACTCGGCCGTGTCACGGAACACGGTCGGGCCTGCGGGCGACGCTACCGGCTTATCAGGACCAGAACGGCACGGCCGTGACATGCGACACGGCCGAGTCCGGTCGGCGTGATCGCCAAATGAGCGGGTTAACGATAACGATCATTTCTCTCTCGTCCGGACTCCGATTGACTCACCGTTTGAACCAATGGAAAGCTAATTCGATGCTCTATAATATTGCAAGGATTTAGAATTTTTGGAGTTACCAAAAATTAATGGTGATCTAACAAAGTCGAATTCATATGATGAAAGTTGAAACAATGAACAATAATGATACACAACTCGAAGTTTTTCCGAACGGTGAACACGGTGAATGAATATGATTGATGAATGATTATAATTGAGTGAAATACACTGAGTGACAATTACCGACTGATAATTACTGAATGAAAACGAATGAATTACAACCGGGTATTACACGGATGACAAAAAGTCCAGAATTAATCATTCTCGAAATGACGAAACGGTCATGAGCGAGTCGTCAAAACGGACTCCGGCTGAAAAAGAAATTTACCGAAAAATCGGAAATTGCGGATATTACATTCTACCCTCCTTAAAAGAAGTTTCGTCCCGAAACTTAAAACAAGTAGGGAGAAGCAATATCCCACCAGGAAAACTCAACGAGATACGCAAGGAAACACGTAACTTACGCCCATCGGCGAAACGTTACAAGCAACGCAAAGGAATATACGGCGTGAAAACAGGCTCCACGACGACCAACACGACGTCGCCGTTAGGGATATACAAAACCAACAAGTGACAAGCGTCATCAAATGGATAATACAATTAAGTCAATTATCCGAACAATCACAAAACACAACGGACGAAAATTAATATGATTGACCAACCCAACGGTACATCAATCAAAACGCAAGCCAATCGCTGAACAAATACGGAATTCCACCGACCAGGGGTTGGAAGATCGAAAACGAGACTAATTTTCCTAACTTGGAAAGGTCACAACGATATATAGATCAATTTGGGACAATATCAGAACTCGTTCGAATGACAAAGGTGGGAAACAACACCAGGTCAGAAGCATTAACGAACACAGTCGAGTCGATACGGTTGGACGAAACAGAAGAGAAAGAAAGAAAAAAAATGTGGGTATTACATCATATCACCTTTAAAAGAGGTTTCGTCCCGAAACCTAAACAACGAGAACGAAGTGCTGGAATAGCAACTTATCCGACTATACCCTCTTGGTCCACATCCGATCTTCAAGGCCATTAGTATCGTGGTCACGACTGTGTCCTCTGCCCATCGGCATACTAAGCAGATTCCCACTCAATACGATTGTACAACTTCGCAAAATATTAAGCTAAAGTACCAACTCAGCACGACATATCACATAAGGTAACCAATAACAACTCGAAAAGAAAATCCACGAGGTATCCTTTTAAAGGAAATCTTTTGAAAATCCTTAGATTTGTATGCTATTTAAAATAAACTTTAAAAATACTTTTGGTACCTCGGGTTGTTCCATCAAAACTTGTAAACAACATATTTTAACCGTCTCATTTGAAATCATTTGAAGTCATCAAGCCTCTACGTATAATCATCACCGTTAATAACTAACAAGTTAACCATGCAAGATCATCAAATCATTCTTACATACTCTAACATTTCTAAATCCGAGTTTGAACTTTACATCGAGTGAGATTTTTCATCTTTCACTATATTTTTTTTTGAAAATAAAAATCGCATTGTTTTTTGAAATAAAATATTTTTATGGTGTGAAAGATTTTTGAAAATCATTCACTCAAAATATTTGAAAATGCAACAATACGTTAAAATAATTTTCGAAAATCCTCCCAACACTTCACAGACATCAACGACGGTAATACTTTAGAAAATATTCAAGGTACTTTAAAACAACTCTTTCAAATACCGTCGAGGTTTTATTTGAGAATCCAAGGCCGGCTTGCCAATTTCCAAATAATTTTCAAAGTATACACGGAGCCGCCGATTAATCGAACCGTCAAAACTTTGTGAAGTTTCCAGGAAAGTGTTTTTGAACACACACAGCAGACATAATTTATCAATTCATCAACCACAATCAAATATCACCTAGCAATACGAAAAGTCTTAACACGCATTCACGCACAACAGTTGTTATCACTAGACACCACGTAGAGAATACAACTACAAGTGATTGGCAGCAAAAGTTAGACCTGACGGCTATAATGCGGTTCCATAGCCTCTGCCCAGGTTGATTAGCGCGCTGTTGTTGCCCAAAATATTTATCCGAAGATTAATACTGCTGGAAGACGGACAACAAACAACAATTGCGGGAGCACTTCCGAGAGAAGATAAATAAAACAAGATTTGCCGGGTTTGTTAGGCCCGGGCTTGAATGCTCTCGCGAGATGTTATTAATACAAATATTCGTGGATACAAGTATTAATGAGAGAAATCTAAATACAATGAGTGTAAAAAGACTCTGTTAATCCGGCTCTTGAGCGAAGCTCGGTGTTCTTCGTCCCCGCCGGTGATCTGCTCGAGGAGAAAAGGCCGGGAGAAGTAAGACCGAAAGAAAGCTGTTGCCAAGAGTTGGATGTTAGCCAAGTGCTTAATGTTTGCTTCTGTATAGTGTGCTTGAATCGCAATATTGCTGAAGGAAGCTGAAGGAGTGTCCAAGTGCAGGGTGCCTTGTTTATATAGGGGCAGCCGGGTCCTGTCCTGTAGTGGCCGATCGCCTGTCGGCCATTAAAATAATCTGCCGATCGCCTGCCGGCCAATATAATAATGTGCCGACCGCCTGCCAACCAATATTATAATGGGGCGATCTCCTGGGATGTTGGGCTAAAGTCCAAGTAAGATGCTGGATGTCGGGCTAAAGTCCAAGGAAGAGGCTGGCACAGCTTGGGCGGTCCAATAAGGAGCCATCACGTGTCCGGAGTCAGTCAACATGTGGCCCTACCGACAAGCTTTCGGCGGCCTGTCGGCTGGTGGAGGGAATCTGTCAGGCTTTGGTCAATGGCCCGAGATTCGCGGATCTTGTCTCGGCCCTTGCACGTGGTGCCAGTCTTGAGGCTCGGCCTTCGCCGACTGGGTGTCCGTCGGTGGTGATCGACATGAGCGGTCGTCTCTAGCTGATCATCCGAGGTTGCCATCGGCCAGTGGATGGAGATCGCCAATGGTCGGTCACCAAGGGTAGGTCGCCGACTACCGAGAGGAGATCAGCCATTCGTAGGTCGCCAGGGTCGATCGCCGAGTACCGAGAGGCGATCGTCTTGAGGTTGATCGCTCGGCATCGGGACTGGTCCTGGAGCCTTCGGTTGGTCGATGTAGGTCGTCCGCTGGGTTAAGGCTCGGTCGCCAAGTTCTTGATCGCGAAGCCCGACTTGGCCGCTCGGCAGTGACTCGGCCGCCTGTCCTCCTAGTCGATCGCCGGTCGGAAGGTGTTAAATCTTGACAAAACAATTGCCCCCCAGCTTGCTCCTATGTTGAAGACATGGGGCGAGGTGGTTCTTGCTGGTGATCGTGAATGGATGAGGACGGGCGATCTGAGCTGACTTGGGACTCGGACTTGGGCTATCATGGTCGATTGGCTTAGCTATCTTTCGGTCTCGTACCTGCAAAAAACAACATTGGCCGATCCCCCATGGAAACTTGGTGGTTTCGCTTGCTTGAGGAATCGTGCACAGTCGCGGAGATCGATGGACCGACCCCATGACCGTGTCTTGGTGCACAAAGACAATGAGTGCCTCGTGGCTCACTTTATTATGAGGGTCCTCTGTTAGGCTGCGCCTCGCCTTGTTTTTAAACGAAAGGCGTGCGGTCTCGGTCTAGAGGAGTCCTTGCGCGGGGCAGCGTCGGATGAATCAACTCCACGCCCGCGGCTTGTTAGCTCTGCTTCCACCTCGGCCAGCCATGGAGATGGCCGACCTCGACGGTGTACGTTGAGACGGGGTTTGTGGAATGAGTCCACTGATTAATGTTGGAGGGCCCTCCGACTACGCTGGCCTCGTATTTAAACGAAGGCGGGCGATCTCGGCCGAAAGGGACCTTGCATGACCGAAGCAGCCGGTTCCATCGACTGCCAGGGCCGTGGCTTTATGATGTGCGGTGGAGGCGATCTTATGCCTTAGTCCGTCATGTTATATGCTGGACTGTAGATGGCGATCGTGTCCACCGGGTTGCTGATGATGTTGCGATCTGGCCGGATGACTGGCGATCGCCGCTCGGCAGACGATCGCTTTATTCGTAGGTCGGATGTCGGCGGTCGGCGGGAGTCAGTCCCTTATCTAGAATGTTGGACTGTAGGCGGTGAGCGAGTCCTCCGGCTCTTCTGGATAGTAGCGATCGGGCCGGAAGACTGGAGGTCGTCGTACGGGCGCCGACCGATCTACTCCTAGGCTGAGAAGAAGCCTTTGCCTGGATAGGAAATCTGCGGCTCTAGCCCGGAAGGCTGCGTAGGTCGTCGGCAGGGTCTTCGTGAGATGCCTGAACATAGGCGAGAAACCCTGAAAACCTCCTAGGACAGCGTAGAGGGCGGTCTCATCGCTTACGGGCTCGCCGTTGAGGATGATCATGTCAACCCGGTCGATGTAGTCCGAGTCGGACTCCTGTTCTCCTTGCCTGATCCGCCACATGCGATGGGGACCTTCCGGCCGAGCGGCCTGGTGGCGAAGTATTCCGTGAAGACGTGCGCCACTCGTTAAAGGAGCCTATGGACCGAGGTGGCAATGAGGTGTACCACCGGTGGGCGAGGTCGTCTAGTGTCGAGGGAACATTCGGCAACGGGTCGCGTCCGATGCCCCACACCCGGTCATGTAGATGTTGAACTTGTGCAGGTGTGCTTGGGGGTCCGATCGCCCGGTACACGGGTGTACGAGGAGGCGATCGTGTCTTTGCCGGCGAGCTCGATGTCGATCGCGAGCTCGCTCGGAGGCGATCGTCCTCACGGCGCTGCCCGGATTGCAGGAGCGCCTTCATGTCGTCGATCCGACGTTGCATTGCGGCGATCGCCGCGGCTCGGCCGCTTGCGGATCGGCTTTGGGAGCGGGGGCCGAGGCGATCGTGTACCGACCTCCGGACCCCACCGCTGCCGACCTCGGGAATCGCGGCGGGAGCCAGGCGGCTGGATCGCCTTGTGGGAGCCGGGTAGGCCGAGCTCTGGTGACGGACACCAACTCCGTCGTCTCGTAGTAGGCCGGGCGCCCGGCCGCGTGTCGGGTCGCCGCCTGTGCGATCGAGACAGGCGTGCCCAGTGCGAGCGCCTCTTCTTGCGGCGAGAGCCTCTGGCGCTTGCTCGGCGGTAGTGCCTTAAGCTTCCGCTTGATCTTCCGGCGAGAGACCGGGCGCGGCGGGGAGGCGCGTCGAGAGCACTCCGTCGTTCTGAAGGCGGCTATGGCCTCTTCGATCTGTTCATTGGTTCGAATCGATCGAGCGAGAGGCTTCGGGCGCCGTCCGGGGCGGATCGAGCGTCTCGACCGCGGCGGCGCCTTCCACCATCGGTGCGGCTCGGGCCAGGGACGGAGCAGGGTCCGCCGGTGGTCGGCTTTCTTCGACGCGGAGGCGGAAGACATGTTTTCGAAGGATTTCTTTTGAAGTGCGGTGAGTGTCACTTCAAATATCCGCCCGAGAACAGTGAGTGTTCTTCGGGACGGTAGGTGTAAAAAATCGAGGGTTGGATCCCCTTCTTCTAGCGCCAATTGTTGTTGCCCAAAATATTTATCCGAAGATTAATACTGCTGGAAGACGGACAACAAACAACAATTGCGGGAGCACTTCCGAGAGAAGATAAATAAAACAAGATTTGCCGGGTTTGTTAGGCCCGGGCTTGAATGCTCTCGCGAGATGTTATTAATACAAATATTCGTGGATACAAGTATTAATGAGAGAAATCTAAATACAATGAGTGTAAAAAGACTCTGTTAATCCGGCTCTTGAGCGAAGCTCGGTGTTCTTCGTCCCCGCCGGTGATCTGCTCGAGGAGAAAAGGCCGGGAGAAGTAAGACCGAAAGAAAGCTGTTGCCAAGAGTTGGATGTTAGCCAAGTGCTTAATGTTTGCTTCTGTATAGTGTGCTTGAATCGCAATATTGCTGAAGGAAGCTGAAGGAGTGTCCAAGTGCAGGGTGCCTTGTTTATATAGGGGCAGCCGGGTCCTGTCCTGTAGTGGCCGATCGCCTGCCGGCCATTAAAATAATCTGCCGATCGCCTGCCGGCCAATATAATAATGTGCCGACCGCCTGCCGGCCAATATTATAATGGGGCGATCTCCTGGGCTGTTGGGCTAAAGTCCAAGTAAGATGCTGGATGTCGGGCTAAAGTCCAAGGAAGAGGCTGGCACAGCTTGGGCGGTCCAATAAGGAGCCATCACGTGTCCGGAGTCAGTCAACATGTGGCCCTACCGACAAGCTTTCGGCGGCCTGTCGGCTGGTGGAGGGAATCTGTCAGGCTTTGGTCAATGGCCCGAGATTCGCGGATCTTGTCTCGGCCCTTGCACGTGGTGCCAGTCTTGAGGCTCGGCCTTCGCCGACTGGGTGTCCGTCGGTGGTGATCGACATGAGCGGTCGTCTCTAGCTGATCATCCGAGGTTGCCATCGGCCAGTGGATGGAGATCGCCAATGGTCGGTCACCAAGGGTAGGTCGCCGACTACCGAGAGGAGATCAGCCATTCGTAGGTCGCCAGGGTCGATCGCCGAGTACCGAGAGGCGATCGTCTTGAGGTCGATCGCTCGGCATCGGGACTGGTCCTGGAGCCTTCGGTTGGTCGATGTAGGTCGTCCGCTGGGTTAAGGCTCGGTCGCCAGGTTGCTGATCGGCAGAACTGACTTGGCCGCTCGGCAGTGACTCGGCCGCCTGTCCTCCTAGTCGATCGCCGGTCGGAAGGTGTTAAATCTTGACAAAACACGCGCGTTACAAAAAAGGTTAACGTGCGCTAAACACGCCACGTTAGCGCGCGCTAGGCTCGTACTAAGCCTGTGCTAACTGCTCTAATCACCAACACGATTGCAAACATATATGAGGTAATACTAGACTCGAAGGTTACAAGTAAGCAACAACATACAAGTCTAAATGTCATCGACTCACATAATTATAACAACTCACAAGCAACCATCAAAAGAAAATCATCCTACAAAAATGAAAATTTTACTTCTCAATATAGAGGACTATCTCAACACATACATACCGATGGACTCAACATTCACGTTACTATTTTAATTTTAAAACTGGCACCACTGCTCAACAACGAGAGCATCATCAATACGCATCTTTTGACCAACATTCATGAAACCGAAAAGTTACAAACGAGAGTCACGTCTTGAGTATATTTTGAAGACCTTATTTGAGTTAAAAACTCGAGTTTTGAAAACTTATAGTACACAGTGGAAAAGAATTATCAATAATTCGAGTTTTCAGAACTTTCAGCCTTGTGGTCAACATACGAAAATCAACTTTTTCCTCCCTTGGAGGGCATTTTAAAAATTTTACGTGACTCCCCGAAAGGATTCGAAAACTTAAAATTCCAAGGTTTATACTCTTGTAAGAAAAATGATTTATACAAGGATACATTCAGCAATATCATTCTACATTTTAGCGCAAGTCGGGAATCAACAAATATATGTCACTTACTCACGATGCATCTTCAAATATTAACTACATAACACAAAATCACACATGCTCGTATAGCTCGTGGTACCACCTGTAGTAGGGAGACTTACATCCACAGATCGCACGAAGATGATGGCTGCATCCTGATACTAATCACGGCCGACATTCCAAACGACGCGTCGCGACACGACATCAGTCAGACTCAATCTGACAAGACAAGACCCAACAATACACGACTGGACCCGACAGCCTAGGTTTCCGCAACCTAAGCTCGATACCATAAATGTAACACCCCGCATCAAACCGGGAATATTACACGCCGCAGACCCTCTCCGTGAGGATCCACCAGGCTAGACATCAAAACAACACATTACATTACATACCGACGAATCAAAATAACGGACCAATAGACCGATTTGGTCTTTCGTCACTGACTTAAAAATCAAAATACATAAACTCATCCAGACTCATACCCACACAAGGGTAAAATACTTGCAACAACGAACAATAAGACAATGGAAAAGACAATACAATGGACTCGACTAATCAAGTCAAAGCGCCTTCGTGTGATTAGTATCATTCGTCTTTCATCATCCTCGTGCCGATCCATGTCTTGCTCCCGACAACCTTTGCATGTACACGGACACAATACAGATATCCACCCCGATTACTCGGGGTTAGCAAACTCCTTTGTTTCGCTAGTGCAAGTATAAAGTGCAAATACGAGCCATACACAACACATTCCGAGAATACAACGAGATACTTGAGGTATATTTAGTTAAAAATAGTTCAAGTCTTGAAAGTAGAAACGAAGTAAGTAAGCACTTTGAAAACATTTCCAAATCTCGGGAGTTTTAAAAATGTTAGAAATTGAAAAATTCTAAAGTTCCTCGAAAGCCATTTAGGGTCACAGCCCCAAAGTTCATTTTTCAAAATACAAATCCGTTTAACAAAACACGGGGTCCACGACCCAACCATTCCGGTCACAAAACACAGGGTCCACGACCCGATCATCCACTTCAAATCACTTACAAGGACACATTACACATAACACATTAATCCTATGCCATTCTAGCCAAGCACCAAGACTCGATATACAATGTCTCTCAACCCCGAGCACAAAGCATTGTGATACTCCGGACAATATCACAATTAACGATAACATCGACGTCATCCTCAAGATGAAAATCACAACTGGTAACCCGCGGCCGTACCCCTTAGTATCGACCCCCAGACATCCCGTCGGACACTCCGGGTGGGAAACCACTTCCGCGGCCGTACCCCTTAGTATCGACCCCCAGACATCCCATCGGACACTCCGGGTGGAAGTTCATCCACACACGCACCCAAGTCCACTTCCGTGGCCGTACCCCTTAGTATCGACCCCCAGACATCCCGTCGGACACTCCGGGTGGAAGGAACAACACACACACACGTTCCAAAATCACAGTTGCAAACCGCAAGCCTCGAAGGTCAATCACAGTATATATAGTCAAGGTACCTTACTAGAATGGCCAGTTCATCCAACATATACTCATAACCCATAACTAATACTATCAACAAGAAAGCACACTATTCCAACAGCACCGAACGGCACAACCAATATCACATAAATTCACATAATTCATCGATAACCACATGTCTCCACGTACAGCTTTAACAAAGGACTAAACTTCAAAACTTACCGACATCGTAATCACACACAATGGCATCACACGAAAGTATTACGATCTTATACTCAACATTAATACACGTATTCAATTAAGCATATTAATTCTCGGAACACACAAGTCGTCTTTAAGAAAACCTTGTTGGTAAATATACCGATACTTTTGAGAAAGATGGTTATGAATATTTATTTAGCACATATCGACGATTAACAACCATTATATCCACAAAACACGTAATGTATGGGCAAGATACTTGCCTCGATAATCAACACCGGACACTCCTACGAACACGGCTCAGTAGGGACACCTCAAACACCTACAATTCTCCGGCGAAGACAAAGAATACGCCCACGATCGAAAAGCTTGAAGAAAACGACGAACGGAAGGGTTCCGACTCGAGTTCTTCGCAAGAATTCGACCCTAACAACATATAATCAATAAATCATCGATCATACGAGGAAGAATAATCGTAGAACGCCCGAAAACCCCTCTACGACATTTTACCGAACACCTTCAAGGCGTCGATCAAGAACTCGACCAAAACAACGAATCGATACGATCCAACCATGGAATATTAAGGGAAAAGATGTAATACATCTTAATAATCATCAATCTATCATAATACCAAGTTAAATCGGATTAATCGGACGAAAACAACCAAAATACCCAAAATCCCCAAAATTAGATTTCTAGGAAATCGAATTGATCAGTAGATCGGAGGATGTTATAGACGGATGATTGATGATATGAGCCTCAAAACTTCATGGATTGAAAGAACAACATCATGTCTCCATGATGTATACACCCATGACCGCGAACGGAAGAAAAGGAATGAGAAACTTGGCGAAAATACGCCGCTGTGCCTTAAATAGTCGACAGACTCGACCGTGTCCGACATGACACGGCCGTGGCGCGCAATCGGCCGGCAGGGACTCGACCGTGTCCCGCATGACACGGCCGTGTCGCCAAGGGGCGCCGCATTGACTCGCCGTGTCCTCGAACACGGTCGGGCCTGCCGGGCGACGCCACCGCTTATCCGGACGAGTACGCACGGCCGCGTTGTGCGACACGGCCGAGTCCGGTCGGCGTGATCGCCAAATGAGCGGGTGAACGAAAACGATCATAACTCTCTCGTCCGACTCGATTGACTCACCGCTTGAACCAATGGAAAGCTAATTCGATGCTCTATAATATTGCAAGGATTTAGAATTTTTGGAGTTACCAAAAATTAATGGTGATCTAACAAAGTCGAATTCATATGATGAAAGTTGAAACAATGAACAATAATGATACACAACTCGAAGTTTTTCCGAACGGTGAACACGGTGAATGAATATGATTGATGAATGATTATAATTGAGTGAAATACACTGAGTGACAATTACCGACTGATAATTACTGAATGAAAATGAATGAATTACAACCGGGTATTACACGGATGACAAAAAGTCCAGAATTAATCATTCTCGAAATGACGAAACGGTCATGAGCGAGTCGTCAAAACGGACTCCGACTGAAAAAGAAATTTACCGAAAAATCGGAAATTGCGGATATTACACAAGTCAGTAACGCTCATTGTCTACATATATTAACGCACGCTACCTGTTAGTTCATACAAGACAGTAAGATTTGTCAGATTAAAGTAGCGCACGCTACAAAGTCATGTAACATACGCTAACGGACCAAGACAGTAAGCTTAGCATATTTCATCAGGAAATGATTAACGCATGCTAGCATTTCTATAACGCACGATAAACTTCAATATAGTAAGTTCTGGAATCTGTACATGAAAGCAGGTAACGCACGCTAAGGCTGAAGCAATGTATGTTAAATGAAGAATCTGATCGTTGCAAAAGATACAGGTAACGCACGCTAATGGTTAACATTAGCACACGTTATGTTTGAATTTTTTCCGTTGGACATTCAACCATTGGTCAACATTTTCAACACGGAAATCACGCTAAATATGGAAAGCAAAGATTGACCAACTAGCGCATGCTATGAAGGATTCATAACGCACGCTAAGTTCAAATTTTATCCGTCGGAAAGAGATGTTAAGCAACAGGACCATTTTCTTGTCAAAGTAAAAAGTAAAGATGCTTGACTAATTCGATAACGCACGCTAAAGGACTTACCAACACACGCTAAAGTTGAAATATTCCCATTGGACAGAATGAAGACCGTTCAGTTTATTATAGACAGATTCCCATTAACGCACGCTAAGAGTACTATTAGTGTATGCTAATAGTGTCATTTTTCAAGGCAACAAAGGTGACTGGTTGCAATATCTACCCATGTCTTTGGGTAATTAAAAAACACACAACTTCAAGCAAACATACACATATACTGAGCTCTGAAAATTGCTATTGCTTTGAAGCTAGTCTATATCATTGAGTTGTGTAAGAGAAAGACACAAAACATTATGCTTACATTGTCTATGATATATTATGTCCTTATTATTATGATAGAGTGTTGCATCATTCTGACAGAAGTCGAATCAAGAAAATCAATCTGGTGTTATTAAGATTATTGATCTGGCATTGTTAGCATTGAATTCTTAGATTCCTAGTAAGATTCTTATAGTTCCAATCGAATACTAGAGAAAAGTTGTATTGGCTAAAATCGGTTGAGCTTGGACCTATAGAAGACAGGCGAGTTGTATCGGTTGTGCCTGAACCAATAGAAGTCGAGGCAAAGTAAAGTGTAGTTTGTCCTTAAGCCAATAGAAAAGTAAACGAAGAGAGGACGTAGGCAAGTTGTCGAACCTCTATAAATCTTTGTGTCGTTTATTTCAGCACTTTTACTTAGTTCTTCTCAAGAACTTTTATTTATCCATATCACCACTATTCAACCCCCCTTGTAGTGGTAATTTTATCTCTTCATAAATGAAAAATGCACCCGATTGTAACACTCAAACATGGGAGTGAGACATCAAATGCTATCGATGTCAATGTTGTAGGCATATTGCTTCTCGATGTCCCAATCAAAGGGTGATGGTAATGAGAGAGAATGGTGAGATAGAGACGGAGAGCGAGAAGGAAGAATAAGAAGAAAGCGAAAATGAGGGGTGGGAGGAAGAAACCGAATGTGCACCCGCCTTAGTAATTAGGAGGGTATTGAATGTTGAGGCATATGAGGAAGAAGTTCAAAGGGAGACCATCTTTCATACTCATTGTCACGTTAAAAACATAATTTGTAGTGTGATTAACGATAATGGGAGTTGTAGAAATGTGGTTAGTGCTATGTTAGTAGAAGAGTTGAGGTGACTTACTCGAAGGCACCCAAAGCCTTATCGCTTGCATTGGTTGAGTGATTGTGGAGAAATTCGAATCACCAAGCAAGCAAACATTTCAATCACTCTAGAAAGATACAAAGATGAAATTCTTTGTGACGTTGTTCCAATGGATGCTTGTCATATGCTTTGGGGAAGACCATGGCACTTCGACCGACGAGTAACTCATGATGGCATGACAAACTAATACTCATTTGAAAAGAATGGGAGAAAGATCACACTAGCTCCTATGACACCATCACAAATTCATGAAGATCAAATTCGACTCCAAAAATAAAAATAAAAATAAAAATAAAAAATAAAAAGGAAATGAAAAAGAAAAGAAAGAAAAAGAAAAAGATGGAAAATCAAAAAAATATTTATTTATAAATGCAAAAGAAATCGTTAAAGAAGTTGAGGTTGGGCAACCCGCATACTTACTTCTTACCAAATGAACTTGCACTATTGACGATGAAAAAAATCGGAATGTTCCAAGTACTATAAAAATTATACTACAGGATTTCAATAATATTTTTTCGGATGAGCTACCACCCAGTTTCCCACCAAAAATAGGGATCGAGCACCAAATCGACTTTGTGCCAGGAGCTGTCATTCCAAACCGACCAGCATACCGAAGTAATCCTGAAGAAACTAAGGAGATTCAGCGGAAAGTCGATGATTTGTTAAGTATTGGGTACAACCAGGAAAGTTTGAGTCCTTGTGCCATTCCGGTAATTGTCGTACCAAAGAAATATGGGACTTGGAGAATGTGCACCGACTGCCTAGTGTGAGCAATATCATGGTAAAGTATCGACATCTAATTCCAAGGTTAGAGGATATGTTGGATGAATCACATAGTGTAATACCCAGTAATTATCATTCAGTAATTATCACTCAGTAATTATCATTCAGTATTTGATACTCAGTAATTTCATTCATTATTGATCATTTATCACTCAGATTCAGTCATGGTATTTATCATTCAGAGTAATTGTATCGTGTATCAATCGTCATTCATCACTAATCTGATTGGAGTTTCGTGCCGTGTTTATCATCATTGTCATTTTCGTTGCAAGCTGTGCTTGAGGAGTAGCGCACGCTACATACTCCTTTTAGCGTACGCTAATTGGGTATAGGTAGCGCACGCTACCGCCGCCTTTAGCGCACGCTAAGGTTATTTGGCCGCACCCGTAAGGTACCGGATCGCAGTGAGAATATTTGTAGCGCACGCTACGAGTGGTGAGTAGCGCGCGCTAACGGTTGTAGTAGCGCACGCTATATGTATGGAGTAGCGCGCGCTAGGGACGGATCGTGTTGAGTCCGGGCTACCGGATCGCACCGATTAATTCATAGCGCACGCTATGAGTTATATTTAGCGACGCAATCAATATTATAGCGCACGCTAATCGCTGTTGTAGCGCACGCTATCGGGCCGATCGAGGTCGACAGCTCGACTCCGATCAAGGCGTCAAATATTTCGCTAGCGCACGCTAACAATGGATATTAGCGCACGCTAGTAGTATGGCCGTAGCGCACGCTACAAATAGGTACGTAGCGCGCTACCGTGTTCGGACAAAGGTACCGGACTACCCAAATTACACGTTAGCGCACGCTATGCACATGCGGCTAGCGACGCTAACCTCGGACCGAGTATAAATCGACAGCTTTAGTCTGAGTTCGTCATTTTTCCATCTCATTTCATTCCTTCGGTAGTTTTGGGCGATTTCGAGCGATTCGGAGAGTATTCTTCGAGGTGTAATCATCAATCATCATTTTCAAGCTCATCTTTCGGATTGATCATCATTTCATCATCTTCATCACATCGAATCAAAGGTATTAAACTCTTGGATCTAGAATTTCGGATTTTTGGGTTTTCCTTCCGATTTCTTCGTGTAAGCTTGGATTATCATTGGAATATGTTAGTTATGGATTATCTAACTTGGATAAACATATTCCTACGGGTTTAACGGTTATTTTCGGAATTATTCCAAGAAACCTTGGGGTTGACTTCGGTTAATTGGGGATTTTCCGATTGATGTTGTTGTAATCATGAGTTAAGGATTCCTAATGGATTATTGATATCCTTGAAAGTGTTTTGATGGTTTGAAATACTCATCTTGGAGTTGGTTTCGATTCATTCGAACTCGGATATCGTTGTGTCGATGTTTGAGTCGTTTATGATCGTTTTTGATTTGCGTAATGATCGGATTATTGGTAATTGTGTTATTCAAGGTTGTTCGAGCGACCGATATTTCATTTAGGACGTTGTTCGTGGACGGACATTCATCATCGGTATTGTGTAAGTTAATTCTTACTCGGTTAAAAGGATATTCATTCCTTTTGTCGTTGTTCATTCATAATCATAACTCATTCATCATTGTATTAATCGTATCAAAACTCGTCATTGTCAATTACTCACCCTACCATAAGGAACGACGGTTCCGATCATTTCATTGAGCTATCATTCATTTCACCATCATTCAATCTTGGTGAGTCATTATTCATTTTCATTGTCACTTTTGTCATATTGTGGCATTAGGTCATCTTGGGCGTGCAGTTGGTATGTGTAGGATTTTCATGTCGGCACATTATAGTCGTGTGTTGGTTGGTGGCCTCACATTGGATCGTGCACACGAGTCGATTGCTCGTGAGATCGACAGGTACAAGACCACGCGTGTTTGATCGTTGGTGGCTTGTGCACGGACACATTTCCATCCCGGGCGTAGTGTGGCGCCATTCCTTTGAGCCGCATCGATTAGTCGATTCATATAGCATGTTTGATTGCGTATGTTTTGTGAGAATAATTCATAATTTCGTATATATCATGATTGTGTATTTTCAACCCTTGAGGATTGTTGTTCTCGAATCGATTCGTTGGGGATGTTGTTTTTCGTGTCATGGCAAGGCTAAGGCACGGGAGAGCACGATGACGGCGAGGAGTCAGTGATACTAGTAGGGGCCCCACTGTCTACCATTTATTCACCATTTGTGTTTCCTTTATTTATTCCGCTGCAGACATTCCGTTTGAGTGCTCCTTTCATTCAGTGTTGTGTATTTTATCGTCATATAAAATACACATGTATTCTATTTTATCCTGGGTGTGTTGTATAAAACTCCTCGTCGGAGTAATTGATGTTGTAATGTGGTTCGGTACTACATTTACCTGTGTAATTCATTCATTTTCATTCGCCTGGTGGGTCCCCGTCGGGGGTCCACGGCACTGTAATATCCGCCTAGTTTGGGGTGTTACACATAGTTCGCGTGTGTTTAGTAAAATTTATTTAATGAAAGGTTATCACCAAATTCGTAAGAAAGAAAGGGATGAGTGGAAAACGGCTTTTAAAACTTAATATGGATTATATGAATGGTTGCTAATGCCTTTTGGTCTTACAAATGCAGCAAGCACGTTTATGCGTCTAATGAATCATGTTTTGCGTGCTTATATTAGAAAATTTATTGTCATATACTTTGATGATATTCTCATTTATAGCAAAAGTATAGACGATTATGTTGAACATTTAAGACTGGTTTTAATTACCTTGAGAAAGGAACAACTATATGCTAGTCTTAAGAAATGTACTTTTTTCACACGTGAGGTTATATTTCTTGGCTATGTCGTTAGTGTTGACGGCATAAAAGCTGATGAAGAAAAGGTAAGGGCCATACGAGAATGGCCTAGACCGACTAACGCGTTTGAGATAAGAAGATTTCATAGTTTGGCAGGTTTTTATCGGTGGTTTGTGAAGGACTTTAGCATCATTGCCACCCCATTAAAGGAATTGGTAAATAAGTATGTTAAGTTTAATTGGGGTAAAGATCAAGAACAAGCATCTAACACGTTGAAGGAAAGATTATGCACCACACCCATTTTAGCATTCCTAATTTTTCTAACACTTTCGAAATTGAGTGTGATGCTTCTGGAGTAGGTGTAGGATCTATTTTGATGTAGGGAAGGAGGACGATCGCTTATTTCAGTGAGAATCTTGGAGGAGCCACTCTTAACTATCCGGTGAATGATAAGGAATTATATGCTCTGGTTCAAGCACCACACACATGGCAACACTACCTATGGCCAAAGGAGTTTGTGATACACACTGATCATGAATCTTTGAAGCACTTAAAGGGACAAGATAAGCTTAACAAACGACATGATAAGTGGTTGGAGTTTATTGAGTCATTTTCCTACCTCATCATGTATAAGTAAGGTAAAGAGAACATAGTTGCCGATGCACTGTCATGAAGGTATGCTTTGTTTAATTCTCTTTCGATGAAGTTGTTAGGATTTGATCTCATAAAAGAAGAATACATGGGAGATAAATATTTTGAAAAAATTATGGTGCATGTGAACGAGGAGTTGTCTATAAGTTCTATAGTGATAGTGAGTTTCTTTTTCGGGAAAATAAACTTTGCATTCCTATATGTTAAACTCGTGAATTGTTAGTTCGTGAGGCACATAGGATTGATGGGACATTTTGGGGTTACCAAAACTTATGACAGTTTGCATGAACATTTCTATTGGCCTAAAATAAGGCATGATGTGCATAAATTTGTTAGTTCCTACATCACTTGTAGAAAAGCAAAGTCAAGAGTAATGCCCCATGGTTTGTACACAACCGGTTCCGACTGAACCTTGGATAGACATTTCTATGGATTTTGTATTAGGCTTTCCTAGGGCTGACATCTGTATGTGATTCTATTGTTGTAGTGGTTGACATGTTTAGAAAAATGACATATTTTATTGCATGTCACAAAACCGATGATGCCACACATATTGCTAACCTATTTTTTGAAGAAATTATCCGCTTACATGGTATGCCCAAAAGCATAGTGTTCGATCGGGATACTAATTTCTTAGCCATTTTTGGAAAGTCTTGTGGGCAAAACTAGGAAAAGGATTGCTTTATTCGACAACTTGTCATCGCCAAACCGATGGCCAAACTGAGGTAGTTAACCGAGCTCTTGGTCAATTGTTACGAACCGTTGTTAACCAGAATTTGAAAAATTAGAAAACGTCTTTACCATTCATTGAATTTGCTTATAATAGAACCGTACATTCTACTAATACATTTTCTCCATTTGTGTAACACCCCGAGATATTCAGGATTATTACAGCGCCGTAAATCCTTGATATAAGGATTTGCAAGGCTTAGAATTTAAAAACAACATCTATTAAATACCAATTATAGAAATAATTATTACATCACCAATCTAAAGCATACAAATCAATCCACGTCCGAATACAAATTTCAAAGACGACAAAACAACAATGTACTCGAGTACTTTATTAAAACAACATAAACATCCGACAATTTAATCCGGCCGCAACATCACTCTGCACCCTCGTCGTCATGCAGCTCTAGTGGTTGTTTTCCCGCTCTCCTAGATCATAAACATAAAACAAATGTTCACCCCCGAAGGAGTTAGCACAACGATGCTAGTACAAGTACAATAATTATACCACAATGATTTATTCAACATTCCCTGAATAATAACATTAATAATATCAACCATAATCACAACAAGTCTCTCCAATGAGAAATAGTAACAATGTACAACATATCATATCAATCTCAACATACTCGTGGTATTCCAACGATCCAGCGCACACAGCTATAGATTCCCATGATGATCCCGTCGGACCAACGCATGGTGGAAATACCTGTCTAACGATCCAGCGCACACAGCTATAGATTTCGATGATGATCCCGTCGGACCAACGCATGGTGGACAAACAATCACAACACATATGCACAATACAACAACACCATAACTGACATCAATACGAATAAATATAAATAAGGTACTTACCTTAGAAAGGTGGCAAGAAATAAACACTTCACGACTTCAACAAACTCGAAGGCCGTTCCTTCGATCAACCGTTCGCAAATCTCGAACCTTAAACAATAGGAAAATAGCAACAACTCAACTTACATAATAAAACTAACGGATACACAACTAACACACGAGCGTTGATCGTTCACAACTATGGTCAAGCACACTATCTTACGAATGGTTGGTTACACGATCAAATCATCAGACGAACACTAGTTGGATTCTACAAAATCATGCTACGTGGATGATAATGATATCGACTTTTATGATAACAAGGTAGGCTTATCATCAACCTTCCTACTCCAACTCTATTAACAACTTCCAAAGTAGTTCGGCTAAACAACGATTCATAATAAGAGTATGATCATACGAACTAACAAATTCTCGAAGGGAGATGAAACAACCATGTTCTAGGTTCAATTCGATTATCCTCGACATAATCAATCCATTCTAACCAAGAATATAACAAAGTTTATGAATCAAACACCTCTTACGAAATACGAAATAATCTTGGTGAAAATTCCTAGAATTCATCTTCTTGAACACTTCGATTCTAGATGATGATATTAACATGACATTGGTATACAACTCGACCAAAACATACCACAATCTCAGAACTACGTCCTAGGGTTCAACATACCAAGGTTCGATCACAATTCTCTTAACAATGAAGAACAATCCAAGTATAACCAAACCAATCTTCCTAAAACATGATATTCGATTACTACGACATCCTTGAAACGTAATAATCTCAGTAACATACTCAAGAAACCTAATTCAAGGGTGGGTTTAGTGTCAACATACCTTACACGACGAAACGATGAAAACGATCGGTAGAACTCGACACCGTAGGCTTGAACACCAAACTAAAATGTATCCCAACTTCATTCACCAAGTAGAAAGGCTAAGCAATGATTATAATGTGGGGGAAGGCTCTCAGGACTCTCAAAAATCGGATAAGGGATAAAAGGAAATGAGCTGAAATGAAATGGGGTGCTGCCATATTTATAAAACTTAGACATTTACGTACGTTAACCTCACAGCCTTATGTACATTATCGTCTTAACGTGCGCGTTAACGTCCGACAGTAGCTACTGCCTCATTTTCTGACCTCCTTAACGTACGTTAACCATTACCTTTTATGTACGTAATAAGCTCTGTGTAGAGTACGGTATATTAGTCCTTTAGCGTACGTTATGCCTCGTTGACTTGCTTTATCGAAAATCAATCCGGATCACGTGGAATCTTATCCTATCCGACCCCATCTCAAGCTGGCCCATACGCTGACCAATCTGATCTCTTTGACTACCTATTACGTATGCTATGCTTCGTCCATAGCGCACGCTATCTTCAGCTCATAACGTACGTTAAGCTTACCTGCTAATGTACATTATGACGTAGCTGCATGTATGAATTTGCAAACTCTTCCTAATATGATCATGACTGTTGGAATACGAATACGGGAAAAATCACACTACGATTATTGATATTACAAACTCGAATAATACAAGGTTCAAATACAGGCAAAAATATGTTCGTATTGTTTGGACCTTACGGCGGTGTTTTGAGACAGGCAGATAGCGTACGCTAGACCTAAGCTAACGCACGCTATTCCTATTGAGTAGCGCACGCTAGCGTTGGGTATTAGCGCACGCTAGCGGCATTGAGATATTTCTACTTTCTGGACTAACAGGTAACGCACGCTAGGCCTTAGCCAGCGCATGCTATAGGTGTTGCGTAGCGCGCGCTAGTGCCCAGTCGTAGAGCACGCTAGCGGAGTTAGGCAGTGAACTGGAATTTTTGCAAGCTACCAGTTAGCGCACGCTAAGGTGTCGTAGCGCGCACTAACGTCTCAGGACTGGAGCTACTGGACTACCGGGTGACCCCGTTAGCGTACGCTAACCCTTAATTTTAGCGCACGCTAACCTGGCGCAGTATATAAGGGGCAGTCAACCCCTGCTCTCGTCATTTTGCAACCTTTTCATTCATTTCCAACGGGAGAGCACGGGAGAGGGTGATTTGGGGTGAATTGAGGCGGTCCTTCTTCAACTATCATCATCATCTTCGGTTGAATAACAAAGATTACACAACATCGAATCCGTTTCTATCTTCCAAATCAAGGTGAATTCCTTAGAACCCTAGTTTTTGGAATTTTTGGGGATTTTCTTAGATTTGCCCGATTTATCCATTTTGAAGCTTGAGATTTTTGAGATTATGATGTATCTACCCCATACCCATGTTTCCCCTATGATTATATGGATTATTTTGTACATTGTTCGGACTTTAGAGGGTTTGGGTGATTTTCAAACCTCTAGATGATTATCCTTGTAGTTCATGAATCATAGGTGGGTTTTGGGAGTTTCTTCATGTGATTTGAGTATAGATTATTGATTACTATATTACTTACGAATCGTTTAGGTGCCGGAAGTGCGTTCTTGGACCTACCGAACTTATACTCTTTTTCTTCCGTTTCTCGATGTCTCGAAGGCAAGTATATGTTTATGATTGTACGTTCTCGAGTTTGAAAGAAGATATATGAATTGTATGATGGTATATAATCACTCTGGGACGGACCGACGGGTCCTCTGAGGGTTCCGTAGCCTCTGGTGCGGTTCCGCGGTTAATCATGTATGTATTGAATGTGATGCTATGAGATTTAGTTATTCCGGAATACTAGTCTTGAGTTGTTGAGATGATGATTACATCTACTTTATTGTCGAGAAGTATTGTGTTTCATATTCAATATACTTGTACTAGCTATTCAACGGATAACCCCTTTACCGGGGAACTACCTTTCATGTATTTCAGGATCCAGGAGAGCGGATAGGCACGTACCGCGTCAGCATGAAGATGATGGGAAAGTGTGATGCTGTGTCTTGTCAATGGTTGTGTTTTGTATTTCCTCCATTTAGTGTCGTTGTACTGGAATGGTTTTTGAGTACTCGAGTACTGTTTTCGATTTCCTTGATGTTTCGTCCTGTGTTGCTATGGTATTGATTTGTGATGTGTTGTATTCGGATTTACCGGATATGGTTTTGAATACCATTTTTATTGTATTCCAGTTAATTGTAGTTGGACCTTATCGGTCAAAGTTCATAGTTCCGCGTATGAATAGCCTTGTGGGTCCCACGACGGAACTCACGGAGCTGTAATATACCCTGAATAACTTGGGGGTGTTACAGAATATGGTATCAGAGCTTAGGTTTATGGATACCTAAGCTGTCGGTCTTTTGGGTCGATTGGGTCATCGTTTGTCTACAGTGTCACTACTTTGCCATCATCAAAGTGCCACCGGTACTTGTAAAACCTCTTACTCTCCTAGTGTTTCCTTAATCACTTTGCTTCTGATTTGGTATTTTTGGCAATCGGTCACATCGATGACGTGCGATTTGAATTGTACTTACGTGCTTTGTGTATCCTTTAGAATGTCTGCTGATAGGGACAGAGGCGACACGGACGTGGTGCGACCGCTTCTCTCAGTTCCGTTACGGGGTCGACCACCCCTAGTTTATCTAACTCATTGCATCCTGATGCCGAGGGTCAACACGACCAGTCGACCAGCCAAGGGAATAACGCAGATATTGGAGTTACGAATGTCCTTCAACAATTGGCTAACCAGATGACTATCCTGGCCCAAGCTATTCAGCCGAATAATCCAAACCCAACATCGGATGCCTTGCTTCAGAATGTGATCCGTATACGCCCTCCGCAGTTCAGCGGTGCTACAGACCCGATGGGTTGAGAGAATTGGTTAGCAGAGTCAGAGAAAGTATTTGAAGCGGTTGATTATCCGGAAGTGAGGAAGGTACCGATTGCTCAGTACTTCCTTACCAAGGAAGCCGCGACTTAGTGGAAAGTTATCAAGCCACCGGATCATGCTACTTCATGGGAAGATTTTAAAGAGTTACTGGAGGCTGAGTTTTGTCCTTGGCCACTGCAAGAAGGTAGAATCCGAGCCTTTTTCGAGGCTAAGCAGCAGAACATTCCAGTTTCGCAGGAAATAATGGAGTACAACCAACAGCTGATCCACGTGAAGAATCAAGTTCGGGATGAGCGTGACAAGATCCGTTACTTTGATATGTGGATGAATATGGATTTACAGCGTTATATGGCCGGGTTTTCTTGTAATACCTTAAAGGAATACCAAGATAGGACTTTGGCATATGACATGTTAAGTCCCAACAATGATACCACAGAAGAACCGAAGAAGCAGAAGATCGCTGGTAACTTTTCTGGCTCTAAAGGTGGCAACTTCCAGAGACTTCAGGCAACTAACCATTCTGTCGGGCAGTCCTCACGTTCTGTTAGAGGGAAGAAGAGTTTTCATTCTGCTCCGGGCACTTCAACTCGGCTGGTAACTTGTTTTAATTGTGGTTGTCCAGGCCACGTTAATCTGGAGTGCAACTTCCCACCTCTGAAGTGTCACACTTGTGGACAGATGGGACACAGGGCAGCTTATTGCCCCGAACAAGATCAGACTTTGGACACTCGGGCGTCTGCCCCAATGCCAATAGATCAGAGTATGAATCAGCGGCAACCAGTTAGCCAGTCATAGCAGATTTATGGTAGAGGCCGGGGATGGAGTCAGAACGCTAGAGGGGGAGATTCTAGCGTCGGTTCGATACACCCACGAGTCTATGAGATGCGTCGAGCAGATGAACCCGATGCGGCGGTGGCCTCAGGTACCATTCATATCCTATCTCATCTAGTTCGTGTACTTTTTGATTCGGGTACTACACATTCTTTCATCTCCTTGGAGTGTGTACACCGTTTGAATATAACTTGTATGACTGCTTGCGATCCTTTCATTGTGAAACTACCTAGCGGGGATAGAATCATGGGGAATCGGGAAATTAGAGATTTTCCAGTGAATATAGCCGGTATGGATTGGTTGTCGAATTTGATTGTGGCTGATATGGAGGGCGAGGATGTGATCCTCGGCGAGGATTTGCTTGACAGTCACCAAGCGATTATGAAATACCACACTAAGGTTATCACTATGATGACTAAAGACGGTTCCGAGTACTCGTTTATGGGACGTAAATCGGGCCAACCTAAGTTGCTTATCAGCACCATGAAGGCCGTAAAACTTTTGAATAAAGGTTGCACGGGCTATTGGTGTTATGCTTTGAAGACGGGAGGGAACGAAGCCGATTTCTCTTTGATTCCAGTTGTTAAGAGTCGTTTTTCCCGACGACCTCCCTGGATTACTGCCGGATCGAGAGACAGAATTTTCTGTGGACTTAGAGCCTGACGCGGCTCTGATTTCTAAGGTGCCGTATCGAATGGAACCTTCCGAGATGCAAGAATTAAAGAGTCAGCTGGGAGAACTATTGGAGAAAGGGTACATCAGACCGAGCGCTTTGCCTTGGGGTGCGCCTGTTCTTTTCGTGAAGAAGAAGGATGGTTCACTACGTTTATGTATTGATTACCGTGAACTAAACAAAGTGACCATCAAGAACAAGTATCATTTGCCTCGTATAGATGATTTATTTGATCAGTTGCAGGGAGCCTAAGTATTCTCAAAAATTGATTTGAGATCAGGATACTATCAGCTCTGGGTGAAAGAGTCTGACGTTTCGAAGACTGTGTTTCGGACGAGGTACGGACATTATAAATTTGTGGTCATGCCTTTTGGATTAACTAATGCACCGAAAGTATTCATGCAACTAACGAACAAGATATTCATCGAATACCTGGACAGATGTGTGGTCGTCTTTATTGACGACATCTTGATTTTTTCTCGGGGTAAGGAGGAATATGCCCGGAACTTGCATTTGATACTAGATGTTTTGAGAGCCGAGCACCTCTATGCAAAATTTTCGAAGTGTGAGTTATGGTTGGAAGAAGTTATGTTTCTCGGCCATGTGATTTCGGCTGAAGGGGTTCGTGTAGACCCGCAGAAGATTGAGGCAGTGCTAGATTGGGCACCGCCTAAAAATGTTAAAGAATTTCGTAGCTTTTTGGGTCTTGCTGGGTATTACCGTTGGTTTGTCGAGGGGTTCTCGAAACTCGCTTGTCCGCTTGCGAAATTACTCCAGAAGACAGAAAAGTTTGTTTGGATAGCTGAGAGACAGCAGAGCTTTGATGAGCTGAAGAGACGTTTGACCTCAGAGCCGATTTTAGCTTTACCACAGAGCAGTGAAGGATTTGCAGTTTATAGCGACGCTTCGGGACAAGGGCTTGGATATGTGCTTATGCAACATGATAGGACGATAGCTTTTGCATCCCGACAGTTGAAGCCGTATGAGATGAACTATCCTACTCACGAGTTGGAGTTGGCCGCAATTGTCTTCGCACTTAAGATTTGGCGGAAATATTTGTATGGCTCTCCGTGTCGGATTTATACTGACCACAAGAGTTTGAAGTATATTTTCAGTCAGAAAGATCTGAATATGAGGCAGAGACATTGGTTGAAATTGATCAAGGATTACAATTTGGAAATTCTTTACCATCCGGGAAAGGCTAATGTCATCGCTGATGCTTTGAGCCGCAAATCGGCATTGCTTCATATGCTCGAGGTTCTTACATCTCAGATGAAGATTCGTCAGGATTTAATCGAGCAAGGAATAGAAGTTTGACTTCAAAGAGTGCAAGGACAATTATGCACTATTGAAATTACTTTGTCCTTGGTTGACGACATCAAAGGGAACCAGTGGAGTGACCCGATGATCTCTCAACTGAAGGAAGATGTAATTAAAAGAAAAGCCCCTGGTTTTATGGTCCATGAGGATAGTATTCTGTGATTTCAGGTCAGGATTTATATTCCGAATTATCTAGAGTTGAGGCAGAGAATTCTCCGAGAAGTCCATGCTACGCCTTACTCTATCCACCCCGGAACGAGTAAGATGTACAAGGACTTGAAGCAAAATTTTTGGTGGAATAATGTGAAGAAAGATGTCACAGAGTTTGTATTACGATGCTTGACGTGTCAACAATTCAAGATTGAACATCAACGACCGGCGGGGTTGTTGAAGCCACTTCCCATTCCCGAGTGGAAGTGGGAAGATATCTCTATGGATTTTATCACGGGGATGCCGAGAACTAGAGCCGGGATGAATATGATTTGGGTAATCGTCGACCAGTTGACCAAGTCTGCACACTTCCTGGGTATTAAGGATACTCGGGGACCGGAGAAATTGGCTCGAACTTTTATAGCCGAGATTGTGAGATTGCATGGTGCCCCTAAGACTATTGTTTCCGATCGAGATGGTCGTTTCATATCGCATTTTTTGCAAGTCGTTCATCAGGCCTTGGGAACTGAGTTGAGATTGAGCACGTCTTTTCATCCCCAGTCATATGGTTAGACGGAGCGGACGATTCAGATGTTGGAAGATATGTTGTGGGCCTGTGCCCTAGACTGGAGTATGTATTGGGAACTTCATTTGCCGTAAATCGAGTTGACCTACAATAATAGTTGGCATGCGTCGATCAAGATGGCACCTTTCGAGGCACTTTATGGAAGGTAGTGTCGATCGCCATTATGTTGGGACGAGGCTTCGAAGTTAGTCGGAACGGAACCGGATATGTTGATGGAGACTAAGGAGAAGATTTCCATTATCAGGGACCGGTTGTTGATTGCCCAGAGCCATCAGAAATCTTATGCAGATACTCGTCGTCGACCTTTGGAATTCAAAGTAGGAGACCATGTTTTACTCAAGGTGTCGCCGACCAGAGGAGTTTTCCGCTTTGGGAAAAAGGGGAAACTTAGTCCGCGGTATGTCGGACCGTTTGAAATTTTGGACAGGGTTGGAGATTTAGCTTATCGCTTGGCGTTGCCCCCAGCTTTGAGTCATGTCCATAGCATTTTTCATGTTTCTCAGTTGAGAAAGTACATGCCGGATCCAAGTCATGTTATCGACTATAGTGAGATTGACGTAGCCGAGGATGTTACCTTTCCGGAGAGGCCAATGAAGATCCTTGAATGTCATGAGAGGCAACTTTGGCACAAAACCATCCCGTTGGTTAAAGTGCAATGGTCGAGACATGGAGTCGAGGAGGCGACTTGGGAGACGGAAGAGAAGATGCAATCGGAATACCCCGAACATTTTATTTCTTAAGTTTCGGGACGAAACTTCTTTTTAGAGGGGGAGAATGTAATACCCGTACTTTTTATTTAATCGATCTTGGAAAATACTGTCGCTCGTTGAAACTGGTCAGACAAATTATCAATTCGTGGCAACAGGTACTTTTTCTTGATCGTCATCTTGTTCAGCTCCCGATAGTCAATACACAATCAAAGCAATCCATCTTTCTTTCGGACAAAAAGGACTGGTGCACCCCAGGGCGAAACACTTGGCTGAATATAGCCTTTGTCCAGTAACTCTTCCATTTGCTTCTTCAATTCATACATTTCGGTATGTGCCATACGATACGACGTCTTAGAAATTGGTGTAGCTCTTGGTTCTAGCTAGATGGTTAACTCTACATCTCGTCGTGGAGGTAGTCCAGGTGATTCGTCAGGGAACACGTCCAAAAATTCACTCACAACAGGAATGGATGAAAGCTCTACTTTTCCGTCTTCTTTCTGCATTGCGTAACACCAGTATCCAGTACATCCATGTTTTAGCAGTTTGACGGCGTTCATAGCTTTGATTACTTTCCCTGAGCTTCATGGTCTCCATCCCTCTAATTATAATTCGGAACCATATTCGGCTATCATCGAGATATTCCTCTTTCGGTAGTTCACAATAGCTCCATACCGATTAAGCCAATCGTCTCCGAGAATCAGATCATCTCTTTGTATCTCTAACACAATTAGATTTGAGGGCCACTCCTTGCCTCCAATTAATACAGGAAAATTTCTAGTTTCTAAGTTCCCCACAATTCTCTCCCCACTTTGTAAACCCACAACATAAGGCTCACATTTATGAAAAGAAGAAATGTTCAAACGATTAACACAAGATAACGATATAAATGAATGTGTAGCCCCTGTATCGAACAAAACACTAACTGGTTGTGAAAGGATCTGAACGGTACCTGATGCAACAGCGGCATCCTGATCGTCTGCCCTCCTCATCTCACAAAGGCGCGGGGGAATGGATCCAGCACTCGATGCTCCCTTTCGGTCGAACTGTCCTCTACCTCGTCCTCGACCAAAACTCTGGGGTAGTTGGAAACTCTGCTGCGTCTGTGGAACACTTGCTTCCTTCTGAGCCGTCTGCGAAGTACGAGCTCCAATTAACTTAATGGCATCCCTGCAGAACATCGCACGATGCCCATCCTATCCGCAATCATAACATGTCACTGGAGAACGGAAACAATCACGCCAAAGGTGTCCTGGGCGACCCTAATTAAAACAGTTCTTGACCACATATGTTGATGTTGATACTGATTTGAAGTTCTTTGGATGGGTGCGGGGGCCTCTTAAGTGAATGAAAGGATGATTGGCCTTTGCGGGGCCCACTACTCTTGTGCTCTGTGAAACTACAAGAGACTTTCTTTCATTTCATATTCCAGGGCTTTGTCTTGGTACTGGCAGAGAGTGGTGCATTCAAAACTTGACATCTACCTCTGTATTTCCAACTTCATTCTTATATCAAAGTGAATCATCATTTATGCGTCGGTTCTAACCAGGTGTCGAATAAACGCCAGCTGTTGATTAAATCTCTTAATCGCCTGAGCCACCGGCACATCCGAAGGTTGCGCGGAGAAAAATTCTCGAACCTTGGGTTCTTTCACCGGACGAGGGCAGTACTGAGCTTCCATCATAAGTTTGAACTCTTTCCAACCGGCATCATGATCAATAGGTCGGATGGCTTCCCACCATTCAGACGCTTCTCCTGTTAGAAAATACTAGGCAATGGGGGCTCTCCGATCATCTGGACAGTTAATCCCGGCAAATACTTTCTCCAGTTCTCTCAACCAGTGATCCCATGTCAGCATCTCAGAAAATCCATCGAATTTTGGCGGGTGCATCTTCGCCACCTTTTGTAGCCATCTGTCTCCTCAATTTCCCAAGTCTGGGATGCCTTGTTTTCTTTCCACTGGCTGCAATCCTACCGCCACTTGCATCCTGTCCACAACTTGAACAAATTGAGTCATCTGGTTGACCACCTGACAAAGGCTGTCGGGAACGGCTGGATTGGCATTTGTCTCCACTGTCTGTTCTCGTTCATTATTAACGGACTCTTGTTGTTCGCCAGAATTGGAGTTAGCCTGATTTGACAGCGAATCAGGAACAGAAGGTGAAGCGTCTCTCTCAGCATTCCTACGTCCGCATCCACGACCGAGACCACGTCCACATCCTCCCCTCAACATACTATAAGCATAAACACTCAACATACAGGGAATAATATTGTCCTAACGTTCAAGTATAAAAAGGTATAATTAGGAAACTTACAACCACCGCTCGCACGAAGACTTAGGCAGTACAGTGATGTTATGCGCGGCCGGTTACCTCGAAGACATATATGACCCCTATTTTAATCCAATGACCAAGATATCCATAATCTTAGCTCCGATAACATATTCAATAACACCCCGAGATATTCAGGATTATTACAGCATCGTAAATCCTTGATATAAGGATTTACAAGGCTAAGAATTTAAAAACAAAATCTCTTAAATACCAATCTAGAAATAATTATTACATCACCAATCTAAAACATACAAATCAGTCCACATCCGAACACAAACTTCAAAGACGACAAAACAACAACGTACTCGAGTACTTTATTAAAACAACACAAACATCCGACAATTTAATCCGGCCGCAACATCACTCTGCATCCTCGTTGTCATGCAGATCTAGTGGTTGTTTTTCCACTCTCCTGGATCCTGAACATAAAACAAATGTACACCCCCGAAGGGGTTAGCGCAACGATGCTAGTACAAGTACGATAATTATACCACAATGATTTATTCAACAATCCCTGAATAATAATGTTAATAATATCAACAATAATCACAACAAGTCTCTCCAACGAGAAACAGTAACAATGTACAACATATCATATCAATCTCAACATACTCATGGTATTCCAACGATCCAGCGCACACAGCTATAGATTCCCATGATGATCCCATCAGACCAACGCTTGGTGGAAATACCTATCCAACGATCCAGCGAACACAGCTATAGATTCTCATGATGATCCCGTCAGACCAACGCATGGTGGAAAAACAATCACAACACATATGCATAATACAACAACACCATAATCGACGTCAATATGAATAAATATAAATAAGGTACTTGTCTTAGAAAGGTGGCAAGAAATAAACACTTCACGACTTCAACAAACTTGAAGGTCATTCCTTCGATCTACCATTTGCAAATCTCGAACCTTAAACCATAGAAAAATAGCGACAACTCAACTTACGTAATAAAACTAACGGATACACAACTTACACACGAGCGTTGATCATTCACAACTATGGTCAAGCACACTATCTTACGAATGGTTTGTTACACGATCAAATCATCAGACGAACACTAGTTGTATTCTACAAAATCATGCTTCGTGGATGATAATGATATCGACTTCTACGATAACAAGGGTAAGCATATCATCAACCTTCCTACTCCAACTCTATTAAAAACTTCCAAAGTAGTTCGGCTAAACAACGATTCATAACAAGAGTATGATATTATGAATACTAACAAATTCTCGAAGGGAGATGAAACAACCGTGTTCTAGGTACAATTCGATTATCCTTAACATAATAAATCCATTCTAACCAAGAATATAATGAAGTTTATCAATTCAAACACCTCTTACGAACTACGAAATAATCTTGGTGGAAACTCCTAGAATTCATCTTCTTGAACACTTCGATTCTAGGTGATGATATTAACATGACATTGGTATACAACTCGACCAAAACATACCACAATCTCAGAACTACGTCCTAGGATTCAACATACCAAGGTTCGATCACAATTCTCTTAACAACGAAGAACAATCCAAGTATAACAAAACCAATCTTCCTAAAACATGATATTCGATTACTACGACATCCTTGAAACGTAATAATCTCAGTAACATACTCAAGAAACCGAATTCAATGTTGGGTTTAGTGTCAACATACCTTACACGACGAAACGATGAAAATGATTTGTAGAAATCGACATCGTAGGCTTGAACACCAAACTAAGATGTTTCCCAACTTCAATCACCAAGTAGAAAGTCTAAGTAATGATTTTAATGTGGGGGAAGGCTCACAAGACTCTCAGAAATCGGATAAGGGAAGAAAAGAAACAAGCTGAAATTAAATGGGGTGCTGCCATATTTATAAAACTTAGACCTTTACGTACGTTAACCTCACAACCTTACGTACGTTATCGTCTTAACGTACGCTATCTGAAATCTTTAGCATACGTTAATGTCCGACAGTAGCTACTGCCTCATTTTCTGACCTCCTTAACGTACGTTAACCATTACTTTTTACATACATAATAAGCTCTGTGTAGCGTACGCTATCTTAGTCCTTTAGCGTATGTTATGCCTCGTTGACTTGTTTTATCGAAAAGTTGTCCGGATCACGCGAAATCTTATCTTATCCAACCCCATCTCAAACAGGCCAATACGCCGACCAATCTGATCTTTTTGACTGCCTGTTACGTACGCTATGCTTCGTCCATAGCGTACGCTATCTTCAGCTCATAACATCCGTTAAGCTTACCTGCTAACGTATGTTATGACGTAGCTGCATGCATGAATTTTCAAACTCTTCCTAATATGATCATGACTGTTGGAATACGAATACGGGAAAAATCACACTTCGATTATTGATATTACAAAGTTGAATAATACAAGGTTCAAATACAAACGAAAATACTCAACAATTATCCGGATATTACATGCTCTCCCTTTAAAAAGGAGTTTGGTCCCGAACCTTAAGACGAAAATAATTCTGGGTATCTCTACTTCATAATATTCTCCGACTCCCAAGTGGCTTCTTCAACTCCGTGTCATGACCATTGAACCTTAACCAAGGTGATTGGTTTATTTCTCAATGTTTAACTCGACTCTCGAGTATCGTGATTAGTTTCTCTTCAAACGTGCTGTACTCAGAGACTTCGATCTCGCCGAAATCAATGACATGACTGGATCTGGTATGTATTTCCGTAATTGTGACTCATGAAACACATTATGGACATGACTCAACGATGGCGGCAAGGACAACCTTTACGCCAATTCTCCAACTCTTTCAAGAATCTCGAATGGTCCGATATATCTCGGACTCGGCTTTCCTTTTCTCCCAAAACAAAAAATCCCCCAAGTAGGAGAAACCTTTAAAAACACGTGGTCCCTGATTCCAAATTCCAACGGGCGACGGCGCATGTATGCATAAGATTTCTGTCGACTCTGGGCAGTCAACAGTCTTTCACGAATCAACGCTACCTTCTCTTGAGTATGTACTATCAACTCCGGTTCCGTCCCGATCAAGTCTGATGAATCATCCCAAGACAGGGGTGATCTACATCTCCACCCGTATAACGCTTCAAAAGGTGCCATCTTAATGGAAGTATGCCAACTATTATTGTAAGTGAAATCAACGGTAGACGAACTTCCCACTCAGTCGACCAATCTAGGGCACAAGCTCTCAGCATGTCTTCTACTGTTTGAATAGTCCTCTCGGACTGTCCATCAGTCTGAGGATGATAAGATGTGCTAAAGTTCAACTCGGTTCCCAAGGCTCTATGAACCTCTTTCTAAAAATGTGACACGAAGCGACCATCTCGGTCAGAAATAATGGTCTTCGGTGGACCATGCAATTGGACTATCTCCGCAATAAATACTCGTGCAAACCTTTCTGGTCCCCAAGTATCCTTAATGCTCAGAAAATGAGCCGACTTGGTTAGGCGGTCAACTATCACCCAAATCATGTTCATCCCTGTTCTGGTCTTCGGTATATTAGTGATAAAGTCCATCGATATATCTTCCCACTTCCATCCAGGAATCGGAAGTGGCTTCAACATTCCGGCGGGTCGTTGAAGTTCGATATTAACCTGCTGACAAGTTAAACACTTCGAGACATATTCCGCCACATCTTTCTTCATGTTGCCCCACCAAAAATTCTGTTTCAGATCCTTATACATCTTACTGGTGCCCGGGTGAATAGAATAGGGCGTATTGTGAGCTTCCTTCATGATTCTCTGCTTCAAAATATCAACATCGGGAACACAAAGTCGACTCTGGAATCTCAAAACTCCATCATCATGAATCACAAATTCTGGGGCCTTACCCTTGCTCACTTCATCACATAACTGAATCATCAGAGGGTCATTTAATTGCTTTGATCTATTTCTTCGATTAACGACGAAGTTAATTCCATCACACAGAGTTTCTCCTGGACTCCTTGCAACCATACTTCAATTCCCTCACGAATCAACTCTCGTTGAATGCTGGACTGGGAGGTGAGAGTCTCCAGCATTCGAATAGAAACAGGTTTGCGGCTTAGTGCATCGGCCACTACGTTCGCTTTGCCTGGGTGATAAAGAATTTCTACGTCATAGTCTTTAATCAATTCCAGCCATCTCCTATGCCGCATGTTTAACTCTTTCTGAATGAAGATCTATTTGAGGCTCTCATGATCCGTGAACATCTGACAGTGAGTCCCGTATAAATAATGTCTCCATATCTTCAAGGCAAAACCACAGCTACTAGTTCCAAATCGTGCATTGGATAATTTACTTCATATGGCTTCAATTGTCGTGAAGCGTAGGCGATCACCTTCTCATTCTGCATCAGTACACACCCGAGACCTTGATTTGAAGCGTCACTGTAAACTATGAACCCTTCAGTTCCTTGTGGTAGTGCTAAAATTAGTGCCGTTGTCAATATCTTTTTCAATTCATCAAAACTGGTCTGACACATATCGCCCCATTCAAACTTTTGGGTTTTCTGCAGTAATCGAGTAAGTGGTCGGGTAATTTTAGAAAACTGTTCCACGAATCGACGATAATACTTGATAAGTCCTAAGAAACTTCTGATTTCCCTCACGTTCTTAGGAGACTTTTAATCCAAAATTGCCTCGACTTTCTGGGGATCTACTCAGACTCCTTCCGCTGATACCACGTGACCGAGGAACATCACTTACTTTAACCAAAATTCACACTTAGAAAATTTTGCATACAATTGATCGCTTCTCAAGAGTTCTAAAACGATTCGTAAGTGCTGCGCATGCTCTTCCGAACTCTTGGAATAAACCAGAATATCATCAATAACCACAACTATGAATTTGTCCAAATACTATATGAACACTCGATGCATTAATTGCATAAACATAGCAGGCGCATTAGTGAGACCAAACGGCATCACCACAAACTCATAATGTCCGTAGCAAGTTCTGAATGCTGACCTCGGAACATTGGATTCCTTAATCCTCAACTGATGATATCTCGATCTCAAATCGATCTTGGAAAATACTGTCGCTTCTTGCAACTGGTCAGACAAATCATCAATCCGTGGCAATGGGTACTTGTTCTTGATCATCATCTTGTTCAGCTCCCGATAGTCAATACACAATCGAAGCGATCCATATTTCTTTCAGACAAAAAGAACTGGTGCACCCCTGGGTGAAACACTTGGCTGAATATAGCCTTTGTCCAGTAACTCTTCCAGTTGCTTCTTCAATTCATACATTTCGGTAGGTGCCTGATACGACGCCTTAGAAATTGGTGTACCTCCTGGTTCTAGCTCGATGGTAAACTTACATTTCATCATGGAGGTAGTCCAGGTAATTCGTCAGGGAACACGTCCGGAAATTCACTCACAACAGGAATGGATGAAAGCTCTACTTTTCCGTCTTCTTTCTTCATTGCGTAACACCAATATCCAGTACTGCCCTGTTTTAGCAGTTTCACGGCTTTCATAACTTTGATCACTTTCCCTGAGCTTTCTGGTCTCCATCCCTCGAATAATAATTGAGAAACATCTTCGACTATCATCGAGATATTCCTCTTTCGGTAGTTCACTATAGCTCTATATCGATTAAGCCAATCATCTTCGAGGAGAGTTGAGACACAGGGTCATGACGATGGCGACGAGGCATTCAAGCGATACTAGTCCGAGTTGTTCATGTTGGTCAGTCAGTTGGAGTGTTCTCCAGTTTGTCAGTCATTGTCATTATGTATCCTCCGACCAGATGCTCGTGGATGTTGTTGTATTTTTATTTTGGCCATGTAGGCCCATCATTGTAACAAGAAATGTTCAAAGGATTAACACAAGACAATGATATAAATGAATGTGTAGTGTTGGGATTCGGTGCCTAAAGCGAAGGCCCAGCAGAAGCGGTAAAACGAAAATTAATTCGATCCGAATCCCTACGATGATCGATCGAGCTACGTATATACGAATATAAAAAACGAATTCACAAGAGATATAGAAACTCACCCTTGTAGTCCGTTGATTAGATGGATAACCTTCTATTGAGCTATTCCCCAACTCTTGAACGATCCAACGCCGAAAGCACCGCGTCTCTACTTGCCACGCGCCGGAGAAACAACCAAAATGACGATCACCTTGCTATCCTCCGAGGATACGGCTAGAGCTAAGTGATGAAGCTATATATGTAAATATTACTACACTCTAAGTGTTTTAATCTTACTCTCTCTATATGATTTTCTCTCAATTTTTCTCCAAGAAAAATGAAGAATAAATGAATGAAGAAGAAGAATATAATTGAGAAAATGGTTTTTCTCTCTCTCTCTCAATCTCACTCACGTAGGAATCATATATTGGTCAAGAGATATGAAGTCTCCCTCCTTATATTCTTATTCCACCCTCATGTGAACAACTCATGTCACATGAGATCAAACCCCACAAAGTCATCTTTTTCATATAAAATGAAAACAACAAGACAAGAGGAAAGTGGGTGGAAATTAGGGGATGAGTTCGGTTCGTTTCGGACTCCCGATGAGTCCAAACAGATAAACTACGATTCCGTTCCGATGTATTTGTATCGATTAATTAATCCAATTAATTAAACATATCAAATACAAAATAACATAATTAATTTCTCAAAGAAATAATTATATTCATGAATTAAATTAATCACCCAGTGATATATTTAATCCATTAAGCCGTAAATCAATTTATCCGATAAATCGATCTAAACATTCAATGTCCCAAATTAGATATCCAATATCTAATATTCATAATGAGAGAATTAGCTTAATTCATTCCGTCGTCAATCCTAATGCGCGACTCGGTAGGTCCGTCTCAGTCAGCAATGGGAGGAACCAAAGAGTAGTAGCACCACCTAGCCAGCCTCGCGGCCTACACTGTACCCCAACTAAGAACGAATGATTGGGATCATTCAAGAACCATTCTGTCGTGAATACCAGTATACGTATAAACCCTTCTTTCAAATGTCCCGATCAAGTTATAGGGTCACGATCAGTCAAACCCTATATATACTTGACACTATGCATGCGTTAATGCAAATCGAGATCATCGAGCTCTCGTGTATCTAATACAGCTAGCTCCAATGCTTTGGCCAAAGACTTATGATCTCGATGAGTTCGGTTCGTTTCGGACTCCCGATGAGTCCAAACAGATAAACTACGATTCCGTTCCGATGTATTTGTATCGATTAATTAATCCAATTAATTAAACATATCAAATACAAAATAACATAATTAATTTCTCAAAGAAATAATTATATTCATGAATTAAATTAATCATCCAGTGATATATTTAATCCATTAAGCCGTAAATCAATTTATCCAATAAATCGATCTAAACATTCAATGTCCCAAATTAGATATCCAATATCTAATATTCATAATGAGAGAATTAGCTTAATTCATTCCGTCGTCAATCCTAATGCGCGACTCGGTAGGTCCGTCTCAGTCAGCAATGGGAGGAACCAAAGAGTAGTAGCACCACCTAGCCAGCCTGGCGGCCTACACTGTACCCCAACTAAGAACGAATGATTGGGATCATTCAAGAACCATTCTGTCGTGAATACCAGTATACGTATAAACCCTTCTTTCAAATGTCCCGATCAAGTTATAGGGTCACGATCAGTCAAACCCTATATATACTTGACACTATGCATGCGTTAATGCAAATCGAGATCATCGAGCTCTCGTGTATCTAATACAGCTAGCTCCAATGCTTTGGCCAAAGACTTATGATCTCATCTGCCAATAACCGCATAGGACATATAACCCGTTCACTAACAGGAGAAAGAATTATATCTTGGTATTAAGTAGGACCTGCTACTTGCCCGTCAAGATGCACGTCGAGGTTGACCCCCGCCTTCTGGTTTACAGGGTCGAACTACTCTAATGAAAATCTTGATGTCACAAGCACATCCCTACTAAATCCTCAAGTCGAAGGTTCACGAATACCTATCACAACCTTTCGATTCCATCATTGACTGTCCCGGAGTGAAATCCGTGTGACGAATCGAGGGTGAGCCGGTTCGAGTATACTAATCTAATTAGCATACCTATAACGTGTGCTCCCACTAACCATTAGTGTTCGACATGCACTCTGCATGTCAAAGAATACGTCATACAAGTCTTCACATAACTTAACGCCCAGTCAAGTTTCATCGACTTGCGAACGATTAAGTATTTGAGCTATAAACCTTTCCAGTGCCGACCCCCTTATCTAATAAGGAGTGGAACGTTTTGCTCTCAAATACACGGACTAGTTTCTATATGTTTATTTACGAGTTAGGAATGCCAGTAACTACCCGTAAATAAAGAAACATTCATTTGCTTTATATAAATGGTTTACATAATTACAAGTACAATGCCCTCACTCAACAACCTCTGAGTGGCATTCGAGGGCATAGTCCTAACAATCTCCCACTTGCACTCAATGCCACACACTCTGATATCTAATACCCATGTTCTCCAGATGACGCTCCAAGCTAGTCTGAGAAAGTGGCTTGGTCAGTGGATCGGCGACGTTGTCGGCCGAGTCTACTCTGTGCAGCACAATGTATCCCTTGCGAACAAATTCTCTTACGAGATGATACTTCCTCTCAATATGTTTGGTGCTGTTGTGAAACCTCGGCTCCTTGGCCTGCGCTACAGCTCCGTCATTGTCGCAGTACAGCGGAACAGGCACCTCAGCACATGGTATCATTTGAAGTTCTCCCAGAAACTTCTTAATCCAGAACCCTTCCTTGGAAGCCTCCGAGGCTGCTTGATACTCATCCTGACAGGTGGAATCGGATCGCGCTTGCTTGGCACTACGCCAAGATACTGCTCCTCCATTAAGAGTAAATATATAGCCAGAAGTGGACATCGAGTCGTCCTTCAGTCCTTGGAAGTCCGAATCAGTGAATCCCACCACATCTAATTCTCCACCGCCATACATAAGAACCATATCTCTAGTTCTTCTCAAGTACTTGAGAACGTTTTTACAAAGCACCCAATGTTCCCTACCTGGGTTTGCCTGAAACCTACTCACCACGCTTACAGCATGCGCGATGTCAGGTCTTGTACACAACATAGCATACATAAGGCTATCCACGGCCGAAGCATATGGTATATTACTCATTTCCTTGCGTTGTTCCTCACTTTGAGGAAACATCTTCAAGGTGAGTTTTATTCCATGTTGCATCGGTAGGAACCCTCTTTTAGAATCATCCATCTTAAATCGCTTTAAGATCTTATCTATATAGAGGGCTTGGAAAAGGCCTATTGTTCTCTTCTCTCTATCCCGGTAGAGCCAAATACCAAGAATATAGGTTGCTTCTCCCAAGTCTTTCATGGAGAAATTACTCGAAAGCCAAGCTTTCGCAGAACTGAGCATTCCCACATCATTTCCTATTAGTAGAATGTCATCTACATATAGTACTAAGAATGCGATCTTGCTCCCACTAACCCTCTTGTATACACAAGGTTCCTCTTCATTTTGCACGAAATCAAACTCTTTGATTGCCTCGTCAAAACGAAGGTTCCAACTACGCGACGCTTGCTTCAGTCCATAAATGGAACGCTGAAGCTTGCACATTTTCTGAATATCGACTTCGGACACAAAGCCTTTAGGCTGCTCCATATAGATTTCCTCCTCGAGGAATCCATTAAGGAAGGCCGTCTTTACGTCCATTTCCATATCTCATAATCGTGGTAGGCAGCTATAGCAAGCATCATGCGAATAGACTTGATCATGGCTACGGGCGAGAAGGTATCGTGGTAATCGATCCCTTCCTTCTGGGTATAACCCTTTGCCACAAGCCTGGCCTTATAGGCGTCAACCTTGCCATCACCATCAGTCTTTCTCTTGTAGATCCACTTGTTCCCAATAGGCACTATTCCCTTGGGGCGGTCTACTAGAGTCCAGACCTGATTGACATGCATCGAGTCTATCTCAGCTTCCATAGCTTCACGCCATTTCACGGAGTCTACATCCACCATTGCTTGGTCATAGGTCGTCGGGTCGGTCTCTTGGCTATCACTTGGAACCTCATGGAGACCCAGCTCCTCCAAGTGCACAAGCCCATACCTCTCAGGTAAGTGAGACACCATACTAGACCTACGAGGTGGTTGTACTTGTGTTTCAGAAGGTTCGGTTCCAGTTTCTTGCACAGGTGTCTCCTGAGGAGTTTCATTATATTCTTCTAAAGAAATACTTCTACCTGCTCCGCCTTCCTGAATGAACTCATCTTCCAGGAAGTGTGCTTGTAAAGCAACAATGATCCTTCGATCTTCAGGCATGTAGAATAGATATCCCATCGTCCCAGATGGGAATCTAATGAAATGTCCCTTCGCAGACCTAGCTTCCAACTTTTCCACCTTAGTCTTCTTGACATAGGCGGGACATCCCCAAATCCTAATATGATTAAGACTTGGTTTCCTTCCCTCCCACATCTCATGTGGAGTTTTAGGAACGGATTTGGAAGGACATCTGTTCAAGATATACGTGGCATTCAGGAGTGCATACCCCCACAGGTAAATCGGCAAGTCAGTATAGCCCAGCATGGAACGGACCATGTTCAACAGGGTCCGGTTCCTTCTTTCTGACACACCATTTAACTGAGGAGTACCTGGAGGTGTTAGTTGTGAAACTATTCCATGTTCCTTAAGGAACTGGTCAAACTACGTACTCATATACTCGCCACCTCGGTCCGACCGAAGTGCTTTGATATGATTACCAGTTTGTTTCTCGACTAGGGCCTTGAATTTCTGGAATTTCTCAAAGGCCTCGGATTTATGTTTCATTAAGTATACATAACCATACCTAGTATGATCATCTGTAAACGTAATGAAATATTGATATCCGTCACGTGCCGCTTCCAAAGTACCACAAACGTCAGTATGGATTAATCCCAGTTTATCAGCGGCTCTTTCAAAAGTCCCTGTGATGGGGGACTTAGTCATTTTGCCTTTAAGGCAAGATTCACAAGTAGGAAAGGGATCCGATCCTAGTTGACCCATAAGTCCATCTTTTTCCATCTTGTAAACCTTGGTCTGACCAACATGACCAAGTCTTAGATGCCATTTCAAAACTTGATTGGTTTCATCCTTACCACATTTTCTAGTCATAGTATTCACAACTACTTTGTTGTTGAGATTTAAATGATACAATCCATTTAACAATGTAGCAGTACCCACTAGTTTATTTCTAAAATAAATTTTGCAGGAACCATCACCAATGAAAAATGAAAAACCTTTTCGGTCCATGACCGAAATGGATACAATATTTTTGTGCCCCTTGGGCAAAACAAGTACATCTTCTAAAGTCAAAACAAAGCCGGATTCTAAACCCAAAAGAAGTGATCCTATGTCGGTCGCCTCGAGACTATGCCCGCTTCCGACTGTGATCATAACTTCTCCAGCTCCAAGCTTCCTACTTTGTTCCAGATCCTGATTCACGGTACAAATATGAGAACTAGCACCAGAATCTAGTATCCAGGAAGTAGAAAATACAAGAGCGTAACAATTTGTTTCCAAAACTAAAAGTTCTCAGACCAAGTGCCATGAAGAATTGGGATGTCTCTAGCCCAAAGGGCCCACTCACCGCACTTGAGACAAGCATCCTTCTTCTTCTTGTTCTTCGGAACCATCGGGGCCTTGCCCTTACCCTTAAGGTCCTTAGCTTGCGGTCCAGTCCGCTTCTTGGTCTTTTTCTTCTTATTCTTAGACCTCCGAGGTCCAGAAGAAATCACAAGAGCAGACTCCTTCATCCGCGGAGTCTTCATTTGAGACCGACGGTCACAAGTTTGTTCATTAGCCCCGCTAAATTACATGCAATCTCATTGCAGTTGAAGTTCATAACAAACTGTGAGAAGGAATCAGGGAGAGACTGTAGGATAAGGTCGGTTTGGAGAGAAGTATCCATTTTAAAATCAAGAGCCTCCAATCTCTCGATCATGGATATCATTTTGAGGACGTGTTCCCCAACCTTCTCACCTTCCTTCATCCTTGCACCGAACAATTGCTTGGATATCTCATATCTAGCAGTTCTGCTGTGCTCACCATAAAGTTCGGTTAAGTGAGATAGAATCTGCCTAGCAGAAGTCATTTTCTCATGAGCTCTCTGAAGCTCATTAGACATGGAAGCCATCATATAAGCACGGACTTTCACGTCATCCTTAACCCACTTTTCGTGGTTTTCAATCTCTTCCTAATTGGCTCGGGTCCGCACAGGAGGCGCCGGAATGTCCGTCTCCAAGACGTATCCCAGTGCCTCTATATTGAGGACAATCATCAGATTGCGGAGCCAATCCACAAAGTTAGGTCCCATTAAGGTGTTCTTTTCGAGTAGAATTGCGAGTGGATTCAATGTCATATTGAGATTTGATTCTGCATTAAGTACGATAGATTAATTAGTGACTCATTCAATTATGTTCTGAGTATAGAATTAAGGTCTTTTCTATTCTTGTTATCCCGCTCCCACTATTTTTATCGGAATAACACACTCCCATGTGAAATCCGGAAGTATCGTCGCTCTACTTCATAGTGGTGATCGAGTTCTTTATAAATCTTAATAGAGGGCAACCGAACAGGTTTCTAGTCTATTAATTTTCATAAAGTGGTGTCCAACACCAACCCATCTAATGGATGATTCGATCTTCTTTTTCCCCCTGTTCACTCCCCTCAACCTATACGGTTTCTATGGTTCGTGAACAAGTTAAGTTTATACCATCGACGCAAATCAGTTTCACAATTGAATCTTATCCGGCAACCTATCAGGTTTCTAGGGATAAAATTTGCTCCAATCGAAGGCATCCAATGCGCTCCCGGTAATTTATCCATCCTCCCCGAATGACTACCCCAATAACTCGGAAGCATAGCACATCCGGTTTGGATTTCAATTTCCCAAAAACTCGATGGAGGGAAGGAAAACCTTGAAACCTTATAAACTTAATTATTTGTTATGGGAGAATTTTCGTGATTTACGTTGCACTTTGCACATTAATCGTTTAAGCGTGTTTGTGGCATTCATACAATATGAAACAACCATTCACAACCTAGTTGCTACCAACATGTGGTTCATGGACCGTTCCTAGAAAACAAAAACTCCGTAATCTAATTACAAGTCTTCGTCTTGAATATTCGTTTTCTCGAAATGGATCTTCCTCCGGTCTTCGTCATTACATATAAATTTTACATTGAAAATTGCATCCTAGATACAAATTTTTCTAGTAAAATAAATAGGCTCAAAACGGCCTTTACAACCCAATCGAATAAAACGAACGATTCAAAAACTAAGTCCACGAACCACATCCCCATTCAAAAGCATTCATCCAATAAATACTAAATAAATGGCAAGCGTAGAGATACATTGATCCAATCAACAATACGAACCGATCCAATCGATTCACACAATCGGTAATATGATAACGTTCAAAATAATTCGGTCAACCATAAATATTCCAATTAATCAAATTTCCCTTATAAAATTAAATACCATAAATCATTTTAATCATATTAAATATAATTTAACATGTGGGAGATTAATTTTCAAGAATACACAAAAAAATCGAGCCGGGGCGAAATTGGCCTGCCATGGCCGAGTCACTACCGGCAGCATGCCGGCAGACAGGCCAGGCATAGGCTCGGCAGCCCTGGTCCGCGGCCCCTGGAGCCTGTGCCGCGGCTCATAGTACAGTGGCTGCCCAGGCCGGCTGCAACAGCCCTGGGCCGCGGCCCCCTGCTCCCGGACCCCTCCCGGACCGTCCAACGGCATTTCGGGGCTAGTTTTCGACCGGATATCCAATATCTATATTCTCCAACATTCATATCTTCAATATAAATCATATTTCCAAGAAATTAAGATTTATATTTAGACATAAACTTACGAAAAATATAACTACAACGAACGTAAAAACATATACCAAGATTATGACTAAAATGATTCCAAATCATTCACCATCTAATCAAGCATTCCAAATGCTAATATCGTATATACGATCGCAAGACCTATGCTCCGATACCACTGTTGGGATTCGGTGCCTAAAACGAAGGCCCAGCGGAAGCGGTAAAATGAAAATTAATTCGATCTGAATCCCTACGATGATCGATCGAGCTACGTATATACGATTATCAAAAATGAATTCACAAGAGATACAGAAACTCACCCTTGTAGTCCGTTGATTAGATGGATAACCTTCTCTTGATCTATTCCCCAAGCTCTTGAACGATCCAACGCCGAAAGCACCGCGTCTCTACTTGCCACGCGCCGGAGAAACAACCGAAACGACGATCACCTTGCTATCCTCCGAGGATACGGGTAGAGCTAAGTGATGAAGCTATATATGTAAAGATTACTACACTCTAAGTGTTTTAATCTTACTCTCTCTATATGATTTTCTCTCAATTTTTCTCCAAGAAAAATGAAGAAGAAATGAATGAAGAAGATGAAGATAATTGAGAAAATGGTTTTTCTCTCTCTCTCTCTCTCAATCTCACTCACGTAGGAATCATATATTGGTCAAGAGATATGAAGTCTCCCTCCTTATATTCTTATTCCACCCTCATGTGAACAACTCATGTCACATGAGATCAAACCCCACAAAGTCATCTTTTTCATATAAAATGATAACAACAAGACAAGAGGAAAGTGGGTGGAAATTAGGGGGGCGGCTACCATGCAGAAACGGATGAGTTCGGTTCGTTTCGGACTCCCGATGAGTCCAAACAGATAAACTACGATTCCGTTCCGATGTATTTGTATCGATTAATTAATCCAATTAATTAAACATATCAAATACAAAATAACATAATTAATTTCTCCAAGAAATAATTATATTCATGAATTAAATTAATCACCCAGTGATATATTTAATCCATTAAGCCGTAAATCAATTTATCCGATAAATCGATTTAAACATCCAATGTCCCAAATTAGATATCCAATATCTAATATTCATAATGAGAGAATTAGCTTAATTCATTCCGTCGTCAATCCTAATGCGCGACTCGGTAGGTCCGTCTCAGTCAGCAATGGGAGGAACCAAAGAGTAGTAGCACCACCTAGCCAGCCTGGCGGCCTACACTGTACCCCAACTGAGAACGAATGATTGGGATCATTCAAGAACCATTCTGTCGTGAATACCAGTATACGTATAAACCCTTCTTTCAAATGCCCCGATCAAGTTATAGGGTCACGGTCAGTCAAACCCTATCTGTACTTGACGTTATGCATGCGTTAATGCAAATCGAGATCATCGAGCTCTCGTGTATCTAATACAGCTAGCTCCAATGCTTTGGCCAAAGACTTATGATCTCATCTGCCAATAACCGCATAGGACATATAACCCGTTCACTAACAGGAGAAAGAATTCTATCTTGGTATTAAGTAGGACCTGCTACTTGCCCGTCAAGATGCACGTCGAGGTTGACCCCCGCCTTCTGGTTTACAGGGTCGAACTACTCTAATGAAAATCTTGACGTCACAAGCACATCCCTACTAAATCCTCAAGTCGAAGGTTCACGAATACCTATCACAACCTTTCGATTCCATCATTGACTGTCCCGGAGTGAAATCCGTGTGACGAATCGAGGGTGAGCCGGTTCGAGTATACTAATCTAATTAGCATACCTATAACGTGTGCTCCCACTAACCATTAGTGTTCGACAGGCACTCTCCATGTCAAAGAACACGTCATACAAGTCTTCACATAAACTTAACGCCTACCAAGTTTCATCGACTTGCGAACGATTAAGTATTTGAGCTATAAACCTTTCCAGTGCCGACCCCCTTATCCAATAAGGAGTGGAACGTTTTGCTCTCAAATACACGGACTAGTTTCTATATGTTTATTTACGAGTTAGGAATGCCAGTAACTACCAGTAAATAAAGAAACATTCATTTGCCTTATATAAATGGTTTACATAATTACAAGTACAATGCCCTCACTCAACATCCTCTGAGTGGCATTCGAGGGCATACTCCTAACAATAGCCCCTGCATCGAACAAAACATTAACTGGTTGTGAAAGGATCTGAACGGTACCTTATGCAATAGCGGCATCTTGATCGTCTGCCCTCCTCATCTCATAAAGGCGCGGGGGAACGGATCCAGCACTCGATGCTCCCTTTCGGTCAAACTGTCCTCTACCTCATCCTAGACCAAAACTCTGGGGTAGTTGGACACTCTGCTGTGTCTGTGGAACACTTGCTTCCTTCTGAGCCGGCTATGAAGTACGAGCTCCAATTAACTTAATGGCATCCCTGCAGAACATCGCACGATGCCCTTCCTGTCCGCAATTATAACATGTCACTGCAGAACGGAAACAATCACGCCAAAGGTGTCCTGGGCGACCATAATTAAAACAGATCTTGAACACATATGTTGGTGTTGATACTGATCTGAAGCTCTTTCCGTCTTTGGGTGGGTGCGGGGGCCTCTTAAATGAATGAAAGGATGATTGGGCTTTGCGGGGCCCACTACTCTTGTGCTCTGTGAAACTACCAGAGACATTCTTTCATTTCATATGCCAGGGCTTTGTCTTGGTACTGGCGGAGAGTGGTGCATTCAAAACCTGACATGTACCTCTGCATTTCCGGCTTCATTCTCATATCAAAGTGAATTATCATTTCTGCTTTGGTTCTAACCAGGTGTCGAACAAATGCCAGCTGTTGATTAAATGTCTTAATCGCCTGAGCCACCGGCACATCCGAAGGCTGCGCGGAGAAAAATTCTCGAACCTTGGCTTCTCTCACCGGACGAGGGCAGTACTGAGCTTCCATCATAAGTTTGAACTCTTTCCAACCGGCATCATGATCAATAGGTCGGATGGCTTCCCACCATTCGGACGCTTCTCCTGTTAGAAAATACTGGGCAATAGGGGCTCTCCGGTCATCTGGACAGTTAATCCCGGCAAATATTTTCTCCAGTTCTCTCAATCAGTGATCCCATGTCGGCATCTCAGAAAATCCATCAAATTTTGGCAGGTGCATCTTCGCCACCTACTGTAGCCATCTGTCTCCTCGATTTCCCAAGTCTGGGATGCTTTGCTGTCTTTCCCCTGGCTGCAATCCTACCGCCACTTGCATCCTGTCCACAACTTGAGCAAATTGAGTCATCTGGTTGACCACCTGACGAAGGATGTCGGGAACGGTTGGCTTGGGCTTTGTCTCCACTGTCTGTTCTCGTTCATTATAACGGACTCTTGCTGTTCGCCAGAATTGGAGTTAGCCTGATTTGACAGCGAATCGGGAACAGAAGGTGAAGCTTCTCTCTCAGCATTCCTACGTCCGCGTCCACGACCGCGACCACGTCCACATCCTCCCCTCAACATACTGTAAGCATAAACACTCAATATACAGGGAATAATATCGTCCTAACATTCAAGTATAAAAGGTATAACATGTGAAGGACAAGATAGAGTTTAAGAAACTTACAACCACCGTTCGCACGAAGACGTATGCAGTACAGTGATGTTATGTGCGGCCGGTTACCTCAAAAGATATATACGACCCCTATTTTAACTCAACGGACAAGATATCCATAATCATAGCTCTGATACCATATTCTGTAACACCCCGAGATAATCAGGATTATTACAGCACCGTAAATCCTTGATATAAGGATTTACAAGGCTAAGAATTCAAAAACAACATCTCTTAAATACCAATCATAGAAATAATTATTACATCACCAATCTAAAGCATACAAATCAATCCACGTCCGAATACAAACTTCAAAGACGACAAAACAACAACGTACTTGAGTACTTTACTAAAACAACACAAACATCCGACAATTTAATCCGGCCGCAACATCACTCTGCACCCTCATCGTCATGCAACTCTAGTGGTTGTTTTCCCGCTCTCCTGGATCCTTAACATAAAAGAAATGTTCATCCCGAAGGGGTTAACACAACGATGCTAGTACAAGTACGATAATTATACCACAATGATTTATTAGACAATCCCTGAATAATAACGTTAATAATATCAACAATAATCACAACAAGTCTCTCCAACGAGAAACAGTTACAACGTACAACATATCATATCAATCTCAACATACTCGTGGTATTCCAATAATCCAGAGCACACATCTATATATTCCCATGATGATCCCGTCGGACCAACGCATGGTGGAAATACCTATCCAACGATCCAGCGCACATAGCTATAGATTCTCATGATGATCCCGTCGGACCAACGTATGGTGGACAAACAATCACAACACATATGCACAATACAACAACACCATAACCGACATCAATACGAATAAATATAAAAAAGGTACTTGCCTTAGAAAGGTGGCAAGAAATAAACACTTCACGACTTCAAAAACTCGAAGGTCATTCCTTCGATCAACCGTTCGCAAATCTCGAACCTTAAACAATAGGAAAATAGAGACAACTCAACTTACGTAATAAAACTAACGGATACACAACTAACACATGAGCGTTGATCGTTCACGGCTATGGTTAAGCACATTATCTTTCGAATGGTTAGTTACACGATCAAATCATCGGATGAACACTAGTTGTATTCTACAAAATCATGCTACGTGGATGATAATGATATCGACTTCTACGATAACAAGGGTAGGCATATCATCAACCTTCCTACTCCAACTCTATTAACAACTTCCAAAGTAGTTCGTCTAAACAACGATTCATAACAAGAGTATGATCATATGAATACTAAAAAAATCTCGAAGGGAGATGAAACAACCGTGTTCTAGGTTCAATTCGATTATCCTCAACATAATCAATCCATTCTAACCAAGAATATAACGAAGTTTATCAATTCAAACACCTCTTACGAACTACGAAATAATCTTGGTGAAAATTCCTAGAATTCATCTTTTTGAACACTTCGATTCTAGGTGATGATATTAACATGACATTGGTATACAACTTGGCCAAAACATACCACAATCTCAGAACTATGTCCTAGGGTTCAACATACCAAGGTTCGATCACAATTCTCTTAACAACGAAGAACAATCCAAGTATAACCAAACCAATCTTCCTAAAACATGATATTCGATTACTACGACATCCTTGAAACATAATAATCTCAGTAACATACTCAAGAAACCAAATTCAAGGTTGGGTTTAGTGTCAATATACCTTACACGACGAAACGATGAAACCGATCGGTAGAACTCGACACCGTAGGCTTGAACATCAAACTAAGATGTTTCCCAACTTCAATCACCAAGTAGAAAGGCTAAGCAATGATTATAATATGGGGGAAGGCTCTCAGGACTCTCAGAAATCGGATAAGGGATGAAAGTGAATGAGCTGAAATGAAATGGGGTGCTGTCATATTTATAAAACTCAGACCTTTACGTATCTTAACCTCACAGCCTTACATAAGTTATCATCATAACGTGCACTATCTGAAATCTTTAGCATACGTTAACGTCCGACAGTAACTACTGCCTCATTTTCTGACCTCCTTAATGTACGTTAACCATTACCTTTTACGTACATAATAAGATCTGTGTAGCATACGCTATCTTAGTCCTTTAGCATACGTTATGCCTTGTTCACTTGGTTTATCGAAAAGCTGTTCGGATCATGCAGAATCTTATCCTATCCGACCCCATATCAAGCTGGCCCATACACCGACCAATCTGATCTTTTTGACTGCCTGTTACATACACTATGCTTCATCCATAGCGTAGAGGTGCCCAAAACGACCCAACCCGCCGGGTCGACCCGCCAACCCGGACCCGGCTAACCCGTGCAGGACCCGGACCCGGCTGACCCGTCGGACCCATCGACCCGGACCCGTGGTATACAAGAGTGGGGTTCGGGTCTAGGTTTCGCCTACCCGGCCGTCGACCCGACGGAAAAGTAAAAAAAAAATTGAAAATTGGCCGTTAGACCCGGCGGGTTGGACCCGGACCTGGCGGGTCGGGCCCGTGACCCAGCGGGTCTAACGGCTAGTGCAGATTTTAAAAAAAAAAATCCTATCTATAAATACCTCACTACTCAACATATTTTTTCACACCTTCAATATTATCTATCTCTCAAACTCTCATTGCTAATTGCTATACTACTTAATCTCTCTCCAGTTGAGGGGAACCGAATTTCCCATACTTTCCATTATGGCACAAGAAATTCTTGCAGTGCCCGCATCCACAGTCCCCGTTGATAATGCTTTTAGTGAAGGAGGCTATATGTTGGACGAACGGAGATCGCGAATGACGCCAAAAAATCTCGAGGCTCAAATGATACTTAAAGACGCAACAAAAGCCGAGTTACGAGATCAAGAAAATAAGTGGGATGACCTATTAGCCGACCAAGATGCCTATCAAGAAGGCACTACTGAATGAGAGTCTAGTCAAATGAGTCAAACCGATGATCAAGACGACGACGACATCGACTTCGACTAAAGGTAAGTAAGGTAAGTCAGGTAAGTAAAGAACTATGTAGGGCTTTGATTCTTCACTAGGATACGTAGGCAATTTAATTTTAAGTGAAAACTTAAAATTAAATACAAGCCCATTTTTTTTAACTCTTCTCAAGTAAAAGAACTACGTGGAGCTTTGATTCCTCACGAGGAAACGTAGGCAATTTAATTTTAAGTAAAAACTTAAAATTATATACAAGCTAATCTTTTCAATGATTTCCTTGTTCACTTATAGTTATTTTTCGTGTATAAAATGATAACAAATAAAAGTTTTATATACTTCAAAAAAAAAATTGAGACGGGTCGGACCTGGACCCGGACCCGGACCCGTGGCCGACCCGTCGACCCGCCAACCCGTACATTTCATATGTACGGGTGGGGTCCGGGTCCTGTCCTGCCGACCCGGCGGGTCCGACCCGAACCCGGACCCGGCGTTGGGCACGTCTACCATAGCGTACGCTATCTTCATCTCATACCTTACGTTAAGCTTACCTGCTAACGTACGTTATGACGTAGCTGCATGCATGAATTTTCAAACTCTTCCTAATAGGATCATGACTGTTGGAATACGAATACAGGAAAAATCACACTTCGATTATTGATATTACAAAGTCGAATAATACAAGGTTCAAATACAAACAAAAATACTCAACAATTATTCGGATATTACAATTTAAAATTGTGTATGGTTTTAATCCAATAACTCTTTTAGACTTGTTGCATGTTCCTATAGATGACAGGAGCAACATTGATGACAAGAAAAGGGCTGAAATGATCAAACAATTGCATGCAAAGGTCCGAGAACAAATTAAAAAATAGAATGAGCATAATGCACGCATGAAGATTAAGGGACGAGCGCAAGTACTCATTGAACCAGGAGATTGGGTTTGGGTTCACTTGAGGAAGGAGAGGTTTCCCCACACAAATAAAGTCAAAGTTGATGCCAAGGGGATACGGACCATTCCGAATTTTATAACGCATCAATAATACTGTCTATAAAGTGGATTTACCTAGTGAGTATAATGTTTCTACAACCTTCAATGTTGCTGACTTAAGTCCTTTTGAATTTTCAGATTCGAGGATGAATCCTTTTGTAGACGGAGGGAATGATGTGAATCAATATGCAGGCAGTTAATTGGAAGAAAAATTATACATTTCTATGGACCGATGATGAGGTTGTTAGGAATATGCCCTCGAATGCCACTTAGAGGATGAGAGAGTGAGAGCATTTATATTGTAATTATGAATATTTAATAAGGCAATTATTATTTCTATATTATTGTATATAACTGGCATTGTGATTTGGTATATAGAATAATAGTCCTTGCATTTGAGAGCAAACATTCTACTCCTTATGGAGATAAGGATATAGACACTGGAAGTGTTTAGAGCTCGAATGCTTAACTAGTTCGCAAGTCGATAAAACTTAATTGGGCACTAAGTTTAGCCAAGATTTGTAGAACGTGTACTTTGACATGAAGAGTGCTTGTCTTCACTAAGAGTTAGTGGGAGCACACGTTATAGGTATGCTAATGAGATTAGTATACTCGAACACAACTCACCTCGATTCTGTCACATGGATATCACTCAAGGTTTGTCAATGACTGAATGGAAAGGTTGTGATAGGTATACGTGGACCTTTGACTTGAGGTTTCAGTAGGAAATGTGCTTGTGACATTAAGTTAGTCATTAGAGTAGTTCGATCCAATCGCCGGTAGGTGGGGTCAACCTCGAAATGCAACTTAGTGGGCAAGTAGCAGTCTCTACTGAATACCAAGATAGAATTCTTTCTCTTGTAAGTGAGCAGGTAAATGTCTCATGTGGTTAATAGCAAACGAGATCATAAGTATTTGGCCAAAGCATCAGAGCTAGTTATATTTGATACACGAGAGCTCGATGATCTCGGTTTGCATTAACAGAATGTATAGAGTCAAGTTACAGTAGGGTTTGACTTTCCCATGACCCTAATACTTGACCGGGACACATGATTGAAGGGTTTATATGTATACGGTATTCAAGACATAATATTTTTGAATGATCCGATCATTCGTTCTTAGTTGGGTTACGGTACGCGTACCGATCATTCGTTCTTAGTTGGGTTACGGTACGCGTACCGATCATTCGTTCTTAGTTGGGTTACGGAGCACTAGACTGGCTAAGTGTTACCCGTACTCTTTGGTTCCTCCCATTGCCGACTAAGACGAACCTATGTAGTCACACACAAGGATATTTGATGGATAAAATATGTATTTATTACCTCTTCATTAATGTTGGATATTGAATATCTAATTTGATTTATTTGATAAATCATGCGGTCTTGTGAATTGAAATTAATTACCGGGTGATTAATTTAATTCATAAATAATTATTTCTTGAAAATATATTATTATAATTTTGTATTTGATAAAATTAATTAATTGGATTAATTTATTAAGTATAAGTACATTTGAGATAAAACGAAGTGTACTTAACGGACTAGACACGCGAACGTCCGGTACACTAACCGAGTGGGTCAGCTCGTTTTCTCACCTAGACAACATGTGGCCGCCCTCCCCACCTTCCACTTACCTTCCATGTATTTTCTTATTCATGTGGGGTGTGTTAGTATAGTAATAAGATGAGGACAAATGGATGAGATATCATATCTCATCATTTGATCTCATATTGCTATATTATATATGTTAGTCTTTCATTTGATGAAAACTAAGTAAAACACACACACTTAAACACATAGTTCAACCGTGAGGTAAGGTTGGGAGGGAGAATAATTTATTTTCTTTTTCTTGTTCATCTTAGAGAGAAAGAAAGGAAGAAGAGTGGAGAAGAAAAATATTGTGTCGATTCCTAGCTGTGTTCTTTTAGAATGAATTGACATACTATTTTTCCGATCAATATCGGACACGTGTGAAGTAGAGACATTCGGCATTTTCGGTGTTGGATAATTCAACAAGCTACAACGAATTGGATTCGTGTTCGTGTCGGTAATCGGAAAAAAGCTTGCTCGGGTTTTATCTTCGATTATTATATTTTCAAAGGATTACGAGGGTAATTATTCTTTGATTATCATCCTCGTTATTTTTATTCGTTTATACGATGCTTGATCGATCCGTTTTTGGGGTTTGTTTTTTCCGGTTGGACCGATTTATTTTCCGCTGCGTATCTCGATTTTAATCACCGAATCCTAATAGTGGTATCAGAGCGAGGTCTATTCGATCGTATATTCGATATTAGCAATTGGAATGCTTGGTTACTTTTTTATGATTTGGAATCGTAATTGTTTTAATTGTTAATGTTTAATTGTTCAACTAAAAATTATTTTTCATGATTTTATGTTACAATATAAATCTATTTTTCCTTTGAAAAACTGATTTAAATGTATAGTATAAAAATTACAAAAAATATTATTTTTGAATTTGAACGAAAAGACGAGCCGAAAAAATGGCCAGACCCGGCAGCTCGGGGATGCCGGGACCGCCCTAAAGCAAGCTACCTGCCGAGAGGCGGGCGCGCCAAAGACTGGTCAGGTGCTTTCACTGGGATGGGCGGCCCTGTAGACCTGAGACTTGGCCCGAGCCTTGTGTTTTCCGACTCCGTTTTTATATTTCGTTCGGTAAATTAATTTCCCCCAAATTAAATTGGATTTAATTTGACTAAAATATAATTATGGTGGTTTTATTTTTAAGGGAATTAATTTAATAAAATATTTATTTTGTCCGGAACAAATTAAAATTAACAGTTACATGAATTAATTGGATTAATTCTAATTGTCGGATATTTTTGTTGATTAGATCAATATTTAGATTGTTACCATTTATTTAATGTAATTGTTGCATTAATTTAGAATGGGATGTAGTTCATGGACTTAGCGTTGAATCGTTTGTTTTGTTCGATTGGGTTGTAAAGGCCGTTTTGAGCCTACTTATTTTACTAGAAAATTTGTATAGGATGCAAACTTTCAAATGTAAAATTTATATGTAATGACGAAGACCGGAGGAAGATCCGCTTGAGAAGACAAAGATTCAAGCCCGAAGATATGTAATTAGATTACGATGTTTTTGTTCTAGGAACGGTCCATGAACTGAATGTTGTTAGTTTTAGGTTGTGTATGTTTTCATATTGTATGACAAACAAACAAACCAACAAACCACGCTTATAAACGGATTAATGTGCAAAGTGTAACATATAATCACGTTAATACTCCCACTTATAAACACTAAGTTATAAAGGTTACGAGGTTTCCTATCCTCTGTCAAACTCATGGAAAATTGAAATCTAAACTGGAATATTATTATTCCGAGTATGTCGGGGTAATATTTTTGGGGAAGGTTGATAAATTCCTAGAGTGCATTAGATGCCTTTGGTTGTGACAAATCAAACCCCTAGAAACCGTATGGTTACCGGGTAAGATTCAATTGTCAGACTAATAGGACCTGACGATTTAAACTTATATAATTCAGCGAGCCATAGAAACCGAATGGGTTGAGGGCAAGTGAACTAGGGATAAACGAAGATCAAATCATCCATTAGATGGGTTGGTGTTAGATACCACTTTATAAAGAATGATAGAATAGAAACTGTATGGGTTGCCCTCTATTGAACTTTGTAAAGAACTCGGTCACCACTATGAAGTCAACCGTGACTTTCGAATTTCACATGGGAGTGTGCAAATGCCGATAAAATAGTGGGATCCGAGTTATGAATAAAGAAAGTCCTTAAATTCTTTACTCGGATCATAATTAAATAATCACTAACGAATCTTAAATTATTCTCTGCAGTTAACAAAACTCTCAATATGACAATGAATCCACTCGCTATACTACTTGAAAAGAACATTCTGAGTGGTCCGAACTATATGGACTGACTTTGGAACTTGAGGATTGTCCTAACTATGGAAATGCTGGGATACGTCTAGGAGGCGTACATCCCAGCGGCTCCTGCAAGAACCCGAGCCAATCAGGAAGATATCGATGCCCATGAGAAATGGGGAAAAGACGATGTAAGAGTGCGCAGATACATGTTAGGCTCAATGACTAATGAGCTTCAACGTGTCAATGAAAAGATGACGTCTTCGAGAGCCATCTTAGCGCACCTGGCTAAGCTCTATGGAGAGCAAAATCGAACTACTAGATATGAGATATCGAAACAATTATTTGGCGCTAGGATGAAGGAAGGAGATAGGGCTGAGGACCATGTCCTTAAGATGATCTCGATGATTAAGAGATTAGAAACTCTTGATTTTCATATGCATGCATCTCTCCAAACTGACCTTATCCTGCAGTCACTTCCTGATTCCTTTTCCCAATTTTTCATGAACTTAAACTGCAATGAGATTGCATGTAACTTAGCTGGGCTAATGAACAAACTGGCGACTGCCCTGTCTTAGATGAATACAAAGGGAAAGGAAGTTGCACTTGTGATTTCTTCTAGGACTTAGAAGTCCAATAATAAGAAGAAAAAGAACAAAAAGCAGTTAGGTCCAATAGCAAAGATAGATAAAGGAAAGGGCAAGGTCCCAATGGTTCAAAAGAGCAAGGGGGCCAAGAAAATGGATGTGTGCCTCAACTGCGGTGATCTAGGCCACTGGAAGAGGTACTGTCCAAAGCTTGACCGTAATGCGCCTTCATGTACGGAACTACTAGTTTTAGAAATAAATTATTTTGTAACTGTATATTCTATTTCTTGGATACTTGAATCCGGTGTAAGTTCTCACGTTTGTACAATGAATCAGGATCTGGAACGAAGTAAAAAGCTGGATTCAGGGGAGGTGATGGTCACCGTCGGAAGTGGGCATAGTGTCGAGTCTTTTGATATTGGATCCCTTATGTTGGATTTAGAATCTGGTATTATTCTTCTTTAGATGATGTACTTGTTTTGCCCAAGGGGCACAAGAATATTGTATCAATTCCGGTCATGGACCGAAAGGGATTTCACTTCTTTATTGGAGATGGGTCCTGTCGTATTTATTTCAGATATAAATTGATTGGTACTGCTACATTATTAAATAGTTTATACCATTTAAATCTAAATAATAAAACAATTATGAATACTATAACTAGGAAGCGTGGTAGGGATGAGACAAACCAAGCACTTAAGTGGCATCTTAGACTTGGTCATATTGGTCAGACCAAGGTTTATAAAATGGAGAAAGATGGGCTTACGAGTCCATTGGGATCAGATCCCTATCCAACTTGGGAATCTTACCTTTAAGGCAAAATGACTAAGTAACCCTTCGCAGGGGCTTTTGAAAGAACTACTAAAAAACTTAGATTAATCCATTTACATTCACTGATGACCATACTAGGTATGGGTTCGTGTACTTAATGAAACATAAGTCTGAATCTTTTGATAAATTCAAGGAATTTAAAGCCCTAGTTGAAAATCAAGCATGTAACCATGTTAAGACTCTTCGGTTAGACCGAGGTAGTGAGTACATGAGTACCGAATTTGATGAGTTCTTAAAAGAACTAGGAATAGTGTCACAATTCACTCCTCTATCTACTCCACAATTAAATGGTGTATCAGAAAGAAGGAACCGAACTTTGTTGGACATGGTTCGCTCCATGCTTAACTATACTGATCTACCGATTTATCTGTGGGGACACACGCTACTTACTGCTGCGCATATCTTGAACAAATCTCCTTCCAAATCCGTTCCTAAGACTCCACATGAGATGTGAAGAGGTAGGAAACCAAGTCTTAATCACATTAGGATTTGGGGATGCCCTGCTTATGTCAAGAAGACTAAAGTAGAGAAATTGGAAGCTAGTTCTGTGAAAGGTCGTTTCATAGGATATCTAGGGTATTCCATGGGATATCTATTCTACATGCACGAAGATCATAGGATCATCATTGCTATACAAGCAGACTTCCTGGAATATCAGTTTATTCAGGAAGGGGGTGCAGGTAGAAAATTTCTTTGGAAGAAATAAAATAAACACCAAATGAGACACATGTGCAAGATATTAGAACTGAACCTTCTGAAATATAAACACAACCTCGCAAGTATAGTAGAATTTCTCAATCACTTGAGAGGTATAGCTATCTGCATCAAAAGGAACTGGGTGTCCATGAGATGATAGAAAGTAGTCAAGAGAATGATCCTTCTACATACGACCAAGTGATGGTAGATGTTGACTCCACCAAGTGGCAAGAAGTTATGGAAGCTGAGATAGACTCAATGCATGCTAATCAGGTCTGGACTTTAGTAAATCATCCTAAAGGTATAGTGCCTATTGGAAACAAATGGATTTATAAAAGAAAGACTGATGGAGATGGCAAGGTTGATACATATAAGGCCAGACTTGTGGCAAAGAGTTATTCCCAAAGAGAAGGAATCGATTACTTCGAGACCTCGCCTGTAGCTATGATTAAGTCTATTCGCATGATGCTTGTCATAGCAGCCCACTTAGATTATGAAATATGGAAAATGGACGTGAAAACGACATTCCTAAATGGATTCCTCGAGGAGGAGATTTACATGGAAAAGCCTAAGGGATTTATATCTCAAACCAATATTCATAAAGTATGTAAACTTCAGCGTGCCATTTATGGACTAAAGCAAGCTTCGCAGAGTTGGAATATTCGTTTTAACGAGATAGTCAAAGAGTTTGATTTTTTCCAAAACGTAGAGGAGCCCTGTATTTATAAGAAGGTTAGTTGGAGTAAAATTGCGTTCTTAATACTATATGTAGATGACATTCTACATATAGAAAACGGTGTAGGAATGCTCAGTTCTGTGAAAGATTGGCTTTCTAAAGAGTTCTCAATGAAAGACTTGGGAGAAACTACCTATATTCTTGGTATTCGCCTCTACCGGGATAGAGCAAGAAGAATATTAGGTCTTTCCCAATCCCTCTATATAGAAAAGATCTTGAAGCGATTTAGGATGGAAGATTCTAAAAGAGGGTTCCTTCCTATGCAACATGGTGCAAAACTTTCCTTAGAGATGTGTCTTCAAAGTGAAGAAGACGGAAACCAAATGAGTAAGGTGCCCTATGCTTCAGCAGTAGGTAGCCTCATGTACGCTATGATTTGCACTTGATCGGACATTGCCTATGCTGTGAGCATAGTAAGTCGGTTTCAGTCAAATCCAGGGCAGGAACATTGGACTTTTGTAAAGAACATTTTTAAGTACCTAAGGAAGACTAAAGACTTGGTTCTTACATACGGGGGTGGAGAACTTAGGGTGATGGGTTATACAGACTCAGATTTTTTGGGGGACATGGATGCTCAGATATCCACATCAGGGTATATCTTCACTGTGAATGGTGGGGCAGTTTCTTGGAGAAGTGCCAAGCCGAATATCAGGCAGCCACGGAAGCTGCTAAAGAAGCTTTTTGGATTAAGAAGTTCACTGAGGAACTTCAAGTGATTCCTAATGCGTAGAAGCCCGTGACGCTGTTTTGTGATAACGATGGAGCTGTTGCACAGGCTAAGGAGGCTAGCGCTCACCACAATACCAAACATATTGCGAGAACATATCATTTTGTTAGAGAAATGGTTCAGGAATGGAATGTTATACTGTAGAGAGTAGACACAGCAAATAACGTTGCTGATCCGATTACCAAGACACTATCTCAGAAGGTCTTATAGAGACATCTCGAGAGTATAGGTATTAGATACCATAGTTTGTGGCATTGAGTGTAAGTGGAAGACTATTAGGAATATGCCCTCGAATGCCACTCAGAGAATTAGAGAGTAAGGACATTTGTATTGTAATTATGAATATTTAATAAGGCAATTATTAGTTCTATATTATTGTATATCACTGGCATTGTGATTTGGTATATAGAATAGTAGTCCTTGCATTTGAGGGCAAACATCCTACTCCTTATGGAGATAGGGAGATAGGCACTGTAAGTGTTTAGAGCTCGAATGTTTAACTAGTTCGCAAGTCGATAAAACTTAATTTGGCATTAAATTTAGCCAAAATTTGTAGAACGTGTACTATGACATGCAGAGTGCCTGTCTTCACTAAGAGTTAGTGGGAGCACACGTTATAGGTATGCTAATGAGATTAGTATACTCGAACACGACTCACCTTGATTCAGTAACATGGATATCACTGAGGGTTTGTCATTGACTGAATCGAAAGGTTGTGATAGGTATACGTGGACCTTTGACTTGAGGTTTCAGTAGGAGATGTGCTTGTGACATTAAGTTAGTCATTAGAGTAGTTCGATCCAATCGCCAGTAGGTGGGGTCAACCTCAAAATGCAACTTAGTGGGCAAGTAGCAGTCTCTACTGAATACCAAGATAGAATTCTTCTCCCGTTAGTGAGCAGGTAAATGTCCCATTCGGTTAATGGCAAACGAGATCATAAGTCTTTGGCCAAAGCATTCAGAGCTAGTTGTATTTGATACACGAGAGCTCGATGATCTTGGTTTGCATTAACAAAATGCATATAGTCAAGTTACAGTAGGGTTTGACTTTACCATGACCCTAATACTTGACCGGGACACATGATTGAAGGGTTTATACGTATACCGTATTCACAACATAATGGTTTTGAATGATCCGATCATTCGTTCCTAGTTGGGTTACGGTACAGAGCACTAGACTGGCTAAGTATTACCCGTACTCTTTGGTTCCTCCCATTGCCGACTAAGACGAACATATGGAGTCGCGCATAAGGATATTTGATGGATAAAATATGTATTTATTATCTCTTCATTAATATTGGATATTGTATATCCAATTTGATTTATTTGATAAATCATGCGGTCTTGTGAATTGAAATTAATTACCAGGTGATTAATTTAATTCCTAAATAATTATTTCTTGGAAATATATTATTCTAATTTTGTATTTGATAAAATTAATTAATTAGATTAATTAATTAAGTATAAATATATTTGAGATAAAATGAAGTGTACTTAACGGACTAGACACGCGAACGTCTCGTACACGAACCGAGTGGCTCGCCTCGTTTTCTCACCTAGACAACATGTGGCCGCCCCCCTCACCTTCCACTTACCTTCCATGTGTTTTCTTCTTCATGGGGTGTGTGTTAGTATAGTAATAACATGAGGACAAATGGATGAGATATCATATCTCATCATTTGATCTCATATTGCTATATTATATATGTTAGTCTTTCATTTGATGAAAACTAAGTAAAACACACACACTTAAACACATAGTTCAGCCGTGAGGTAAGGTTGGGAGGGAGAATAATTTATTTTCTTTTTCTTGTTCATCTTAGAGAGAAAGAAAAGGAAGAAGAGAAGAGAAGAAAAATATTGTGTCGATTCCTAGCCGTGTCTTTTAGAACGAATCCACATACTATTTTTTTGATCAATATCCAATGCATGTGAAGTAGAAAAATTCAGAATTTTTGATGTTGGATCATTCAACAAGCTACAACGAATTGAATTCGTGTTCGTGTCGGTAACCGGGAAAAGATTTGCTCGGGTTTTTCCTTCGAAGATTATATTATCAAAGAACTATGAGAGTAAGTACCTCATTATTTTTATTCGTTTATACGACGCTTGATCGATCTGTTTTTGGGGTTTGGTTTTATCTAGTTGGACCGGTTTATTTTCGGCTGCGTATCTCGATTTTAATCACCGAATCCCAACCGAGATCACGAGCGAAAAAACTTAAAAAATACCTTGTCAACACTCGTCATTAATAAGTTCACCAAAAATGACAATAATTTCCGCAACATAAATTATCTGTATTATTGAAGTCGCTGGACAATAGGGTACCTATTATTTTTTTAGTATTTTAAATTATAATAATAAAGTTATTGTATTGTGTATGTAATTTTGAGCTGTAGTTTTTAGAATAATAATGTTGCATATGTAAAAGCCAAGGCATGTCTGAAATGAATGGATAGAAATACAAAAACCCACGCATAAGGCGAACACACAACAGTTCCATATTTTGGTCATGACTCTGTCGTTCGATATCCGATTGAGGTCGTTCAAGTGGGTACGGATACCTAAGAGATAGAGCTACAATTATATGTTGTCACCAAGAATAAATTCTGAAGGAATTGAGTCATATTCGATCAAACTTAGAGTGATGATTTTCTCACTTATTTTATTTAATTCTTACTTTTTAAGTGTTGCATGGTCTTGATAGAACATAACTAGGAAGTTTCTATTTGACCATTTTTGCAGAAATATCTTCCACACTTTATTTGTAATACCCAGTTGTAATTCAGTAATTATCACTCAGTAATTATCATTCAGTAATTGATACTCAGTAATCTCATTCATCATTGATCACTTGTCACTCATATTCAGTCATGGTATTCATCATTCAGAGTAAGTGTATCGTGTATCAATCGTCATTCATCACTAATCTGATTGGAGTTTCGTACCGTGTTTATCATCATTGTCATTTTCGTTGCAAGCTGTGCTTGAGGAGTAGCGCACGCTACATACTCCTTTTAGCGTACGCTAATTGGGTATAGGTAGCGCACGCTACCGCTCAGCTGTAGCGCACGCTAAGGCTACCTTGGCTGCGATCCAGGTCTTGGATGCAGTGAGAATATTTGTAGCGCACGCTACGAGTGGTAAGTAGCGCGCGCTAACGGGTTGTAGTAGCGCACGCTATATGTGTGGAGTAGCGCGCGCTAGGGACGGATCAGGTTGAGTCCAGTGGCTACTGGACTGCACCGAGTTAACTCATAGCGTACGCTATGCATTGTTGTGAGCGTACGCAACCGATATATTAGCGCACGCTAAACTATGGTTGTAGCGCACGCTATCGAGGTCAGATCAGAGGGCAGACAGTTTCTGGACTCCAGTACTGGGCATCAATATTTCGCTAGCGCACGCTAACAATGGATATTAGCACACGCTAGTAGTATGGCCGTAGCGCACGCTACAAATAGGTACGTAGCGCGCGCTACCGTGTTCGGACAGTGGGTACTGGACTACCCAAATTACTCGTTAGCGCACGCTATGCATAAGGGCTAGCGCACGCTAACCTGGACTGAGTATAAATTGGACAGTTTAGTCAGAGTTCGTCATTTTTCATCTCATTTCATTCCTTCGGTAGTCTTGGGCGATTTCGAGCGACTCGGAGGGGATTCTTCGAGGTGTAATCATCAATCATCATCTTCAAGCTCATCTTTCGGATTGATCATCATTTCATCATCTTCATCACATCGAATCAAAGGTATTAAACTCTTGGATCTAGAATTTCGGATTTTTGGGTTTTCCTTCCGATTTCTTCGTGTAAGCTTGGATTATCATTGGAATATGTTAGTTATGGATTACCTAACTTGGATAAATATATTCCTACGGATTTAAACGGTTGTTTTCGGAATTATTCCAAGAACCCTTGGGGTTGACTTCGGTTAATTGGGGATTTTCCGATTGATGTTGTTGTAATCATGAGTTATGGATTCCTAATGGATTATTGATATCCTTAAAAGTGTTTTGATGGTTTGAAATACTCATCTTGGAGTTGGTTTCGATTCATTCGAGTTCGGATATTGTTGTATCGACGTTTGGGTCGGTTATGATCGTATTTGATTCATGTATTGATCGGTTGTTGGTAACTATTATTGTTCAAGGTTGTTCGAGCGACCGACATTTCATTTAGGACGTTGTTCGTGGAAGGACATTATCATCGGTATTGAGTAAGTTAATTCTTACTCGGTTAAAAGGATATTCATTCCTTGTTGTTGTTGATTACTCATAATCATAATTCATTCATCATTGTATTAATCGTATCAAAACTCGTCATTGTCAATTAATCACCTCACCATAAGGAACGACGGTTCCGATCATTTCATTGAGCTATCATTCATTTTACCATCATTCAATCTTGGTGAGTCATTATTCATTTTCATTGTCACTTTTGTCATATTGTGGCATTCCGGGTCATACTGGCGTGCCGGTTGGTATGTGTAGGATTTTCATGTCGGGCACATTATAGTCGTGTGTTGGTTGGTGGCCTCACATTGGACTGTGCACACGAGTCGATTGCTCATGAGACTGATTAGGTACAAGACCACGCGTGTTTGATCGTTGGTGGCTTGTGCACGGACACATTTCCATCCCGGACGTAGTGTGGCGCCATTCCTTTGAGCCGTACTGATTAGTCGATTCGTATAGCATGTTTGATTGCGTATGTTTCGACAGGATAATTCATAATTTCAGATATATCATGATTATGTATTTTCAACCCTTGAGGATTGTTGTTACGTATGGCCCGGCCCGTTGGGGATGCTTTTGTGTCATGGCAAGGCTAAGGCACGGGGAGAGCACGGTGACGGCGAGGAGTCCCAGTGATACTAGTAGGGGGCCCCAGTCTGTTCAGTCATTTATTCAGTCATTTATGTTTCCTTTATTTATTACGCTGCAGACATTCCGTTTGAACACTCATTTCATTCAGTGTTGTGTATTTTATCGTCACATAAAATACACATGTATTCTATTTAATCCTGGGTGTGTTGTATAAAACTCCTCATCGGAGTAATTGATGTTGTAATGTGGTTCGGTACTACATTTACCTGTATAATTCATTCATTTTCATTCGCCTGGTGGGTCCCAGTCGGGGGTCCACGGCACTGTAATATCCGCCTAGTTTGGGGTGTTACAGAGTTGGTATCGGAGCGTGGTTTTGAATACTACCCTCCAAGTCATGTCTCATTTGAAATCATCGTCATCGGACTAGTATCATTGGACTTTCGCGTCACGTGTGACCTGTGCAAATGCCGAGCCAATCAGACCAAGAACTGTAATATTTCTAACGCCGTGGTATAACTTCTAGCATTAATCATTCATTCATAATTCATCAGTTAACAATCCTCAATCATCATTGTCATTTTGACCGGGACGGTCAGGTTAACTCATTAATCAGTCAATTCATTTCATTGTTCAGTCGTTGATCAGGAAGATCGAATCATTAATCTTGTTAACTCATTCAAGATAATCATTTCAGTAACTTTATCAGATAATCATGTCACGTCAACTAATCATTCATGTAATCGCTGTATTTGAGCGCGTATGCTCATTTTCATCATTTCATAATGTAATCATAATGTGATACTCATGCGAGATATATAATCATCATATGACTTTCCACTTCAGTATGGAAAGGGCTGGCAGAGGACGTAGAGGACGAGGCCGTGGAGCGGGCCGAATCCCGAGAACTCGTGCGAATACACGTGCAAATGACAGGAATAATGCTAACTCATCGAGCAGCGACGCTGCCACTCACTCACCTGGACGCGATCATTCATTGTCAGGGAGTCGTACCCGGGACACGGCTCAGTCAGAGGGTGTTCGGGTCGACCCACTCGCATTTATGCAGGGCATGATGGCCCAGATGACCCAGATGGCTCAGTTGATGGAGACGATACATAACTCCGTCAATCAAAATCAGCAGGCTCCTCCGCCGCCACCTCAGAGGCAAGAGAGGGGTGTAAGCAATATCATTAGCGATATCTCTCGCCAGCGACCACCTACTTTTGAGGGCTCATCTGAGCCGGCGGATATTGTTCATTGGCTTGAGCATTTTGAGAAGTTATTTGCTATGGTGGATTGCCCTGAAGGGCATAAAGTTTCAGTTACGGCTTACTATCTTGGTAAGAGCGCTCATTCATGGTGGTTATCATTGAAGCCCACAGACGGAACATGTACTTGGGATCAGTTCAAGACTCTCATGATGGAGAGGTACTATCCGGCCCCACTCAGGGAGGCCAAGTTGTCGGAATTACTCACTCCCGACCTTTCGGCGGATGATGATGTTCTCGCCATTGCCGAGAAATTTCAGGAACTTCTTCCGTTCGCCTCATCTATCATTCACTCAGAAGCGGACAAGATCAAGTATTTCAGCAAGAGGCTGAAACCCCGTATGAGACTTCAGTTACTTAATCATAATTGCACCACGTTGGCCGAATTCATTGAGAAGGCTCTTACTTACGAGCTTACGGCTAAGGAAATTGCTAAGCAGCAACCTTCGTCTGCTAGCAAGAAGTCAAAGAATCGTAATCAGTCTGACGGGAGTCAGGCCACTTTCAAGAAACCGCGGGCGGGCTCTACTTTCTCTGAGTGACCTCCCCTGGCGTCTAAACCCGCGGAATCTCAGTCGCGAGCGGCCAGTTCGGCCATCACCTGTTTCAACTGTGAGGAACAGGGTCATTTCAGCACCAAGTGTCCGGCGATCATCACGTGCCACAACTGTGGGATTGCTGGGCATAGGGCCCGTTTTTGCCGTAGGGACTCTAAACCCACTCCGGCGTCATCTCAAGCCCCAGGTCATTCAGGGGTGCAGAATCAGGCCACTCAGTCAGCGTCGTTCAAGACGACAGGAGCTAAAGGCGGAGCCAAGAGCTATCAGACGGGAGCATCCGGTTCGGGGGCCGGCAAGCCCCGAATTTATGTGATGAAGAAGACCGATGATCCCGAGGCCCGAATGATCTCAAGTACACTCGATATTCTATCTCATCCTGTGTGTACCCTTTTTGATACTGGTGCATCGCATTCATTCATTTCCGAGTCATGTTTGAGTAGACTACGTCTGGGTAGTGCAACTAGTTGTGAGCCTTATGTCATTGGCCTACCTGATGGTAGACGAATTGTCGGAAGCCGTGAGATTCAGAATTGTCCGATTCAGTTTCATGGTCGTGTATGGCCAGCGGACCTAATCGTGGTAGATTTGCCGAGGGACGACGTCATCTTGGGTATTGATTGGATGGATCGTCATGATGCCATCATTAGTGTCCGAAAGCGTTTGGTCACTATCATTCAGACGATGGAGTCGAATGTGTGTTTCAGGGAGGTAATCCCGGCTGTTCTGGTAAAGTCATTAATTTGATGAAAGCAGTAAGATTACTCAATCAGGGATGTGTCGGTTATTGGTGCTATATGACCAAAACCGAGAAATCATCAGTAATGTTAACGGATATTCCGGTGGTGAGGGAATATGCCGATGTTTTTCCAGACGATTTACCTGGTTTGCCTCCACAGAGGGATGTGGAATTCACGATTGAGTTGGAGCCTGGTACGTCCCCGATATCGAAGGCACCGTACCGGATGGCCCCGACCGAAATGCAGGAATTAAAGAACCAACTTGAGGAGTTGTTCGAGAAAGGTTATATCCGACCGAGTGCGTCCCCGTGGGGAGCACCAGTGTTATTTGTCAAGAAGAAGGATGGTTCATTCCGCTTATGTATTGATTATCGGGAGTTGAACAGGGTGACGATCAAGAATAAGTATCCCTTACCCCGTATTGACGATCTCTTAGATCAACTTCAGGGAGCTTCAATATTTTCCAAGATCGACTTAAGATCTGGATATCATCGATTCATGGATTCGAGAGTCGGATATCGCGAGGACGGCGTTCGAACACGCTATGGTCATTATGAGTTTGTGGTTATGCCGTTCGGATTGACTAATGCACTGCGGTATTCATGGAGTTAATGAATTGGGTCTTCATCGACTTTTGGATCGGTTTGTTGTTGTCTTCATCGATGACATTTTGATTTATTCTCGTGGCCAGGAGGAACACGAGTTCCACCTTCAACTAGTGCTCACGTGTTGAGACGAGAACAACTTTATGGGAAGCTCTCCAAATGTGAGTTACGGATGTCCAGTGACTTTTCTCGGACATGTAATTTCATCGAGACGGAGTTCGTGTCGATCCTCGAAGACGGAGGCTATTCGGGATTGGCTACCTCCGAAGAACGTTAAGGAAATCCGAAGTTTTCTCGGATTAGCGGGTTATTATCAGCGGTTTGTGGAAGGATTTTCTAGAATCGCTCAACCCTTAACGAACCTTTTGCGGAAGGATAAGAAATACACGTGGTCCGACGCGTGTCAACGGAGTTTTGAGGAACTCAAGAGCCGGTTAATGTCAGCACCTGTACTTTCCTTGCCGCAGGGGACGGAAGGATTTGTGGTCTATAGTGATGCGTCCGGACAGGGTCTCGGATGTGTACTCATGCAGAACGGGAAGGTTATTGCCTATGCTTCACGGCAATTGAGACCTTACGAGGTTAATTATCCGACCCACGACCTGGAGCTAGCAGTCGTGGTGTTCGCTTTGAAAATTTAGCGTCATTATCTTTATGGCGTCACCTGTCAGATATTCACTGATCATAAGAGCTTAAAGTATATATTTACTCAGAAGGAGTTAAATATGCGTCAGAGACGGTGGTTGGAGTTAATCAAAGATTATGATATCGAGATCCTCTACCACCCGGGCAAGGCGAACGTTGTCGCCGACGCCTTGAGTCGTAAGTCCGTTCAGGAGCAGATGCTTGCCCATTTAACAATTCAGAAGGAGCTTCAGCAGGAATTCCTTAGACCCGAGATCGAGGTCTGGCTTCAGCGAGTTCAGGGGCAGCTTTGTATGTTAGAGATTTCATCGTCACTCGAGGAGGAAATCCGAGAGAATCAGGGTTCGGACCCATCATTGTTGCGCATCCGAGAGGATGTGGCTCAGGGGAAAGCCCCTGGATTTGTGGTCCACGAGGATGGACTTTTGCGTTTTAAGAATCGGTTGTGCGTACCGGCGAATGACGAGTTGAAAGACTCGATTTTGAAAGAAGCTCATGCTACCCCTTATTCTGTTCATCCGGGGTCTAGCAAGATGTACAAGGACTTGAAACAAAATTACTGGTGGAGTAATATGAAGTGTGAAGTCGCCGAATTTGTTTCGAGATGCTTAACCTGTCAACAAGTTAAGATTGAACATCAGCGACCGGCGGGTATGCTTAAACCCCTTCCTATTCCCGAGTGGAAGTGGGAAGACATTTCTATGGATTTCATTACGAGTTTGCCGACGAGTCGTCGTGGCATGAACACGATCTGGGTGATCGTGGACCGCTTAACCAAATCAGCTCACTTCCTTGAGATCAAGGAAACGTGGGGTCCCGAGAGACTTGCTCAACTGTTCATCAAAGAGATAGTCAGACTCCACGGTACTCCTAAAAGTATCGTTTCCGATCGTGACGGACGGTTTGTGTCGCACTTTTGGAAATCAGTTCATCGTGCTATGGGAACTCAGCTTAACCTCAGTACCGCTTTTCATCCTCAGTCCGACGGACAATCAGAGAGGACCATTCAGACCTTAGAGGACATGTTGAGGGCATGCGTCCTCGATTGGAAAGACGATTGGGAAGCCCAACTACCATTGATCTATTTCACGTATAATAATAGTTGGCATGCTTCGATCAAGATGGCACCTTACGAGGCCTTGTATGGTCGTCGTTGTCGATCTCCGTTGTGTTGGGACGACTTATCAGAATCATTGGGCACCGAGCCCGATATGCTTATAGCCGCCCGTGAGAAGGTAGCTTTGATCAGGAGTCGTTTGTTGACGGCTCGAGTCGGCGAAATCATATGCGTATAACCGCTGCGACTATTAGAGTTCGAGGCAGGTGACCACGTGTTGGTCAAGGTATCCCCGAGTCGTGGTATCTTCCGTTTTGGGAAGAGGGGAAAGTTGAGTCCGAGATTCATTGGACCGTTTGAGATTTTGGATCTAGTAGGCGAGTTAGCTTATCGATTGGCTTTACCTCTGGCGTTGAGCCGAATTCATAATGTGTTTCACGTCTCTCAGTTGCGGAAGTATGTTGCCGACCCGAGTCACATACTTCAGTTCGACGAAATCGAGATCGCCGACGATCATTCATATGAGGAACGTCCTATACGAGTTTTAGAGCGGCGAATCAAGCAGTTGAGGAATAAGACGATTCCTTTGGTTAAAATTCAGTGGTCTAGACACGGAGTCGAAGAGGCTACTTGGGAAACCGAGGATAGTATGCGGGAGAGTTATCCCGAGTTGTTTGACCCTTAGTTTCGGGGACGAAACTTTTTTAAGGGGGGGTGTATGTAATACCCAGTTGTAATTCAGTAATTATCACTCAGTAATTATCATTCAGTAATTGATACTCAGTAATCTCATTCATCATTGATCACTTGTCACTCATATTCAGTCATGGTATTCATCATTCAGAGTAATTGTATCGTGTATCAATCGTCATTCATCACTAATCTGATTGGAGTTTCGTGCCGTGTTTATCATCATTGTCATTTTCGTTGCAAGCTGTGCTTGAGGAGTAGCGCACGCTACATACTCCTTTTAGCGTACGCTAATTGGGTATAGGTAGCGCACGCTACCGCCACCAGAGCGCACGCTAAGGCTACCTTGGTGCGATCCGTAAGGTACTGGACTGCAGGTGAGAATATTTGTAGCGCACGCTACGAGTGGTAAGTAGCGCGCGCTAACGGGTTGTAGTAGCGCACGCTATATGTGTGGAGTAGCGCGCGCTAGGGACGGATCAGGTTGAGTCCAGTGGCTACTGGACTGCACCGAGTTAATTCATAGCGTACGCTATGCATAGTTGTGAGCGTACGCAACCGATATATTAGCGCACGCTAAACTATGGTTCTAGCGCACGCTATCGAGGTCAGATCAGAGGGCAGACAGTTTCTGGACTCCAGTAGTGGGCATCAATATTTCGCTAGCACACGCTAACAATGGATATTAGCGCACGCTAGTAGTATGGCCGTAGCGCACGCTACAAATAGGTACATAGCGCGCGCTACCGTGTTCGGACAGTGGGTACTGGACTACCCAAATTACTCGTTAGCGCACGCTATGCACAAGGGCTAGCGCACGCTAACCTGGACTGAGTATAAATTGGACAGTTTAGTCAGAGTTCGTCATTTTTCATCTCATTTCATTCCTTCGGTAGTCTTGGCCGATTTCGAGCGACTCGGAGGGGATTCTTCGAGGTGTAATCATCAATCATCATCTTCAAGCTCATCTTTCGTATTGATCATCATTTCATCATCTTCATCACATCGAATCAAAGGTATTAAACTCTTGAATCTAGAATTTCGGATTTTTGGGTTTTCCTTCCGATTTCTTCGTGTAAGCTTGGATTATCATTGGAATATGTTAGTTATGGATTACCTAACTTGGATAAATATATTCCTACGGATTTAAACGGTTGTTTTCGGAATTATTCCAAGAACCCTTGGGGTTGACTTTGGTTAATTGGGGATTTTCCGATTGATGTTGTTGTAATCATGAGTTATGGATTCCTAATGGATTATTGATATCCTTGAAAGTGTTTTGATGGTTTGAAATACTCATCTTGGAGTTGGTTTCGATTCATTCGAGTTCGGATATTGTTGTATCGACGTTTGGGTCGGTTATGATCGTATTTGATTCATGTATTGATCGGTTGTTGGTAACTATTATTGTTCAAGGTTGTTCGAGCGACCGACATTTCATTTAGGACGTTGTTCGTGGAAGGACATTGTCATCGGTATTGAGTAAGTTAATTCTTACTCGGTTAAAAGGATATTCATTCCTTGTTGTTGTTGATTACTCATAATCATAATTCATTCATCATTGTATTAATCGTATCAAAACTCGTCATTGTCAATTAATCACCTCAGTCATAAGGAACGACGGTTCCGATCATTTCATTGAGCTATCATTCATTTTACCATCATTCAATCTTGGTGAGTCATTATTCATTTTCATTGTCACTTTTGTCATATTGTGGCATTCCGGGTCATACTGGCGTGCCGGTTGGTATGTGTAGGATTTTCATGTCGGGCACATTATAGTCGTGTGTTGGTTGGTGGCCTCACATTGGACTGTGCACACGAGTCGATTGCTCGTGAGACTGATTAGGTACAAGACCACGCGTGTTTGATCGTTGGTGGCTTGTGCACGGACACATTTCCATCCCGGACGTAGTGTGGTGCCATTCCTTTGAGCCGTACTGATTAGTCGATTCGTATAGCATGTTTGATTGCGTATGTTTCGACAGGATAATTCATAATTTCAGATATATCATGATTGTGTATTTTCAACCCTTGAGGATTGTTGTTCGTATGGCGGCCGTTGGGGATCTTTTTAGTCATGGCAAGGCTAAGGCACGGGGAGAGCACGGTGACGGCGAGGAGTCCCAGTGATACTAGTAGGGGGCCCCAGTCTGTTCAGTCATTTATTCAGTCATTTATGTTTCCTTTATTTATTCCGCTGCAGACATTCTGTTTGAACACTCATTTCATTCAGTGTTGTGTATTTTATCGTCACATAAAATACACATGTATTCTATTTAATCCTGGGTGTGTTGTATAAAACTCCTCATCGGAGTAATTGATGTTGTAATGTGGTTCGGTACTACATTTACCTGTATAATTCATTCATTTTCATTCGCCTGGTGGGTCCCAGTCGGGGGTCCACGGCACTGTAATATCCGCCTAGTTTGGGGTGTTACATTATTCTTGTTGATTTTTTTATTAGGTGTTGAATGGTCTTGGTCTCTGTAGGAATGAATTAGGAATTTTTATTTTTTTATTTTTATACTATAATAGTTGTAGGACTTTTGGCTATAATAGCCATCATCTTCATTTGTAAAAGTGGCCTTAAGATGCAAGAAATTTGAGTGTGTTTGTGTTAACAAACCTTTGTGAGTTCCTTCTTATTTTGTTGAGTGTGTCTCTAAAATACCCTTGTGTGTTTTAGTTACTTATAAAGTTCAACCATTATTTAGTATTTGAATTCCACCCTTTCTGGGTTGCTACGGCAGGTCGCGTAGAGGTTCAGAAGTAAAACCCTTATTGCTTATATTGGAAACATCTTGTGACCTTAATCCATCTAACGGTTTCTTTTACCATGGTGTGTCCTGTGGGGGTCACATCACACTGAGCAGACTGCATTCCCAGTGCTGGCGGAGCATCGATACCGACAAAGACTCGTGTTGATAGAGCGGCCCCACCGAGCTGGCCGAGGGCATCCCCGGCACTTTTGTAGCATTGATCCCAGTATAGCACACCATGATTTTTGCATGCGGAGCTGGTGCCAAATTGATAGATGCAGAAGTAAGTCTTTCAATTTATATGTATATATATTCTACTATTGATATTTGTAGTCACTGAAAATGTTTCAATCTTTTTCAAAATTTCAATGATATCCAGCATTTGGATGCATATATGGGGATCCTACAGTTTGGCCCATGATTTGTTGGCGTGCGATGGCTCGATGATTGGGCTGCCCATAGGGTTTTGGTTCATACGAGCTTCTTGGTATTGTAAAAATATTAATTTGTCAATTTCTTCCAAAGTAATTGAATACCTCGTTACTGACAATATTATTTTATACCCCCTCTGTCCCACTCAAAGCTTGACATATGGTGTATATTTAGCGTATTTTAGGTAATAATTGGTGTAAGTAATGATGATAAATGTGGGTGGAGATTAAAAGTACAATATATTTATGGTGAGTGTGTGGTGGAGATTAAAAAGTAGAAGATAATTATTTGACTTGGATGTGTAAAGATGATAAAAGTAATGTTTTTAAAGGGACCAAAAAAGGGATAAATGTAAAGCGTTAAGCGGGATAGAGGTAGTATTAGGCCGTGTATATGAATATATGGATTAATTATAATAGGATAGTTACATTGAGGATTGATGATGAGGATGTGGCCACGTTCACGGCTTGAGACCATTTTGGGTCGATCATCGCCTTTGGTGGGAGTTACGCGAGTTGATAATTTATTGTATGTTTTCTTATTTATTTTTATTAGTTATTCGTTACTATTGTGCTGGCACTATACTTTTTGAACAATCCAGGTGTTGACCATCTGGATTACGTCCACAAAGTCCTCGAGTAGACATTGGGTTGTACTCCGCATTAGGCTCGAGGAGGGTATTATCATCATGCACGATTTCCTGGCTCAGGAACTTGATGTGTGGGAGAAATTAAGATCGCAGCAGTCATCGGGTATATGTTGCTTAATTCCTACGATTGTACAGCATTTTGGATTTTACGAGTGCCGCCCTGATATAACTCCGGTTGCTCGATTTCATGTTGCTTTAGCAATGAGGGATTTATGCTATGTACAGGATGACTCGAATTCTTGTGGTGCGTTTTTTATATGGACTTTAGAGTATCTCGTTCAGCAGTCTTTCTCTCATGGGAAGACGAGATAAATATTCATGCATTTAGAGGACATATGACATGAGCTGCCTGGAGGTTTAGAAATGATGTAGATACTGTAGTAGAGGAAGATTAGTGATATTATGTTTATATATATATATAGTCCATATCGGTAAATATGATTCTTTTCTTATAATGATTATTGTGTATAAATATCTAAATTATTGTTCGAGTAACTCGATTGTAACCCGAGTAACTCGATTGTATCCCGAGTAACGCAATTTATCCCGAGCAACTAGATTGTAACTCGAGTAACTCAATTCTGATTCGATTAGCTATTAAATAAGTACGACATAAAAAATACGAAAAATACAACTACTTATTCTTGTGTTGACTATAATACACACGCAATGAATATACTTAATATTTAAATAAAGATGAAATAATAAATATGAAAAATACAACTACTTATTCCGTTGTTCAGTATAATAAACACGGAATGAAAATACTTCAAATAAATATAACTATTTTTGCATTGGGGGCTCATTTAGGTCGAAACGATCTTTAGTTGGACATTTTGGAGCAGTGTGGTCATCAGAGTTATATATACTACACTTTTTTTGCACGTACCTTTTTAGACAGAGTTGGTTGCATTGTCAAATTCTCAAAGAGTTGGGGAATAACCGCATTGCAAGCCATTCTATTGTGCCTTGTCCCTCCACATATAGGGCATGTTTGAACTTTATGGTATGAGTTGAGGAGTCAACCCCTGATGTGTGTCTCCTTTCTTTTGGTCGCCCTGCCTGCAACATATTGTCTGATGGTTCACAAACTTTCACCTTGATGTTAGCAGGAATGAACCAATCACTTGTGTGAGGTACTAGAATCACAGGCTGTCCCCACATTTGACGAAGTATGGACACTTTGTAGCAATCATGTATGTACACAGTTTGATCGTGATTGAGGTACCTTATAGCTGCAGCGGCATGCTTGCACGAGATCATATCATGCTGGAATATCATATAACTGCATTTTTGCTCTCTCAAGTCCTCTGTTCTAAAAATCAGCCTGGGCGGCCGCCTCCGATTATGGCCTGGGCGTTTGGGTGATTAATCGCCTCCTAGGTGTAATACCCGTACTTTGTATGAATTGCTGGCTTTGACGTTCCTTCACTTTTGTCGCTCTTGTAAGCACTTTTTGATATGTTGTTGTTGTTGTTGTTGATTTTAGAGTTTCGTACTTTTCGGGACTTGTTCGTATTGATTGGACCTTTCAGCGATGTTTTGTGAGAGGCAGATAGTAAACGCTAGGCCTAAGACTGTTAGCGGTCCAATTATACTAGAGAACCGCCTGAGAACCGTGCGATAATACTCGGAACCGATACTCACTCGAAACATTAGCGGTCCGAATACTGGTACCATAGTTAGAACCGAAACTGATAAGGTCCGAAACCGGTAACCCAGTAAAGAAACCGGTATTTTTTCATAAGCATACATTGTACAAAATATTGTATAAGGTATTAGTACATATAAAAAATAAGTTTAAAAGGCCTTATCTCTTAATATCCTTAGCATACATTTGAAAAAAACCCTCAATTCTTGTTTCGATTATGAGGTTTTGGTGATTATGTCTTTTAATGATCCAAGATACCCGAGAACCCGCCCGAAATACCCGGGACCGATACTCACCCGAAACGTTAGCGGTCCGCATACAAGTATTAAAGTTGGGACCCGAAACCGTTAAGGACCGAAATCGGTAATACTCGATACCTTAACGGTCCAGACCCAAAATCGGTAATACTCGAACCGGACCGAGAATAGCCCTAGCTAGGCCTAAGCTAACACATGCTATTTGTGTTGAGTAGCGCGTACTAGTTTCGCCTGTAGCGCACGCTAATGGTTTGGGCTTGGCAGAGGCAGTAGCTGGATTCTGCCCTCTGGACTAGCAGTTAGCGCACGCTAGGCATGAGCTAACGCACGCTATTCGTGTTAGTAGCGTGCGCTAGCATTTCCCGTAGCGCATGCTAATGGGCTGAGTTGACAGGCTCAGTGGGGTGATTCTATTTTCTGGACTAACATTTAACGCACGCTAGGTGTGAGCTAGCGCACGCCATAGGTATTGCGCAGCGCGCTGGTGCCCGATGTAGCCCACGCTAGCGAGATGGGCAGTGAGTTTGGAATTTTTGCATGGTAACAGTTAGAGCACGCGAAGGATGTGGTAGAACATGCTAACATCGCAGGTCAGAAGCTACCGGACTAGTGGGTGACCCCGTTAGCGCATGCTAGCCTTGAGTTTTAGCACGCGCTAATCAGGCGCAGTATATAAGAGGGGGGTCAACCCTGTTCTTCTTCATTTTTCATCCCTTTTACTCATTTCCGAAAAGAGAGCACGAGAGGGCGATCCGGAGGGCGATTTGGGGGTGATCTTTCATCAGCTATCATCATCTTTGGTCGAATAACAAAGATCATACAACATCTAATCCGTTTCTACCTTCCAAATCAAGGTAAATTCATTAGAACCCTAGTTTGGGGAATTGTTGGGGATTTTCTTAGATTTGTCCAATTTATCCAATTTGGAGCTTGAGGTCTTTGAGATTATGATGTATCTACCCCATACCCACGTTTCCCCTACGATTATGTGGATGTTTATGTAGTTTGTTCGGACTTGAGAGGGTTTGGGGGATTTCCAAACCTCTAGGTGGTTGTCCTTGGAGTTTTGTGAATCGTAGACGGGTTTCGGGAGTTTCTCCATGTGTTTTGAGTATGGATTATTAATTATCATATTCTTTACGAATCGTTTAGGTGTCTGAAGTGCATTCTTGGACCTACCGAACTTGTATTATTTTCCTTTCGATTCTCGATGTCTCAAAGGCAAGCATATGTTTATGATTGTACATTCTCGACTTTATAAGTTAGGTATATGAATTGTATGATTGTATATATTCACTATGGGATGGATCGATGGATCCTCTGAGGGTTCCGTTGCCTTTGGTGTGGTTCCGCGAATAATTTGGGTTAATGACTCTGGGAGGGTCCGACGGGGCCTCTCAGGGTTCCGTTGCCTTTGGTGCGGTTCCATGGTTAATCACGTATGTATTAATATGAAGTGCTTTGAGATTTAGTTATTCTAGATTACTAGTATTGCGTTGATGAAATGATGATTACATTTACTTTATTGTCGAGAAGTATTGTGTTTCATATTCGATATACTTGTACTAGCTATTCGACGGCTAACCCCTTTTTGGGGGAAATACCTTTCATGTATTTCAGGATCCAGGTGAGCGGATAGGCATGTACCGGGTCGACATGAAGATGAGGGGCAAGTGTGATGTTGTGTCTTGTCTCTGGTAATATTTTGTATTCATCCATTCAGTAATGTTGTACTTGAAATGGTTATGAGTACTCGAGTATTGTTTCTAGATTTCTTGATGTTTTGGCCTGTGTTGCCTTGGGATGGATTTATGATGTATTGTATTTGGTCTATTTGGATATCGTCTTGGTCGTCAATTTTATTATCTTCCATTAGATTATGTTTAGACCTCATCGGTCAAACTTCATGGTTCCGCGTATGTATAGCCTTGTGGGTCCCATGGCGGGGCTCGCGGCGCTGTAATATATCCCGAATTACTTGGGGGTGTTACAGAATATGGTATCAGAGCTTAGGTTTATGGATGCCTAGGCTGTCGGTCTTTTGGGTCGATTGAGTCATCGTTTGTCTACAGTATCACCACTTTGCCACCATCACAGTGCGACCAGTACTAGTAAGTCCTTTTACTCTTCTTGTATTTTTTTTCCTAATCGTTTTGCTTTTAATTTGGTATTCTTGGGAATCGATCACTTCGATGACCTGCGATTTGAATTATACTTGCGTACTTCGTGTGTCCTTCAGAATGTCTGCTGACAGGTGACAGAGGCGAGGCCGCGGTCGTGGATGCGGACGAGGACGTGGCGCGGCCGCTTCCCTCAGTTCCATTGCGGGGTCGACTACCCCTAGTTTATCTAACTCAGTGCATACCGATACCGAGAGTCAACACGACCAGTCGACCGGTCAAGGGAATAATGCATATGTTGGGGCTACGAATGTTCTTCAACAATTGGCAAATCAAATGACTATCCTGGCCCAAGCTATTCAGCTGAATAATCCAACTACGACGGTGGATGTTCTACTCCAAAATACGGTTCGTATGCATCCTCCGCAGTTTAGCGGTGCTAACGACACGAATGATTGGGATAATTGGCTCTTTGAGTTGGAAAAAGTGTTCGAGACTGTTGATTTCCCCGAAACGAGGAAGGTACCTACTGCTCAGTACTTTCTTACTAAAGAAGCCGTGACTTGGTGGAAAGCTGTTAAACCACGAGATCGTGTTGTTACTTGGGACGAATTTAAAGAGCTACTGGAGGCTGAGTTTTGTCCATAGCCAGTGAAAGAAGGCACAATCCGAGCCTTTTTCGAGGCTAAGCCGCAGAACATTCCAGTCTCGCAGGCGATAGCGGAATACAACCAACAACTGATTTATGTGAAGAATCAAGTGCGTGATGAGCGTGACAAGATCCGCCACTTCGACATACGGATGAATATGGATTTAAGGCGTTACATGGCCGGGTTTGCTTTCACTACTATGAAGGAATACCAAGACAGGGCTTTGGCATATGACATGTTAAGTTCCAACAATGATACCATAGAAGATCCGAAGAAGCAAAAGACCGCTGGTAATTTTTCTGGCTCTAAAGGTGGCAACTTCCAGAGACCTAAGAGTTTTCGTTCTGCTCCGGTCGCCTCAACTCACCCAGTAACCTATTTTAATTATGGTCGTCCAGGCCACATCAATCTGGAGTGCAATTTCCCACCTCTGAAGTGTCACACTTATGGTCATATGGGACACAAGGCAGTTTATTGTCCCGAACAAGATCAGACTTTGGACACTCGGGCTTCTATCCCAGCGCCTATAGATCAGAGTATGAATCAGCGACAATCAGTTAGTCAGTCACAATAGAGTTACAGAAGAGGCCGAGGACGGAGTCACAACGCTAGAGGGGGAGATTCTAGCATCGTTTTGGCACACCCACGAGTCTATGAGATGCGTCGAGCAGATGAACCTGATGCGGCGGTGGCCTCAGGTACCATTCATATCCTATCTCATCTAGTTCGTGTACTTTTTGATTCGGGTGCTACACATTCTTTCATCTCCTTGGATTGTGTACGCCGTTTGAATATAAATTGTATGACTATTTGTGATCCTTTCATTGTGAAACTGCCTAGCGGGGATAAAATCCTGGGGAATCGGGAGATTAGAGATTTTCCAGTGAGCATAGCCGGTATTGGCTGATTATCGCATTTGATTGTGGTTGATATCGAGGGCGAGGATGTGATCCTCGGTGAAGACTGGCTTGACAGTCACCAAGCGATTATGAATTAACGTACTAAGGTTATCACTATGATGACTAAAGATGGTTCTGAATACTCGTTCATGGGGCATAAATCGGGCCAACCTAAGTTGCTTATCAGCGCCACAAAGACCGTCAAACTCTTGAATAAAGGTTGCACGGGCTATTGGTATTATGCTTTGAAGTCCGAAGGGGACGGACTCGATTTCTCTTCAATTCCAGTTGTTAATGAGTATCCAGACGTTTTTCCAAACGATCTTCTGAGATACCGCCGGATCGAGAGATAGAATTTTCTGTTGATTTGGAGCCTGACGCAGATCCGATATCTAAGGCGTCTTATCGGATGGCACCTTCCGAGAGGCAAGAATTGAAGAATCAATTGGGAGAACTTTTGGATAAAGGATACATTAGACCGAGTGCTTCGCCCTAGGGCGCACCTGTTCTTTTTGTGAGAAAGAAGGATGGTTCACTACGTTTATGCATTGATTACCGTGAGCTAAATAAAGTGACCATCAAGAACAAGTATCCATTGTCTCGTATAGATGATTTATTTGATCAGTTGCACGGAGCCGCAGTATACTCAAAAATTGATTTGAGATCAGGATAATACCAGCTCCGGGTGAAAGAGTTCGACGTTCCGAAAACTACATTTCAGACGAGATACGGACATTATGAATTTGTGGTCATGCCTTTTGGATTGACTAATGCACCAGCAGTATTCATGCAACTAATGAACAAGATATTCATCGAATACCTTGACAGATGTGTGGTCATCTTTATTGACGACATCTTGATTTATTCTCGGGATAAGGAGGAACATGCCCGGCACTTGCGTTTGATACTAGATGTTTTGAGAGCCAAACACCTCTATGCGAAATTCTCGAAATGTGAGTTCTGGCTGAAGGAAGTTTTGTTTCTTGGGCATGTGGTTTCGGCCGAAAGGGTTCGTGTAGACCCGCAGAAGATTGAGGCAGTGCTAGATTGGGCACCGCCTAATAATGTTAAGGAAGTTCGTAGCTTTTTGGGTCTTTCTGGGTATTACCGTCAGTTTATCGAGGGGTTCTCGAAACTCGCTCAGCCGCTTACGTAATTACTTCAGAAGACAGAAAAGTTTGTTTGTGCTGCTGAAAGATAGCAGAGCTTCGATGAGATGAAGAGGCATTTGACCTCAGTGCCGATTTTAGTTTTATCACAGGGTAGTGAAGGATTTGCAGTTTATAGCGACGCTTCAGGACAAGGGCTTGGATGTGTGCTTATGCAGCATGATAAAATGATAGCCTTTGCATCACAACAGTTGAAGCCGTATGAGATGAACTATCCTACTCACTATTTGAAATTGGCCGCAATTGTTTTCGCACTTAATATTTGGTGACATTATTTGTATGGCTTTTTGTGTCGGATTTATACCGATCACAAGAGTTTGAAGTATATTTTCATTCAGAAAAAGTTGAATATGAGGCAGCGACGTTAGTTGGAATTGATCAAGGATTGTGATTTGGAAATTCTTTACCATCTGGGGAAGGCTAATGTTGTCGCGGACGCTTTGAGCCGCAAATCGGCATCACTTCAGATGCTCGAGGTTCTTACATCTCAGATGAAGATTCGTTAGGATCTAATCGAGCAAGGAATAGAAGTTTGGCTTCAAAAAGTGCAGGGACAGTTGTGTACTCTCAAAATTACTTCGTCCTTGGTTGATTGCATCAAAGGGAAACAGTGGAGTGACCCGATGATCTCTCAATTGAAGGAAGATGTGACTAAATGAAAAGCCCCCGGTTTTATGGTCCATGAGGATAAGATTTTGAGATTTCAGGGCAGGCTTTGTGTTCTGAATGATTTAGAGTTAAGGCAGAGAATTCTCTGAGAAACCCATGCTACGCCGTACTCAATCCACCCAGGAACGAGTAAGATGTACAAGGACTTGAAGCGAAATTTCTGGTGGAATAATATGAAGAAAGACATCATAGAATTCGTATTGCGATGTTTGATGTGTCAGCAAGTCAAGATTGAACATCAACGCCCAGCGGGGTTGTTGAAGCCGCTCCCCTTTATCGAGTGGAAGTGCGAAGATACCTCTATGGATTTTATCACTGGGATGCCGAGAACTAGGGACAGAATGAATATGATTTGGGTAATAGTCGATCGGTTAACCAAGTCTGCACACTTCCGGGGTATTAAGGATACTTGGGGACCAGACAGATTAGCTCGAACTTTTATAGCTGAGATTGTGAGATTGCATGGTGCCCCTAAAACTATTGTTTCCGAGTGAGATGGTCGCTTCGTATCGCATTTTTGGCAAGCTGTCCATCAGTCTTTGGGCACCGAGTTGAGATTGAGCACGTCTTTTCATCCTCAGTCAGACAGTCAGACTGAGCGGATGATTCAGATGTTGGAGGATATGTTGCGGGCTTGTGCCCTAGACCGGAGTAACGGTTGGGAACTTCATTTGCCCTTGATCGATTTTGCCTACAATAATAGTTGGCATGCGTCGATTAAAATGGCACCATTCGAAGCACTTTATGGTAGGCGGTGTAGATCGCCATTATGTTGGGACGAGGCTTCGGAGTTAGTCGGAATGAAACCGGATATGTTTATGGAGACTAAGGAAAAGATTTCTATTATCCGAGACCAGTTGTTGACCGCCTAGAGCCATCAGAAATCTTATGCTGATACTCCCTGTCGACCTTTGGAATTCGAAGTGGGAGACCATGTCCTACTCAAGGTGTCTCCGACCAAAGGAGTTTTCCGCTTCAGAAAAAGGGGAAACTTAGTCCGAGGTATATCGTACCGTTTTAAATTTTGGACAGGGTTGGAGATTTAGCTTATCGCTTGGCGTTGCCTCCAGCTTTGAGTCGTGTCCAAAACGTCTTTCATGTTTCTCAGTTGAGAAAGTACGTGTCGGATCCAAGTCATATTATCAATTATAGTGAGATTGATGTAGCCAAGGATGTTACCTTTCCGGAGAGACCGGTGAAGATTCTTGAATGTCGTGAGAATCAGCTTCGGCACAAAACCATTCCATTGGTTAAGGTGCAAAGGTCAAGACAGGGAGTTGAGGAAACGACTTGGGAGACGGAAGAGAAGATGTAATCGGGATGCCCTGAACTTTTTATTTCTTAAGTTTCGGGACGAAATTATTTTTAGATGGGGAGAACGTAATACCCGTACTTTGGATGAATTGTTGGCTTTGTGGTAACACTCATTTTTACACATATTTTTATGAGGTTTTTCCGGATTTTAAGATCCTAAAATATGTGGAATTGTGTCGTTTGTGCTCATATTGTGTTTTTTGGACTCGATCACGCTTGGGTATGTTTTATTTGATTTTATAGGTGTTTTAAGGACATTATCAAGCAAGAACGAAGTCTCAATCCCCAATACATATCAAGCAATGCAGAAACGAAAGATCGAGCCGAAAAAGAAGGAAAAACGGGGTCAAAACGGACCAACATGGACTCGGCCGTGTCATTTGACACGGGCCATGTCACTGGATTGACCGTGCCATATAACATGGTCGGGTTGCTTGTCCAGAACCCTTTGCAAATTTTAGAACACTATGACACGGGCCTTGTCACTTTTCTGAGTCAAACAACTTTGTTGAAGTTTGTACACGGTTTGAACAAGAATTTTTGGGTTTTGGGGTTGATAAAAAGGCTCTAGGATGGACTTATAAAGATGATGAATCTGAATCTTGGGAAACTTATTCAATGGATAATGATGTATCGAAGAAGGTAATTCTAGTTTTATAATTGCACATTATTGTAACACTAGGAATGATTATCGAACTTCTTACCACATATAATGATAACCCTACTTCAAAGTTCTCAATGATGTAATGACCTTTTGTTTTATCCACCATTTTTGTTTTATTTTACTTAAATCCTCTGAGGAAGATCTGATTTAGTTATTTAACTTTGCATTCTGATATTAGCTTTGTGTCATCCCACAAGGATTCTGGACATGATGGTCATAAGCGTATTTAAGTATAACCTCATGGTGCACGTGCACCACCAGAATTCTTCAAATTCGGTTATTATTTTGTAGTATTTGAATTGGTTTAAGAGTTGAGTTATTTTTTCACTTGTTGCCTAACAAGTTATTGGCTAATAATTAGAAGAACATAAGTTGCAAGTTCGTATTCTCCTTCTCTTTCTTCACTGCTCTTATGCTTTCATCAACCTCTGTGGCTTCTGTCGATCCACCGTAATCTCAGCTGTATACTAGTAAAAACCTTGGGAGTTTTTTATCTTTTTTATATGTTGCCTAACATGTTATTGTCTAATAATTAGAAGAACATAAGTTGCAAGTTTGTATTGAGTCATAATTATAGTAGGTTAATCACAAAGAGTTCTTTTGCAGGATGAATCTGAATCTTGGGAAACTTATTCAATGGATAATGATGTATCGAAGAAGGTAATTCTAGTTTTATAATTGTACATTATTGTAACACTAGGAATGATTATCGAACTTCTTACCACATATAATGATAACCCTGCTTCAAAGTTCTCAATGATGTGACATTTTGTTTTGTCCACCTTTTTTGTTTTATTTTACTTAAATCCTCTTAGGAAGCCCTGGTTTACTTTTTTAATTTTGCATTCCGATATTAGCTTTGTGCCATCCCACAAGGATTCTGGACATGATGGTCATAAGCGGATTTAAGTATAACCTCGTGGTGCACGTGCACCACCATAATTCTTCAGATCCGGTCATTCTTTTGCAGTATTTGAATTGGTTTAAGAGTTGAGTTATTTTACTTTCTCTTATATTTTCTTAGTCAGTTGAATTATTACCCTTCACCGGAACCTCGCTGCACATGGATGCTTTTTGCACTGGGCCGCCCTTTACTTGCTTCTTTTTATGCGGGGGTGATTCAGTGCTTCATTTCGACCTATTCTACCCCAATGAATTTGGGTCATGGACTTGATATGATGTGATGTATGTGCGATGGTTTGAGGATTAAAAGAATGATTATAGTTGAATTTTTAAATTTTAGTATTCTGCTATTTAATGATTTCGATAATGGTATGTTCTCACTGGATTAAATGAACCGGAAATGAACTGGAATGGGTGAATTCGTGTGATTGTTACTGAAATATTATTGAATGTTTCAATTCTAGGAACTTTTGGATGAGATTGTACATTATAGCAAGTTTTATACCATTTTCATGATCACGAGCTCATGTAGTTGGTGTTGATCTTAACAATGAGCCTTAATTATTCCATGGATCTTGGTTAGTTCTGATTTGAAGAACGCGAACATATTGTTGTCGTCTTGTTTAGTTCTTAGTTGTAGACGATTTTGGTTATGCTTCTTTGTGTTGGTATACTGATTTAGTTTGTGCCATTGTTCCTGTGTAACCCATGATGTTGTTCCTTTTAGGTTTTACGAGTACAATTTTTTTTATACCTTCTTGCAAAGGTCATCTTTTAATGCTTAATTCGTGATTTCTTTTTCAGTTATCAAATGCAGCGACCTTTGCACCGTCTCGGCAAATACCATCTCCAATTCCTGCAGTCAACACACCAACTCCTGTATCAAGTGCTACGTAGGCCGTATCCAACTCTTTGTTGAATTATGTTCCTCTCAGGCCTTATCTCTTTCAGCTGGGATCAGGATAATGATCAAGTAATGGTAGGAATGCTATCTTTTCGAGAATTTTGAGCTCTAGGCATATTACTTTGGTGGAAATGATCCCATACTCCTTGGTGTCAAGCTTAACAGATTTGTAATTCCCATAATTTATTTGTAAACTAGTTGATGCTTTGTTGCTGTGTTTTCTGATTAATCAGTGTGTGGCATTTGTAATTGAGCTGCTGTGAGAGTGTGCTAATGACACATGTTTTTAGCTAATAACAAACAATGATGGCCAATGAAAGTAAATGAAGAGAATCTGGAGGAGGAGACTCCTCCAGCCGAGATGGATGCCGAGATGCCTATTGCTGTTATCTATGCCGGCATTGCTGAAGATAATAATGACTGGGAAGATGCTGGAGAAGAAGCTTATGATGGGGACCTTGGTGAGGATTAACACTTTCTTTGTGATGCCGGCATTTGTGTGTGCTTTGATCAGTCCAAGTTTGATCCACCTTGCCATTGTGTTGTGATTGTTGTGATAGTTTTTTAAAATATTTTATTTATAACGATATTTCAGCCTTTAATATTTGATTTACTATATCATTCGGTAGAGCCTTAAGGCATTATTTATGCATTTCTTTTAGATTCTTACTGCATAAAATATATGTTCTTCTAAGTTCTAAAATGATTTACTTGTTTGGTCATTGTTGCAACAGTAGCAGGTGATCTTAAAAAATATTCTGAAGCCTTTCTTGGGAAGCCGAATGAAGAGTAGTGTGCTTGGATTTTAAACCTAGAGAAATAGGGAGGTAGGTGTTCTTTTATGTACTTTAGTTTATTCTTGAAAAGTATCAGAATTCGATAATGATCCTTCAAATTTGGTCAAGATAAATAAACTGGGCAAATTATTTCTGGGTTAGAACAACTAGTTTGGAGACCTTATTTTTCTGATAGTTGTTAACAAGCTGCCTATTTGGAAGCTTAGTAACCATCACTAATTATCGACTCTTCTTTCTTGTTTCATTCTGCAGCTCTCTCGTTCAAAGAAGGTGAAGTTTGTGAATGGACACAAACTCAGGCACATTGGCTAATCCTTGGGTAATTGAATAAGTGTTCCACCGAATAGTTTCTTAGAGTCTTTTTGTATATTAGTCTTAGACGTCCACTGCTTTATGACAGCATTTTTTGAACTAGTATTGGTTTTTCTCTCTCGCTTATGACATTGTGATGTGGTTGGTTAAAAATGACCAAATTATTTTCTTCTAGTACTTGTATATATATAGTTGGTGATGTAATTGGTTGGTTTTGTGATTGGATAAAGTTGGTTTTTTATGATGGGATTATGTAGTTGGATGATGTAGTTGGTTTTTGTAAATTGGTTTGTTGGTTTTTTTAATGGGAAATGCTAAATTTAAAATTTACATTTTTATTTTGTTAAAATGAAGGTGTTACCTTAGGTACTATATATATGTTGCAAATGTCTTTCATTGGTAACACCTAGACTAAAAATTGCTGCGCATTTTGTGGCCCCACCCGTGGCCCCACAAAGTAGGCCCCACTAATAGGCCCAAAAAAAGTGGGTCCCACATATGGGCCCCTCCAGCTGACCCCACTAAATGGGTTCCACCAGTGGGCCCGGTCTGTGGGACCCACAAAATGGGCCCACATGTGGAACCCACTAAATTGTCTATATATTTTACAAAATTATAAAGTCTATTGCAACACAAATCTAATGTTGCTGTAGGGTCCTTAGGATGTTGCTGTATAGTTCTTTGGTAACAAATAATCTTATGTTAGCTTACGATGATCCACATGTTGCCTTTGAGTCCAAAGGCTACTGCTCACAGAGCAACTTAGCTAAAGTGTTACCTTTGCCCATTTTGGGTCTGTGGCAACATAAAATTGGGTCTAAGGTAACACAGTTATGTGGTTGTCAAAGGCCATTTATGGCGTAGTGCATGGAGAGAGCAGGAGACAACACAGGGATGAATAACACGAACGAGAATGCAATAATCCAGGAAAACGAGGGCGGAAGGATTGATAATCCAACAATTAGGGTGCAATCAATTCGGGATGGATTCCGACCAAAGCTTGACCGAAACTTTGGAAGAATCACTCATGTTCCAATCAACGCTATGAATTTCGAGTTGAAGCCCGCCTTAATTTCAATGGTTCAACAAAATCAATTTGGAGGATTTGCTGGATCCACATACCCATCTCACACATTTAATGCAAATATGTGATACTATCAAAATGAATGGGGTCTCGGATGATGAAATACGCTTACGATTATTTCCATTCTCTTTGAGAGAGACCGAGAAACTGGCTTGGGACTTAGCTTCGGGGAGTATAAGTACATGAGAGGATTTGAGCGAAAAAATTTTGTTCAAATTTTTCCCACCTAACAAGACGGTGAAGCTAAAAAGTGAGATTACTCAATTTCATCAACTGGACTCCAAACCACTATATGAAGCTTGGGAACATTTCAAAGATCTACTAAGACGATGTCCTCGACATGGTTTCCCAGAAGACCAACAAATGTGTTTCTTCTACAATGGTCTTATGGGAGAAACGAGGAATTTTATTTACACCTCTGCGGGAGAGGGGCATTGCTAGCAAGAAGCGCTAAAGAAGCATATGGATTAATATAAGAAATGGTGATGAATAGTTATCAATGGCCAATGGAAAGAGCAAATGTTAAAAGGGTGGCTGAGATATCCAATTCGGACCCTATCAAGGCACTAACCGTGCAAATGACGATGTTAACTACTCAGTTGGGGGCCCTAGCAGAAGGAGGTGATTCAAAAATAGCCCCTCAAGGAAGTTCACTACCGTCCGACCCATTGGAGAAGGCTCATTACATTATTAATCGGAATTACAACAATTTCCGGAATAATCCACCACCGGGTTTCTACCATCCCTCCAATAGAAATCATGAAAATTTTAGCTATGCTAATCTAAAGAATGCCTTACAACCACCGGCTGGATTCAAAGTGTCAAATAGTGAAATAATTGAAGAAGCAAAGCCAACGTCAAATCTCGAGAATATTCTAGCTTCCTTTATGATGGAAACAAAAAGTCGATTTAGTCGAGATGAGGAAAAATTAGATAAAATCGAAGGCCATGTTACTCAATTAGCTACAACCATGGGAGCTCAAATGAAAAATCTCGAAACTCAAATTGGATAATTGGCTAAAGTTGTCGGAAGTCAACATCAACGGGGACAATTTTCGAGTAATACCGAAGTAAATCCAAAAGAATCTTGTCAAGCTATCACCTTAAGAACCGAAACGAATTATGAAGGGCCAAAGATGCCAACGGTCCAACAAAGTGAGGGAGCCAAAGAGGATCAAATCAAAAATGTAGAGGAAGAAGTGAAGCATGACACATTTAAGAGGACTGAGAAGCCTAAAATATCTTCTAACTCTACTTCTACTTTTAAAGTTCCTCTCCTTTTTCCCCAACGCTTTAAAAAGAAAAAGTTAGATGCATAATTTGCAAAAATTTTAGACATCTTCAAGAAAATTAACATGAATATTCCTTTTGCAGATGCTTTAGAACAAATGCCTAATTATGCAAAATTCTTGAAGGATGTGATGTCAAGAAAAAGAAGGATGGAATAGCCTGAGACGGTTAAACTAACCAAAGAATGTAGCGCTATTATACAACACAAATTACCTCAAAAGCTTAATGACCCTGGAAGCTTTACCGTTCCATGCACCATTGGAAAAGTTTCATTCGATAAAGCTTTGTGTGATTTAGGTGCTTCAATTAACCTCATGCCTTTATCTATTTTAGGAAATTAGGAGTCGGGGAAATGAAAGCCACAATGATAATGTTACAATTGGCAGACCGATCCATAACATGCCCCAAGGGGATTGTTGAAGACGTGCTCGTAAAGATCGACAAATTTATATTTCCAGCGGATTTCGTCGTTCTCGACATGGAAGAAGATGAAGATCTACCACTTATCCTTGGATGTCCATTTTTAGCAGCGGGAAAGGCTCTTATTGATGTCGAAAGGGGAGAATTTACACTATGTGTTAACGATGAGCATGTTATATTTTCCATATTTAAAGCTATGAAAATTCATGATGATATGGAATATTCCAATGTTATTGATAGTATAAGTTCATATGGAAAGAAAAAAGTCTTACACTCATTATCTTCGGATCCGTTAGAGTTTGCTCTTGCAAACTCATGCTTTTGTAGTGACTTAACCTTGGAGTATGATGATTCTGACTTGTTTGACTATGTTTCTGAATTGAATTCCCTAATCAATAAATTTGATGATTTTGACAAAGAAACGGAACAAGAGGAGCATGCAGTAGTTGCTGAAATCAAGCTAACGGGCGACTCGACCGTGTCAACTGACACGGTCCAAAATTTAAGTCCCGTTTCATCTCAGTCGGCTGTATCACAACCAACCTTGGACCTTAAAACCCTTCCAGAACACCTCAAGTATGCATTTCTAGATGGTAATAATACAAATCCGGTAATTGTATCCTCTTCCCTTACCTCTACTCAATTAGATAAATTGCTTCGTGTGTTGAGAGCTCATAAGTCGGCTATAGGATGATCTATCTCAGACTTGAAGGGAATTAGCCATTCAATATGCATGCATGGGATTTTTCTCGAAGAAAATTATAAACCTAAAGTGCAAAATCAATGAAGACTTATTCCTATAATGAAAGAAGTGGTAAAAAAAATAAGTGCGCAAATTGTAATATGCTTGAATGATTTATCCAATTTCTGATAGTGAGTGGGTGAATCCTACGCAAGTTTTGTCTAAAAAATGGGGGATGACCGTGAGTAAAGATGAGAAATATAAATTAATTGCTATGAGGGTAGTTACGGGATGGCGAGTGTGTATAGATTACAAGGCTTTGAATGCGGCTACTCGCAAAGACGATTTTCCTCTCCCCTTCATTGATCAAATGCTTGATAGATTGGCGGGGCATGAATTTTTCTATTTTCTTGATGGCTATTCAGGATATAATCAAATTTACATAATGCGGAAGATCAAGAAAAAATGGCTTTTACATGTCCTTATGGAATTATGCTTATCGTAGGATGCCGTTTGGCTTATGTAATGCCCCAACCACTTTTCAGCGTTGCATGATGGCCATCTTCCATGGTTTGATCGAAAATATAATGGAAGTATTCATGGATGATTTTTCGGTGTTTGGAAATTCATTTGATCATTGCCTGCATAATCTCACTTTAGTTTTGCAGCGCTGTGAAGATACTAATCTTGTGCTAAATTGGGAGAAATGTCACTTTATGGTGCAAGAAGGGATTGTCCTAGGCCACAGAGTGTCCGCTGCAGGATTAGAGGTGGATAGAACGAAAATTGTCGCCATTGAGAAACTTCCCCCTCCGAAGAATGAAAAGGCTATTAGGAGTTTTCTTGGTCAAGCGGGTTTTTATAGGAGGTTCAAAAAAGATTTTTCAAAAACCACTAAACCTTTGAGTAAATTGTTAGAAAAAGATACTGCTTTCATTCTTTCTAATGAGTGTTTGCAGGCATTTGAAACTCTAAAGAAGGCATTAGTGAGTGCTCCTATCCTCGTAGTACCGGATTGGTTTCAACCTTTTGAGATCATGTGCGATGCAAGTGATTATGCGGTTGGAGCTGTGTTGGGACAATGTCGTGAGAAACTCTTTCGGGCTATTTACTATGCAAGAAAAACATTAGACAGAGCCCAGCAAAATTACACAACAACGGAGATAGAAATGCTTGTCGTGGTATTTGCTTTTGATAAGTTCCGATCATACTTAATTGGGACAAAGACGATAGTACATACGGACCACGCAGCTATCAAGTACTTGTTCGAAAAGAAAGATTCCAAACCTCACTTGATTCGATGGATCCTTCTTTTGCAAGAGTTTGACGTGGAAGTTCGAGATAGTATGGGTTGTGAGAATGTGGTGGCTGACCACTTATCTCGCCTTGAGTACAAGAAGGAGGAGGAGCCCGAAATTGAAGGGATTAAAGAAGAGTTTCCGGACGAGCGACTTTTTATGATAGAAGCTAAATTTCCTTGGTATGCTGACATTGTTAATTTTTTGGTTGCAGGCTACCTCCGGACTTATCTCATTATCAAAAGAAGAAATTCCTCCATGATATCAAGTTCTATATGTGGTATGATCCTCTACTTTTCAAAAGATGTGCCGACATGATAGTGAGGATGTGTGTGCCGCAAGAGGAATGGGAGGAAATTCTTCAACAATGCCATTCTTCACCAACCGGAGGACACTTAGGCCCAACACGGACTGCTGCAAAGGTGTTGCAAAGCGGATTTTATTAGCCTACGTTATACAAAGACTGCTATCTCTTCATGCAACAATGCGATAGATGCCAACGAGTGGGGAATATTTCAAGGCATCATGAGATGCCCATGACCAACGTAATTGAGGTTGAACTTTTTGATGTCTGGGGCATTGACTTCATGGGGCCCTTTTCCTTATCATTTGGGAATAAGTATATTCTGCTAGCAGTTGATTATGTATCTCGATGGTTCGAATCAATTTCTTCCCCAGCAAATGACGCACAAGTGGTAATGAAGTTTTTAAAGAAGAACATTTTTTGCCGGTTTGGAACCCCAAGAGCATTAATCAGTGATCGGGGATCACACTTTGTAAACAAAATCATGGATAAACTCCTTCAAAAATATGGGGTCGGATCAAAGAAATTATTGGCCTATCATCCACAAGCAAATGGACAAGCCGAAGCGTCTAACAAATAAATTAAACTAATCTTGGAAAAGACAGGGAGTACATCTCGGAAAGATTGTTCGTTAAAGCTTGACGATGCACTTTGGGCTTATCGCACGGCATATAAAACACCTTTGGGAGCATCTCCCTACCAACTCATATTTGGGAAATTATGTCATCTACCTCTAGAGTTGGAGCATAAGGCGATGTGGGCGGTAAAAAGAATAAATCTGGATTTTGAGTCTGCTGGAAAGAAAAGATTATTAAAGCTGAACGAGTTGCAAGAATTCCGGGATGAATGCTACAAAAACTCTCGAATCTACAAAGAGAGATCTAAAAGATGGCATGAAAAGATGATCGTAAAATGTAAATTTGTGCCGGGACAATAAGTACTTATTCAATATTAAAATTGTTTCCCGGAAAATTAAAATCAAGATGGTCAGGGTCATTCGTGATCAAGAAAGTACTTCCACCCAGAGTAGTCGAGCTCATGAGCAGAGATGGTGAGCTATTTAAAGTTAACGGACAACTAGTCAAACACTACCATCATCCAAATCAAAAGGAAGTCGTATCCTGATAACTTTAATCGAGCCATAGAACTTCCTGTTGCAGGCGTTCGGCTGAAGACATTATACTTAGCGCTAATTGGGAGGCAACCCAATGGTTCTTGTTAGTTTATTTTGTTCTTATTCACACTTTATTTTTATTTTTACTTGATGAGGAACTGACCGGTTCAACTGTAGGTGTCCAATTCGCAGGAAAAAGATCCAGAGACCCAAAAGCGCAATTTCCAGGCTAGTATGGCATGGACCGTGTCATTTGACATGGTCGGGTCAGGCAGGCAGATGTTATTTAAGTTTCTGGGCAAGTTTGACATGGGCCGTGTCATTTGACACGGTCGGGTCAGGCTGATAGTTGATTTTCACTTTCTATGCATGTGCGACATGGGCTGTGTCAGCTGACACGGTCGGGTCAGGTATACAGTCATTTTTTTATTTTTCTGGGCAAGTGCGACACGGGCCGTGTCGTTTGACACGATCGGGTCAGGTGGGCAGGCGTCTTTTGGAGAAACTGAGAAGGTATGACACGGGCCGTGTCGGTCGGGCGTATAAAAACGCAACTCAGCCGTATCTCACTTCATCTTCCCTAAATAATTTTCCTCCCCCATTCCGAAAACCCTAACATCGAATTCCCTATAAATCATCAAAATCAAGGAAAATTACATCAAATCAAGCATAGATACAAGATTCATATCATTATCCCACAATCTAAGAGCTTCAAAGTGGTAGAAATCGGACATAATCATCAAGAACCAACTCGCGCTTTTTTTCAGTTTTCCTCATCATTTTTACTCTGAATTCAAGGTATGTCTTACGATTTTGGATGATTTAATTCTTTAGTATACTAAGATTGTGTGAATTATGAATGCTTGATTAATTTAGTGTTTCATGAATTGAAATTGTTTGGGGATTTTTCATGAATTTTGATGTGTTTGGTGATTGGATTCAAAATGTTGGAAATTCTTGTTATGAAAGGGATGTTGTATATGATGGAAATCATTTTTCAAGTATATTGATATTTTGATGGAAATTTTGGGGTAATTATGTATTTGGTTATAAGTTTGGGGGAGACAATATCGTTGAAATTTATTGGCCCATGATGATTTGTTTGAAACAAATGATAATTGATAAATTTTTGCAGAAAAATGGCCAGAGGTCGACGATGCGGTAATTCCTAACAAGGACGTGGTGCTGCTCAAAGAGGACGAGGGAGACCGATGACTGAAATAGAGCAACCGGCAAGAATGTCGGCCCATGGGGCTGTCGAGACACTAGAAACGTGCGGAATTGACCTCCCGGAGAGCCGACAAGCGCGGTGGGAGATTTTGGGGCAGAAAAAAGTACTTCCAACTAGATGGGCCGACGATGAATGCATGACAGCCATAGGTACGTGATGAAGCTGCTAGAAAGGATAAAGTGGGAGTGGATGATGATACAACATTGGCCCACCTACATATGCCTCACATTGGATTTCCTAAGCACGTTAACGGTTAAAAGAGATCTGATCACTCATGACCCAATCGCTTTAGAATTCTGCCTGAACAATGAGAACGAGAAGTTATCTCCATGGGAACTAGGGGATATATATGACACACGAAGGTACGGAGAATACCAAATAAATAGGTTCGAGTGTGAAACCTACTGGCGAGCTATGGTGGAGTATCCGGGATGGGAGGCACGTCTTTATATTCCAAAGTCGGCCAAATGATCCTTTATTCGGAATCCAATACTCCGATATCTTCACAAGGTGATTGCGAGCACTATTTTTGGGTGAAAAGAAATAGGGTCGATGACCCAGCGAGAGTTATACGTTCTAACTCACATGCTCGATGGGACAGTTCCAGCAACCGGGGCTATACTAATGGATCACTTTGAGGATGTCGCTATGAAATCGAGAGGGGAGATTTGGATAGGGGGTTTGATTACCCCTATCGCACTTCATTATGATATATCACTGGACAACCGAACTCCCCTTCCAGGAAATATGCTTCTATCTTTATCGGTGATGAAATTTATGAACATCCTGGACTACGAATCGCGTACAATATTCCTCCAAAATGATAGTGATCATTTCCTCCTTCCGAATACACCTCTGACGACGATTGATAGTATTCGGGATTTAGGAAACTTACAAATGGCCACGGACACACACAAATTATCCCGGATAGTAGCTGGATTGGTCTCCACTGGTGATAGCCACTTTGCTCGTAATGTTCGACCTCGACGTACCGAAAATAAGGACAGGGCCGAGAGAATGCAAGCAGAAGACAGAGCGGAGAGAGTGGAGGAAGAGGATGCTTATGAGAGAGGGCCGAATAATGAGGAAGAGGAAAAAGAAAGAGAGAGGGATCGGCCTGAGTCATCGAGACAGGCCAAATCAAGACATGCCATATCTCGTTCAACACTTAGAGAGGAATTTGAGGCTTTCCGAGAGGATACCCGATAGAAACAAGACGAGATCCGACATAAACCAGACGAGATGCTGATCTTATTACGACAAATGCACGAATGGCATGTCCAACAAGGCCACTTCCCTCTGCCCAATCAGTAGGACCGGTTGTAAGTATTTCTTGACCCAAAGTTTTTTATTGTTTAAATACTATACCCCCCCTTCGTGTGTATACTCTTTAATTCAAATTTGGGGGGAGATATTGGATCAAGAAATACCTATATTGTTCGTTTGTTTATTTTTTGTTTTTTTAACATCTTGTTTTGATTGTTGTTTCTCATTATTTGTTTGTTTTATTGTTTGTTTGTTTTTATTTTTCGAATTTTGACGTGAATGATGTTGGATTTTGATGTGATTTTTTTGTTTTATTTGAACTTGGTGTGTTTTGAGTATCATATACCTGGATGAAACTAAAACGAATGAACTCTTGTCTTGAATGCCTCGGGATATATGTTGTTATTTGGATAAGCAAATAGAGGATAATTTGACGAGGAAAAATTGTAGAATAATCTAAAGGGTGTGAAATTGAATAAATAGTTTAATATCTTGGAAATATAAACAAATCTAACTTGTGAGCTTTTGAGCCTTCGTGCATCATTAAATACGCAAGTTTCATTGTCGAGTGTATCATTCATGTTTTAAGACTCTAGAAATTGCATTGCTATCTTATTCGAAACTACAAGCGTGCGTGCAAATTAGTGAAAGTGATTTTAGGCGATTTTTTTTGTTAGCCCTTCAAACCTTTTGGCCAACCCGACAATTATTAATTCCCTAGTTAGCCCAATTGAGCTTAAAGCCCATTTCTTGTTAGCCACATTATGAGCTTTCTATTCCATTATAAACTTTTGTCCCTATACTTGAGCTTATTAGAACAAATTGGCAAAAGAATGAAAAGGTGTGTGGAGGCGATTGGGAAGATTGTTGGTTCAATTGCGATGACTTATCAAAATAAATTTGAAGGAAGAATGGTGTGATTATAATGATGATGTTGTCCAGCATATGAAAAGGCAAAACACAAAGAGTGTACGAAAAAGAATTAAATGGAGCGATAAGGAGGAATAAGGTTGTGATTTTCACTTTCAAAAGCGCTTATTGCGATTATATTAAAATCCAGGGGTTGAAGGAAGCGAATTCCAGAAAAAAAAATTATTTGAGCTTCTAATTGAGCGAAGTGATTATTGGGATGTATTTCTAATTTGCTCAAGTCAAGTTACTTTAGCCATACTTATCCTACCCCGACCAAAAAGCCTACATTACAACCAGTAAAGTCCTTTATGATTCACAAAATTGCATGCACAAATAGTGGTAGAGATGTAGACGATTGGCAAGCTTATGGGGATTCTTATTTCATTGAATGAGTTTTGAGCGTACACATATCCCTTTATACACTTTGAGAGTGAGTGAATACACTTGACCGGTGAGGCTCATATGTTGACTCAAAGTATTTTGATGATGATTGTATTCAAAACATTTAACAAAATCTATCCCATCGAGCTGCTACATTGAAGGAAAATCGTGTTCCTAGCGCACGCTACAGTCTGAATGGTAGCGCACGCTATCGAGGGAAAGTTATCTGCAGTCAGGTCAGTAATCTGTAGTCAAGTTGGAGTCACCTGATGGATAGCGCACGCAAAGCTCATAATATCAGCGCACGCTAAGTTGTTAATCTTAGCGCACACTATCATCTATCTATAGCGTACGCTATCGCACTCAAGGCAGAGAGTCAGTAAGGTCTGGACAGAAAAAGGAAAAGCATTTGCGCACGCTACGGATGTACACTTACGTATGCTATTCAGAGGCCTTAGTGCACGTTACATGTCAAATCTTGCGCACGCTACCGAAAAGTATTTTGGTAGTCCAGTAGGCTCTGGACTCAAATCAAGGAAGCTATTACGTACGCTAAACAAGCTAACGTACGTTATCTGGAAAGGTCATAGCGCACGCTACAATACATTTGTTAGAGCACGCTAAGCGTTCAAATTTCTATTGTTAGTCAACTTATCCATTGGAACACAATCGTCAAAAAAGGAGATCCGCAAAATCTAGAAAGCTAACATAAAATAATGTTAGCGCACGCTAATGTATATGTACTAGCGCACGCTAAGTACATTTTATCCGTTGGAAAAGAGACGTTGGGGAGACAAACCGACAAGATTCAACAGTCAAAAGTGAAGACCTGTTGACCGATGATAACGCATGCTACAGAAGACTGACTAGTGCACGCTAGACGTGTATTATGACCGTTGGTACAGTTTAATGACCGTTCATATCAGTCAAGTCAAAGCTCGTTAGCGCACGCTATGAAGGACTATTAGCACATGCTAATAATACATTTCTCAGTATATGAAGAAGGACTTGACACTATAAATACCTCATAGGACTTGGATATCTCATACACAACTTCAAACATTCAAGTATACAAGCAATCAAAGCATTCTTGAGCTCAGATTTCTATCTATTGTTGCATTCTAAGTTATGAGGAGAAAGATAGAAAGAGCGATACACCTTGTAATATTTATTATACTTTGTATTCTTTCATTTGGTTGTGAGTGTTGCATCACTCATACAAGAGCGTTAGAGAAACGAATTAAGAGTCACTAATCCAGTGTTATTAGGATCTTTGATCCGGCATTGTTAGGATTACACTCCAATATTCATAAAGTGAGGATTATCTAGTTCCGATAGAACACTAGATACAAAAGTTCATTTTGAGAGTGGTTGTGCTTGGACCAATAGAAGACAACCAGTTGTAACGGTTGTTGTACTCGGACCGATCGAAGACGATACAAGTGTGTGGTTGTTCTTGAGCCAATAGAAAAAAAAGTCGGAGAGAGGACATAGGCAAGTTGCCGAACCTCTATAAATCTTTGAGTCGTTTACTTTCCGCACTATTTTCCTTTTATTCTTGAGAAAGTTCGATATTCCGCATTACCACTATTCAACCCCCCCTTCTAGTGGTGAATTTATCTCTTCAGTTGGTATCAGAGCGGGTCTCTTTTTAAGGGTTTAACCACCTAAGGGAAAAATATCCGCAAATGGCACTTCTTGGCCAAATCAAAGGAAATGCTCTCAACCGTCCTCCCTTCTTCGACGGTTCCAATTTCATGACATGGAAAAAGAAAATGGCTATATTCGTTCAAGCCTATGATATTGAAATTTGGAAAGTCATTGCACTTGGCCCGAAACTTGCCTAGAAAGAAGATGGATCGTTGAAAAAGTTCGATGAGTTCAACGACGAGGACTGAAGGAACACACACATCAATTCCCGTGCTACTCAACTTCTCTATTGCGCCCTCAATCCCGAAGAACTCAATAGGATATCTTCCTATGAAAGCGCAAAGGAAATTTGGGAAATCCTTGAAGTAACTCATGAAGGAACCACCCAAGTTAAGGAGACTAAAATCAACATGCTTCTTGATGACTACGAACTCTTCTCCATGAAGGACGAAGAAACGATCACCAATATGTTGGATTGCTTCTCGGGTATAACCAATGGACTTGCATCATTCGGAAAGCCTATATCTAGTAGCGACAAAGCTAAGAAAATTCTTCGCTTGTTGCCACGTAAATGGGATGCCACGGTTACCACGATCATGGAGTCCAAAGATCTCAACAAGCTCGAGTTTAGTGCCCTCATCAGGTCACTCATCAATTATGAGATCGTTCTCAAGTATAGAGGTACCAAACCAAAGCCTCGTAAAAAGGTAGTCGCATTCAATGTTGATAACGACGTTGAGGAAGATATTCCCGAGGATGAAGATGACGAGGAACTTGCTCTCTACGCCAAGAACTTTAGAAGGTATACAAATCTAATTGAAGGAAGGCGAAATTTCCTTGGTCGGGATGGTAAGGCGGAACAAAAGAAGAATAGCTATGTTCCTATAAAGAAGTTCAACAATAATTGTCGGAAATGCGGTCAAGCCGGTCACTATGCCAAGGAATGTTGAGGATCCTCTTCAAAGCCTCAAGTCGAAAGATTCAAGAAGAAGGAGATTCTAATCGCTTCTTGGAGTGATGACGAGGAGGAGATTGAAAGATATCTCAATGCTAATCTCGCATTTATGGCACTCGACTCCGAAAGTAATATCGAGGTAAGTTCTAAACTTAATGATGAAGAATACGATACATTCGATTTTTGCGAGTCACAAGAAGTTCATCATGACGATGAGTTATTAAGTGCGTTTGAATCTTTAAACATAGAATACGATGAGATGGTTAAATTAAATATGTCTTTAAAGAAGAAAATAAAATCTTTAGAACTCGAAAAATCCTCTCTTCAAAACAAAGGCAAAACTATTGAACTTGACCATACCTTATGCCTTGAAAAAGAAAACGTTTTGAAAATCGAGTTGAAAAAAACTCAGAAGGAGCTAAATTATATTTTGAACAAATTTACTCTCAGAAACGAGAAATTCGAAAAGCTCTTATCAATTCAAAAATCCCCATTGTTAAAACACGACCTTGGTTTTGACCCATTTAAAAGGGAACAATCCCTTATCAATCTTGACAAAATAAAGAAAACCGAAGCCGAGAACTCAAAAACTCCTTTCAAACAACAAGTTCATGATAACGTTCATTCAAAGTTAAGAACCATCAAAGTTAAACAAATATGGGTTCCAAAAGGGATAATTGTTCCTAATGCTATAAGTATCGTTAACTTTGGAGGACCCAAAAGGACTTGGGTACCGAAACAACCGAGAAACACTATTTTTGTAGGTACCAGCACCAAGGATAAGCAACTGGTACATTGATAGCGGATGCTCAAGGCACATGTGCGGCTCCGAGGACATATTCGAAGACCTCGAATATCAAGAACAAGGACATGTGACCTTTGGAGACAATCAAAAGGGAAAGATTAAAGACATCGGAAAAGTCAGTAAGGAACCTTCTCCCTCTATCGACAAAGTATTATTTGTTGAAGGTTTGCATCACAATTTACTTCGCATTTCTCAACTATGTGATGAAGGTTTTAAAATTATCTTCGAGCAAACTCATTGCACGGCATTTAGTCAGAGAGTAGCCCCTGCCATTAAGGAAGATAAGCCGGCAACGACTAGGACTCGTGTCGGAGGATAATAAAATTGCATTCATCGGTTTGAGATGTGGAAACATTTATATTGTTGATCTTAATGATAAAAGTTCATTTAATGAAAAATGCCTTATTACTTTGGATGATAATGCATATTTATGGCATCGTAAATTGGGGCATACATCTCTACCCATCATTTCTATTTTATCGAGACACGATCTTGTCCACGGTTTACCCAAACTCAAATTTGATCGGAAATATTTGTGTGAATCATGCATAAAAGGGAAACATACTCGAGAATCTTTTAAACCAAAATTCGAGGTTTCCACTAGCCGTATTCTTGAACTTGTGCATATGGATTTGATTGGACCATCTAGATATGATAGTCTAAATGGTAAGCTATATACTTTGGTCATTGTTGATGATTATTCCCGCTTTATTTGGGTTAGATTTCTTGCTCATAAAGATGATACATTTTCCGAGTTTTCTAAATGGTGTCGTTTGGTGCAAAATGAGAAAAGTCTCTCTATAATTTCTATCCACATCGATCACGGAGGTGAATTTGATTGCACTCCATTTGAGATTTTATGTGACAAATATGGTATTAATCACAATTTTTCGGCTCCTAGAACGCCTCAACAAAATGGGGTTGTTGAAAGGAAAAATCGATCTTTGGAGGAAATGTCAAGGACTATGCTTAATGAATATTCTCTTCCACAATATTTTTGGGCCGAAGCAATTTTTACGGCATGCTATGTGATTAACTGAGTTCATGTTCGTAGAACTAACCTTAAAACTCCGTATGAATTATGGAAGGGCAAAAAGCCAAATATATCTTATTTCCATCCTTTTGGTTGCAATGTGTTTATCCTAAATAATGGTAAGGATAACTTGGGGAAATTTGATGCTAAATCTGACTCTGGAATATTTCTTGGCTATGCTACAAATAGCAAAGCATACCGTGTTTATAACATTAGAACAAATAAAGTTGAAAAATCCATTCATGTTAAATTCAACGATATGATCTCACCCCTAAGAAAGGTAGAATGTTTTGATGATGCAGGTATTTTTCCAGATTCTCATCCCTCAAACGAAATGGAGAAAATTTCGGAAATCCAAAAGAAGACAATCGAGAGTCTACTGAAAGATTGGAGGCACATCAAAGACCATCCAAAAGATCTTGCGATTGGAAACATTGAAGACGGTGTTCAAACTCGAAGGAGAACCACCGAATATATGGCTCATTGTGCTTTTGTATCCGAAATAGTTCCCAAAATTATATCCGAGGCTCTTGATGATGAAAGTTGTATGATGGCAATGCAAGAGGAGCTTGTACAATTCATGCACAATAATGTATGGAATTTAGTTCCCGCTCCTAAAGATAAAACAATTATCGGAACTAAATGGGTGCACAAAATCAAGTGTGACGAAGACGGTTACCCAATTCGAAATAAATCTCGTTTGGTCGCACAAGGGTATAATCAAGAAGAAGGTCTTGATTACGAAGAAAGTTTTGCTCCCATGGCTCGACTCGAAGCCATCTGTTTTTTATGTGCATTTGCCACTCACAAAAAGATCAAACTATTTCAAAGGAATGTGAAAAGTGCATTCTTGAATGGCTACATTCAAGAAGAAGTCTATGTCAAGCAACCTCCCGGTTTTGAAGATCATCAATTTCCGGATCACGTCTACAAGCTCAACAAGGCACTCTATGGGTTGAAACAAGTACCCCGAGCATGGTATGATCATTTAAGTCAATCTTTAATTGCAAATGATTATAAAAGAGGTAAAGTCGATAATACCTTGTTTGTGAAAATATTGAATAATGATATACTTGTTTGTCAAATCTATGTTGATGACATTGTTTTTGGAGCTACTAACGAATCATTGTCCCAAGATTTCTCTAATCTTATGAAGGGAGAGTTTGAGATGAGTATGATGGGAGAATTAACATTCTTCCTCGGGCTTCAAATCAAGCAATGCGAAGATGGAATCTTTATTGATCAAACAAAGTACTCAAACGATCTCCTAAAGAAATTCAAAATGGAGAGTAGCAAAGTGATTTCAACGCCAATGTCCTCATCATTAAAGCTTGAAAAAGATGAAAATGGCAAATCCGTAGATCAAAAATTATATCGAGGTATGATCGAATCTTTGCTATATTTGACTGCTTCTAGGCCAGACATAATATTTGCTACATGCATATGTGCTCGATTCCAAGCTAATCCTAAAGAATCACATTTAATTGCTTGTAAATGCATTTTTCATTACTTGAAAGGGACCATCGGACTAGATCTATGGTATCCCTCTTGCTTGGACTTTAATTTGATTGCATATAGTGACACCGATTTCGGCGGATGCAAAATTGATAAAAAGAGTACTAGTGGTACATGTCATTTCATCGGTTCATGCTTAATATCTTGGGGAAGTAAAAAGCAAACCAGTGTAGCTTTGTCTACAGCTGAGGCCGAATACGTTGCTGCAGGGAGTGCCTGTGCTCAGGTATTATGGATTAAAAATAAACTGCGCGACTACGGCATTTATTTTGAAAATACCCCTATATTATGTGATAATACTAGTGCTATTAATTTGAGTAAAAATCCCGTGTTGCATAGTAGAACTAAGCATATAGATATTAGACATCATTTTTTACGCGATCATGTGCAAAAGAAAGATATATGCTTAATTTTTGTCGGGACGAAGGACCAACTTGCTGATATGTTTACGAAACCTCTTCCCGAGGAATCATTTAATACTATTTGTTTGCAACTTGGTATGGGACATCTAGACAATTTTTGAAATTAGTTTTCTACTCGATAAATCAATATCTCAGAAACATTCCATTCGCTAGCACGCGCTAGCTTCATTCTTTTAACGCATGCTAACTTTTGTCTTCGATAGCATACGCTAATCCTTTATCTCTTGCATGCGCTAACTAAAATCTTCTTATTCCGAATTTTCTACTGGACAGTCCAGTGAGCTACCCATATATTCCTAACGTACGCTAACTAATACCCCTTTGCGTACGCTAATTAAATCGGTTCAGTTCCCTATATAAACCCTGTTCAGCTCAGAAACATACTCACCATTTCATAACGCACGCAAAACACATCAGATCCCCTTTCAACAAGAACCCTAGCCGAAAAACTGATTCATTCAAATCCCGATTCCTTCTTCAATCTTTCAATTCCTTTCAGATTTATGTCGAGCAAGGGCCGCAAAGCTATGGAGAAGACTTACAAAAATGCAAAACGCACTCGTGAGCCGGAATGCGATGCATCCCGCTTCGTGTCATATACCGCGTCGAAAGTCTTTTCTGAAATTCTTCCCCAGGAACAATTGACGGATTGTTACTTCTTCAATTTTCCAAGCATGGAACGGGTGAATGTTGTTATCTCTGACTTTTTCTCCTCTATTGGAATTGCTCGCTTTGTTGAATGTAAGGAACCTATCTTTCCCGAGCTTGTTCGTGAATTTTACGCAAACCTTCATATTGTTGAAAGTGAAGGTGCCTCATCTTTAGTTTTAGGGAGTTTAGTTGGAGGAACGGTAGTGAAAGTCTCTTCGGATATTTTGAGTCAACTTTTTGGTTTGTCGTCCGATGGTTTTTCGTGTTCTGGGAAATCAATTACTGAGGAATCTGGAGTTTCCGAGATTGATGTCAAGGAATTTCTGAGTTCAAAAGCCGTAATCGACATCACCGACGAGGCTTTTGAGAACAACGATTTCGGAATTAATATCTGACTCCTTTTGGTTGCACTCACAAAATGCATAATGCCCAAGGTAAACACGCAGCATAAATTAGTCGGAATCGATAAACATGTTGTGTACCGTGTGCTAAATGATGATAAGGTTGACTTTGCCGCGATTATCACAAGCTGGATGAAAGTTAAAGGCGACCTATTTCGGTCGAATAATTAAGATTCACGATCCCGGAAGGCTGGAATGCCGTATGGTTCCATCCTAACGGCGATCTTCAAATTTCATCACGTAGACTTGACGAAGGACAAAGCCATTCCCGTTTCACTCGGCCATGAGATCTCGGATTACTCGCTCAAAGCGATGCACTATGTTCGAACGATCAACTGGGGCTGGATTCTCTTTCCATACCTTCATGAAGACGACCAAGTGGATAAAGGGACTCGTATGCCTACACCGGAAGAGCGAATCACTCGACGAGGGCCACATACCCTTAGGGAAATGCAAACCAGAGAATTCATGAGGAAGCCAACTTCTAAGGGAAAGCGCTCGATGAGAGAGACTCTTACCGAAGAAGAGGAGAGTGACCTTGGTTCACGGATGCACAGCATAGAGACTTCACAATTGGAGATCCGTGAAGACGTTCGTTCTCTTTGCTCCAAGGTTCAAGGAGTGCGTGGGGTGCTTGAAGACTTCATTCGCTTCACTCATCCATCGTTCCCGCTTCCACCGTTCTCATCCGAGCATGCACCCTAGTTTTAGGACATTGATTCTCGTTGTAGCGACTTTTATTTCATATGTTTTTGATGTCTCGTGCCTTGGATATTTATGTGTAATGCTTGAACTACTTTCAATGAAATACGCATTTCTCTTCATTTGGTTTTCATGTAGTTTGGCATTTGTTAATTATGTGTTTCCATTTTGGCAAATGGCATTTGGTTGGTATCATGTTTTATACGCAACAACACAGGGGGAGTCCTTTTTATTTATGTCAAAAAGGGGAGAAACACTCCAAAAATCGGACCGTACTAACATATCGAACAAGTTACCTTGATTCGAAATTTTTAAAACCGTTTTTGCAGGTATATATTAAATGTTTTGACATCATCAAAAAGGGGGATATTGTTGACTCAAAGTATTTTGATGATGATTATATCCAAAACATTTAACAAAATCTATCCCATCGAGCTGCTACATTGAAGGAAAATCGTGTTCCTAGCGCACGCTACAGTCTGAATGGTAGCGCACACTATCGATGGAAAGTTATCTGCAGTCAGGTCAGTAATCTGCAGTCAAGTTGGAGTCACCTGATGGATAGCGCACGCAAAGCTCATAATATCAGTGCACGCTAAGTTGTTAATATTAGCGCACGCTATCATCTATCTATAGCGCACGCTATCGCACTCAAGGCAGAGAGTCAGTAAGGTCTGGACAGAAAAAGGAAAAGCATTTGCGCACGCTACGGATGTATACTTACGTATGCTATTCAGAGGCCTTAGTGCATGTACATGTCAAATCTTGCGCATGCTACCGAAAAGTATTTTGGTAGTCCAGTAGGCTCTGGACTCAAATCAAGGAAGCTATTACGTATGCTAAACAAGCTAACATACGTTATCTGGAAAGGTCATAGCGCACGCTACAATACATTTGTTAGCACACATTAAGCGTTCAAATTTCTACCATTAGTGAACTTATCCGTTGGAATGCAATCGTCAAAAAAGGAGATCCGCAAAATCTGGAAAGCTAACATAAAATAATGTTAGCACACGCTAATGTATATGTACTAGCGCACGCTAAGCACATTTTATCCATTGGAAAAGAGATGTTGGGGAGACAAACCGACAAGATTCAACAGTCAAAAGTGAAGACCTATTGACCGAAGATAGCGCACGCTAATAATACATTTCTCAGTATATCAAGAAGGACTTGACACTATAAATACCCATAGGACTTGAGTATCTCATACACAACTTCAAGCATTCAAGTATACAAGCAATCAAAGCATTCTTGAGCTCAGATTTCTATCTATTGTTGCATCACTCATACAAGAGCGTTAGAGAAACGAATTAAGAGTCACTAATCCGGTGTTATTGGATCTTTGATCCGGCATTGTTAGGATTACACTCCAATATTCGCAAAGTGAGGATTATCTAGTTCCAATAGAACACTAGATACAAAAGTCCATTTTGAGAGTGGTTGTGCTTGGACCAATAGAAGACAAGCGGTTGTAACGGTTGTTGTACTCGGACCGATCGAAGACGAGACAAGTGTGTGGTTGTTCTTAAGCCAATAGAAAAAGAAGTCGGAGAGAGGACGTAGGCAAGTTTCCGAACCTCTATAAATCTTTGAGTCTTTTACTTTCCGCACTATTTTCCTTTTATTCGCGAGAAGTTCGATATTCCGCATTACCACTATTCAACCCCCCCTTCTAGTGTTGAATTTATCTCTTCATCATATTCTTCAAGTATTAGCTATGATGTTAAGGAAGCACCCCAGAAATTTGAATACTTTATAGAACTCGACTTATTTATTACTTGAGGTGTATTGATGAATTTTTAAAATGATCCTTTGAGGTGTGTTGAGGGATGAGTTCCCCTAAGAGTGCTTATTTTGAAGTGTATTGCTCGGGACGATCAACGTTTAAGTTTGAGGGATTTTGGTAACACTCATTTTTACACATATTTTTATAAGGCTTTTCCGGATTTTAAGATCCTAAAATGTATGCTTGGGTACATTTTATTTGATTTTATAGGTGTTTTAAGGACATTATCAAGCAAGAACGAAGTTTCAATCCCCAATACATATCAAGCAATGCAGAAACGAAAGATCGAGCCGAAAAAAAGGAAAAACGGAGTCAAAATGGACCAACACGGACTTGTCCGTGTCATTTGACACGGGCCGTGTCACTGGCTCGACCATGCCATATAACACGGTCGGGTTGCTTGTCCAGAAACCTTTGCAAATTCTATAACACTATGACACGGGTCGTGTCACTTTTCTGAGTCAAACAACTTTGTTGAAGTTTGTACACGGTTTGAACAAGAATTTTTGGTTTTGGGGGTTAATAAAAAGGCTCTAGAATGGACATAGAAAGATATCCTGAGATTTAGGGAGTTGGAGAGAGAAAAAAACATAAGATTTAAGAGAGAACTTACCAAAAGAATGAGATTTTGAAGGAAGTGCAAGGAAGAACACATCAAGAACACTTGAAGGCTTGAACCGAGACGACTCAAGACACCATCCGAGTTTTATCTTCTTCCTATCTTTTACTCATTTTGTTGTTTTATTTAGCATGAACATGATGAACATGATGATTATTAATCTTTCTTTCATTACTATGTCCGGCTAAACTTGTTAGATTCCGGGCATGGGAGTACGTTGATTCATGATGTTTTTGAGGGATTGATGATTATATATATCTAGTGTGATTTGTTTATCAAATGCTTGGTTTTAATTCATGTTAGAACACTTGATCAATATTTTTACCTGTTTAACTTAATTGATCATAATTCGAGAGAAGAGGGCATTAATAGGTTTCGAATATTTGACATAGTTAATTACGAGATTGAGAAATTGGTGATAACTTATGATGTTATTTAATCTTATGAACGTTATGGAGTTAGATGATTTATAATAGATGGAGACATTGTTATAGGTTGTTTAATCTACGTTTTAATACATCTCGAGAGGGACTTTAGAATATTGCTGTGATTATCATTTTGGAAACGCACTTAGAACCCTTCAACATCAATCCCCACTAAACTTAGTGATCAACGGAAATCAGACCTTGGAATCTATCTTTCAAAACTCTTACAATTCTATTTAATTCGAATATTTTCACTTGTTTAAATTAATTGTCATTATTTGATTTTATTTAGTTAACCATTCATCCACTCTATCGATCGTCTAGATAAAATTGGAATCACTATAATCTAGTAATCAACACAAGATGAATAATTAGTCTCTGTGGAATACGTCCTTGCTCGCCGCTTTCTACATTTACTCCGTACACTTGCGGATTGTTTAAAATTTGAGCGAACACTTTTACTTTCCTTCACTTTCGTTGCTCTTGTAAGAACTTGTTGAGATGTTGTTGTTGTTGATTTTAGAGTTTCGTACTTTTTGGGACTTGTTCGTATTGATTGGACCTTTCAGTGATGTTTTGTGAGAGGCAGATAGCGTACGCTAGGCCTAAGCTAACACACGCTATTTCTATTGAGTAGCACGCGCTAGTTTCACCTGTAGCGCACGCTAATGGTCCGGGCTTGGCATAGGCAGTAGCTAGATCTTGCCCTCTGGACTAGTAGTTAGCGCAAGCTAGGCATGAGCTAACGCACACTATTCGTGTTAGTAGCGCGCGCTAGCATCGCCCGTAGCGCACGCTAATGGACTGAGTTGGAAGGGGCACTAGGGTGATTCTATTTTCTGTACTAATATTTAACGCACGCTAGGCGTGATCTAGCGCACGCTATAGGTATTGTGTAGCACGCGCTGGTGCCCGATGTAGCGCACGCTAGCGAGATGGGCAGTGAGTTTGGAACTTTTGAATGGTCACAGTTAGCGCACGCTAAGGATGTGGTAGCGCACGCTAACGTCGCAGGTCAGAAGCTACTGGACTATCGGGTGACCCTATTAGCGCACGCTAGCCTTGAGTTTTAGCGCGCGCTAATCAGGCGTAATATATAAGAGGGGGTCAACCCTGTTCTTCGTCATTTTTCATCCCTTTTACTCATTTCCAACGAGAGAGCACGGGAGGGAGATCCGGAGGGTGATTTTGGGGTGATCTTTCATCAGCTATCATCATCTTTGGTTGAATAACAAAGATTATACAACATCTAATCCGTTTCTACCTTCCAAATCAAGGTAAATTCCTTAGAACCCTAGTTTGGGGAATTGTTGGGGATTTTCTTAGATTTGTCCAATTTATCCAATTTGGAGCTTGAGTTCTTTGAGATTATGATGTATCTACCCCATACCCACGTTTCCCCTACGATTATATGGATGTTTATGTAGTTTGTTCGGACTTGAGAGGGTTTGGGGGATTTCCAAACCTCTAGGTGGTTATCCTTGGAGTTTTGTGAATCGTAGGCGGGTTTCGGGAGTTTCTCCATGTGTTTTGAGTATGGATTATTAATTATCGTATTCCTTACGAATCACTTAGGTGCCAGAAGTGCATTCTTGGACCTACCGAACTTGTATTCTTTTCCTTCCGATTCTCGATGTCTCAAAGGAAAGTATATGTTTATGATTGTACGTTCTCTACTTTAAAGTAAGGTATATGAATTGTATGATTGTATATATTCACTCTGGGACGGCCCGACGGATCCTCTGAGAGTTCCATTGTCTTTGGTGAGGTTCCACGAATATTTTGGGTTAACCACTCTAGGAGGGTCTGAGGGTTCCGTTGCCTTTGGTGAGGTTCCATGGTTAATCACGTATGTATTAAAATGAAATTCTATGAGATTTAGTTATTCCGGAATACTAGTCTTGAGTTGATGAAATCATGATTACATTTACTTTATTGTCGAGAAGTATTTTGTTTCATATTCGATATACTTGTACCAGCTATTCGACGGCTAACCCCTTTTTGGGGGAAATACCTTTCATGTATTTCAGGATCCAAGAGAGCAGATAGGCATGTACCGGGTCGGCATGAAGATGAGGGGCAAGTCTGATGATGTGTCTTGTCTCTGGTTATATTTTGTATTTCATCCATTCAGTAATGTTGTGCTTGAAATGGTTATGAGTACTCGAGTACTGTTTCTGGCTTTCTTGATGTTTTGGCCTGTGTTGCCTTGGGATTGATTTCTGATGTATTGTATTTGGTCTATTTGGATATCGTCTTGGTCGTCAATTTTATTGTCTTCCATTGGATTATGTTTAAACCTCATCGGTCAAACTTCATGGTTCCGCGTATGTATAGCCGTGTGGGTCCCATATCGGGGCTCAAGACGCTGTAATATACCTCGAATAACTTGGGGGTGTTACACTAGGCGGGCGCCTAGAAAGGCAAGTTGGGCAGACATCTAGGCGGCTGGGCGGGCGCCTAGGCGGGTAAGCATTTTTTTTATTTTAGCGGTACTATAAATTCCTAAATTTAGATACTATGGACTATTATATATATATATATATATATATATTTGTTTAAAAATTAAATAGATCGATTATATGTTTGTTTAGATATTTAAATATTAGATACTCGTATATTTTTACATATATTTTTTATATATAGAAATAATTATAATACTACTAATAATAAATAAATCCGACTAATCCGATTATTCCCCAACTAATTCCCATTAATCCTCTATGCACTGGGCATTAGCAATCCGAATACCTAGCGCCTAGCGTTTTTTATAACCTTGCTCAAGACCACAACATAATTTTTCCAGTTAGAGGTCAAATTGAACACCCCACCCCTAAGGAATTGAACGTCCATGTTAGATCCAGTTAGAGGTCAAATTGTTTGACAACCACCTTCATTAATGTCTCGTATACATGATTTATTAAAGGTCCAGGACACTCGTTTGCATTTTTATGTTGATCAGATCTCTATTTTTCTATGTTGGTTCGACATAACTCGAGAAGCAAGGAAACGGGCAACCTTCTAGCCCAGAGAAGACAACTGTTCATGATTTCCACAGCATTTGAATTCATAACCTCGAATAGCCAGACTGGCCCATCTATTTTCACCGACATCTTCTTTTAAGTGGGGAGCTGCAGTTGGACATGCTATTTCTAAACTTTCCATATGCCTATGATAGTCCTCTATACGATAGTTGTAAGCTGCAACATTGAAAATTGTCACCACATGTTGACTATACTTAGCCAAGTTCTTCTGAATATGGTAACAACATAACATGTGATGCGCAAGTGGGAATACCTCTCCTATAGTATTTGCTATGGATTTATGCCCGTCTGAAACAATCAAGAGGTCTATTGGACAATGGTAAGCTTCTTTCAATTTGTACATTAAAATCTTCCATGACTCATCACATTCGAAGTCGCCAATCGCCAAAGCAAGTGGAAAAATACGATTGTTACCATCTTTTGTAACAACAACAAACAATACTCCCCGATACTTACCCTTAAGGTGTGTTCCATCAACAATAATAATTGGTCTAGCATAAAATTCAGATATCTAAGCCCCAAAAGCATAAAACATGTATTTAAATTTTCCAGTATTAGCATTGTTGGGATTCAATCCAGCATCCTGCCTGCATGGGCTTAAAAATGCGTGAGGCGCGGCTTGCGATTCGACCTGTGAGATCTGCACTAGAAAGTGGTTAAATGAACTGATTCGGACTACTCATACCAACAAGATGCATCTTCTTTTCTTGTATTCATCTCATAGAAATTCCGATGTTAAGCGTGCTTGGCCTGGAGTAGTTATGGGATGGGAGACCCCCTGGAAAGTTTCTCAGGTGCGCGTGAGTGAGGACAAAGCTCGCTAGAAAAGACTCGTGTTGGTACAGTGAGGACAGTCTTCATCATTCCAGGGACCAACAATTGGTATCGGGGTGCGGATTCCCTCGAAGTATCCTACAGTGGAGGCTGTCAGAGAGTTGGAACTAAGAGGCGGGCATGCAGCAAATGTTGCTAGTTGGCCGGAGCTAAGATGTTGGCGCTGTGGAGGTTGTCAGGTGTTGGAGGGCTATGTGATCAAATCCAGTATGCTTGAACTGAGATACTTGCGCAGCAGAAGTAAACGGAGCTAGAACAGATGCGATGTCAAGTGTTGGAGGACTGTGTGAATGAATCCAGCTGCTAGAGGGCTGTGTGATCAAATCTAGTTTGCGGAGGTTTTCAGACTATGGGGCTGAGATGCTGGCAGGTACTGGGAGGGGGATTGCTGGGATTCGGTCCTGCATCCTGCCTGTATGAGCTTAAAAATGCGCGAGGCGTGGCTTGCGATTCGACCTGTGGGATCTGAACTAGAAAGTGGTTAAATGAATTGATTTGGACTACTCATACCAACAAGATGCATCTTCTTTTCTAGTATCCATCTCATAGAAACTCCAAAGTTAAGCGTGCTTGGCCTGGAGTAGTTATGGGATTGGTGACCACCTATGAAGTTTCTCAGGTGCGCGTGAGTGAGGACAAAGCACGCTAGAAAAGACTCATGTTGGTACAGTGAGGATAGTCTTCATCATTCCAGGGACCAACAAGCATCAACCACATAATCAGTTATGTTACCTGGATTCGTCACCTCTAATATATGCAAGTACGAAGAGATCATTCTGAAAGAAACTTGATGGTCTCCATATATCACCGATATAACATGGTTGCAAATGCTCAATGCCAAGCCATAACCGATTGTCAAACAATGCTCCTTCTTAAGTTGAGCCTGCACTAGTTTCAGAGTCATAATCTGCCCATCCATTAACAATTTGTCGGACATGTATTCACCGAGCATCTTAGAAGGCAACTGCTTAGGTGCCTTGTGGTTTGGGTCAAAATGGCAGGTATGCTCGTTCAGTAAGTGCACTCTCCAAAATCCACCCCTCCCAGAGGCGCTCAATAAAAAATTACATGTTTCGTCTGTACAAGCGTTATAATAACGCTTCTTATCAGATTTTAGAGTACGATAGTCATATTTCTTTTCCAAATGATACCACCCAACAACGTTTTTCAATCTATCTTTGGAGAGAAATACAGATCCTCTCTGTAAAGGTATTGCATTTGCAGGATCAAATGTCTCATCTATATCATCATCAACTCCAGAAGGTGACACATATGGAGGTCTGCCTGGAATTTTCCACCCAGGACCAGAGGGAGGAGTTGGAGCACCTTCTTCATCTACTAATTTATCGAAATCAAAGCGTTTTCATTCTAGTTTTGGTTTTGGTTCTGCCTCTTTCCTAAATCTTTTATTGAACATAGATTTCTATCATAATATTTGCAGAATTTTTCTAACAAATATTTGTGATCATCGGCATCTTCTAGATCGATATCATCAATATTTATGTCTTCATTATCATCGTCATTACTACCATCATCAGCACTACCACCACCACCATCATTACCACCAACGTCACATACATTATTTGAAAGATCGCAACCATCAAATTCCTGATGGATTTGCATGCTTGAACCCCAATCAGTAATATAATCTATACGATTAGAATTCTAAGGTACTGGAAAAGAGTTAGATCCAGGTAAGTCAAACTGTGGACCAAAATGAGGGAACTGTTGGAGGAATATTTTGGAACTGGGAAAAATTAAAGTTCGCAGTCGTATTTTTGAACGGGGTATTACTACAATTGGTAGTTGCATTCTGAAGGCTAATAAGAATCACAGGCTCTACGTTGAATTGGAACAAGTAATTTATATCACAATCATTCTTTATCTTCATTTTTCTTCTTTTTCCTATCACAATCAATTGAGAATAGAACATAAATATATTTTGTTCTATCAGCTTCACAGTGAGCATTATATACTAATATTGCATAGATCACACCAACGGGCACATGTAATATTTCTTCTTCTCCATCGCGATAGTCTAAATCTTGAAACTTGCGATTAAAATGAATGGTAACCTTCTTCCAAAAATTCATCTGTCAAATAATTTGAAAAATTCAGATTATATTAAATGAAACCAAAACTTACAATATTTATAGAGATTAATTAGTATTTGAATATTTTCAGATATTTCAAGTGTAAACATTATAAAAAATTTGTAACATCCCCGATCTTCTCGGCAATATTACAGCACCGCAGGCCCTCTCTGTGAGAATCTGCCAAGCTAGACGCCAAGACAAAACATTACATTATATATCCACATAATGATTTAATAGACCGATTTGGTTTTTCATCATTAACATACAACTCAAACATACAGAACTCTATCAAGACTCATACCCATGCAATGGTCAAATACACTCAGAAACATAAAAATACGACAGCGGAAAAGACCATACAATGAACTCCAACTAATTGCACCCAGAAGTGGCCTTCATGTGATTAGTATCATTCGTCTTCCATCATCATTCGTAACTATCCTGTGTTTAGATCCCCAAGGACCTGCATGAACCTCGACGCAATATGGACATCCACCCCCCGATTAGTCGGGGGTTAGCAAAATTCCACTATTTTGCTAGTGCAAGTATAAAGTGCAAATACGAGTCATACACAACATATTCCGAGAATAGAATAACTTGAATAATCCACAGCTCAGGCACAACAAAAGACTTCCTGAGATTTCTCATTTGGATAAAATAGTTCAAACTGTAAAAGTAGAAATGAAACGAGTGGTCACTTTGAAAGTCAATTCATGATCTCGGGAGTTTTGTTTCGGAAAACATTACAAAAACTGTATTCAAAGTCTCACAACGATGGACAAATTATATAAAACATTTCAGACATCAAAATCTTACAACCAAGAACAAAGTACACAGAAAATTTCATTTTAATGCCATTCTAGCCAAGTACCAAGATCCTGTATAATGCATCTCAACATCGAGAACAAAAACGTTGTGATATTCCAGATATATCACAATTATCGAAAACATCAACATCATCCTCATGATGAAACCCACACTTGGTAACCTGCGTCCGTACCCATTAGTATCGGGCCCCAGAGGCCCCGTCGGACCGTCCCTAGGTGGGAAACCACTTCCGTGGCTGTACCCATTAGTATCGGCCCCCAGAGGTCCCGTCGAACCGTCCCTGGGTGGAAGAACAACAACACACACACACATTTACAATACTGCATGTCTCGATTGTTAGTCACAATATATATAGTCGAGGTACCTTACTAGAATGGCCAGTTTGTCCAACACATACTCACGACTAAGTAATGATACAATTAACACTAGAATCCAACGATGCAGCTAGTACCAATCACATAGCAACGAGAGAGAATACCTTTCCAACCACGCCGAACGGCACAACCTCCTCATAAAGGAGTTACCACATTTATCACACAACGTCACATGATCATCAATAAATCCACGTTTCCACGCAAACACCTTAACAAAAGGTTAGACTTTAAATCTACAAATGACATAATCACAAAAAACGGCACCCTACGAAAGTAAAACATTCCTATACTCAACACTAATACACATACTTAGACAAGCACATTTAACGACGAAACATACGAGTCATCTTTAAGGAAAATCTTTATTGAAAAACATATCGATTCTTTTGAAAGTTAACTATAGACATTCATCCAGCACATATCGTCGATTACCAACTATTAAATGCACAAAACACGTAATGTATGGGCAAGATACTTGCCTCGATTAGAACGATAGAAAAAACGATAGACGGAAGGACTTGCGGTCCAAACTCCCTTCAACGATTCGTTCCTAGCACAACACAAAACTAAATAAAGCACAATACTATGAAAACAGAAGGAATCACCCTAAGTTCTACCCTTAGGGACAACCGATCGAACACTACAGAGGTGAAGTTGCTCATACACAATTACTCGGTGAAAACTCGGAATTTAATCCGTAAACTTCAAGGAAAAACAAGGGATTATGATTACAACATCATAATCTAGCATAAATCAAAGCTAAAACGAACTTAAAGGATGAAACCTCAACAAAGCCCCAATATTCCCAAAAACTAGGGTTCTAGCAATATTACCTTGATCCGGACGGTAAAAGATGATTAGATGATGTTAAATCCACACACGGAACTCAAAATATTGATGGATGATGATATCAGGCGAAAATCCACGCTTACACACCCTCAAAATCGCCCAAATCGATGAAAGGAAGAAAAGAGAGGAAGAAATGACGAAAGTTGACCTCTGCAGTCCTATATATACTGTCAACAATTAGCGCGTGGTACGGGCATGTGTAGCGTGCGCTATCGGACTGAAAAATACAGTCCAGAACCTTCTGCCAGTCCCCATTAGCACGCGCTAATCAATGCATTAGTGTGCGCAAATGAGGCAGTCCACTAAAGGATAGAACGCTCTGTCCCTAACAGTTAGCGCGCTCTAATAGACGCATTAGCGTGCGCTAATTGTACACTATATGCTGACACTGTAGTCGTTGTTATTCCGACCATAATTCCTTCGTACGGACTCCGATTGACTCACCGTTTGAACCATTGGAAAGCTAACTTGATGCTCTATCACACTGTAAGGTTTCAGAGATTTTTTACTTTATAAGTACCTGTGGTGATCTTACAAAGTCGTCCCAAATGCACAACAACGATACTCCTCGACAAAACAATGATCATTCAACATGCAGCGCAACACTAACGGACACCACCAACGATCCAAATCGAAAACAAACAAATAACAAAGAAGGACATACGATTACATAAACACAGGCACCACATATCCGCTAAACCACAAAAAAGAATTCAACGCAACCGGAACGAAAATCTCGGGTATTACAAAATTAAGCTACATATATATATCTTTTATTTTTTACAGTTGAAATAATCTTTGTTCTTCGAGGTGAGAGAGAACTCCTGATGTGAGATAATTTATCAGAAAAAAGGTAAAAATACTATTGAGAGATAGTCGAATGGATGTTGTGGCTTGCTCGAGCATGGCCTTTATTTAAATTGACTCGATAAATGATTTAGAAACTGACTCGAAACTGATGACTCGAATTTCACTCGATTTACTCGAATGGTTACCCAAGTTACACGTGTTACTCGGGTTACAAAACAAGTTATTCGGCCTATAGTCGAGTCACTCGATTAACAAATCGAGTAACTCGATAGATATACACGAGTTACTCGAGTCTCATTTGACTTACTCGAGTAACTCAGACGAGTTACTCGAAGTACTCGTTCGAGTTACTCACCTATTTCTCTCGAGTAACACGAGTTTGTCAATCGAGTTACCCTAGTTTGTTAAATGAGTTAATCGATGACCAATCGTGTTACTCACATATCATCGTGTTACTCGATAGATAGATTGGCGTTACTCGATTTTCTCATTCGTGTTACTCGAATGTTAATCTTACTCAATATTATATATTTTTACAAATTGAGTCAAAATTTTATTAGTCGGAATTATAATATATAACTTGAATGCATTCGAGTAAGGGTCAATACCAATAATTTTGGTATTAAAAAAAATTGTTGCTAAATTTTGAGTAAAATCATTTCTTAAAATTTATTCACTGAGGAGCCAATAATAACGCGTAATAACCATAAACAGGCGGCGGCAACAGCAGCCAAACAAAAAAGGGGTGGATGGGTGGGTGCGGGCTCCTTTATTATTTCCATATATATATATATATATTTATATATATATATATAATTGCTAGCGTGGCGCCAACAATTCAACTGTCAGAGTTTTTCCAACATCGATTACAAACCTATATTTTGTTGGGAAAACGGTATCAAAATTCCCAACAAGCCTCCCAAAGAACGAAAATAGAGAAAAAAAATAAATAACACAAGAATATACGTGGAAACTTCAAAACCGGAGAAAAACCATGGGCCTCAGAGAAAAAACTCCACTATATGATAAATTTCTACAATCACACAGTATTTCTCTCCCTCTCGACTCCCAACCCCTACACTATTACAAACCTTTGAAAACTTCTCACCCCCATAAAAGACTAAGAAGTAGTGATTGGTGCATTTGTATCAAAGACTTTGGAACTCCTTTTATAGCCTAAGAGTCTCCACCTACTTTGATAGCAAACCAATATGGGACAAAATCCCCATTTTCATTTTTTAACAACTATTCCAACACATTTGACATCGCCTCTAGCGAGGCGCTCCATCGCAGTATTGATGTAGTCCATTGGGATAACCTCCACTTCAGGCACTATGTTATGTTTCGCCGCAAAATCAATAATCTCCTGCGTCTCTTTAATCCCGCCTATCATACTCCCACCAATCATCTTCCGCTGCGTAGCCAGCGCGAACATAGGAAGCTCAAGCGGCTTTTCCGGCAAGCCGACTACAACCAGCTTCCTGTGCGGCTTCAACATGTTCAACAAAGCCTCGATCGAGTGAAAGCCAGAAACAGCATCAAGTATCCCATCCAATGTCCCTTTAGCCGATTCCAGCTCTTGGCTCAGCAGAAACTGATCGGCGCCGAGTGTCTCAAGGGCATAACTTTTCTTCTCAGGCGAGATGTCTATAACCATCACCGTCGCCCCGAAAGCCTTGAGGAATTTAACCGCTACGTGGCCTAATCCACCAAGCCCGGAGACCCCAACGTGGAGGCCCGGCTTATCGAGCCCATAGTACCTCAACGGGCTGTAGGTGGTGATTCCAGCGCAGACCAACGGGGCTCCTTTATCCATCGGAAAATTATCGGGCCAGCGTATAACAAAACCCTCGTCGGCCACCATTATGTCGGAATAACCGCCGTAGGTCAGAGATCCGTCGGGGTGAATGCCGTTGTAAGTATCCAACTTTGCGTCACAGTAATTCTCCAGATTATTAGTGCATTGATCGCACTTTCGACACGAACCAACCATCACACCAACAGCAACATTGGCGCCAACCTTAAATTTCTTAACCTCCGGTAACCACACCGACAACCTCTTGGCCAGGTATCATTGGGTACTGGGCTAATCCCCAATCGTTCTTGATGAGGTGGAGATCAGAATGCAGACGCCACAGTACAACACCTTGAACTGGATGTCTCGGTCACCAGTGGCCCGTCTGCTGAACTTCAAAGGGGACAAGAAACCCAATGGATCTCTGGTGCCCCACCCGATTGCATTCACGGCATTGGCCATTATTTCACAAGAAAAAAGAAAACTTGCTTTGAGTTTGAGAAAGAATTTTTGTATTTTTGTGAAGTTTCTGAAGTATTTTTGTATTTGTGTTGCAGGTGGATAAATAGTTTGGCGAACTGTTGTATTTATAGTAGAGAGAAAATTAGTCCGAGGCGAGGATGAATATCATAGTCATGGTATCCTTTTTTATGTTATTCTATAAAGTAGGGCTCGACAAAAAAATCGAATTTAGGAAATAAACCGAACCGAACAGGTCGGACCAGTTCGGGGTTTATTCCGGTCTCAAACCTTTTTGCTAATGTTCCGGGCCGGTCTCAACTACATCCGGTCCCGATCCCGGTCTCGGCCCCAAAATTTAGACAAAATTTACCACTAGGACCGGGAAACTATACCGAATTTAAGAAAAAACCTGAACTGGCCGGCCAGGTCGGTCTGGCCAGCCCAGGCTTTTTTCACTGTTTTGCTAATATTCCGGGCCGGTCCCAAATATACCCAATTCTAGTAGTAATTTATCGAGGTTCTAGCGCTCCAAAATAATTATAAGTATATTATATAAAAATTATATAGCTCACAAAGTTTAAACTAAGATAAATAAAAATATTTAAGAAAACCAAACTAAAGAAGAGACTTTAAAATAAAATATACAAAATTAATAAGTGCACTCATTAACTAATTGTATAAATTTATTCATTAAATATCTCATTCTCCGCTCACTTTATTTTCTTTCCCACTTCCTTGACATTTTTCGTCCCTCTCTCTCGATCACTCATTCCTTCTTCAAGAACCAAAACCCAATCCTAACCTACTGGAGTCTGATTTATGATTGGCCAACGTCACTTGTCATAGACCCCTCTATCTACCCATAAAATTCTAATTTTTTCTATGGTGGACAAATCATAAAGTATAGGCCTGATTTGCTTGTTCTTCTCTAGCTATTTGACGGCTGCTCCGACCTTCGTTCAACAAACTGCCACCAGATCTGGAATTCGCGTTTCAAGATAATTAACATGGTTTCAGTCTTTGAAGATCCTCCACCGTTCATTTTCCCGTCAACGTTCGACGACAGTGGAGTTTGTGATATTTATTTTTTAGTTTTGTATATATATCTTTTCTTATGGTTTTTGTTTAGGCTTTTGGCGATTTGTGATTCAGTTATATATATATATATATAAATATATATATATATATATAGGGATTGATTATGGTGGAACACTCTTAATGGTGAAATCTAGAAATTAATTGTATTATTAAGTAATTTAATTGCATATTTGTTATTATTTATTGCATCAAGATGGTAGCTAGTATATGCAACAAATAATGCAATAAAAAAATACATAAATGCATATAATTCTACTCATCTACAACCGTTAGATCACTAATATCAATGGCCTACAAAACTTTCTAGATTTCACAAGGTAATTAGTTTTCATATGATCTATTTCATATATATATATATATATATTTATATATACATATATATTCTGTTCGTTATGTTGCTTTTGATTTTTTTTTTTGTCAGAAAATGGTATGGATGAATTGTTAGTTGTTAAAGTATCAATTTATAATTCAAATTACCACTGGATAACTCAAATTACCAATGGGTGGTTGGAATATTTTACTCCATATAAATATATTAAATTTTTTTATGATAAATTGATGATCAAGCAAACAGTAATTATTAAACACACTGGGTTCTGACATAAAATCGAAGATGCACAATGAACCAGGTAGTTCAGTGAGCTATAGAAACCGTATGAGTTGAGGTAAGTGAATTAGAGTAAAAGAAGATCAAATCATCTGTTAGATGGGTTGGTGTTGGACATCACTTTATAGAATTAAATAGACCTTAAACTGTATGGATTTCTCTCTATTAAATTTTATAAAGAACTTGATCACCACTAACAAATCGGTTTATCAATGACTTCCGGTTTTTCACATGGGAGTGTGGCTTGTTGGAATATTTTATCCCAAATATTCATTATCGAGTTTTGATGATTAGTTGTTAAACAAAGAAAAACAACAAGGAAGCAAAACAAAACAACAAAGACAATCAAGCTGGGCAAAAGTCACCTGATCAAACGAGAAGACAAAAGTCACCTGATCAGACGAAAAGGCAAAAGTGACCTGATCAGACGAGTCAGAAAAGCTACCTGTAGTCATAAAAGTCGACTGCAGATAACATGCTTAACGCACGCTATATGCATTGTATAGCGCACGCTATATGCATTGTATAGCACACGCTATTGAAGGTGCTTAACGTACGTAACACAAAGTTATTAACGTATGTAATGAAGTATTTCAGAATTCAAACAAGACACCCGTTGGAAGATTCCGGGTTAAAGTCAAGCTTACAACGGACAGTTTGACAAAAGCAGGCAACATATATATTGACTGATTATCGCACGCCATGAGGAAGGAATAACGTACGCTACTGAACATAGTTAACATACGTAATGAAGGATGACAACGTATGTAATGAAAGAAACGAAAGCTATTGGACTAATCTGCATTGAGCTTAACGTACGTAATGATCAGTTGTTAACGTACGTAACACACTTAACATACGCGACAGAAGAAGCGTAACATACGACAAAGAGTCAGAATAGGTTAACGGCTAGTTGGAGGAAATTGCCTATAAATACTAAACCATTTGGTATCAAACAACACAACAACCTTGAGCAAATCATCTATATGTGTGATATCATTGTAAACATTCTTATTGTTCTATTTGAGCTTATATTGATAAGTGTTTGAGTGTTATACACGAAAACATACACGAGAGGAAAAAGAAAGGATAAGATTGGATTCAGTTTTATTAGGATCAAGGATCCGGCATTATTAGAATTGCAGTCTATATCTACGTGAGGTTTGTCTAGTACTCATAGAAAGTTAGATAGGTTGATTCCTTGTCCGATAGAAAAGGAAAACAGTTTAACTTGGACCGACAAAAAGACAAGTGTGTTACGGTTTATATCGGACCGACAGAAGACGAGATTGTAACGGTACCCTCGACCGAAGAAGAGAGGTGCAGAGGTTGATCTTTAGCCTATAGAAAAAGATACGGAGAGAGGATGTATGCACGTTTGGCCGAACCTCTACAAATCTTGTGTCGATTTACTTTCCGCACTTTATTCGCTTCCGCACAATAGCACATATACCGAATATAATCCAACAATTGGCATCGAAGCGGTTTTCATATAAACCGGCTTAACATATGAGGAAGATCCTATGGCATTTCAACTTGCACCGGTCGAAGGTCTTGCTCTAAATCGACCTCCATTCTTCGATAGATCGAACTTCATGACATGGAAAAACAAGATGTCGATATTCATTCGAGCCTACGACATCGAGCTGTGGAAAGTGATATGTTTTGGTCCGAAAATTCCAATGAATTCCAACGGTACGCTTAAAACTTTCAAAGAGTATGATGATTCCGATTGGAAAAATGACCATTATAATTGCAAAGCAACGCAATTATTATATTGCGCTTTAAATCTGGAAGAACACAACCGAATATCATCGTGTGATAGTGCCAAAGAAATCTGAAAGATGCTAGAAGTCACACACAAAGGCACAAATCAAGTTAAGGAGACGAAGATTAACATGCTTCTCCATGACTACGAGCTATTCCAAATGAAAGACGACGAATCCATTACAATAATGCTCGACCGATTTTCGGTTATTATGAATGGATTAGCTTGTTATGAAAACCCCTTTCGTGTGGTGGAAAAGTAAAGAAGATCCTACGATCACTACCTCGGGAATGGGACGGCATGGTGACGACGATTATGGAATCGAAAGATCTCAATAATCTTGATTATTTATGAGATTGTTCTTAAATTTCGAAATGCCAAGCCGAAGCCGAAGGAAAGATCAATAGCTATGAAAGCTAAGATGCCTCGCAAAAAAGAAATTCTGGTCGATGAAAGTGATGAAGAATCGGCATATTATGCCAAGAATATAAATAAGTTTCAAAACTTATTAAACCGGAGAAAGAAGGACATCAAATCGGGCGAATCTAAGAAATTCGACAACAACTGTCGAATATGTGGTAAACCAGGCCACTTTGCTATAGATTGCCGGAGCGCTGTTACGTATTTCGGTGAACGCAAGTGCACGCTGTCGTAAGCAAGTAATAAAGTGATAAGTAAGATATCATTCCCTCGAGGACGGACTTACTAATTACCAGTTTATTTGTATTCTAATTTTATCTAGACGATCGAATTTGGTGGTGCAAGGAATATTAAAGAAAACTAATAAAGTGATAAACTAAAAACAATTAATAAAATCGATTATTCGAAGAGAGAAGATCAAAGAGGATAATAATCTAAGATTGAGAATTCGCCTCGATTTATTCGAATTACTCTTGATTTATATAAATTAAGTAATTTCCCAATTTATTGAAGGCGAAGATTTCTAAGATACTCTAATGCCTCTCCCGAGATCAGTAGAATTTTCTAAGGTGAATAAATAACTCTATTCCAAGGTGAATTAATTCGACAATAGGCAAAAAGTACGAAATCTTCAGACGGGCCACGTAATTCCTATGAGTATATTCCTATCTCACAAGATAAAATTTTTCTCAGCAATTTTTCCTACTAACTCTCCTCTCCCAATTCGAGTTGCGTAATCAAAACAATTCAATCATAGGCCACATAATTGAACGCATTAAGAACAATTGGGGAAAACTCAATAAAAGAGGGAAATATATTAATAATGCAAAATCAAAAGTTAATCCGTCAAAATCTTGATTTCATTACAATCCTAGAAAAGGGGTTCTAGCCTGACATGCTAGAAAATAATACACAAAGAATTAAAGAAAGCATAAGAAAAATCAAACACAGTTGGAGAACTTGAATTCCTCCGTTCTCTAGCTTCTGCTCTCTGCTCCTCGATATTTTTTCCTTCTAATTGATCCTCATATCTTCTGACCTTCAATGCCTATTTGTAGTTTTTCATCTGCCTCAAAAATGCGTCCAGAAATTAGGTCAGAAACGGACTTCCAAACCGTCGAAATCGCGAGCTGCGAATATGAACCCTGCGTGGCGGGCCGCGGCCCGGCTTTAGTGTGCCGCGGCCCCTGTCCTCACCCGCCAGGCCTGGGCGCTCCTATTCCTTATGGGCCGCGGCTCAGAGCTTGCATGCCGCGGCCCCCGGTACAGTTTGTACCGGGTCCTTCTGGGCGCCTCCTGTGCCGCGGCCCAGCGTCTGTGTGCCGCGGTCCCTGACCAAAATTGTTGTTTTGGCCCGTTTTTCTTCGTTTACGCTCCCGGACTTGAATTTCCTTCAGAACATATAAAGATAATGCATTAAAAGCTCATTTACGCATATTTAAACTAAAAATGGGTATAAAATAATGACGATTAAGCGCATAAAAATACATCTAACAAATACCCCCAAACTTAAGCATTTGCTTGTCCTCAAGCAAAAATTAATTTCAAATGAGATGACAAGTATCATGGGTAAACATGTAAATCCATAGTGTTTACATTATTAATACTACCCTGAAAATCTCAAAGAAAATTACAAGTATCATATTAGTGGGTCACATCACGGACAATGATTCCACAAAGCAATCATTTTTAGTGCTAATCCATCGGTCATGAAGAAAATCAAGGCTCAAAGATTAACAAGCGTGAATTGAGCCGACCGCCAATATGAATGGTTAGATTAAACAAGCCAACTCGCCCAGTCCCACAGTCTCGTGGCAAAAATGCAAGAGTTTCATCGTAAATAATAATCCTCGGACAGCATTCCCTTATATATAATCATTATAATGATTCGAGTTAACAACTAGGTTCCGACTCTCGGTATGTTCCATGAAATGACCCTAGGGTGGGATTTTATTCTCATGTATTGGGAAACCATTTGACATAAAAGACACTCATGGGGCTCATGGGCGCTTCTAGTTACTAAGTCTCCTTCTACAGCGGAGAAAAAACTCGAATGGCTATTCCCGCATGTCCGATTCAAAGTTGTTGTTTTACGCGAATGTAAACGACCGGTCACGTGAATACATCCGGTTACTTGGCTTCCTTTCATCATCATGCGATTTTTCTGAACCATTAGTCTATTCAGGGTTGTTGTTTTACGCGAGAGTAAACAACGGGTTACGTGAATACCCCCAGTTACTAGACTTCCCATCATAGAACATGCATAATTTCTCGAATTTTTTGGGGAAAACTGTCCGACTCAATGCTTAAACTCGAATTAGATGCCAAGAAGACTCATGTTACTGGACGACTAGCTACGTGAAAAGTGTAACCAAACGTATAGATGGTGGTTCGTAAACACGTATGTCCCATTTCTTATATGCTAGGATTTCTACAATGACGCAAAAAGATCAGGCCTAAATGAATACTCAAGGGAAACAATTATCGCAGAATGCAAACTCGACCAAAACTCAACCGTTTCTTCAAAAAAAAAATCATTATCATATCATCAGTTTTACACAAGGCTGCACGAACAATTCATGAATGCAAATACAGTCCAGAATATTTTAGAAGACAAGCAAGGTTAGAATCAACAACAACGAAAAATTGCAACGAAAAAGTAAATAACAACTAATAGTAACCCCCCAAACTTAAGACGTACATTGACCTCAGTGGACACAAATAATAATATGCAATATGAGAAAGGTCAAGTACTCCCCTAATATCAGCTCAGGAACTGGTGCCAGCCTCGTCCGGTGAGGAGGGTGGTGTAGATGGCCTGACTAGTGGAATGGAGGGTCCGTCCGGATGGAGTATATGGCTCGTCAACGCAGTTAGATAGTCCTGATGATAAGCATCCCTCGCCGCTAAGCGCCTCTCCGCACGCCGATTGGCCCGGCGGGCCTGCTCGCGCATCTCCTCTCGAACAGCTGCGAGGAGGCTGCCTCTCTATGCCCGCATCTCCTCCCTCAGGCTGTCAAACATCGCCTGAAGGTGCTCTCTCGCTGGCGGTGGAGTGGACTCAGTTCGATCCTCAGCATCTGCCGCCGGCTCATGAGTCAGAAGTAGTGGCTCGGGAGATTGCTCGTGTGTCTCATCGATAAGAAATCCTCGCCCCCGCTCGTGTGCCATCGCGCCACCCCACTGGTCGAAATGGGAGATAATACGGTGGTCGATCGGACCCTGGGGTGCAATAGACGGCTTGTCGTCGGACCAAGTCACGCCAGACTGGCGGCATAGGGCACAAATCAGCGAAGGATGTTTTAAACCGGTTTGGCCCCCCTGTATGCACTGAAATATAGAACGAGACAGACGTGGGGCCACATCAAATCGGAGTCCCATCATGATAGCATACAATAATCGGGCACGAGGAAGCAAGACCGAGCAGATCTGTGATGTAGGGTTGACTCATGCACAGAGGAAATAAAGCCAGGCTCGCCTGAGCCGACTGAGGCGGGAACTCTTGAAATAGAAAGCTGTGGAACTCGGGACGCGCGTTTCCCAGACGGAACCCGGCTGAGCAAGTGCCTCCAGCAAATCCTCCCTCGTGAGGCTACTCATAGTTCGTGTGTACTCCGATTCGTCCACCTCCGGTAGCTCGTACAGCTGCGAGGAGGCTGTCTCTCTCTGACCCGCCTGAATTTGTCGCAATAGAGCACTGGCGTAGAACTCTTGGACAATAGAAATCACTGCCGGCTCGGGTGGCGCAGTGAATCGAGTCCACCCCATTTCATTAATCATTGCCAATAGATCGCCGTCTTGGGGGGCGGGAGTAAATCCCCGCTCCGGAATTATTGGACGAGGATGGATTCTCTCGTTGAATATTCGATGGATGTCAAGATCAGAGAATTGGTGGGATTCCATATCTGTTCAGTTTTGTGACATTTCCCCTCTTGTGGGGGATGATCGCGTCCTAGCCCTCGTGCTCAACTTTTTTTTCCGAGCCATGACGAAGTTCCTGAAAAATAAACACAGGATAAACTTAGACAACTTTAAAAATAACTACACCACTCTCAACTTATAACGTGCGGAAAATGGATATAGCGTCGAATGAACTCGCACTACCGTATGAGGGATATGAGGCAGAGATTTAAGCTCAAACTTGACGTAAGGGTTGGGGGCACAATTTAATCCGATAATCGAATTTGTTGCAGACAATTTGGAGATGTTTGGCTCAAAAATTTTCATTGGTGCATTTTATCAAACACTTTGCATGCGTTAGCTTAATTGAAGAACAAAAAACAATAACTTACTCAATTCAATCCTCAACAACAACAATTTCAATTGATCATCACAGCAATTCACGACAAAATAACGAAACACCATCAATCAATCAATAATCTTAGCACAATCCGATACAAATTTTGATAAAAATTTAGAAAATAAACACAAGTTCATCAAAGAATATTACCCCAATCATTAATCCATGTTGCATTGAAACTTAAGGGAATAGAATTACCTTGTGTTGGATTGAAGAAGGTGAGAAGAAGAAGTTGGAGGATGATATCCTTGCGCCGCGCGAAGAAGAAGAAATTTGAGAAATACTTGGTGTCTCGGCTGAATGGATTATAAGCCTGCCCTGGCCGTTTAAAATTCTCAGCAGGGGCCGTGGCACGTATCAAGTGAGCCACGGCCCGTAGTACAGGCTGCTTTTGGGCGCTGGGAGTATGGCAGTGTGCCGCGGCTCATTATATGGGTGTCGTGGCTTGCAGGGTTAGTATGCCGTGGCTCAGAGCTTGCGTGCCGCGGCACGTAGTACAGGCTCCTGGGCTGATTTCTGGGTCTTCGGCGTGCCGCGGCTCATTAGCGTGTCGCGGATCTTGGGGCAAGTGTGCCGCGGTTCAGAGGCTTTGTGCTGCAGCACAGAGTACATAATATTTGCCTGTATTTTAGACACCTATGTGCCGCGGCCCGCTCTGCATGTGCCGTGGCCCCGGACCTGGAATGTTCCTGCACAAAAAATTTTTAAAGCGAAAACACATAGAACGTGAGAGAGAAGCATATCAAAGCAAAAATGACGAAAAATCAAACTCTTAGAATGAATGAAATCAACGAAAAATTAACATCTACAACTAATACTCGGGTTGCCTCTCGAGAAGCGCTAAGTTTATAGTCTTCAATCGGACCTTTTTAAGATCAATTTGCCTTTCGCAAACACCATTTGGGCTCCGCCCCATCCATCGAACCGTTAATATGTGTTTTAAATTTTTGGCCATCAGTCTTTAACAGTTCAATTTTTGGTTTGGACATCCAATGTTCTTTGCGAAAAGATTTGAATAATAGTAACTTTCCAAAACACCCAAATTTCACATGACTTGGCAACCGTTTCACTTCCGGCTTAGTTTTCTTTTCCACGGACAAATTTATGACGACCTGAGAATTTTTAGATGGTGAGTGAACGGATGATGAAGACGACATGTCCAAATGCCTAAGATATGCGACTCATTCTACATTTTTCTCAGATGTCGGAACAACTACAAAAAATTCTGAACATTTCGACTGGCACCTTTCTCGGTGTGAGTCTTTCGCCAAAATATCTAAGCTTTCAAATTGAGAACCCTTCTTGACATTGCTTAGACACGGGAGAGATCGAAACACTTTGAATGTGACTTGCTCATCTTGAACCCATAAAGTGAGTTTCCCTTTATCCACATCAATGAGAGTTCGGTCGGTCGCTAAAAATGGTCTTCCCAAGATAATTGGGATATCATGGTCCTCCTCCATATCAAGCACAATAAAATTGGCAGTAAAGATGAATTTATCGACCTTGACCAGGACGTCTTCTATCACTCCCCTCGGATACTTGATGGATCTATCAGCTAGTTGCAAAGAGATTGTAGTCGGCTTGGCCTCCCCGATACCTAGCTTCTTAAAAATGGAAAGGGCATAAGATTAATACTGGCGCCGAGATCACATAACGCTCTATCAAAAGACAGGTTTCCAATAGTGCACGGTATATTGAAGCTTCCTGGATCCTTCAATTTAGGCGGGAGCTTTTTCTGCAAGATGGTGCTGCACTCTTCCGTCAATGCCACTATCTCATACTCTTCGAGCTTCCTTTTGTTCGATAAGATCTCCTTCATGAACTTCACATAGCTCGGCATTTGTTCCAAAGGCGTTGGCAAATGGAATGTTGATATGTAGTTTCTTGAAGACATCAAGAAACTTGGAGAATTGCTTGTCCATTTTTTGCTTTTGCAATCGCTGCGGAAACGGGACGGGTGGCACATAGGCCATCGGATTGTTAGGAAACAATTTCGAGCTTTTAGAAATTTGTGATTCTTCTGATGCCGAATTTTTCTTCTCCTCATCTTCACCTCTCTTTTTGTTTCTCCCGGGCTGCTCACACACTTCCCTCCTACTTCTCAAGCCAATGGCATTAATACTCTCTCTGGGGTTCGTCTCAATTGTACTTGGCAAAGTACCCTCAGGTCGGGCTGTTAACAAATTTGCTATTTGACCCAATTGGACTTCCAAATTGCGAATAGAGATGGAATGGTTTTGCAAGGTTTTTTCCGTACGGGTCATGAACTGACTCGTATTTGCTGCTAATTTCGCCATTGCCTCCTCTAGAGAGATTTTTGGAGCGGGAGGAGGTTGCTGTTGGTGTTGAGCAAACTGAGGTTGGTTTAAATTTTGTCCGTTTTTCCACGAAAAGTTAGGGTGATTTCGCCACCCCGGATTATATGTGTTGGAATACGGATTGTTCTGCCGATTTCTGTTCCCCACAAACTGAGCTTGTTCCATCGGAAATTGCTCGAAAGGATTTCCAACTTGGCATTCCGCACCCGTTGCACCAATTACATGATTCTGTGGTAACGGTAGAAGGAGCGCGTGATAAAACTTGAAGTTGTTGAGTCAATGCAGCAACTTGGGCCGATAGCGTAGATATTGGATCATTATCGGAAATTTCCATAACTCGTTTCGGATTCAGGCACTCTGAAGTCCACTGATACGCATTTTCCGCCATATCTTACAATAGAGAATGAGCTTCCGCCATCGTCTTGCCCATTAAAGCTCCTCCAGTGGCTGCATCAACAAGAGTGCGTGTAGAAGCACTTAGTCCGTTATAGAATGTCTGGATTTGGAGCCAATCCGGTAGGCCATGGTGTGGGCATCTCCTTAGTAAATCCTTATATCGCTCCCAAGCTTCATGAAGCGATTCCATCTCAAATTACCCGAAGGTCGTTATTTCATTCCGAAGTCTCGCTGTCTTTGCCGGCGGAAAGAACTTAGCCAAAAAGGCTTGTGCTAACTCCGCCCAAGTCGTGATAGAACCCGGCGGAAGTGAATTCAACCAAAACTTGGCTTTATCCCTCAAAGAACATGGGAAAAGCCGTAGATGAATGGCGTCATCAGAAACTCCATTATTCTTGAACGTATCGCATATCTCGAGAAAGGATGCAATATGAGCATTAGGGTCGTCATTCGCTAGTCTGCAGAATTGACTTGCTTGTACCATCTGGATTATAGCCGGCTTAATCTCGAAATTGTTTGCTTGGATAGTTGGACGCCGAATCCCCGAAAAATTCGCGTTGATTTGAGGCAATGCATAATCCCGGAGTGCCAATGCTGGTTGAGCTTGCTGAATAGGGTTGTCAACCCCGTGATTTCCGATGTTGTCGGCTATCGTATCCTTTGTTGCCAGCTCACGCCTTCCCTTCTTGTTTTTTCCGCAAAGTGCGCTCGAGTTCAGTATCCAAAGGTAATAGACCTTCATCACCGAATTTTCTCATGCACTAAACGAAACTCCTAAAAGGAAAACAAATAAAAAAATAAAATTTACACAAAAATAAAATAATGTTCAAATTAAGATTAGAATTACTGCAATTGATATTAGTAAAACAATCAGTCCCCGGAAACGGTGCCAAAAATATACTTTAAGCAAAAAGGGGTTAGGATTCAAACCGCATAATAAAACAGAATCCTTAAATTTCAAAATACCCCATTGTGACAAATGTTTAAAAATTGGGCATCATATTTCAAATTGCAAAAGCCCACGTTGGACAATAAAAATTAAAAAGATTTGGATTCCTAAAGGAACTGTTATTCCAAATATTATCTATGTTTCGAAGGAAAAATCAACTATCAGTTTGGTCCCCAAAAATCAAAATTAAATATTTTATCAATTGGTATCTTTATCTTTGATATTTTCAAAACTCAGGGGGAGTTGTTATATTTTTAATGGGAGATATTTTTGTCAGGGGGAGTTTACCCATTTTTTGCATAGTTATCATATCATGATTTTGTCATATTATCGTTTATACACTTTTTGCTGATAATAAAAAAGGGGAGAAGAATGGAATAAAAGAAGAATGGTATAAGTGGAGAAAAACGAGAAAAGCGTCATGGAAGAATGACGAGAAAAATAAAAATACACGAATCAAGTCGAAAGTCGAAAAGAAAAGAAAAGAAGAAGTTGAAAAAATAAGACGAAGTTGAAAAGGAGAAAAGAAAAGATGGGAGTCGGAAACTAACGAAACGGACAAAGTCGAGAACTTTGATCTGTTTATATATATATATATATATATATATATATTGTTGGAATATTTTATCCCAAATATTCATTATCGAGTTTTGATGATTAGTTGTTAAACAAAGAAAAACAACAAGGAAGCAAAAAAACAACAAAGACAATAAAGCTCGGCAAAAGTCACCTGATCAGACGAGAAGACAAAAGTCACCTGATCAGACGAGAAGGCAAAAGTTACCTGATCAGACGAGTCAGAAACGCTACTCGTAGTCAGAAAAGTCGACTGTAGATAACATGCTTAACGCACGCTATATGCATTGTATAACGCACGCTATCGAAGGTGCTTAACGTACGTAACACAAAGTTGTTAACGTACGTAATGAAGTATTTCAGAATTCAAACAAGACACTCGTTGGAAGATTTCGGGTCAAAGTCAATCTTACAACGGACAGTTTGACAAAAGTAGGAAATAGATATATTGATTGATTATCGCACGCTACGAGGAAGGAATAATGTATGCTACTGAATGTAGTTAACGTACGTAATGAAGGATGACAACGTACGTAATAAAAGAAACGAAATCTACTGGACTAATCTGCATTGAGCTTAACGTACATAACGATGAATTGTTAACATACGTAACACACTTAACGTATGCTACAGAAGAAGCATAACGTACGCTAAAGAGTCAGAAGAGGCTAACGGCTAGTTGGAGGAAATTGCCTATAAATACCAAACAATTTGGTATCAAACAACACAACAACCTTGAGCAAATCATCTATACGTGTGTTATCATTGTAAATATTCTTGTTGTTATATTTGAGCTTATATTGATAAGTGTTTGAGTGTTATACATGAAAACATACACGAGATGAAAAAGGAAGGATAAGATTGGATTCGGTGTTATTAGGCTCAAGGATCCGACATTATTACAATCGCAATCTATATCTATGTGAGGTTTGTCTAGTACCCATAAAAAGCTAGATAGGTTGATTTCTTGTCCGATAGAAAAGGAAAACGGTTTAACTTGGCTTTCACATGATGTCCATTTGCTAGAAAGGACTCATCTTTCTCTTCATTTAATAGTCGGAGGGCTCCAAAGGGAAGAACCTCCTCAATAACGAAAGGACCACTCCAACGAGATTTATGTTTTTCGGGAAACAGCTTGAGTCTGGAGTTGAACAAGAGAACTTCCATTCCGGGTTTCAACTCCTTGTGCAAGATTCGGCGATCGTGAAGCCTCTTCACACGATCCTTATAAATTTTTACATTGCCGTATGCCTCATTACACAATTCATCTAGCTCGGACATATGTAACATCCTATGCTTCGCAGCATCACCTAAACCGAAGTTAGCCGCTTTGATCGCCTAATATGCCTTGTGCTCAATTTTAACCGGCAAGTGATAATTCTTTCCGAACACAGGATGATATGGGCTCATCCCCAAGATGCTCTTGTAGGCTGTGCCGTATGCCCATAGTGCATCGTTCAACTTTGAGGACCAATCCTTTTGAGACGGCTGCACAGTCTTCTCTAAAATTCCCTTGATTTGCTTGTTGCTCGTCTATGCTTGTTCCGAAGTTTGCGAATGGTAGGGGTAGCAATCTTGTGCGTTATCCCATTCTTTTTCATCAGATTCTCTTAAATCTTGTTGGAGAAATGCTTCCCACCATCACTGATGATCGCCTTTGGGAATCCGAACCTACAAACAATATTCTACTGCACAAACCTTAGCACAACATGAGAGTCACAAGTTATAGTGGGGCATACCTCAACCCACTTGGACAAATAATCAACAGCTAGTAGAATATATTCGTACCCAAGGGAATTGAGAAACGGTCCCATGAAATCAATGCCCCAAACATTAAAGATCTTAACAACAAGAATATTGTTAAGGGGCATTTCATTCCTACGACCGATAGACCCAACTCTTTGGCATCGATCGCAAGAGAGATAAAATGCATGAGAATCTTTAAATAATGTAGGCTGGAATAAACCTTATTGGAGCACCTTGTGTGCCATTTTCTGTCCTTTAAAATGCCCACCACAGTGGGTCTCATGGCAGAGTTGCAACACCTTAGCTTGTTCGTTATCGGGTACACACCTTTGGATGACATCATCCTTACAATCTTGAACAAGTAAGGATCTTCCAAAAGATATTGCCTGCACACCGATAAGAAACGCTTCCTTCCTGGGAAGTAGATCAGGCCTCAATTCAGCACAAGCAAGGTGGTTAACAATGTCAGCATACCAAGGCACAATCCCTGCACTCAAAGCTTGTTCAAAGGGAAAAGACTCAAGCAAATTATCGCATATCAATGGTGCAAGCAGATTATCAAGACGAGACAAATGGTCAACCACAACATTCTCACTACCCTTCCTACTCTAATCCCAATATCAAACTTTTTCAACAAAACCACCCAACGAATGAGCCTAGGCTTAGCTTGGGGTTTAGTCAAAAGGTAATGAAGTGCAGCATGCTCACTATGGATGATAACCTTAGACTCTATGATGTATGTACGAAATTTATCTAGGGAAAACACAACAGCAAACACCTCTTTTTCAGTAGTAGTGTAATTTACTTGAGCAGGAGTTAGGGTCAGAATCGCATAGTAAATGACGGCGAAGCATTTTATCCAGTCGTTGACCCAACACAGCACCAATAGCAGAGTTAGAGGCATCACACATTTAAAAAGGGTCAGACCAAATGGGACCAATAACAACAGGTGCAATGCTCAACTTCTCCTTAAGCAAATTAAAAACAGATAGACAATCAACATCAAACACAAATGGTACATCTTGAGCAAGTAAACGGCATAAAGGTTGACTAATTTTAGAAAAATCCTTAATAAAATGCCGGGAAAAACCAGCATGGCCAAGAAAACTTCTAATACCTTTGACATCGCGAGGTGGAGGAAATATCTAAATCACATCCACCTTATCTTTGTCGACCTCTACACCACTCTTAGAGATAATATGACCCAGAACATTACCATTTCGGATCATAAAATAACTCTTCTTAAGAGTCAGACCACTTTCAACACACATACTCAAAACGCGTTCAATCTTGCTAAGGCAATCATGAAAAGAAGACCCAAAAATAGAGAAATCATCCATAAATATCTCAACAAAATCACCAATCATCTCAGAGAAAATAGACATCATACATCATTGGAACGTACCTGGTGCGTTGCAAAGTCCGAAGGGCATCCTCTTGCAAGCATAAGTGCCGAAAGGACACATGAAGGCCATTTTGGCTTGGTCCTCGGGCGCAATCACAATCTGGTAGTTGCCTGATAATCCATCTAGGAAGCAGTAGAACTCGTGGCCCGCTAATCTATCCAACATCTGGTCGATGAACGGAAGCGGAAAGTGGTCCTTCTTCGTGGCAACATTAAGCTTCCTATAGTCGATGCACATCCTCCAACCAGTGATTGGTCTTGTGGGCACTAACTCATCCTTGTCATTCAAGACCACTATAATTCCCCCTTTCTTTGAAACCACATGCACGGGGCTGAAACACTCACTGTCAGCAATGGGAAAAATAATTCCCTCAAATAGTAATCTATAGACCTCTTTTCTCACTACCTCCATCAGCATGGGATTCAGCCTTCTTCGACCATGTCGCTTCGGGTGGCTCCTTCTTCAAGGTTAATCCGATGCATACAAGTGGCAGGACTGATCCCATTAATATCGGATAAACTCCATCTAAAAGCGGCCTTAAATTTCTTAAGTACCTCGACTAATGCCTCTTCTTCTTCTGCATTGATCTCGGAAGGGATGATGATTGGCTTCTTCCTTCCTTTTTAAAGGAACATATACTTCAGATTCAAAGGCAATTCTTTCAGCTCGAGTTCGACTTCCTTTTCATCCTTGGCAGTCTCAACTACCAATGACTCATCAACGGGTAAGTTAGTGGGCAACAATGCCTCCATAGTTGCTTCCTCTCTGAGTCGCTCCTCCAAATCTGCTGATCCCTCAAAAACTTCCTCCAACTGCCTCTTCAACAAAACATGCCTCAGTGAGAGTGTCAATGGCATCTATGTAGGAAAAGTTGTCGATGTTTTGACTGAAGGAATTGCTCTGTTGGCATGCATATTGTAGGAGACTATCTCTCCCAACACCAAAATCTTGATTATCCCATTCTTTACAGCGATCAGAGTGTTGGCAGTAGCCATGAATGGTCTTCCCAACAGTAATGTGTGTTCTCTTCCATCATCTTAAACATCTCCAATCTCAAGTACCACGAAGTCCACGACATTATCAACTTCCCAACTCGGACCAAAATGTCTTCATCAACACCTCTAGGGTGTCGAATGGATCAGTCAGCCAGTTGCAAGCACATCCTAGTCGGCTTCAATTCTCCCAACTCCAACTGCTTAAAAATGGTGTACGGCATCAGATTGATCCCGACTCCCAAATCTGACATCCCAGAAGCTTCTTTTCCATTTCTTATGGCAATCTTGATCACAAATTTTCCAGGGTCCTGCTGCTTTGGAGGCAGAGACTGATGCATGATCGAATTAGCAGTCTCAGAAAACAAAATATGTTCGTTCTTCTCAAATCTCCTCTTCTTCGATGCCAACTCCTTGAAGAATTTCACGTATGAAGGGACATTCCTAATCACTTCCAACAGTGGTAAATTCACATTCACTTTTGACAGCAGCATGTAAAACTCCAAGAACTGTTGATCTTGCTTATCATTCTTCAATTTGCTAGGAAAAGGTACCGATGGATGGTAAGGCTTCTCATCCTTGTGCAATCTGATCTCGTGCTGCTCCTTTTCTTTCTCAAATCCAGGCAATGTTTCCGCTAAAGGTGTCTTTCCCACATTGTTATAGATGGTCTTTCCACTCCTCAGTACAGTAACAGCTTGATCTTGATGCGGATATTGGTCTTGACTCAAAATTTTTCCAGTCTGCTGCTGGTGCATCTGATTAACCACTCCAGATATCTGTCCCAAAGCTGTGTCAAGATGCTTTATGGTAGCATCTTGAGCTTCTCTCGCCCGCTTTCTCTCTTGTATGAATGTATTGAAACTATCACCCGAAGGATACCTTTGAGCAGGCGGCGGCAGGTGACGTTGGAATTATTTTTGCGGTCCTTGCTAGAATTGATTTTGCCGAGTCGGGTACTGCCATTGAGAATTAAAGTTCTGTTGCTATTATGGGTACCACTGCTGTTGGGGAGGATACTGATTGAACTACTACTGAGGACTTTGGATTTGAAAATCCCCCCCAAATCCTTGTCTTTGGCTCTGATTCTTCCATCCAGAGTCGGACTGATTTTGCCATCCCGAGTTCCATTGTCATTGGTTCTGATTGAATCCTTGCCCTTGCTCAAATTGTTGTCGTGGAGGATATTCTTGCGCAGCATAAACTTCGGCTCCTCCTTCATATGTCAGCTCCCCCATTCTTTGACACTATCAGGATGGCATCCTATTTCGCCATAAATACCGCATGACTCAGCAAACATCTCTTGTCTAATAGGTTCCCGTCGAGGTAGAGGAGCAACATATTTGCTCGTCTTTAATTCCTGCAGCTCTCTCATCATGTTGGCTAGCTGCTTTTTCATATCCAGGCTCTCTGAAACTGCACTCACTTCAACACGTCGTGTGCGGGTAGATTTCTGCTGCAAACTAGCTGCTAGGGTATCGAAAATCTCCTTCAGTTGGTCAGCAGTCTTCACTACTATGTTCCCTCCAGCTGTGCTATCCATCATAAATTGAGAGGTCTGCTGCAGCCCGTCATAGAAAAATTGCCAAAGCAACTCTGGCGCCATCTGATGGTGAAGACACTGTTGAAGCAGCTCTCTAAACCTTTCCCATGCCTCGTGGAAAAGTTCATCTCCAGCTTGAGTGAAGTTCATGATTTGTGTCCTCACTTCCTGTATCTTGTGATTTGGATAATATTTCAGCATGAACTTCTCACACACATCCTTCTAAGTAGTCAGAGAATTTAGTGGCAATGATAGGTACCACGACTTAGCTTTGTCCTTCAGAGTGTGAGTAAAACATTTCAGCTTTAGTTGATCCTCAGTAATTTCCCCAAGGGGAAAGGATTGGACCACCATACAGAATTGCTGGGTGAATTGAAGAGCATCCTCATTCGCCATCCTAAAGTATGACGGCAATTGATTCAAATGGTTGTGCTTCAGATCATAGTTCCTTGTTGCATTGGGTAGGGCAATAGCTGAAGCAGTGGTCTCAAAAGTCGGTCGAGCAAAATCCCCCATAACTTTCTGCGCCATCTCGGCAACTACAACTTTTTCTTCTGAAGAATCACTCTCAAATTCGTCTGATTGATCACTAAAAATTTTCCCCAATAAAGCTTATTTTCAACTTCGTTCGAGCTCAGTTCGGTTACCTCCTTTGCTTTTTCCACAATTACAATCCTCCGATTGATGTTGTCAATGCACGACATTAATTTCTTTTTCTGACTTCTACGACCTTGCATACAAAACACTAGCAAATGGATTACATGCACCAAAGGGAGAAAGATAACCAAAAAAAATCAAAATAAAACGAAAAATAATGCAACACAAATAATCGCTTAAAGCTTTCCCTGGCGACGGCACCAAATTTGTTCAACCCAATAATCATAGATTGCACGTAATTAAATGTGTCCGTAATAGAATTAATACGTTAACCCAAGTCGTATTCTCAAGGAAAGCTTAACAGGGCAATTGTTTGTACTGCGAAAAAGAAAAGAAAAAGAAAGCAATAAAAATAGGGTTTGATAGTTGTTTAACTAAGAGAACTGAAAGGCGGATTAATCTAGGCGGAAAAGCAAACCCTAATATAAGAACACATATAAACACGATCATAAACACAATAAAAAGAGAAAGCAATAACTCACAACTTGAATGAAAAGAAATTGAACTTGAATTGAATCGGTGGTGGAAATCATCACAAATCCGTATGAATAATCCGTAATTGAAAGCTATTTATTAGTCTATGAGACACTAAGAGTAAAATCTGGAAGAAAAAAACAATAAAAGGGTTTTTATATTTTTCGAGATGTGGCCATCACGATGTGGTGCCCTCAAATAAGTCTGACTCATCCCATATTTATAGCGGTTTTGCACCATCTTCAGCTCGGCAATCTCTTAGATAAAGCGGTCTCTCTCTTGACTCTCTATTCTGAATTGCCTCATCTTTATCGGCAGTCGCCTCGACAAAGTGACCGCTCTCTCGACTTGTTGTCTATAACTCATACCCCGGCAGAGCGGTCTCCTGAGAAGAGCGAGCGCCTTCTTGACTTTCTGCCTTGCTCCCTCAACTCTCGCCACACACACACAAAGCGGTCTCTCCATCTGGGCAATTGCTTAGATGAGTTCATGCCTCAATATCAACTTTCACCGCACCTACACATGGCGAGCTCATTGTCCAAGCGCCCGCTCTGTCCGAGCTTGCTTCCGGCTCCAAGTCTTGTCCATCTCTTCGATTCCAAACAAATGACCTATGTTTTTGGGACAAAACCTGCACTTTTCACACAATACTTGATCGAGAAGATTAGAGCATTTTTTACTTTAAAACAATACGATCCAAGTCAAAAACTATCCAAAATGCACCATTAAACATATTCACATTACGACCAAAAACAGGTGAAACAACAGCCACAAGAATAGAGGGACAACCTTATGTAGAAATGCTTTAGAATGAACGCGAGCAATGGACAATAGATGATCGAAGGTGTGTGAATCTCGACAACGTAGCCAATAATGCGCTATTTATCACTCTTGACAAAGGCACATTCTCAAAGGTAAAGAGCTGCAAGACAGTCAAAGAAATCTGGGAGAAACTCAAGTTAATTTGTGAGGGTACTGAGCTCTCAAAGGAAAATAAATTTCAAAACTAACTCAGAAATTCGAATCATTTGAAATAAAATCTTCTGAAATGCTTGAGGAACTTGACCTCAGATTTACTCGCATTGTCGGTAAACTTGAAGCATTGGGAAAAGTGTAAAGGAGAAGATTTGAAACTTTTTAGATCACTCCGTGCTCGATGGGACATTAAGACCACAACTATGCCTGTTTCTTGTAATTGAAATGACATATCTACTTTCGATCTCTTCTCTGAACTTAAAGACTTTGAGTATGACATTGACAGGAGAGAGAAGGTCGAAGAGTCACCTACCAAGACTACAGCACTGGCTACGGTATCCGACAGGACATACAGTTGTGCCCCCAACACATCGAAAGCCACATGCAAGGCATCTGACAACAATTATGACATCATGTCACAAAACGAGATGGCTCTGCTCATGCATAAATTCCGAAAGTTCATCAAGAAATCTGGAAAGGCCCCATACAGTCTTAAACCATTTAACAAGGTGAGTTTTAAATCACCTTCGTCCGCAGATTCTGACCTGTGCTATAACTACAGGAAACTGGGACGCTATGCAAATAGATGTTCTCATCCTAAAGTGCAGAAGTTGCCCGAAGCCGAGCAACAAAAAAAAGGATGAGAAAAGGCACATTTGGCAAAACAAACTCAAGGCCCTGATTGGAGAATCAGACGTCTCGCCCGCATCAATCAAAACCGAGGAGTGCCTTCAGACAATCACTCATAGTGACTCCTCCGATGATGAAATCGAAAATAAAGCATATATGTGCTTTATGGCCAATGAAGAAGAAGATGAAGAAGATAGTGAGGGTGAGGTAAGCTCAACCTCAGCTACTCACATCAATACATCACATACTTCTGAAAATATGATGAATGAGTTTAGAACCATTCAAAAAGCCCATTAGATGCTTAAACAAGAAAACCTACAACGCTATGTTTCAATTTTAGAGATGAAGGACGAAAATGATCTGTTGAAAAATAACAATGAAAACATATCTTAGTATTGTGAAAACAGCAAGAGCATTCATGAAAAACCCATGAAAAGCAATCTTCAACTTGAAACCGATTAATAGGTAAAAAAACTCATAGTAATTGCAAGACTAATTATTATGCTTTGTTAGAAGCCAAGATACATCTTCTCAAGAAAAGAGAAGGAGAACTCGAGACCATCCTTAAATACTTTAAGAAATCATCGAGGAGGATGGAAGACATTCTAAGAAGTGGGCAGCATGCCCACGATAAACATGGTTTAGGATACAACTCGTTCTCCCACAAAGGCAAAACTAGTACGGTTTTGGTCAAGGGAGTCGAACCCATTCCGGAATCTGAAGAAGCCCCAAGTCCTATAAAGGTCACAACTGCCCCTTGTCAGACAACAAAGGCTGCCATTCTACCCCCCAGCTTATATGATAAGCAGCGAAAACCCCAGCCTTAAAGACCTGTAAGACGTAATGCCAGTCATCAACAGTATGCTCCTCGAGCATACCAACAGCGTCAGCAACCGTCCAGAAGGAAGGTTGTACCTAAGTATCAAAGGTATGCATCTCAATACTATCAACAGTACATTGCCCCTAGATACTGGGTACATAAAGACAAGTATTCATCCTGTAAGCAAGCTGCTACGCAGTTCTATCAACAACAAATCTGGGAACCCAACTGCAAACCCAAAAGGCAAGCAACAAGGCCGAAGAAAATGGTTCCTCCTCCAAGATGGCAATCGTACTGGAGCTAAAACTCCAAATTTTACATGCATAATAATCATGCTTACAACGATTACGTGACTGACCCCTGTAAATCTTTCAAAACAGGACCAAATGTAACCTGCAGCAAACCCATTACTGTTAGGCAAATATGGGTACCTAAAGGCACTAATAGCCAAGGACCTAAAAATCAAAGGGGACCTAAATCTACATAATCTTTCTGATTACAAGATATAAGGAGAAGGACATCTGATATTTTGATAGCGGATGTTCTCGCCATATGACAGGAGATATCACCAAGCTATCAGATTATGTAGAAGGTCACGGTCCAAAGGTGCGATTCAGTAGGGAAATGAACCCTGCTTGTAGGAAGATTCATAGTCACCGACGTAGCGTATGCTAAAGAACTACAGTACAATTTACTTAGCATTAGCCAGTTCTGTGACTAATAGTTCTTGGTCAAATTCTATGTAGATCACTGTAGGGGGAAGGACATCAAGACCAAGCAAATTGTCTTTACAGAAAGCTGGTCACGTAACATGTATATTGTTGGCTGGAAACCCACTGGCTCCATAATTCCTCGTTTTGTTGTCAAAAGCACTATAGATCAAAACTGGCTATAGCACAAGAGGATGTCGCACATCAATTTCAAGACCATCAACAAGCTAGATCGATAGGGAATGGTCAGAGGCTTGCCCAATGTCCCATTTCATAAAAACAGCATCTGTGGACCCTGTCAGAAAGGCAAGCACGTCAAACCTCCTGAAGAGCAAGTCATACCTTTCCACCCACAGGGTCCTGGATTTGCTACATATGGATCTCTACAGTCCTATACACCCTGTTAGCGTGGGAGGTAAGAAATATTGTCTTGTTATTGTATATGACTTCTCGAGGATGTTTGGACTACCTTCTTGAACAAGAAGAAGAAATTACCACAAATCTGTCGGAACACCTGAGGCCGAGACAGAAGCTACTGGACCGGAATTAGGGCCGTTAGCGCACGCTAAGGAATTTCATTAGCGTGCGCTAACTGTTCTCCCTGACAGAATGTGTTGACTTATTGGTTCGCTAGCACACGCTATTATATAGGTCTAGCGCATGCTAGTTGCTCCATTATATATACTGGAGCAGCAGTCTTCTCAGTCATTATTTCATTTTTCTTCTCTCCTTCCGCGACGGCTGAGGCGTTTTGGCTAGGGTTGGGATTCTTGGCTGATTTTGCTCCATCCAATGGTTTTTTAGAGGGTCTTAGGTGATTATAACATCTTCTAAGCCGTTGTTCTTCATCGGATCAAGGTATTTTTCTTGATTTCCTTAGAGTTGACTTTTTGGGTTTTGTTCTTGATTTTAATTTCAGTCTAATTTTGATGAATCGGTTGGTGTTAAACAATGTTGTTAATTATCTTCTATGTGTTGTATATCCATATATTCGATTCGTTCAACCCGGTTGATGATATTTGTATTCTTGGGGAAACCTTGGACATTTAATGTCCGGTTAAATGTTTCAATGAGTTTTCTTCGGTTGTTGGGTGTGTTTTTCCATCACTATTGGTCCTTATTCTCGTAGTGATTGCATTGTTGTTGTATACTTGTGGAGGTTGTAGGTTTTCGAAGCTTTTCAGTTGAGCCGTGTTCTCCGAAGGATTTGATTGTCAATTATCGATGCAAGTATCTTGCTTATACGATTTATATCTTGTGAATAGAAATTACGTGTTGGATTTGTGATGATTAGTTTACTTTCTTAAACACGGTTCGTGTGAATTGGTTATGAATTGCTTGTCATGAATGTTTGGTGGCAATTGTGGTGTTCTTGAATATTCAACGTAGTGGAATTGTGTTGGCTGTGATAAATGTGTTGATTTTAAATATGTATCGTGTTGTGTGTTGATCGTGAGATAAGGTGACTGTGTATAGTTCATGGTGATGGGTGTAATGATTGACTGTGTGCATTGTTTGTGAAATGTGAATGTTGTGTGATATGTTGCTAAGTTCACTCGTGTGGGTTCGATGGGACCTACGGGGATTCGTGGCAAGCGATCATGGGAACGAAACATAGTATGTGGTGCTGAGGTCCAATCGTGTGGGTCTGACGAGGCCTACGATGACACATGGCAGGAGATCATTAGGTCAGGACACAGTACGTCCAACCGTGTGGGCTCGATGGGGCCTACGGTGACTCGTGGCTAGGGATCATGGTGCCAGGACTATTTGTTGTTATTGTTGTGTTTGGCTCAATCCGTGGGGGTTGGTGAACCTAAGGAGATCACGTGGCAAGAGATCACGGGGTCACAAGCAGGTTTTGACGAACAAAGCTCTTGAAAAGGAAGTTTTATGAAATTGAATGTCGGGCCAAGACCCAAATAATTTTTGGAAAGGTTTTCCATTCTGTAAAACCATTATGACGTGAAATAGAATTTGGGCCGAGACCCTAATGTGGTGAAAATAGTTTTTATAACTTAGGACTAGAGGTACTAAAGGCTTTCTGTCCTCTAAAATTCCCGAGATGATGATTTTATTTTCAAGGACTTTAGTTTGTTTTATTTTCTTATCACTAAAACCTCTCGGGAATATCTGTTGAATGATTGTAATTAACTACCCCATGATTGATGTTTTCTTGCTACATTTTGTATTGTTATGATACTTGTACTAGCAAATTCGATTTGCTAACCCCTTAAATGGGGGAAATGTGTTTCGTGCATTTTAGGTATGGTTAGTTCGAGGGAGCAGTCACAAAGTCGGCATGGGAGATGACAAGCTACGATACTAATCATTCGGGAGACAGAGTTCTTTCTATTGTTGAGTTGTATTCTAGTTCCGTTGTATTGTATTTTGACCCCTGCGTGGGTATCTGTGTAAGGAGTTCTATTCCGGTTTGGTTTAGTCGTGTGGCCTAATCGGTCCGTGTATTTTAAATATTCAACCTTATCGGTCCTGTCATCATGTAGTTTAACCCTGGACGGTCAAACATTTGATTGTCTTGTGGTATTTAGCCTGGTAGATCTTTGTGAGAAGAGTCTACGTCGTGTGGCATTCCAGGTGGTTTTTGGGGTGTTACATTTATGGTATCAGAGCTTAGGTTGTGGAAACCTAGGCTATCGGGTCGGGTCGATTCGAGTCGTGTTTTTGTCACGTCATTCGAATTGTCGATTGACAAGTTGAGTTGGGCATTGTCACATTATGTTGTTTATGTTGCCGGTTGAGATTAGTACCGTGGGCGACCGTCATCTTTGTGCCACCTGTGTATATAAGTCTCCTTCTCTATATGTGATATCTTATGTTCCATGACTTTGTTTATGTATATGATGTGAGATGAAACCTATATTGACACTTGTGGTATATTGTGTGTGGAGAAATCGGGATATAGTGATGGATTGAATTTTGGGTGGCGTAATGTGTTGTGAAATTTTTGAACATTGACGTGTTCCAAGAATCGTATTGGCAGCAAAGTTTGTTGAGAACTCTGATATATGGTTTTGACCCATGTGTGAATTCGGTGTTCATGAGTTTTATTTGTTGAACTAGTAATTTTGGATGTTGGATAGACATGTGTTTGATAGTCGATTGTTTTTGGCTGACTGTTGTTAATTGCTACAAACATATTCTCATTGGTAATTATATCTGATGTGTCGTGTTTGAAAATGGCTTTCTGAAATTTTATAGGCTTGGGTATGTTTGTGGAAAATCAATTCTCTAAAATAACTTTTCGATACGCATAAGCGGTGATTTAGCATACACTTTTGAAACATTTCGAGTTTTGGAGAACTGGCCGTGTATTTTCAAATGGAACTTTACGACGGTATTTGAGAAATTTGTTTTGTGGTGTTTCGGAAAATTTGCAAGATGTTACTGTCAGTAATCTTTTAACATGTTTGAAAGGATTTTAGGAATAATTTTTAGACCGATCGATTTTATTTTCAAATAACTCAAATATATGATTTGAAAATCTTTCACACCATAAAACTTTTCTATTGTAAAACAAAACTGTGATTTTATTTTCTAAAAATGGTGAAAGATGAAAAATTTCTCAATAAAGCCAGTTAGTGCACGTTAATTTCATCATTAGCACACGCTAACTAACCTAGTTAGAACACTTGATTATTACAACGCGTTGCTAATCGTGCACCTAACGTGCGTTAAGTTACAATGTGCGCGTGATGTGATTTATCACCTGAGGCAATAGGCTGAAGTTGGGACTAACACGATTGTTAGGAGTATGCCCTCGAATGCCACTCATAGGATGTTGAGTGAGGGAATTGTACTTGTTATTATGTAAATCGTTATCATAAGGCATTTGTATGTTTCTTTATTTACTGGTAGTCACTGGCATTCCTGACTCGTAAATATATATATACAAACTAGTATGTGTATTTGAGAGCAAAACATTCCACTCCTTATTAGATAAGGGGATCGGCACTGGAAAGGTTTATGGCTCAAATACTTAATCATTCGCAATTCGATGAAACTTGACTGGGCGTTAAGTTTATGTGAAGACTTGTATGATGTACTCTTTGACTTGGAGAGTGTCTGTCGAACACTAATGGCTAGTGGGAGTACACGTTATAGGTATGCTAATGAGATTAGTATACTCGAACGGACTCACCCTCGATTCGTCACACGGATTCACTTCAGGACAGTCAATGACAGAATCGTAAGGTTGTGATAGGTATTCGTGAACCTTCGACTTGAGGATTTAGTAGGGATGCACTTGTGACGTTAGATTTTCATTAGGGTAGTTCAACCCATAAAATCGAAAGGTGGGGGTCAACCTCGACGTGCATCTTGACGGGCAAGTAGCAGGTTCTACTAAATGCCAAGATAGGATTCTTTCTCATGTAAGTGAATGGGTTATATGTCACATGCGGTTATTGGCAGATAAAGATCATAAGTCTTTGGCCAAAGCATTGGAGCTAGTTGTATTGGATACACGAGAGCTCGATGATCTCGGTTTGCATTAACTCATGCATAGTGTCAAGTACATATAGGGTTTGACTGATCGTGACCCTGTAACTTGATCGGGACATTTGAAAGAAGGGTTTATACGTATACTGGCATTCACGACAGAAAGGTTTTGGAATGATCACCATCATTCGTTCTCAGTTAGAGTATAGTGTAGGCAGCTAGACTGGCTAGGTGGTGCTACTACTCTTTGGTTTCTCCCATTGCTAACTGAGATAGACCTACCGAGTCGCGCAATAGGATTGGCGACGGAATGAATCAAGCTTATTCTCTCTTTATAAATATTAGATATTGGATATCTAATTTATTGGACATTGGATGTCTAATAAACTTTGGGACATTGGATGTCTAAATTAATTTATTGAATAAATTAATTTACGGCCTAATGAATTAATTATAATACTGGGTGATTAATTTAATTCATGAATATAATTATTTCTTGAAGAAATTAATTATATTATTTTGTATTTGATATAATTAATTAATTGATTGATATAATATATCGGAACGGAATGGTTTGTATCTGATTGGACTCTCGAGAGTCCGAAACGAACCAAACACGTCTGGTTCTTCTATATGGCTGCCCCCTCACCTCTTCCCTCTTGGTCTTTGTCTCCACCTTAATAGGTGGAAGACCAATGACTTTATGAGATATGATATCTCATTTTAATATAGGGTAGGTGATTTGATATAGAGAAGTTGAAGAATAAAAGAATAGACTTCTTGATTCCTTTAAGGGCTTGAACTCACGGCTCATTGCAAGAGAGAGAAAGAAATATTCTCCAAGTCTTCATCTTCTTCTTCATTCTTCTTGAGTTTTTCTTGGATAAAAATCGAGAGATCATTGAGAGATAGTGAGTTATACACTTGAGTGTTATAATCACATTTGAAAGATTCCATCACTTTGTTCTAGCCGTATCCTTGGAGGATAACAAGGTGAAGTTGTTCCGATCGTTTCTTCGGCACTGGCAAGTAGGGACGCGGTGTCTTCGGCGTTGGATCATCTAAAAGCTTGACGAATAGGATTCGCAGGGAAAGATCACCTAAATCTTGGGGAATCGCTTACGTGGAGTACACCATTTAATCAACAGACTACGAGGGTATGATTACGTATCTTCATCTGTTTCGTTTTATATTCATATATACGTAGCTTGATCGATCCTCTTTAGGGATTCAGATTGAATTAGATTCGTATATTTCTTCCGCTGCGCCTTCATTTTAGGCACCGAATCCCAACAGTAGTATCGGAGAGTAGGTCTTGCGATCGTATATATGATATTTAGCATTTGGAATGCTTTATTGGATGGTGAATGGTTTGGAATCATTTATAGTCATAATCGTGGTGTATGTTTTTCGTTCATTGTGGTTATATTTCCCGTGAATTTATGTCTAAATATAAATATTTAATTTCTGGGAAATGTGATTTATATTGGAGATATGAAAGTCGGAAAATATTGATATTGGATATCCGGTCTAAAATATAGCCCCGGATCGCCGTTGGACGACCTTCCGCCGAGTTTTGGTGTTCTGGACAGGTGACACGGTCCGATCACTCTTTGATACGATCGGGTCAGCTGTCCAGTGAGTTTGACACGGCATGCGTCATTTTGTGACTCGACTGTGTCGGCTTCCAGACCCGTTTGGGACTCGATTTTTCATGTGTTCCAGAAAATTAATCTCCCGCATATTAAATTAGATCTAATATGATTAAAATGATTTATGGTATTTCATTTTAAATGGGAAAATTGATTGATTGGAATTCTTGTGGATGACCGAATTATTTTGAATATTTTCATATTAACGATTGTGTGAATTGATTGGATCAATTCTTTTTATTGGTTGGATCAATATATTTATATGCAATCCATTTATTTAGTATTTATTGGATGAATGCTTTTGAATGGGGATGTGGTTCATGGACCTAGTTTTGAATTGTTCGATTTTATTCGATTGGGTTGTAAAGGCCGTTTTGAGCCTATTTATTTTACTAGAAATATTTGTATCTAGGATGCAATTTTTCAATGTAAAATTTATATGAAATGACGAAGACTGGAGGAGATCCGTTCGAGAATACGAAGATCCAAGACCGAAGACTTGTAATTATATTACGACGTTTTTGTTCTAGGAACGGTCCATGAACTACATGTTGGTAGCAACTAGGTTGTGTATGTTTATTCATATGGTATGAATGCTACAAATGCGATTAAATGAATTAATGTGCAAAGTGTAACATTAATCGCGAAAATTCTCCCACGACAAATTATTAAGTTTAAAAGGTTTCAAAGTTTTCCTTCCCTCCATCGAGCTTTCGAAAAATTGAAATCCAAACCGGATGTGCTATGCTTCCAAGTTATCGGGGTAGTCATTCGGGTAGGATCGATAAATTACCGAGAGCACATTGGATGCTTTTAGTTGGAGCAAATTTTATCCCTAGAAACCTGTTCTGTTGCCGGATAAGATTCAATTGTGAAACTGATCAGCGTCGATGGTGTAAACTTAATTTGTTCACGAACCATAGAAACCGTATAGGTTGAGGGGAGTGAACAAGGGGAAAAAGAAGATCGAATCACCCATTAGATGGGTTGATTTTGGACACCACTTTATGAAAATTAATAGACTAGAAACCTGTTCGGTTGCTCTCTATTAAGATTTATAGAGATCTCGATCACCACATGAAGTAATGCGAACAATACTTCCGGATTTCACATGGGAGTGTGTTATTCCGATAAAAATAGTGGGAGCTGGGTTAAAATAAAAGAAAAAACCTTAATTCTATACTCAGATAATAAGTGAACGAGTCACTAATAAATCTGTCGTACTTAATGCAGACTAAAATCAACTCTCAATATGACAATGAACTCACTCGCTATACTACTAGAAAAGAACACCTTAATTGGCCCTAACTTTGTGGACTGGCTCCGCAACCTGAGGATAGTCCTCAGTATAGAGGCACTGGGATATGTCTTGGAGGCGAACATTCCGGCGCCTCCAGTACGGACTAGAGCCAATCAGGAAGAAGTTGAGCACCACAAAAAGTGGGTTAAGGATGACATAAAAGTTCGTGCCTATATGATGGCTTCTATGCTAATGAGCTTCAGAGAGCTCATGAGAAAATGACTTCTGCTAGGCAAATTTTATCTCACTTAATCGAGCTTTTTGGTGAGCACAGTCGAACTGCTAGATATGAGATATCTAAAGGGCTTTTCGGTGCCAGGATGAAGGAAGGTGAGAAAGTTGGGGACCATGTCCTCAAAATGATCTCTATGATCGAGAGAATGGAGGCTCTTGAGTTTAGGATGCATGATTCTCTTCAAATCGACCTCATCCTACAATCTCTTTCTGATTTCTTCTCACCGTTTGTTGTGAATTTCAACTGCAATGAGATTGCTTGCAATTTAGCAGGGTTGATGAACAAACTGGTAACCACTCAGTCTCAGATGAAGACTCAACGGGTGAAGGATTCTGCCCTTGTGGTTTCTTCTGGACCTCGAAGGTCTAAGAATAAGAAGAAAAATACCAAGAAGCAGACGGGACCACAAATCAAGGACCTTAAGGGTAAGGGCAAGGCCCCGATGGTTCCAAAAGGCAACAAGAAGAAGAAGGACGCATGTCTCAAATGCGGTGAGCTGGGCCACTGGGCAAGAGACTTCCCAATTCTTCATGGCACTTCAGGTACAAAACTTTTAGTTTTGGAAACAAATTGTTCTGCTACTATATTTTCTACTTCTTGGATACTGGATTCAGGTGCTAGTTCTCACATTTGTACCGTGAATCAGGATCTGGAACAAAGTAGAAAGCTTGGAGCTAGGGAAGTGATGATTACTATCGGAAGCGGGCATAGTGTCGAAGCAACTGACATAGGATCACTTCTTTTAGATTTGGAATCTGGCTTTGTTTTGACATTAGATGATGTATTTGTTTTTTCCAAGAGGCATAAAAATATGGTATCCATTCCGGTCATGGATCGAAAAGTCTTTTCATTTTTCATTGGTGATGGTTCCTACAAAATTTATTTTAGAAATAAACTAGTAGGCACTGCTACATTGTTAAATGGACTGTATCATCTAAACCTAAGTAACAAAGTCGTTGTGAATACTATGACTAGAAAGCGTGGTAGGGATGAAACTAATCAAGTTTTGAAATGGCATCTTAGACTTGGTTATGTTGGTCAGACCAAGGTTTACAAAATGAAAAAGGATGGACTTATGGGTCCATTGGGATCCGATCCCTTTCCAACTTCTTAATCTTGCCTTAAAGGCAAAATGACTAAGTCCCCCTTTACAGGGACTTTTGGAAGAGCCACTGATAAACCTGGATTAGTCTATACCGATGTATGTGGTGCTTTAGAAGCAACACATGATGGATATCAGTATTTCATTACGTTTACGGATGATCATACTTAATGAAACATAAATCCGAGGCCTTTGAGAAATTCCAGGAATTTAAGGCCCTAGTCGAAAAACAAATTGGTAATCATATCAAAGCACTTCGGTCGGACCGAGGTGATGAGTATGTGAGTACAGAGTTAGATGAGTTCCTTAAGGAGCATGGAATAGTATCCCAACTAACACCTCCAGGAACTCCCCAGTTAAATGGTGTGTCAGAAAGAAAGAACCGAACCTTGTTGAACATGGTCCGTTCTATTCTTAGCTATACTAAATTACCAAATTACCTATGGGGGTATGCACTCCTGACTGATGCTTATACCTTGAATAGATGTCCTTCCAAGTCTGTTCCTAAAACTCCACATGAGATGCGGGAGGGCAGGAAACCAAGTCTTAATCGCATTAGGATTTGGGGATGTCCCACCTATGTCAAGAAGACTAAGGTGGAGAAATTGGAAGCTAGGTCCGTGAAGGGACATTTCAATGGATTCTCATCTAGGACGATGGGTTATTTATTATACATGCCCGAAGATCGAAAGATTATTGTTGCTTTACAAGCACACATCTTGAATATGAGTTCGTTCAGGAAGGCGGGTCAGGTAGAAATACTTCTTTGGAAGAATACAATGAAACTCCTCAGGAGACAGCTGTACAAGAAATTAGAACTGAATCTTCTGAAACACAAGTACAACCACCTCGTAGGTCTAGTAGGGTGTCTCAATTACCTGAGAGGTATGGCCTTGTGCACCTGGAGGAGCTGGGTCTCCATGAGGTTCCATGTGATAGCCAAGAGACCGATCCCGCAACCTATGACCAAGCGATGGTGAATGTAGACTCCACGAAATGGCGGGAAGATATGGAAGCTGAGATAGACTCGATGCATGTCAATCAGGTCTGAACTCTAGTAGACCGCCCCAAGGGCATAGTGCCTAGTAGGAATAAGTGGATCTACAAGAGAAAGACTGATGGGGATGGCAAGGTTGACACCTATTCGCATGATGCTTGCTATAGCTGCCTACCACGATTATGAGATATGGCAGATGGATGTAAAGACGTATTTCCTTAATGGATTTCTCGAGAAGGAAATCTATATGGAGTAGCCTAAAGGATTTATGCCTGAGGTGAATATTCATAAGATGTCCAAGCTTCAGCGTTCCATTTATGGACTGCAGCAAGCTTCGCGTAGTTGGAACCTTCGTTTTGATGAGGCAGTCAAAGAGTTTGACTTTGTGCAAAATGAAGAGGAAACTTATGTATACAAGAGGGTTAGTGGGAGCAAGATCGCATTCTTAGTACTATATATAGATGACATTCTACTAATAGGAAATGATGTGGGAATGCTCAGTTTTGTAAAAGCTTAGTTTTCGAGTAGATTCTCCATGAAAGACTTGGGAGAAGCTACCTATATTCTTGGAATTCAGCTCTATCGGGATAGATCAAAGAGAATGATAGGACTTTCCCAAGCCCTCTATATAGATAGGATCTTAAAGCGATTTAAGATGGATGATTCTGAAAGAGGGTTCCTACCGATGCGACATGGAATAAAACTCTCCTTGAAGATGTGTCCTCAAAGTGAGGAACAACGAAAGGAAATGAGTAATATACCATATGCTTCGGCCGTGGATAGCCTTATGTATGCTATGTTGTGTACAATATCTGGCATTGCGCGTGCTGTGAGCGTGGTAAGTAGGTTTCACGCAAACCCAGGGAAGGAACATTGGACCGCCGTAAAGAATGTTTTCAAGTACTTAAGAAGGACTAGAGATATGGTTCTTATGTATGGTGGAGGAGAATTAAATGTGACGGGCTTCACTGATTCAGACTTCCAAGGACAGAAAGACGACTCGATGTCCACTTCTGGCTACATATTTACTCCTAATAGAGGAGCAGTATCTTGGCGAAGCGCAAAACAAAGCGCGACTACTGATTCCACCTGTCAGGCTGAGTATCAAGCGGCCTCGGAGGCCTCTAAGGAAGGTTCTGGATTAAGAAGTTTTTGGGCGAACTTCAAGTGTACCATGTGCTGAGCAAACTATTCTACTTTTGTGCGATAATGACGGAGCTGTAGCACAGGCTAAGGAGCCAAGATTTCATGATAGTACAAAACATATTGAGAGAAAGTATCATCTCGTGAGAGAATTTGTTTGCAAAGGATACATTGTGTTGCATAGAGTAGGCTTAGTAGACAACGTCTCTGATCCACTGACCAAGCCACTTTATCAGATAAGCTTGGAGCATCATCTGGAGAACATGGGTATTAGATACCATAGTGTGTGGCATTAAGTGCAAGTGGGAGATTGTTAGGAGTATGCCCTCAAATGCCACTCAGAGGATGTTGAGTGAGGGCATTGTACTTGTTATTATGTATGTCGTTATCATAAGGTATTTGTATGTTTCTTTATTTACTAGTAGTCACTGGCATTCCTGACTTGTAAATATATATATATAGAAACAAGTCCGTGTATTTGAGACCAAAACATTCCACTCCTTATTAGATAAGCGGATCGGCACTGGAAAGGTTTATGGCTCAAATACTTAATCATTCACAAGTCGATGAAACTTGACTGGGCGTTAAGTTTATGTGAAGACTTGTATGATGTGTTCTTTGACTTGGAGAGCACCTGCGTCACTAATGGTTAGTGGCAGCACACGTTGTAGGTATGCTAATAAGATTACTATACTCGAACCGACCCACCCTCGATTCGTCACAAGGATTTCACTCTGGGACAGTCAATGACGGAATCGAAAGGTTATGATAGGTATTCATGAACCTTCAACTTGAGGATTTAGTAGGGATGTGCTTATGACGTTAAGACTTTCACAAGAGTAGTTCGACCCAGGAAACCTGAAGATGGGGGTCAACCTCGACGTGCATCTTTACGGGTAAGTAGCAGGTTCTACTAAATTCCAAGATAGGATTCTTTCTCATGTAAGTGAAGGGGTTATATGTCCTATGCGGTTATTGGCAGATGAGATCATAAGTCTTTGGACAAAGCATTTGAGCTAGTTGTATTGGATACACGAGAAATCGATGATCTCAGTTTGCATTAACTCATGCATAGTGTCAAGTATAGATAGGTTTTGACTGACCGTGACCCTATAACTTGATCGGGACATTTGAAAGAAGGGTTTATATTTATATTGGCATTTACGATAGAAAGGATTTGGAATGATCCCCATCACTCGTTCTCAGTTAGGGTACAGTGTAGGCCGCCAGGCTGGCTAGGTGGTGCTACTACTCTTTGGTTTCTCCCAATGCTAACTGAGATGGACCTACCGAGTCGCGCAATAGGATTGACGATGGAATGAATTGAGCTTATTCTCTCTTTATAAATATTAGATATTGGATATCTAATTTACCGGACATTGGATGTCTAATTAACTATGGGACATTGGATGTCTAAATTAATATAATGGTTAAATTAATTTACGACTTAATGAATTAAATATAATATTGGTGATTAATTTAATTCATAAATATAATTATTTCTTGGAGAAATTAATTATATTATTTTGTATTTGATATAATTAATTAATTGGGTTAATTAATTGATATAAATATATCGGAATAGAATGGTGTTTATCTGATTGGACTCTCGAGAGTTCGAAACGAACCAAACCCATCCAGTTCTTCTAGATGGCCGCCCCCTCGCCTATTTCCCTCTTGGTCTTTGTCTACACCTTAAATGGTGGAAGACCAATGACTTTAAGAGATTTGATATCTCATTTTAATATAGGGTAGGTGATTTGATATAGAGAAGTTGAAAAATAAAAGAATAGACTTCTCTAGATTCCTTTAAGGGCTTGAACTCATGGCTCATTGCAAGAGAGAGAGAGAGAGAGAGAGAGAGAGAGAGAGAGAGAAATATTCTCCAAGTCTTCATCTTCTTCATTCTTCTTAAGTTTTTCTTGGAGAAAAATCGAGAGATCATTGAGAGATAGTGAGTTATACACTTACAGTGTTATAATCACATTTGAAAGCTTCCATCACTTTGTTCTAGCCGTATCCTTGGAGGATAACAAGCTGAAGTTGTTCCGATAATTTCTTCGGCGCGTGGCAAGTAGAGACGCGTTGTTTTCGGCATTGGATCATCCAAAAGCTTGACGAATAAGATTCGCGAGGGAAGATCACCTAAAGCTTGGGGAATCACTTACGTGGAGTACACCATTTAATCAACAGACTACGAGTGTGTGATTTCGTATATTCCTTTGTTTCGTTTTATATTCGTATATACGTAGCTTGATCGATCCTCCCAAGGGATTCAGATCGAATTAGATTCATATATTACTTCTGCTGCACCTTCGTTTTAGGCACCGAACCCCAACAACGATTGCGTGTGGGGCCAAACCGTTGTGACATATTTGTCATATTACCATTTTGTTGGGGAATTTTGGTTGAGTAACCAAATGTCGTGCTGCATCGTTTCAATTTGCTTTGTATCTTGTAGGATGTTACTCCGATATGATTGTCGATCTGTGGAAATTTTTAATGTGAGTATGTAGTTTATCCACTCGAGGACAGTTCAACGGGACCTCTAGGAATCTATGCTAAGGGCGCTGGATTGCGGATGTGGTTTCACACCTGGGGATGGTTCGGTGGAACCTCTGGGGGTCGATGCTAAGGGGCATAGCCGTGGGATACCTTGTGTGTTGTTATTTATGATGATGTTGCGTGGCAACATGTTATCTTGATGATGTTGTTTTCGAGAAATTTGATATTCCAGAATATTATTTTGCAAAGGATTTCTAAATGAGATGTTTATGATATGTGGTTTATATTTTTGGTAACACTACCCGAGGTATCAAAAGTATTTTTTAAATCTCATTTCATAGAATTATACGAACTCAAGGATTTTGAAATGTTATTATTGAAATGAACAACTCGTGGAATTTTAAAACAATATTATCAAGGATTGGCCATTATGTTGTAATCAAGGAAAATATGAGATACGACCATAAGTTTCATCAGTTACGGCCGTATATTCCACTTGTTGCAGTCGTAGTTCTTATGTTCATTTGGTTACCATGGGTAGTTATTCTTGTTGTGATATTATTTGTTGCGATGTATTGTTTGGTTGCGTTGTGTAGATATTTTGGTATGTTGGTTATGTGATGTTATGTTTCTTTGTACTGAGCGGTTGTCTGTTCAGTATGCAGAGAGGTCAAGGCCGAGGCCATGGTCGTGGTTGTAATCGTGAGCATGGTGAGGTGACTCGTTCATTGTTGAGTGCTGATAAGCCTAGTACAAATGCTCGTGAAGACTAGTCGCGTGATTAGAGGCAAACAACTAGAGGTAATGCTGGTGTTGGTGCTGCCACCATTCTTCAACAGGTGAAAACACAATTAGCGCAGATGAATCAGGATGTGCACTATAATTGTTGGAATTCTATGCCTAAATCAAGGCACATCGGAAGCAAAAATACAAATTTTACGGAACCCCTAAAGAGGACCGATCATGCAACATATATACGAGTATTAAAATGACAAGAGTTAAGATATCAAAACATACCCTTGAAGTCCTTTGATTGAATGTTGAGGTTGATCCCGGTGACCGCAAGTTCGATTTGATAAGTCCTCGATGATCCAAATGCCGAAAGCACCGCGTCTCTACTATTCACGCGCCGGGAGATGATCGGAAAAACAACTACCCAATTATCATCCAAGGATAGGGCTAGAAAAGAGTAGTAGGAAATGGTTCTCTCAAAATTGTGATCACTCTAACTCATATAAGTTTTGTTCTTGATTTTATTTCTCTCTCTAAAAGTTTAAGAACTTGAACAAAATGGACTTCTCTCTCTACTTTGATCATGGCCGATTTTTGTTGATCATGGTGGAGGAGGATGAACTTTGTTTTATAAAAAAGTCCACACTAACCTCCAAGCCTCACACCTAAGGGTAGATAACGATAAGATCCCATATTATCACCCTTTTGTCCTCAAGTGTTAGGAAACCTCCTCAACACATGCAAGTATGAAGACAAGGTCACCAACAAGGGACCTACATGTGGGTGGGGCGGCCCATATCATAATAGAGACGGATTCAGTTCGTTTCAGTCCGTGAAACGGACCGTCGTGTATCCCGTCTGACTGATAGACCTTAGTTCGTCTCAAATAAAATTAATACAATTGATTAATATAATTAATAATTTATATTAAGATATTATTTCTCCAAGAAATAATTATTCATTAATTAAATTAATTACTCAGTAATTTATTTTATTCACTAGACCAATTTAATTTATCTAATAAATTAAATAAGACATCCAATGTCTAAAATTCATAATAAGAGATCCAATTCAAATTATTCCATCGTCTCCCTAATGCGCGACTCGGTAGGTCCGTCTCAGTAAGCAATTGGAGGAACCAAAGGGTTAGAGCACCACCGAGCCAGTCTCGCGGCCTACACTGTATCCTTACTGAGAATGAACGATAGGGATCATTCAAGAACCATTCTATTGTGAATACTAGTAAATGTATAAACCCTTCTTTCAAATGTCCCGATCGAGTTATAGGGTCACGATCAATCAAACCCTATCTGTACTTGATGCTATGTTTGATTTAATGCAAATCGAGATCACTGAGCTGTCGTGTATCCAATACAACTAGCTTCAATGCTTTGGCCAAATACTTATGATCTCATCTACCAATAACCACATATGACATATACCTGTTCACTTACACGAGAAAGAATCCTATCTTGGTATTTAGTAGAACCTGCTATTTGTCCGTCAAGATGCACGTCGAGGTTGACCCCCACCTCACGGTTTTCTGGGTTGAACTACTCTTGTGTCTTAAATCATAAGCACATCCCTACTAAGTCCTCAAGTTGAAGGTTCACGAATACCTATCACAACCTTTCGATTCCGTTGTTGACTGTCCCAGAGTGAAATCCGTGTGACGAATCGAGGGTGAGTTGGTTCGGGTATAGTAATCCCATTAGCATACCTACAATGTGTGCTCCTACTAACCATTAGTGATGCCAGAAACTCTCCAAGTCAAAGAACATGTCATACAAGTCTTCACATAAACTTAACGCCCAGTCAAGTTTCATCGACTTGCGAACGATTAAGTATTGATCTATAAACTTTACCAGTGTCGTTCCCCTTATCTAATACGTAGTGGAATATTTTCTCTCAAATACATGGACTAGTTTCTCTATGTATATTTACAATTCAGGAATGCCAGTGACTTCCAGTAAACAAAGAAACAAACAGTTGCCTTCTGATATGAATTTACATAATAACAAGTACAATGCCCTCTCTCATACATCCCCTGAGTGGCATTCGAGGGCATATTGCTAACAATCTCCCACTTGCACTCAATGCCACACATTATGGTATCTAATACCTATGTTCTCCAGATGACGCTCCAAGCTTATCTGAGAAAGTGGCTTAGTCAGTGGATCAGCGACATTATCTTCTGAGTTTACTCGATGCAGCACAATGTATTCTTTGCGAACAAATTCTCTCACGAGATGATACTTTCCCAATGTGTTTTATACTGTTGTGAAACCTCGACTCTTTAGCCTGTGCAACAGCTCCGTAGTTATCGCAACTCAGCACATGGTGTCACTTGAAGTTCACCCGGAAACTTCTTAATCCAAAACCCTTCCTTAGAGGCCTCCGAGGCTGCTTGATACTCAGCCTGACAGGTGGAATCATCAATCGCAGTTTGCTTGGCGCTTTGGCAAGATATTTCTCCTCCATTAAAAGTAAAAATATAGCCAGAAGTTGACATAGAGTCTTCTTTCTGTCCTTGGAAGTCTGAATCAGTGAAGCCCGTCACATTCAGTTCTCCACCACCATACATAAGAACCAGATCTCTAGTCCTTCTCAAGTACTTGAGAACGTTATTTACGGCAGTCCAATGTTCCTTTCATAGGTTTGCCTGAAACCTACTTACCACGCTCACAGCGTGTGCAATGTCAGGTCTCATACGCAGCATAGCATATATAAGGCTACCTACGGCCGACGCATATGGTATATTACTCATTTCCTTTCATTGTTCCTCACTTTGAGGACATATCTTGGAGGTGAGTTTATTACATGTCGCATCCGAAGGAACCCTCTTTTAGAATCATCCATCTTAAATCGATTTAAGATCTTATCCATATAGAGGGCTTGGGAAAGACCTATCATTCTCTTCGCTCTATCCCGGTAGAGTCGAATCCCAAGAATATAGGTAGATTCTTCTAAGTCTTTCATGGAGAATCTACTCGAAAGCCAAGCTTTCATAGAATTGAACATTCCCGCTTCATTTCCTATTAGTAGAATGTCATCTACATATAGTACTAAGAATGCGATCTTGCTCCCACTAACCATCTTCTATACACAAGGTTCCTCTTGATTTTGCACGAAGTCAAACTCTTTGACAGCTTCGTCAAAACGAAGGTTCCAACTACGTGAAGCTTGCTTCAGTCCATAAACAGAATGTTGAATTTTGCGCACTTTATGAATATCGACCTCGGACACTAAGACTTTAGGCTGCTCCATATAGATATCCTCCTCGAGGAATATATTAAGGAAAGCCATCTTTACGTCCATCTGCCATATCTCATAATCGTGGTAGGCAGCTATAGCAATCACCATTCGAATAGATTTGATCATAGCTTCGGGCGAGAAGGTATCGTGGTAATCGATCCCTTCTTTTTGGGTATAACCCTTTGCCACAAGCCTGGCCTTATAAGTGTCAACCTTGCCATCCCCACTAGTCTTTCTCTTGTATATCCACTTGTTCCCAATGGCACTATGTCCTTGGGGAAGTCTACTAGAGTTCACACCTGATTCGCATGCATCTAGTCTATCTCAGCTTCCATAGCTTCTCGCCATTTCGCGGAGTCTACATCCACCATCGCTTGGTCATAGGTTGCGGGGCCGGTCTCTTGGCTATCACCTGGAACCTCATGGGGACCCAGTTCCTCCGAGCGCACAAAGCCATACCTCTCAGGCAATTGAGACACCCTACTAGACCTACTAAATGGTTGTACTTGTGTTTCAGAAGGTTCGGTTCCAACTTCTTGTACAGGTGTCTCGTGAAGAGTTTCATTATATTCTTCCAAACACATACTTCTACCTGCTCCACGTTCATGAATGAACTCATCTTCCAGGAAGTGTGCTTGCAAAGAAACGCTGATCTTTCAATCTTTAGGCATGTAGAATAGATAACCCACCATCCCAGATGGGAATCCAATGAAACGTCCCTTCAAGTATCTTGCTTCCAGCTTCTCCACCTTGGTCTTTTTGACATACGCGGGACATCCCAAAATCCTAATATGATTAAGACTTGGTTTCTTACCTTCCCACATCTCATGTGGAGTCTTAGGAACGAACTTGGAAGGACATATGTTCAAGATATAAGCAGCAGTAAGGAGCACATAACCCCACATGTAATCGGTAAGTCGGTGTAGCTAAGCATGGAATGAACTATGTCCAACAAGGTTCGGTTCCTTCTTTACGACAAACCATTTAACTGAGGAGTTCCTATAGGTGTGAGTTGTGATACTATTTTGTGCTCCTTTAGGAACTCGTCAAACTCTGTATTCATATACTCACCACCTCGGTCCGACCAAAGTGCTTTGATATGATTACCAGTTTGTTTTTCGACTAGGGCCTTAAATTCCTGGAATTTCTCAAAGACCTAGAATTTGTGTTTCATTAAATACACATAACCCTACCTAGTATGATCATCCGTGAATATAATGAAATGATGATATTCGTAACGTGCTACTTCTAAAGCACCACACACGTCGGTATGGACTAATCCAAGTTTATCAGTGGCTCTTTCAAAAGTCCCTATGAAGGGGGACTTAGTCATTTTGCCTTTACGACAAGATTCACAAGTTGGAAAGGGATCCAATCCCAATGGTCCTGTAAGTCCATCCTTTTCCATTTTGTAAACCTTGGTCTGACCAACATGACCAAGTCTAAGTTACCATTTCAAAGCTGGATTAGTTTTATCCCTACCACGCTTCCTAGTCACAGTCTTCACAATGACATTGTTACTTAGGTTTAGATGATACAATCCATTTAACAATGTAGCCGTGCCTACTAATTTATTTCCAAAATAAATTTTGCAAGTACTATCACCAATGAAAAATGAAAAGACTTTCCAATCTATGACCGGAATGGATACAATATCTTTATGCCCTTTGGGCAAAACAAGTACATCATCTAACGTTAAAATAAAGCCGGATTCCAAATCTAAAAGAAGTGATCCTATGTCAGTTGCTTCGACAGTATGCCCGCTTCCGACAATCATCACTTCCCCATCTGCAAGCTTCCTACTTTGTTCCAGATCCTGATTCATGGTACATATGTGAGAACTAGCACCTGAATCCAGTATCCAAGAAGTAGAAAATATGGTAGCAAAACAATTTGTTTCCAAAACTAAAAGTTCTGTACCTAAAGCGCCATGAAAGATCGGACAGTCTCTTTCCCAGTGGCCCAGCTCACCGCATTTTAGACATGCATCCATCTTCATCTTCTTACTCTTGTGAACCATCGGGACCGTGCCCTTACCCTTAAAAACTTTACCTTGTAAGCCCATCTGCTCCTTTGTCTTTTTCTTCTTATTCTTGGACTTCCGAGATCCAGAAGAAATCACAAGGGCAGATTCCTTCACCCATAGAGTCTTCATCTGAGACTGAGCAGTTACAAGTTTGTTCATCAACCCTGCTAAATTGCAAGCAATTTCATTACAGTTGAAGTTCATAACAAACTTAGAGAAGGAATTAGGAAGAAATTGTAGGATAAGGTCAGTTTGGAGAGAAACATGCATCTTAAAATCAAGAGCCTCCAATCTCTCGATCATAGAGATCATTTTGAGGACGTGGTCCCCAACTTTCTCACCTTCCTTCATCCTGGCACCAAAGAGTTGCTTAGATATCTCATATCTAGTAGTTCAACTGTGGTTACCATAAAGCTCGGTTAAGTGAGATAAGATCTGTCTAGCAGAAGTCATTTTCTCATGAGCTCTCTGAAGCTCATTATACATAGAGCCCATCATATACCCACGGTCCGCACTGGAGCCGCCGGAATTTCCGCCTCCAAGACGTATCCTAGCGCCTCCATACTGAGGACAATCATTAGATTACGGAGCCAGTCCACAAAGTTTGGTCCGGTTAGGTTGTTCTTCTCGAGTAGAATTGCGAGTGGGTTAATTGTCATTATGAGAGTTATTATTTTTTATTGTCTGCATTAATTAAGACATATTGATTAGTGACTCATTTGACTATGACCTTAGTTTAGAATTAAGGTCTTTTCTATTCATTTAACCGAGCTCCCACTATTTTATTCGGAATAACACACTCCCTTGTGAAATCCGGAAGTATTAGTTCGCATTACTTCATAGTGGTGATCGAGTTCTTTATAAATTTTAATAGAGAGCAACTGAACAGGTTTCTGGTCTATCAATCATCATAAAGTGGTGTCCAACACCAACACATCTAATAGATGATTCAATCTTATTTTTTCCCTTGTTCACTCCCCTCAACCTATACGGTTTCTATTGTTCGTGAACAAGTTAAGTTTATACCATCGACGCTAATCAGTTTCACAATTGAATCTTATCCGGCAACCGAACAGGTTTCTAGGGATAAAATTTGTTCCCACCGAAGGCATCCAATGCACTTTCCGAATTTATCGACCCTCACCGAACGTCTACCTCGATAACTCGGAAGCATAGCACATCCAGTTTGGATTCCAACTTTCCGAGAGCTCGATGGAGGGAAGGAAAACCTTGAAACCTTTTAAACTTAATATTTTGTCGTGGGAGAATTTTCGCGATTAATGTTACACTTTGCATATTAATTCATTTAAGCGCGTTTGTGGGAATTCATACCATGTGAATAAACATACACAACCTAGTTGCTACCAACATGTAGTTCATGGACCATTCCTAGAACCAAAAACATCGTAGTCTAATTACATGCCTTGAGTCTTGAATCTTCGTCCTCTCGAATGGATCTTCCTCCAGTCTTCGTCATTACATCTAAATTTTATACTGAAAAATTGCATCCTAAATAAAAATTTTTATAGTAAAATAAATAGGCTCAAAACGGCATTTACAACCCAATCGAACAAAGGATTCAAAAACTAGGTCCACGAACTACATCACCATTCAAATAATAATGCAACAATCACATTAAAGTTAATGGTATAAATAATTAATCTAAATATTGATCCAATCAATATATATTAATCCATCCGTAAGAATTAATCCAATTAATTCGCACAACCGTTAATTTTAACTTGTTCCGAATGAGAAAACATTTTCATTAATTAATTCCCATAAGAATGAAATTACCATAATTATATCTTAGTCAAATTGAATCCAATTTAATATGCGGGAAATTAATTAACGAATGAAATATAAAAATAGAGTCGAAAACACATGGCCCGGGGCCAAGCCCGCGGCCTATCTCCGCACGGTCCGACACCTGGACCCCGGTCCCTCACAAAACACGACCGCACGGCAGCGGCCTAGCAGCTTCGAGCTGCCGGGTCCGATCACATTTTCGGCTCGTCTTTTTGTCCCGATTCCAAAAATAATATATTTCTAATCTTTATATTACACATTTAAATCAGTTTTTCAAAAAGAAAAATAGATTCAGGTTGTAACATAAAATCATGAAAAATAATTTTTTAGGTGAACAATTACAAATTAATGATTCAAAGAATTATGATTCTAAATCATAAGAACATCCAATCAAGAATACGATCACAAGACCTCGTTCTGATACCACTGTTGGGATTCGATGCCTAAATCGAAGGCGCAGTAGAAGCAAAAATACAAATTTTACTGAACCCCTAAACAAGACCGATCATACAACATATATACGAATATTAAAAGGACAAGAGTTAAGATATGAAAACATACCCTTGAAGTCCTTTGATTGAATGTTGAGGTTGATCCCGGTGACCGCAAATCCGATTTGATGAGTCCTCGATCATCCAAACGCCGAAAGCACCACGTCTCTACTAGCCACGCATCGGGAGATGATCGGAACAACGACTACCCAATTATCCTCCAAGAATACAGCTAGAAAAGAGTAGTAGGAAATGATTCCCTCAAAATTGTGATCACTCTAAGCGATATAATTTTTGTTCTTGATTTTCTTTCTCTCTCTAAGAGTATAAGAACTTGAACAGAATGAATTTTTTCTCTCTACTTTGATGATGGCTGATTTTTGTTGATAATGGTGGAGAAGTATGAACTTTGTTTTATAACAAAGTCCACATTAACCTCCAAGCCTCACACCTAAGGGTAGATAATGATAAGATCCCATCTTATCACCCTTTTGTCCTAGTGTTAGGAAACCTCCTCAACACATGCAAGTATGAAGACAAGGTCACCAACAAGGGACCGACATGTGGGTAGGGCGGCCCATATCATAATAGAGAAGGATTCGGTTCGTTTGGGTTCGTGAAACGGACCGTCGTGTATCCCATCTGACTGATACACCTTGGATCGTCTCAAATAAAATTGATACAGTTGATAATCATCTATATTAATATATTATTTCTCCGAGAAATAATAATTCATGAATTAAAGTAATTACCCAGTAATTTATTTAATTCACTAGACTGATTTAATTTATCTAATAAATTAAATAAGACATCCAATGTCTAAAATTCACAATAAGAGATCCAATTCAAATTATTCTGTCGTCTCCCTAATGCGCGACTCGGTAGGTCCGTCTCAGTAAGCAATGGGAGGAACCCAAGAGTTAGAGCACCAACTATCTAGTCTTGCGGCCTACACTGTAACCTTACCGAGAACGAATGGTAGGGATCATTCAAGAACCATTCTGTCGTGAATACCAGTAAAGGTATTAACTCTTCTTTCAAATGTCCTGATCAAATTATAGGGTCACAATTAGTCAAACCCTATCTGTACTTGATGCTATGTTTGAGTTAATGCAAATCAAGATCACCGAGCTCTCGTGTATCCAATACAACTAGCTTCAATGCTTTGGCCAAAGACTTATGATCTCATCTGCCAATAACCACATAGGACATATACTTGTTCACTTACAGGAGAAAGAATCCTATCTTGGTATTTAGTAGAACCTGCTACTTGTCCATCAAGACGCACGTCGAGGTTGAACTCCACCTCATGATTTTCAGGTTCAAACTACTCTAGTGAAAATCTTAATGTCACAAGCACATCCCTACTAAATCCTCAAGTCGAAGGTTCACGAATACCTATCACAAACTTTTGATTCTGTCATGACTGTCCCAGAGTGAAATCCGTGTGATGAATCGAGGGTGAGTCGGTACGAGTATACTAATCCCATTTGCATACCTACAACGTCTACTCCCACTAACCATTAGTGACGAAAGACACTCTCCAAGTCAAAGAATACGTCATACAAGTCTTCACATAAACTTAACGCCCAGTCGAGTTTCATCGACTTGCGAACGATTAAGTATTTGAGTCATAAACTTTACCGGTGTTGTTCCTCTCATCTAATAAGGAGTGGAATGTTTTGTCTCAAATACATGGACTAGTTTCTCTATGTATATTTAAAATTCAGGAATGCCAGTGACTTCCAGCAAATAAAGAAACAAACAATTGCCTTCTGATAAGAATTTACATAATAACAAGTACAATGCCCTCTATCATACATCCTCTGAGTGGCATTCGAGGGCATATTTTTAACAGGAATGAGCTTTTGGAGGGTATGATATAGTAAGTAAGTGGTTATGAGACGTGGTGAGAATGCATCCACCTCGTTTTGTAGGTTCCTCTGATTCGTTAGGATGGGAGAACTGGCTCTTCCAGTTAGGAAGAACGCTTAATGTTGTAGCTTGTCCTGATGAGAGTAAAGTGCTTATTGATCAGTACATTCTCGGCAAGGAAGCTGCAGACTGGTGGGAGGCCGTAGCGCCTAGAGACCGTACAACTACTTGGGCTGAGTTCAAGACTGCCATGGAGGCAAAGTATTGTCCATTGCCTGTTCGAGAGCGCAGGATAGTTGAGTTTTTCTTGGCTACACCATAGGATGTTTTAATATCCCGGGCTATAGTCGATTATAATCAGCAGTTATGTCATGTTCGTGAGCAAGTGAGAAGTGAAGTGGACAAAATTCATCACTTTGATATGTAATACCCGTAATTTTGTTCCCCGGAAATTTTCTATTTTTGGCGGAAGTCTATTTCGATGACTTGCTTGGGACCGTTTCGTCATCCTGACAATGATTAATTCTACACTTTTTGTCATCCGAGTTCGTTTCGGTATCGTTCTGTTGAATTCCGTGTTCTTTAGCGACTTTTCCACGTATGAGTTCTACTTTGTTAAATCACCATAAATTCTTGGAAACTCCAAAAATTCTGAATCTTGGCAATATTATAAAGAATCGATTTAGCTTTCCAATGGTTCAAACGGTGAGTTAATCGGAGTCCAGACGAGGGAGTTATGGTCGAAATAGCTAAGTCACTCTCATTTTCCAGATTCGGCCAAAACCGCCTGTACCCGGTGCCGCGGCACACCTGGGCTGAGCCGCGGCACACTGCCGAGCCCTGGGAGCAAATTTTGGGCCTGTGCCGCGGCACACTTCTACTGAGCCGCGGCACACATGACATTTTACCCTATATCTGCGTTTTCTTGAGCGGATCACCTCATTTTTCCCCATTTCTTCACTTGGGCCCGAGAGAGGAGGCTTGAGAGGAATAAGTTTCTTCACCTATCACTTGAGTGTGTGATTTCTCTTCATCTCTTTTCGATTGTGAAGCTCGGATCATCGATCTATGGAGTATTCTTCGAATCATAGTGCTTGGATCTTTAAGAGGTAATTTCTTCAACATCTTGGATTTCGATTTTGTATTGGGTAATGATGTTTGGATGTTAAAATTATGGGGTATGAAGTGATATACGCATGATTATGGACATGTTTGAGTATTCACCGGATTATTGAAAGATTATTCAAGAACACTTCGAATTTTATGTTGGAAATTGGGGATTTTGTTTGACTTCATCCTTTTAATCCGTAGTAATTTAGATTAGTGATGGATTGATGATGATTTAGGAGTATTCTATCATTTCCATCGTTATTCCACGGTTGGAGTGTATTGATTCGTCGTTTCGTTTGAGTTATTAGTCGACGCCTTGAAGGTGTCCGACAAAAGGTCTAAGAGGGGGGTTTTGTGCGTTGTACGATTATTATTCATCATACGATTGTTGATTTATCATTGATATGACTTAGGGACGAAATCCTTGTGAAGAACTCAAGTCGGAACCCTTCCGTTCGTTGTCTTCTTCGTGGTTCAAGCTTCCCGGTCGAATCGTGTTCTTCGGCATCTTCGGTAACGTTTATTAAGGCAAGTATACATTTATGATTGTATGTTCTCGACTTTGAAAGTATGAAATATTGATGGTATGATTATTTCTAGCCACTCCGGGACGGGCCTATGGTCCTCTGAGGGTTTCGTAGCCTCTGGTGCGATTCCATGGTTGATATGAACGAACCGTTTCTACGGCATTCATATGAAATAATGTTGGCATGTAATGAACGAACCATTTTGACGGCATTCCTACATGTAACGGCGTATGATATGAACGAACCGTTTCTACGGCATTCACATACGTCTTGAGATTTTAGTCATTCCGGAATACTAGTCTTAAATTGATGAATTGACGGATATTGATGAATTGACGGATTACATTTACTTTATTGTCGAGGAGTATTATGTTTCATATTGTTATACTTGCACTAGCTATTCGATGGCTAACCCCTTTTATGGGGGAAATACGTTTCATGTATTTCAGGTTCCAGGAGAGCGGACAGATGGGTATCGGGTCGGCATGAAGATGATGTGCAAGTGTGATACTGTGTCTTGTCTCCGGTTATTTTCTTGGATTCCTCCATTCAGTGTTGTTGTACTGGAATGGATTTTTAAATACTCGAGTATTGTATTTCAGTTTTCCTTGATGTTCCGGCTGTAATACCCGTAATTTTGATCCTCGGAAATTTTCTATTTTTGGCGGAAGTCTATTTTGACGACTTACTTGGGACCGTTTCGTCATCCTGAGAATGATTAATTCTACACTTTTTGTCATCCGAGTTCGTTTCGGTATCGTTCTGTTGAATTCCGTGTTCTTTAGCGACTTTTCCACGTATGAGTTCGACTTTGTTAAATCACCATAAATTCTTGGAAACTCCAAAAATTCTGAATCTTGGCAATATTATAAAGCATCGAGTTAGCTTTCCAATGGTTCAAACGGTGGGTCAATCGGAGTCCAGACGAGGGAGTTATGGTCGAAATAGCTAAGTAACTCTCATTTTCAGTTCGGCCAAAACACTTTGTACCGGTGCCGCGGCACACAGGCTGAGCCGCGGCACCGCCGAGCCACGGGAGCAAATTTTGGGCACATGCCGCGGCACACCTATCTTTGCGCTTTGCACACATGACAGTTTACCCTATATCTGCGTTTTTGTGCGATTCAACCGATACTTTTTCATTTCTTCACCTTCACACGGAGAGAAGGCTTGAGAGAGGAAGTTTCTTCATCTATCACTTGAGTGGGTGACTTCCTTCATCTATTTTTGATTGTGAAGCCCGGATCATCGTTCTATCGCGTGCTCTTCGAATCATAGTGCTTGAATCTTCAAGAGGTAATTTCTTCAACATCTTGGATTTCGATTTTGTATTGGGTAATGATGTTTTGGATGTTAAAATCATGGGGTATGAAGTGATATACGCATGATTATGGACTTGTTGGAGTATTCATCGGATTATTGAAAGATTATTCAAGAACACTTGAATTTTGTGTTGGAAATTGGGGATTTTGTTTGACTTCATCCTTTTAATCCGTAGTAATTTAGATTAGTGATGGATTGATGATGATTTAGGTGTATTCTATCATTTCCATCGTTATTCCACGGTTGGAGTGTATTGATTAAATCGTTTCGGTTGAGTTATTAGTCGACGCCTTGAAGGTGTCCGACACAAGGTCTAAGAGGGTTTTGTGCGTTGTACGATTATTATTCATCGTACGATTGTTGATTTAACATTGATATGAATTAGGGACGAAATCCATGTGAAGAACTCAAGTCGGAACCCTTCCGTTCGTTGTCTTCTTCGTGGTTCAAGCTTCCCGGTCGAACCGTGTTCTTCGGATCTTGATAACGTTTATTAAGGCAAGTATACATTTATGATTGTACGTTCTCGAATTTGAAAGTATGAAATATTTTTGTTATGTTTATTTCTAGCCAATCAGTGACGTGAATATGGTCCTCTGAGTGTTTCGTAGCCTGCAGTGCGATTCCATGGTTGATATGAGCGAACCGTTTCTCGGCATTCATATGAAATAATGTTGGCATGTAATGAGCGAACCGTTTTGACGGCATTCCTACATGTAACGGCGTATTATATGAACGAACCGATTCTAATGCATTAACATAAGTCTTTAGATTTTATTTATTCTGTAATACTAGTATTAAATTGATGAATTTACTGATATTGATAAATTGACGGATTACATTTACTTTATTGTCGAGGAGTATTATGTTTCATATTGTTATACTTGCACTAGCTATTCGACGGCTAACCCCTTTATGGGAAATACGTTTCATGTATTTCGAGTTCGGGAGAGCGGACAGTGGGTATCGGGTCGGCATGAAGATGATGGGCAAGTGTGATCGTGTTTTGTCTCCGATTATTTTCTTGGATTCCTCCATTCGGTGTTGTTGTCTTGGAATGGATTTTTAAATACTCGAGTATTGTATTTTGATTTCCTTGATGTTAGGCTGTGTTGCCGAGGTATTGATTTGTGTGGTGATGTATATGGTTTCATTGGTTATGGTTTTGAATACCATTTGTATCGTCTTTCTTTCCATTGTATGTAGACCTTCTCGGTCAAGTTTATAGTTCCGCGTATGTTTAGCCTTGTGGGTCCCACGGCGGGGCTCACGGCATTGTAATATACTGAATAACTTGGGGTGTTACGAATATGGTATCGAGCTTAGGTTTATGGATACCTAGGCTGTCGGTCTTTTGGGTCGATTGAGTCGGCATTTGCCCACAGTATCACTACTCTGCCATCATCACAGTGCGACCGGTACTTGTAAGTCCTCTCACTCTTCTTGTATTCTTCTTAATCGTTTCGTTTATAGCTTGGTATTCTTGGGAATTGGTCACTTCGAGAATGTGCGATTCGGATTATACTTACGCACGTGTGTGCCTTTTAGAATGTTGGCTGAAAGTAGGAAGAATCGTGGCCGTGGTCACGGACGTGAACTCTTCCTTGAGATTTTGTTAAGTTGCTAATTGCGATAATGGTGTGTATCGGTATTATGTTGAGACTTTGTGTAGGAGTCGCATGCTAGTATCACGGGAGATCTTCGACTTCGCAGACTTGTAAGTATGTTGTTCGAATTATTCAATAATTCTTGGTGAAATTGAATTCCCGTTGAAATGTTGTTTGTACGAGTGATTGTAAGTTTCGAGGACGAAACTTATTTTAAGGGGGTAGAGTGTAATACCCCGATTTTTCGGATATATTTTTTTTTCGTTTATATATTGGATATCGTGGATGGTTAATTATGCTCGAGGACGTTGTGAACGTATGACAATGTTATTGAATTGAGTATATGTATTGATTTTGCCGTATGCTCGTATTTGGTATGTCATGACTTTGGACAGGAATTGTTGAAATTGGCTAAGTATGGAATTATTACGTACGTTAATAAGGTGAGATTACGTACGTAAGATTGGCATGGTTACGTACGTTAAGGCTAAGGTATTACGTACGTAATGAAGGCATCGGACAGAACCGAGTCCTGGTCGGCAGATGAGACCCTGTTTCGGCAACTTTCGGAGGAGGATGTTGACAGGTGAGTCAACGTACGTGTTACGTACGTTATACAGGACGTGTTACGTACGTAACACAACCGTTGTACTGTAGCAACTCAATTGGTATATTACGTACGTTATTTGGTATGGGTTACGTACGTAATGGACTGCACGGAATGAGACAGTGAGTTGGTTACGTACGTTATAGATTTTGGATTACGTACGTTAAAGTTGTTACGTACGTTAAGAAAGGACACTTACGTACGTGATGAGAGTGCAATTTATATATTGAAGTGTTGCCTTTCATTTCTCTCACGATCCTTTGAGATATTTCTCTCCAAAACTCGTCCCTCTTCACTTTTAAGAGTGTTCTAAACACTTTTAACATGATTGTGAGCTTGGAATCATGGAATTAGAGCTTGGTTATGGAACTATTGTTGATTCTTGAAGTGATTTCTTGTGTTATCCATATTCTATGAGGTTTATGTTGAAGGAAGATAATGATATGCTTTGAATATGTTGATTATGATTATGGAATCATAGAGATCTTGATGTTCTTGAGGCCATATGATGACTATGATGATTTAATGATTCTTGGAATGGAGTTCAATTATTCTTTCTTCGTGGTTCATCCATACAAGGTAATCCTCGTATCCCTTTGATAGTGGCTCATTTTTTTCTTTTTGGATTACTACTTGGGAGGGAGTATGTTGGGAATCGTGTATTTTGATGTTCGTCTTATTTCAATGAAAATGCATAAATTGGTGTACTTTTATCCATTGCGTGAGTATTTTTAAATGGATTTTGGTATTTTGCCAACTGAAATTTTATTTTGTAAAACCGATTCCCTAAACTGAGTTTTTGGCATTTTAACCTTGATCGTTTTGACGGTATTTGGAAAATGATTTTTTAGTATTTGAAAAATATTACCGTCATCGGTCTTTTTGGCATTTTTGAAATGACGTGGAAAATTGTGCTTAGCCTGGTAAATCCTTGTGAGAAAGGTTTACGGCGTGTAATATTCCCAGGAGGATCTGGGGTGTTACAATCTTGGTATCATGTGATAATGCTGTACGAGATTTATTGGAATCGTAATAAGAGATTTCGGATGTTGATATGATTATTGAGATCTTCTTCATATGACGATAAGGGTTTGGTTGTGATACTTGAGGTTGTATGAATGACATGATGAAGGAAATGATAACATGGAGATATATATACCTCGGATATGTTGTTCTGAACGTGATTTCGGATATTTCATGCTCTTGCAGAACTCTTGAATTATCCGAGGTGATGAAAATTTTTAAGAAGGTTGATGTTTTGAATATGAATATGGAATATTCATATCTAGAGCTAAACTATGTGTTGGAAATAATATTCGTATAGGAAATACGAATGTGATTATGAGCTTGATGAGACTATTATTCATCTCTGAATTTGGAAGCCCATACGCATGGAGCAAATATTCAAATCGAATGATTGGAGTGTTTGATAACCTTAAAATATGATTATCTATAATGTTGAACTAATTGGATGGTTAGAATTAACGATGATCATCGGAAAATTTTAACTACGGATTTACGAGAAGGGAACCTTGTCAATTCGTATTTAAGAATTGAGTTTGGAACCGATAATATTTAGACCCTTATTATTGGTCCGAATTGGTTGCTGATTTGATCATCGGATTTCGGCTCGTATTGTGGACATGGATTCGTGAGGGTCTGAGTTGGGCCGATTCGGTTGTGATTGGTCGAGATATGGTGAAACGATTGAGTTTGTGGTTTGGTGGTATTGATATTGGTCGTCATCGAACCGGTTGATTATCAATCCTTCGTTTTAGAATAAGATATGATGTTTGATCATAGATTATGACTGTTGTGTTGCGGTTAAGGTTGAAGGGTTCGTAGATTAACTTGGTCGAGACTGAGGGAAATTCGTAAGACGAAATCAACTTAATTGGTAACAGTTCGTTGTATTGATATCGAGGCAAGTTTTATACTCGTACTAATCAATGAGACTAATGTTATTGTGTAGGCGTACGAATGTGTGTATCATTTCGGGACTTGGCCTCTTTATGATTGTATTGATATCAGGGGATTGGTTGACACGGCCGTCGGCAAATTATGCCAAATGTTCTTGTTGGTTGTAAATGGCGGTTCAAGGCATTACGATACTTGTTGGTAAAGTTGCTGTCGATAGCCGGTTCGCGGTATCGATGTATCGATTATTATTGTTCGCGATTAATGTCGTTCTGAGACATCGTTGAATCTTTGTTGTCGAATTGGAACTGTTGCTATGATGTTGCGTTAACCGAATTGGGACGTTTGATATATCCTTTTGTCATCTCCGTTTCGGTGGTCGGTTTAAGACACCGGGACATCTATTCTATCGTATCATTGATTATCGATTGACCGTTCTAAGGTAATCGAGGTATTGAATTGGGATTATCGAAGATAATTCCCATCCGTTGTCAAAGATATTCTCATCCATTGTATCGTTGTTATCGATTGGCCATTCTACGGTAATCGAAGTATTGAATTGGGACTGTCGAGGAGAGTTCCCATCCGTTGAATTATTATTGTCGTGTTGGCCGACTCAAGGCAGCACACTATTATTCTTGTGAACTCGATAATTTTGTGATCGTTGAGGGTTGAGGATTTCCCGAATTGTGGTGTTGTGATTATTGCCGTGTTAATCGGTCCTTAGGGAATTCTGATCCCAGGATGGTTGTTTTGAATATCGTTGGTCGTGTCGATCTTTCATTATTCGTGTGTCATCGTTCACTTGGTGAGTCGTATGATCCGTATTGGATGTTTTATCCCTTGAGTTTCGTTGTCATGTTGTATCGTGGCATAGCTGGAATCATGTCTGCGTGCCGATTGGTTATGTGCAGGATTTTTATCCAGGCACTCGATGGTCATGCGTGGATATTTCCGCATTGGACCGTGCACACGAGACGTAGTTCTTGAGGCTAATTAGGTACATTGTCACACGTATATTCTGGGTTCCGTATACGGGGTGGACATGTGCACGGACACATTTCCGGATCGGGCGTACTGTGATGTCCCTCTTGAGCTTTATTGATTGATCGTTCGTAGTCCATGTTGTATTGGATATGTCCGACGATTTGCGACTGGTTGTTCATACGCCGAGGGGTATGTCCGAAAGTCAGGTTTGCTTCTTTGAGATCTGTATTGTGATGATTTACAGCTTTGGGCTGTTCGGCTTTCAGGCCATTGTGATGTATCGGTATTTCCGTTGGAGCCTTCGGGCATTGTGAATTCGTATCTTTTTCGGCATTGGTTTGGTTTGCCTTCGGGTAATGTATTGTGGTGCTCTATATTGATGATTCGCCGTTTGGGCGTAAGTTTCGGTTCTTGTGCATCTCGTTGAGTTTTTCCTGGCGAAATACTTCTTCTCCCTACCTGTTTTAAGTTTCGGGACGAAACTTCTTTTAAGGAGGGTAGAATGTAATACCCGTAATTTTGATCCCCGGAAATTTTCTATTTTTGGCGGAAGTCTATTTTGTCGACTTACTTGGGACCGTTTCGTCATCCTGAGAATGATTAATTCTACACTTTTTGTCATCCGAGTTCGTTTCGGTATCGTTCTGTTGAATTCCGTGTTCCTTAGCGACTTTTCCACGTATGAGTTCGACTTTGTTAAATCACCATAAATTCTTGGAAACTCCAAAAATTCTGAATCTTGGCAATATTATAAAGCATCGAGTTAGCTTTCCAATGGTTCAAACGGTGGGTCAATCGGAGTCCAGACGAGGGAGTTATGGTCGAAATAGATAAGTCACTCTCATTTTCCAGATTCGGCCAAAACCGCCTGTACCCGGTGCCGCGGCACACCTGGGCTGAGCCGCGGAACACTGCCGAGCCCTGGGAGCAAATTTTGGGCCTGTGCCGCGGCACACCTATACTGAGCCGCACACATGACAGCTTTACCCTATATCTGCGTTTTTTTTGTGCGATTCAACCGATACTTTTTCATTTCTTCACCTTCACACGGGAGAGAAGGCTTGAGAGAGGGAAGTTTCTTCATCTATCACTTGAGTGGGTGACTTCCTTCATCTATTTTTGATTGTGAAGCCCGGATCATCGTTCTATCGCGTGCTCTTGAATCATAGTGCTTGAATCTTCAAGAGGTAATTTCTTCAACATCTTGGATTTCGATTTTGTATTGGGTAATGATGTTTTGGATGTTAAAATCATGGGGTATGAAGTGATATACGCATGATTATGGACTTGTTGGAGTATTCATCGGATTATTGAAAGATTATTCAAGAACACTTGAATTTTGTGTTGGAAATTGGGGATTTTGTTTGACTTCATCCTTTTAATCCGTAGTAATTTAGATTAGTGATGGATTGATGATGATTTAGGTGTATTCTATCATTTCCATCGTTATTCCACGGTTGGAGTGTATTGATTCGTCGTTTCGGTTGAGTTATTAGTCGACGCCTTGAAGGTGTCCGACAAAAGGTCTAAGAGGGGTTTTGTGCGTTGTACGATTATTATTCATCGTACGATTGTTGATTTATCATTGATATGACTTAGGACGAAATCCTTGTGAAGAACTCAAGTCGAACCCTTCCGTTCGTTGTCTTCTTCGTGGTTCAAGCTTCCCGGTCGAACCGTGTTCTTCGGATCTTGATAACGTTTATTAAGGCAAGTATACATTTATGATTGTACGTTATCTACTTTGATAGTAGGTAATATTTTTGGTAAGATTTGTTCTAGCCACTCCGGACGGGCCTATGGTCCTCTCGAGGGTTTCGTAGCCTGCAGTGCGATTCCATGGTTGATATGAACGAACCGTTTCTACGGCATTCATATGAAATAATGTTGGCATGTAATGAATGAACCGTTTTGACGGCATTCCTACATGTAACGGCGTATGATATGAACGAACCGTTTCTACGGCATTCACATACGTCTTGAGATTTTAGTTATTCCGGAATACTAGTCTTAAATTGATGAATTGACGGATATTGATGAATTGACGGATTACATTTACTTTATTGTCGAGGAGTATTATGTTTCATATTGTTATACTTGCACTAGCTATTCGACGGCTAACCCCTTTATGGGGGAAATACGTTTCATGTATTTCAGGTTCCAGGAGAGCGGACAGGTGGGTATCGGGTCGGCATGAAGATGATGGGCAAGTGTGATACTGTGTTTTGTCTCCGATTATTTTCTTGGATTCCTCCATTCAGTGTTGTTGTACTGGAATGGATTTTTAAATACTCGAGTATTGTATTTTCAGTTTCCTTGATGTTCCGGCCTGTGTTGCCGAGGTATTGATTTGTGTGGTGATGTATATGGTTTCATTGGTTATGGTTTTGAATACCATTTGTATCGTCTTTCTTCCCATTGTATGTAGACCTTCTCGGTCAAGTTTATAGTTCCGCGTATGTTTAGCCTTGTGGGTCCCACGGCGGGGCTCACGGCGCTGTAATATACCCTGAATAACTTGGGGGTGTTACACCGGCCTGTGTTGCCGAGGTATTGATTTGTGCAGTGATGTATATGGTTTCATTGGTTATGGTTTTGAATACCATTTGTATCGTCTTTCTTTCCATTGTGTGTAGACCTTCTCGGTCAAGTTTATAGTTCCGCGTATGTTTAGCCTTGTGGGTCCCACGGCGGGGCTCACGGCGCTGTAATATACCCTGAATAACTTGGGGGTGTTACAGAATATGGTATCAGAGCTTAGGTTTATGGATACCTAGGTCCGGTCTTTTAGGTCGATTGAGTCGGCATTTGCCCACAGATCACTACTCGCCATCATCACAGTGCGACCGGTACTTGTAAGTCCTCTCACTCTTCTTGTATTTTTCTTAATCGTTTCGTTTATAGCTTGGTATCCTTGGGATTTGGTCACTTCGAGAATGTGCGATTCGGATTATACTTACGCACGGATGTGCCCTTCAGAATGTTGGCTGAAAGTAGGAAGAATCGTGGCCGTGGTCATGGACGTGAACTCTTCCTTGAGATTTTGTTAAGTTGCTAATTGCGATAGTGGTGTGTATCGGTATTATGTTGAGACTTTGTTTAGAGTCGCATGCTAGTATCACGGAGATCTTCGACTTGCAGACTTGTAAGTATGTTGTTCGGATTATTCGATAATTCTTGGTGAATTTAAATTTCCGTTGAAATGTTGTTTGTGCGAGTGATTGCAAGTTTCGAGACGAAACTTATTTTTAAGGGGGTAGAGTGTAATACCCGATTTTGGATATAATTTTTTTCGTTTATATGTTGGATGTCGTTGATGGACAATTGTACTTGAGGGATGTGAACGTATGACAATATTATTGAATGTGTTTATGTCGAGAATAGCGAAAAATGGCTAATCTGACTACGTTAGCGCACGCTACAAGGTATGCCTAGCGCGCACTAAGACATATACTTAACGTACGCTACGGTGCATACTTAGCGCACGCTAAGAGATTAGGTTACGTGCGCTAAGGAGGACCCCTAACGTGCGTAACAACTTGTCAAGTTAGTTAGAAAGGTGGTGCGGTAGGCTCAGATTGATTTTTATATTCAGTTAGCGCACACTAACGCATGTTGGTTAGCGCACGCTAACACCATATCGCCATTAATGGAATCTTAGCTTCGGCGGGCGGACCCGGCCATGTTCGACGCGTGTCCAGATAAGGTCAACAAGAGTTGTCGTGTAGAGCTAGCGCACGTTAAAAATCGTATGATTAGCGCACGCTAATTCCATATCGGTCAAAGAAATCCCAGTAATCGCGGATGCTTTCGGCATGTGGGGGCACGATACTGTAGCAAGTCAACGCCTGTTAGCGTACGCTAATGCATGGACATTACGTACGTTAGATGAATTTCGAAGCAATGTAGTAGCTTCTGGACTGCCCGATAGCGCACGCTATTAAGGAAGGATAGCGCACGTTAGTCATGTAGCGCATGCTTAATATAAGGTCTAGCACGCGCTAGTGATGTGTTTTATAGAGAGGATAGACGAGTGCTGAGAGGCATTTTGTCCATTCTCCTCCCTTCAGTCAATAGAGAGAGAGAGCCTTGGGAAGTACTTGAAGTTCCTAAACATTGAGAGATGTTTCTCTTAAACAAGATTAAGATGGAGAGCTCGGATTTAAGTATTGTTCTTGAAGTTTTTGATGATTCTTGGAATGGAGTTCAAATTATTCTTCTTCGTGGTTAGTCCATACAAAGTAATCCTCGTATCCCTTTGATAGTGGTTCATTTTTTTCTTTAAGGATTACTACTTGGGAGGGAGTATGTTGGGAATCGCGCATTTTGATGTTCGTTTTTATTTCAATGTAAATGCATAAATTGGACTGTACTTTTATCCGTTGCATGAGTATTTTTGAAATGGATTTTGGTATTTCGCCAACTGAATTTTATTTTGTAAAACCGATTCCCTAAACTGAGTTTTCGGCATTTTAACCTTGATCGTTTTGACGGTATTTGGAAAATGATTTTTTTTAGTATTTAAAAAAATATTACCGTCATCGGTCTTTTTGGCATTTTTGAAATGACGTGGAAATTTGTGCTTAGCACAGTAAATCCTTGTGAGAAGGGTTTACGGCGTGTAATATTCAGGAGGATGCGGGTGTTACAATCTTGGTATCATGTGATAATGCTATACGAGATTTATTGGAATCGTAATAAGAGATTTCGGATGTTGATATGATTATTGAGATCTTCTTCATATGACGATAAGGGTTTTGTTGTGATTCTTGAGGTTGTATGAATGACATGATGAAGGAAATGATAACATGGAGATATATACCTCGGATATGTTGTTCTGAACGTGATTTCGGATATTTCATGTTCTTGAAGAACTCTTGAATTATACGAGGTGATGAAAATTTTTAAGAAGTGTTGATGTTTTGTAAATGAATATGGAATATTCATATCTAGAAGTGTTGGAAATAATATTCGTATAGGAATACGAATGTGATTATGAGTTTGATGAGACTATTATTCATCTCTGAATTTGGAAGCCCATACGTATGGAGCATATATTCAAATCGAATGATTGGATTGTTTGATAACCTTTTTAATATGATTATCTATTGTTTTGAACCAGTCGGATGATTCGAATTGATGACGGTTATAAGTAAATTTTAACTACGGATTTACGAGAAGGGAACCTTGTCAATTCGTATTTAAGAATTGAGTTTGGAACCGATAATATTTAGACCCTTATTATTGGTCCTCATTTGTTGCGGATATGATCATCATATTTCGACTCGTATTGTGGACAGGGTTTGTCAGTGTCTGAGTTGGATTGTTCAGACTGTGTTTAGTCGAGATATGGTTCAAACGATTGAGTTCGCGGTTTGGTGGTATTGATATTGGTCGTCATCGAACTGGTTAATTATCAATCCTTCGTTTTACAATAATATATGATGTTTGATCATAGAGTATGACTGTTGTGTTGCGGTAAAGGTTGAAGGGTTCGTAGATTAACTTGGTCGAGACTGAGGGAATTCGTAAGACGAAATCAACTGAATTGGTAACAGTACGTTGTATTGATATCGAGACAAGTTTTATACTCGTACTAATCAATGAGACTAATGTTATCGTGTAGGCGTACGATTGTGTGTATCATTTCGGGACATGGCCTCTTTATGATTGTATTGATATCAGGGGATTGGTTGACACGACACCCGTCGGCAAATTATGCCAAATGTTACTGTTGTTTGTTAAAGGCCGATTCGAGGCATTGCGATACTTGTTGGTAAAGTCGCTGCCGATTGCCGGTTCGTGGTATCGACGTATCGATTGTGATTGTGATGGATGTTCCATTTAGATATTGTGGTGATCGTCGTCATTGATATCGGTGTTTTTCTATTAAGATTATATTAACCGATTGGAGACGTTTGATATACCCTTTTTTTTCATCTCCATTTCGGTGGTCGGTTTAAGACACCGGGACATCTATTTTAACGTATCATTGATTATCGATTGACCATTCTAAGGTAATCGAGGTATTGAATTGGGATTATCGAAGATAATTCCCATCCGTTGTCAAAGATATTCTCATCCGTTGTATCGTTGTTATCGATTGGCCATTCTACGATAATCGAAGTATTGAATTGGGACTGTCGAGGAGAGTTCCCATCCGTTGAATTATTATTGTCGTGTTGGCCGACTCAAGGCAGCACACTATTATTCTTGTGAACTCGATAATTTTGTGATCGTTGAGGGTTGAGGATTTCCCGAATTGTGGTGTTGTGATTATTGCCGTGTTAATCGGTCCTTAGGGAATTCTGATCCCAGGATGGTTGTTTTGAATATCGTTGGTCGTGTCGATCTTTCATTATTCGTGTGTCATCGTTCACTTGGTGAGTCGTATGATCCGTATTGGATGTTTTATCCCTTGATTTTCATTGTCATGTTGTATCGTGGCATATCTGGAATCACATCTGCGTGCCGATTGGTTATGTGTAGGATTTTTAGCCAGGCACTCGATGGTCATGCGTGGATATTTCCGCATTGGACCGTGCACACGAGACGTAGTTCTTGAGGCTAATTAGGTACATTGTCACACGTATATTCTGGATTCCGTATACGGGGTGGACATGTGCACGGACACATTTCCGGATCGAGCGTACTGTGATGTCCCTCTTGAGCTTTATTGATTGATCGTTCGTAGTCCATGTTGTATTGGATATGTCCGACGATTTGCGACTGGTTGTTCATACGCCGAGGGGTATGTCCGACAGTCAGGTTGGTTTCTTTGAGATCTATTTTGTGATGATTTACAGCTTTGGGCTGTTCGGATTTCAGGCCATTGTGATGTATCGGTATTTCCGTTGGAGCCTTCGGGCATTGTGAATTCGTATCTTTTTCGGCATTGGTTTGGTTTACCTTCGGGTAATGTACTGTTGTGTTCTATATTGATGATTCGCCATTTGGGCGTAAGTTTCGGTTCTTGTGTATCTCGTTGAGTTTTTCCTGGCGAAATATTTCTTCTCCCTACCTGTTTTAAGTTTCGGGACGAAACTTCTTTTAAGGAGGGTAGAATGTAATACCCGTAATTTTGTTCCCCGGAAATTTTCTATTTTTGGCGGAAGTCCATTTCGACGACTTTCTTGGGACCGTTTCGTCATCCTGAGAATGATTAATTCTACACTTTTTGTCATCCGAGTTCGTTTCGGTATCGTTCTGTTGAATTCCGTGTTCTTTAGCGACTTTTCCACGTATGAGTTCGACTTTGTTAAATCACCATAAATTCTTGGAAACTCCAAAAATTCTGAATCTTGGCAATATTATAAAGCATCGAGTTAGCTTTCCAATGGTTCAAACGGTGAGTCAATCGGAGTCCAGACGAGGGAGTTATGGTCGAAATAGCTAAGTCACTCTCATTTTCCAGATTCGGCCAAAACCGCCTGTACCCGGTGCCGCGGCACACCTGGGCTGAGCCGTGGCACACTGCCGAGCCCTGGGAGCAAATTTTGGGCCTGTGCCGCGGCACACTTCTACTGAGCCGCGGCACTCATGACAGTTTACCCTATATCTGCGTTTTCTTGAGCGGATCACCTCATTTTTCCCCATTTCTTCACTTGGGCACGAGAGAGGAGGCTTGAGAGGAAGAAGTTTCTTCACCTATCACTTGAGTGTGTGATTTCTCTTCATCTCTTTTCGATTGTGAAGCTCGGATCATCGATCTATGGAGTATTCTTCGAATCATAGTGCTTGGATCTTCAAGAGGTAATTTCTTCAACATCTTGGATTTCGATTTTGTATTGGGTAATGATGTTTGGATGTTAAAATCATGGGGTATGAAGTGATATACGCATGATTATGGACATGTTTGAGTATTCATCAGATTATTGAAAGATTATTCAAGAACACTTCGAATTTTATGTTGGAAATTGGGGATTTTGTTTGACTTCATCCTTTTAATCCGTAGTAATTTAGATTAGTGATGGATTGATGATGATTTAGGAGTATTCTATCATTTCCATCGTTATTCCACGGTTGGAGTGTATTGATTAAATCGTTTCGGTTGAGTTATTAGTCGACGCCTTGAAGGTGTCCGACAAAAGGTCTAAGAGGGGGTTTTGTGCGTTGTACGATTATTATTCATCGTACGATTGTTGATTTATCATTGATATGACTTAGGGACGAAATCCTTGTGAAGAACTCAAGTCGAACCCTTCCGTTCGTTGTCTTCTTCGTGGTTCAAGCTTCGGTCGAACCGTGTTCTTCGGGATCTTGAACGCGTTTATTAAGGCAAGTATACATTTATGATTATACGTTCTCGACTTTGAAAGTATGAAATATTGATGGTATGATTATTTCTAGCCACTCCGGACGGGCCTATGGTCCTCTCGAGGGTTTCGTAGCCTGCAGTGCGATTCCATGGTTGATATGAGCGAACCGTTTCTACGGCATTCATATGAAATAATGTTGGCATGTAATGAACGAACCGTTTTGACGGCATTCCTACATGTAACGGCGTATGATATGAACGAACCGTTTCTCTGGCATTCACATACGTCTTGAGATTTTAGTCATTCCGGAATACTAGTCTTAAATTGATGAATTGACGGATATTGATGAATTGACGGATTACATTTACTTTATTGTCGAGGAGTATTATGTTTCATATTGTTATACTTGCACTAGCTATTCGACGGCTAACCCCTTTATGGGGGAAATACGTTTCATGTATTTCAGGTTCCAGGAGAGCGGACAGATGGGTATCGGGTCGGCATGAAGATGATGGGCAAGTGTGATACTGTGTCTTGTCTCCGATTATTTTCTTGGATTCCTCCATTCAGTGTTGTTGTACTGGAATGGATTTTTAAATACTCGAGTATTGTATTTCAGTTTTCCTTGATGTTCCGGCCTGTGTTGCCGAGGTATTGATTTGTGCAGTGATGTATATGGTTTCATTGGTTATGGTTTTGAATACCATTTGTATCGTCTTTCTTTCCATTGTGTGTAGACCTTCTCGGTCAAGTTTATAGTTCCGCGTATGTTTAGCCTTGTGGGTCCCACGGCGGGGCTCACGGCGCTGTAATATACCCTGAATAACTTGGGGGTGTTACAGAATATGTGTATGAAACCCCGTATACGACAGAGCATGGCCCCTCTTATGTGTGCTACTCTGAATGAGTATAAATATCGAGCCTTAGCCATCGATATGGCCATTTCCGTTATAGAAACTAGTTCAGGGAGCAAGAGACAGGGGACCTCGGGAAATTTTTCAGAGGGTCAGAGGAGTAAGTTCCATGAACCTGTTGTTTTGCATCATTATTCAGGGAGGACTCCCCGCTCGATTGACGTCCAAGAATCTTACTCCTGTAGTGAGTAAGGTGAGCGGCGTGAAGACGTGTTTCAATTGTAGTCATGTGGCCCATAAACAGAAGAATTGTCGTTCACTCTAGGTTAATTGTTTCAAATATGGTCAAATGGGACACCAAGTGGTGCATTTCGAGATTGTCGCTAAGATGTTTGGGAACTGGGGGTTCGCTTCTACTCCTAGCGGGCCCAACGGTGCTCGATGATGGTGGTTCGTGTGTTGCATTGTGGATTGAATCTCGTGCGGAGATTTGATATTTGTTGCTTGAATGCTATTATTTTGTTATGTAGCATCTTGATGTTGTTGTTTTAAGTTTTGGAATAAAATTTATTTTTAATGAGGTAGAATGAAATATCCGAGATTTATTTCTGATTATCGTGAATTGATTGCCTTTTATGCCGAATATTTTTTTGTTGTCAAGTGGTTGGAATTATTTTCTCGTTGACTGACATGTGTTGGTATCGTGCTACCATGTTTGCCATTTAACGTGAGTTATATGCTTTATTGAATGTTTGCTTCCGTTCTGGATAGTTGGTGTTGTACGACAGCGCTTCATTGCGTATTGCATAGTCGTTGTTTTGCCATAGAGTTCTGTTGTTGTATTGGATTGTTTGGAGTAAGGTTACAGCCTGTTTAGATTGCTTTAGCGCATGCTAAGAGATGTAATTATCGCACGCTAACTGGTAGTCAGACAGAACATACTGAGGCCGAGACATAAGCTACTGGGCAGGAATTAGGGCCCACTAGTGCACGCTAACTGCTCTTCCAGACAGAATGTGCTGACTTATTAGTTCGTTAACGCATGCTAATGTATAGGATTAACACGCGCTAGCTGCTCCAGTATATATACTGGAGCTGCAGTCTTCTCAGACATTATTTGATTTTCCTTCTCTCGTTCCACAACGACTGAGGCGTTTTGGCTAGGGTTGGTATTCTTGGCCGATTTTACTCCCTCCAAATGCACTACCAAAAAAAGGAATTTAGCCGACAACCCGAAAAAAATGGCCGACGACTTTAAAGTGTCGTCGGCTAAACTTTGCACTTTAGCCGACGACTCGGGATGCCGTCGGCTAAACAGTTTTAGCCGACGACTTGATCTAGGTCGCCGGCCAAAGTACAACATAGTCGTCGGCTATAGTAAAGAGGTTTAGCCGACGACCTAGATAATGTTTAGCCGACGAAAAAAAAAAACGTTTTAGCCGACGACTTGATCTGGGTCGTCGGCTAAACCTGTCGAAAAAAAATATTGCAACGGTTTAGCCGACGACCTAGATCAAGTCGTCGTCTAAACACTTTATCAAAACACAAATATTATACTTTAGCCGCCGAAATTAACTAGGTCTTCGGCTAAACCCCTTTCCATAAAAAAATAATTTTGAAACGGTTTAGCCGAAGACCTAGATCAAGTCGTCGGCTAAACACTTTTCAAAAAAAAAAAAATATACTTTAGCCGACCACTTGATCTAGGTTGTCGGCTAAACCCCTTCGGAAAAATAAATAATATTGCAACAGTTTAGCCGACGACCTAGATCAAGTCGTCGGCTAAACACTTTTTCAAAAAAATAATATACTTTAGCTGACTACTTGATGTAGGTTGTCGGCTAAACCCCTTTCGGAAAATAATTATTTTGCACCGTTTTAGCCGACGACCTAGATCAAGTCGTCGGCTAAATCCCTTTCGAAAAAAAAAATAATATACTTTAGCCGACGACTTGATCTGTATATATATATATATATATATATATATATATATATATATATATATATACCCTCTTCTCTTCTTTCTTCATCCTTTTCTTATTTTTTTCTTCCCCCACCCACCCGACGACACCAGACCGCCCGTCACCCACCCGCCGGAACACCGCCACTCGACCGTCTGCCCGCCGCCCGACCTCCGCACAGGCAACCCATTTTTTTTGTGCATTTTTAGTGTATTAATTTTATCTGTAATTAGGTTGTTTTTCATGTAGTTTTTATTATTTTTTTAGTTTATTAGGTTAGGTTTTATTTAGTTTTTAGATTTTTTTGTATTTAGTTTTCATTTGTTTGATGAATTTATTGTATTTGTTTGATGTATTGTTGGTGTATTGTGTTATTAATTGGTGTATTGTGTTGAATTGGATGTATTGTTGGTATGTTGTGATATTAATTAGTGTATTCTATTGAATTGGCGTATTTTTGTTGCTGTTGAATTGGTGTATTGTATATGTGTTATGTATTTGTGTTGAATTGTTACGTAATTTTTCGCTAATTTATTAATTTGTGTATTGTGTTGACTATAAATTGTTCCCAAAATCTGATTTTTTTTTAAAAAATATTTTAGCCGACGACTTTGTTAAATGTCGTCGGCTAAAGTATATTACTTTTTTTTTTTAAAAATGTTTTAGCCGACGACATTTAACAAAGTCGTCGGCTAAAGTATATTACTTTTTTTTAAAAACTTTAGCCGACGACATTTGTAAAGTCGCGGCTAAACCTCAAAGTTTAGCCGACGACTACAAAAAAAGTCGTCGGCTAAACCTTGGCCGACGAATATTGGCCGACGGTTTTTTAGCCGAAGACTGGTGGGTTTAGCCGACGACTTTGACCTTTAGCCGACGACTTAGAGTCGTCGGTTAAACCCCCGATTTTGGTAGTGAGGTGTTTTGGAGAGTCTTAGGTGATTATATCATTATCTAATTCGTTGTTCTTCGCCGGATCGAGATATTTTTTCTTGATTTCCCTAGAGTTGACTTTTTGGGGTTTTGTTCCTGATTGTGATTTCAATTCAATTTTGATGGATCGATTGGTGTTAAATAATATTTTTACTCGTATTATATGGGTTGTATATCCATATCCTCGATTCATTCAACCCGGTTGATGATATTTGTGTTCTTGGGGAAACCTTGAACATTTAATGTCCAATTAAATGTTTCAATGACTTTCCTTCGGTTGTTCAGTGTGTTCTTCCGTCGTTATTGGTCCTTATTCTCGTAGTGATTGCGTTGTTGTTTACTTGTGGAGGTTGTATGTTTTTTAGGCTTTTCGGTTGAACCGTGTTTTCCGGAGGATTCGCGTGTCGATATCGAGGCAAGTATCTTGCTTATACGATTTGTGTCTTGTGAATAGAAATTACGTATTGGGTTTGTGATGATTAGTTTACTTTCTTAAACATGGTTCGTGTGAATTGGTTATGAATTACTTGTCATGAATGTTTGGTGGTAATTGTGGTGTTCTTGAATGTTCGACACAGTGGAATTATGTGGTTGTGATAAATGTGTTGATTTGATTGTACACTAGGATGTGTATCGTGTTGTGTGCTGATCGTGAGATATGATGACTGTGTATAGTAAATGATGATGGGTGTAATGACTGATTATGTGCATTTTTTGTGAAACGTGAATGTTGTATGATGTGTTGCTAAGTTCACTCATGTGGGTTCGAGGGGACCTACGAGGATTCATGGCAAGAGATCATGGGATCAGAACTTAGTACGTGGTGTTGAGGTCCAATCGTGCGGGTCTGACGAGGCCTATGCTGGCACATGGCAGGAGATCATGGGGTCAGGGCACAGTACGTCCAACCATGTGGGCTCGATGGGGGCTACTGTAATACCCGAGATTTTCATTTCTGATTATTTTGAATTATTTGCTGTTTGTGTTGATTATTTTGTTCTGTTGATGATTATTCGGAATTTCTCTGTATTATTGGCGGTATGATGGACCGTGTCGAGGTGTTCGTCGGATACGACTTGATGTTGTGTAGGTTGTATAGGTCGTGTATATGCATGTGTGACATGGCATATTGTTCTCCATTGTCTTTTCACCTCTTTGAGGGCGTTGTGACCCCTTGTTATCGTCCCCTCTCGAGTTGATTATGTTCTGGTTCTTTCGGAGCCCTGTCGGGCTCGATATTGGTCCATTAGTGTAGCACACGAGCAGTCCACACGAGCAGGTGCTCCTGCGTGACGCTCGTGCGCAACCAGTGCACCAGATAGTGTAGACTGGCCAAGAACAGGGACGCACGAGCAAGCCACACGATCAGGTGCTCGTGCGTGTTGCTCGTGCGTGATGTTTGATATTGGGCGGTGGCTTAACGCACGACCCGACGCACGAGCATTTGGTCGTGCGTGATGGTCGTGCGTCCCTGTTAGTATAAAATGGGACAGATGGGGTTTCTCACCTCATTTCACCCATTTCTTCACTTCTTCTCGCGGCGGGCGATCGGGTGAACTAGGGTTCGATCTATTGGTCGATTCTACTCAATCCTAAAATATTTTGGGAAGGCTCTAGGTGATCATATCAACGTCTAATCCTTCCTCTTCGTTGAATCGAGGTAAATTCTTGATTGTTCTTCGGGTTGACTTTTTGGAGATTTGTTCTTGATTTTGATCCTAGTCCATTTTTGATAAATCGGTTGGTGTAGTATGATGTTATTAATCGTGTTCTATGGATTGTATATCCATATCTCGAGTTTGTTTAACTCGATTGACGGTTCCAGTGTTCTTGGGAATTATGGAAAATTTAATGTTCGATTAAATGTTCCAATGAGTTTTGCTCAATAGTTTGGCATAATTTTAGTTATTGTTGGTCTTGAACCTCGTTGTGATCATGTTTTCGTTGTGTCTTGCGGAGGTTGTAGGTTTCGGGGCTGTTTCGGGTGAGCCGTGTTCTTCGGAGTTTCGTTAACGATTATCGAGGCAAGTGTTCTTGTCTATATGATTTATATCTTGCGAATTGAAGTTGAGTAATGTAATTATAACAATTTGGTTGTCATAGTTGATTATGCATTTTGTGAATTGCCGTCGTGGATGCCTAATTATGTGTTGATTGTATCTTATCGTCGCTTGTTGTGGTATTATATCGATTGTGATGATCTAGTTAGTTTATTATACTTTTGATATGTATTGTGACGAGTTGGGATTGAGGAATATATTATGTTTGATTGTTCTGGTCGTGAATATGTGTTGACGGTGAAGTTGTGTTCATTGGATAATACACATAAGTGTGTATTATGATATATTGAGAATCATTTTGTTGATGATGCGTTGTTTGTGCACTTTGTGGCGTTATTGAACGTGTACTATTCGTGATGGCTGTTGTGATGTTGATTGTGTGTATATGTGGAAAGCCATGCTGGACCGAGATTATCCAACCTAGGGATGTCCGACGGGGCGTAGAGGCCTTGAGGGCGAAACACATATAATCGTCGGATGATGCATATGAGTGAGAAAGGTTGTAATGTTTACCCAGGGATGTCCAACGGGGCGGAACACGGATAATCATTGATTGTTGCGGAAATGAATGTTGAGCTGAGATGATCCACCTAGGGATGTCCGACGAGCCATATAGGGTTTCGTACCTTGAGGGGCGGAACACGGATAATCATCAATCGCAGTGAAACTATTTTTGGGTTGGTGAACCCTAACGATTTATGGACTGGTATGGAAGTTATTTTGGGAGTACTAATTTGTTTTGAAGTCAGGTGTTTCGAAAGGTTGTTTTATGGAAAATGGCTTAGGGCCGAGAACCTATGGATTTGAAATGGTTTTGTAACTAAGGACGTGACGTCCAAAAAGGTTTTCCATTTTATAAACTTTTGTAATGTGAAACGAGATTCGGGTTGAGACCCTAATATTTTGAAAAAGGTTTACAATTTCGGACTTGAGGTCCTAAAAGGGTTGTTTACTTTCAACGTCGCCCGAGATGATGATTCGTTTTTAAAGAATTGAGCTTGTTTTCTAAACATTAAAATCTCTCGGGGATATTTTGACAATTGATTGTCGTACTTGATTCGTGATTGCTTTTACTTGATACATCTCGTATACTATTATACTTGCACTAGTAAAAAACAGTAGAGTTTTACTAACCCTCGAGAAATTGGGGGGGTGGATATCTATTTTGCGTCCAGGTATGCAGGTTCGGGGGAGCAGTCAAAGGATCGGCATAGGAAGTGACGAGCTACGATACTAATCAAGAGTTGAGAGTTTGGTCAAGTTATGTTGTATCGACTGAGTTATAGTCAGACTTCCGCTGTTGTGTATCTTTACCCATGTGTTGGTATCTAATGTAAGAGTTGTATTTCATCTCGTTTGCATTGGTCGTGTGACCTCATCGGTCCATGTGGTTGTATTATAATTGACCTTAGTGGTCTGTATTACTGAAATGATTGACTCTGATCGGTGAAGTTTTTGGTAATTCTGTGTTGTTTAGCCTAGTAGGTCCTCGTGGGGAGGGTCTACGGCATGTAATATTCCCATATGGTCTGCGGGTGTTACAGTTATGGTATCAGAGCTTAGGTTGCGGAAACATGGGCTGCCGGGATAAGTTGAGTCATGTTTTGTTGTGTCGTTCGAGATGTCGAGCGACAAGTTGAGTTGTGTGTTTGCACATTATGTCGTATGCGCTGTTGGTTGAGATTAGTATCATGGGCAATCGTCATTTTTTGCGACCTGTGGATGTAAGTCTCCTCTTGTATATACGATATTTATGGTTCGTAGTTTTGTTTATACGGTGTTGTGAGATGGAATCCATGTTTGACATTTGTCATATATTATGTGTGTAACGATTGAGATATATTGACGGATTGAATTCTGAGTGATGTAATGTGTTACAAATTGCTGAATGTTGATGTGTTTTAGAAAGTGTGTTAGTGATAGAGTTCGTTGAGAGCCGAAGTAGGTTATGCCGACTTTTGTTTGCAGTTGGTGTTATGAAGTTGTGTTGTTGAAACTAATAATTTTGAATGCCGGATAAGCATATGTTTGAGAGTTGAATGCTTTTGGTTAATTGTGGTTATTTATTTCTAATGTGTCCTTATTAGCAGTTTTACCCATTGCGTGTGTATGTTTGAAAAAGGTTTCTGAAAATTCATCGACTTGAGTATGTTGTGGAAAAATCAATTTTCAAAATGTTTTGACAGTGCGGTTAAATGGCGGCTTTGTGTGGATTTTGAAAAGTGATTTGAATTTTTGGTAAGCCGACCTCGTATTTTCGAGTGAGACCTTGTGACGGTATTTGAAAGGAATGTTTCGAAGTATTTTGACCATTTTATAAAAATATTACCGTCGGGAAATTTCTTTGTCGTGGATGGGAGAATTTTTGAAAATGATTTTAACGTATTGGTATTATTTTCAAATGACTCGAGTATACTGTTTTAAAAAATCTTTGACACCATAAAACTTTTGTATTTTAAAATAAAGATGTGATTTCATTTTCAAAAAATAAAAGTGAAAGATGAAAAATCTGACTCGACTTAGACTTTGAAATTTAGATTTGGAAAGATTTTATGAATTGAGTTAGTTAATGCACGTTAACCGTAGGTCAAGTGCGCGTTAAGTTATAGTGTGTGTATGATCTGGATTATCGCTTAAGGCGATATACTAGAGTTGGGACTAATGTGATTGTGTGTGAGGCCAAGTTGCCTTGATATACTTGTTGTGTTGGCATTCTCGCTAGAGAATTTCGGCTGTACACCTAAATATTGTGAGTACATGGGTTGATTTGCTTGTAACTTCCATGATATTATTCCAATGTGATCATGGATTCGTGGAAATGATTAGTGCGAGTATGAGTGGTTTTCTACCCAGGGATGGTTCGGCAGAACCTCTGGGAGCGCGGGTTACTTGTGCGATGATATTTGTATGTTTATTGTTATGTGGTAACATGTGGTTGCCCTGTGTGTTGCAAATGATGGTGATGATACGTGGTGAAATGGTTGAGGAAACTATTTTCGAGGAATTCGATATCCCAAAATATTATTTTGGCAAATGATTTCAAAACGAAACGATTATGATATATATGATTTATGGTCTTGATAAAACAGCCGAGCTATTAAAAGTATTTTCAAAAAAAAAAACATTTTAGGAAAATCAAATGAATTCAAGAATTTGTAAATGATATTATTCTGACTAATACCTGGTGGAGTTTTAAAGAAATCATGTTACGAATGATTGACTACAATAAAGTGTAGTTTGTTACGACCGTGTTTGTATCGGTAATGTCGTAAGTTTTCTATGAATATGGTTATGTGATTTGTCTATGACTATAAGTTATAATTGTTGCGGCGGTAGTTCTGTGTTCGTGTAGTTACAAGGAATGAATATGTTTGTCGTGTTGTTTTTTGTTGCCATATTGTGCGGAGTTGGTATGTTCGGTATGCCTAAGAAACGAGATTGTGGTCGTGGTAGTAGCCATGAACGTGGTAAGGTAACTCGTTCGTTATCGAGCACCGATCAGCCCAGTGCATATGATCGTGAAGACCAGTCGCGTGATCAAAACAAGTAGTTAGAGGGAATATCGAAGGTAGTGGAGATCCATCATTCGAGATGGATAACGTTGATGGAGTTTATGTTCGTGGCAAGAAAATAGAGGACTTCTCGAGATCCATCGTGAGGTAAAGGAACTGGAGTTCCTAAACCTCGACCCTCGTGTCGATCGTTTGTGGGACATTCGCCATCGATTGGAGGATCAAAGAGTCCCAGGTCGGTATCATTGACTTTCGGTGGTGCGCCGAGGTGTTTCAACTGTAACTTTCTGAACCATGTTTGTGCGAATGGTAAGAAGCCTCCGGTGACTTGCTATAATTGTGGACACGAAGTGCATCGAGTACAGTACTTGGAGGCAGTATTTGGTGCGTTTCGGACTCAGGCTTCAACACTGATGTCGAGATCGACTAGTGGAGTTCCTTGACAATTGTTTTTCTTGCTACTTGCTTGTTTTCTTCTTGTTGGCCTTTGTTTTAAGTTTCGGGAGGAAACTTATTTTTATTGGGGTAGAGTGTAATACCCGAGATTTTAGTTTCCGGTTATTTTGAATTATTTACTGTTTGTGTCGATTATTTTGTTCCGTCGATGATTATTTAGAATTTCTTTGTGTTAGGGGCGATATGATGGACCATGTAGAGGTGTTTTCCGGATACGAATTAATGTTTTGTAGGTCATACAGGTTGTGTATATGCATGTGTGACATGGCATATTGTACTCTGTTGTCTTTTCGCCTCTTTGAGGGCGTTGCCCCTTGTTATCGTCCTCTCTCGAGTTGGTTATGTTCTGGGTGATTTCGGAGCCGTGTCGGGCTCGATATTGGTCCCTTAGTGTAGCACACGAGCAGTCCACACGAGCAAGTGCTCGTGCGTGATGCTCGTGCGCAACCAGTGCACCAGACAGTGTAGTCTGTCCAAGAACAGGGACGCACGAGCAAGCCACACAAGCAGGTGCTCGTGCGTGTTGCTCGTGCGTGATGTTTGATGTTGGGCAGTGGCTTAACGTACAACCCGATGCACGAGCATTTGGTCGTGTGTGATGGTCGTGCGTCCCTGTTAGTATAAAACGGGACAGACGGGATTTCTCACCTCACTTCGCCCATTTCTTCACTTCTTCTCGCGGCGGGCGATTGGGAGAACTAGGGTTCGAGATATTGGTCGATTCTACTCCATCTTAATATGTTTTGGGAAGGCTCTAGGTGATCATATCAACGTCTAATCCTTCCTCTTCGTTGAATCAAGGTAAATTCTTGATTTTTCTTCTGGTTGACTTTTTAGAGATTTGTTCTTGATTTCGATCATAGTCTGATTTTGATGAATCGGTTGGTGTATTATGATGTGATTAATCGTATTCTATGGATTGTATATCCATATCTCGAGTTTGTTTAACTCGATTGACGATTCGAGTGTTCTTGCGAATTATGGAACATTTAATGTTCTATTAAATTTTCCAATGAGTTTTCCTCGATAGTTTGGCGTGATTTTAGTTGTTGTTGGTCTTGAACCTCGTTGAGATCATGTTTTTGTTGTGTCTTGTTGAGGTTGTAGGTTTCGGGGCTGTTTCGGGTGAGCCGTATTCGTCGGAATTTCCTTAACGATTATCGAGGCAAGTGTTCTTGTCTATACGATTTATATCTTGCAAATTGAAGTTGAGTAATGTAATTATAAAAATTTGGTTGTCCTAGTTGATTATGCATTTTGTGAATTGCCGTTGTAGATGCCTAGTTATGTGTTGATTGTTTATGATCGTCCCTTGTTGTTGTATTATATCGATTGTGATGATCTAGTTAGTTTATTATACTTTTTGATATGTACTGTGACGAGTTGGGATTGAAGAATATATTATGTGTTTGATTGTTCCGGTCGTGAATACGTGTTGACGGTGAAGTTGTGTTCATTGTATAATACACTTAGGTGTGTTTTATGATATATTGAGAATCATTGTGTTGATGATGCGTTGTTTGTGCACTTTGTGGCATGATTGAAAGTGTACTATTCGTGATGGTTGTTGTGATGTTGATTGTATATATATGTGGAAAGCCATGTTGGGCCGAGATTATCCAACCTAGGGATGTCCGATGGGGCGTATAGGGTTTCGTGCCATGAGGGGTGAAACACGGATAATCGTCGGACCGTGCATATGAGTGAGAAAGGTTCTAATGTTCACCCAGGGATGTCCGACAGGGCATATGGGGATTCGTACCTTGAGGGGCGGATCACAAACGTTAGGTTATCCACCTAGGGATGTCCGACGGGGCCTATAGGGTTTCGTGCCTTGAGGGGCAAAACACGGATAATCATTGCTTGTTTCGGAATGAATGTTGAGCTGAGATGATCCACCTAGGGATGTCCGACGAGGCATATAGGGTTTCGTACCTTGAGGGGCGGAACACGGATAATCATCGATCGTAGTGAAACTATTTTTGGGTTGGTGAACCCTAACGATTTATGGACTGATATGGAAGTTATTTTGGGAGTATTAATTTGTTTTGAAGTGAGGTGTTTCGAAAGGTTGTTTTACGGAAAATGGCTTAGGGCCGAGAACTAATGGATTTGAAATGGTTTTGTAACTAAGGGAGTGACGTCCAAAAAGGTTTTCCATTTTATAAACTTTTGTAATGTTAGACGAGATTCGTGTTGAGACCCTAATATTTTGAAAAAGGTTTACAATTTCGGACTTGAGGTCCTAAAAGGGTTATTTACTTTCAACGTCGCCCGAGATGATGATTCATTTTTAAATAATTGAGTTTGTTTTCTAAACATTAAAATCTCTCGGTAATGTTTTGACAATTGATTGTCGTACTTGATTCGTGATTGCTTTTAGTTGATACATTTCGTATACTATTATACTTGCACTAGTAAAATAGTGGAGTTTTACTAACCCTTGAGAAATCGGGGGGTGGATGTCTGTTTTGCATCCAGGTATGCAGGTTCGGGGGAGCAGTCACAAGATCGGCATAGGAAGTGACGAGCTACGATACTAATCAAGAGTTGAGAGTTTGGTCGAGTTATGTTGTATCGACTGAGTTATAGTCAGACTTCCGCTATTGTGTATCTTTACCCCTGCGTGGGTATCTATTGTAAGAGCTGTATTTCATCTCGTTTGCATTGGTCGTGTGACCTCATAGGTCCATGTAGTTGTATTATAATTGACCTTAATGGTCTATATTACTAAAATGATTGACTCCGGTCGGTCAAGTTTTTGTTAATTCTGTGTTGTTTAGCCTGGTAGGTCCTCGTGGGGAGGGTCTACGGCATGTAATATTCCCATATGGTCTGGGGGTGTTACACCTACGGTGACTCGTGGTAAGGGATCATGAAGTCATGACTGGTTGTTGTGATTGTTGTGCTGGGCTCAATCCGTGTGGGTTAGTGAACCTACAGAGACACGTGGCAAGAGATCATGGGGGTCACGAGCATGTTTGATGTTGATGTAATGTATGGCTCAATCTATGCGGGTTGGTGAACCTACAGAAACACGTGGCAGGAGATCACGGGGTCATGAGCAGGTTTTGATAAACAAACTCTTGAAATGAAGTTTTATGAAATTAAATATCGGTCCGAGACCCAAATGATTTTTGGAAAGGTTTTTCGTTTTGTAAAACTATTATGATGTGAAATGGAATTTGGGCCGAGACCCTAGTGTGGTGAAAATAGTTTTTATAGCTTAGGACTAGAGGTCCTAAAACTTTATGTCCTCTAAATTCCCAAGAGATCACGGGGTCACAAGTAGGTTTTGACGAACAAAGCTCTTGAAAAGGTATTTTTATGAAATTGAATGTCGGGCCAAGACCCAAATAATTTTTAGAAAGGTTTTCCATTCTATAAAACCATTATGACGTGAAATGGAATTTGAGCCGAGAACCTAATGTGGTGAAAATAGTTTTTATAACTTAGGACTAGAGGTACTTAAGGCTTTCTGCCCTCTAAAATTCCCGAGATGATGATTTTATTTTCAAGGCGTTTAGTTTGTTTTGTTTTCTTATCACTAGAAGCTCTCGAGAATATCTGTTGAATGATTGTAATTAACTTATTCGTGATTGATGTTTTCTTGCTACATTTTATATGGTTATGATACTTGTACTATAAAATTTGATTTGCTAGACCCTTAAATGTGGGAAATGTGTTTCATGTATTTCAGGTATGTTTAGTTCGAGGGAGCAGTCACAGAGTCGGCATGGGAGATGACAAGATACAATACTAATCATTCAGGAGTCAGAGTTCTTTGTATTGTTGAGTTGTATTAATACTATATGGATGACATTCTACTTATAGAAAATGACGTAGGAATGCTTAGTTCTGTGAAAACTTGAATTTCGAGTGAGTTCTCAATAAAGGACTTTGGGGAAACTACCTATATTCTTAGAATTCTTCTCTACCGGGATAGAGCTATCTCTCCCAAGCCCTCTATATAGAAAAGATCCTAAAGCGATTTAGGATCAAATATTCTAAAAGAGGGTTCGTGCCTATGCGACATGGTATAAAACTTTTAGCTATGATTAAGTTACCCTATGCTTCTGTAGTAGGTAGCCTCATATACGCTATAATTTACAGTAAACTGGATATTAATTATGTTGTAAGCATGGTAAGTCAGTATCAGTCAAATCCAGGGTAGGAACATTGGACTGATGTAAAGAACATTCTTAAGTACCTTAACGACTAAAGACTTATTTCTTAAATATGGCGGTGGAAAAGTAAAAGTGGAGGGTTACACGGACTCAAATTCTTCGGGAGACATATATGCGAATATGTCCACGTCGGGGTATATCAATATTCTGAATGTTGGAGCAGTATCTTGGACATGTGACAAGCAAACCGCGACTGCAATTTACATATGTCAATCCGAATATCAGGCAGCCCGAGAGGCTGCTAAGGAAGTATTTTGGATTAAGAAGTTTACTGAGTAACTTCATGTGGTCCTTGACGCATAGCGGACTGTGGCGCTATTTTGCAACAACGACAGAGCTATTGTACAGGTTAAGGATCCTAGGTCTCACCACAACAAACATATTGAGTGGACATATAATTCTGTGAGAGAAATAGTTCAGAAGAAAAATGTTACACTGCAGAAAGTAGACACATCATATTATGTTGTTGATCCACTGACCAAGCCACTGTCTCAGATAGTCTCAGAGCGACATCTGGAGTGTATGGGCACTCCATAGGTTATGACATTGCGTGTAAGTGGGAGATTGATAGGAATATGCCATCGAATGCCACTCAGAGGATGTGATAGTGAGAACATTGTATTGTAATTATGAACATCTTTCGTATAAGGCATTTATAATTGCTATATTATTATATATCGTCGGCATCATGATTTGATATATAGAATAATAGACCTTGAATTTGAGAGCAAACATTCCACTCCTTATGAGATAAGGAGAAAGGCATTGGAAGTGTTTAGGGCTTGAATGCTTAACTGTTTCGCAAGTTGATAAACTTAACTGGGCATTAAATTTAGACAAGACTTGTATAATGTGTACTTTGACATGGAGAGTGCCTATTTTCACTACGGATTAGTGGGAGCACACGTTATAGGTATGCTAATGATACTAGCATACTCAGACACGACTCACCTCAATTTGATTACATAAATTTCACTCTGGAATAGTCAATGACTGAATCGAAAGATTGTGATAGGTATACGTGAACCTTTAACTTGAGGATTCCGTAGGATATGTACTTGTGATATTAAGTTAGTTACTAGAGTATTTTGTGCTAGGAATAGTGCCCTAGGACATTCGATGTGTATAGATTTATAATTGTCACATTTAAATAAAGTTATTTATTTCTCGATGATTATTATAATGTGCGCATGTTTTAATATTATAATAATCGAATAATAGTTATTCACGAATAATAAGATTATTCAAATGTCCTTGGTCCAATCACGTTGAGTGGAGACTCAAGAGATTAATATACTAGTATAAGTTTGATTGATAATCATCGGATGATTATGCGTATGGTAAGGATCAAACTTATGGGCATTGATATCACCGCATGGAAATGTCATAAGTGAATCTCAATATAACAGTATGTCAATAAATCCTTGAACCTGAGATTATCATAGAGTCCAAGATGATAACTGCTATGCCTTGACGTAATCCAATTTTATCTGAGACATGGTGATTATAAAGGTCAGCGATCGGGATTAGTGAGAGTCATGTAGAGGGCAATGAATAATCAAGATGTGGATTTGTCCCTCTCTTTAGTGAGAGAGATATCTGCCGGGTCCCTCGATAAGTAGTACTGAAGGAAATTTATGGCCATGCTAAAATGAAGAGTTATTTGATTCAATCAGTCTATTTAAGATTGAGAAAGCATTTGAACATAATAAGTATGACAATTTCCATGACTTAGTTCAAATATGATATCACGAGGCAAAGGGATTTGGCACGTTAAATGGTCTAATGGACTATAAACTTATATTAGTTGGGTAGTCATAATGTCTTGCTAGAGACCGCTTATGATTTATTATTTAGTATGGTATTAAATTGTCATGCCCCCAACATCGGGTAGGATGAGGGCGCGACGATACATGTCGATCAACCAATAAGAGTGCAGTAAAGACATTGCGAAAGCTAGAATAACGATCAACAAAAATTCAACAACGATCTTAACCCGATGTTTTAAGATTCGTTGAAATAAAAGTTGGTAATGAAATTACAAAGATCAGAACATTACAGCAGAACTTCTTTCCAGAATTTCAAAAGTACCAAATACGAAACATAACTAATCTATTACAAGGTGGAATTATACACAATTCTATGTCTCGAAGGTCTTCTACTTGGTCTCTTCAAAAGTCCCCTCATCTTCGGCCGGATTCTCATCCTCTGGTTTAAAATGGAAAACGGTGGGGTGAGACAAAGGGTCTCAGTGAGTGGGTGATCGTGTGCGAGGGTGGCTTACTTTTCTTTGAAAACATTTTGATTGAAGCATGGTTTTATAAAGTATATGAAATTGGAATCGTTTGCAAGATACATTATAATTTTTATGAACACAATAAACACTTACAGGTGCGATATTATAATCCTGTCCCCGTGGACGGATGTCAAGTCAAGCAGTTGGTCAATCAGTCAAGCTAGCTTCGAATCCTGCCGATATGGACTTTGGATTCTAGGCTCTCCTTATTACTCCTAGCAAGATAGGCCGTCGCCCCAAGATTTGGACCATCGCCCCAAGTAGAGCCTTCGCTCTTTTCACACTTAGCGTGTGCTTCCTTATCTCTTATCTGGGCTCGGTATGTCCTTAGCTGTGGGTCAAAACCCGGATCACACCATAATTGCGATTATACCCCAAGTCTACGACTGTGTCCCTGAACACTCCGTTCCTCGGTTATGGGAATAGGAAACAACGGTAGCCTCGTTCATGAACCGCACCTCGCCGCTCGATCCAAGACTTGGTCTAACCGTCACGACACGATTAGGGACTCTAGAGGTGGCTCATACAGTTCAAGAGGTGGCCCCGGATTTTAGGTTGGCTCTCTGGTTCGTATGGGATCAAGAGGTGGCCCCCGTCCGTCGACGTGGCACTTTGCCCCGGTAGAGTTAGAGGCGGACCCGTCCGTGGCACTTTGTTTGTATAGCACTTAGTTCCCGGATAGTTACAGTCAGTAGTCAGACGCATGTCACGAGTATCAAGTACGTGTTCGGTCAGTCAGGTTAATAGCGTCTTTTTGACTAAGTACGAAATATGTATTATTTATAATTGTGGCCCGATTTGCTCGAAAGAAAAAAATTCATAATAAATCTGAGAAATAATCTGAATAATCTTATTAACAGTCCGGGGAGTTTAGATCAGGTATTTATATAATATGGGCAGGTTCGACGATAACGAGAAATCTTTGGAATAGGTTGAATGGACGCTTTTGCCCTTGGGTTTGAGTTTTAGTTTTTAGAGTAACGATCGAATTCGGATGGTTGTGAAGATTTGTGAGAATGTCAAAAATATTCCCACGACTACAGATTTAAGGAAATTTCGAAATTTTCAGTTTCGAGACTGAATTTTCTAGAATTTACGGTTTTGCCCCAAAACTTAGGAAAATTATTCCGGGGCTTATAATGTGATGAAATTAGCTCGGATTTTGATGAAATTTTACGAGGTAACTCGTAATAGGTCTGGAATGATTAGATTTGTGAAAAATTCCAGAAAATTTCGGACTTGGTCCAGAATTCTAATTTTCTTGCGTTTTGACCCCAAAAGTGTTTCAAATTACAATTTTGGTTTATAAGTATAGATATCGAAGTCCGAAGTGTACGAAACTTTACGGACAGCTTATATATGAAGAAATATATGCGGTACAGGGTCCAGAATACATATTTTTGTAAATTTTTAATTTAGTCTCCAAACTACCTAAAATTGCAATTTGTGCCCAATTTTCCGTTTACTCGATTAAATTCTCGTTTTCGGCCATAAGTACATTATCACATATTACAACTTAGTCATATGACACTAAAATTCCAGATTAGAGACAAAGTCACGAGAAAGTACAAGGTAGGTATAAAGATTACAATTTTTCACGAAATTGGAATCCGATGTCAAATCAATTTGCATGATGTTATAACCATAATATGAATATTCAAAACATGTATATACTCAGAATTTTCCAGATTTGTACATGCATCATAATTTCTCATAATATTCATAAATAAAAATCAAGAAATACAAATATTTATATAGAAATATTAACAAAAACTTGTAGTATAATTTCAACATGCAAAATTTGACATGCAACTCAAGAATATATTTCAAAATTTTCAGATCTCACATGCATCATCATAAACAAGAAATAATTGATTTTTGTTTTCAAAATTTTGAAGAATTTCCACTCACCTTAGTTGAATTCATGTGGGATTCTTGGTCTCGGGTTTTGAAAGACGATTTCTCCTCCTATCTTCTATGGTTCGGCCGTATGAATCACCATCCAAGGTGGGTATTTGTTGTATGTTAAGATTATTGTTAGTATAAAGGTTACCACTAAAGTTTTAGGAAAGAAAAGGGTTGAAAATGAGATTACCTTGAATTTCCTTCTCCTTTTTCCTTCCCCTTCTTCTTTCTCCTTTCTTCTCAAATTTTCAGCCTTCTCTCTCTCTATTACTAAGTGCAGATTTTTATTTGGTGTATGTGTGGAAGGAAGAGTGTGTTGATATATATTGTAAGTATTTAAAAGGGATGGTCAAGGCTTGGGAAAATGGGGTGTAAATAGGTCCTTTGCATGGGAAACATGGCTTGAAAAAAAAATGTTGATCCCCTCCCTTGTCCCCCATTTGGCCGTCCCATATGTGTGTGTTTATATATATATATATATATATATATATATATATATATTTGGTGTTTAATTGTTGTGTGTAAGTATATATATATATATATATATATGTATATATAGTTGGGCTTTGAAGTGAAATTCCAAGCCTTAGGAATTTTATTAAGTTGGACTTGAGCCTTTTAGTGTGTTCATATGTGTAGGTGTTGATACACATGGCCCATTAGGAATTTCATGTTCCTATTTCGAGTTTTAATTAATTCATTATCTCATTCATAAAATAATTTATGAATAAATAAGTAAAATAAAATGAAACTAGATGTAGATTACAAACAATTGTTATTAGAGTACATCATGATTTAATAATTATACATGTAGTAAACTATCTAGTTTAGGGGTATTACATAAATAATTGCCAACATAATATAATCCTTTTGGATCACACATACGACAACTAAAGACAAGCAAGAATAATTAATACACTAGTAGAAAAAACATCAAAGACTTCGGTACGTCTCACTTCGGTAATGTATATTAGTGAAGTAAAAACAAACAACAACTTCACTTTTCAATTTAGGGAAGTAAACTACACACATAGACTTCAGTAAATGGTATCAAATAGAAAGGCAGGAGATAGTTAGAAATTTTAAGTTCCAAAGACTTCGCTAATTGTATAATTACTGAAGTAAAAAGTGTGAATTTTTTTTTTGACGCAATATTTTTACAACAGTGAAGTATATTAGCTAGGCTGAACATGTCGCAAATATTCAGACTCCCAAAATTTTTCAGCCTCCAAAAAACCCTCCTCCTTCGCCCGCTCATTTCCTCCATTATTTCCTCCCAAAAATTTTTCCCGCTCCAGTAAAAAAACCTATACTGCCACTTCGCCCGCGATTAAGCTTCTTGTGGAGACCGATTATTAGGGTTCTTTCATCGGCCCTTCAAGGTTTTTTAGTTTCATCGATTTTTTTGGGGATATTTTCAATCTAGCTTTTATTATAGTTTTTACTCACACATTTTCTTTTGTTCTTCTCATAATCGAATGTCTGCTGGCGAAATTGCTCATAATTGGACGACTGGTGGTGGCATTGTACGAATTGGCTTAGGTAAGGTCTTTCTTTGGGTTTTTATTCTTCAAAGTATATGTGTGGTGGGGTTTCTGTATGTGTTTGTTTCTGTATGTATGTGAATATTGTGTTTCTGAGTTTCTTAGGTCTTTCTTTGGGGTTTTTCTTTGCAGATTCTGAAAAAAGTTTTTTTCTATGGATTGATTTTGGGTTTTGTGGAATATATGTGTATTGTTTGAATGTATTGTTTGGGGGGGTTTCTTTGGGGGTTCAAGGTATATGTTGTTTCCGCATATATGTTAATTAGGGGCCATGTTTGGGTGATGTTAATTGTGTTTTTGTATAGTGTGTTTCAGTGATGTTAGTCTTAATCGGGTTCTGCGTGAGTGATGTTAATTTGTGATCATGTTTCTGTATATTGTCTTTGTTGATAGTGTTGGTGGTGATTCTGTTTGAGTTTGTTTAGTGTGTATGTATGTGAGTATTGTGCAAGATTTCATGCAAGTTTTAGTGTGTTTGTTAATTAGCAAAATTGTTGGCAAGATTTTATGCATGAGTTGTAGAGTGCTTGATTGATGTGATAAAATTTTATATTTTGTTGTCAATGCATGAGCTGAAGAGTATTGCATGATCAGATTGAAGAGAATGTATCATTGATTATCATAAATGTGTCCCTTGGAACTAAGTGGATTATTTACTCATATTAATTTTGGTTCGATCTAACTGGTTTCAAAATTTATATATGTAGATTTTCTTCCTTGCTGAAAGAAAGATATCTGACTACTTTGCAGAAGACAAGATCAGTGGTAAGAGCATGTAATTTGCCGAGCTGTTGTTAGAATTCAGTAGTTAGTAATGGATAGATCTTGGATTAAATCAGATAGTAGGAGTGCAGTATATGGGGAAGGTGTCGAAAAGTTCATTAGAGATTGTTTAGAGAATTCAGAAATTGATCAGAACTTCATTCCTTGTCCGTGTTGCAAGTGCAACAATATGAAAAAAGGGTCGGTGAAGATGTTGCGAGAGCATCTTTATTTCAACGGTTTTAGTCCAATTTACACCAATTGGATTTGGCATGGGGATCAGAGCCTGAATGATGGTGAGAGTGTCAACCAAGATCCATTTGACGGTGACATGAATGAAGAAGTGGGTGATATGTGTGAGGCAGCCTTTGAGAAGTACTCAGAAGATCCTGAAGAGTTTGTCAAATTTGTCGAGGAAGCAGAAAAACCCTTGTATAAAGGCTGTCGACAGTATATAAAGTTGAGTGCGCTTGTAAAACTCTACAATACAAAAGCAAGACATGGGATGACAGATGCACTTTTTTCAGATCTACTAGCCGATTTTGGGGATATGTTACCAGAGAACCACAACCTACCATCCTCAATGTACGAAGCTAAGAAGACTTTGAGTTGTTTGGGGTTGAAGCACGAGAAAATACACGCGTGCTCCAACGATTGTATCCTATATAGGAAACAATATGCAGATCATACCCGCTGCCCAAAATGTGATGTGTCCAGGTGGAAACTAACTAAGAACAAAAAGGAGAAGATCGGCGTCCCGGCCAAGGTTGTTTGGTATTTTCCTCCCATTCCAAGATTCAAAAGAATGTTCAAATCTTTGGAGACTTCAAAGACCCTAACCTGGCATGCTGATACTCCAAAAGTTTCTGGTCAATTACGACATCCATGCGATTCTCCCGCATGGAAGTTGGTTGACCATAAGTGGAAGGATTTTGAGGAAGAGTCAAGAAATCTTCGTGCGCCGCCATCGATGGAATTAATCCTCATAGTACAATGAGCAGTAGACACAGCTGTACGCATGTAATGATAGTCACGTATAACTTGCCTCCAGAGATGTGCATGAAGAGGAAATTCATCATGTTAACAATGCTTATATCCGGTCCAAAGCAGCCGGGAAATGATATAGATGTCTACCTTGAGTTGTTAGTTGAGGACTTGCAGTTGTTGTGGGAGGGAGTTGATGGTGTGTATGATGCATATAGAGACCAACTTTTCACATTAAGAGCAGTTCTGCTATGGACAATTAACGACTTCCCTGCATAGGAAAATCTTAGTGGATGTGCTACACGTGGATACTTCGCGTGTCCAATATGTGGAGTAAATACACATGCAAAGCACTTGACCAAGGGGAAGAAAATGTCGTTTGTTGGCCATAGACAGTTTCTTAAAGAGTCTCATCCATATCGAAGACTGACGAAGGAGTTTAATGGCATGGAAGAACTTGGAGAAGCACCCAAACCATTATCTCGAATAAAATTGTTCGAGAAAGTGTCGCACATCAAGTTTCAGTTTGGTAAGAAGGTCAATGTGGGAGCTAAAAGAAAGAAAAAAATAAGTGAGCAGATAGAGGAAGACGACGAGCAGACTGTAGAAGATGCTAAGTTCAAAAAATGCTGGAAGAAGAAGTCTATCTTTTTCGATCTTCCTTATTGGAAGCACTTGCACGTGAGGCACTGTTTGGATGTTATGCATATTGAGAAGAACGTCTTGGAGTCCTTGATGAATACTCTGATGAATATCAAAGGCAAGACTAAAGATAATGTAGAGGCAAGGCTAGACTTTGTGGAGATGGGGATCGAGGCGAACTAGCACTGAAGTTGGGGAGAAGAGAACATTTCTTCCTCTTAGCGCATGCTCGTTCACGAAAAAGAAAAGCTGCAGTCGCACATCATTGATGGATATAAAAGTGCCGGAGGGCTTCTCTTCAAACATGAAAAGTATTGTTTGCCTCGATGAGTTGAAGCTGTCGGGCCTAAAATCACATGATTGTCATGTGCTAATGCAACATTTCCTGCCTATACTTATACGTGATGCTCAGCCAAAGCATGTGAGATATGCTGTTATGAGATTTTGCTTCTTCTTCAAAGATCTTTGTTCGAAAGTCGTCGACATACTCATGCTAGATAAGCTGCAATCTGACTTGATTGAGACCCTTTGCCTGTTGGAGCAATACTTTCCACTCTCTTTCTTTAATATCATGGTTCACCTTACAGTCCACCTTGTTCGAGAAGTCCGGTTATGTGGACCAGTTCACTTTAGGTGGATGTATCCATTCGAAAGGTGCATGAAGGTGTATAAAGGATATGTGGCAAGTCGAAAACACCCCGAAGGCTGCATTGTTCAACGAGATGCTGCAGAAGAGGCTGTCGAGTTTTGTTCGGAATACATGAAAGATCTCGATCCTGTTGGGATACCTATTTCAGTTAGAGACCTCAATACCACAACTCCCGGTTTCCTAGACGGACGGGCTGCAAAACTGGTGGAAGATGTAACACCCCGAGATATTCAGAGTATATTACAGCGCCGTGGACCCCCCACATGGGACCCACCAGGCTACAAACAAGAAAACTCCACTCGACTAACCATCCCGGTTAGCGAGGACACACATTTAATTATAAGACATAAAAAGTTACGCCCGGAGCAACCGGCGAAATGATCATCAACCAACAATGTAACAATTTAAAAGTAGCACAATACGGAGTTTGAAATGAAAAGCCTAAGTACTCGCGAGTACACTCTATAAGTTTATAATTATTAGAACAACCAAATCGAAATGGACGAAAGAAATAGAAAGACCCAAATGCACATGTCAACGACCCTGGCCAACGTCCTCGTACTGTCCAGGTGCCCGCTAGTCCGGATAATCATAACCTGAAATCCATATCAAGAATTTCCCCAAAACGGGTCCCCAGAGGGGTTAGCAATTACGCTAGTACAAGTAATCAAGGCAAACCAATCGCTTACACATTTCATAGTACATGCACCAATATTATTTCAAAAACCAAAACCAGACATGTCTTTTCCGGAAACAAACAGTCAAATAATCAATTTGCCTAGGACCAGGACGCCACCATGAATCCCACCCGAGGCCTCTAAGGACCCCTTCCGGGCTGGCTACTTTATAACAACAAATCACGCACAGGCATCGCCTAGGACCAGGACGCCACCATGAATCCCACCCGAGGCCTCTAAGGACCCTCCCGAGCTGGCTAGCGAAACAACTCATGAATCCAGAGTGAAGTCATAGATTCCCCCGAGGCCCCGTCGGACCCTCCCAGGGTGAGTAAAGCACACACAATATACATTACCATTTCATGTTAAGCATAAAGGTTTCCAAAAATACTTGCCTTGAATATTTTGATGACGCAACGAACGGAAAGGATAATCACCGACGAACACTAGGAATCAACGGAACCGAACCTAACGATTCGAAGAACATAATTATAACCAACTCTAGCCGAATACGAAAATGGAATACACCCGAAAACCCGCCTACGATTCATGTATATTCGCACAAAATAACAACGAGGGCGGACCACAACCAAACCCCCCTCGATTCCGCAAAACTATGAAAATATACCATGAATCCGTAGGAAAATTAATGATATCAACAAGATTAATCATATTCATCAAGAATCCATCAACAAAACGGAAAGAATCGGACAAAAACCCCAAAATCCCCAATTATCCAAAAGGGAGGGTTTCAAGAAATATTACCTTTGGAGATTCAAGTACTAAGATCCGTAGAACACGCGTTGGATTGATTGTCCGGGCTTCACTACCGAAGAAAAATGATGAAAATCAACCCCCCAATGAATAATGATGAAGAACTCTCCCCCTCTCTCTCACTCTCTCTCGCCTCGCAGGAAGAAGAAGAAGGAAATGAGCAGCGGACGCTCAAAACGACACAATTATAGGGGGTTGACCGCATTGTGTGCCGCAAAGATACCGAGGTGTGCCACGCACGAGCCAAAAATTACTCCTGTGGTTCGGCGGTGTGCAGCCACGGCCTGCGTGTGCCGCGGCACCGTACAGGCGGGTTTTGGTCGCATATGTCACACGAGTGTGCCGCGGCACGGATAGGTGTGCCGCGACAACGGCTTGGCATTGTGCCGCGGCACCGGATGGGTGTGCCGCGGCACACAGTATAGTTCGTTTGGCCAACAACTGAAGAAATTTGTGTGCCGCGGCACACACATCTTGTGCCGCGGCCCACACCCCCTTTTGGGTCCCAAAATGATAAAAATGATCCGGAAAGAGAATAAAACGATAGGAATCAATATTTGGGAACCAATAACACGAAATGGATCCACGGCAAGCCGAAACGGCGGTTCCGCACCACAATAACAAGAATACAGTTCAACAGTTGACAGGAAGGACACACTGAAAGGTACACGAGGGTCAATATGACAGAGAATTATACCAAAAATGAAAATACAAGGGAAAGAAAAATACGGTATATTACATTCTACCCCTCTAAAAATAAGTTTCGTCCCGAAACTTAAGAAACAAACAACTCAGGGTACCTAGCACGCATGCTATCCTCGGTTTCCCAAGTTGCTTCCTCGACACCGTGTCTCGACCACTGCACTTTGACCAAAGGGATGGTCTTATGCCTCAGTCGTTTCTCACGATGCTCCAAAATCGTCAAAGGACGCTCCTCAAAAGTAATATCTTCAGCAATATCAATCTCGCCATAATCGATGACGTGACTAGGATCCGGAACATATTTCCTCAGCTGGGAAACATGAAAAACGCTATGAATGTGACTCAAGGCCGGGGGTACCGCCAAACGGTATGCTAACCCACCGACCCACTCGAGAATCTCGAAGGGTCCAATAAATCTCGGACTCAACTTCCCCTTCTTCCCGAAACGGAAAACCCCTCTCGTCGGCGACACCTTCAGCAAAACGTGGTCTCCCACCTCGAATTCTAAAGGTCGACGACGGACATCGGCATATGACTTCGCCGACTCGGGCCGTCAACATCCGTTCCCGAATTAATTCTATCTTCCGCCTCGTCTCTAAAACGACATCCGGCTCGGTCCCGACCAAATCTGACGCCTCATTCCAACAAATCGGCGATCGACATCGTCGCCCATAAAGTGCCTCATACGGTGCCATCCGAATCGACGCGTGCCAACTATTGTTGTACGTGAATTCGATCAATGGCAAATGCTCTTCCCAGTCGCTACTCCAATCGAGGGCACAAGCACGCAACATGTCTTCGAATGTCTGGATAGTGCGTTCCGACTGTCCATCTGACTGGGGATGAAAAGAGGTACTCAAATGCAAACGGGTACCCAACGCCTTATGCACCGCCTGCCAAACGTGCGATACAAAACGGCCATCACGATCCGAAACAATAGACTTCGGAGTACCGTGAAGTCTCACAATCTGCGCGATAAACACACGAGCCAATTTCTCCGGGCCCCAAGTGTCCTTGATGCCCAGAAAATGTGCCGACTTGGTCAGACGATCAACAATCACCCAAACCATATTCATGCCCGATCTCGATCTCGGCAAACTCGTAATGAAATCCATCGATATATCTTCCCATTTCCATTCCGGAGCGAAGTGATCGCAATAACTTGGTCGGCCGATGCTCAATTTTGACTCTTTGGCAAGTCAAACATCTCGCCACAAACCGTGCGACCTCCTCCTTCATATCATTCCACCGTAAGTTCCTCCTCGTGTCCTTGTACATCTTACTCGAACCAGGATGAACAGAATAGGGTGTGGAATGGGCCTCACGCAAAATACTCTGTCGCAACTCTGGATCGTTCGGCACACAAAGCCGACTCTGGAATCTCAAAACACCATCCTCGTGAATCACAAACCCAGGAGACTTTCCCTTAAGAACGTTCTCTCGGATTTGAGAAATCATCGGATCCTCTAATTATTTCAGCTTAATTTCATCGATCAAAGACGACGAAATCTCTAAAGCACAAAGTTGCCCGGCAGCTCCAGGCAACAAAACCTCAACACCAAACTCAATCAAAGCCCGCCAAAGCTCAGACTGAGACGTGAGGACCTCAAGCGTTCGCAACGCAATCGGTTTCCGACTCAAGGCGTCGGATACGACGTTCGCCTTGCCCGGATGATAAAGGATTTCGAGGTCATAATCCTTAATCATCTCTAACCACCTCCTCTGCCTCATATTCAACTCCCGCTGAGTAAATATATATTTCAGACTTTTATGATCGGTAAAAATCTGACATGCAGAGCCGAAAAGATAGTGACGCCAAATCTTGAGCGCAAAAACGACTACCGCTAACTCCAAATCATGAGTAGGGTAGTTAAGCTCATACGGTCTCAACTGTCTCGACGCATAGGCAATGGTCTTGCCGTGCTGCATCAATACGCACCCAACACCCTGGCCCGAAGCATCGCTATAAACGGCGAATCCCTCGTTGCCACACAGCAACGCCAAAACCGGGGCTGAAGTCAAACGCTTCTTCAGCTCCTCGAAACTCGACTGCCTCTCATCGGTCCAGATGAACTTCTCGGATTTCTGGAGCAACTGTGTAAGTGGCCGAGCTAGTTTTGAGAAACCCTCGACGAACCTACGGTAGTAGCCAGCCAAACCCAAGAAACTACGGACCTCCTTCACATTTGTGGGCGATGCCCAATCCAACACTGCCTCAATCTTCTGCGGATCCACTCGAACTCCCTCGGCTGAAATCACGTGACCCAGAAACATCACTTCCTTCAGCCAGAACTCACATTTCGAGAACTTCGCATAGAGTTGCTCGGCCCTCAAAATGTCTAACACTATCTGCAAATGATGGGCATGCTCTTCCTCATTCCTCGAATAAATAAGAATATCGTCAATGAAGACGACGACACACTTATCCAAATACTCGATAAAGACTTTGTTCATCAATTGCATGAACACCGCCGGCGCATTAGTTAACCCGAAAGGCATAACTACAAACTCATAATGCCCGTATCTCGTCCGAAAGGCTGTCTTCGGCACGTCAGACTCCCTCACCCGGAGCTGATAGTACCCCGATTTTAAATCAATCTTCGAGAACACCGAAGCTCCCTGCAACTAATCGAACAAGTCATCAATCCTCGGCAAAGGGTACTTGTTCTTGATGGTCACTTTGTTTAGTTCGCGATAGTCGATACACAAACGTAGTGAACCATCCTTCTTACGCACAAATAAGACCGGTGCGCCCCAAGGCGAGGCGCTCGGTCGAACATACCCCGACTCCAGAAGTTCACTCAACTGTTTCTTCAACTCGGCCATCTCTGAATGTGCCATGCGATACGGCGCCTTCGAAATCGGAGCCGCGCCCGGCTCTAATTCTATAACAAACTCAACCTCACGATCCGGTGGCAATCCCGGCAACTCGTCAGGAAATACATCAGGAAACTCACTAACGACTGGAATCGACGAAAACTCGACTCCACCATTCTCCGCCTTCAAGGTGTAGCACCAATAACCAGTACACCCCTTTCGCAGGAGTTTCACTGCCTTCAAGGCGTTAATAACAAACTTCTGGTTTCTCTTCGCCCGCGAAAGAGTGTTGATGCCGTCCTCGGCTAACATGGTAATGATCCTCGTGCGGTAGTTCATGATTGCACCATGCCGCTCGAGCCAATCATTCCCGAGAATTAAATCCTCGCCCTCGATACTCACAACAATAAGATTAGAGAGCCAAGCCCTCTCACAAATGATCACAGAACAGTCTCGGACTTCTCTTTCTCCGACGTTTCTATCACCGCTAGGAAGTTTATCGATTAAAGGCTCGCATGGTAAGAAGCAGTCGAGACTCAAACGGCGTACACACTCTAGAGAAATGAATGAATGCGTAGCACCCGAATCAAAAAGTACACCGACAGGGATGAGAATGGATACGAACGGTACTGCCGCCACAGAGTCGCCGGGTCATCGGCCCTCCTCATCTCGTATATACGCGGCCGGGCGGAGCCGACACCGAAGCTCCTCCTCTAGCGGGTTGACCGCGACCCTACCTCGGCCGACACTCGGTGGAGGCGGCGAGCAAATGAGCCACGGTTCACACTCGGCTCCATAGGTGCCGGGTGAGAAGAACGGCGCCGCGAAACCGTCCGAGTTTCTCGCAAAGAAGCCTTGTGGCCCGACCGACCACAAGTATGACATGTTAAAGGTGACGAAGACAATCCCGATTCACGTGGCCTCGGCTTGCCACGCTTAAAGCATCCGGGGTCCTGACGACGGTTCGCGGCACTCAAAGCTCCCAGAGAAACGAGCCGAACCGCTTTGTAGAAATATTTGCGGCTGAGATTTCGCCGGCCTCCACTCTTGGGACGAGAAAATTTCCGACCGACTCGCTTCTTGCTCTCACGAGCCAAATCGCTAGCGGTCACCGACATATCATAAGCAAGGGCTCGACTCGATAATCCTTCAGGTAGTACAGACGAGCCTGCATACATATAGTCCCGAATGGACAGTTTCATCCTCCTGGAAAAATGGAAAATCTTGTCGCTCTCTTCGACAACTTGGGTCTTCACATAACCCAACTCCTTGTTAAAGTCGGCAATGGCCTGAGATACGGGGATATCCCGTGGTTGAGCATCATAGAAAGCATGCACTCGAGCCTGTCTGACCGGCCACGGACAATATTCGGTCTCCATCAATTCTTGAAATTCGGCCCATAAAGCAACATGATCTTTGGGACCAACGGCCTCCCACCAATCTATAGCATCTCCCGTGAGAAAATATTGAGCAATAGGGACCTTACGGTCCTCGGGGCAGTTGGTAGCAGTGAATACTTTGGATATCTCCTTGATCCACCCTTCCCAGCCGATCGGGTCCGAAGCTCCCGAAAACTGGGGAGGATGCATCTTGATGACATCCTGAAGCCAACGATCCGTTCCGCCCCGATTAGCATGGGCCTGATCGGGGTTCTAGACCACCTGAGCTACAGCCGCCATCTGGTTAACCATTTGCTGCATAACAGCCGCAATACCAAGATCGGCGCGCTCCTGAGAAGAAGCATGACTGTGACGGTCACCGGTACTGCCGGCTCCCGAAGAATGCGACGTGGCCGCCCCACCGGCTGACCCACGTCCCCGGCCGCGTCCACGACCACGACCACGACCACGACCACGACCACGGTTTCCTCCGGCATCCATACTGATGTTGAGAGATAACAGAAGTATATCGATGATGAGTAAGGGAGGAAAAGCAACTACGATTCAAAAGTGGAAATACAATGCAAGAAACAAAAGAGCCGAATAAGAAAACTTACGAGCACTGGAAGTACTGGGATGCTGGCAGCGGTGTGACAATGTGCAAAACAAAACACGACTAGACCCAAATAACCAACAAGCCTAGGTATCCATAAACCTAGAGCTCTGATACCATTTTCTGTAACACCCCGAGATATTCAGAGTATATTACAGCGCCGTGGTCCCCCACATTGGACCAACGAGGCTACTAACTAGAAAAATCCACTAGTCTAAGCATCCCGGTTAGCGATGACACACCTTTAATTATATGACATAAAAAGTTACGCCCGGAGCAACCGGCGAAATGATCATCAACCAACAATGTAACAATTTAAAAGTAGCACAATACAGAGTTTGAAATGAAAAGCCTAAGTACTCGCAAGTACACTCTATAAGTTTATAATTATTAGAACAACCAAATCGAAATGGACGAAAGAAATAGAAAGACCCAAATGCACATGTCAACGACCCTGGCCAATGTCCTCATACTGTCCAGGTGCCCGCTCGTCCGGATAATCATAACCTAAAATCCATAACAAGAATTTCCCCAAAACGGGTCCCCAGAGGGGTTAGCAATTACGCTAGTACAAGTAATCAAGGCAAACCAATCGCTTACACATTTCATAGTACATGCACCAATATTATTTCAAAAACCAAAACCAGACATGTCTTTTCCGGAAACAAACAGTCAAATAATCAATTTGCCTAGGACCAGGACGCCACCATGAATCCCACCCGAGGCCTCTAAGGACCCCTTCCGGGCTGGCTACTTTATAACAACAAATCACGCATGTGCATCGCCAGACCAGGGACGCCACCATGAATCCCACCCGAGGCCTCTAAGGACCCTCCCGAGCTGGCTAGCGAAACAACTCATGAATCCAGAGTGAAGTCATAGATTCCCCCGAGGCCCCGTCGGACCCTCCCAGGGTGAGTAAAGCACACACAATATACATTACCATTTCATGTTAAGCATAAAGGTTTCCAAAAATACTTGCCTTGAATATTTTGATGACGCAACGAACGGAAAGGATAATCACCGACGAACACTAGGAATCAACGGAACCGAACCTAACGATTCGAAGAACATAATTATAACCAACTCTAGCCGAATACGAAAATGGAATACACCCGAAAACCCGCCTACGATTCATGTATATTCGCACAAAATAATAACGAGGGCGGACCACAACCAAACCCCCCTCGATTCCGCAAAACTATGAAAATATACCATGAATCCGTAGGAAAATTAATGATATCAACAAGATTAATCATATTCATCAAGAATCCATCAACAAAACGGAAAGAATCGGACAAAAACCCCAAAATCCCCAATTATCCAAAAGGGAGGGTTTCAAGAAATATTACCTTTGGAGATTCAAGTACTAAGATCCGTAGAACACGCATTGGATTGATTGTCTGGGCTTCACTACCGAAGAAAAATGATGAAAATCAACCCCCCAATGAATAATGATGAAGAACTCTCCCCCTCTCTCTCACTCTCTCTCGCGTCGCAGGAAGAAGAAGAAGGAAATGAGCAGCGGACGCTCAAAACGACACAATTATAGGGGGTTGACCGCATTGTGTGCCGCGGCACAGCTGAGGTGTGCCGCGGCACAGGCCAAAAAATTACTCCCAGGGTTCGGCAGTGTGCAAGGCATGGCTGCGTAGCCGCGCACCCAGACAAAGCGGGTTTTGGTCGCAGATGTCACACGAGTGTGCCGCGACACCGGATAGGTGTGCCGCGGCACTGGCTTGGCATTGTGCCGCGACACCGGATGGGTGTGCCTCGACACACAGTACAGTTCGTTTGGCCAACAACTGAAGAAATTTGTGTGCTGCGGCACACACATCTTGTGTCGCGGCCCACACCCCGTTTTGGGTCCCAAAATGATAAAAATGATCCGGAAAGAGAATAAAACGATAGGAATCAATATTTGGGAACCAATAACACGAAATGGATCCACGGCAACCCCGAAACGGCGGTTCCGCACCACAATAACGAGAATACAGTTCAACAGTTGACAGGAAGGACACACTGAAAGGTACACGAGGGTCACTATGACCGAGAAATATACCAAAAATGAAAATACAAGGGAAAGAAAAATACCGGATATTACAGAAGAAGTTGACTTGCATAGGGCACACAAAATTGTGTTAGAAAACTGTGAAGAAGTGTCTCCCTTCATCATGTAAGCCTAATTCAATTTTCAAAAATTACACATTCATTGTTTATAATTTTCTATACATACTATATATGGTGTTGCTTTGAACTAATAATGTGATGTATAAACACTTCTACAGTGAGCATAAGGCCCATTTGAAAGTGCTGAATCCAAAGAAAGTGAAAGATGACAAGTGGATACAAGATATTCACAACAAGCAGTTTACTAGGTGGTTCAAAAGGAAGGTGGCTGAGGAAATAAATAGTTGCAATGGGGGGACAACGTCAACATTAACATGGTTGGCACATGGGCCATGTGCGCGAGTCATTAAGTACAGTAGCTATGTCATAAACGGTAGTTTGTACCAAACAAAGGCCCGTGATGATGAAAGAGTTTGTCAAAATAGTGGGGTGTCTCAAGTGGCGAACACGATGCTTGTTAGCAGTGCAAAAGATAAGAACCCCTTGTTTGCAGATGTCTGCTACTATGGAGTAATTGAGGAGATATGGGAGTTAAACTATCATCAGTTTCAAGTTCCTGTTTTCAAGTGCGCATGGGTTCCAAATGATAAGGGAATAATCACGAACGACGAATGTGGATTCACCTTAGTCAATTTGAACAAACGGGGTCATAGAAAAGAAGAGTTTGTGCTAGCAAGTCAAGTTAGTCAGGTTTTTTACATTGATGACCCGTTAAGAAAAGGATGGTCAGTGGTTCTACCAATTCATAAGAATAATAGTGAGGGGGAGAATGAGGAAGTGACTACCATTCCACTTTCTCGTCCTTTAGATGACTTGGCAACTCATTGTATTCCTACTCATCAACGATATGTTAGGCCGGGTAGTAAGGATGGTAGTAAGGGTGAGGGTGTTTGGGTGGTGAAAAAGTAAAAATGATGTAACAGTTTGTTATGTATTGCTTAAAGTGATGAACATCAATTTACGTTATTGTCTTTTTCTTGTACATGTTATGATTATTATGTGTTCCTGTTACTTATAATGTTTTATGTGCTTTTTCAGCTTTATTATTTATTTTTATCTGAATTATGAAAAACTTATATGATGTATTTTATGGGTTATTGCAGGAAAAAAGCAGATGTCTCCTAAGAAAACAAAGAAAAGGAGTGTTCAGCAAAGCAAGAAGATGGTTAATGCTTCTACGAAGCGGGCACCAGAACATGAGGAGGCTAAACATCCTGTAGCTATAGATGAAGAAGTACCTGTTCACGAGCAAAAAAGAACCAAACGGGGTCCATCATCTATGTGGAAGTTGGTTAAGCTGAGGGGAAGAGGGAATAAGGTTAAGGTCCGTTACGATAGCCTTGGGCGGGCTTTGTATGAGGATAATAAGGCCTTGCAGTCATACATTGGACATGTTGCAAGATCCATGGTTCCATGCAACATAGACAACTGGAGGTTCGTTCCAAAGGATATCAAAGATAAGATCTGGGAAGAGATACTGGTAAGACTAAATGTTGCAGTGTTATATATGTGTTTTATATGATTTCAGATATTTGTTGATGGTTTGTTCTAATATTAACAATTTTTTTGATAATTGGCAGAATGTATTTGAATTAGCGCCACAAACTAAGAAGACGGTGTTGACTTCCGTGAACCAGAAATGGCGTGACTGGAAGACTAAAATGACTAAGAAGTTTGTGTGGCCATTTCGCAAAAATCCTGTTCTGGTGCGATCTTCTCCACCCACTGAATATCACATCTCAGCTGAAGTTTGGAAAGAGTTTGTGGATAAGAGAATGGACCCTTCGTAGAAGGTATTAAAAGTTGACATTTTCCCATTTAAATCCCTCAAATATGTAATTATTTGGGAATCATCCAGATTACACACAAGGAGCAGAAGGATCGGACTAAACAGATCAAATATCGTCACAAGGCATCTCGAAAGGGTTATTGCGGTCTGGAAGCTGAGCTAGTAAGAAAATTATTTAATCACCGTATTCAGATTTTTATAAAGCTGTTGTCGTGTGACCCTTCCCCGGACTTGCCCTTTTTGTATTCAGATATTTATAAACCTTTGGGTGACGTAATAGTTTTTTATCGTTAAAAAACAGAGAAAGAAGGGATTACTTGGTGAGGATGACGAAATCGATAGATCGCTGCTTTGGATCTTAGCCCGCCAAAATGACAAAGGTCATATAGCATATGAGGAGACAGCGGCGATGGTAGCAGATATTGTGAGTATTTTTAACTAATTAGGCTCTTTAATTTAAATTCAAATACTTTTGCTCTATTTGTCTTATCTTATTATCTAAACACTTTCTTTTACATGTATGGCATGTGGATTGTTCTAGGAGGAAGTCTTGAAGAAACAAGCTAAGGGAGATTTTATTCCACAAGGATCTCATGATGCTTTAACTGAAGCGTTGGGAACAAACGAGAAATATGGAAGAGTAAGAGGCATAGGAGGGTTCGTCAAACCCCAAGTTTATTTCGGAACTGCACGAAATACGAGAGAACCAATTTAAAAGGCCTTGGTTGAGAACCTAAAAGAAAAGACTGAAGAAGTGTCTAGTTTGAGGGCTGAAGTGGACAGATTGAAAGCTGAACTTGCTGCAGAAAAGGAAGCAAAAAGCCCGACTACTTCATCAAAGAAATCGTCAAACATGGCCAATCCAGTGCTGGACACAAACCAAGTGGGACTGGATGACTGTGATGCTCCAAAGCCAATGGTAATTCACCGTTATACCCTTTAGGATGACGATATATTTTGTTAATTTGGTAAAATGGCCTAAAAATTGATCTTAAACAGAATTTTAAGAAGGCAAAAAGCAACTTGATGGAAGACTTTCTCCGTGAAGGAATTTCTGGATTGCTGAAGGTTATTTATTTAAAATATTACACCACTGCATTCCTGTATGTATGTAGGCACTTGTATACATTCTTTCTTCCTCTTGCTTTTTTAATTGCATACATTCTTGACAGAGGAAACAAATCATCGAAGCTGCTGAGATATCTGTGGGGAAAGATGGAGTGGTTGGCGGTCCAAAGGCGAAGGTTACTTATAATTTTAATTACTTAAAGACTTTCAACATTTCATTCACTTTATAGCATCTACCTGATTTTAATCAACATATTTTTGTCAATAGAAGGATAGGAAGTCCAAGGTCCTCCCAGCACAAAAAGATGTTGAAGAAGCAGCTCCAGATCCTAAGGTCATTTGACTTTCTTATAAATATTAAGTCGATATATTATTTCCTCATATGTACATTAAAGCTAATTCTTACCTTATTGTTCTTTCAAGGGGAAAAAGAACAAGCTGAAAGTAAGACAACCTATTAGCAAATTAGATGAGGTCGATCCACGTGAAATAGAGGTTTTCAACTCTGGAGTTTTCATTATCCATGCCATTTTTTATTATATGATCCTATGTTTAATTCTGATCGTATGATACTGTTTAAGGGAGATCTTGCACTCTGGCCAAAGGACAAGTTGACCATATTATTGCATATGGGACAGTAGTGTCGGTTGGAGGGCCGCATGTGTTGATCCATACTGTACCAATTGGCAAAGACAACTGGAAAATGTCTATTGACGGTGTCGTCAAGGATGGGTATGATGAGGATCTCCCTGTTCCCATTAAAAATGGTCCACTAACTATTGCGGATGCCCTTGGCGCTATCGTTGCTTGGCCAAAAGACATGGTAATTCTAGCCAGTTCAGAGGTAATTCTCTTGTATAATGGGTATATAGATGTTTTGTATATTAAGAATAGATAGTTAGAACATTATGGCTTACATTAATTAAATATTGTGCAGGAGAAGGTTGATTCTCCCCAGAAAGAAGAAGCTGCTCATGCACTCATCGATCTAACTAATTCTCATGAAGATCCACTTGAGTTGAATCAGGTTGGGAAGAAAATCAAGTCGGGAAAGAAGGATGATGATGTTGTTCGATCGAAGTTGAAGGAAATAGAGAGATCATTACCCATGGCTTGCAAGTTTGTATATTCTCACGCTGATAGATTCATGACTAATGATACTTCCTTGCGCGTTGTACTTGATGAGGCAATGTTTGGAGGGAAAAAATAGTCTGGCTGTCAAGAAATCAAATCTTTGACTTCATGGAAATGAAAGCAATTGGTGGTATGCATATATTGGCTTATATGGGGTAAGATTTGTATAAGATAATACAATTGCATCTTATGTTTTTTCCTCTCTTATTATGTATCTCTGGTAGACCTATGGCCTTGATACAATTGTAATCGTATGGCCTAATGCAGTAAGCTCTTCAATAATTTGAATGCGAAAAATCAACCGTATTCTTTTTGCTTCGTGGATCCTGGGTGCGTGGATCATGCTTTAGAGAAGAGTGTGCAGGAAAAACACATCATTGCTCGCTTGATGGCATCACCGAGGGACTGCATTTGCCTTATCCCATATAACAATGGGTAAAATACTATTTCTGTTATGATAATGCATATCATATTATCATGTGACATTATTAATGCTTCTTTACCAATTACGCAGTAACCATTGGATCCTGACTATGGTCAATGATGACAAGAACATGGTCTACCTGATTGATCCCCTTGGCAATAGAACTCGATTAGATGGTTGGAAGAATACTGTGATCAGGTATATATATATATATAAGTAGCAGGCTAGCAGCATATATGTTGATTCTTTTCTTGAAGATTCATTAATGTTCCAAAGGTATAATTCTTCTATTTTTAAATGTAGCGCTGTGAAAACCATCAATGCATCCAGAGGATATAATAAGGCTCCGGGTTATAAGCAAATCACTGTAAGTGTATGGAGATATCATTTTGCGAACTATATATATATTCATACAAAACCTAAGGGTCTAATTGTAATATTTACGGATATTTCTCGTAATTACCCTAAACCTCAGGGGTACTTTTTATTATTTTTAATCTTTTCTAAAAAGCAGCCATATAAGGAAACCCCACTTCTGACCTTCTGTCAACTGGAAATAACCAGAAAAAAAAAGTTATTTGGATATTATGTTCATTCCAAGTTTGCAGCATATGACATACTCGGAAGAAAAAAAATGACAATAAAATGCAACTTACACAACTTTTCGCACGAGTATATATATATATATATATATATATATATATATATATATATATATATATATATATATATATATATATATATTTGACATCCGATTCATGGCTTTTAAATTTTATAGGCAATCAAACAAGAACTATCCTCCCTTCACTGTGGATTTTGTGTCCTCCGCTACATCAAAGAGATCGTTGAAAGCGAAGATCCACACTTGAGAAGATGGTAATTTTCGTTCTGTCATCCTTTTCTATTATATGATTTCCAGGAAGATGGTAATTTCCACATCTAGTCTATTTTGGTACTGAAATTTTTTGATGTTGATGCATCTTTTATGAATGTACTTAATCTATTTTTTTGTTTCAATGTGATTTGATCAAGATCTGGTTCATCAAAGACCAATACTACACTCGGAGCAAGATGATGAAGTCGAACGAGTGGAGCGAGTTCGTCTACACGCTTGTTGATGGTACTTAGGCTCGCTTCATTGTCGGAAGTTCGTCTAGTTTCGCCAAGACTATATATGTATGGTCTTGGTTGCAACACTACTGGTACTCAGGTGATGATGGTGAATGTTTGTTGGTATAGTTAGATCAGAACATGTCGTTTCAGCGGGTAAATATGGTGAATGTTTGGTTGATGTGCAGTCCATTATCTAGACCTATGCATGTGTCTCGTAGACATTATGGAAGTTTATTTGATGTTGGCATATTATAGTTATGCCCAATGCAAACTTGTGAATCACGCGAATCTGAATATTTGGCATTTTTGTACGACAATCCGCCGTTTATATATGAAAGTGTGGTTTATTACTATTATCAATGCTTATGATCTTGTGTTATTGAATTGGGATCTTGTGATTTGAGTTTGTTGGATTTTTAATGAGGTTGATTGATGTATTTGAGGTTGTGTTGTTGAGATCTTGTGAATTGAGGTTTTTTATTGGATGGATCATTTTTTGTACAACAGGATTATATATTTACAAATTGAAAAGAAATCGCAATGTGGTTATTTACTTCGGATAAAAACGAAGTCGAGATATATAATTAGCGACACAAAATAGAATAAGCGAAGTAAAAAGGAGTGTAATGCTTCGGCTAAACAAATAAAAGTGAAGTAAATGTGGTATCTTTAACTTCGTTACCTATTAATAAGCGAAGTCGATAACATTATTTCACTTCATCTGTATATATTTTACTGAAGTGAATAGGAAATATACACTTCAGCGATTATAAAATAAGTGAAGTGGAAGGACCTTTTTTACTTCGCAAACCCCCATTTTCGGGTTCTAAAAACCGATATAGACTTCGGTTATTACGATATTAGACTTCGCCTAATAAGCGAAGTCTAAAGTATACCTTTAACTACACGAACATAGACTTCGGTAATTATAACATTTTTACTTCGGATATTATCCGAAGTCTTTGACGTTTATTCTTATAGTGATAGATATAATATTTATATCTATTAAAGAAAATAAATAATGAGTAATATATAATATAGGATATTATATATTATATTATTTAATTTTATCAAATGGGAAAGATAAATATAATATTATATATTATATTTATTATAGGATTAAATAATAAGTAATATATAATATAAGATATTATATGTATTATATTATTCAATAAGTTGAGGGGCAACTAAGCAAATACTAGAGTTTGACTCTAGGGTTTACTTAGTATAAATAAAGGGTCTTGGACAAGGAGTTGTCCTAAGAAAAATTATACAACCCTAATTGTGTGAGACCAAAAATTGGCCCCTCCCCTCTACTGTTCGGCTGAACTGTTTTCAGTCTGGGAAGTCCGTTTCGGCCATCTCCGTCTTCTTCCCTTAGTTGATTTTGATCAACAGTACAAATCCTTCTAGCAAGGAATTATTTGTTGTACTGTTTATCAACATTATTCGTAAGGATCTAGCAATCCGGCTTGTACGAGTTGTTTGTGTGTGGATCACCGAAAGAGGAAGAAGATTTAATCAGCTCCTGGTCTGGGTTCAGATTTGTTCTTCGAATTAAGGTAATTCGACGAACTCTTAATAAATCAATTAAATTACTACATGTAGATCCTCGTGTGGATTTTTCGTTAATTTATTCCGCTGCGTCTTACTCATATTTATTGCATTAGATATATGTAAAACCCAACAATGGTATCGGAGTAAACTTGCAGTGATTTAATTATTTATGTAGAACATGTTTTATATGCTTTGAATATATAAAAATCATGTTCTTGATCATATTTATGAAATAGAGATTTTATAAATATTTTTTGATTTAATTTGATTGAATCGGATCGTTAAAAATCAATTTTCTGGACTGTTTTTCGTATAAACTGCTGTCCAGAACTATTCTAGAACAGCACAGCAAAATGGGTCAGGTTTAGGCATATTCGGGTCGGGCCCGGATCGGACCAGGACCCGCGGGTTGCGATAATATAGCAAAATAATATTCCGCGACTGAAGGGATTCGATCCCGCGCTGATTCACACCTGAGGCCGCGTCCCGACCATCTCGGCTGCCGCGTCCCGACCATCTCGGCTGGCACACCTCTTGATAACTTTATTCAGTGATATTTTATTTAACTCCTGTTTTGTAAAATCAAAATAAATGTCTCAAAAATGCATATTTTGCGGCCGGCGGGATTCCAACCTGCGCGGCCGCGTGCGGCTATAGAGGGCTCAGCCATCTGGGCCAGTGTTTCAGATTGTTGAATTTTGATCGGATCTTAATCTTATACCTGACTATCATGCAGATTCATATTCTGTTTAATTAATTATGTGATAATTAATTTTAATAGTATGTTTAATTAATTATGTGATGATTAATTTTAGTATATGTTTGGTGTATCGCATGACCATAAATTGACCAATGTGATTGGATGTTTCAATTTAATTCTGGGATGGTTTTACGGCCTACATGTCGTTTAATTATAATTGGTTTTTATGCCCTGCGAGTCGTCCTTTAATTTATTATTATAATTAGTTTTTTACGGCCTGCGAGTCATCTTTTAATTTATTATTATAATTTACGACCTGTGTGTGTTTTTTCCTCTTGTAATTTAATTTTACTAGTGTAGCATTTTTCATTAATGTAATGAAGACGAGAAGGAGACGAATGACGGACTCGAGGGGCCAGTTGATCGCGTATGACGTTCCAAGGAGTTGGAAGATCAATGAAGACCAATTATACCCTTTAGATTGACATTTGTGATTTTTATTTTGGCTCATGAAAATCACGTTAGGATTATGGTCATGCTATACACTGACCTATGTTTATTATTTTATGTGATGCTATGTATGTTTAAATTTATGCATGTATATGATGTGATGTATGTTAGCCAAAATAGACATGCTACATAGAATAAACCCCGCGTTAAAATTTTTTTAATGTCGTTCAATTAAAACACCTATCAAGACTTCGATCTTCTTGTGTAGGTCATGCCAAAGCTAGGTGCTCGGATTGTCTTAGTAAGGTAGGATGGGTAATGGTGATACCTATGTGTTTTAATGAACTAATAATTTAAAAGAGTTTTGAACCTTAATGCATAAGATGGGATTATAACATGCTTGGTCATAAGATGCCAAAAACCATAAGTATAATCTAAGAGTTACATATGATGTAATCGATAAAGAGTTATCCACCTACAGTAACTCAATTCTAGGCGTCATGCCAAACCTGAGTTTAGAATTGTGCAAAATGGGGTTTTAGCCCACTAAAATTACAAATGTTGTAAATTAAGGGTATTTTGTTTTAGTGGGAATATTTTTTGAGAAATAAAATGTGACTAAATATTTTGCATATAAATTTTGAAGATAATAGAATGGCATTAAACAACACATCTATCATTTCACTGCGATCCGTCCTTGAGAAGGACAAGCTCAAAGAAAATGGCAGCAACTATCTGGATTGGATCCGGAGCTTGAGAATAGTTCTCAAGCAAGAAAGAAAGTTTTATGTTCTTGAGGAAGAAATTCACAATGAGCCTGCTGACAATGCTAACAATGCAACAAAAGACAAATGGAAGAAACATTATGATGATTTCATTGATGTCAGTTGTCTTATGTTGGAATAAATGGAAGCTTATGAGCTTAATGCTCACCTCAAGGAAACTTTCTCAAAGCATGCCGTAGGTCACAGATACTCAGAATACAGTCTAGAAGGGGGTGAATAGACTGTTTAAGATCTTTTGCTAAATTCAATTGTTTAGAAACCACAGCTGTAGTCAGATCATATAAGGATGCTCGTTTGCTCAGGTAACCTTTGTTAGTTGTAGTTAAGTATGATGATAAAGCAGTAAAATGGAACAGCTAACTATAAAATGGAACAGTAAGTATGTATGCAGTAGTTAAGTATGATGATAAAGCAGTAAATCACACAATCACTCATAATGGTTTCAGAGGTGTGGTAATCCTCTACTAGTCCACTTTTCTCCAAACCAGTTGGAGATAAATTCACTATAACTTTCAACCAGTGAAATAATGTTACAATTAACTCTCAGTTACAACAGCTTCCAACCAGTGTAAACCCATGGCCGTTGCAACTCCATTTGGCTGCCTAGAACCTCTTGATCGAAAACCCGTGGATAGCTCAACAACTCGCAAGCTGTCTATCACCTTCCAATCAAGAATCCGTGGATATGTTTACAACCTTCAACTTCTAAGAACCTCGTTCAATGAAGTACCCCGTACTCGTACTTTAAGACAAGAGTGTTGTCTTCTCCAACTTAAGAGCTTCTCTAAATATGACTTTAGAATCTAGCTCTTCACGATGCTACAGATTTGCTTTGATTGCTTTGTTTGCTTTGTTCGTTTGTAAGTACTATTCGCATCGTACTTTACTCAATCTTTCTTCAGATATTTATAGTACGATCCTTGAGCTTATTCATAGTTGTTGCATCTTGTAACAATTTTGTCCGTTGGAGAGTGGACTTCATTGTTTACCTTGTCCGATTTTCTTGATTACTATAATTGAAAAGTCTTCTAGGCGCTAATCTTTAGGAATAAAATATTCCTTAACATCCGGGAGTCAATCACTTTGTCCCTTGCTTTTACGTCCACATGTGTCTTGCCGTTATTGTTGACTTTTCAACATTTGCTGACATGGACTGAGCTGCTATTCACATACACATAATTCATATGTCAGAACTCGTCTAAAAATATCTCGCCTAATACTTTGGTCAAACCTCTCTGATATTTCGTGTTGACCAAAACTCGCCTGATAGTATCTCGCCTGATACTTTGGTCAAACCTCTATGATATTTCGTGTTGACCAAAACTCGCCTGATCGTATCTCACCTGATACTTATGTTGGGCAAGCCTATCTGATATTTTTGTTAACCAAAAACTCGCCTGATATCTTATTAGTTCTATACTTAGCCAAATTTCTATATGATCAACACTTAGCTTAATCTTTTAAGGCCTATAAAAGATACTCATTAGGTTCTTCTTTACAATGCCAAGTACATACATTTTAATTAATCATGAATATAGGGATGACATCATCAAAATCTAAAATAATATTCCTAACAAATTCCCCCTATTTTGATGATGGCAAAACTTTAATGTTCAAATATAAACATGTCCGCACTTAATGAAACGTAAAGTGCAAAACACAAACAAACTCAGTCTTCTTGAGACAACTAGTGGTTGTCATTCAAGTTGACTGTTATAAGATTTTAGTATTACAGATTACACTACAGTCTTGAATGAAAATTACAAGTAAAATGAAAATTATAAGTAAATTTACAAAATTCTATCTCCCTCTTCCTCTTTCTCTTCCTCTGGTTCCCGCTGGAGGGAGTGATTTCAATGGCTTTGCTCCTATGGGTTTCTGCACTACTGGAACTAACCCATATTTCTTATTGATTATTAAAGAAGCAAACTCTTGATCTTCCGGGGAAGTATATTGGTTCCTTATGCACAGATTCTTTATCTCCCTATGAAGTGCTTTATCATCCATCTTCCCGTTTATGTATATGTATCGAATATATGTATTATATAAATCCTGCAGAAAATTGTTAGCAAAATGAAATCCGCCAATCCCGTACGTGAAACGAAAGTTTCGCTGTTGAGTCCAGATGATCTGTCTCCTTAAAGCAAATTCATCCTCACCACGGTGTATGACGTCTGTCTCCCAGGATAAAACAACAGCTCGATGTAACGAATCTGTGATCCGCTTCACCCTCAACGAACTAGAACAAATCAGTCTACTATCACCTACTGAAGAAGAAAGAAAAACGAAGAAGAAAAATATTTGGCTGTTTTTGTTGGGATTCCGAAAATAAAACGAAATACGCAGCGGAAATAAATACGAATCCCAAACAGGATCGATCAAGTAACGTATATACGAAATAAATAAATACAAAGATAAAGATTCATACCCTTGAAGCCTTTGAAATAAATCTTCGTAAAATGTAGACGATGATCACGATCCCATCCCGAACACGAAATTCCTTCGTTCCAAGCACCGAAAATTCGAAGCCTCTACTTCACACGCGTCGGAAGTTGCCCGGAAAATTCGACGTAACTTTGTTCTCCAAGAACACGGCTAGGAAGTTACCGTAGGAATTTTCTCTCTATTTTTTCTTGAATTTCTTTCACCTCTAAGATGAAAATTGAAAAAAAAAATTCTCTCCCTTCCTCACAAAGAAAGCTCTCAGCTGGAATCCTTAGAGCAGCAGGTCAGCTTTTATTTATGTGTGTGTGTGTTGTCACAAGTCCACACTTAAGTTGATGTGTTGATGATTATATATATACAAAAACAACTCACATGTATATATAATAAAATCATCAAGCATCTTAACACATGAAGACTTAATCAAGACAACCACAACACACATGCAAGTAATAATACCATGTGAGGTAGGGAAGGGGCGGCCCATTTAGGAAGTTTCCTAGAAACGATCCGAGCCACTCGGCTCGTGTATCGGACGTTCATCAAACGACTCCGTTAAATACACTCCGTTTAATTATCAATGTATTTATATTAATTAATTAATCTAATTATATAATTATATCAAATACAAATATATTTCTCTAAGAAATATAATTTATGAATTAAATTAATTACCCGGTAACTTAATTTTAATTCATAAGACCGCTATTTGATTTATCCAATAAATCATAATTAGATATCCAATATCTAATATTAATAGAGAGATAATAAATTCACATTTATCCGTCAATGCTCCTAATGCGCGACTCGTAGGTCCGTCTCGGTAGGCATTGGGAGGAACCAATGAGTGCGGGCAGCACTTAGCCAGCCTAGCGGGCCGCACTGTAAACCCCGACTGAGAACGAATGAAGGGATCATTCTAGAACCATTATGTTGTGAATACTATATACGTATAGACCCTTCATCAGATGTCCCGGTCAAGTCTTCGGGTCACGGTAAAGTCAAACCCTCATTGACTAAACTCTATACATGTGTTAATGCAAATCAAGACCAACCGATCAATAGTGTATCTAATACTACTATATCGAATGCTTTGCCAAAGCAAAGACTTATGATCTTATTTGCCATTAACCGTATAGACATTCGCCCGCTCACTAACAGGAGATAGAATCCTTTCTTGGCGTACAGTAAAGACTGCTACCTGCCCGTATAGTCCGCACTTCGAGGTCGACTCAGCAATTAAGCAAATGAGTCTAACTACTCTAATGACAAACTAAACGTCACAGGCACATCTTCTACTGAACCCTCAAGTCAAAGGTCCACGTATACTATCACAACCTTTCGATTCGTCATTGACTCTCCGAGAGTGAATACCGTGTGACTGAATCGAGTATGAGTCGAGTTCGAGTATACTGGTCCCACCAATATACTTATAACTATGCTATCAAGACATGCACATGTCCTAGCATTAGTTATACAAATCTTATTAAAAACTTAATGCCCATTTAAGTTTATTGACTTGCGAACGATTTACGTAAATAAACTTTAAACACTTCCAGTGCATTTTCTCTTATCCCATAACGAGAATGGAATGTTCAGTTTATTTACATGGACTTCACTTCAATGTTTACCAAGTCAAGAATGCAATTGAAATACAATAAACAGTAAATGAATCGAATTGCCTTTTTTATTATTTATTCCATAATTACAAGTACAATGCCCCTACTCTCTCATCCCCTGAGTGGCATTCGAGGGCATATTCCTAACAATCTCCCACTTGCACTCAATGCCACACATCATGATATCCAATACCCATGTTCTTGGATGTCTTTCCAAGACGGCTGAGATAATGGCTTAGTCGTGGTCGGAGACATTGTCTTCGAGTCTACTCTTTCCAATGAAACATATCCTTTTTCCACCATCTCTCGAACGATGTGGTACTTTCTCTCTATATGCTTGGTGTTGTGGTGAGCCCTCGGCTCCTTGGCTTGGGCGACGGCTCCATCATTATCACGAATAGTGATATAGGCAACTCCGCGTTAGGCACCACTTGAAGTTCTTGTATAAACACGCATCCAAAATGCTTCTTTGCTAGCCTCGAGGCGGCTTGATACTCGCTTGGCGGGTGGAATCTGCGGTAGCGGTTTGCTTGGAGCTTCTCCAAGATCGCTCCTCCATTGAGAGTAAACAAATACCCGGATGTCGACTTAGAGTCGTCATTGTCTCCTTGAAAATCGAGAATCGGTGAATCCAATCACCTTGGTTCTCCACCACCATAAGTAAGAACTAAATCTCTAGTTCTTCTTAAGTACTTAAGAATGTTCTTTACGGCGGTCAATGTTCCTTTCCGGGTTTGCTTGAAATCGACTTACCATACTCACAGCGTAGGCTAAGTCTGGTCTCGTACACAACATAGCGTACATGAGGCTACCCAGCCGAGGCATAGGGTACCTTACTCATCTCTCTCTTGTCTTCCTCACTTTGAGGACACATTTTCGTGGTGAGATGAATTCCATGTCGCATGGGAAGGAACCCGCTTTTAGATTCATCCATCTTGAATCTTCTCAGATTTTATCGATATAAAGGGCTTGGGAAAGTCCTATCATTCTTCGCGGTCTATCTCTGTAAAGACGGATCCCTAGAATATAGGAAGCTTCTCCCAAGTCTTTCATGGAGAACGTTTTAGAAAGCCAAGCTTTCATGATCTTGAGCATTGCTATGTTATTTCCTATAAGTAGAATATCATCTACATATAGTACTAAGAACACAATGTTGCTCCCACCGACCTTTTGTAAACACACGGTTCCTCCTCATTTAAATGCGAAGTCAAAGTCCTTGATCGCCGTCAAATCGAAGTTTCCAACTCGAGAAGCTTGCTTGAGACCATAAATGGCTCGTTGCGGCTTACACACTTTATGAATATTATCTTTGGACACAAAACCCTTAGTCATTCCATATAGATTTCCTCCTCGAGGTATCCATTTAGAAAAGCCGTTTTGACGTCCATTTGCCATATTTCATAATCATAATAGGCAGCAATGGCAAGCATCATGCGAATCGACTTTATCATAGCTACGGGCGAGAAGGTATCATGATAATCGATTCCTTCCCTTTGGGTATAACCCTTTGCCACAAGCCTGGCCTTATAGGCATCAACCTTGCCATCCCCATCAGTCTTTCTCTTATAGATCCATTTATTTCCAATAGTCCTCATGCCAGTTGGAAGATCTACTAGAGTCCAGACCTGATTGGTATGCATTGAGTATATCTCAGCTTCCATTGCTTCTTGCCATTTATCGGAGTCTACATCCACTATCGCTTGGTTATAGGTGACAGGGTCATTTTCACTGCTATCAGGTGTGTCGTGGAGACCCAGTTCCTCGACATGTGTATAGCCATACCTCTCAGGTAAGTGAGATACCCTATCAAACCTTCGAAGTGGAGGTTGTGTTACAATAGGTTCGGTTCTTGATCCCTGATCAGATGTCTCCTTAGGAGTTTCATTATGCTCTTCCAAAGAGATATTTCTACCCGAGCCACCTTCCTGAATGAATTCATCCTCAAGCAAGTGCGCTTGTAATGCCACAACGACCCTATGGTCTTCTGGCATGTAGAATAGATAACCCATCGAGTCCTCTGGGTATCCTATGAAACGTCCTTTTATGGACCTCGCTTCCAGTTTGTCCACCTTAGCCTTTTTGACATAGGCTAGACATCCCCAAATCCTTATGTGATTAAGGCTTGGTTTCTTACCCTTCCACATCTTATGCGGAGTGATAGGAACAGATTTGTAAGGACATCTATTTAGGATATAGGCAGCGGTTAGTAAGGCATATCCCCACAGGTAAATAGGTAAATCAGTGTAATTTAACATGGAGCGAACCATGTCCAACAAAGTCCGATTTCTCCTTTCTGAAACACCATTTAACTGTGGGGTTCCTGGAGGCATGAATTGTGAAACTATTCCATGTTCCTTAAGGAACTCATCAAACTCAGTGCTCATATATTCGCCACCTCGGTCCGACCGAAGTGCTTTGATATGACATCCAGTTTGTTTTTCAACTAGGGCCTTAAATTCTTTGAATTTAGCAAAAGCTTCAGATTTATGTTTCATAAGTACACAATCCCATACCTAGTATGATCATCTGTGAACGTTATGAAATATTGATATCCGTCTCGGGCTACTTCTAAAGCACCACAAACATCGGTATGCACCAATCCAAGTTTATCGGCAGCCCTTTCAAAAGTCCCTGTGAAGGGGAACTTAGTCATTTTGCCTCTAAGGCAAGATTCACAAGTTGGATAGGGTTCTACACCCAATGGACTTAAAAGTCCATCCTTTTCCATTTTCTGAACCTTGGTCTGACCAACATGACCAAGTCTAAGGTGCCATTTAAGAGCTTGATTAGTATCTTTCCTACCACGTTTCCTAGTTATAGTGTTCACTGCTGTTTTATTTTGCATGTTCAGATGATATAAATCATTCAACAATGTAGCTGTTCCAACCAATTTATTTCGAAAATAAATTTTACAACTGCCATTGCCAATGAAGAAACAAAATTCTTTCCGGTCCAAGACTGACAAGTACTTCATCTAATGTCAAAATAAAACCAGATTCTAAACCCAGAAGGATTGATCCAATATCGGTTGCCTCGACACTTTGTCCGCTTCCAACAGTGATCATTATTTCCCCAGCTTCAAGTTTTCTACTTCGTTCCAGATCCTGATTCATAGTACAAATGTGAGAAGTGGCACCTGAATCCAGAATCCATGAAGCAGAATATACAGTAGCGGAACAATTAGTTTCAAAAACAAAAAGTTCCGTACCTGATGCGCCATTAATCTTGGGACAAGTCCTTCGCTAGTGGCCCAGCTCACCGCATTCAAGGCATTTGTCCGTAGGTTTTGGACCGCCTACCTTTTGAACCTTTCGGGCCTTGCCCTTTCCTTTTTGCACCCCTTTCTTGGGTTTGTACTGCTCGTAGGTCTTTTTCTTCTTGTTCTTGGAACTCTTAGGCCCAGAAGAAATCACAAGAGCAGCCTCTCTCGGTTTAGTCTTCATGTTAGACTGCGTCGTCACCAGTTTATTCATTAGCCCAGCTAATGTGCATGTAATTTCATTACAGTTGAAATTCATTACAAACTGCATGAAAGAGTCAGGTAGAGATTGAAGGATGAGATCAATTTGAAGGGATAAATCCATATTAAAGTTGAGCACCTCGAGCCTCTCAATCATAGAGATCATATTGAGGACGTGGTCTCCCACTTTCTCCGCTTCTTTCATCCTAGCACTGAACAACTGCTTCGATATCTCATATCTAGCAGTCCTACTGTGCTCTCCATAAAGTTCGGTCAAGTGTGTGAGAATCGCCAGCGAAGTCATTTCTCGTGCGCTCTGCAGGCTCATTAGTCATTGAGCCCATCATAAAACCACGGACTAGCACGTCATCCTTGACCCATTTTTCATGGACGTCAATGTCTTCCTGATTACCCCTAGTCCGGATTGGAGTCGGTGGAATGTCCGCCTCCAAGACGTATCCCAGAGACTCCATACTAAGTACAATCATCAGATTCCGCAACCAGTCAACAAAGTTAGGGCCAGTTAGGAGATTCTTTCAAGTAGTATTGCAAGTGGGTTTTTAGCCATTTTAGAGAGATTCAATTTCGTTTTCTGCAAAGATTTAGACAAGATTAAATTAGTGACTTGTTTAATTATGACCGAGTATAGAACTTAAGGGCTTGTATAATTCTTGTCTCGGCTCCCACTAATTTTATCGTAATTATACACTCCCATGTTATAATCCGGAAATCATGGTGAGATCGACTTCTTAGTGGTGATCAAGTTCTTTACAAATTTTAACAGACGCAACCTATCAGGTTTCTTGCCAATTAATTTCTGTAAAGTGGTGTCTAACACCAACCCGTCTAACGGATGATTTGATCTTCTTTTACCCCTAGTCTTCATGCCCTCAACCTATCAGGTTTCTTGGCAATCCAGACTATCTAAGTTGTTGACCATCAACGTCTATCAGTTTGACTATTGAATCTCACCCGGCAACCTATCAGGTTTCTAGGGGCGAAATTTATCACCAACCGAAGGCATCTAATGCACTCAAGAATTTTTCAACCTCTACCAAATGTACTACCCCGATAACTCGGAAGCATAGCACACCAGCTCGGGTATCAATTTTCTACGAGTTTGATGGAGGGTAGGAAACCTCGTAACCTTTTTCAAACTTAGTCTGTTTGTAGTCGGGAGAATTTCGCGATTAGTGTTACACTTTGCACATTAATTCAATTATACGCGCGTTTGTTGGTTTGTCAATCATTCAAAATGAAAAGTAAAACAGTAACCTAGTTACTACCAACATATAGCTCATGGACCTAATTCCTAAGTACTGGGCCAAGCGAATGACCCAATAAAAAAAATCTTCGATTCTACGTCTTCTCGGTCGGTTGTCTTCGGTATTCTTCATACCCAAAATAATAATTACATCATTGAAAAATTGCATCCTATACAAGGTTTTCTAGTAAATATAAATAGGCTCAAAACGGCCTTTACAACCCAATCGAATCGAACAAATCAAAAAACTAAGTCCACGAGCTATATCACCATCACATAAGGATTCCATACAACATGTAATGGCAACGAAATTAAACAATTAATCTTTAATATAAATTAATCTAATTAATCTATAAATTAATCTATTCAATTTCTACTATATTAATCCAATTAATATAAAGTGGCATTAAAATTAAATAATCAATTAATATATTAATCCAATCAATATAAGATTAATCTATTCAATTTTAATGGTATTAATCCAATTAATACTAATAATTGTCATTTTAATTCGTCAAGTAATCCACCAAAATAATATTCTCGTTTAATTTATTTCCCTTAACACAAAAATACTCCAAATATTAATTTAGACAAAATAAAATCCAATATAAATTTTGGGAAATAATTACAACGAAATATAAACTTAAAAGCGAGTCGGATAATCCGGTTTAGGCCCGACCAGCGGCCCGATTCAAAATCGGGCCAAAAACCCGGTACTCGCCGAGCCAAGCTTAGCGGTGGCGATCATTCTCGGCCGTGGCGAGACATGGCCGATCAAGACCGATCATGCTCGGCGATGCAGGTAGGCGGCCAGCGATCTTGCCCGGCACCTGCCGACGACCCGTTTCTTCGTTTTTCGGCCCGTTTCAAAAACGTGATGCTACAACGAACAATTTAAAATCTACAATTATTCCAAACATGATTCTAAATCATAATCATCATTCAAAAGCATTCAAAATGCACAAATAATCGTATATACGGAAACATTAACCTGGCTCCGATACCACTGTTGGGATTCCGAAAATAAAACGAAATACGCAGCGGAAATAAATACGAATCCCAAACAGGATCGATCAAGTAACGTATATACGAAATAAATAAATACAAAGATAAAGATTCATACCCTTGAAGCCTTTGAAATAAATCTTCGTAAAATGTAGACGATGATCACGATCCCGTCCCGAACACGAAATCCCTTCGTTCCAAGCACCGAAAATTCGAAGCCTCTACTTCACACGCGTCGGAAGTTGCCCGGAAAATTCGACGTAACTTTTTTCTCCAAGAACACGGCTAGGAAGTTACCGTAGGAATTTTCTCTCTATTTTTTCTTGAATTTCTTTCACCTCTAAGATGAAAATTGAAAAAAAAAATTTCTCTCCCTTCCTCACAAAGAAAGCTCTCGGCTGGAATCCTTAGAGCAGCAGGTCAGCTTTTATTTGTGTGTGCGTGTGTTGTCACAAGTCCACACTTAAGTTGATGTGTTGATGATTATATATATACAAAAACAACTCACATGTATATATAATAAAATCATCAAGCATCTTAACACATGAAGACTTAATCAAGACAACCACAACACACATGCAAGTAATAATACCATGTGAGGTAGGGAAGGGGCGGCCCATTTAGGAAGTTTCCTAGAAACGATCCGAGCCACTCGGCTCGTGTATCGGACGTTCATCAAACGACTCCGTTAAATACACTCCGTTTAATTATCAATGTATTTATATTAATTAATTAATCTAATTAATTAATTATATCAAATACAAATATATTTCTCTAAGAAATATAATTTATGAATTAAATTAATTACCCGGTAACTTAATTTTAATTCATAAGACCGCTATTTGATTTATCCAATAAATCATAATTAGATATCCAATATCTAATATTAATAGAGAGATAATAAATTCACATTTATCCGTCAATGCTCCTAATGCGCGACTCCGTAGGTCCGTCTCAGCCGGCATTGGGAGGAACCAATGAGTGCGGGCAGCACTTAGCCAGCCTAGCGGGCCGCACTGTAAACCCCGACTGAGAACGAATGAAGGGATCATTCTAGAACCATTATGTCGTGAATACTATATACGTATAGACCCTTCATCAGATGTCCCGGTCAAGTCTTCGGGTCACGGTAAAGTCAAACCCTACTGTTGACTAAACTCTATACATGTGTTAATGCAATCAAGACCAACTGATGAATAGTGTATCTAATACTACTATATCAGAATGCTTTGGCCAAAGACTTATGATCTTATTTGCCATTAACCGTATAGGACATTCGCCTGCTCACTAACAGGAGATAGAATCCTTTCTTGGCGTACAGTAAAGACTGCTACCTGCCCGTATAGTCCGCACTTCGAGGTCAACTCAGCAATTAAGCAAATGAGTCTAACTACTCTAATGACAAACTAAACGTCACAGGCACATCTTCTACTGAACCCTCAAGTCAAAGGTCCACGTATACTATCACAACCTTTCGATTCGTCATCGACTCTCCGAGAGTGAATACCGTGTGACTGAATCGAGTATGAGTCGAGTTCGAGTATACTGGTCCCACCAATATACTTATAACTATGCTATCAAGACATGCACATGTCCTAGCATTACTTATACAAATCTTATTAAAAACTTAATGCTCATTTAAGTTTATTGACTTGCGAACGATTTACGTAAATAAACTTTAAACACTTCCAGTGCATTTTTTCTTATCCCATAACGAGAATGGAATGTTCAGTTTATTTACATGGACTTCACTTCAATGTTTACCAAGTCAAGAATGCAATTGAAATACAATAAACAGTGAATGAATCGAATTGCCTTTTTTATTATTTATTCCATAATTACAAGTACAATGCCCCTACTCTCTCATCCCCTGAGTGGCATTCGAGGGCATATTCCTAATAGTTTTGGCTGTCAAAATTCATCCGCAAAAATCAGTAAGTAAAAACGAGCCCCCTCAGCCGGGTATTTATAGGTGAAGACTGGAGGAGGTTGTGTGCTGGAGGAACTCTATACCGATCGAAATTGGTATCTGGAGGAACTCTAAACCGATCGAAATTGGTATCTGGAGGAACTCTAAACCGATCGAAATACTTATCCAGATTCGATTTTATCCGGATCCGAAAAATTCGAAATTTATTAATTGAGGTATTTTCGGTAAAATAAAATTTTACCGAATGAAATTGCAGTAAAAAGATAACTTCGAGACGCCGAGACATTTTGCCCAAATCGCCCTTCGACCGACCGACCTGTAATACCCGAGATTTCTGATATGTATTTGGAACTTGTGATATGGTAATTATTGTACTTTTGTCTGAGTATTATTCTCCGTATTTCATAATCCAATGTTGTCGAGCGTATGATTTCGTGCATGTGATTTAAAGATTGTAATTCTGCGCATGTAGTGCACGCTATCGGCTATGTGTAGCGTACGCTAACATGGATTTATAGCGCACGCTACAAAGGAACATTAGCACACGCTATGCGTGGTCAATTTGATTGGGACGTGCGGTAGGTGAGATCTGGCCGGGGGACCCTTGTTGGATTGTGTCGGGATGAACCTGGACGGCTTTCGGGAAAAGCCGAGTCAACGCCTTAGCGCACGCTACAGGCATGTGCATATCGCGCGCTAAGTGCTGAGTACAGTTAAGTCAGTGAGCCGTTAGCGCACGCTACGAGCAGGGACTAGCGCGCGCTAATAGCCATTTCTTATAAATAGGACAGCATCTTATTCAGTTCTTTCTTCTCCCATACCCGAATTCTTACACTTAGAGCATAACTTCCTACATCCTAAAGACCTCATACCAACATCCTAGCTCGTGATTGAAGATTGTAGATCATTGAGGATTGGTGTTCGGGCCTTCGACGTTGGGTTGCTTTGATTTTCTCCTTGTTCAACACTACTTTGAGGTAGGTGATTCTTCACCAAAGTTAGTAGTGTTCTAAAGGACGATTTGATCATGTTTGTATAGTTAGTTACTTCGTTCTATATCAATCATCATGTGTTAGAAGAATATTTTCGACGTATCGGCACTTTTTATTGTATGAACCTTTGAACCATTTTTAGTATGTGGACTCCTAAGCATTTTCAAACCGATTTGTGATCAGTAGACGGATGTTACCTAATTGTTATGTTTTACACATAGGAATCATGCGTTTTGGAACGTAGGACAAACGGAACTTAGAATATTTCCTTGAAGATCAAGCTGAATGATAGTGTAGTAATGGTTATACGTATCTTTGAATCTCATAGTCATTCAGTACGTATAGAACTTTCACAAACCTTATTAGCATGATATGCTCGAGGATGACTTGTATTATCACCATAAGAATTCATGAGTTCATCGCCATTAGCTCCAGTTTTCTGTCACTAGTAATCTGCCATGCACGGTTAGCGCACGCTAACATACGTTAGTTAACGTGCGCTATCGGGGATATGTTAACGCACGCTACGCTTGGTACGTAACGTACGTTATGATATCAGCTGAGTCAGTCGCTGATCAGAGAACTGTCGGTCCATGGCTAGCATACGCTAGGCTTAGACGATAGCGTACGCTAACAGGCAGGCTTAGCGCACGCTACATAGAGTACGTAGCGTACGCTAAGTGGGTCAGGCAGAATGCACATTTTGAGATTTTGGGCCGTAGATCGAATTGTTAGGCGATCGTTCGACTTGATATGATTTGTATATCGTTCCTTTTGTTAAGGTTCGAGCTTGCTACGTTGATCGAAGGAGGCGGCCTTCAAGTGTGTTGAGATCATTGAAGTGTTTCGTTCTTGCCATCTTCGAGGCAAGTATCGTAATATGTTAATATTGGTATTTTAAGCATGCGTGTTATTATTCATGTTGTTGAACATGAGATTTATTTCGTTGAATTGTCATGATATTCGTTATCTAGTGTTTGTATGTTCATGTTGATGAACATAATGATTTGGCATATGTGTATGCATGAGCTGTGTTTGTGTACGTTGTACGATCTATGCTGAGGGCGCTGGATCGGATGTCCACCTCGTGTTGGTCCGACGGGATCATCTTGGGATCTAGGCTGAGGGCGCTGGATCATTGGACGGGTTATTTCCACCTCGTGTTGGTCCGACGGGATCATCTTGGGATCTATGCTGAGGGCGCTGGATCATTGGAATACCCTTGCTGTGTTAATGGAATCTTGTGGATTCGCATTGTCGGATTCCGGTAGCGGTCCGTGTGGTGTATCTTGTTACGTATTGTTAATGCATATTCGAATTGTTTAATATGATACTTGTACTAGCATCGTTTTGCTAACCCCTTCGGGGGTGGACATTTGTTTTGATGTTCAGGTAGCCGAGGAGCAGGGAAACAGCCACAGTACCGACGTGACGACGAAGGGGTTCAGTGATGTTTGTTGTTGTTGGTGATTTGTTTTCTTGTTTTGATTTCAGTACTCGAGTACACGTGTCGTATTAATATCATTTCGATATGGTTGTATTAATTACTCGTTGAACCAGTTGTACGGTTTTGTAAACTTGAATTTCCGCAGCATTAATGTCTTATATTTACATTTTTTTAAAATCAGCCTTGTAAATCCTTATTTAAAGGGTTTACGGCGCTGTAATTATTCCGAATATCTCGGGGTGTTACAGAATATGGTATTAGAGCTATGATTTATGGATATCTTGGTCGTCGGGTTTTAAGTTGGGTCTGTTTACGTTATTGATTTACGAGTCGTTCGTAACATCACTGTTCAGCCAAAAGTCGTCATGTGGACCGTGGTTGTTAGTCTCCTAAATCTCTTATACTACCGTTTTACTTAATTACTGTTTTGTGAGTATTGACGGGCTTTATTTCGAAAACCTTGTCCTGGATATTGAGGAATTGTGTTTACAGTATGTTGAGAGGAGGACGTGGACGCGGACGCGGTCGTGGACGCGTACGGGGTAACGTGAGACAGGAGGATTCCGCAACTACCCCGGAATTATCAGCTAGTCGAACCGATTCCCATTCTGGAGGGCAGCAAGGATCAGCGAACGACGACGCAAATCCTAACATGCCGGGAGTGCTTCAACAGGTGGTGGCGCAGATTAACCAGTTCACCCAGGTAGTCGACCGCATGCAGACGGCGATGGGACAGCAGCACCACGAGGGTAACCGGGGAGACAGATGGCTTGCTGAGGTGGTCAAATTGCACCCGCCAAAATTTGACGGATCTGCTGAGGCAATTACTTGGGATCACTGGCTTAAGGAGTTAGAGAAAATATTCGCGGGTCTTAACTATCCCGAGGACCGGAAGGCTCCTATTGCCCAGTATTTTCTGACTGGGGAGGCCTTTGATTGGTGGGAAGTTATTCGACCCGAGGATCATAATGCGGACTGGACGGAATTCAAATTAATGATGGAAGCACAGTATTGTCCTCGTCCAGTTAGAGAGGCAAAGATCCGAGAGTTTTTCTCACCACAGAGTTCGGAAGCATCTGTGACAGATGTAATCAAAACTTTTTATCATCAGCTGACTTGTGTGCGACACTTGGTCAGAACGGAGGCGGAAAAGATTTTTCATTTCGATATGCGGATGAAGCCGGAAATTAAGCAGTACATGTCCGGATTCGAGTGTACTACGTTGCGACAGTATCAAGACAAAGCGCTGGCCTACGACATGAAAGAGGCGGCGGTGGAGAAATCAGTGGAGGCAAAGAAGCAGAAGGTGACCGACAACTTCTCAGAAAACAAGAGCGGTGGGCCCCGCAAGGGCCAGTCTTTCTTTTATTTGGCTAGGAAACCTCCACATCCTTCTAGAGGTGGGAAGAAGTTCCGGACTACATCAGCAGTTCCGGACGCATCAAAGAAATGCTACAATTGTGGTCGAGCAGGACATATTCGACGTGATCGCCCGCATCTTACGTGACTTGCTACGATTGTGGACAAGAAGGGCACCGTGCGGCTTTCGTGGAGTTGCCACTAGATCTTTTGTACTCGCACTCCAGCGCCCGATTCTGAAGGAGACAAGTGTGAACCAGACGCAGCGAGTAGATTTCAGTGTGAGCGTTGGGAAGAGAGAGACATCCAGTGCTGGGTCCGCTCCTCCGCGCCTGTACGAGATGAGGAAATCTGATGATCAGAACACTGCTGTTGCATCAGGTACAATTCAGATCCTTTTGCAACCAGTTAGTGTTTTATTCGATTCCGGAGCTACACATTCTTTCATATCATTGAACTGTGTAAATCGTTTAAAAATCTCGTGCTTGTCTGATTGTGAACCATATATGGTGGGTTTGCCGAGTGGAGAGAGAATTGTGGGAACCCTAGAGGCTAGAGATTTTCCAGTATCTATAGGAGGGAGAGATTGGCCATCGAATCTTATTGTAGTTGACATCTACGGTGACGACTTAATTCTCGGAGACGACTGGCTCAACCGTTATGGAGCTATTCTGAATTACCGAGAGAGTCATTTCTATCATTGCTGATGACGGATCTGAACACTTATTCCGAGGATGGAGACCGGGAAGCTCGGGAAAATTGATTAAAGCGATGAAAGCAGTGAAATTACTGAAGCAAGGATGTCATGGACTTTGGTGCTACGCCATGAGGAAAGAGGAAGGAGTAGAGCTCTCGTCTATTTCAGTTGTGAATGAGTTCTCAGATGTATTTCCGGACGAACTACCTGGGTTACCTCCACAGAGAGAAGTGGAGTTCACTATCGAATTAGAGCCTGGAGCAGCTCCTATTTCCAGAGCACCATACCGCATGGCGCCAACCGAGATGTATGAACTCAAGAAGCAACTGGAGGAATTGTTACAAAAGGGCTATATTCAACCTAGCGTTTCTCCTTGGGGAGCACCCGTTCTCTTTGTCCGGAAGAAAGACGGATCCCTTCGACTGTGTATTGATTACAGAGAGCTCAATAAGATGACGATCAAGAATAAGTATCCTATACCTCAGATCGACGACTTATTTGATCAACTGCAAGGGGCAAGGGTATTCTCGAAGATTGACTTGCGATCAGGATACCATCAGTTGAGGATTAAGGAATCGGATATACCAAAGTCTGCTTTCAGGTCCCGGTACGGGCATTATGAATTTGTAGTGATGTCGTTTGGACTTACCAATGCTCCTGCGGTGTTCATGCAATTGATGAATCGGGTATTCTTGGAATACTTGGATAAATTTGTGGTCGTCTTCATTGATGACATCTTGATATATTCGAGGGACGCAGAGGAGCATGCCGAACATTTGCGTGTGGTTTTGAGCACCTTGAGGAAGGAACAGCTGTATGCAAAGCTTTCAAAATGCGAGTTCTGGCTTAAGGAAGTAACTTTCCTTGGGCATGTGATATCAGCTGACGGAGTTCAGTGGACTCAAGAAAGTCGAAGCAATCTTGGAATGGGAATCTCCTAATAATGTGAAAGAAGTCCGAGTTTCCTAGGACTTGCTGGATATTATCGCCGCTTTGTAGAGGGATTTTCCAAGATTTCTCGTCCGCTCACTCAAATTATGAGAAAACTCAAAAGTTTAAGTGGGATGAGAAATGCCAGTGGTTTTGATGAGCTTAAGAAGAGACTCGACGACATCACCTATTTTAGCATTGCGGATGGAACCGATGGATTCATGGTTTACAGCCGACGCTTCAAATCGTGGTGCAGGATGTGTGTTGATGCAAAAGGATAAGGTAATTGCCTATGCCTCTCGGCGATTGAAACCGTCTGAAGTAAATTACCCGACTCATGATCTGGAGTTAGCAGCTGTAGTCTTTGCCTTGAAAATTTGGAGACACTATTTGTACGGCACTCATTGTCAGATCTTTACAGATCATAAGAGCCTCAAGTACATCTTTAGTCAGAAAGAATTAAACATGAGGCAGAGAAGGTGGCTGGAATTGATCAAGGATTACGACTTAGAGATTCTCTATCATCCGGGGAAAGCAAACGTTGTAGCTGATGCATTGAGCCGTAAACCTGTTTCTCTTCGAGTGTTGGAAGCACTTACATCCCAAACCAGCCTTTAACGAGAACTGATCCGCGAAGGGATTGAAGTATGGGCACCAGGAATTCAAGGGCAACTATATGTGATGGAACTGACTTCATCACTAGTCGAGGAGATCAAGTCTAAGCAGTTGAACGATGCTCTGATCCTTCGGTTATGTGACGAAGTAAAGAAGGGAAAAGCCCTAGGATTCGTAATACAAGATGATGGAGTTCTGAGATTTCAGAGTCGACTTTGCGTTCCCGATGATGATGAATTGAGACGGACTATTCTGAAGGAAGCTCACAGCGCGCCCTATTCTATTCACCCGGGCAGCAGTAAGATGTATAAAGATCTTAAACAGAACTACTGGTGGGGGAATATGAAGAAGGACGTAGCAGAGTACGTTTCGAAGTGTTTGACTTGTCAGCAGGTTAAGATTGAACATCAGCGACCTGCCGGAATGTTAAAGCCGCTTCCGATCCCTGAATGGAAGTGGGAGGACATCTCGATGGATTTCATCACCAGTATGCCAAGGACTAGAACGGGAATGAACATGATTTGGGTTGTAGTTGATCGACTAACCAAGTCGGCTCATTTCCTAGGGATTAAAGATACATGGGGACCCGAGAGATTGGCGCGAGTATTTATTGCGGAGATAGTCAGATTGCATGGGACGCCGAAGACCATTATTTCGGATAGAGATGGTCGTTTCGTGTCACACTTCTGGAAAGCAGTTCACAGGGCTTTGGGGACTGAGCTCAATTTTAGCACGGCTTATCATCCCCAAACGGATGGTCAGTCCGAAAGGACTATTCAAACGGTAGAAGACATGCTTAGAGCCTGTGCATTAGATTGGTCAACTGATTGGGAAGTTCACTTGCCCTTGATCGAGTTCACCTATAATAATAGTTGGCATGCTTCAATTAAGATGGCACCATTTGAAGCTTTATACGGGAGAAGATGCCGATCACCCCTGTGTTGGGATGATTCTTCGGATTTGATCGGGACGGAACTGGAATTGATTATTCAGACTCAAGAGAAGATAGCTTTGATTCGAGAAAGACTGATGACTGCCCAGAGTCGACAGAAGTCTTATGCAGACGTACTTCGTCGTCCTCTAGAATTCAACACTGGGGACCATGTGCTATTGAAGGTGTCTCTTACTCGAGGGATTTTCCGTTTTGGGAGGAGAGGCAAGCTTAGTCCTAGATATATCGGACCATTCGAGATCCTCGAGAGGGTTGGAGATTTAGCATACAGGTTGGCCTTACCTCCATCGCTGAGTCACGTTCACAATGTGTTTCACGTATCCCAACTGCGGAAGTATGTACCGGACCCCAGTCACGTCATTGGTTTCGACGAGATCGAGATAGCTAATGATGGCACTTTCGAAGAGAGACCAATCAAGATACTTGAGAGTCGGATCAAACAGTTGAGGAATAAACCTATACACTTGGTTAAAGTACAATGGTCACGACACGGAGTCGAAGAGGCCACTTGGGAAACGGAGGACAATATGAAGGCTAGATATCTAGAGTTGTTTTCATCCTAAGTTTCGGGACGAAACTTCTTTTTAGGGTGGAAGGATGTAATACCCGAGATTTCTGATATGTATTTGGAACTTGTGATATTGTAATTATTGTACTTTTGTCTGAGTATTATTCTCCGTATTTCATAATCCAATGTTGTCGAGCGTATGATTTCGTGCATGTGATTTAAAGATTGTAATTCTGCGCATGTAGCGCACGCTATCGGCTATGTGTAGCGTACGCTAACATGGATTTATAGTGCACGCTACAAAGGAACATTAGCGCACGCTATGCGTGGTCAATTTGATTGGGATGTGCGGTAGGTGAGATCTGGCCGGGGGACCCTTGTCGGATTGTGTCGGGATGAACCTGGACGGCTTTTGGGAAAAGCCGAGTTAACGCTTTAGCGCACGCTACAGGCATGTGCATAGCGCGCGCTAAGTGCTGAGTACAGTTAAGTCAGTGAGCCGTTAGCGCACGCTACGAGCAGGGACTAGCGCGCGCTAATAGCCATTTCTTATAAATAGGACAACATCCTATTCGTAATTTCAGTTCTTTCTTCTCCCATACCCGAATTCTTACACTTAGAGCATAACTTCCTACATCCTAAACACCTCATATCAACATCCTAGCTCGTGATTGAAGATTGTAGATCATTGAGGATTGGTGTTCGGGCCTTCGACGTTGGGTTGCTTTGATTTTCTCCTTGTTCAACACTACTTTGAGGTAGGTGATTCTTCACCAAAGTTAGTAGTGTTCTAAAGGACGATTTGATCATGTTTGTATAGTCAGTTACTTCGTTCTATATCAATCATCATGTGTTAGAAGAATATTTTCGACGTATCGGCACTTTTTATTGTATGAACCTTTGAACCGTTTTTAGTATGTGGACTCCTAAGCATTTTCAAACCGATTTGTGATCAGTAGACGGATGTTACCTAATTGTTATGTTTTACACATAGGAATCATGCGTTTTGGAACGTAGGACGAACGGAACTTAGAATATTTCCTTGAAGATCAAGATGAATGATAGTGTAGTAATGGTTATACGTATCTTTGAATCTCATAGTCATTCAGTACGTATAGAACTTTCACAAACCTTATTAGCATGATATGCTCGAGGATGACTTGTATTATCACTATAAGAATTCATGAGTTCATCGCCATTAGCTCCCGTTTTCTGTCAGTAGTAATCTGTCATGCACGGTTAGCGCACGCTAACATACGTTAGTTAACGTGCGCTATCGGGGATATGTTAACGCACGCTACGCTTGGTACGTAACGTATGTTATGATATCAGCCGAGTCAGTCGGCTGATCAGAGAACTGTCGGTCCATGGCTAGCGTACGCTAGGCTTAGACGATAGCGCTAACAGGCAGGCTTAGCGCACGCTACATAGAGTACGTAGCGTACGCTAAGTGGGTCAGGCAGAATGCATATTTTGGGCTTTTTGGCCGTAGATCGAATTGTTAGGCGATCGTTCGACTTGAGATGATTTGTATATCGTTCCTTTTGTTAAGGTTCAAGCTTGCTATGTTGATCGAAGGAGGCGGCCTTCAAGTGTGTTGAGATCATTGAAGTGTTTCGTTCTTGCCATCTTCGAGGCAAGTATCGTAATATGTTAATATTGGTATTTTAAGCATGCGTGTGATTATTCATGTTGTTGAACATGAGATTTATTTCGTTAAATTGTCATGATATTCGTTATCTAGTGTTTGTATGTTCATGTTGATGAACATAATGATTTGGCATATGTGTATGCATGAGCTGTGTTTGTGTACGTTGTACGATCTATGCTGAGGGCGCTGGATCGGATGTCCACCTCGTGTTGGTCCGACGGGATCATCTTGGGATCTAGGCTGAGGGCGCTGGATCATTGGACGGGTTATTTCCACCTCGTGTTGGTCCGACGGGATCATCTTGGGATCTATGCTGAGGGCGCTGGATCATTGGAATACCCTTGCTGTGTTAATGGAATCTTGTGGATTCGCATTGTCGGATTCCGGTAGCGGAAGTCCGTGTGGTGTATCTTGTTATGTATTGTTAATGCATATTCGAATTATTTAATATGATACTTGTACTAGCATCATTTTGCTAACCCCTTCGGGGGTGGACATTTGTTTTGATGTTCAGGTAGCCGAGGAGCAGGGAAACAGCCATAGTACCGACGTGACGATGAAGGGGTTCAGTGATGTTTGCTGTTGTTGGTGATTTGGTTTCTTGTTTTGATTTCAGTACTCGAGTACACGTGTCGTATTAATATCATTTCGATATGGTTGTATTAATTACTCGTTGAACCAGTTGTACGGTTTTGTAAACTTGAATTTCCGCAGCATTAATGTCTTATATTTACATTTCTTTTAAAATCAGCCTTGTAAATCCTTATTTAAAGGGTTTACGGCGCTGTAATTATTCCGAATATCTCGGGGTGTTACACGACCGACCCGAGCCGGGCCGGGCGGACGGACAGCGGCGACGGCGGCGCGCACGTGTGTGTGTGTGTGTGTGCGCGAGGGGCGCCTAGTCACACATCCACACACGTCTCATTTTGAACATGTCTTTGTCCACATCTCCTTATATACTCACAATTTCTCCCTTCTTTTTCCAATGTAGGATAGCATCCCAAATTCATTTTTTAAGGGTTCACTTTGGAACATTATATCTCATTCATACCTCAATCATTTTGAGTGTTCTTACATGTTTTGGAAACCTCGTACGGAGTACTACGTATTCCAACTAATTCCCAACTTTAACTCATAGTCGAGCCCACTCAAAATTTCCTCTCAAATGGGCTGCTCAAAATAGCCCATTTCCTCCATTTTATCTTACATTTCCAACAATCCCCCACATGAATGAGATTGATGGTCCAGCAGCACACGTCAGACATGGAGTTGACTTGGTGATAGCTACTACGGTTAGGCATTGCATAGGATAGGTAGAGTATGCTCCAATGAATGATTTTGATTTCATTTCATTTATAATTCATATACCAATGATATTATAAATATTAATTGTCGGGATGATGGTTTGTATATTATGCGTTGGTTTGGATTAAATCATAGTGTATATGGTTTAAATGTGTTTAGCAAGGATGGATATTTGAGTTATCTTTGGTCAGTGATATGGAATGTGGGATATCGAGGATGGTTTACCGTGTCGACATTGATGTCGGGACGGTGGTTTGTTGGTATAAATGGACAATACTTAATTCGGGGTTACTCGTATAACTGTGTATTCGTTCAGGGATGTTGGTTCGTGGAAAGGATATTGTCTTCGACTTCGAGGTAATTTAAGTATTGTTCAGTTATGAGGATAATTATTCTGTTGAATTTTTGTATGTGTTGTATGTTGAGGTTCCGTATAATGATATTCGTATTGGTTGTTCGTTGCGGGATGTTGATCCCAGGACTATTGTTGGTATTAATGGTTGTGTTGATTGTTTCATTGAGGGATGTTGATCCCAGAACTGTTGTCTGAGATTGTTGATCGTATGGATTATCCTTTGGGGATTGTGATCCCATTATGGTTGTTTCGGATATTGTCGGTCGTGTCGATCTTTCATTATCCGTGTGTCTTTGTTCACTTCGGTGAGTCTTTTGATTCTTATTGGATATGTGATTCTTTGAGTTTCGTTGTCATGTTGCATCGTGACATATCTGGAGTCATATCTGTGTGCCGATTGGTTATTGTGGCACATTATGATCATATGTTGATATTTCCACATTAGACCGTGCACACGTGACGTAGTTCGTGAGGCTAATTAGGTACATGTCCCACGTATATACTGGATTCCGTATACGGGGTGGACATGTACATGGACACATTTCCGGATCGGGCGTACTGTGACGTCCATCTTTGAGCCATATTGTTTGGTCGTTCACCCTCCATTTATGGTTGGGTATGTGCGACGGTTTGCGACTGGTTGTTCATACGCCCGAGGGGTATGTTCGACAGTTGGGGTTATTTCTTTGAGATCCATTATTGTTGATCATTTGGAGTTTACCTTGTTGATGGTATTCTCGGTCGTTGTTGATCCTTTGTTGATCATTTGGAGTTTACCTTGTTGATGGTATTCTCGGTCGCTGTTGATCCTCTGTTGACCGTGTTAGAGTTTATCATGTTGATGGTATTCTCGATTACCGTTGATCCTTTGTTGGTCGTATTGGAGTTATCATGTCGATGATATTCTCGGTCGATGTTTTGATTTATCATGATTTTTGATTGTATGAGCATTCAGACTATACGTTGATGTTTCGGGACTTGTTATTATTGTTTTGTGGTAGTTGATCTATAGTTATATTGTGTGTTATTGGATTCTATCCAGATTGAGATTTGATTGTGAAATCCGACGGACAGGATTTGACACAGATGGATTATTTCCCACTTACGAGTTATGATGATGTTTTTGAGGATTTTTTAGTTTTGTTTTGATACAGTACATATGGTTGTAGTTGAATTCATTTCGTCATTTGGGAATGCGAATGTGGGTTATGGTAAGTATTGGGTTGATACGGATTATCACGAGACGGTGAGGTTATGACGGTAATGTAATACCCGCGCCTTTACTACTGTATTCTTCGTTTAAATCAAGTATTGTCGCACCATATATGTGTTTACTGTAATGAGTATATTGATGAATTATGTTAAATTGAAACCCTGGTCGTTCATACTATATTGATTGTTGGATGTTATTGAAAGAATTTCATTTTTACTTATTATCGACCTTAGCGTACGCTAGCCTACTCTCTTTACGTATGCTATGTACGTAGCATTACGTACGTATCATATGTTAACGTACATAATGCAGTGTATCCATCAGCAGCTCGCCTTTCGGCGGGTGGGGCCGAACATGGGTAGGTGGTCAGGAGTCGATCGTGACAGCATAGTCAACGGCCATTACGTACGTAATGGCTGTGCCGTAGCGCACGTAATGTACAAGAGTCTTACGTACATTCGTTTGGCAACATACGTAACAACATGTGTATTTTAAGTCAGTGACATCTGGTAATCTGTTACGTACGTAATACTCGGAAGGTTATGTACGTAATGTCTTTAACGTACGTTAATATTTAACTATAGCGTATGTAATGCTGAATTCGGGTTATAAAAGTATGAGTTGCCTTTCATTTCTGCACGACCTTTTTCCATCCTCCCTCTCTCAAAACCGATTCCCTGCTCCCTTAAATCATATTCTTGCCTTCCAATCTCATATTAGAGCTACAACACTTGGATTATAGCTTGGTAACTAGAAGATAAGAGTGTGTTTTTGGAAGATTTGGTGCTATTCTTCATCCCTTTTCTTGAGGTTGGTTATCTTATCTTGTTGTTCATATGATTATTGATGTTAGTAGTAGAATAACCTGATATATCATGATGAACATTGAAGTTATGTACAAATTTAGTTTGGAACATGATAATATTGTTAGAACCCTTCCTTGAATGATTGATTAAGTTGTGGATAACATGTTCAATATAGAACCCTTAGTTAATCATGTTAAAATCAGGAGATTAGAGTTATGAATATGTTCTTAATTGCTAGTAGGATCCTTTGATGTTATAGCCATATATTAGAGAAGGTTTAACAACTCATTGGGAAGAGATTGATGATGTCTTTAGAATTTCAAAACCTTCAAAGATATAATTATGCTTTGAGTAAAAATCTTAGGGATGATGATGGATTATGTAGATTACAAGTATAACCTTTATATATTCAAGATAATTGGGTGTGTTGATAACTCAAGAAGGCGTTGATCACTACATTAATATGTTGATAGTGTTTTAAGATGATTATAACAAATATGGGTAATAACGGTTCGGTAGAATTAATAACAGAATTCTATTACGTTGATCCTCGTGTATTAGGATGACGTAAATTAGGATGATGTTCTTATTATGCTTAAAACTTAAAGTTATTATTTCATTTCTGGATTGGCTTAACGTAATTATTGTGAAGATGATGAAGAATTTAAATAAACACAAACTTTTAAAATGATTTGACGTTAATCGGAAGTGTTGATGAATTGAGAGTATGTTTAATCATCATAGTATTACATTGATAATGTTCTTGACTTCAAACACTTGCCATTAATGTTAGAAAGTGTGGGCGAATCTAATAAACTTATGATGTGATGATCCATAATTGGAGCGTTAGAATGTTCAATAGGATAGTCGAAATTATTCGAGTAAAATTACAAATATTGCTTCTATGAATTGATACAATTATAGTACGAATGTGTTGTTGAATGACTTACGTTTCATTCAAGGTTGCTTGTTCAAGTGAGTATTGTTAGACAAAGATACCGTTCGTTGTTCGTTCAAAGAAGGATTATTCATCTACGGAATTGAGGCAAGTTATCTTGCTTGGTTATAATAATGGTTGAATCTTGTGATTATTATGCGTTTCGTGTATATGAAAATTTTCTGTGAATCTATGATTCATGACGTGGTGATATCCTCGATCGTGTTACTGTTTGTGGCGGGATTGCATTTCCAAGCTTATCGCCCTTGTTACCGTTTGTCTTATTGAGCTTTGTTGTCACTTCGATGAGTTGTTCAATTTTTTGATGAATGTGTAATTCGTTGCGTTTCGTTGTCATGTTGCATCGTGACATCTATGGAGTCATATCTGCCTGCCGATTGGTCATGTGTAGGATTTTTAGTCGGGCACTTGATGGTCATGCGTGGATGTTTCCGCATTAGATCGTGCCCACGAGACGTAGTTCATGAGGCTAATTAGGTACATCGTCCCACGTATATTCTGGATTCCGTATACAGGGTGGACATGTGCACGGGCACATTTCCGGATTGAGTGTACTGTGACGTCCATCTTGAGCCATGTTATTTGGTTGTTCGTATGTTTGGATATGTTCGACAGTTGGGACTGACTGTTTATACGCCTGCGGGGTATATTCAGTAGTCGGTTGTTTCTTTGAGATCAGTATGTATATGAATTGTATAATGCCATGAGAATTATTATCATGTATAGCTGACCCTGTGGTTTGGGCGAAATACTTGTATTTCAGGGCGAGGAAAGGGCAAGGCACAGGAAGAGCACGATGGTGACGGAGGGTTTTGAAGGATGCTAATTCGGGGCCCCCGAATCTTTTGATGTTCAGTTATGTCTTAATGTGATTGTCCATTTTATTTTATTTCGGATAAATGTATTATAATTTGTAAGGTATTTTCCATCATCATATGGTTAATACCGAATTTGGATCCTGTGTATATTGTGTGAGTTGATATATGTATAATTTGTACTCTACGTCGAGGTTTGGATTAATATTGTGGTTAGGTACCACGTTGTTGGGATGTTAAAGTTCACATTGTGATATCGCCTGGTGGGTCCCGGTGGGGGTCCACGGCACTGTAATAGCCGCCGTTTTTGGGGTGTTACAGAATATGGTATCGGAGAGTCTTTTCTTTTGAGTCATTGTAGATCGAACTAGCATCAAGAAACCTTCGTGCCACGTGTAACCTGTGTAAGCGCCTGACCCGTCGAATACGATATGTTTCTCATGAGCCATGATTTAATTACCGGCATAATATTGATGACGAATTGATCCCTTTGCTGATCTTGACATTTTGAGAATGTGTGGTAAGATTCATCTATTTGATTTTCTGAGGAAATTCTAAATTGATTGTGTGATCGGAATTAGTTCGATTTGATGTCGATCTGATATTGAGTGTGTGGCACCCGCGGTGCCAATGATTCATTACGAGCTGTTTTCTTGAATATGTAATTCCTTGTTGCTATTAACTTAGCATGAATTTTGATTGATAATTTGAACTGTACTTATGATTTGATTCTTCAGTATGGAAAGAAATCTGAGAGGCCGTGGCAGAGGGGGAAGAGGCCGCGGAAGGGGCTGAATCCCGATACCACGAGCCAACAGGCGCGCGAATGTGGAGCAGAGTTCCGCAGGCACTGATTCGCCTTCTAGGGACCAATCGCACCACACTGGAGAGAATACGCGTGTCGATCCTTATGCTGTGATGCAGGTCATGATGGCCCAGATGACCCAAATGGGTTAGCTGATGGAAGCTATGCTGAGGAATACTACTGGCCAACAGTAGGGGCAGCAGCCTCCGCCTCCGATGCATGGCGAGATCGTGAGCAGGATCATTAGCGACATATCGCGTCAACGACCCCCGACCTTTGAAGGCTCTTCTGAGCCTGCTGATATTGTACATTAGATAGAGCATTTCGAGAAACTGTTCGAGATGGTGGAGTGCCCAGAAGAGAACTGAGTTGCTGTGGCGGCTTACTACCTTATTAAGAGTGCCCATACTTGGTGGCTTTCCGTGAGGCCTGCTGATGGCGCGAGTACTTGGGAGGAATTCAAGAATCTTATGCTAGACCGTTACTATCCCGCACCCCTCCGCGAGGCTAAATTGTCAGAATTGCTAAACCTCGATCCATCTGAGGACGAGGATATGTTAGCTATTGCTGAGAAATTCCAGGCACTTCTCCCTTTTGCTACGTCAGTTGTCCGTTCGGAAGCTGATAAGAACAAATATTTCCTCAAGAGGCTTAAACCCCGGATGAGGATGCAGTTGTTAAATCACCACTGTACGACCCTACCAGAGTTTATTGAGAAGGCTTTTGAGTATGAACTTACTGCGAAGGAGATTTCCAAGAAGCAGCCTCAGTTTCCAACAAGAGATCCAGGAACCATACCCATGCAGACAGTAACCGGGGGATGTTCAAAATGCCCCAGTCTATACCAAATCCTTCTGAGTGGCCACCTATGGCGCCGAAGCCGACCGGAACACACTCTCGAGCAATCAGCTCATCTATTATGTGTTATAACTGTGGGGACCAGAGACACATCAACTCCAAATGCCCGAAGCCGGCCGTTACCTGCCACACTTGTGGGAAGAACGGACATCGTGCTCGCTATTGCAAGGGTGGAGCCGTACATGCTCCAGTAGCATCTCTTGCTCCAGTACAGTCTTCTGTCCAGGACCGTGTACCTCCATCCGCTTCTTATCAGACTACCGGGGCGAACAAAGGGATGGGCCGTGGAAATCAAGCTGGTATATGTAATATCCGACTGTAATTTTTCATTTTTATCTGTCGTTGTATATTCGGATAATTTGATTATCGTGGATCGTTGCATTTAGTATTATGTTGAGGTATTATAGATTTGAGCTTCATATCGTTGTTATTTCATTTCATACTTAATGATTCGATGTTAATTGGAGAGTTGCATTTTTTGAACTTTTTCTGGTGGTATAGCGTACGCTACGTAGCTTAGCTAACGTACGCTAAACTTGTGATTTAACGTACGTAATACATTGCCTGTTGCGTACGTTAAGAAGGAATCTGACATCAGTTGACTTCCGCACGTGAACTTGTTATCCGTTGGCATGCATGTGTATGATGTCTGAGTTGTCGTGTCGGCCAGAGTCAACTTTTATTGGCATGCGTAACACTCTTTTAATTAGCGTGCGCTAATGGCCTGCAGTTTCAAGTCAGTAGACACTGTAAGCCGATTACGTACGTAACTCTTATAGGTTAGAGTACGTAGTAGCATTAACGTACGCTAAAATTGTTAACTAGCGTACGTTAAGGCTGTGCAGTCTATTTATAGACCTAGCCTGTTTTTCATTTCTCTTCAGCCTCAACCCGATTTTCTCTTCATTTATTCCCTCTCCTACCTCCTAAAACCTATAGTTACCTTCTCCAACTTGGTTTCGAGTCTTGTAACTTGGTTTGGAACTCATTGATTCGAAGTTAGAAGGCGTTCTTGAGCTTGAAGTGTGTTTCTTGTGGTGTTGAAGGTTGTTCTTCATTTCTGGAGGTAGGTGTACTTTCTTCTCTGTATTGTTTTCATATGTTGATGTTAGTAATGAAGTATACTTCACCTAGAGTTAGATTAATCAAGTAAAACATGGTTTTAATTAAACTTCTTCACACTTCTTGATGAGTATGATAAATGAGGGTTTGAAATAGATGAGTTCTTAATGTTATAATGATAGTAACCATGTTAATAATCATCATGCTCACATTGCTGGACGAATTCATCTCAGTAGGACCTTGATAAATCAGTTAGCTTCATCATAGTTAGACTTAATCAATGGAATTGTTACCATAAAGTGTATAAACACCATGTTTGATATTCACTTACCTTGGGAAGAACTTGACAATGTTAGAAGTAGGATGATGTTCTCTTGTTCAAATTCTTAGGAGTTATGACCTCATTATGTTTCAGCCCAGCAGGACCTTGAGAAAAGATAAGTGTAGTTGTGAGAACAACAATAACTTCTTATTAACCGGATGTATTAATAACCTAAAAATGTGTTTGATCATCAAGTAGTGTTCATAAGATAGTGAATTCATAATGATATTGATGGATCTTTCAGTTTTGTAAGGATGATTTGATAATATTCATAAATATGGTGTAATCTCATAACTAATATAACCTTCTTATAAGCTCACTATTCAATTTAGATGAGATGATGAACATAGTGGTGCATATTTTTACCTTTTAACATTGTAATGTTTTTAGAAATTTTAATCTACATAAGATGTTATGGACAACATGAATGGTTGTTTAACATATTCTTGATAAATCCTTGGTTATAAAGAATCATGCGAACATTTGGTAATTGTCTTGCGAAACGACTTTAAGGATGAATTGAGTTAAAAGAATCGTAGGGTGTCGTATCACTAATTTTATATCGTTAAATATACGGATATGTTATTGAGTAAAATGTATTTCATTTAAGGTTGATTGTTCGAGTAAACAATATTAGTCGAAGGACCGTTCGTTCGATTCGACAAGGGAGGATTTTCTCGTCTCCGTATCGAGGCAAGTTATCTTGCTTGGTTATAATGATGATTATATTCTTGTGATGTTTATACATTTCATGTGTATGAAATGTTTGTGAAATGTTATATAAATTTGATATTGTCTTTGACGTTGTTCCATCGTTCATCATGGGATTTGCATTCCCAAGTCCGTCACGTTGAATCGTTGATCTTGATGGTCCTTATTATCACTTTGGTGAGTTTATTGATCCTTAATTGGATATGTATTTCGTTGAAATTCGTTGTCATGTTGTATCGTGACATTTCTGGAATCATATCTGCGTGCCGATTAGATATTGTGTAGGATTTTTAGCCGGGCACTTATATAGTCATATGTGGATGTTTCCGTATTGGACTGTGCACACGAGACGTAGTTCGTGAGGCTAATTAGGTACATTGTCACACGTATATTCTGGATTCCGTATATGGGGTGGACATGTACACGGACACATTTCCGGATCGGGTGTACTGTAATGTCCATCTTGAGCCATATTGTCAATCTTTCATAGTGCATGTATGATTGGATGTGTTCGACGGTTTGTGACTGATTGTTCATACGCCCGAGGGGTATGATTAATAGTCGGGATGTTTCCTTGAGATCTATATATGTGAATTGTATAATGTCGGAAGAATTAATTATCATGTATATCTGACCCTGTGTTATGGGCGAAATACTTGTGTTGTATTTTAGGACGGGGCAAAGGCAAGGCACGGGAAGAGCATGTTGACGGCGAAGGGTTCGAGGGATACTAATTCGGGGGGGGGGCAAGTCTTTTGTTGTCCGGTTATGTTTTAAACCGTATAATATTACTTTAATTCTGCCTTATTTAAATTTTTGTCTGGTTGGATTGATGTTTAAGTATTGTCCATCTCCATATGGTGGGTCCCAGTGTGGGGTCCACGGCACTGTAATAGCCGCCTTTTGGGGTGTTACAAAAGATGGTATCAGAGGGTGTTGTTTTGTTTCTCTTTAAGAGACGTTGTATAATGAACTAGTATCCAAAGACCTTCGTGTCACGTGTGACCTATGCAAGCGCCTGACCCTACGACCCAAATACGGTACGTACTCTTCGAGCCATGATTTAATTACTGGCATGATATTGATATCGGAATGGATCTCTTTGTTGATCTTGTTATTTCGAGGATCTGTGGCAGGATTTATCTGATTAATAATTCGAGGTAAATGCTGGATGGATTATATGATTGAAATTGTTCGACTTGACGTCGATGTAATATTATGTATGACATTCGTGGTGTCGATAGTTAACTATGAACCGTTTCCTTGAATATGCGATTGCTTGTTGCTATTAACTTAGCATGAATTTTGAATAGTATCTTGAACTGTACTTATGATTATCATTATGATTGATTCTTTAAGTATAGAAAGGAATCTGAGAGGTCGTGGTAGAGGGGCACGAGGCTGCGGAAGGGGCCGAATCCCGATACCTCGAGCCAACAGACGCGCGAATGTGGATCATAGTTCCTCAGGCAGTGGTTCACCTTCTAGGGACCAATCGCACCACAGTGGGCGTGAGGATGCGCGTGTCGATCCTTATGTTGTGATGCAAGGCATGATGACTCAGATGACCCAGATGGGTCAATTAATGGAAGCTCTGCAGAGGGCCACTACTGGCCACCAACAGGGGCCTCATCCTCCACCTCCTGTGATTGGCGGACCCGTGAGTCGGATAATCAGCGACATCTCTCGCCAGCGACCTCCGACCTTTGAAGGCTCCTCTGAGCCTGCTGACATTGTGGATTGGATCGAGCATTTTGAGAAACTATTCGAGATGGCGGACTGCCGGAAAGAGAATCGCGTCTCCATAGTAGCATACTATCTCAGCAAGAGCGCTCACACTTGGTGGCTTTCAGTGAGTCCAGTTGATGGTGCTTACACTTGGGAGGAATTTAAAAACCTCATGCTAGACCGTTACTATCCAGGGCCACTCCGTGAGGCCAAACTGTAGGAATTGCTAAACCCGGACCCGTCCGAGGATGATGATGTACTATCTGTCGCTGAGAAATTTCAGGCACTTCTTCCTTTTGCCTCGTCAATTGTCCGAACGGAGGCTGATAAAATCAAGTATTTTTTCAAGAGGCTTAAACCCCAAATGAGAATCCAGCTGTTGAATCACCACTGTACGACCCTGTCGGAGTTCATCGAGAAAGCTCTGGAATACGAGCTCACCACGAAGGAGATTTCTAAGAAGCAACCACAACCCAACAATAAAAGATACGGGAACCAGAACTAGACTGAGAGTAACCGGGGGACATTCAGGAAGCCCCAGTCATTTCCAAACCCTTCTAATCGACCACCCATGGCGTCGAAGCCAGCCAGATCGCACTCTCGAGTGGTCCCCTCATCTGTTGTGTGCTATAACTGTTGAGACCAGGGGCACGTCAGCTCCAAATGTCTGAAGTCGACCGTCACATGCCATACTTGTGGGAAGAATGGGCATCATGCTCGTTTTTGCAGAAATGAGCCCAGACGTGAACTTGTAGTGTCTCATACTCCAAATCAGTCTGTTGTCCAGGACCGTGTGCCTCCGTCCGCTTCTTATCAGACTACCGCGGAAAACTGGGGAACAGGTCGTGGGAATCAAAGTGGTACACATGGTGCAGGAGCCGTAAAACCCAGGATCTACGAAATGAAGAAAACTGACGATCCCGAGGCCAGCATGATTGCAGGTATACTCGAGATCCACTCTCAGCCAGTGTGTGTTCTTTTTGATACTGGTGCTTCACACTCTTTTATATCTATTTCTTGTTTAAGTTGTTTGCCTCTAGACCATGTTATCAATTGTGAGCCCTATGTGATTGGTCTACCCGATGGTAGAAGAATTATTAGGAATCGTGAAGTCCAGGACTGTCCGATTTGCATGAACGACCGTGAGTGGTTGTCAAATCTGATTGTAGTCGATTTACCTAAGGATGATATAATCTTGGGTATCGATTGGATGGATCATCATGATGCCATACTCAGTGTCCGCAAGCGGATGGTAACTGTCACTTCTGATGATGGATTCGAGTGTACTTTTCGAGGTGATAATCCCAGCCATTTCGGGAGAGTCATCAGCGCTATGAAGGCAGTGAAATTGCTTAATCAAGGGTGTATTGGTTATTGGTGCTACATGACCAAAACAACAGATCGACCAGTCGAATTGGCCGACATTCCGGTAGTCCGAGACTACCCAGATGTATTTCCAGATGAGTTGCCAGGCTTACCTCCTCATCGTGACGTGGAGTTTATTATTGAGTTAGAGCCAAGTACGTCCCCACTTTCAAAAGCACCATATCGTATGGCTCTGACTGAGATGCAGGAGATGAAGAACCAGCTTGAGGAGTTGACTGAAAAGGGCTATATTCGACCTAGTGCGTCCCCTTGGGGAGCACTAGTGTTATTTGTACGAAAGAAGGACGGATCTCTGCGTTTATGTATTGATTACCGTGAGCTGAACAGGGTAACCATCAAGAACAAATATCCTTTGCCTCGTATTGATGATTTATTGGATCAACTTCAGGGAGCTGCTGTGTTTTCTAAGATCGACTTGAGATCTGGTTATCATCAGTTGAGGATTCGAGAGTCTGACATCTCGAAGACAGCCTTCCGTACTCGCTATGGGCATTATGAGTTCGTGGTGATTCCATATGGAGTTGATGAATCAAGTTTTTATTAACTATTTGGATCACTTTGTAGTCATTTTTATTGACGACATTCTGATTTACTCTCGTGACCACAAAGAGCATGAACATCATCTCCACCAAGTTCTCGATACGTTGAGGCGGGAACAACTTTATGGGAAGTTTTCTAAATGTGAATTCTAGATGCCTGAAGTCATCTTTCTTGGACATGTGATATCAGCCGAAGGAGTGAGAGTGGACCCACAGAAGATAGAATCCATTCGAGATTGGCTACCTCTGAAGAACGTGAAGGAAGTTTGTAGTTTCCTCGGCCTAGCGGGTTACTACCGATGGTTCGTGGAAGGATTTTCCAAAATTGCCCAACTGATGACTAACCTACTGAGGAAGGATAAGAAGTACTTGTGGTCAGAGTCATGTCAGCAAAGTTTTAATGAGCTCAAGAGTCAATTGATTTCAGCACCTGTTTTGGTTCTACCAAAGGGAACAGAAGGATTCGTGGTGTATAGTGACGCGTCGAGACAGGGCCTTGGATGTGTACTAATGCAAGAAGGAAAAGTGATTGTCTATGAATCGAGGCAATTGCGACCCTATGAAGTTAACTACCCGACCCATGACTTGGAGCTAGCAGCTGTAGTGTTTGCTTTAAAAAGCTGGCGTCACTATCTGTATGGAGTTACCTGTCAGATCTTTACGGATCACAAGAACCTGAAGTACATTTTTACTCAGAAGGAGTTGAACATGAGGCAGAGAAGGTGGCTAGCATTAATCAAAGATTATGATATCGAGATCCTTTATCATCCAGGCAAGGCAAATGTGGTTGCCGATGCCGTAAGACAGTGCAGGAGCAGATGCTTAGCCGCTTGACAGCTCAGAGGGAATTGCAGTTGGACCTTATGAGGCCAGAGATTGAAGTTTGGTTACAGCGTGTTTAGGGACGGCTTTGCGCACTTGAAATTTCTTCGTCTCTTGATGATATAATCAGATCGAAGCATCCAGCTTCCCATGAAGTCAATGAAGATTTGTTGGGGAGTGCAGTCTGGGTGTTGGAGGATTTCCCAGATGTAGTATTTTCTATGAATTATTTCTTGGCAATCCCCCATTTATTTGTGGCGTCTACTGGAAGAAACCCCTCAACTTCAAACAGTTTTTTCCTGCCCATTGAAGTGGCACAACTGTTTCCTGTCCAGTTCTTCTTTTCTTGGTTATTGGTGCTTTAGATGATGATGATGCAGCATTTTTTCTTTTCAAGGTTGAAGTCCCATCTTGGATCAAGGGTAGTGCCTCCTCCCTTTTCTTGGTTCTCAATGCAACACTCCCAAGATGATCAGGGCATATTACAGCGCCGTGGACCCCACACATTGGAATCCACCAGGCTAACGTACCAATATGACATTCGACAAAGACAAACATCATTAACACACAGATAATTTCTCAATTCACGACATTCAAAACAAAAGACCGAAATTAACAATACAATTCGACATTAAATCCACTCCCAAAACGGTTACACAATATTAATAAATTTAAGAAAGAAGTACTCGAGTACTTAAGCAAGTGACATAATAAATAAACTCCAGAACAAAACACCAACGGACAACTACTGAACAGAATCACGCTTGCCCATCATCCTCGTACGGCTCGCATGCTCGTTTGCTTCCATGACCTGTACCTGAAATACAAAAGTATTTCCCATATTTAAGGGGTTAGCGACAACTGCTAGTGCAAGTACAATCCATTTGAACTATCATTCCAATCAGATGAAAATATGCGCCAAAAGTCATTTTAGAAATCATTTATATTCCGGAATATTCACGGTGCACAAGCACAAAATACATTTCTCCAACAAAACAATTCAACGTTAACCGTTGGTACGAGACTCACGACCACCGTACCCCGCAGAGCCCCGTCGGACATCCCTGGGTGGTTAACCCTAGTTCGTGATACGCACACACACGGCAATACATATCCCTAGAGGCCCCGTTGGACCGTCCCTAGGTGAACATACACATATCCATCCACAACAACCACGAAAAGCCCTAATTCAAATACTAGAACATGTAAACAAATGTAAAGTACTTGCCTTTGAGACATCCTTGACGAAATGGGAAAGAACAACGACTACGAATGATCCAGAGGGAAAACGGTTGTTCCTAAACGAAGGATTAACATAACTCAGTCCTATACGATAACAATAATCGAATGGAATACGCCCATAACCCCGATTACAAGCTATGACAATATAGGTTCAATCGATACGGGCGAGGGTTTACGTAAAATCTCCACGATCGATAATTCACGGATTAAACTCGACGAAATCGGATTGGGAATCACCCGATAACAACAATCGGTAAGGAATAATACAACATACTTGAACAATTTGAGATTAATCAAGCAAAACCTGAAGACCCCCCCCCCCCCCAAGTTAGGGTTCTAGACGAAAATACCATGAATTCGGACGGAGGGAGATGATTACGTTGATGATGATATGATAGCACGACTCTACGGTGATGGAAAATGAAGAAGACCCGGATCAAGAATGGTGGGAATGTCCCTCTGTGTTGCCCGATGAAGAAAATGAAAGAAAAGATGTGAAATGAGGTTTCTGACCTCTGCCCGCTATTTTAAAACGGCGGGCTACTACTTTCATAACAGAAGCTAGCTTACGGCCGTAACAAGGCCAACATTTCGGCCGAAATCAATGGGGTGTTACGGCCGTAACACCCTACCGACAATGATCTAAGAAGTCTTGTCCGAATCTATCCTGATGACTCAAAACTCGGACCTACTATCGAACAAAAAAATATGGTTACGAAGTATTCTCGATGATGAATATAAGCGTTAAAAGAATATACAATTCCGATTTCCCGAAGATTCGGAATTCGACGACGAAAGTAAATTTCCTTTAAGTTTAAGGAAATTACAAAACAGCCCAAACGCTCGAAAATCACGATACGACGTCGAATTGACAAACCGAAACTCACAACACGAACAACTCAACCATACGAACTTATTTAAACAAAGAAACAACGAAAACAAACGAGTTTTACGAGAATCGAACGTATATACGGCAAACATAACATAGAATGGAATTATGTGAAAACATCTCCGAAACTCGTCCAAATGGAAAAACTCTAAGAATAAAGTAGATTCAAAATGTCGAAACAGTTACAAGCGAGTCGATAAAAATAGACATACACCAAAAATGGAAACTACTAAAAATGGAAAGGTACGGATATTACATTCTCCCCCTCTAAAAAGAAGTTTCGTCCCGAAACTTAAGAATCAAAAAGCTCGGGGTGCCTCGAACACATATCCTCCTCCAACTCCCACATTGCTTCTTATACTCCGTGCCTCGACCATTGCACTTTAACCAAAGGAATGGTTTTGTGCCTTAACTGTTTGTCTCGACGCTCCAAAATTTTAATGGGCCTCTCCTCAAACGTAATGTCCTTCCCCGAAATCGATAACATGGGACGAGTCCGGAACATACTTCCTCAGCTGAGAGATGTGAAATACACTACGCACATGACTCAGCGACGGAGGCAAAGCCAAACGGTATGCCAACTCGCCGACTCTCTCCAATATCTCGAATGGTACAATATATCTCGGGCTGAGCTTCCCTTTTTCCCAAAATGGAAAACTCCCTTCGACGGAGACACTCTCAACAGAACATGATCTCCCACCTCAAACTCCAAAGGTCGACGCCTAACATCCGCATAAGACTTTTGTCAACTCTGAGCCGCCAACATCCTCTCTCTAATCAATTCAACCTTCCCCCTCGTCTCTAACACAAGATCCGACTCGGTGCCAACTAGATCAGACGGCTCATCCCAACATATCGGTGATCGGCAACGTCATCCATAAAGTGCCTCATACGGTGCCATCTTAATCGACGTGTGCCAGCTATTGTTATAAGTAAACTCGATCAAAGCCAGATGCTCCTCCCAGTCACTACTCCAGTCTAACGCACACACGCGTAACATATCCTCGAACGTCTGAATGGTACGCTCGGACTGCCCCTATGTCTGAGAATGGAAAGATGTACTCAAACGCAACCGTGTCCCCAATGCCTTATGTACCGCCTGCCAGAAATGCGATACAAACCGGCCATCTCTATCCGAAATAATAGTCTTCGGCGTACCATGAAGTCTCACTATCTACGCGATAAAAATACGAGCCAATTTTTATGGACCCCAAGTATCCTTGATGCCCAGAAAATGTGCCGACTTAGTCAGTCGGTCTATGATCACCCACACCATATTCATTCCGGTCTTCGTCCTCGGCAAATTCATGACAAAATCCATCGAGATATCTTCTCATTTCCATTCCAGAATGGGGAGTGGTTTCAACAATCCGGCTGGCCGCTGATGCTCGATTTTGACTTGTTGACAAGTCAAACACTTAGCCACAAACTGAACTACCTCATTCTTCATGTCATTCCACTAGAAATTCTTCCTCAAATCTTTATACATTTTACTCAAGCCCGGATGGACTGAGTAAGGTGACGTGTGAGCCTCTCGCATAATACTCTGCCTCAATTCTAAGTCGTTCGGAACACAAAGCCGACCTCGGAATCTCAACACACCGTCCTCATGTATCACGAATCCCGGGGCTTTCCCTTTCCCCACATTCTCTCAAAGCTGAATAAACATCGGATCTTCCAACTATCCCGACTTAATGTCGTCGACTAGAGACGATGAGATCTCAAGAGTACGCAACTGCCCGGAACTCCCCGGTAGTACAATCTCAACGCTCAACCTCATTAACTCTCGATGAAGTCCCGACTGGGCCGTAAGTAACTCAAGCGCCCGAAGCGATACCAATTTTCGGCTCAAGGCATCTGCTACCACATTTTCCTTGCCCGGATGATAAAGGATCTCGAGGTCGTAATCCTTAATCAACTCCAACCATCTCCTCTATCTCATATTTAGCTCTTTCTGCGTGAATATGTACTTCAGACTTTTGTGATCGGTGAAATCTGACACGACGAGCCATACAAGTAGTGATGCCAGATCTTCAACACGAACATAACTGCGGCCAACTCAAGATCGTGGGTAGGGTAATTCAACTCGTATGGTTTCAACTGATGGGAAGCATAGTGTTAGGCATATTTTTATACGCTTATTTATCATTATTTTGTATTATTTTGGAGAGTAAATTTGCTTAAATGAGCTCTTAATGCCTTAATCTTGTATGTTTGTCAGGAGATTGGAGTCCGGAAGCTAAAACGAGGCGAAACGGGCAAAAACGGCAAATTTTGGCTGTGAGCCGCGGCACAGGCCAAGTGGGCCGCGGCACAGGAAGGCAACCAGCGGGCACAAAGTAGACTGTACTCTGTGCCGCGGCACAGTCCAGGTGAGCCGCGGCACAGATGAATTAAAAGACGCCTGAGCATCAGTGAAGACCAGTGCGCGGCACAGATTTAGTGAGCCGCGGCACACTAGGCGGTTTTTGTATGCTCCGCGCGGATTTGGGCCGTTTTGAAGCCAGTTCTCGATCTACTCACACGGACGCGATTTGGAGACTGTGCAGAGCTATAAATAAGGGTTTAAGACCCTAATTAATTTTCTTTAGAACTTTTGGGATCTTGGAAAATCTTGGAATCAGAGGGGAGACGGCAGAAGAGGAAGATAAGCAAAAGACTTCAACAGCAGAGGGTGGAAGACAGAAGAACGGAGGAATCCGAGTTCTTCATATGTGTTTGATTTTAATGCTTTTATTCATTTATTCTGTATTTTCATTCACTAGCATGTCATGCTAAAACCCTAATCTAGGATTTTGATGAAACTTGTGTTTTGACGGATTTGCTTGAGATTATCTAATTAATTACCTTTTTGTTGAGTTTTCCCAATCGTGTTTAATGCTTTCAATTATCTGGCCAATAGTTGTATTGTTTTAATCATTCAATTCAAATCGGGAGAAGAGAATTGGTGAGGAACTTTTGGTGAGGACCGTTTTATTCTGTGAGATAGGAATATACTCATAGGAACTACGTGGCCTTTTGGAGATTTTATGCTTTTTGCCTATTGACGAATTAATTCACCTAGGGATAGAGTGCGTTATTCGCCTTTAGAAAAATCTATTGACCTCGGGAGAGGCGGTAGAATATATTAGCAATCTTCGCCTTCAATAAATTGGGAAAATCATTAACTTCAAGATAATCGAGAGTAAATTCGGATAAACCGAGGTGGATTCAGAATCCTAGACTTATTCATCATTTGATTTTCTTTCTCCAAGCGATCATCTTTACTGTCTAATCTTTTATTAATTCTTTTAGTAATTAATTGCAAACCCAAAATTCGATTGTTCAAATAAAACTAGAATACATAAAAATCGGTAGTTAGTGATTCAGTCCTCGTGGGAACGATACTCACTCATCACTTTATTACTTGTATACGATAATGTACACTTGCGTTCAACAAATATCGCAACAAGTTTTTGGCGCCGTTGCCGGGGATTGAAATTTTGCTAATATCGATTTCAGTATTTCTAGTCTTAGTTTGAACGTTTTTTTTTACTTATTTTCGTGCATTTAATTTTATTTATTTATTTGTTTTTCCTTTCAGGATCTTTCGCGTAGTGCATGAGAAAACTCGGTAACGAAGGCCTACTACCTTTGGATACTGAGCTCGAGCGCACTCTTCGAAGGAACAAAAAGGAGAAACCAGAGTTACAGACGACAGTGACCATGGCCGAAAATATCGAAATTCCAGGAGGAAACAACATTGTGCAGCAAGCTCAACCGGAAATGGCACTTCGAGATTATGCGATGCCATAGATTAATGCTAATTTTTTGGGGATTCGGCGTCCCACTATTCAGGCGAACAATTTCGAGATTAAGCCTGCTATTATTCAGATGGTGCAGGCGAGCCAATTCTGTGGATTGCCGAATGATGATCCCAACGCACATATTGCTTCTTTTCTTGAGATTTGTGACACGTTAAAGAACAATGGTGTCACCGACGATGCTATCCGATTACGGCTTTTCCCTTTCTCTTTGAGGGATAAAGTGAAATTTTGGCTGAATTCCTTACCGCCGGGGTCGATCACAACATGGGCAGAGTTAGCGCAAGCCTTCCTTGCCAAATTCTTCCCACCTTCTAAGACGGCGAGATTGAGAAACGAGATCACCACCTTTGGTTAGTATGACATGGAATCACTTCACGAGGCGTGGGAGCGATACAAAGATTTGTTACGGAGATGCCCACATCACGGCCTTCCAGACTGGCTTCAAATTCAGACGTTTTACAATGGATTAAGTGCCTCTACATGCACTCTCGTGGATGCAGCCGCCGGTGGGGCTTTGATGGGAAAGACTATGGCCGAGGCACACTCGTTGTTGGAAGCTATGGCCGCAAATGCATATCAATGTCCATCTGAAAGAATAACGCCGAAGCGAGTGATGGAAATTTCGAGTAGTGACCCGATATCTACATTGTCAGCCCAAGTCGCAGCCTTGACTCAGCAGCTTCAAGCATTTTCGCATGCTTCTTCCCCCGTTACCATTGAGTCTTGCAATTGGTGTAACGGATCTCACCCTAGCGCGGAGTGTCAAGTCGGAAATCCGTTCGAGCAGCCCCAAATTGAACAAGCTCAGTTTGTAGGAAACGAAAACCGGAAAAATAATCCGTACTCCAACACGTATAATCCGGGGTGGCGTAATCATCCCAACTTTTCGTGGAGAAACGGACAGAACTCAAACCAGCCCCCGTTTGCTCAGAACCAACAGCAGCCCCCTCCCGCTCCAAAAGTTTCTCTCGAGAAAGCAATTGCGAAATTGGCAGCGAATACGAGTCAATTCATGACCCGTACTGAAGCGACATTGCAGAATCATTCCGCCTCCATTCGCAACTTGGAAGTCCAGCTGGGCCAAATTGCCAATGTGTTGACAGCCCGCCCGGAGGGAGCATTGCCAAGTACAACCGAGACAAATCCTAGAGAGAGTCTAAATGTAACACCCCAAACTAGGCGGATATTACAGTGCCGTGGACCCCCGACTGGGACCCACCAGGCGAATGAAAAAGGATGAATTACACAGGGTAAATGTAGTACCGAACCACATTATAACATCAATTACTCCGAGTAGGAGTTTCATACAACACACCCAGGATAATATAGAATACATGTGTATCTTATGTGACGATAAAATACACGACACTGAATGAAATGAGTATTCGAAAGGAATGATCGCAATGAATAAATAAAGAAAACATAAGTGACCGAATAAATGATGAAAAGACTGGGGCCCCTTCTAGTATCACTGGGACTCCCCGCCGTCATCGTGCTCTCCCTGCGCCTTTGCCTTGCCATGACCTGAAAAACAATATCCCCAAACGGGGTCAGTTATACAGAACAACAATCCTCAGGGGTTTAAATTACACAATCATGAATTAACTCAGTTATGAAATATCCTTAATTATGAATTACGCTGAAGAGGAGTACCATAGTACGCCCGTAGTGTTCTGTGCAAGTGTACAAGACGGATGACCGGACACACCCGTCCTTGTACCTAATTAGTCTCACGGAGGTAAACGTTACCGTGTGCACAGTCCAATGTATCACTCCCAATACATGGCCATCATGTGCCTGACTAAAAATTCCACACATCCGCACCCGGCCACGCAATATGAACCCAGAAGGTCATATGAACAAGAATGACCATAATGAATATCAATGAATAATAATAATCCGACAACGTCAAGAATGACTTACCGGGATGAAAGTGATAATGAAGTGATTGATAGTTTCAATGAACTGATGGGAATCGCCGTTCCTTATTAATGAAGTGATTATTCGACAATTTCAAGTCTCAATATGATTAATACAATGATGAATGAGTTATGATTATGAATGATCAACAACAAAAGGTATGAATATCCTTTTAACCGAGTAAGAATTAACTTACTCAATACCGATGAAGAAAGTCCTTCCTCGAACAAATGTCCTAAATGAAGTGTCGGTCGCTCGAACAACCTTAATTCAATACAATTACCAACAATCCGATTAATAAACGAATTAAACACGAATATAACGAACTCAAGACGTCGATACGATTAAACCAAGTTCATTGGGGCATTATATCGAACACTTTGAGGCCAACTTCGATTGATTACAACTAAACCTCAACAATACCAACTTCAAATCCCCAAGAAGTGTTTCAAACCAACAAAACATCTCCAATACGATCAATAGTCCGTTATGAATATCCAAAACGTGATTATAACAACAATTAATCTAAAATCGACAAATCCAACTCGATATTCATAGTGTTCTTGTATTATCACTCAATAATCCAATGAATCCTTATACAAACTCATAATCATATACATATCCCTTCATATAACATGATTATAACGTCCAAAACATCATATCTTAACACAAAATCGAAATCCAAGGTGTTGAAGAATTTACCTCTTGAAGATCCAACCACTTCGATCCGATGAACACGAGTTATAATGAGTATCCAAGCTTCCCAAAGGAATGAAAATGATGAAGATTACACACTCAAGTGATTGATGATGATAAAATCTCCCTCTCAACTCTCTCTCTCGGATGAAGAAGGAAAAAATGAAAAAGTGAGGTGAAAAGACCCGGCCAACTCCTTAAGTACTGCCGGAAGTTACGGCCGTAACTCGGCCCTCTTACGGCCGTAACTTTCCAAGTCAACGGCCTTACGGCCGTAACCGGCTAACTCGTACGGCCGTAACTCGGCTTCGTCCGAAAGCCTGCCGACAGACTTACGGCCGTAACCGCTCCTGAGTTACGGGCGTAGCCCGCCTTCGTCAAAAACATCCGTCGACACCCTTATGGCCGTAACCGCACACCTTACGGCCGTAACTCGGATGATACGGCCGTAACCGGATAAACTTACGGGCGTAAGCCCTCTTCCTCGAAATGACCAGGCACCCTGCCTGCCGCGTACGGCCGTAACCGGCCAAGCCTTACGGCCGTACCTTCCCCGACTTACGGCCGTATGCCGCAACCCTTACGGCCGTAAGTCACCCTTGGTCGACAACATCCAAAATTTACGAACACCACTTACGGCCGTATCTCACCATCCTTACGGCCGTAACTCACCTTCGGCCAAAAATGTCTCGGTAGCCTGCTGGACGCCAGACGGCCAGAATCGCCAGCCTTACGGCCGTACCTGCTCAACTTACGGCCGTACCACAGGACCTTACGGCCGTAAGTCCCTTTCGTCCAAATGGCCTGAAAACACGAACCCTTGTTACGGCCGTATCCCAAAGTCCTTACGGCCGTAACTCGATGCTGGCCAAGTTGAAAATTCCGATAACTCCGATTCCACGATACGACTGATGAATGATCCAACATAACATATGAATGTGAAAATGAACAAGTCTAACACAAGCCACGGATGATGCTCCCAGTATACGACTACCAATCACGACGAAAATAATAATAATACTCCCGTCGATCTCTAAACGGAGATGACATGCCGATCGGTAACTGATATACGATTACAACATGCCAACCGTGAACACCAATGAATGAGTCAAGAATGATGAGTGATTATTAACGAGTGAGAATTACTGAGTGACAATTACAGACTGATAATTACTGAATGAAAATGAGTGAATTACAACCGGGTATTACATACTCCCCCCCTTAAAAAATAGTTTCGTCCCCGAAACTAAGGGTCAAACAACTCGGGATGACTCTCCCGCATACTCTCTTCGGTTTCCCAAGTGGCCTCTTCGACTCCGTGTCTAGACCACTGAATCTTGACCAAAGGGATCGTCTTGTTCCTCAACTGTTTGATTCGCTGCTCTAACACTCGTACAGGATGCTCCTCGTACGAATGATCATCTGCGATCTCGATTTCGTCGAACTGAAGTATGTGACTCGGGTCGGCAACATACTTCCGCAACTGAGAGACGTGAAATACATTATGAATCCTGCTCAAATCCGGAGGTAAAGCCAGTCGATAAGCTAACTCGCCTACTCGATCCAAAATTTCAAATGGTCCAATGAATCTCGGACTCAACTTCCCCCGTTTTCCGAAACGGAAAATACCTCGACTCGAGGATACCTTGACCAAAACGTGGTCACCCGTCTCGAACTCTAGTGGTCGACGACGATTATCTGCATAGGATTTCTGTCGACTCTGAGCTGTCAACATACGACTCCTGATTAAAGCTACCTTCTCCTGGGCGGCTATAAGCATATCGGGCTCGGTGCCGATTGATTCTGACAAGTCATCCCAACACAAAGGAGACCGACAACGACGGCCGTGCATAAGGCCTCGTAAGGTGCCATCTTAATGGAAGCATGCCGGCTATTATTATACGTGAACTCGATCAATGGTAGTTGGGCTTCCCAATCGTCCTTCCAATCGAGGATGCATGCCCTCAACATGTCCTCTAATGTCCGAATAGTCCTCTCGATTGCCCGTCGGATCGAGGATGAAAGGCGATGCGAGATTGAGCCGAGTTCCCATAGCACGATGAATCGATTTCCAAAAATGAGACACAAAACGTCCGTCACAAACGGAAACGATACTCTTAGGAGTACCGTGCGGTCTCACTATATCCTTGATGAACAATCGAGCGAGTCTCTCAGACCCCACGTATCCTTGATCTCAAGGAAATGAGCTGATTTTGTTAAGCGGTCCACAATCACCCAGATCGTATTCATGCCACGACGACTAGTCGGCAAACTCGTGATGAAATCCATAGAAATGTCTTCCCACTTCCACTCGGGAATAGGAAGAGGTTTCAGCATACCCGCCGGCCGCTGATGTTCAATCTTAACTTGTTGACAGGTTAAGCATCTCGAAACAAATTCTGCGACTTCTCGCTTCATATTACTCCACCAGTAATTTTGTTTCAAGTCCTTGTACATCTTGCTGGACCCCGGATGAACAGAATAAGGGGTAGCATGAGCTTCTCTCAAAATCGAGTGTTTCAACTCGTCATTTGCCGGTACGCACGACCGATTCTTAAATCCCAAAATTCCATCCTCGTGGACCACGAATCCAGGGGCCTTCCCCTGAGTCACATCCTCACGGATGCGCAACAATGAAGGGTCTGAACTCTGATTCTCTCGGATTGCCTCCTCGAGTGACGATGAAATCTCTAACATACAAAGCTGTCCCTGAACTCGTTGAAGCCAGACCTCGATCTCGGGTCTAAGAAATTCCTGCTGAAGCTCCTTCTGAATTGTTAGACGAGCAAGCATCTGCTCCTGAACGGACTTGCGACTCAAGGCGTCGGCGACAACGTTCGCCTTGCCCGGGTGGTAAAGGATCTCGATATCATAATCTTTGATTAATTCCAACCACCGTCTCTGTCGCATATTTAACTCCTTCTGAGTAAATATATACTTTAAACTCTTATGATCGGTGAATATCTGACAGGTAACGCCATAAAGATAATGACGCCAAATCTTCAAAGCGAACACTACGGCTGCTAGTTCCAGGTCGTGTGTCGGATAATTAACCTCGTAAGGTCTCAATTGCCGTGAAGCATAGGCAATAACCTTTCCGTCCTGCATGAGCACACATCCGAGACCCTGTCCGGACGCATCACTATAAACCACAAATCCCTCCGTCCCCTAAGGCAAGGAAAGTACAGGTGCTGACATTAATCGGCTCTTGAGTTCCTCAAAACTCCGCTGACACGCGTCGGACCACGTGTATTTCTTATCCTTCGCAAAAGGTTCGTCAATGGTTGAGCAATTTTGGAAAATCCTTCCACAAATCGCCGATAATAACCCGCTAATCCGAGGAAACTCCGGATTTCCTTAACATTCTTCGGAGGTAACCAGTCTCGGATAACCTCCGTCTTCTGAGGGTCGACACGAACTCCGTCTGACGAAATTACATGTCCGAGAAAAGTCACTTCGGACATCCAGAACTCGCACTTGGAAAACTTTCCAAAAAGTTGCTCTCGTCTCAACACGTCGAGAACCTGATGAAGATGAACCTCGTGATCCTCACGGCTACGAGAATAAATCAAAATATCGTCGATGAAGACAACAACAAACTGATCCAAAAAGTCGATGAAAACCCGATTCATCAATTCCATGAATACCGCAGGTGCATTAGTTAGCCCGAACGGCATAACCACAAACTCATAATGGCCATAGCGTGTTCGAAACGCCGTCCTCGCGATGTCCGACTCTCGAATCCGCAACTGGTGATATCCAGATCTTAAGTAGATCTTGGAAAATACTGAAGCTCCCTGAAGTTGATCTAAAAGATCATCAATACGGGGTAAGGGATACTTATTCTTGATTGTCACTCTGTTCAACTCCCGATAATCGATACACAAACGAAATGAACCATCCTTCTTCTTGACAAACAACACGGGTGCTCCCCACGGAGACGCACTCGGTCGGATATAACCCTTCTCGAACAACTCCTCAAGTTGGTTCTTTAATTCCTGCATTTCGGTGGGGGCCATCCGCACGGTGCCTTTGATATCGGAGACGCGTGCAGTGCTCCAACTCAATCGTGAACTCCACATCTCTCCGTGGCGGCAACCTGTAATTCGTGGAAAAAGTCGGCATACTCCTCACTACCGGAATATCCGTCAACAATCTTGATGAATTCTCGGTTTTGGTCATAAAACACCAATAACCAAAACATCCCCGATCGAGTAATCGCACCGCTTTCATCAAATTAATGACCTTACCCGAACAGTAGGGATTACCTCCTGAAACACACATTCCACCCCATCAAATGCGAAAGATAGTGATCAAACGCTTACGGACACTAATGATGGCATCATGACGATCCATCCAATCAATACCCAAGATGACGTCGTCCCTCGGCAAATCTACTACGATTAGGTCCGCTGGCCATACACGACCATGAAACTGAATCGGACAATTCCGAATCTCACGATTACCGATAATTCGTCTACCATCAGGTAGGCCAATGACGTAAGGCTCACAACTAGAAGCACTACCCAGACGTAGTCTACTCAAACATGACTCGGAAATGAATGAATGCGATGCACCAGTATCAAAAAGGGTACACACAGGTTGAGATAGAATATCGAGTGTACCTGAGATCATTCGGGCCTCGGGATCATCGGTCTTCTTCATCTCATAAATCCGGGGCTTGCTAGTCCCGGCACCGGACGCTCCCGTCTGCTGGCTATAGGCTCCACCTTTAGTCGCTCCCGTCGTTTTAAACGACGCTGATTGAGTGGCCTGATTCCGAACGGCTGACTGCTTCGGGGCTTGAGATGAAATCTGAGTAGGTTTGGAGTCCCTACGGCAAAAACGGGCCTTATGCCCAACAATTCCACAATTATGACAAGTGACAGACTGTCTCGGACACTTGGTGCTGACATGACCAGGATCTCCACAGTTATAACAGGTGATGGCAGGCGCGCTCGAGACCGAGATTCCGCGGGTTTAGACGACACAGAGGTCGCTCAGAGAAAGCAGAGCCCGCACGGGGTTTCTTGAAAGTAGCCTGACTGCCGTCAGACTGATTACGGTTCTTCGATTTCTTGCTAGCAGACGAAGGTTGTTGCTTAGCAATTTCTTTAGCAGTAAGCTCGTAGGTGAGAGCTTTCTCGATGAATTCGCCAACGAGGTGCAATTATGATTAAGCAACCGTAGTCTCATACGGGGTTTCACCTCTTCTTTGAAATACTTAATCTTATCCGCCTCGGAATGAATGATAGATGAGGCGAACGGGAGAAGTTCTGAAATTTCTCGGCAATGGCGAGAACATCCTCGTCTGATGAGGGGTCGGGGGTGAGTAACTCTGACAGCTTGGCCTCCCTGAGTGGGGCCGGATAATACCTCTCCATCATGAGAGTTTTGAACTGATCCCATGTACATGATCCTTCGGTGGGCTTCAACGACAACCACCAAGAATGCGCGCTCTTGCCCAAGTAGTAAGTCGCAACAGAAACTTTGTGTCCTTCGGGACACTCTACCATAGCAAACAACTTCTCGAAATGTTCGAGCCAATGAATAATATCTGCCGGCTCGACGAGCCCTCGAAAGTCGGCGGCCTCTGGCGAGAGATGTCGCCGATGATATTGCTCACATTCCTCTCTTGCCTCGAGGTGGTGGCGGAGGAGCTGTTGATTTTGCGTAGTGGAGTTATGCATCGTCTCCATCACCGTGCCATCCGGGTCATTTGGGCCATCATGCCTGCATAAAGCGAGTGGGTCAACCCGGACACCTTCCGACCGAGCCGTGTCCTGCACGACTCCGTTAGCGAATGATCGCGCCTGGTGAATGAGTGGCGCTGCGCTACTCGATGAATTAGCATTATTTCTCGCGTTTGCACGAGTGTTCGTGCGAGTTCTCGGGATTCGGCCCGCTCCACGGCCTCGTCCTCCTCGTCCTCTGCCAGCTCTTTCCATACTGAAGTAGGAAAGTCACATGATGATTATATTTCCCGCATGAATATCATGTTATGATTATGATATGGGATGATGAAAATGAGCATACACGCTTTAATACAGTGATTAAATGAATGATTAACTGAGATGACATGATTATCTTGAACAAGTTAACATAATTGATGATTTGATCTTCCTGATCAACAACTGAATAATGAAATGAATTAAGTGATTAATGAGTTAACATGATCGTCCTGATCATACTGAATGATGATGTTTGAGGATTGTTAATTGATGAATGATGAATGAATGACTATTGCCAGAAATTATACCATGGCATTAGAAATCTTACAGTTCTTGGTTTGATTGGCTCGGCATTTGCACAGGTCACACGTGACGTGAAAGTCCAATGATACTAGTCCGATGACGATGATTTCAAATGAGACATGACTTGGAGGGTAGTATTCAAAACCACGCTCCGATACCAACTCTGTAACACCCCAAACTAGGCGGATATTACAAGCCGTGGACCCCGATAGGACCCACCAGGCGAATGAAAAAGGATGAATTACACAGGGTAAATGTAGTACCGAACCACATTATAACATCAATTACTCCGAGTAGGAGTTTCATACAACACACCCAGGATAATATAGAATACATGTGTATCTTATGTGACGATAAAATACACGACACTGAATGAAATGAGTATTCGAAAGGAATGACTGCAATGAATAAATAAAGAAAACATAAGTGACCGAATAAATGATGAAAAAGACTGGGGCCCCTTCTAGTATCACTGGGACTCCCGCCGTCATCGTGCTCTCCTGCGCCTTTGCCTTGCCATGACACGAAAAACAATATCCCCAAACGGGGTCGGTTATCTGAACAACAATCCTCGGGGTTGAAATTACACAATCATGAATTAACCGAGTTATGAAATATCCTTAATTATGAATTACGCCGAAGAGGAGTACCATAGTACGCCCGTAGTGTTACGTGCAAGTGTACAAGACGGATGACCAGGACACACCGTCCTTGTACCTAATTAGTCTCACGGAGGTAAACGTTACTGCGGTGCACACCCAATGTATCACTCCCAATACATGGCCATCATGTGCCCGACTAAAAATTCCACACATCCGCACCCGCCACGCAATATGAACCTGAAGGTCATATGAACAAGAATGACCATAATGAATATCAATGAATAATAATAATCCGACAACGTCAAGAATGACTTACCGGGATGAAAGTGATAATGAAGTGATTGATAGTTTCAAGGAATAGATGGGAATCGCCGTTCCTTATTAATGAAGTGATTATTCGACAATTACAAGTCTCAATATGATTAATACAATGATGAATGAGTTATGATTATGAATGATCAACAACAAAAGGTATGAATATCCTTTTAACCGAGTAAGAATTAACTTACTCAATACCGATGAAGAAAGTCCTTCCTCGAACAAATGTCCTAAATGAAGTGTCGGTCGCTCGAACAACCTTAATTCAATACAATTACCAACAATCCGATTAATAAACGAATTAAACACGAATATAACGAACTCAAGACGTCGATACGATTAAACCAAGTTCATTGGGGCATTATATCGAACACTTTGAGGCCAACTTCGATTGATTACAACTAAACCTCAACAATACCAACTTCAAATCCCCAAGAAGTGTTTCAAACCAACAAAACATCTCCAATACGATCAATAGTCCGTTATGAATATCCAAAAACGTGATTATAACAACAATTAATCGAAAATCCCCAAATCCAACTCGATATTCAAAGTGTTCTTGAATAATCCCTCAATAATCCAATGAATCCTTATACAAACTCATAATCATATACATATCCCTTCATATAACATGATTATAACGTCCAAAACATCATATCTTAACACAAAATCGAAATCCAAGGTGTTGAAGAATTTACCTCTTGAAGATCCAACCACTTCGATCCGATGAACACGAGTTATAACGAGTATCCAAGCTTCCCAAAGGAATGAAAATGATGAAGATTACACACTCAAGTGATTGATGATGATAAAATCTCCCTCTCAACTCTCTCTCTCGGATGAAGAAGGAAAAAATGAAAAAGTGAGGTGAAAAGACCCGGCCAACTCCTTAAGTACTGCCGGAAGTTACGGCCGTAACTCGGCCCTCTTACGGCCGTAACTTTCCAAGTCAACGGCCTTACGGCCGTAACCGGCTAACTCGTACGGCCGTAACTCGGCTTCGTCCGAAAGCCTGCCGACAGACTTACGGCCGTAACCGCTCCTGAGTTACGGGCGTAGCCCGCCTTCGTCAAAAACATCCGTCGACACCCTTACGGCCGTAACCGCACACCTTACGGCCGTAACTCGGATGATACGGCCGTAACCGGCTAAACTTACGGGCGTAAGCCCTCTTCGTCGAAATGACCAGGCACCCTGCCTGCTGCGTACGGCCGTAACCGGCCAAGCCTTACGGCCGTACCTTCCCCGACTTACGGCCGTATGCCGCAACCCTTACGGCCGTAAGTCACCCTTGGTCGACAACATCCAAAATTTACGAACACCACTTACGGCCGTATCTCACCATCCTTACGGCCGTAACTCACCTTCGGCCAAAAATGTCTCGGTAGCCTGCTGGACGCGTACGGCCGTAACCGGCCAGCCTTACGGCCGTACCTGCTCAACTTACGGCCGTACCACAGGACCTTACGGCCGTAAGTCCCTTTCGTCCAAATGGCCTGAAAACACGAACCCTTGTTACGGCCGTATCCCAAAGTCCTTACGGCCGTAACTCGATGCTGGCCAAGTTGAAAATTCCGATAACTCCGATTCCACGATACGACTGATGAATGATCCGACATAACATATGAATGTGAAAATGAACAAGTCTAACACAAGCCACGGATGATGCTCCCAGTATACGACTACCAATCACGACGAAAATAATAATAATACTCCCGTCGATCTCTAAACGGTAATGACATGCCGATCGGTAACTGATATACGATTACAACATGCCAACCGTGAACACCAATGAATGAGTCAAGAATGATGAGTGATTATTAACGAGTGAGAATTACTGAGTGACAATTACAGACTGATAATTACTGAATGAAAATGAGTGAATTACAACCGGGTATTACACTAAATGCAATCAGTTTGAGAAGCGGGAAGGAGGTATGTGACCAGCCCGAGAGGTGTGAAAAGAGGAGTGAAATTTAGGAGAGGAAAAATTTAGCGACGGAGGAATCTCAAGATTGGAGACCCTCGATAACATTTCCGGATAACCCGAAAGCATATGTGCCACCCGTCCCGTTTCCGCAGAGATTACAGCAGAAAAAGGGAGACAAACAATTCTCTAAGTTTCTCGACGTGTTCAAAAAGCTTCATATTAACATTCCATTTGCCGACGCATTGGAACAAATGCCAAGCTACGTTAAATTCTTGAAAGATATATTGTCAAAGAAAAGAAAACTCGAGGAGTTTGAAACAGTTGCCTTGACGGAGGAATGCAGCGCGATTCTTCAAAAGAAGCTTCCACCAAAATTGAAAGATCCGGGAAGTTTCAACATACCGTGCACCATGGGGAATCTTTATTTTAATAAGGCATTGTGCGATCTCGGTGCTAGTATTAACCTCATGCCTCTGTCGATTTTCAAGAAGTTGGGAATTGGAGAAGCAAAGCCGACGACGGTCTCCTTGTAATTAGCGAATCAATCTATTAAGTATCCGAGAGGAGTGATTGAGGACGTGCTAGTAAAAGTGGATAAATTTATCTTTCCATCGGATTTTATTGTTCTCGATATGGAGGAAGATGAAGATATCCCGATTATCTTGGGACGACCATTTTTAGCGACCGGCAGAACTCTTATAGATGTGGAAAAAGGAGAATTAACTCTGCGGGTTCAAGAGTAGCATGTCACGTTCCAAGTGTTCAAATCTTTTCCATGTCCAGGAGGTGTTGATAAAAGCTCACAAAGTGAAAGTGTGGAGGTCGTTGCAAAAGAGAAACACCGAAGACATCGTCGGTCGAAAATTTCAGATTCCGTGTCAGATAGTCCAACTTTTAAGAAAGATGTAGAACGAGTAGCATTTCTCGAGCATGTGAACATGCAATCATGGCCATCTGATCAGCCACACTCGGAAAAGTCCATTGCAGTCTTAAGTGCGTTCGTGAAAGAGGGGAATAAGCCGGAAGCCAAACGGGCGTCTAGTCATGAGAAAAATGGGTGTTTCGGGAAGTTGTTCTCGTCAAAACCTTTCCGCAACCAGCATTGGGTGTCCAAACCGAAAATCGAATCGTTAATGACCGATGGTAAAATTTTTAAAAATCATATTAACGGTTCGATGAACGGGGCGGAGATCAAATGGAGTTTGCGAAAAGCGAACTGATTTTTAAATAGGTCCGGCTGAAGACTATAAACTTAGCGCTTCTCGGGAGGCAACCCGAGTTCGTAGTTGTAGATTTTTGCGTTTCTATATTTTTCTTGCATTCTTGATTTTTATTTTTCATCACTTTGTGCTTTAATTTGCTTCTACCTCTCGCTTTTGACGTGTTCTTCTCAAAATTCTGTGCAGGAAAATCCCAGGGGAGAAATTCATTACTGAGCCGCGGCACAAGTATTGTGAGCCGCGGCACACACGGATCGAAAGGGAGGGCTAAACAAACTGTACTCTGTGCCGCGGCACAACATTACTGAACCGCGGCACACTTGAGCAGTGAGCCGCGGCACACGAAACCTGAGCTGCGGCCCACAATAAAACGAACAGGTAAAAAGGGACTGTACGCGGTGCCGTGGCTCACTTGAGCTGTTCCGCGGCACAACATGCGGAATTCGAACATCCAGGTACCTTATAACCCGAATTCGGCCGGCCACCCCAGGTACGCTTCCTTTCTTCCTTCCCTTTCCCCTTGCGCGCGATCGGCCGACAGTCTTCTTCTCGTTTTCTTCTTGCGATTTTTCTTGCACTTTTCACAAACCAAGCAAGGTATGCTCCAATCTCTAATATCAAATTGTTCTATGAATTTAAATTTGAAGTTGTTTTATGCATTTGAGGATTGAATATGTTTATTTTCCTTCAAAAGTCTATGATGGTTTAGTGGATGACATGGTGGTTTTGATCGAATTTTCATGGTTCTTTTGGATTAAGAATGAATTGCATATATCGTTTGGATGGTGAATGATTCGTGTTTTTGTTCTTGGGGATTTAATTGAGCTATTGCCATGTTTGTTCTTCAAGTAAACTCTTGCCCTTTAGGTGTTCGATGAAATGTCTAAATGAAAAATTTTCTTTGTTAAGGCAATATTTTGAATCTTTGTGCAATGTATTCGTTCTGGAATTACAGCAACCCCAACCCGTACGTCTAGTTTAAACGTTATGGTTCAATTTCATTCTTCTCTCACGGTTGTGCTATCTCGTAAAAATTTCTGATTTTAGGCCGGATATCCTTAGCCGAGTGATGATTATTCTCGTTATTGTTTGAGTAAGTAACCTTCGATGTTTAAATTTTTTTTCAGGAATCACTATGGCTAGGACTAAGAAGCTGAACAAGAGGGCCAGGACTCAGTCATCCCCCACTCGAGGGGAAACCTCTCGTAGTCGCGCCGAGTCGGAGGGGCACTAGTTTTCTGACCCTGAGATCCACAAAATCTTCAATGAGAAGATTCGGCCGCGACCTCTTATCCCGGAGAGGGGATTTACTCTAGCCCCCCAAGACGGGGAACTGCTTACGATGATAGATGAGATGGGGTGGGCCCGATTCGCTGCACCCCCCGAGCCAGCGGTGATATCGATAGTGCAGGAGTTCTATGCCAGCGCGTTATTGAAGCATATTCGGGCAGGCCAGATGTTGCAGCAGTCAGACACTCGGACTCAGGTCGATGTCCGAGGTGTTACAGTTGATTTTTCCACAGCTGCTATTTGGAGGTTGTTTGGGCTTCCGGTGGTAGATGACACGGCCTATGACCGAGTTATGACTAGCCTCACGAAGGAGGCTTTGCTCGAGACTATTGCGCAGCCCGACTCCGACTGGGAGCAGCGCGCACCGGGTTCTTCCACTTTCCATTTCAAGAGCTCGCGCCTCAGTCGGCTCGGGCGTGCCTGGCTATATTTTATTTGCGCTCGTATAGACCCCACATCTCAGATCCGCACTGTTTTTCTCTCCCGCGCCCGGACACTATATGCTATCACATCCGGGCTGCGGTTCGATGTGGCCCCTCTCTTGGTCCGTTCTATATTCCAGTGCATTCAGGGAGGAGCCAAAACGGGGTTGAAGCACCCCTCTCTTATCTGCGCTCTGTGCCGGCAGTCGGGGCTGACGTGGTCAGACGACGAGCCGATGCTTGCTCCCCAGGCACCGATCGACCACCGCATCATCTCACATTTTGATCAGTGGGGAGGAGCGCCGGCGCACGCTCGGGGGAGAGGATTTCTACTGGATGAGGCCCACGAGGGGTCCCCCGAGCCTCTTTTGCTAACACAGGGGCAGGCAGATGCCGGACCGCCGCCCGAGAGAGAGAGATTTCAGGCGATGTTCGACGAGCTGAGGGAGGATATGAGGAGAGAGAGATAGGAGACGAGGAGAGAGAGAGTATATGAGAGAGGATGTGAGGAGAGAGAGAGAGAGATGAGATGAGGAGAGAGAGGGAGAGTATGCTGGCTGCCATGCGAGAGGAGCAGCGGACGGAGCGAGAGAGCGTTATTGCTTCCGTCAGAGCTGAGATGCGAGAGCAGGCCCGCCGGGCCAACCGACGAGAGGCGAGGCGTCTGGCAGAGAGGGACGCCTACCATCAGGAGCACCTTGCCACATGGACGGCCCATATCATGCATCCAGACGGGCCATTTATTGCACCTGCTCGGCCAGCCACACCACCCTCCTCACCGGATGATGCCGGCACCAACTCGTGAGAGGACTGGAGGGGAGTACTTGACCTTCTTATTCTATTGCATATTATATTTTGTCCATTGAGGTCAATGTACGTCCTAAGTTTGGGGGGGTTACTTTCTATTGCTACATTCATTGTTGTACTGATTTTGTTGCACTTTTCATTACTTTGCGTTATTTTTGTCGATAGCCTTGCTTGTCTGGATCTTACTTTTATTCGTGAATTTTTTTGTGCTTCTATTTGTGTGATACTGATGTTACGACACTGTTTTTCTCTCTGAAGAATCGGTCGAGTTTTAGTCGAGTTGTAGTCAGTGATTTCTGTTTCTGCTTAGTATTCATTTAGGTCCAAAATTTTTTCTCGTGATTGTAGAGGTCTTGGCGGATAAGAGAGGATACGTAAGTGTTTTAAAATCATCGTCGATACGTTTGGTTACATTTTTCGGTTAGCTAGTCGTCCAGTTACATAAGTTGTGTTGGCACTTAGATTGAGTTTAGAGTCGGTCAGTTTTTCCCAATAGTCGAGATATTATTTGTTCTACGATGGGAAGTCTAGTAACCAGGGGTATTCACGTGACCCGTTGTTTACTCTCGCATAAAATGACGACCCTGAGTAGACTAGTGATTTAGAAATTTCACATGTGCCGATGATAGGGAGACTAGTAACCGGGGGTATTCACGTGACCCGTTGTTTACTCTCGCGTAAAACAGCGACCTTGATTCCGACATGTGGGAATTAGCTATTCGAGTTGTTTCTCCGCTGTGGAGGGGAACTTAGTAACTAGAAGCATCCATGTGCCCCATGAGTGTCTTTTACGTCAAACGGTTTCCCAATACATGAGAATGGAAGTTCCACCCTAGGATTATCCCGATGAAACATCCCGAGATCCGAACCTAGTGGTCAACTCGAATCAATTTCTTGAGCATATATATAAGGGAATACTGTCCGAGGATTATTTTTATGAAACTCGTGAAAATTTTGCCATTAGACTGTGGAACGGGACGAACTAGCTCGTTTATTTTAACCTTTCATATTGACGGTCGATTTGATTCACATTTGTTAATCTTTGAGCTGGATTTTCTTCATGAACGAGTAATTAGGACTGAACTTGGTTACTTTGTAGAATCAGTGTTCTGAGTGTAGCTCGCTATTACGATACTCTATTATTCATAGAGAATTCAGTATAGTATTGATTAGGTAGAGCACTACGAGTTGCACGATTATTCACGACATTCTTTTGTTGAAATTAATTCTTTTTGCTTGAGGACAAGCAAAGGCTTAAGTTTGGGGGTATTTGTTAGGCGTATTTTTATACACTTATTTATCATTATTTTGTATTATTTTGGAGAGTAAATTTGCTTAAATGAGCTCTTAATGCCTTAATCTTGTATGTTTGTCAGGAGATTGGAGTCCGGAAGCTAAAACGAGGCGAAACGGGCGAAAACGGCAAATTTTGGCTGTGAGCGCGGCACAAGGCAAGTGGGCCGCGGCACAGGAAGGCAACCAGCGGGCACAAAGTAGACTGTACTCTGTGTCGCGGCACAGTCCAGGTGAGCCGCGGCACAGATGAATTAAAAGACGCCCAGGCATCCAGCTGAAGACCAGGTGCCGCGGCACAGATTTAGTGAGTTGCGGCACACTAGGCAGTTTTTGTATGCTCCGCGCGGATTTGGGCCGTTTTGAAGCCAGTTCTCGACCTACTCACATGGACGCGATTTGGAGACTGTGCAGAGCTATAAATAAGGGTTTAAGACCCTAATTAATTTTCTTTAGAACTTTTGGGATCTTGGAAAATCTTGAAATCAGAGGGGAGACGGCAGAAGAGGAAGATAAGCAAAAGACTTCAAGAGCAGAGGGCGGAAGCCAGAAGAACGGAGGAATCCGAGTTCTTCATCTGTGTTTGATTTTAATGCTTTTATTCATTTATTCCGTATTTTCATTCATTAGCATGTCAGGCTAAAACCCTAATCTAGGATTTTGATGAAACCTGCGTTTTGACGGATTTGCTTGAGATTATCTAATTAATTACCTTTTTGTTGAGTTTTCCCAATCGTGTTTAATGCTTTCAATTATCTGGCCAATAGTTGTATTGTTTTAATCATTCAATTCAAATCGGGAGAGGAGAATTGGTGAGGAACTCTTGGTGAGGACCGTTTTATTCTGTGAGATAGGAATATACTCATAGGAACTACGTGGCCTTTTGGATATTTTATTCTTTTTGCCTATTGACGAATTAATTCACCTAGGGATAGAGTGCGTTATTCACCTTTAGAAAAATCTATTGACCTCGGGAGAGGCGGTAGAATATATTAGCAATCTTCGCCTTTAATAAATTGGGAAAATCATTAACTTCAAGACAATCGAGAGTAAATTCGGATAAACCGAGGTGGATTCAGAATCCTAGACTTATTCATCATTTGATTCTCTTTCTCCAAGCGATCATCTTTACTGTCTAATCTTTTATTAATTCTTTTAGTAATTAATTGCAAACCCAAAATTCGATTGTTCAAATAAAACTAGAATACATAAAAATCGGTAGTTAGTGATTCAGTCCTCGTGGGAACGATACTCACTCATCACTTTATTACTTGTATACGATAACGTACACTTGCGTTCAACAAATATCGCAACACATAGGCAATAGTCCTCCCGTGCTGCATGAGTACACATCCGAGCCCTTGGCCCGAAGCATCATGAAAAACTGAGAAACCCTCATTACAACTCGGTAAAGCCAAAACGGGGGCGGTCGTCAACCGGTTCTTCAACTCCTCGAAACTCTTCTGTCTCTCGTCGGTCCACACAAACTTCTCCGACCTTTGCAACAACTGAGTCAGCGGTCGAGCGAGCTTAGAGAATCCCTCGACAAATCTACGATAATACCCGGTCAAACCCAGAAAATAACGGACCTCCTTTATGTTTTTAGGTGGTGCCCAATCCAATACCGCCTTTATCTTATGTGGGTCCACACGAACACCCTCGGCCGAGATCACGTGACCGAGCATAACCTCTCGCAACCAAAACTCACACTTTGAGAACTTCGTAAGAAGATGCTGAGTTCTCAAGATTCCCAACACGATATGCAAATGGCGTGCATGTTCCTCCTCATTCCTCGAGTAAATCAAGATATCGTCAATAAAGACAACTACACACTTATCGAGGTATTCGATAAAGACTTTGTTCATAAGCTGCATGAACATTGCTGGTGTGATGGTTAGCCCAAAAGGCATAACCACAAACTCGTAATGATCGTATCTTGTCCGGAAGGCCATCTTCGGAATGTCGGAATCCTTCACTCGGAGCTAATAATACCCCGATCTCAAATCAATCTTCGAAAACACGGTTGCCCCTGGCAGTTGGTCAAACAAGTCATCAATCCTCGGGAATGGATACTTGTTTTTGAAGTCACTTTGTTCAACTCTCGATAGTCGATACACAGACAAAGTGACCCATCCTTCTTCTTTACAAACAAGATCGGTGCGCCCCAAGTCGAAGCGCTCGGTCGGATATACCCCATGTCTAGCAGCTCTCCCAACTGTTTCTTCAATTCAAGCATCTCGGCAGGCGCCACACAGTATGGCATCTTAGAGATCGGTGCTGCATTCGGCTCTAAATCAACAGTAAACTCAACCTCTCGGTCTGGCGGCAAACCCGGCAACTCATCTGGAAAGACGTCAGGAAACTCACACACTACCAGAATAGATGAGAGATCGACTCCCCCTTCTTTCGATCTCAACACATAACACCAATAACCAGTGCAACCTCCTCAAAGAAGTCTCAACGCTTTCATAGCGCTTATTAGAAATCTCTGACTACTCTGCTTATGCCCCACAAAAGAATGCTTGGTACCGTCAGAGGCTAACATAGAAACGGTTCTCATTCTATAATTCATGATAGCCCCATGACAGTCCAGCCAATCCTCACCAAGAATCAGATCCTCGTCCTTAATATCTACCGCAATTAGATTAGAAGGTCAATCCCTCCCCGCGATACTCACAGGAAAATCTCTAATCTCACGGTCCCCCATGATGCTATCCCCACTAGGCAGTTTAACAACAAATGGTTCACACGAAACTAGGCAATCAACATGCAGACGACACACACAATCTAGAGATATGAAAGAATGTGTAGCACCAGAATCAAATAACACGGAAACATGATGGCCAAGGATGTGAATGGTACTTGTAGCCACCGTCGCGTCAGGATCTCCAGCTCGTCTCATCTCATACACACGGGGCGGAACAGACCCCGCACTAGAAGCTCCCCTTCTAGAAGGCTACCCACGTCCTCGACCTCTGCCAAAACTCTGCTGGGGCTGAGAAACTATCGGTGCCTGATTCACGCTCGGTTCCCCCACAGCTGGGGCTGACACCTGAGTAACTGGTGCCCGAACCACATCTGTACAAAACTTAGCACGATGTCCCATCTGACCGAAAGCAAGACACTAAATCGGAGGCCTGTCACACTCACTCATCATGTGCCCGAGACGACCACAGTTAAAGCAGGTAGGACCACGAACGGAAATAGTAGGAGCAGACTTAGAACCGTTGCCTCGCCCAAATGACGGGGACTGACTCCCGAAGACTCGCGAACCAGACTGAGCCTTCTGATACCCTCCAGACTTGCCTCCCGAAAATTGGCCGGAGGTCTTCTGTTTCTTTCCCTCGGTTTCCGTCTCTTTTGTAGAAAACGACATCTCATAAGCCATTGCCTTGTTCTGATAATCTTTCAGAGTTGTACACCCGAGACCAGACATGTAGTGATGAACCCTCAGCTTCATCTGCATGTCAAAGTGGCGGATCTTACCAAGTTCATCTCGGACCTGGTTTCTCACATATTGAAGTTGTTGGTTGTAGTCCTTGATCGCCTGTGCAATAGGAACATCCTGGGGCTTAGCCTCAAATAAGGCTCGGATCCTCCCCTTTTTCACTAGCCATGGACAAAATTCGTCCTCCATCAACTCTCAGAACTCTGCCCACGTGGCTTCCCGGTCACGTGGTTTCATCACTTGCCACCACGTTGCCACCTCCTTGGCGAGGAAGTACTGAGCGATGGGTACCTTCCTCTCCTCAGGGCAGACAGCCGCCTCGAACACTTTCTCCATCTCAAATAACCAATTCTTCCAACCGGAAGGGTCGGAAGTACTTGATGCTATGTTTGATTTAATGCAAATCGAGATCACTCAGCTGTCGTGTATCCAATACAACTAGCTTCAATGCTTTGGCCAAATACTTATGATCTCATCTACCAATAACCACATATGACATATACCTGTTCACTTACAGGAGAAAGAATCCTATCTTGGTATTTAGTAAAACCTGCTATTTGTCCGTCAAGATACACGTCGAGGTTGACCCCCACCTCACGGTTTTCTGGGTTGAACTACTCTTGTGTCTTAAATCATAAGCACATCCCTACTAAGTCCTCAAGTCGAAGGTTTATGAATACCTATCACAACCTTTCGATTCCGTCGTTGACTGTCCCGGAGTGAAATCCGTGTGACGAATCGAGAGTGAGTTGGTTCGGGTATAGTAATCCCATTAGCATACCTACAATATGTGCTCCTACTAACCATTAGTGATGCCAGACACTCTCCAAGTCAAAGAACATGTCATACAAGTCTTCACATAAACTTAACGCCCAGTCAAGTTTCATCGACTTGCGAACGATTAAGTATTGATCTATAAACTTTACCAGTGTCGTTCTCCTTATCTAATACGTAGTGGAATATTTTCTCTCAAATACATGGACTAGTTTCTCTATGTATATTTACAATTCAGGAATGCTAGTGACTTCCAGTAAATAAAGAAACAAACAGTTGCCTTCTGATAAGAATTTACATAATAACAAGTACAATGCCCTCTCTCATACATCCTCTGAGTGGCATTCGAGGGCATATTGCTAACAATCTCCCACTTGCACTCAATGCCACACATTATGGTATCTAATACCTATGTTCTCCAGATGACGCTCCAAGCTTATCTGAGAAAGTGGCTTAGTCAGTGGATCAGCGACATTATATTCTGAGTTTACTCGATGCAGCACAATGTATTCTTTGCGAACAAATTCTCTCACGAGATGATACTTTCCCAATGTGTTTTGTACTATTGTGAAACCTCGGATCTTTAGCCTGTGCAACAGCTCCGTCGTTATCGTAACTCAGCACATGGTGTCACTTGAAGTTCACTCGGAAACTTCTTAATCCAAAACCCTTCCTTAGAGGCCTCCGAGGCTGCTTGATACTCAGCCTGACGGGTGGAATCAGCAATCGCAGTTTGCTTGGCGCTTTGCCAAGATATTTCTCCTCCATTAAAAGTAAAAATATAGCCAGAAGTTGACATAGAGTCGTCTTTATGTCCTTGGAAGTCTGAATCAGTGAAGCCCGTCACATTCAGTTCTCCACCACCATACATAAGAACCATATCTCTAGTCCTTCTCAAGTACTTGAGAACGTTATTTACGGCAGTCCAATGTTCCTTTCATAGGTTTGCCTGAAACCTACTTACCACGCTTACAGCGTGTGCAATGTCAGGTCTCATACGCAGTATAGCATATATAAGGCTACCTACGGCCGATGCATATGGTATATTACTCATTTCCTTTCGTTGTTCCTCACTTTGAGGACACATCTTGGAGGTGAGTTTTATTACATGTCGCATCCGAAGGAACCCTCTTTTAGAATCATCCATCTTAAATCGATTTAAGATCTTATCCATATAGAGGGCTTGGGAAAGACCTTTCATTCTCTTTGCTCTATCCCGGTAGAGTCGAATCCCAAGAATATAGGTAGATTCTCCTAAGTCTTTCATAGAGAATCCACTCGAAAGCTAAGCTTTCATAGAATTGAACATTCCCACTTCATTTCCTATTAGTAGAATGTCATCTACATATAGTACTAAGAATGCGATCTTGCTCCCACTAACCATCTTCTATACACAAGGTTCCTCTTGATTTTGCACGAAGTCAAACTCTTTGATAGCTTCATCAAAACGAAGGTTCTAACTACGTGAAGCTTGCTTCAGTCCATAAATAGAATGTTGAATTTTGCGCACTTTATGAATATAGACCTCGAACACAAAGACTTTAGGCTGCTCCATATAGATATTCTCCTCGAGGAATATATTAAGGAAATCCATCTTTACGTCCATCTGCCATATCTCATAATCGTGGTAGGCAGCTATAGCAATCACCATTCGAATAGATTTGATCATAGCTTCGGGCGAGAAGGTATCGTGGTAATCGATCCCTTCTTTTTGGGTATAACCCTTTTCCACAAGCCTGGCCTTATAAGTGTCAACCTTGACATCCCCACTAGTCTTTCTCTTGTATATCCACTTGTTCCCAATGGGCACTATGTCCTTGGGGCAGTCTACTAGAGTCCACACCTGATTGGCATGCATCTAGTCTATCTCAGCTTCCATAGCTTCTCGCCATTTCGCGGAGTCTACATCCACCATCGCTTGGTCATAGGTTGCGGGGTCGGTCTCTTGGCTATCACCTGGAACCTCATGGGGACCCAGTTCCTCCGAGCGCACAAAGCCATACCTCTCAGGCAATTGAGACACCCTACTAGACCTACTAGATGGTTGTACTTGTGTTTCAGAAGGTTCGGTTCCAACTTCTTGTACAGGTGTCTCCTGAAGAGTTTCATTATATTCTTCCAAAGACATACTTCTACCTGCTCCACCTTCATGAATGAACTCATCTTCCAGGAAGTGTGCTTGCAAAGCAACGCTGATCTTTCAATCTTTAGGCATGTAGAATAGATAACCCACCGTCCCAGATGGGAATCCAATGAAACGTCCCTTCAAGGATCTTGCTTCCAGCTTCTCCACCTTGGTCTTTTTTACATACGCGGGACATCCCCAAATCCTAATATGATTAAGACTTGGTTTCTTACCTTCCCACATCTCATGTGGAGTCTTAGGAACGAACTTGGAAGGACATATATTCAAGATATAAGCAGCAGTAAGGAGCGCATAACCCCACATGTAATCGGTAAGTCGGTGTAGCTAAGCATGGAACGAACTATGTCCAACAAGGTTCGGTTCCTTCTTTACGACAAACCATTTAACTGAGGAGTTCCTGTAAATGTGAGTTGTGATACTATTTTGTCCTCCTTTAGGAACTCGTCAAACTCTGTATTCATATACTCGCCACCTCGGTCCGACCAAAGTGCTTTGATATGATTACCAGTTTGTTTTTCGACTAGGGCCTTAAATTCCTGGAATTTCTCAAAGACCTAGAATTTGTGTTTCATTAAATACACATAACCCTACCTAGTATGATCATCCGTGAATGTAATGAAATGATGATATTCGTAACGTGCTACTTCCAAAGCACCACACATGTCGGTATGGACTAATCCAAGTTTATCAGTGGCTCTTTCAAAAGTCCCTATGAAGGGGGACTTAGTCATTTTGCCTTTACGACAAGATTCACAAGTTGGAAAGGGATCCAATCCCAATGGTCCCGTATGTCCATCCTTTTCCATTTTGTAAACCTTGGTCTGACCAACATGACCAAGTCTAAGTTGCCATTTCAAAGCTTGATTAGTTTTATCCCTACCACTAGGGGTGTTTTCGGTTTCGTTCAGGGTAAAATTTTCGAAACCCAAACCCTCCCCAAACTTTAAAATTCGGTTTCGGTTTTGGTCGGTTTCGGTTTTCAAAACTCAAAACCCAAACCCTTCCCAAATGTTTCGGTTTCGGATTAGTTCGGTCAAATTCGGTTTTGACCCAAAACATATTTAATTTATATATATTTATTTAATAAAGTAACAAAAAAAGTAATTATATTAATAAAACTTGTTCTAAAATAATAGATAGATCTTTAATTGATATATTTAATCATTATTTTTATCAGAACTACAATATATGTGTAGATATATTATTTTATAAGTTTAAAAATTTTAGTCATATAAATAAAATTTTATATAATATAAATAATTCGGGTTAGTTCGGTCCAATTCGGGGTAATTCGGTTCTGTTCAGTTTTAAGTTATCTAAACCCGAATTAATTCGGTTTCGGTTTCAGTTTGTAAGTTTCAAGTTCGGGGTTGCTTTTGGTCGGGGATTTTTGGTTCGGTGCGGATTGGTTCAGATTTGTTGGTCGGTTTTCGGATTTCTATTAACACCCCTACCTACCACGCTTCCTAGTCATAGTCTTCACAATGACATTTTCACTTAGGTTTAGATGATACAATCCATTTAACAATGTATCCGTGCCTACTAATTTATTTCCAAAATAATTTTGCAAGTACTATCACCAATGAAAAATGAAAAGACTTTCCGATCCATGACCGGAATGGATACAATATCTTTATGCCCTTTGGGCAAAACAAGTACATCATCTAACGTTAAAATAAAGCCGGATTCCAAATCCAAAAGAAGTGATCCTATGTCAGTTGCTTCGACAGTATGCCCGCTTCCGACAGTAATCATCACTTCCCCATCTCCAAGCTTCCTACTTTGTTCCAGATCCTGATTCATAGTACATATGTGAGAACTAGCACCTGAATCCAGTATCCGAGAAGTATAAAATATGGTAGCAAAACAATTTATTTCCAAAACTAAAAGTTCTGTAAAGCGCCATGAAAGATCGGACAGTCTCTTGCCCAGTGGCCCAGCTCACCGCATTTTAGACATGCATCCATCTTCATCTTCTTACTCTTGTGAACCATCGGGGCCGTGCCCTTACCCTTAAAAACTTTACCTTGTAAGCCCATCTGCTCCTTTGTCTTTTTCTTCTTATTCTTGGACTTTTGAGATCCAGAAGAAATCACAAGGACAGATCCCTTCACCCGCAGAGTCTTCATTTGAGACTGAGCGGTTACAAGTTTGTTCATCAACCCTGCTAAATTGCAAGCAATTTCATTACAGTTGAAGTTCATAACAAACTGAGAGAAGGAATTAGGAAGAAATTGTAGGATAAGGTCAGTTTGGAGAGAAACATGCATCTTAAAATCAAGAGCCTCCAATCTCTTGATCATAGAGATCATTTTGAGGACGTGGTCCCCAACTTTCTCACTTTCCTTCATCCTGGCACCAAAGAGTTGCTTAGATATCTCATATCTAGCAGTTCAACTGTGGTTACCATAAAGCTCGGTTAAGTGAGATAAGATCTGTCTAGCAGAAGTCATTTTCTCATGAGCTCTCTGAAGCTCATTATACATAGAGCCCATCATATACCCACGGTCCGCACTGGAGCCGCCGGAATATCCGCCTCCAAGACGTATCCTAGCGCCTCCATACTGAGGACAATCATCAGATTGCGGAGCCAGTCCACAAAGTTTGGTCCGGTTAGGTTGTTCTTCTCGAGTAGAATTGCGAGTGGGTTAATTGTCATTATGAGAGTTATTATTTTTTATTGTCTGCATTAAGTAAGACGGATTGATTAGTGACTCATTTGACTATGACCTGAGTTTAGAATTAAGGTATTTTCTATTCATTTAACCGAGCTTCCACTATTTTATTCGTAATAACTCACTCCCTTGTGAAATCTAGAAGTATTAGTTCGCATTACTTCATAGTGGTGATCGAGTTCTTTATAAATTTTAATAGAGGGCAACCGAAAAGGTTTCTGGTCTATCAATCATCATAAAGTGGTGTCCAACACCAACACATCTAATGGATGATTCAATCTTCTTTTTTCCCTTGTTCACTCCCCTCAACCTATACGGTTTCTATTGTTCGTGAACAAGTTAAGTTTATACCATCGACGCTAATCAGTTTCACAATTGAATCTTATCCGGCAACCGAACAGGTTTCTAGGGATAAAATCCATTCCCACCGAAGGCATCCAATGCACTTTCCGAATTTATCGACCCTCACCGAATGTCTACCCCGATAACTCGGAAGCATAGCACATCCAGTTTGGATTCCAATTTTCCGAGAGCTCGATGGAGGGAAAGAAAACCTTGAAACCTTTTAAACTTAATATTTTGTCGAGGGAGAATTTTCGCCACTTTGCATATTAATTCATTTAAGCGTGTTTGTGGGAATTCATACCATATGAATAAACATACACAACCTAGTTGCTACCAACATGTAGTTCATGGACCATTCCTAGAACAAAAAACATCGTAATCTAATTACATGTCTTGAGTCTTGAATCTTCGTCCTCTCGAATGGATCTTCCTCCAATCTTCGTCATTACATCTAAATTTTATATTGAAAAATTGCATCCTAAATACAAATTTTTATAGTAAAATAAATAGGCTCAAAATGGCATTTACAACCCAATCGAACAAAGGATTCAAAAACTAGGTCCACGAACTACATCACCATTCATATAATAATGCAACAATCACATTAAAGTTAATGGTATAAATAATTAATCTAAATATTGATCCAATCAATATATATTAATTCATCCGTAAGAATTAATCCAATTAATTCGCACAACCGTTAATTTTAACTTGTTCCGAATGAGAAAACATTTTCATTAATTAATTCCCATAAGAATGAAATTACCATAATTATATCTTAGTCAAATTGAGTCCAGTTTAATATGCGGGAAATTAATTACCGAATGAAATATAAAAATAGAGTCGAAAACACATGGCCCGGGGCCAAGCCCGCGGCCTATCGCCGCACGGTCCGACACCCGGACCCCGGTCCCTCACAAAACAGGACCGCACGGCAGCGGCCTGGCAGCTCCGAGCTGCCGGGTCCGATCACATTTTCGGCTCGTCTTTTTGTCCTGATTCCAAAAATAATATATTTCTAATCTTTATATTACACATTTAAATCAGTTTTTCAAAAGAAAAATAGATTCACGTTGTAACATAAAATCATGAAAAATAATTTTTTAGGTGAACAATTACAAATTAATGATTCAAACAATTATGATTCTAAATCATAAGAACATCCAATCAAGAATACGATCACAAGACCTCGCTCCGATACCACTGTTGGATTCGATGCCTAAATCGAAGGCGTAGTGGAAGCAAAAATACAAATTTTACTGAACCCCTAAAGAGGACCGATCATACAACATATATACATAGGGCGATTTACATCTGACTACCTTTTTAGATGGTCTAATTACAGTTTGATCCCTATTGTTTCAGATATTACAATGAAGGACAAACTTTGCACTGTCCAGAAACTATATTTACAACGAATGACAAAAGTCAAATTTTCAGATGATGTCAGGGGAGAGAGAGTACTGATATTCCGAATTTGCCCTTTTATTTTTCCTTTTCTTGTTTATCCATTTATTTTTCGCCTCACGTGGGTGGCACATGCTGGACCTCATTGTAATATATATAACACTTTTGGACTTCAGTGTAATAAATTTTCAAGCTTTCTAGAAAAAAATATTTTTTCCAAAAAATAAAGTATTTTCTGGAAAAAAAATATTATTTTTCAAAAAAATAAAAAAAAATGTTTTCTGGGGAAAAAGTTATCTTTTTGAAAAAAATATTATTTTATGGAATTTTTATTTTTTCGAAAAAATAAAAAATATTTTCGGGAGAAAAAATTATTTTTGGGCAAAATAATATTTTTTCGAAATAAAATTGTTTTCGGAAAAATATTATTTTTTCGAAAAATATTATTTTTTCAAAAATAAAACTATTTTACGGAAAAAATAAAAAAATTTCAAAAATTAAAAAAATATTTTCTGGAGAAAAAGGTATTTTTTGGCAAAATAATATTTTTTCGAAATTGAATTATTTTCTGGAAAAAAATATTATTTTTTCGAAAAAATAAAATTATTTTCTGAAAAAAAATAAAAAAAGATATTTTTTCGAAAAAATTAAAAAATTATTTTCTGGAGGAAAAAATATTTTTTGGCAAAATAATATTTTTTCGAAATAAAATTATTTTCTTGAAAAAATATTATTTTTTCGAAAAAATAAAATTGTTTTCTGGAAAAAAATAAAATAAAATATTTTTGCAAAAAAAATATATTTTCTGGAAAAAAAATATATTTCAAAAAAAAAATATATTTTCTGAAAAAAGAATATCTTTTAAAAGAAATGTATTAGTCAAACACTTTAATAACTTATAAGCTATTTGTTTAATATGAAATGTATTTTAAAAGAACTGTTTTATAACTTTTATTCAAGTAAATAGAGGGGTATTTTCGTCTTTTTAATAGAAGTCAACACCAATTCAGATTTTTGTCCTTCGCTGTAATTTATGAAACAATAGGGACTAAAGTGTAAAGAGGCCATCTAATAGGGTAGTTGGTTGTAATTTCCCCTATATACGAATATTAAAAGGACATGAGTTAAGATATGAAAACATACCCTTGAAGTCCTTTGATTGAATGTTGAGGTTGATCCCGGTGACCGCAAATCCGATTTGATGAGTCCTCGATCATCCAAATGTCGAAAGCACCGCGTCTCTACTAGCCATGCATCGGGAGATGATCGGAACAACGACTACCCAATTATCCTCTAAGAATACGGCTAGAAAAGAGTAGTAGGAAATGATTCCCTCAAAATTGTGATCACTCTAAGCGATATAATTTTTGTTCTTGATTTTCTTTCTCTCTCTAAGAGTGTAAGAACTTGAACAGAATGAACTTATTTATCTCTACTTTGATGATGGCTGATTTTTGTTGATCATGGTGGAGGAGTATGAACTTTGTTTTATAACAAAGTCCACACTAACCTCCAAGCCTCACACCTAAGGGTAGATAATGATAAGATCCCATCTTATCACCCTTTTGTTCTAGTGTTAGGAAACCTCCTCAACACATGCAAGTATGAGGACAAGGTCACCAACAAGGGACCTACATGTGGGTAGGGCGGCCCATATCATAATAGAGAAGGATTCGGTTCGTGAAACGGACCGTCGTGTATCCCATCTGACTGATACACCTTGGATCGTCTCAAATAAAATTGATACAGTTGATAATCATCTATATTAATATATTATTTCTCCAAGAAATAATAATTTATGAATTAAATTAATTACCCAGTAATTTATTTAATTCACTAGACTGATTTAATTTATCCAATAAATTAAATAAGACATCCAATATCTAAAATTCACAATAAGAGATCCAATTCAAATTATTCTGTCGTCTCCCTAATGCGCGACTCGGTAGGTCCGTATCAGTAAGCAATGGGAGGAACCAAAGAGTTAGAGCACCAACTATCCACTCTCGCGGCCTACACTGTAACCTTACCGAGAACGAATGATAGGGATCATTCAAGAACCATTCTGTCGTGAATACAAGTAAAGGTATTAACCCTTCTTTCAAATGTCCTGATCAAGTTATAGGGTCACGATTAGTCAAACCCTATCTGTACTTGATGCTATGTTTGAGTTAATGCAAATCAAGATCACCGATCTCTCGTGTATCCAATACAACTAGCTTCAATGCTTTGGCCAAAGACTTATGATCTCATCTGCCAATAACCACATAGGACTTATACTTGTTCACTTACAGGAGAAAGAATCCTATCTTGGTATTTAGTAGAACCTGCTACTTGTCCATCAAGACGCACGTCGAGGTTGACCTCCACCTCACGATTTTCTGGGTCAAACTACTCTAGTGAAAATCTTAATGTCACAAGCACATCCCTACTAAATCCTCAAGTCGAAGGTTCACGAATACCTATCACAAACTTTTGATTCTGTCATGACTATCCCAGAGTGAAATCTGTGTGACGAATCGAGGGTGAGTCGGTTCGAGTATACTAATCCCATTTGCATACCTACAACGTCTGCTCCCACTAACCATTAGTGACGAAAGACACTCTCCAAGTCAAAGAACACGTCATACAAGTCTTCACATAAACTTAACGCCCAGTCGAGTTTCATCGACTTGCGAACGATTAAGTATTTGAGTCATAAACTTTACCAGTGTTGTTCCTCTCATCTAATAAGGAGTGGAATGTTTCGTCTCAAATACATGGACTAGTTTCTCTATGTATATTTACAATTCAGGAATGCCAGTGACTTCCAGCAAATAAAGAAACAAACAATTGCCTTCTGATAAGAATTTACATAATAACAAGTACAATGCCCTCTCTCATACATCCTCTGAGTGGCATTCGAGGGCATATTTTTAACAGGGATGAGCTTCTGGAGGGTATGACATAGTAAGTAAGTGGTTATGAGACGTGGTGAGAATGCATCCATCTCGTTTTGTAGGTTCCTCTGATTCGTTAGGATGGGAGAACTGGCTCTTCCAGTTGGGAAGAACGTTTAATGTTGTAGCTTGTCCTGATGAGAGGAAAGTGCTTATTGCTCAGTACATTCTTGACAAGGAAGCTGCAGACTGGTGGGAAGCCGTAGCGCCTAGAGACCGTACAACTACTTGGACTGAGTTCAAGACTGCCATGGAGGCAAAGTATTGTCCATTGCCTGTTCGAGAGCGCAGGATAATTGAGTTTTTCTTGGCTACACCATAGGATGTTTTAATATCCCAGGCTATAGTCGATTATAATCAGCAGTTATGTCATGTTCGTGAGCAAGTGAGAAGTGAAGCAGAGAAAATTCGTCACATTGATATGTGTATGAAACCCCGTATACGACAGAGCATGGCCCTTTTATGTGTGCTACTCTGAATGAGTATAAATATCGAGCCTTAGCCATCGATATGGCCATTTCCGTTATAGAAACTAGTTCAGGGAGCAATAGACAGAGGACCTCGGGAAATTTTTCAGATGGTCAGAGGAGTGAGTTCCATGAACCTGTTGTTTTGCATCATTCTTCAGGGAGGACTCCCCGCTCGATTGATCAGTCCAAGAATCTTACTCCTGTTGTGAGTAAGGTGAGCGGCGTGAAGACGTGTTTCAACTGTAGTCATGTGGCCCATAAACAGAAGAATTGTCGTTCACTGCAGGTTAACTGTTTCAAATATGGTCAAATGGGACACCAAGTGGTGCATTTCGAGACTGTCGCTAAGATGTTTGGGAACTGGGGGTTCGCTTCTACTCCTAGCGGGCCCAACGGTGCTCGATGATGGTGGTTCGTGTGTTGCATTGTGGATTAAATCTCGTGCAGAGATTTGATATTTGTTGCTTGAATGCTATTATTTTGTTATGTAGCATCTTGATGTTGCTGTTTTAAGTTTCGGGATAAAATTTATTTTTAATGGGGTAGAATGAAATATCCGAGATTTTTATTTCTGATTATCGTGAATTGATTGCCTTTTATGCCGAATATTTCTTTGTTGTCAAGTGGTTGGAATTATTTTCTCATTGACTGACATGTGTTGGTATCGTGCTACCATGTTTGCCATTTAACGTGAGTTATATTATATGTGTATCATGCTTTATCGAGTGTTTGATTCCGTTCTGGATAGTTGGTGTTGTACGACAGCGCTTCGTTGCGTATTTCATAGTCGTTGTTTTGCCATAGAGCTCCGTTGTTGTATTGGATTGTTTGGAGTAAGGTTACAGCCTGTTTAGATTGCTTTAGCGCATGCTAAGAGATGTAATTATCGCACGCTAACTGGTAGTCAGACAGATCATACTGAGGCCGAGACAGAAGCTACTGGGCAGGAATTAGGGCCCACTAGCGCACGCTAACTGCTCTTCCAGACAGAATGTGCTGACTTATTAGTTCGTTAACGCATGCTAATGTATTAGACTAACGCGCGCTAGCTGCTTTAGTATATATACTGGAGCAGCAGTCTTCTCAGACATTATTTGATTTTCCCTCTCTCGTTCCACGACGACTGAGGCATTTTGGCTAGGGTTGGTATTCTTGGCCGATTTTACTCCCTCTAAAGGTGTTTTGGAGAGTCTTAGGTGATTATATCATTATGTAATCTGTTGTTCTTCGCCGGATCGAGATATTTTTTCTTGATTTCCCTATAGTTGACTTTTTGGGGTTTTGTTCCTAATTGTGATTTCAATTCAATTTTGATGAATCGATTGGTGTTAGATAATATTTTTAATCGTATTCTATGGGTTGTATATCCATATGCTCGATTCATTCAACCCGGTTGATGATATTTGTGTTCTTGGGGAAACCTTGAACATTTAATGTCCAATTAAATGTTTCAATGACTTTCCTTCGGTTGTTGGGTGTGTTCTTCCGTCGTTATTGGTCCTTATTCTCGTAGTGATTGCATTGTTGTATACTTGTGGAGGTTTTATGTTTTTTAGGCGTTTCGGTTGAGCCATGTTCTCTGGAGGATTCGCGTGTCGATTATCGAGGCAAGTATCTTCCTTATACGATTTGTGTCTTGTGAATAGAAATTACGTATTGGGTTTGTGATGATTAGTTTACTTTCTTAAACATGGTTCGTGTGAATTGGTTATGAATTACTTGTCATGAATGTTTGGTGGTAATTGTGGTGTTCTTGAATGTTCGACGCACTGGACTTATGTGGTTGTGATAAATATGTTGATTTGATTGTACACTAGGATGTGTATCGTGTTGTGTGTTGATCATGAGATATGATGACTGCGTATAGTTCATGATGATGGGTGTAATGACTGACTGTGTGCATTGTTTGTGAAATGTGAATGTTGTATGATGTGTTTCTAAGTTCACTCATGTGGGTTCGAGGGGACCTACGAGGATTCATGGCAAGAGATCATGGGATCGGAACTTAGTACGTGGTGTTGAGGTCCAATCGTGCGGGTCTGACGAGGCCTACGCTGGCACATGGCAGGAGATCATGGGGTCAGGGCACAGTACGTCCAACCATGTGGGCTCGATGGGGGCTACTATAATACCCGAGATTTTCATTTCTGATTATTTTGAATTATTTGCTGTTTGTGTTGATTATTTTGTTCCGTTGATGATTATTCGGAATTTCTCTGTATTATTAGCGGTATGATGGACCGTGTCGAGGTGTTTGTCGGATACGACTTGATGTTGTGTAGGTCGTATAGGTCGTGTATATGCATGTGTGACATGGCATATTGTTCTCCATTGTCTTTTCACCTCTTTGAGGGCGTTGTGACCCCTTGTTATCGTCCCCTCTCGAGTTGGTTATGTTCTGGTGCTTTCGGAGACCTGTCGGGCTCGATATTGGTCCCTTAGTGTAGCACACGAGTAGTCCATACGAGCAGGTGCTCCTGCATGACACTCGTGCGCAACCAGTGCACCAGACAGTGTAGTCTGGCCAAGAACAGGGACGCACGAGCAAGCCACACGATCAGGTGCTCGTGCGTGTTGCTCGTGCGTGATGTTTGATATTGGGCAGTGGCTTAACACACGACCCAACGCATGAGCATTTGGTCGTGCGTGATGGTCGTGCGTCCCTATTAGTATGAAATGGGACAGACGGGGTTTCTCACCTCATTTCACCCATTTCTTCACTTCTTCTCGCGGCGGGCGATCGGGTGAACTAGGGTTCGATGTATTGGTCGATTCTACTCAATCCTAAAATGTTTTGGGAAGGCTTTAGGTGATCATATCAACGTATAATCCTTCCTCTTTGTTGAATCGAGGTAAATTCTTGATTGTTCTTCGGGTTGACTTTTTGGAGATTTGTTCTTCATTTTGATCCTAGTCCAATTTTGATAAATCGGTTGGTGTAATATGATGTTATTAATCATGTTCTATGGATTGTATATCCATATCTCGAGTTTGTTTAACTCCATTGACGGTTCGAGTGTTCTTGGGAATTATGGAACATTTAATGTTCGATTAAATGTTCCAATGAGTTTTCCTCAATAGTTTGGCGTAATTTCAGTTATTGTTGGTCTTGACCTCGTTGTGATCATGTTTTCGTTATGTCTTGCGGAGGTTGTAGGTTTCGGGGCTGTTTCGGTTGAGCCGTGTTCTTCGGAGTTTCGTTAATAATTATCGAGGCAAGTGTTCTTGTCTATATGATTTATATCTTGCGAATTGAAGTTGAGTAATGTAATTATAACAATTTGGTTGTCATAGTTGATTATGCATTTTGTGAATTTCCGTCGTGGATGCCTAATTATATGTTGATTGTATCTGATCGTCGCTTGTTGTGGTATTATATCGATTGTGATGATCTAGTTAGTTTATTATACTTTTGATATGTATTGTGACGAGTTGGGATTGAGGAATATATTATGTTTGATTGTTCTGGTCGTGAATACGTGTTGATGGTGAAGTTGTGTTCATTGGATAATACACTTAGGTGTGTATTATGATATATTGAGAATCATTGTGTTGATGATGCGTTGTTTGTGCACTTTGTGGCGTGATTGAACGTGTACTATTCGTGATGGCTGTTGTGATGTTGATTGTGTGTATATGTGGAAAGCCATGCTGGGCCAAGATTATCCAACCTAGGGATGTCCGACGGGGCGTATAGGCCTTGAGGGCGAAACACATATAATCGTCGGATCATGCATATAAGTGAGAAAGGTTGTAATGTTTACCCAGGGATGTCCGACGGGGCGGAACATGGATAATCATTGATTGTTGCGGAAATGAATGTTGAGCTGAGATGATCCACATAGGGATGTCCGACGAGCCATATAGGGTTTCATACCTTGAGGGGCGGAACACGGATAATCATCAATCACAGTGAAACTATTTTTGGGTCGGTGAACCCTAACGATTTATGGACTGATATGGAAGTTATTTTGGGAGTACTAATTTGTTTTGAAGTCAGGTGTTTCGAAAGGTTGTTTTATGGAAAATGGCTTAGGGCCGAGAACCTATGGATTTGAAATGATTTTGTAACTAAGGACGTGACGTCCAAAAAGGTTTTCCATTTTATAAACTTTTGTAAAGTGAAACGAGATTCGGGTTGAGACCCTAATATTTTGAAAAAGGTTTACAATTTCGGACTTGAGGTCCTAAAAGGGTTCTTTACTTTCAATGTCGCCCGAGATGATGATTTGTTTTTAAAGAATTGAGTTTGTTTTCTAAACATTAAAATCTCTCGGGGATGTTTTGACAATTGATTGTCGTACTTGATTCGTGATTGCTTTTACTTGATACATCTCGTATACTATTATACTTGCACTAGTAAAAAACAGTAGCGCTTTACTAACCCTCGATAAATTGGAGGGTGGATGTCTATTTTGCGTCCAGGTATGCAGGTTCGGGGGAACAGTCACAGGATCGGCATAGGAAGTGACGAGCTACGATACTAATCAAGAGTTGAGAGTTTGGTCGAGTTATGTTGTATCGACTGAGTTATAGTCAGACTTCCGCTGTTGTGTATATTTACCTCTGCGTTGGTATCTAATGTAAGAGTTGTATTTCATCTCGTTTACATTGGTCGTGTGACCTCATCGGTCCATGTGGTTGTATTATAATTGACCTTAGTGGTCTGTATTTCTGAAATGATTGACTCCGATCGGTCAAGTTTTTGGTAATTCTGTGTTGTTTAGCCTAGTAGGTCCTCGTAGGAAGGGTCTACGGCATGTAATATTCCCATATGGTCTGCGGGTGTTACAGTTATGGTATCAGAGCTTAGGTTGCGGAAACCTAGGCTGCTGGGATGAGTTGAGTCGTGTTTTGTTATGTCGTTCGAGATGTCGAGCGACAAGTTGAGTTGTGTGTTTGCACATTATGTCGTATGCGCTGTTGGTTGATATTAGTATCATGGGCAATCGTCATTTTTTGCGACCTGTGGATGTAACTCTCCTCTTGTATGTGCGATATTTGTGGTTCGTAGTTTTGTTTATACAGTGTTGTGAGATGGAATCCATGTTTGACATTTGTCATATATTATGTGTGTCACGATTGAGATATATTGACAGATTGAATTCTGAGTGATGTAATGTGTTACAAATTGCTAAATGTTGATGTGTTTTAGAAAGTGTGTTAGTGATAGAGTTCGTTGAGAGCCGAAGCAGGTTATGCCGACTTTTGTTTGCAGTTGGTGTTATGAAGTTGTGTTGTTGAAACTAATAATTTTGAATGCCGGATAAGCATATGAGTTGAATGCTTTTGGTTAATTGTGGTTATTTATTTCTAATGTGTCCTTATTAGCAGTTTTACCCGTTGCGTGTGTATGTTTGAAAACGGTTTCTGAAAATTCATCGACTTGATTATGTTGTGGAAAAATCAATTTTCAAAATGTTTTGACAGTGCGGTTAAATGGCGGCTTTGTGTGGATTTTGAAAAGTGATTTGAAATTTTTGGTAAGCCGACCTCGTATTTTCGAGTGAGACCTTGTGACGGTATTTGAAAGGAATGTTTCGAAGTATTTTGACCATTTTGTAAAAATATTACCACCCAGGGATGGTTCGGCAGAACCTCTGGGAGCGCGGGTTACTTGTGCGATGATATTTGTATGTTTGGTGTTATGTGGTAACATGTGGTTGCCCTGTGTGTTGCAAATGATGGTGATGATACGTGGTGAAATGGTTATATTGAGGAAACTATTTTCGAGGAATTTCATATCCCAAAATATTGTTTTGGCAAATGATTTCAAAACGAAACGATTATGATATATATGATTTACGGTCTTGATAAAACAGCTGATGTATTAAAAGTATTTTCAAAAAAACATTTTAGGAAAATCAAATGAATTCAAGAATTTGTAAATGATATTATTCTGACTAATACCTCGTGGAGTTTTAATGAAATAATGTTACGAATGATTGACTACAATAAAGTATAGTTTGTTACGACCGTGTTTGCATCGGTAATGTCGTAAGTTTTCTGTGAATATGGTTATGTGATTTGTCTATGACTATAAGTTATAATTGTTGCGGCGGTAGTTCTGTGTTTGTGTAGTTACACGGAATGGATATGTTTGTCGTGTTGTTGTTTGTTGCCATATTGTGCGGAGTTGGTATGTTCGGTATGCCGAAGAAACGAGATTGTGGTCGTGGTAGTAGCCATGAACGTGGTAAGGTAAATCGTTCGTTATCGAGCACCGATCATCCCAGTGCATATGATCGTGAAGACCAGTCGCGTGTTCAAAACAAGTAGTTAGAGGGAATATCGATCGTAGTGGAGATCCAGCATTCGAGATGGCTAACGTCGATGAAGTTTACGTCCGTGGCAAGGAAACAAAGGACTTCTCGAGATCCATCATGAGGTAAAGGAACTGGAGTTCCTAAACCTCGACCCTCGTGTCGATGGTTTGTGGGACCTTCGCCATCGATTGGAGGATCAAAGAGTTCCAAGTCGGTATCATTGACTTTCGGTGTTGCGCCGAGGTGTTTCAACTATAACGTTCTGAACCATATTTGTGCGAATGGTAAGAAGCCTCGGGTGACTTGCTATAATTGTGGACACGAAGTGCATCGAGTCCAGTACTTGGAGGCAGTATTTGGTGCGTTTCGGACTCAGGCTTCAACACTGATGTCGAGATCGACTAGTGGAGTTCCTTGATAATTGTTTTTCTTGCTACTTGCTTGTTTTATTCTTGTTGGCCTTTGTTTTAAGTTTCGGGAGGAAACTTATTTTTAGTGGGGTAGAGTGTAATACCCGAGATTTTCGTTTCCGGTTATTTTGAATTATTTACTGTTTGTGTCGATTATTTTGTTTCGTCGATGATTATTCAGAATTTCTTTGTGTTATGGGCGATATGATGGACCATGTAGAGGTGTTCGTCGGATACGACTTAATGTTTTGTAGGTCATACAGGTTGTGTATATGCATGTGTGACATGGCATATTGTATTCTGTTGTCTTTTCGCCTCTTTGAGGGTGTTGCCCCTTGTTATCGTCCTCTCTCGAGTTGGTTATGTTCTGGGTGCTTTCGGAGCCGTATCAGGCTCGATATTGGTCCCTTAGTGTAGCACACGAGCAGTCCACACGAGAAGGTGCTCGTGCGTGATTCTCGTGCGCAACCAGTGCACCAGACAGTATAGTCTGTCCAAGAACAGGGACGCACGAGCAAGCCACAAAAGCAGGTGCTCGTGCGTGTTGCTCATGCGTGATGTTTGATGTTGGGCAGTGGCTTAACGTACGACCCGATGCACGAGCATTTGGTCGTGCGTGATGGTCGTGCGTCCCTGTTAGTATAAAACGGGACAGACGGGATTTCTCACCTCACTTCGCCCATTTCTTCACTTCTTCTCGCGGCGGGCGATCGGGTGAACTAGGGTTCGAGGTATTGGTCGATTCTACTCCATCTTAATATGTTTTGGGAAGCCTCTAGGTGATCATATCAACGTCTAATCCTTCCTCTTCGTTGAATCAAGGTAAATTCTTGATTTTTCTTCTGGTTGACTTTTTGGAGATTTGTTCTTGATTTCGATCCTAGTCCGATTTTGATGAATCGGTTGGTGTATTATGATGTGATTAATCGTGTTCTATGGATTGTATATCCATATCTCGAGTTTGTTTAACTCGATTGACGATTCGAGTGTTCTTGCGAATTATGGAACATTTAATGTTCTATTAAATGTTCCAATGTGTTTTCCTCGATAGTTTGGCGTGATTTCAGTTGTTGTTGGTCTTGAACCTCGTTGAGATCATGTTTTTGTTGTGTCTTGTGGAGGTTGTAGGTTTCGGGGCTGTTTCGGGTGAGCCGTGTTCGTCGGAGTTTCCTTAACGATTATTGAGGCAAGTGTTCTTGTCTATACGATTTATATCTTGCAAATTGAAGTTGAGTAATGTAATTATAACAATTTGGTTGTCCTAGTTGATTATGCATTTTGTGAATTGCCGTCGTAGATGCCTAGTTATGTGTTGATTGTTTATGATTGTCCCTTGTTGTTGTATTATATCGATTGTGATGATCTAGTTAGTTTATTATACTTTTGATATGTACTGTGACGAGTTGGGATTGAGGAATATATTATGTGTTTGATTGTTCCGGTCATGAATACGTGTTGACGGTGAAGTTGTGTTCATTGGATAATACACTTAGGTGTGTTTTATGATATATTGAGAATCATTGTGTTGATGATGTGTTGTTTGTGCACTTTGTGGCATGATTGAAAGTGTACTATTCATGATGGTTGTTGTGATGTTGATTGTATATATATGTGGAAAGCCATGCTGGGCCGAGATTATCCAACCTAGGGATGTCCGATGGGGCGTATAGGGTTTCGTGCCTTGAGGGGCGAAAGACGGATAATTGTCGGACTGTGCATATGAGTGATAAAGGTTGTAATGTTCACCCAGGGATGTCCGACGGGGCGTTTGGGGATTCGTACCTTGAGGGGCGGATCGCGAACGTGAGGTTATCCACCTAGGGATGTCCGACGGGGCGTATAGGGTTTCGTGCCTTGAGGGGCGGAACACGGATAATTATTGCTTGTTTCGGAATGAATGTTGAGCTGAGATGATCCACCTAGGGATGTCCGGCGAGGCATATAGGGTTTCGTACCTTGAGGGGCGGAACACGGATAATCATCGATCGTAGTGAAACTATTTTTGGGTTGGTGAACCCTAACGATTTATGGACTGATATGGAAGTTATTTTGGGAGTATTAATTTGTTTTGAAGTCAAGTGTTTCGAAAGGTTGTTTTACGGAAAATGGGTTAGGGCCGAGAACTAATGGATTTGAAATGGTTTTGTAACTAAGGGCGTGACGTCCAAAAAGGTTTTCCATTTTATAAACTTTTGTAATGTTAGACGAGATTCGTCTTGAGACCCTAATATTTTGAAAAAGGTTTACAATTTCGGACTTGAGGTCCTAAAAGGGTTATTTACTTTCAACGTCGCCCGAGATGATGATTCATTTTTAAATAATTGAGTTTGTTTTCTAAACATTAAAATCTCTCGGTAATGTTTTGACAATTGATTGTCGTACTTGATTCGTGATTGCTTTTACTTGATACATTTCGTATACTACTATACTTGCACTAGTAAAACAGTGGAGTTTTACTAACCCTCGAAAAATCGGGGGGTGGATGTCTGTTTTGCATCCAGGTGTGCAGGTTCGGGGGATAAGTCACAGGATCGTCATAGGAAGTGACGAGCTACGATACTAATCAAGAGTTGAGAGTTTGGTCGAGTTATGTTGTATCGATCGAGTTATAGTCAGACTTCCGCTATTGTGTATCTTTACCCCTGCATGGGTATCTATTGTAAGAGCTGTATTTCATCTCGTTTGCATTGGTCGTGTGACCTCATCGGTCCATGTAGTTGTATTGTAATTTACCTTAATGGTCTATATTACTAAAATGATTGACTCCGGTCGGTCAAGTTTTTGGTAATTCTGTGTTGTTTAGCCTGGTAGGTCCTCGTGGGGAGGGTATACGGCATGTAATATTCCCATATGGTCTGGGGGTGTTACACCTACGGTGACTCGTGGTAAGGGATCATGAAGTCATGACTGGTTGTTGTGATTGTTGTGTTGGACTCAATCCATGTGGGTTGGTGAACCTACGGAGACACGTGGCAAGAGATCATGGGGGTCACGAGCATGTTTGATGTTGATGTAATGTATGGCTCAATCTATGCGGGTTGGTGAACCTACAGAAACACGTGGCAGGAGATCACAGGGTCATGAGCAGGTTTTGATAAACAAAGCTCTTGAAATGAAGTTTTATGAAATTAAATATCTGTCCGAGACCCAAATGATTTTTGGAAAGGTTTTTCATTTTGTAAAACTATTATGATGTGAAATGGAATTTGGGCCGAAACCCTAGTGTGGTGAAAATAGTTTTTATAGCTTAGGACTAGAGGTCCTAAAACTTTATGTCCTCTAAATTCCCAAGAGATCACGGGGTCACAAGTAGATTTTGACGAACAAAGCTCATGAAAATGTATTTTTATGAAATTGAATGTCGGGACAAGACCCAAATAATTTTTGGAAAGGTTTTCCATTCTGTAAAACCATTATGACGTGAAATGGAATTTGGGCCGAGAACCTAATGTGGTGAAAATAGTTTTTATAACTTAGGACTAGAGGTACTTAAGGCTTTCTGTCCTCTAAAATTCCCGAGATGATGATTTTATTTTCAAGGCGTTTAGTTTGTTTTGTTTTCTTATCACTAGAAGCTCTCGAGAATATCTGTTGAATGATTGTAATTAACTTATTCGTGATTGATGTTTTCTTGCTACATTTTATATGGTTATGATACTTGTACTATCAAATTTGATTTGCTAGCCCCTTAAATGGGGGAAATGTGTTTCATGCATTTGAGGTATGTTTAGTTCGAGAGAGCAGTCACATAGTCGGCATGGGAGATGACAAGATACAATACTAATCATTCAGGAGTCAGAGTTCTTTGTATTGTTGAGTTGTATTAATACTATATGGATGACATTCTACTTATAGAAAATGACGTAGGAATGCTTAGTTCTGTGAAAACTTGAATTTCGAGTGAGTTCTCAATAAAGGACTTTGGGGAAACTACCTATATTCTTAGAATTCCTCTCTACCGGGATAGAGCTATCTCTCCCAAGCCCTCTATATAGAAAAGATCCTAAAGCGATTTAGGATCAAATATTCTAAAAGAGGGTTCGTGCCTATGCGACATGGTATAAAACTTTTAGCTATGATTAAGTTACCCTATGCTTCTGCAGTAGGTAGCCTCATATACGCTATAATTTACACTAAACCGGATATTACTTATGTTGTAAGCATGGTAAGTCAGTATCAGTCAAATCCAGGGCAGGAACATTGGACTGATGTAAAGAACATTCTTAAGTACCTAAATGACTAAAGACTTATTTCTTAAATACGGTGGTGGAAAACTAAAAGTGGAGGGTTACACGGACTCAAATTTTTTGGGAGAAATATATGCGAATATGTCCACGTCGGGGTATATCAATATTATGAATGTTGGAGCAGTATCTTGGACATGTGACAAGCAAACCGCGACTGCAATTTACATATGTCAATCCGAATATCAGGCAGCCCCAGAGGCTGCTAAGGAAGTATTTTGGATTAAGAAGTTTACTGAGTAACTTCATGTGCTCCTTGACGCATAGCGGACTGTGGCGCTATTTTGCAACAACGACAGAGCTATTGTGCAGGTTAAGGATCCTAGGTCTCACCACAACAAACATATTGAGAGGACATATAATTTTGTGAGAGAAATAGTTCAGAAGAAAAATGTTACACTGCAGAAAGTAGACACATCATATTATGTTGTTGATCTACTGACCAAGCCACTGTCTCAGATAGTCTCAGAGCGACATCTGGAGAGTATGGGCACTCCATAGTTTATGACATTGAGTGTAAGTGGGAGATTGATAGGAATATGCCATCGAATGCCACTCAGAGGATGTGATATTGAGAACATTGTATTGTAATTATGAACATCTTTCGTATAAGGCATTTATAATTGCTATATTATTATATATCGTCGGCATCATGATTTGATATATAGAATAATAGACCTTGCATTTTAGAGCAAACATTTCACTCCTTATGATATAAGGAGAAAGGCATTGGAAGTGTTTAGGGCTTGAATGCTTAACTGTTTCGCAAGTCGATAAACTTAACTGGGCATTAAATTTAGACAAGACTTGTATAACGTGTACTTTGACATGGAGAGTGCCTATTTTCACTAAGGATTAGTGGGAGCACACGTTATAGGTATGATAATGAGACTATCATGCTCAGACACGACTCACCTCAATTTGATTACATAAATTTCACTCTGGAATAGTCAATGACTGAAATGAAAGATTGTGATAGGAATACGTGAATCTTTAACTTGAGGATTCCGTAGGAGATGTACTTGTGATATTAAGTTAGTTACTAGAGTATTTTGTGCTAGGAATAGTGCCCTAGGACATTCGATGTGTATAGATTTGTAATTGTCACATTTAAATAAAGTTATTTATTTCTTGCTGATTATTATAATGTGCACATGTTTTAATATTATAATAATTGAATAATAGTTATTCACGAATAATAATATTATTCAAATGTCCTTGGTCCAATCACGTTGAGTGGAGACTCAAGTGATTAATATACTAGTATAAGTTTGATTGATAATCATCGGATGATTATGCGTATGGTAAGGATCAAACTTATGGGTATTGGTTGGAGAACCAATACTGGACAGGCCCGCATTGATATCACTGCATGGAAATATCATAAGTGAATCTCAATATAACAGTATGTTAATAAATCCTTGAACCTGAGATTATCATAGAGTCCAACATGATAACTGCTATGCCTTGACGTAATCCAACGTTATCTGAGACATGGTGATCATAAAGGTCAGCGATTGGGATTAGTGAGAGTCATGTAGAGGGCAATGAATAATCAAGATGTGGATTTGTCCCTCTCTTTAGTGAGAGAGATATCTGTCGGGTCCCTTGATAAGTAGTACTGAAGGAAATTCATGGCCATGCTCAAATGAAGAGTCATTTGATTCAATCAGTCTATTTTAGATCGACAAAGCATTTGAACATAATAAGTATGGCAATTTCCATGACTTAGTTCAAATATGATATCACGCGGCAAAGGGATTTGGCACGTTAAATGGTCTAATGGACTATAAACTTATATTAGTTGGGTAGTCATAATGTCTTGCTAGAGAACGCTTATGATTTATTATTTAGTAAGGTATTAAATAATTGCCAACATAATATAAGCCTTTTGAATCACACATACGACAACTAAAGACAAGCAAGAATAATTAATAGATATAATATTTATATCTATTAAAGAAAATAAATAATGAGTAATATATAATATAGGATATTATATATTATATTATTTAATTATATCAACTGGGAAAGATAAATATAATATTATATATTATATTTATTAGAGGATTAAATAATAAGTAATATATAATATAAGATATTATATGTATTATATTATTCAATAAGTTGAGGGGCAACTAAGAAAATACTAGAGTTTGACTCTAGGGTTTACTTAGTATAAATAAAAGGTCTTGGACAAGGAGTTGTCCTAAGAAAAATTATACAACCCTAATTGTGTGAGGCCAAAATTGGCCCCTCCCCTCTACTGTTCGGCTGAACTGTTTTCAGTCTGGGAAGTCCGTTTCGGCCATCTCCGTCTTCTTCCCTTAGTTGATTTTGATCAACAGTACAAATCCTTCTAGCAAGAAATTATTTGTTGTACTGTTTATCAACATTATTCGTAAGGATCTAGCAATCCGGCTTGTACGAGTTGTTTGTGTGTGGATCACCGAAAGAGGAAGAAGATTTAATTAGCTTCGTGCTGGTTCAGATTTGTTCTTCGAATTAAGGTAATTCGACGAACTCTTAATAAATCAATTAAATTACTACATGTAGATCCTCGTGTGGATTTTTCGTTAATTTATTCCGCTGCGTCTTACTCATATTTATTGCATTAGATATACGTAAAACCCAACAATGATATCGGAGTCAACTTGCAGTGATTTAATTATTTATGTAGAACATGTTTTATATACTTTGAATATATAAAAATCATGTTCTTGATCATATTTATGAAATAGAGATTTTATAAATATTTTTTGATTTAATTTGATTGAATCGGATCGTTAAAAATCAATTTTCTGGACTGTTTTTTGTATAAACTGCTGATAGGACGTCGAATGTACGCTCCCTGAAAACCCGGTTTAAAATATGGACCATTAAAAGTCCTACCTAGGTTCTTAGATAAGGAGATGACAACCCCAAGGTCCTTTAGAAGGTCGCCGACCTCGGAGGCCCCACTTAGCTGTAACATCTGTTAGAAGGGCGCCGACCTCGGAGGCCCCGTTGACCTAGGATATCTGATAAAGGTCGCCGACCTCGGAGGTGACAACTGTTAGAAGGGAGCCGACCTCGGAGGCCCCCGCTGACCTATGATATCCGATAACAGGTCGCCGACCTCAAAGGTCTCTCAAACTACTGATTTGAATAGGGATGAGCCGACCTAAAAACCACCGAACTCAGGAAGGTCGAACTCTTGAGAAAGAAGATCCTGACTCACGTGATGTAATCCCTAAGATCCGGGGTTGAGAGCCCATACCTTGCCATCCCGGAGATCCGATTGAGAGCCCATACCTTGCAATCCCGGAAATCCAGGATGGAAAATCGCACTTGAATCCTGGATATCCGGATTCTCTCTTGGAATCGAAAAATCTCGGATAACAAGGCACCCTCCTCCTATAAAAGGGAGAGAGGGGTTCCTCAAAAAGGACACACTGAGAAGACAAAGATATTTTAGAGAGAGAAAGAAAAGAGAGTACTTCATATATTTTGGGTTTTCTTAGCTAAACTTCTAAGATTAACCGGTTCTTGGTGACCGATCAGCTCGGTTACATCAAGTGGCGCCGTCTGTGGGAAGTGTGACATCGAGTCACTTTGAGTTGAGACGTGAGGTTAGTAATGGCGAAGAAATGAACCAGAAGAGAACAGGGGAGTTAATACCAGAAATCTAGAAGAGGAACTAGCGGCGGCGGGTGGAGAAGCGACTGAGAAAACACCTGTCACCCCGTAGAAGAAGTCGCACCAAGCACAATTACGGTGTGAAGGAAACCTTAGCCGACATAATCGCGGTCAATCCGGAAGAGCCGGAGGTCGAAAAACAAAGGGTACCACGAAAAATAATACCCATCCTTTCGGATGGGCCGGAAGAAATTGATCGGCGGGAAGAACATGGGGAGAGTTATCCAAAAATATGGGAGCGATCTAGGCGGGAAAAACGCAGGATCCCTTGATATCCAAAGATGCAGACGAGCTGGAAGAGTTGCGACAGAGGGTTGCGGGGAGGGACATGGAAAGTCATCCAGGCCATCCCTTCTCGAAGGCATCTGCAGCCGAGCTCCGTATGGGTTTAGGGCTGTTACCTTCACCTATGATGGACTCTCGATCCTACCCGACATTTATACCGATTCGAGAACATGGCGGTACTACATAGATATTCGGATGCCGTGAGTTGCGGGGCATTCTTAGCCCTGTGAGTCGGCTCGGGATTGGTTCCACCAGATACCCCCTGGGTCAATCACCAGCTTCAAAACTTTCAGCTCCGCGTTCTTGACGCACTTTGCCAGCGCCAGGGCGCACCAAAAGACCTTCATGTCCTTGTTCAGTATCAAGCAATATTCTGGAGAAGCGCTAAGAGCTTATGTGACCCGATTCACGAAGGCGTGTCTGGAGGTACCCTCATCGTCAGAAGAAGTAAAAACCAGTGCCTTGACGCAGGGACTGAGGCCGGGGTTGTTACGCACCTCATTAGCTAAAAAACCAGCCAGAACATACGATGAGGTCTTAGCCCGATGCTCGAAGTACATCAATGTTGAGGAAACCGAGAAGGATATGGAGGAGTTGCATGAAAAGCCCGAGGATGGGGAAAGGGGGTCCAGCAGATTGATACGACGGGAGGAGTACACCTTTCAAGGAAATTTGCCTCGGGAAGAAATGTCACGGGGAAAAACAGATCGGAAGAAGAACGATATCGTTCTAAGGCGACCAAGATTTGACCAATACAGCCCACTAACAATGAGGAGAGCCCAGGTTTTGGAAGCAGTTGAGGGTAAGATGAGCAGGGTCATCGAGTGGCCTGCGTCTCGCCCTAATAGGCCCACCCAGCCGAAATCAGAGCTTTATTGTCGATTCCACAATGATTACGGGCATAAAACAGACGAATGCAAGCACCTTAAGGATGAGATCGAGAGGCTGGTCCGAGCGGGACATCTGATGGAGTTCACATATCAATAGAGAAATGGAGGTCGGAGGCAACCGCCCATGCCCCAAGGAGGGGCGGGGGTGAAAAGAGAAGCTCCTCGGGGACCCGCTGCTCCCCCGGCTAAAAAAGGAGTGATCCACATGATATCAGGGGGACCAACCGACGGAAGTTCTAATCAGGCTAGAAAAGCCCACGCACGAAAGGCTAGGTGTCATCAACTCAAGGAGGTCGCCTCTGTAGGCAGTGGGCCTATCATTCAGTTCAGCCCCATGGATTATAATGGGATGCATACGCCCCACAATGACGCGTTGGTCATCACAGCGGAAATCGCCAGTTACGATGTGCAAAGGGTGTTTATCGATACGGGAAGCTCAGTAGACATCTTATTTTATGACTGTTTCAAACAGATGAACCTGGAAGTGGAATTGAGAAAGGTAGATACCGCGCTCTATGGGTTCTGTATGACCGAGGTGCAACCAGTTGGAGAAGTGGTGCTTCCATTAGCACTAGGTGGATGCCCCATCGGAAGGTCAAGACACTCAGATTTTTAGTGGTGGACACCAAATCGGCCTATAACGCCATTTTAGGACGACCAGGGCTCAACAAATTCGACATAGTAGCCTCTACCGCGCACATGAAAGTAAAATTCCCCGTAGGAGGTGAGGTGGGAGAAGTAGCAGGAGATCAGTTTGTCGCCCGTTCTTGTTATCAAACAACCGTAAAGCAGGGAGTGCAGCGCGGAAAGAGGACACCCGAGCTCGGGGGTCCGGATCCGGAGTCTAAGAGGAATAAGCAATCGAAGGCACCCGAGGAAGCTGAGGAAGAAGGTGTCAAGCCCAACGAGGAGTTACTAGAAATAGAATTGGTTCCAGGAAAGCCGGAAACAAAGACTCGCATGGGAAGTCGGTTGGACGATGGAACAAAGATTCGTGGACATTTTCGCGTTCGCAGCTGAGGATCTGGTGGGAATCAGCCCAACAGTTGCCGAACACAGGTTGAACATCGACCCCACCATAAGACCAGTAAAGCAGAAGAGGAGGCATTTCGGGCCAGAGATGGATGGGGTCATTGGGGAAGAGGTCGATAAGCTCCTCCGAGCTGGGCACATAATGGAGATCCAGTTTCCGGAGTGGCTATCCAACGCTGTGATGGTAGGGAAGGGCCAGGGGAAGTGGAGGATGTGCATGGACTTCCGGGACCTAAATAAAGCATGTCCCAAGGATCACTACCCGTTACCCCGCATAGACCAGCTGGTGGATTCAACCTCAGGGTGCGAGTTACTCAGTATGATGGACGTTTCCCAAGGATATCATCAAATTCCTCTACTTTTAGAGGACAGAAAGAGGGTTAGTTTTGTGGTTTCAAAGGGAACTTTTTATTATGTACGCATGCCTTTTGGATTGAAAAATGCAGGAGCTACATATCAGAGGATGGTCGACAGAATCTTTAAATCCCAAATCGGCAGAAACATGGAGGTATACGTGGATGACATGCTAGTGAAAAGTGTGAAGGCAGGAGAACATATCAGGGACCTAGAAGAGACGTTCGAGAACCTGCGCACGTACGGAATGAAGCTCAACCCATCAAAATGTTCTTTTGGAGTCAAATCAGGAAAATTCCTGGGGTATGTGGTCATAGAACAAGGAATCGAGGTCAACCCGGAGAAGGTCAAGGCAGTACTGCAAATGAATCCTCCAAAAAATATAAAGGATATCCAGATACTAACGGCAAGAATAGCAGGGCTGAGCCGTTTCATATCACGCTCGGCCGAGAAGGGGTTCCCATTTTTTAAACTCTTAAGAAAAGGGAACAAGTTCGAATGGACCCCGGAAGCGCAAACGGCATTCGGAAAATTGAAAGAGTATTTGGCCGAGCTGCCCCTACTCACCAAACCGGTACCAGGAGAGGATATTGTACTCTACTTATCCGTGGGAGAAGGAGTGGTGAGCTCGGTCTTGCTAAGAGAAGAAATGAATAAACAAAAGCCCATTTATTATACAAGCCGAATCTTGCAGGGAGCAGAGCGGAACTACTCCGAGCTAGAAAAAGGGGCGCTGGCGTTAGTGGTTACGGCCAGGTGATTGAGGCCCTATTTCCTAGCCCACCGGATAAAATTGCGAACCAACTTGCCCTTGAGAGAGATATTAGGGCGACCTAATGTGTCGAAATGCAGTGAAGTGGGCAGTAGAAATGGGGGAGTACGACATGGAATATGAGCCGAGAACGGCGATTAAAGCTCAGGCCCTAGCAGACTTTATCCAAGAGGGGGCCATGCCATCGCCACCAGAAGGACAGTGGCTGTTGCATGTGGATGGATCGGCGACAACCAGTGGTTCTGGAGCAGGGATAATCCTCACTACCCCGGAAGGTGAGCAATTAGAGTATGCCATAAAATTCGATTTCAGGGCATCTAACAACGAGGCCGAATATGAAGCCCTGGTTAAGGGAATGCAGCTGGGAATAGACTTAGGCGCGCGACGACTCATTGCTTACTCTGATTCCCAATTGGTCACACAACAGGTAGAAGGAAAATTTGAGATAAATGAAGATCGGATGAAGAAGTATGTGGAGGAAGTGAAAGAGGCTGCCAAAAAACTAGGGGAATGGAAGTTAATCCATATCCCTAGGTCGGAGAATGCAAAAGCTGATTACCTAGCAAAGATGGGAAGCTCCTTAGTGGATTGCCGCTCGCGAACAGTAACGATTCTGGGAGCAGCCCGAAGTAGCATCATGAAACAGGTGATGGAGGTGAATGAGATGGCAGATTGGCGAACTCCTTTGTTGGCATACCTAAGAAGGGCAGAATTACCCAAGGAGAGACAAGAAAGAATGAAAATTGTGCGAAGAGCAGCGAGGTTCTGCTGCATTAATGATGAGCTATATAAGAGGTCCTACCTCGGGCCATACCTACGATGCATCTCGGAAGAAGAAGGGCGAAGTGTATTGGAAGAAATCCATGAAGGGTGCTGCGGAGACCATACCAAAGGAAGAGCGCTGATTAGCAAAACGCTAAGGTCTGGTTTCTTTTGGCCGACCATGAGCAAGAAAGCAGTCGAAATGGTTAAGCGATGCCAAAAATGTCAAGTGCACGCACCCTTAATTCATATCCCAGCCGAGGATATGATCACCATGGGAGCGCCCTGTCCATTCGCTAAATGGGGAATTGATATCATGGGGCAGTTTACACCTGGCTCGGGAGGAAGAAAGTTCTTAATAGTAGCCATAGACTACTTCAGCAAATGGGTAGAAGCCGAGCCCGTGGCCACCATAACCGAGCAAAGAATCATAAGTTTCCTGTTTAACAACATTTGCTGCAGGTACGGAGCGCCCCAGATACTCATCTCAGATAATGGAACCCAATTCAATGGGAAGAGAACCCAGTCCTGGTGCGAGGGTATGCATATCAAGCAAAGGTTCGCTGCGGTTGCTCACCCGCAAGCTAATGGGCAAGTAGAGGTAACTAACAGAACAATCTTGCAGGGGATAAAAACCCGCTTAGACAAAGTGGGATGAGGATGGGTGGATGAACTTAGCTCGGTACTATGGTCGTACAGGACCACACCTAGATCGTCAACAGGAGAAACACCCTTCAGTATGGTCTACGGGTCCGAGGCCGTCATCCCCGCAGAAGTCGGAGAAATGTCCCATCGGGTTCGATGGTTCAACGAGGTGGAGAACGAGGAAATAATGAAGGAGGCGTTAGATACCATAGAAGAAAGGAGGGAAGCGCGGCAAAGACGAATCAAAGATACAAAAGCCTGACAAAAGCAGCTCATGACAAAAGAGTCAGGAAGAGACAATTCCAGGTCGGTGATTTGGTGCTTAGGCGAGCTGATGCCCTCAGAAAAATAGGAAAGCTGGAGCCGAACTGGGAAGGCCCTTACAAGGTAATCCGAATTTATGCGGGAGGAGCTTACGAGCTTGAGGATATGGAAGGGCACCTCATCAAAAGACCTTGGAACATATGTCACTTAAAAAAGTATTTTGTGTGAAGAGATGTGGAAAAAAGCTTATGTTGTTTTAATGAAAGTCTATTACAAAAATATATCTCTCTGAATGTGTTGATCAAGTAAAACTAGAAATGACATCTGAATAGGCGAAACGCCTCCAGATCCGAGTAAGGGTGAACCGCCCTCTGACATCTGAATAGGCGAAACGCCTCCAGATCCGAGTAAGGGTGAACCGCCCTCTGACATCTGAATAGGCGAAACGCCTCCAGATCCGAGTAAGGGTGAACCGCCCTCTGACATCTGAAAAGGAGAAACGCCTCCAGATCCGAGTAAGGGTGAACCGCCCTCTGACATCTGAAAAGGCGAAACGCCTCCAGATCCGAGTAAGGGTGAACCGCCCTCTGACATCTGAATAGGCGAAACGCCTCCAGATCCGAGTAAGGGTGAACCGCCCTCTGACATCTGAATAGGCGAAACGCCTCCAGATCCGAGTAAGGGTGAACCGCCCTCTGACATCTGAATAGGTGAAACGCCTCCAGATCCGAGTAAGGGTGAACCACCCTCTGACGTCTGAAAAGGCGAAACGCCTCCAGATCCGAGTAAGAGTGAACCGCCCTCTGACATCTGAAAAGGCGAAACGCCTCCAGATCCGAGTAAGGGCGAACCGCCCTCTGACATCTGAATAGGCGAAACGCCTCCAGATCCGAGTAAGGGTGAACCGCCCTCTGACATCTGAATAGGCGAAACGCCTCCAGATCCCAGTAAGGGTGAACCGACCTATGAAGCTATGACTAAGGGAAATACCCAACCTACACTAAAGATCGGTGAAAAGATTAAGTCAAACTGGTCGGATTACATTTAGGATTTTTCGAACAGCGGAAATCGCCAGTTACGATGTGCAAAGGGTGTTTATCGATACGGGAAGCTCAGTAGACATCTTATTTTATGACTGTTTCAAACAGATGAACCTGGAAGTGGAATTGAGAAAGGTAGATACCGCGCTCTATGGGTTCTGTATGACCGAGGTGCAACCAGTTGGAGAAGTGGTGCTTCCAGTAGCACTAGGTCGGATGCCCCATCGGAAGGTCAAGACACTCAGATTTTTAGTGGTGGACACCAAATCGGCCTATAACGCCATTTTAGGACGACTAGGGCTCAACAAATTCGAAGCAGTAGCCTCTACCGCGCACATGAAAGTAAAATTCTCCGGAGGAGGCAACGGAGGAGAAGCATCACGATCGGTCCCAACCAACTCGGGACTAGGAGTGCTGGCCTTAACAGGTGAACTGGGAGGATCAGAAGGCAGCTCCAAATCTAAGCCAGATTGCTTTATGGAATCCTCAAGGGCGTCCTTCCACCAGGCCGCCTCCGGAGATTCTTCCACGTCCCCGGACCAACCCGAAGGAACGGGAGCCCCGTCCAATGCAGCATCCCGATCCAGCTCGCCCGAAAAGCCCAATGAAGCTAGCTGCTCACGAGCACGAGTCAGAGCAAAATCAAAATATTGTGTCGCAGCTGGGGCTAGCTTAACCAGGAATGCGGTGGAATTATGATACCGGGCCAGGAGGGCGGAACAGTAGGCCTCCATAAAAGAGTGACCAACGTCACTAGTCAGGAATCGACGTCGGCCATCCGTCGCCCCGCGCTCATAAGACGATCCCTCGGATCTAGCCTCGGCTAGTTGAGTCTCCAGCAGGGTCACCTTTTCCGATGCCGCTCTAGCTTGAGCTTCGAGGTCGGTGATCTTCTCCAACTCAGCCTTAGCCCGTGCCTCAAGTTGGGCTATCCTTTCAGATTCGGCCCTAGCTTCCGACAACTGAGCCTCGAGCTGGCCCACCTTCTCCGTTTCAGCTGAAGACATGGTCTTCCAAAATTTCAGCTCTTGGTTTAGCTGAACATTGGCCATCTGGGCCCGCTCTAAAACCGCCTCCCGCTCAGAATTTTTCTTAAGGGCAGCATCTAAGCGATACTCCCTCTCCTGAAGCCGGGCCGAAAGATCAGAATTAGCCGACAGGGCGGCCTCCAGGTCGGCTTGCATCTGGGTGAGCTGCGAAGAAGAAGTAGCGCCGAGCTTATGATCCTCGGCGAAGGTCACAAAGGTAGTGAAGAACTGCACAAGAAGTTATATCAGGTCGGCAGAGAGTAATAATAAACATAAAAATAACCAAGAGGGGTATGAAGGCGAAAAGGGGAATACCTTCCCAAAGTACATCATCATAGCATCAAATTTAGGGTCCTCCTCGGCGTCTCGTAACCCCAGCTTATCCTTAGCCGGGACCATGGAGCTAAAATAAGGGAGAAATCTCTCAAACTCCTTGCAACGGAGAAGAGTCTCCATAGCCGGACCTGGAGGACCCGCGGTCTTCGGCCGTTTGGAAGCAGGGGAGCTAGGAGAAGAGGCCCTCTGAGTGACCTGAAGCTGCCGAGACGAGCTCGCAGAGCCTCGTCCGGTGGTCAAGGTAGGAGCCAGGTCGGATGGGAGAGTTACCCCAGACTTGGGGCGAGCAGGAACCTTCCGTTTAGCTTTGGACGAGCCCTCCGCCCTCTCCTTGGGAGGATTCGTCGACTTAAGGACCTTCTCTTTTATTGGTTCAGCCGGCTTGGAGGCATCCGACTGGCAGGTCCGCATGAACCGATCTACAAAAAACAATACAAACGGTCAAGGAAATAGCTAAAAAGCAAAATAACAAAGATCTAAAAAAAATATATAGATAAAGCCTACCAATGTCAGGGATAGCCGGGTAGGGATTCGAGCTCAGCCCACAATGGAACATAAGATCATGGAATTGCGTCAGCTGGAAAGCATTATAGGGAATGGCATTCCATTCCCGAACTTTCTCGACCCACGCAGCCCGGATGGAACTACGCCTAGGAATAGGATCCTGGCTCGGAGTAGCCTGCGTCCATTGCGTAGGAAAGCCCCAAGAATCGGATGTGGGAGCCGAAGGAAAAAGAAGCGGGACCTCCAGTCCTTCACATTGGAAGGGAGGTGGGTGAAGAAATGGGCGTTGTTTCGGGAAGTCAAGTAAAAAGAGCCTTTAAAACTCTTTAGCCCAAAGCAAAAATAGAAAAAGCCCAGGTCGGGTTCCTCATGTCTGTAATGACACAGCACGAGAAAACCCACCATGTAGCGAAAAGAGTTAGGAGAGAACTGGTTGAGGGGAAGATTGTATTTAACGGAGAGAGAGACAAGGAAGGGATGGGGTGGAAAGCGAAGACCACTGCTCACCTGATCCACAAACCAGGTAATATGACCCGGAGGAGGATGATCAGGGGTATCGCTAGCCTGAGGTGTGACAAATTCCCACCCCGGGGGAAGCCTAAGAAATCTTATAAAACTAGCCAGCGCGGCTGGGCTAGTCCTCGATAGAGGATGGGGAGGGAGAACTCGAGTCGCCCCTACAACCGTCTGATATGGGTCGGCTAAAAGGCCGGTCACAGTTACCTCGTCCATGGGGGGAGGGGAAGGAGGATCTACAATGATTAGGGGGATGCCAGAGGGAGGGATGTCACCTAGCTCGGACCAGTCTACGTCACCTAAAGGCTCATCCCTAAGACGGAGAGAGGAACCAGTAGCTCGCCCCGACCTACCCCCCGAATCCCCATCAGAAGAGGAAAGACCCTCCAAAAAAGAGTTCACGGCCGATTCGCCGGAAATATTTTGAGAATCCGAAGCAGACGACATAACTAAAGGAAGAAAAGGGGAGGAAGAAGAAAAGGAAAATATCTGTAAAACAAATCAAAAAGCTAAAGAGATGTTTAGATGAACATACCCATGGGATTGGGTGGAAGTTCGCCGGAGAAAGGTAGAGCAAGCGCTTCGCCGGGAACAGATAGCTGTGATCGCTAGTGTCGCTTGAGAATTTTTGCACCAGAGGTTGAGGGTATAAAAACGCGGAAGTAATAAAGGAGGAAGAAGACCTCCTTTTATAGGAGGGAGGGGCAAAAACCGAGAAGGATAGGGACGATCTGGAGCGTCCGATGCCCTATTCGAAGGAACGGCTGGGATTTGGCACCGTCTTAGCCGACCTATGGCAGGTCGACACCTGGCTTTGGCCATCGACGCGATGTTTGGGAGGCAGGGAAAGGAAAAGACAGGTTAATTATAGCGCACAAAGTCCGAAGAGCCTCGTTATCTGGGAACGGGAGTCCCAAGGATAATTACGTCAAGGTCGTCCGGTTGTAAACAAATCTTACTCTACTCGGTCTTACAGCTCGACTAGAGTAGGGGGGACTGGTTGATAGGACGTCGAATGTACGCTCCCTGAAAACCCGGTTTAAAATATGGACCAATAAAAGTCCGACCTAGGTTCTTAGATAAGGAGATGACAACCCCAAGGTCCTTTAGAAGGTCGCCGACCTCGGAGGCCCCACTTAGCTGTAACATCTGTTAGAAGGGCGCCGACCTCGGAGGCCCCGTTGACCTAGGATATCTGATAAAGGTCGCCGACCTCGGAGGTGACAACTGTTAGAAGGGCGCCGACCTCGGAGGCCCCCGCTGACCTATGATATCCGATAACAGGTCGCCGACCTCAAAGGTCTCTCAAACTACTGATTTGAATAGGGATGAGCCGACCTAAAAACCACCGAACTCAGGAAGGTCGAACTCTTGAGAAAGAAGATCCTGACTCACCTGACAGAATCCCTAAGATCCAGGGGTTGAGAGCCCATACCTTGCCATCCCGGAGATCCAGGGATTGAGAGCCCATACCTTGCAATCCCGGAAATCCAGGGATGGAAAATCGCAGCTTGAATCCCTGGATATCCGGGATTCTCTCTGGGAATCAGGAAAAATCTCAGATAACAAGGCACCCTCCTCCTATAAAAGGGAGAGAGGGGGTTCCTCAAAAAAGGACACACTCTGAGAAGACAGCATATTTTAGAGAGAGAAAGAAAAGAGAGTACTTCATATATTTTGGGTTTTCTTAGCTAAACTTCTAAGATTAACCCGGTTCTTGGTGACCGATCAGCTCGGTTACATCAACTGCTGTCCAGAACTATTCTGGAACAGCACAGCAAAATGGGCCAGGTTTAGGCATATTCAGGTCGGGCCCGGATCGGACCAGGACCCGCGGGTTGCGATAAAATAGCAAAATAATATTCCGCGACTGAAGGGATTCGATCCCGCGCCGATTCACACCTGAGGCCGCGTCCCGACCATCTCGACTGCCGCGTCCCGACCATCTCGGCTGGCACACCTCTTGATAACTTTATTCAGTGATATTTTATTTAACTCCTGTTTTGTAAAATCAAAATAAATGTCTCACAAATGCATATTTTGCGGCCAGCGGGATTCCAACCTGCGCGGCCGCGTGCGGCTATAGAGGGCTCAGCCATCTGGGCTAGTGTTTCAGATTGTTAAATTTTGATCGGATCTTAATCTTATACCTGATTGTCATGCAGATTCATATTCTGTTTAATTAATTATGTGATAATTAATTTTAATAGTATGTTTAATTAATTATGTGACGATTAATTTTAGTATATGTTTGGTGTATCGCATGACCATAAATTGACCAATGTGATTGGATGTTTCAATTTAATTCTGGGTTGGTTTTACGGCCTACATATCGTTTAATTATAATTAGTTTTTACGCCCTGCGAGTCGTCCTTTAATTTATTATTATAATTAGTTTTTTACGGCCTGTGAGTCATCTTTTAATTTATTATATTAATTTACGACATGTGTGTGTTTTTTCCTCTTGTAATTTAATTTTACTAGTGTAGCATTTTTCATTAATGTAATGAAGATGAGAAGGAGACGAATGACGGACTCGAGGGGCCAATTGATCGCGTATGACGTTCCAAGGAGTTGGAAGATCAATGAAGACCAATTATACCCTTTAGATTGACATTTGTGATTTTTATTTTGGCTCATGAAAATCACGTTAGGATTATGGTCATGCTATACACTGACCTATGTTTATTATTTTATGTGATGCTATGTATGTTTAAATTTATGCATGTATGTGATGCGATGTATGTTAGCCAACATAGACATACTACATAGAATAAACCCCTCGTTAAAATTTTTTTAATGCACCTATCAAGACTTCGATCTTATTGAGCAGGTCATACCAAAGCTAGGTGCTCGGATTGTCTTAGTAAGGTAGGATGGGTAATGGTGATACCTATGTGTTTTAATGAACTAAGAATTCAAAAGAGTTTTGAACCTTGAGGCATAAGATGGGATTATAACATGCTTGGTCATAAGATGCCAAAAACCATAAGTATAATCTAAGAGTTACATATGATGTAATCGATAAAGAGTTATCCACCTACAGTAACTCAATTCTAGGCGTCATGCCAAAGTTGAGTTTAGAATTGTGCAAAATGGGGTTTTAGCTAGGGGTGGGCACAAAAAATCGAAATCCCGATCCCGTCCCGGTCCCGTCCCAAAATTACTCGGGATGGGACGGGATCCAAAATTAAAAATACTAGGCCCGAGTAACTACGGGACGGGACACGGGACAAAAAATCTGAGGCCCGTAAGGCCCGTCCCGTCCCGCTAAGTTTTTAACCCTTTTTAAAACCATATATTTTTATTATTTGTAACCCTTTTTTAATTAATTTTTAATAATAAACTATTTTTATTTTTTCTTATCTGTATATTATAATTATACACAAACCTAATCAAGCGATATAAAGTTAGTAACTGATATTTTTTCAAAAAAAAAATGGATATGTTGTATTCAATGTTAATAATTGATATTTTAAAAGTTTAATTTAGGCTATTAAATTAGTTTATTGAATATTTTTCCTGAATTTAGATGTATAAAATTATAGATTTTCTTACTTTTTTCTAATTTATAATTTGAACTTTTTTATGCGGGACTAAACCCGTCCCGTCCCGTTCTGTCCCGTCCCAACTGGGATAAGGCTCGCGCGGGATGAAATTTTGAAATCACCAATCCCGTCCCGTCCCGTCCCGCTTGTTATAACACGGGACGGGACGTGGGATGACACCAGGCCCGTCCCATCCCGTCCCATGCCCACCCCTAGTTTTAGCCCACTAAAATTACAAATGTTGTAAATTAAGGGTATTTTGTTTTAGTGGGAATATTTTTTGAGAAATAAAATGTGACTAAATATTTTGCATATAAATTTTGAAGATAATAAAATGGCATTAAACAACACATCTATCATTTCACTGCGATCCGTCCTTGAGAAGGACAAGCTCAAAGAAAATGGCAGCAACTATCTGGATTGGATCCGGAGCTTGAGAATAGTTCTCAAGCAAGAAAGAAAGTTGTATGTTCTTGAGGAAGAAATTCCCGATGAGCCTGCTGACAATGCTAACAATGCAACAAAAGGCAAATGGAAGAAACATTATGATGATTTCATTGATGTCAGTTGTCTTATGTTGGAATAAATGGAAGCTTATGAGCTTAATGCTCACCTCAAGAAAACTTTCTCATAGCATGTCGTAGGTCACAGATACTCAGAGTACAGTCTAGAAGGGGGGTGAATAGACTGTTTAAGATCTTTTGCTAAATTCAATTGTTTAGAAACCACAACTGTAGTCAGATCAGATAAGGATGCTCGTTTGCTCAGGTAACCTTTGTTAGTTGTAGTTAAGTATGATGATAAAGCAGTAAAATGGAACAGCTAACTATAAAATGGAACAGTAAGTATGTATGCAGTAATTAAGTATGATGATAAAGCAGTAAATCACACAATCACTCATAGTGGTTTCAGAGGTGTGGTAATCCTCTACTAGTCCACTTTTCTCCAAACCAGTTGGAGATAAATTCACTATAACTTTCAACCAGTGAAATAATGTTACAATGAACTCTCAGTTACAACAGCTTCCAACCAGTGTAAACCCATGGCCGTTGCAACTCCATTTGGCTGCCTAGAACCTCTTGATCGAAAACCCATGGATGGCTCAACAACTCGCAAGCTGTCTATCACCTTCCAATCAAGAATCCGTGGATATGTTTACAACCTTGAACTTCTAAGAACCTCGTTCAATGAAGTACCACGTACTCGTACTTTAAGACAAGAGTGTTGTCTTCTCCAACTTAAGAGCTTCTCTAAATATGACTTTAGAATCTAGCTCTTCACGATGCTACAGATTTGCTTTGATTGCTTTGTTTGCTTTGTTCGTTTGTAAGTACTATTCGCATCATACTTTACTCAATCTTTCTTCAGATATTTATAGTACGATCCTTGAGCTTATTCATAGTTGTTGCATCTTGTAACAATTTTGTCCGTTGGAGAGTGGACTTCATTGTTTACCTTGTCCGCTTTTCTTGATTACTATAATTGAAAAGTCTTCTAGGCGCTAATCTTTAGGAATAAAATATTCCTTAACATCCGGGAATCAATCACTTTGTCCCTTGCTTTTACGTCCACATGTGTCTTGCCGTTATTGTTGACTTTTCAACATTTGTTGACATGGACTGAGCTGCTATTCACATACACATAATTCATATGTCAGAACTCGTCTGAAAATATCTCGCCTGATACTTTGGTCAAACCTCTCTAATATTTCATGTTGACCAAAAACTCGCCTGATACTTTGGTCAAACCTCTCTGATATTTCGTGTGGACCAAAACTCGCCTGATCGTATTGTAATATCCGCAATTTTCGATTTTCGGTAAATTTATTTTTTCGGTCGAAGTCTATTTTGACGACTCGCTCATGACCGTTTCGTCATTCTGAGAATGATTAATTCTGCACTTTTTGTCATCCGAGTTCGTTTCGGTGTCGTTTTGTTGAGTTCCGTGCTTTTTAGCGACTTTTCCGCACTTGAGTTCGATTCTTGCGAATCTCGTTCGAAACTGCTGTTTCGAGTTTCCCGTAAGTCCGTTTAACCTTGTTAGACGTGTTGTGAACTTCGGATTGGTTATTCGATCACGTATCGTGATTTCCGGGCGTTTTGGGCCATTTTGTAATTTCTTGAAAGTTACGGGTATCCGTATCTGTAATTGTTGTCTCGACCCTTTTCTTGGTCGCGTATGACTAATTATGGTATTATGTTTTCATTTCGGGTCGTTGATGTCGTCCGTGAACTTTTCGTCGTGTTTGTTCCGTGCGTTTTCGGAAATCGGGTCGTCGAGCCCTGGCGGTTGCGGGACTGGCCGGACGGTTGTGGGACTGGCCGGACGATTGCGGGCACCGGCCGTACAGATGCGGCAGGAACCAGCGTAGCGCACGCTACTGCCGGAAGGCTGCGCTCGCTAACTGGCAGGTGTAGCGCACGCTAGCCTGGTCGACCAACGCACGCTATCGGGCCGGACAGTGGGGTTTCTGGGGTTCTGGAATCAGGAAGGATCGGCAGGTAGCGCACGCTACGCCGAGCGTAGCGCGTGCTAGTCGGCAGGCGTAGCGCACGCTGTCGGCCGGCTAGCGTACGTTACCTGGCCGGCGGTTGATCGAGGCTCGGGCCAGTCGGCTAGCGCGCAGAGCTTCCGGCCGTAGAGCGCACGCTAGGGAGCCAAAGCGATACCTTGGTCGGCATAATTGGTCGGTGGTGCCGGGTCATGCGGGCCATGGCCGAGAGTGCTCGGCCGGTACTGGCCGATAGCGCACGCTAGTCCGGGAAGGCTAGCGCACGCTAGTTCCGGCCCAGTATATATATGACAGACCAGCCACTTTTCACTTCGTTTTTCATTTCCTTCCTTCTCCGTCCGCGGCTGGAGATTCATGGGCGACGAAGCCATGTTGTTAAACAACAAAACTATGAAGTTCTTGAGTTCATAACATCAATCAATCGTCCGTTATCATCCTTTGATCCAGCGAATCAAGGTAATCTTCCTTAGAACCCTAATTTCGTGAATTTGGGGATTTTTGCATTTTCGTCCGATTCGTTCCGTGTTGTTGATTAATTCATGATGGGTATGATTAATCTTGGTAGTATTCTCGTGTTTAACATCATTTAATCCATTGTTCTTCGTCGAATCGAAGTATATTTCTTGATTTCCTTCGAATTGACTTTTTGGGTGATTTGTCCCCGATCTCGTTTTTCATCCATTTTCGATGGATCGATTATGGTTAAATGATGTTGTTAAACATATTCTATGGATTGTATATCCATATTTCAACTTGGAATTCTGTTTTCGTGATTTGATGGAATGAATCGTGTTCTTGGCCGTTTTGGGGGAAATCCGTGAACTTTCGTCATTCGTTCTTCAAATTCAACGGCTTTGAGTCGTGTTATGGAATTCATTTCATTGTTATTATTTGTCCTTCGTAGTTTACGAACGTGAGTTGGCGTTCGGTGGAGTCGGCGGGTTCGTAGTCGGTTCGGGCCAACCTACTTCGGTCGATTCTCCGTGTTGTTCTTATTCGAGGCAAGTACCTTGCCCATACTTTTCTTATTTTATGGATATGATGATCGGTGATCGTCTTGGTGTGTTTGTTTGGTTGTTTGAAATGAAGTTTCAAAAGATTTCGGTTTGGCCCCATTAAAGGCTTTCTTTCAAATGGCGTGTGTGTTTTGTGAATGGTGAGTTTTGGGGATTGATTATGATTTGGTTATTTTGAACGTTGAAGAATTTTATGATGATACTCCTATTGTTTAAAGTTATGGAATCGTGTATTCCGTATTTAATCTTGTTGTGGTGTTTTGAAGAGTTTGATAATGGTGTCGAGTTAATGGCCATCTCTAGTGAGTATTCTTAATGAACTTACATTCTTAGCATATTAGTATTACATGAGTAATGTGTGTGTGTGTGTATGCTCACTACGGGTTAGATCCGACGGGGTCTCGGTAGGGGTCCACAAGAGACATGGATCGACGAGCTTGCTTTTAACCACTACGGGTTAGATCCGACGGGGTCTCGGTAGGGGTCCACAGAGACGTGGATCGACGGTTAATTGTGGTGCATTTTTCAAATGTGATTTGATAATGGCATTTCCGGAAATGAGTGCTTTCTAATGGTTTTTCATGATTGCATGCATCGACTAAGTGTGTAAGAGGTAAGTGTTCGTTTGGCTTACTTGGCTAGGATGGCACTAGAGTATTTTGTTGCTTGTTTTAAATCCTTTATTTGTGGATTTTGATGTTGGGAGACGAACCTTGTGGTCGTTCTTGTGTACTGTGAGTTGCTAAGATTTGGGGCTAAAATCCCAATGGTTTTGTAAAAGTCGTTTTACGGATTTGGGGCTAAAATCCCAACGGTTTGGTTAATGTCATTTTTCAGAAAGTAAACCTTTGGGGCGGTGACTCCTTTTTGCCTTTTGGATTTTCAAAAGTAGGATTTGATAATCCTAAATTGTTTTCTATTAAAACTCTCGATGGCATTCTAAACCGTTTTATAAATTACTTCCATTGATTTATGATATTTCGATTTTGAAATGTTTTCTCAAACCCTTGCCTCGGGAAGTACTTTTCGTTTTGTTTGGATCTTTGAGGATCCTCGGTTATTGTTATTCGTGGAATGTGAATTGTATGGCTCGTATTTGCACTTTGTCCTTGCACTAGCAAAACAGTGGAGTTTTGTTAACCCCCGAGTATTCAGGGGGTGGATGTCTGTTTTTGCATTCAGGTTTTGGAGCATAACACAGGGTCGGCACGAAGGATGATGAAAGATGATCGATACTAATCACATGAGGAACCGTACATCGTGTTTTGGTTCAGTTGTACTTTATTTTCCGCTGCTGTATTGTTCCCGTTGTACGGGTGTGGTTGTATTTTGTCCCCTGCGTGGGCATGAGTTGTATTTGAGTTGTATGCATTTGTGGAAAGACCAGATCGGTCTACTGAGTCATTTTAGCCTGAAAGGCATGGTTGGGTTGTTATATGTCGTTACCAGCCTGGTAGATCCTTGAGGAAAGGTTCTACGGCGTGTAATATCCCTGAGCGGATTGGGGGTGTTACATAAATGGTATCAGAGCTTAGGTTGAGGAAAACCTAGGCTGTCGGGTCAAGTCGTGTTGTTTGAGTCTTGTTTCGTCGGATTTTATCTGACTGAGTCGTGTCGCGACGCGTCGTTTGAGTTTGTTGGTCGTGATTAGTATCGTGGGGCGATCATCATCTTCGTGCGACCTGTGGAAGTAAGTCTCCCTTCTTTGTGTTGTGCCTCGTGTGACACGAGCTATTTTTTTATGATTATTTGTTAAGTGACGGAATCCTCTTGTGGATTTTGATTTCACGATATGTATTTAATCGAATCTCGTATTTGATTTATACGAGGAGTGTTGTCGCTTGTGATGTCTTTTTATTGTTGTTTTTGTCCGTTGCTGATGATCTTCGAATCGATTTGCACGTTTTACAAGTTCTCTTGTGGAAGCTTTGTTCTTATACACATTCGACTTGTTCACTAGCCAGTGCGGGAGGGTCTTTAGAGGCCTCGAATGGGGTCAGTGGTTTTGTTCTGAATGTGGTATTTTATCGTTTATTTCCGTTTAAAGACATGTATTGTCTTGATTTTGAATGTTTTGATGCGTGTACTAGGAGTTTTCTTTTTAGTGAACGTCGATATGTGCGAGTTTTGGGCATTCTGGCCTATTGGATTTTTGAAAGCCTTGAGTATCTTAGAAAAATAAATTTCGAGACATACTTTTCAAATGAGTGATTTTCTTGTGGTACATCCTAGGTGCCACAATATATTTCAAAAAAATTCTACTTCGAGGACCAAAATGCTTTGGGATATTTTCAAAGTTATAGAAACACTTTTATTTAGACCTGAGGGTCGAATATTCTGAAAGTTTTTCACTAAGAGAAAGTGTCATCATTTTTACCAAATGCGAAATGGTTCTCCAATGTCTCGATAACAATGTTTCACATCTGTACTTTTTGAAAGGTGATACTCAAGATCAACCGGTGTTTTTCTATATTATTTTCAAAATGAGGTTTTCGTTTTTAAAACCTATCCATTCCCATTTGAGGGCTGGGTATGAATGTATGATGTTCGCGTTGTCATTTTGATACTTTCTCCCGAGTATGATCGAATTGGCGGTGTGAGCGTTGAGTCGCTTTCACACATTGGTTGTGCTATCCCCCTGTGAGAGGCGGGATGTTGGTGTTGAATGTTGTCGCCTCGTGGTGATTTCTGCGTTGTCGCGCATGTGCGAGCTGTTAGAGCTTGGTCTGGTATGACCGTGTGCATCGGCGATGGTTCCGTTACGTGTCGGTTGTTTAATGTCTTGTTACCTTGCTCTCGTTTTGTGAATTTCGTGGACGAGGTCGGAGGTAATGCCCGTACTATTTTGACTTCTGTATTTTCTCTTTCTCCAGTCTATCGATTCGCTCATGTTCGTTGGTACTTTATGAACTTGTTCTGTATTTCGGTTTCATCGTCCGAACGAGCTGTGATCTTGTTGTGGGTCGATCTGGTTATCGATATGACTTTTTCGGGTTCAGTTCGATTTTTGTGAACCTTGTTCGGGAGTGACATCATCTGGTTCTATTAGTTCTTTTATTCGAAGTGGATCGGATTTGGAACTCTTGTGTTTTCGACTCTGTCGACTCATTTATGTTCGTTGACATTTCTGAGCTTGTCCTGCCCCTTGTTTTTGTTTATCGAACGAGTGTGGTATTGTTTCGGAATAACTCGTTTGTCGTTGTGACTTTTCAATCGCTATTCCCTTTCCTGTGGATCTTATGGGAATGCATGTCTTGTAGTTCTCACCAGATCATCCTGGGAGTTGTTGTTTGAATTTTATTATCCTTCGTGTTTCGGACATGATTGTTCGATTTTTGTTGTCTCGATCGTTTGTTTGTTCGGTTTTTGTTCTCGTTTCATGATTGTTGAACATTCAGGCTCCTTCGTAATTCCCTTCAGTTCGGGAAATTAGTTTCGTTTTCGATCTTCCAGCCCTTAGGCGGTGGAATTCCGTATTTGTTCAGCGTTTGGCTCGCGTTTTGATCAATGTACCGTTAGGTTGGTCAATCGTATTGATTTTTGTTCGTTGTGTTTTGCGATTGTTCGGATAATTGACTTGATAGTATTATCCATTTGATGACGCTTGTCACTTGTTGGTTTTATTATATCCCTAACGGCGACGTTGTGTTGGTCGCCGTGGAGCGTGTTTTCACGCCGTATATTCCCTTGCATTGTTTGTAACATTTCGCCATTGGGCGTTAGTTACGCATTCTTGTGTATCTCGTTGAGTTTTCCTGGCGGAATATTTCTTCTCCCTACTTGTTTTAAGTTTCGGGACGAAACTTCTTTTAAGGAGGGTAGAATGTAATATCCGCAATTTTCGATTTTCGGTAAATTTCTTTTTTCGGTCGAAGTCTGTTTTGACGACTCGCTCATGACCGCTTCGTCATTCCGAGAATGATTAATTCTGCACTTTTGTCATCCGAGTTCGTTTCGGTGTCGTTTTGTTGAGTTCCGTGCTTTTTAGCGACTTTTCCGCACTTGAGTTCGATTCTTGCGAATCTCGCTCAAATCTTGTTTCGAGTTTCCCGTAAGTCCGTTTAACCTTGTTAGACGTGTTGTGAACTTCGGATTGGTTATTCGATCACGATCGTGATTTCCGGGCGTTTTGGGCCATTTTGTAATTTCTTGAAAGTTACGGGTATCCGTATCTGTAATTGTTGTCTCGACCCGTTTCTTGGTCGCGTATGACTAATTATGGTATTATGTTTTCATTTCGGTCGTTGATGTCGCCCGCGAACTTTTCGCCGTGTTCGCTCGTGCATTTTCTAAATCGGCCGCCGAGCCACAGCGGTTGCGGATCGGCCGGACGGTTGGGACTGGCCGGACGATTGCAGGCACCGGCCGGACAGATGCGGGCAGAACCGGCGAGCGCACGCTATCGCCGGAAAGGCTGCGCGCTAACCGGAAGGTGTAGCGACGCTAGCTGGTCGACCAACGACGCCATCGGGCGGACAGTGGGGTTTCGGGGTTACGGAATCGGGAAGGATCGGCGGGTAGCGCACGCTACGCTGGCGTAGCGCGCTAGTCGGCAGCGTAGCGCACGCTGTCGGCCGGCTAGCGTCGTTACTGCCGGGCGGTTCGATCAGAGGCTCTGGGCAGTCGGCCTGCGCGCGAAGCTTCGGCGTAGCGCACGCTAGAGGCCGGGCGGGCGATCTTGGTCGGCGAATTGGTCGGTGGTGCGGGTCATGCGGGCCATGGCCGAGAGTGCTCGGCAGTGCGGCCGATAAGCGCACGCTAGTCCGGGAAGGCTAGCGCACGCTAGTTCCGGCCCAGTATATATATGACAGACCAACCACTTTTCACTTCGTTTTTCATTTCCTTCCTTCTCCGTCCGCGGCTGGCGATTCATGGGCGACGAAGCCATGTTGTTTAACAACAAATCCATGAAGTTCTTGAGTTCATAACATCAATCAATCGTCCATTATCATCCTTTGATCCAGCGAATCAAGGTAATCTTCCTTAGAACCCTAATTTTGTGAATTTGGGGATTTTTGCATTTTCGTCCGATTCGTTCCGTGTTGTTGATTAATTCATGATGGGTATGATTAATATTGGTAGTATTCTCGTGTTTAACATCATTTAATCCATTGTTCTTCGTCGAATCGAAGTATATTTCTTGATTTCCTTCGAATTGACTTTTTGGGTGATTTGTCCCCGATCTCGTTTTTCATCCATTTTCGATGGATCGGTTATGGTTAAATGATGTTGTTAAACATATTCTATGGATTGTATATCCATATTTCAACTTGGAATTCTGTTTTCGTGATTTGACAGAACGAATCGTGTTCTTGGCTGTTTTGGGGGAAATCCGTGAACTTTCGTCATTCGTTCTTCGAATTCAACGGCTTTGAGTCGTGTTATGGAATTCATTTCATTGTTATTATTTGTCCTTCGTAGTTTATGAACGTGAGTTGGCGTTCGGTGGAGTCGGCGGGTTCGTAGTCGGTTCGGGCCAACCTACTTTGGTCGATTCTCCGCGTTGTTCTTATTCGAGGCAAGTACCTTGCCCATACTTTTCTTATTTTATGGATATGATGATCGGTGATCGTCTTGGTGTGTTTGTTTGGTTGTTTGAAATGAAGTTTCAAAAGATTTCGGTTTGGCCCCATTAAAGGCTTTCTTTCAAATGGCGTGTGTGTTTTGTGAATGGTGTGTTTTGGGGATTGATTATGATTTGGTTATTTTGAACGTTGAAGAATTTGATGATGATACTCCTATTGTTTAAAGTTATGGAATCGTGTATTCCGTATTTAATCTTGTTGTGGTGTTTTGAAGAGTTTGATAATGGTGTCGAGTTAATGGCCATCTCTAGTGAGTATTTTTAATGAACTTACATTCTTAGCATATTAGTATTGCATGAGTAACGTGTGTGTGTATGCTCACTACGGGTTAGATCCGACGGGGTCTCGGTAGGGGTCCACAAGAGACGTGGATCGACGAGCTTGCTTTTAACCACTATGGGGTAGATCCGACGGGGTCTCGGTAGGGGTCCACAGAGACGTGGATCGACGGTTAATTGTGGTGCATTTTTCAAATGTGATTTGATAATGGCATTTCCGGAAATGAGTGCTTTCGAATGGTTTTTCATGATTGCATGCATCGACTAAGTGTGTAAGAGGTAAGTGTTCGTTTGGCTTACATGGCTAGGATGGCACTAGAGTATTTTGTTGCTTGTTTTAAATCCTTTATTTGTGGATTTTGATGTTGGGAGACGAACCTTGTGGTCGTTCTTGTGTACTGTGAGTTGCTAAGATTTGGGGCTAAAATCCCAATGGTTTTGTAAAAGTCGTTTTACGGATTTGGGGCTAAAATCCCAACGGTTTGGTTAATGTCATTTTTCAGAAAGTAAACCTTTGGGGCGGTGACTCCTTTTTGCCTTTTGGATTTTGAAAAGTAGGATTTGATAATCCTAAATTGTTTTCTATTAAAACTCTCGATGGCATTCTAAACCGTTTTATAAATTACTTCCATTGATTTATGATATTTCGATTTTGAAATGTTTTCTCAAACCCTTGCCTCGGGAAGTACTTTTCGTTTTGTTTGGATCTTTGAGGATCCTCGGTTATTGTTATTCGTGGAATGTGAATTGTATGGCTCGTATTTGCACTTTGTCCTTGCACTAGCAAAACAGTGGAGTTTTGCTAACCCCCGAGTATTCGGGGGGTGGATGTCTGTTTTTGCATTCAGGTTTTGGAGCATAACACAGGGTCGGCACGAAGGATGATGAAAGATGATCGATACTAATCACATGAGGAACCGTACATCGTGTGTTGGTTCAGTTGTACTTTATTTTCCGCTGCTGTATTGTTCCCGTTGTACGGGTGTGGTTGTATTTTGTCCCCTGCGTGGGCATGAGTTGTATTTGAGTTGTATGTATTTGTGGAAAGACCAGATCGGTCTACTGAGTCATTTTAGCCTGAAAGGCATGGTTGGGTTGTTATATGTCGTTACCAGCCTGGTAGATCCTTGAGGAAAGGTTCTACGGCGTGTAATATCCCTGAGCGGATTGGGGGTGTTACACGTATCTCGCCTGATACTTATTTTGGGCAAGCCTATCTGATATTTTTGTTAACCAAAAACTCGCCTGATATCTTGTCAGTTCTATACTTAGCCAAATTTCTATATGATCAACACTTAGCTTAATCTTTTTAAGGCCTATAAAAGATACTCATTAGGTTCTTGTTTACAATGCCAAGTACATACATTTGAATTAATCATGAATATAGGGATGAGATCATCAAAATCTAAAATAATATTCCTAACAAATTCCCCCTATTTTGATGATGGCAAAACTTTAATGTTCAAATATAAACATGTCCGCACTTAATGAAACGTAAAGTGCAAAACACAATCAAACTCAGTCTTCTTGAGACAACTAGTGGTTGTCATTCAAGTTGACTGGTATAAGATTTTAGTATTACAGATTACACTACAGTCTTGAATGAAAATTACAAGTAAATTTACAAAATTCTATCTCCCTCTTCCTCTTTCTCTTCCTCTGGTTCTCGCTGGAGGGAGTGATTTTAATGGCTTTGCTCCTATGGGTTTCTGCACTACTGGAACTAACCCATATTTCTTCTTGACTATTAAAGAAGCAAACTCTTGATCTTCCGGGGAAGTATATTGGTTCCTTATGCACAGATTCTTTATCTCCCTATGAAGTGCTTTATCATCCATCTTCCCGTTTATCATCCAGCTTCCCGTTTTAGAATTTCCCACAGATTTGGAAAATTGATCTCCATGAAGTCAATGAAGATTTGTTAGGGAGTGCAGTCTGGGTATTGGAGGATTTCCGAGATGTAGTATTTTTCTATGAACTATTTCTTGGCAATCCCCCATTTATTTGTGGCGTCTACTGGAAGAAACCCCTCAACTTCAAACAGTTTTTTCCTTCCCATTGAAGTGGCACAACTGTTTCCTATCCGGTTCTTCTTTTCTTGGTTATTGGTGCATTAGATGATGATGCAGCAGCATTTTTTCTTTTCAAGGTTGAAGTCCCAGCTTGGATCAAGGGTAGTGCCTCCTGCCTTTTCTTGGTTCTCATTGCAACACTCCCAAGATGATCAGGGCATATTACAGCACCGTGGACCCCACACATTGGAATCCACCAGGCTAACGTACCAATATGACATTCGAAAAAGACAAACATCATTAACACACAGATAATTTCTCAATCCACGACATTCAAAACAAAAGACCGAAATTAACAATACAATTCGACATTAAATCCACTCCCAAAACGGTTACACTATATTAATAAATTTAAGAAAGAAGTACTCGAGTACTTAAGCAAGTGACATAATAAATAAACTCCAGAACAAGACACCAACGGACAACTACTGAACAGAATCACGCTTGCCCATCATCCTCGCACGGCTCGCATGCTCGTTTGCTTCCACGACCTGTACCTGAAATACAAAAGTATTTCCCCTATTTAAGGGGTTAGCGACAACTGCTAGTGCAAGTACAATCCATTTGAACTATCATTCTAATCAGAAGAAAATATGCGCCAAAAGTCATTTTAGAAATCATTTATATTCCGGAATATTTACGGTGCACAAGCACAAAATACATTTCTCCAACAAAATAATTCAAAGTTAACCATTGGTACGAGACTCACGGCCACCGTACCCCGCAGAGCCCCGTCGGACATCCCTGTGTGGTTAACCCTAGTTCGTGATACACACACACGGCAATACGTATCACTAGAGGCCCCGTTGGACCGTACCTAGGTGAACATACACATATCCATCCACAACAACCACGAAAAGCCATAATTCAAATACTAGAACATGTAAACAAATGTAAAGTACTTGCCTTTGAGACATCCTTGATGAAACGGGAAAGAACAACGACTACGAATGATCCAGAGGGAAAACGGCTGTTCCTAAACGAAGGATTAACATAACTCAGTCCTATACGATAACAATAATCGAATGGAATACGCCCATAACCCCGATTACAAGCTATGACAATATAGGTTCAATCGATACGAGCGAGGGTTTACGTAAAATCTCCCCGATCGATAATTCACGGATTAAACTCGACGAAATCGGATTGGGAATCACCCAATAACAACAATCGGTAAGGAATAATACAACATACTTGAACAATTCGAGATTAATCAAGCAAAACCCGAAGAGCCCCCCAAGTTAGGGTTCTAGATGAAAATACCATGAATTCGGACGGAGGGAGATGATTACGTTGATGATGATATGATAGCACGACTCTACGGTGATGGAAAATGAAGAAGACCCGGATCAAGAATGGTGGGAATGTCCCTCTGATGTCGCCCGATGAAGAAAACGAAAGAAAAGATGTGAAATGAGGTTTCTGACCTCTGCCCGCTATTTCAGAACGGCGGGCTATTACTTCCATAACAGAAGCTAGCTTAAGGCCGTAACAAGGCCAACATTACGGCCGTAATCAATGGGTTGTTACGGCCGTAACACCCTACTGGACAGCAGTCTAAGAAGCTGTTGTCCGAACTGTCCCGGACGACTTCGAAACTCGGACCTGCTATCGAACCAAAAATATGGTTACAAAGTATTCTCGATGACGAATCTAAGCGTTAAAAGAATATACAATTCCGATTTCCCGAAGATTCGGAATTCGACGACGAAAGTAGATTTCCTTTAAGTTTAAGGAAATTACAAAACGGCCCAAACGATCGAAAATCACGATACGACGTCGGATTGACAAACCAAAACTCACAACACGAACAACTCAACCATACGAACTTATTTAAACAAAGAAACAATGAAAACAAACGAGTTTTATGAGAATCGAACGTACATACGGCAAACATAACATAGAATGGAATTATGTGAAAACATCTCCAAAACTCGTCCAAATGGAAAAACTCTAAGAATAAAGTACATTCAAAATGTCGAAATGGTTACAAGCGAGTCGATAAAAATAGACATACACCAAAAATGGAAATTGCTAAAAATGGAAAGGTACGAATATTACATTCTCCCTATCTAAAAAGAAGTTTCATCCCGAAACTTAAGAATCAAAAAGCTCGGGGTGCCTCGAATGCATATCCTCTTCCAAATCCCACATTGCTTCTTATACTCTGTGCCTCGACCATTGCACTTTAACCAAAGGAATGGTTTTGTGCCTTAACTGTTTGTCTCGATGCTCCAAAATTTTAATGGGCCTCTCCTCAAATGTAACGTCCTTCCCTGAAATCGATAACATGGGACGGGTCCGGAACATACTTCCTCAGCTGAGATACGTGAAATACACTATGCACATGACTCAGTGACGGAGGAAAAGCCAAATGGTATGCCAACTCGCCGACTCTCTCCAATATCTCGAATGGTCCAATATACCTCGGGCTGAACTTCCCCTTTTTCCCAAAATGGAAAACTCCCTTCGACGGAGACACTCTCAACAGAACATGATCTCCCACCTCAAACTCCAAAGGTCGACGCCTAACATCCGCATAAGACTTTTGTCGACTCTGAGCCGCCAACATCCTCTCTCTAATCAATTCAACCTTCCCCCTCGTCTCTAACACAAGATCCGACTCGGTGCCAACTAGATCATACGGCTCATCCCAACATATCGGTGATCGGCAACGATGGCCATAAAGTGCCTCATACGGTGCCATCTTAATCGACGCATGCCAGCTATTGTTATAAGTAAACTCGATCAAAGCCAGATGCTCCTCCCAGTCACTACTCCAGTCTAACGCACACGCGCGTAACATATCCTCGAACATCTGAATGGTACGCTCGGACTGCCCGTCGGTCTGAGAATGGAAAGATGTACTCAAATGCAACCGTGTCCCCAATGCCTTATGTACCGCCTGCCAGAAATGCGATACAAACCGGCCATCTCTATCCGAAATAATAGTCTTCGGCGTACCATGAAGTCTCACTATCTGCGCGATGAAAATACGAGCCAATTTTTCTGGACCCCAAGTATCATTGATGCCCATAAAATGTGCCGACTTAGTCAGTCGGTCTATGATCACCCACACCATATTCATTCCGATCTTCGTCCTCGGCAAATTCGTGACAAAATCTATCGAGATAATTTCCCATTTCCATTCCAGAATGGGGAGTGGTTTCAACAATCCGGCTGGCCGCTGATGCTCAATTTTGACTTGTTGACAAGTTAAACACTTAGCCACAAATTGAACTACCTCATTCTTCATGTCATTCCACTAGAAATTCTTCCTCAAATCTTTATACATTTTACTCGAGCCCGGATGGACTGAGTAAGGTGACACGTGAGCCTCTCGCATAATACTCTACCTCAATTCTAAGTCGTTCGGAAGACAAAGCCGACCTCGGAATCTCAACACACCATCCTCATGCATCACGAATTCCGGGGCTTTCCCTTTCCCCACATTCTCTCAAAGCTGAATAAACATCGGATCTTCCAACTTTCCCGACTTAATGTCGTCGACTAGAGACGATGAGATCTCAAGAGTACGCAACTGCCCGGAACTCCCCGATAGTACAATCTCAACGCTCAACCTCATTAACTCTCGCTGAAGTCCCGGTTGAGCCGTAAGTAACTCAAGCGCCCGAAGCGATACCAATTTTTAGCTCAAGGCATCTGCCACCACATTTTCCTTGCCCGGATGATAAAGGATCTCGAGGTCGAAATCCTTAATCAACTCCAACCATCTCCTCTATCTCATATTTAGCTCTTTCTGCGTGAATATGTACTTCAGGATTTTGTGATCGGTGAAATCTAAGATGACGAGCCATACAAGTAGTGACGCCAGATCTTCAACGCGAACATAACTGCGGCCAACTCAAGATCGTGGGTAGGGTAATTCAACTCGTATGGTTTCAACTGACGGGAAGCATAGGCAATCGTCCTCCCGTGCTGCATGAGTACACATCCGAGCCCTTGGCCCGAAGCGTCACGAAAAACTGAGAAACCCTCATTACAACTCGGTAGAGCCAAAACGGGGGCGGTCGTCAACCGCTTCTTCAACTCCTCGAAACTCTTCTGTCTCTCGTCGGTCCACACAAACTTCTCCGACCTTTGCAACAACTGAGTCAGCAGTCGAGCGAGCTTAGAGAATCCCTCGACAAATCTACGATAATACCTAGCCAAACCCAGAAACAACGGACCTCCTTTATGTTTTTAGGCGGCGCCTAATCCAATACCACCTCTATCTTATGTGGGTCCACACGAACACCCTCGGCCGAGATCACGTGACCGAGAAACATAACCTCTCGCAACCAAAACTCACACTTTGAGAACTTCGCAAAAAGATGTTGAGTTCTCAAGATTCCCAACACGATATGCAAATGGCGTGCATGTTCCTCCTCACTCCACGAGTAAATCAAGATATCGTCAATAAAGATAACTACACACTTATCGAGGTATTCGATAAAGACTTTGTTCATTAGCTGCATGAACATTGTTGGTGTGTTGGTTAGCCCAAAAGGCATAACCACAAACTCGTAATGACCGTATCTCGTCCGAAAGGCCATCTTCGGAATGTCGGGATCCTTCACTTGGAGCTAATAATACCCCGATCTCAAATCAATCTTCGAAAACACGGTTGCCCCTTGCAGTTGGTCAAATAAGTCATCAATCCTCGGGAGCGGATACTTGTTTTTGATGTCACTTTGTTCAGCTCTCGATAGTCGATACACAGACGAAGTGACCCATCCTTCTTCTTTACAAACAAGACCGGTGCGCCCCAAGGCGAAGCGCTCGATCGGATATACCCCATATCTAGCAGCTCTCCCAACTGTTTCTTCAATTCAAGCATCTCGACAGGTGCCATACGGTATGGCGTCTTAGAGATCGGTGCTGCACCCGGCTCTAAATCAATAGTAAACTCAACCTCTCGGTCTGGCGGCAAACCCGGCAACTCATCTGGAAAGACATCAGGATACTCACACACTACCAGAATAGATGAGAGCTCGACTACCCCTCCTTCTGATCTCAACGCATAACACCAATAACCAGTGCAACCTCCTCGAAGAAGTCTCAACGCTTTCATAGCGCTGATCAGAAATCTCCGACTACTCTGCTTATGCCCCACAAAAGAATGCTTGGTACCGTCAGAGGCTAACATCGAAATTGTTCTCGTTCTATAATTCATGATAGCCTCATGACGGTCCAGCCAATCCGCACCAAGAATCAGATCCTCGTCCTTAATATCTACCGCAATTAGATTAGAAGGCAAATCCCTCCCCGCGATACTCATAGGAAAATCTCTAATATCATGGTCCCCCACGATGCTATCCCCACTAGGCAGTTTAACAACAAATGGTTCACACGAAACTAGGCAATCAGCATACATACGATGCACACAATCTAGAGATATGAAAGAATGTGTAGCACCAGAATCGAATAACACGGAAACATAATGGCCAATGATGTGAATGGTACCTGTAGCCACCGTCGCGTCAGGATCTCCAGCTCGTCTCATCTCATACACACGGGGCGGAACAGGCCCCGCACTAGAAGCTCCCCCTCTACAAGGCTGCCCACATCCTCGACCTCTACCAAAACTCTATTGGGGCTAAGAAACTGTCGGTGCCTGATTCACGCTCGGTTCCCCCACAGCTGGGGCTGACACCTGAGTAACTGGTGCCCGAACCACATCTGTACAAAACTTAGCACGATGTCCCATCCGACCGCAAGCAAGACACTAAATCGGAGGCCTGTCACACTCACTCATCATGTGCTCGGGACGACCGCAGTTATAGCAGGTAGGACCACGAACGGAAATAGTAGGAGCAGAATTAGAATCGTTCCCTCGTCCAAATGATGGGGACTGACTCCGGAAGACTCGCGAACCAGACTGAGCCTTTTGATACCCGCCAGACTTGCCTCCCGAAAATTGGCCGGAGGTCTTCTGTTTCTTTCCCTAGGTTGCCGCCTCTTTTGCAGATAACGACATCTCATAAGCCATTGCCTTATTCTGATAATCTTTCAGAGTTGTACACCCGAGACCAGACATGTAGTGATGAACCCTCAGCTTCATCCGCATGTCAAAGTGGCGGATCTTACCAAGTTCATCTCGGACCTGGTTTCTCACATAGTGAAGTTGTTGGTTGTAGTACTTGATCGCCTGTGCAATAGGAACATCCTAGGGCTTAGCCTCAAAGAAGGCTCGGATCCTCCCCTCTTTCACTAGCCATGGACAAAATTCGTCCTTCATCAACTCTCGGAACTCTGCCCACGTGGCTTCCCGGTCATGTGGTTTCACCACTTGACACCACGTTGCCGCCTCCTTGGCGAGGAAGTACTGAGCGATGGGTACCTTCCTCTCCTCAGGGTAGTCAGCCGCCTCGAACACTTTCTCCATCTCAAATAACCAATTCTTCCAACCTGAAGGGTCGGAAGTAACATCAAACTGTGGAGGACGCATACGAATCACGTCCTGAAGTAACTTATCATTGCCGGATCCAGTAGGCGGAACCGGTTTAGCATTAGCTTGGCCGACCAAGGCGACCTGAATTAGTAGTGTCATCTGGTTCGCTACTTGCTGCAAAATATTCGCCACTCTGATATTTTCATGAACATTACCGGAGCTAGCAGACTGATCCTGCTGGCTTCCGGAACTAGGTGGAACACTGTTCGACAAGGAAGGCATCGCCGAATCAGTTCCCGAGTTATCGGACAGGGCCACCCCACCGGCTGTGCCACGTCCCCTACCGCGTCTGCGTCCTCTACCAGTAGGTATTCTGAAGAAGTAACGGGTAAGTACAGCTCAAATGCAAAACACAACAAAATAGCAACAAGGGAATAGAACAGAACAACGTAACGAGTCAAGTTAGGAAAAACTTACGAGCACTGGCATACTGAGATGATGGCGTAGCAGTGATACTGTTCAAAAATGACACTCAACTAGACCCAAATAACCGACAGCCTAGGTATCCATAAACCTAAGCTCTGATACCATATTCTGTAACACCCCCAAGACGATCAGGGCATATTACAGCGTTGTAGACCCCACACATTGGAATCCACCAGGCTAACGTACCAATATGACATTCGACAGAGACAAACATCATTAACACACAGACAAATTGTTAATCCACAACATTAAAAACAAAAGACCGAAATTAACAATAAAATTCGACATTAAATTCATTCCCAAAACGGGTACACAATATTAATAAATTTAAGAAAGAAGTACTCGAGTACTTAAGCAAGTGACATAATAAATAAACTCCAGAACAAAACACCAACGGACAACCACTGAACAGAATCACGCTTGCCCATCATCCTCGTACGGCTCGCATGCTCATTTGCTTCCATGACATGTACATGAAATACAAAAGTATTTCCCCAATTTAAGGGGTTAGCGACAACTGCTAGTGCAAGTACAATCCATTTGAACTACCATTTTAATCAGATGAAAATATGCGCCAAAAGTTATTTTAGAAATCATTTATATTCCGGAATATTCACGGTGCACAAGCACAAAATACATTTCTCCAACAAAACAATTCAAAGTTAACCGTTGGTACGAGACTCACGGGCACCGTACCCCGCAGAGCCCCGTCAGACATCCGTGGGTGGTTAACCCTAGTTCGTGATATGCACACACACGGCAATATGTATCCCTAGAGGCCCTGTCAGACCGTCCCTAGGTGAACATACACATATCCATCCACAACAACCATGAAAAGCCATAATTCAAATACTAGAACATGTAAACAAATGTAAAGTACTTGCCTTTAAGACATCCTTGATGAAACGGGAAAGAACAACGACTACGAATGATCCAGAGGGAAAACGGCCGTTCCTAAACTAAGGATTAACATAACTCAGTCCTATACGATAACAATAATCGAATGGAATATGCCCATAACCCCGATTACAAGTTATGACAATATAGGTTCAATCGATACGGGCGAGGGTTTACGTAAAATCTCCCCGAATCGAAAATTCACGGATTAAACTCGACGAAATCGGATTGGGAATCACCCAGTAACAACAATCGGTAAGAAATAATACAACATACTTGAACAATTCGAGATTAATCAAGCAAAACCCGAAAACCCCCCATAATTGATAAGTTAGGGTTCTAGATGAAAATACCTTGAATTCGGATAGAGGGAGATGATTATGTTGATGATGATATGATAGCATAACTCTACGGTGATGGAAAATGAAGAATACCCGGATCAAGAATGGTGGCAATCGCCCTCTGATGTCGCCCGATGAAGAAAACGAAAAAAAGATGTGAAATGAGGTTTCTGACCTCTGCCCGCTGTTTTAAAACAGTGGGCTGTTGCGGACGTAACAGAAGCTAGCTTACGGCCGTAACAAGGCCAATATTACGGCCGTAATGAATGGGGTGTTACGGCCGTAACACCCTACTGGACAGTAGTCTAAGAAGCTGCTGTCCGAACTGTCCGGGACGACTCCGAAACTCGGACCTGCTATCGAACCAAAAATATGGTTACAAAGTATTCTCGATGACGAATCTATGCATTAAAAGAATATACAATTCCTATTTCCCAAAGATTCGGAATTCGACGACGAAAGTAAATTTCCTTTAAGTTTAAGGAAATTACAAAACGGCCCAAATGCTCGAAAATCACGATACGACGTCGGATTGACAAATCGAAACTCACAACACGAACAACTAAACCATACGAATTTATGTAAACAAAGAAAAAACAAAAACGAATGATTTTTACGAGAATCGAACGTACATACGGCAAAAATAACATAGAATGGAATTACGTGCAAACATCTCCGAAACTCGTCCAAATGAAAAAACTCCAAGAATAAAGTAGATTCAAAATGTCGAAATCGTTACAAGCAAGTCGATAAAAATAGACATACACCAAAAATGGAAACTGCTAAAAATGGAAAGGTACAGATATTACACTCAACTCTTCTCCTTTTCTCATCTCTTCCCCCTTTTTGCCAGCATCAAGAATTTTCGCTAGTTGTTCCTCCACTCTCAGCATGAAGTCTGTCATGCCAAGTGGCATTCTTGAATATGAAGGTGGTGGATAAGGTTCCTTCCTATTGAGAATAGAGTCCATCTTTTCATGCAGGGATCGCAGCTCAGGTTTCACTTCAGTTGCAAGGAGTTTAGCAACTGTTTCTTCCACCATTGCTCTGATCAGTTCAGTGATGTTTGAAGGTAGTTGGACTTCAGGTTCCTTTTGATGAGCTGTATTTTCTATTGATCTCTCCTCTACAGCTGACTTTAGAGTAGTGGGTTTCTCAGATGAGATTCTTCTGTCAGCTACTTTCTGATCAGGTGGGGTTTTATCCGGAGAACTTGATTTCTCATCTTCTGATGGTTGAGATGAACTAGATGCCTGATCAGGTGCATTATGGTCTTGGTCCTCATCATCCCTTTTTTCTTCTTCTTTATTTTCTTCTTCTTCTTTTTCTTCTTTCTCTTTCTCCTTTTCAACTTCTTCTTCTTCTTCCTTTTCTTTTTCAACCTCTTCTTTTTCTTTTCCTTCCTCCTTTTGTCTTTCAACTTCTTTTTCAACTCCTTTTTCAATTTCTTTTTCAACTAATTCCTTCTCTTTTTCTCTGACTTCCTCCTCTGCTTTTTCTTCTCTCTTTTCTCGTTCTCCTTCAACAACTTCCTCTTCACCCAAGGTTTTTCCTTGTGCTACTCCTTCTATAACATGAAGGATGAACTGGTCCATATTTTGCTTAAAATTTAAACTGAATCAGTTCTCATCCAGTAACAACTTCATATTTTTCTCATGACAGAACATGATGAGTTTTTCAGTGACAGTGGGGTGATCCCATCCACTTCTCTCAACATAATTCCTTAGTTTAGGGAAAATAAAAGCTTTCAACTCTTTCCACTCCTCATAAATGTTGACAAAATAATATCTGAGGACTTTTGTCTTACCACTTTCAGCTGAGTCTTGGTAAGATTCAAGGGGTTGTTCTCATTGAGGTTGAAGGAGTATTCCGCATTTGGCACCTCAATGATTTCTTATGCCTCCTCTTCTTCAGAAACACTTGGAAGTGTTAGGAGTGGGATCACCTCTGGTATCATCTCAGTGGAATGAGCTGTTTGCTCTTCAGGTGATGCAGATGCAGCTGAAATGACCATATGCATCTCTTCCTCAGGTTTTTGATCCACCAGTTATTTTAGCTTCGTGGGGGATGGTTCAGGTGAGCAGGTAATATGGATAGCTGTTTTATTTTCAGGTGACTTTCTTTTTAAGAATCTGGAAATAGGAACATTGTCACTATCTGAGTCGTCTGCATGTGTGGTTGCAGGTGCAGGTGAGATTTTGGGTGCCGGTGACTTTTCAAGGATCTCAACTGTAGGTGACTTTTTAGAGATGTCATCTGCAGTTTTTTCAGCAAGATTCTCTGATGCAGTTTTGTCAGCTGCATCTGATTTCACTTCTTCAGAGTCTGATACTCCTTTATATGAGGATGTTCCAGTCCTCATTTTCTCCAAAATCTCAGCTGCTTTGGGTTTGTTCTCTGCAAGTTTCTCCTTTGCATCTTGATCCAAATGACCAAGTCTCTTGCTAGTGTGGAAGTTTTCCGCCTTCCCTTTGGCCTTTCCGAGGAACTCCAGAATGTAACTAATTTGAGTTCCATATGCTTGCTTTTGCTTAAACTTCTTCTCCTTATTATCCCAGCTTGGTTTGTTAACCTCACGGACTAACTGCCTGTAGATGTAATTAGCCCAGTTAATCCTTTGTAGCTGAATTAAAGCGCCCCTAACGATGTACTTGGAGGATGACAGTTGATCAAAGCTTCCTACCATGCCCATGACAATCTTGTTGGTGATCTCTAAGATGTATTTGTACTCCCTCTTGAGATCACCCTTCTTGGTAGTGAATTTGATTTTCATCGGCTGCTCTGGTAACTTGATCTCGTACCAGATTTGAATTGGGTCTTGTTTAAGGGCCTCGACAGTAATGCCCATGTTCTCCATGTTGAAGGCATCATCAATGGTCTGCTTGGTGATGGTAACTTGTTCTCCGAATATTGAACTTTTGATTCCCCATTCGGTGACCTGTGCTTCCTTGAAAAAATAGATAACAACTTCTTTGAAAAGCTGCATCGGATTAATGTCCAAGAAATGAAATATGTCGTCCTTTTTCATCTTTTGAATCAGGTGTGTCATCTCCACTGTGTTGTTTGACTCCAATAGACCTTTAAAGTCTACAACGATGCTGAAGATGATTTATTCCTTCACTATCTTGAGATTGACGCCTTTGAAATAGGTGGTTGAATCCATTTCTGCAGAAGAAATTTTTTGGATTTAGTGCAGTGAATATTCTAGGTTTTTCCTGCCTCTAGAAAACTAGGATTCTTAGATCTTGAAGACGATAAGGTTTTGTGAAATGATTTTGACCGTCTTAAATAGTCACTCGAAGCGTTTTTGAAATTTAATAATCAAATAAATAAGTGACGGTTTGAGTGATTGATTGGACATCATGATCTAGACGTGGAGGTATTGTGGTCGTGTGATTTTAGCCACGTGTAATACAATTACGTATTTAAAAAATTAGAAAGCTTAGCTGGTTGACTCTTTGACTTCTGATCAGCTAGCTTTTCTTCATCTGTCCTTTTATCAGATAACTTTTCCTCGTCTGATCAGATCAGGTGAGTTTCCGTCATCAGGTCTGATCAGATGGCTTTCATCATCTGGTCTGATCATATGGCTTTCATCATCTGGTATGATCATATGGCTTCTCGTCGTCTGGTCTGATCAGATGGATTCTCATCGTCTGGTCTGATTAGATGAGTTTTCCTCATTTGTTCTGATCAGATGGCTTTTCCTCGTCTGTTCTCCGGATTAGGTGATGTTATTTATCTGGATCATATCAGGTGACTTCTTGTCGTCTGTTATGGTTAGGTGATTTCTTTCGTCTGCTTCAGGTTAGAAGACTTTTCTCGTATGATTTTCAGCTATACACTAGATTCCTAGTCTAGTAGTCCAAGATCACTGCTTAGTTCCAGAAACCTTTCTTCTGGTAAAGGCTTTGTGAATATATCAGCAATTTGGTGCACTGTGCTGACTCTTTCCACACTTACTCTTTTGTTAAGCACATGGTCTCTGATGAAGTGATGTTTGACATCTATGTGCTTTGTTCTTGAATGTAGGACTGGATTGTGTTTTATAGAAATTGTGCTATTGTTGTCACACCAGATAGGGACTTCATTTGCTATGATGTTGTAGTCCCTTAGCTATTGTCTGATCCACAGAATTTGCACACAACAGCTACCTGCAGCTAGGTATTCTGACTCAGTTGTGGATATTTAGTTGGATGGCTGCTTCTTACTGAACCAAGATATTAGTTTGGTTCCAAGTAATTGACACGTTCCACTGGTACTTTTCCTGTTGATTTTGCATCCTGCAAAGTCAGCATCTGAATATCCTGATAGTTCAAAGTTGTCATCCTTTGGATACCATAATCTAACATTGATTGTAGACTTAAGGTATCTGATTATCCTTTTTGTTGCTTCCTAGTGACACTGCTTTGGCTTTGACTGAAATCTTGCACACACTTCTACTGCATATGAAATGTCAGGTCTGCTTGTAGTGAGGTATAGTAGTGATCCAATTAGTCCTCTATAGTGGGTTGGATCCACTGGAATGCCTCTTTCATCTGCATCAGTGTGTAGGGATGTGATCATTGGTACTCTTAGGGGTCTGGCTGAGTCCATGCCAAATATTTTGATTAGCTCCCTTATGTATTTTGCTTCATTGATAAATATTCCAGTGTCAACTTGTTTAACTTGCAAACCAAGGAAGAAATTTAGTTTGCCCATCATACTCATCTCAAATTCCTTGCATGAGATTTGAGAACTTTTCACATATCTCAGGTTTGGTTGAGCCAAATATAATGTCATCCACATATACTTGAACTAGTAGTATGTGGTCTTCATGTTCAATTCTGAAGAGAGTTTTATCCACCTTTCCTTTGCAAAATCCATTTTTCTCAAGAATTCGGATAGAGTTTCATACCAGGCTCTTGGTGCCTGCTTGAGTCCATATATAGCTTTTAGAAGCTTGTATACTTTGTCTCCTTTGACAATCCAGGGGGTTGCTCAACATAAACTTCTTCTTCTAGTACTCCATTGAGAAATGCACTTTTCACGTCCATTTGGTAGACTTCAAATCTTTGAATGCTGCATATGCAAGGAATAGTCTGATTGCTTCTAGTATTGCTACTGGTGCATATGTTTCATCAAAATCTATTCCTTCACATTGAGCATATCCTTTTGCAACCAATCTGTCTTTATTCCTAACAATAGCTCCATCTTCATCACACTTGTTTTTGTACACCCATTTGGTGCCTATGACTTTCTTGTGATCTGGTATGTCTGTTAGTTCCCAGACCTTGTTACTCTCTATTTGGTTTAGTTCTTCTTGCATTGCAATCACCCATTTGTAGTAATCCAGGGCTTGATCTGTTGTTTTGGGCTCCATTTGAGACATGAAACAAGAAAACATTGCCATTCCTGCTGGTTCTGTGGATTTCCTAGTTTTGACTCCATCAGTTAGGTTTCCAATAATTTGTTGAGTGGGGTGATCCTTTAGCTATTTGGGAGTTTCATCTTCATCTTCAGCCTTTGGAAGTTGATCTTCAGGGTTTGTTCCCCCTGTTGAGTTGCTTTGAGAAACTGCGTCTGACTCTGCATCAACTTGGATTTGGTGATCTGCAGCTGCATTAGGTTCAGCTATGGTTTTATCAGCTGCAGTTGGATCATCTCCGGTTGGATTAGCTATGGTTGGATCAGTTGTGGATGGATCAGCTACTGTTGGATATCCTGTATGATCTGTAGTTGGGTCTTCATCAGTTGTGTCCATCATTCCTATGTCATTGATGATAACTTCTTACAGGGTGGTGGTTTTGAGTTTTTTTTCTCAATTAACTCCACCTGTTTTTTATACTCAACAGTAGATTCATCAAAGACAACATGATGTGTTTCTTCCATAACTAATGTTCTATTATTAAATACTCTGTATGCCTTGCTTATTTGTGAGTATCCCATAAAGAGACCATCATCATTTTTAGCATCAAAGGCATTCACTTGGGTTTTACCATTGTTGTTGATGAAACACTTACAACCAAATACATGAAAATACGCAACATTTGGTATTCTGCCATTCCAAACCTCATAGGGAGTTTTGCCGTGTCTCCCTACTACCATACTCCTATTTTGAGTATGGTATGATGTGTTGACAGCTTCAGCCCAGAACCTCTTTGGCAGGTCAGTTTCAGCAATCATTGACCTGACTGCCTCCTTCAGGGCTCTGTTCCTTCTTTCAGCTACACTATTTTGTTGTGGTGTTCTTGCGGCAGAGACTTCATGCTGGATTCCACTATGATCACTATATTCAGTGATTGCCTTGTTGAGAAATTCTCCTCCTCTGTCTGATATGATCTTTATGATTGAGAGGGATTTCTCATTTTGAATCTTCCTTAGCAACTCAGGTAGCTTGGTTAGGGTTTCACTCTTCTTGTAGAGAAACACTATCCAAGTGTATCTTGAGTAGTCATCCACAACTACTAAGGTATGCTTCCTTCCACTTAGAGTTCTTGGGTTGATATGACCAAATAAATCCATGTGAAGTAGGTCTAAAATCCTGCTGGTGAGAGTGGTAGGCTGAACTAATTTGAAAGATGCTTTGGTTTGCTTTCCATTCTTGCATGCATCACAAAGAGTTTATTTCTTTAATACTTCGCCTGGAAGTCCTCTGACCAACTTTTGAGAACTTATTTTGTTGATGGCTTTGAAGTTCAGGTGACACAGTCTTTTGTGCCAGAACCATCCATTTTCAGCTATTGTTCTGGATATAAAACAGGTGTTGTGAGTGCCTGTATTCTAATCTATCATGTATACATCCCTTCTTCTATATCCTTGTAGTTTCACTTCTCCAGATAGGATATCAATTACCATGCATTTCCAAATAGTGAAGAGTACTAGGTTCTTTTCATCACAGAACTGGCTTATGCTTAACAGGTTGTATTTGAGCCCTTTGACATTCTGCACTTTTGAGATGGTCATGTTTCCTCTGTGCAGCTCCCCATAACCTTTTGTTTGACCTTGAGATCTATCTCCAAAGGTTACATCTGGACCTCTTTATTTGATGTAATTTGACAAAACCTTCTTATTTCCTGTCATGTGCCTTGATCATCCTAAGTCCATAAACCATTCTTCACCTCCTACTGCTGAATTTGAGATGACATGATGGTAGTCCTTCTATCTTTTCTGCAATCCGACAAGCAGAGATTTAAGTACCCAAATTTGAGTGGGTCCTTTAGGATTAGTGGATTTCCTGGAGAATTGATTTCTCCAAGGGTATTGAAAATGATGTTGACTATTCCTATAGGGTGCGTAGTGTCTTGATCTATATCCTTGATTTGGTTTGTATATAGGATATGTCTGATAATGGTTTTGGTGTGGGCTATTTCTAAATCTTGACTGAAACCAGTTATTAAAATTTTGGGGTCTCCACACCTGGTAACTTTGAAAGCTTGGATTACCTTGTGGTTTCCATTTACCTCTCCCATTGTGAAATGTGTTTTGTGGGAGTCTTTGGTAATAAGCAAGAGTAATGTTTTGACTGCTGATGCTGTTTTAGCCATTGCCTAGTCTTTTGTCTAGGTGGATGCCTTGTGAACCTTGACTGCTGCCTAAACTTTTGATTGGGTTGCTGACTCTTTTTAAATATAGGTTTATTTGTAGGCTCAGCATTCTAAACAATTGTTTCTCCCTTGATGAAAGTGGTTTTTGAACTAAAGGGAGTGTTTGGGTCATATCTGAGGCCTGATTTTAAATAGAGTGGCCTCTGGTTTACACACAAGCCATCTAAGGTTATAGATGCTTTTAAGGATGTTATTTCTTTAGCCTATGTATTACTCAGTTGTGTCAGTTTAGAAAACTCAGATTTGATATGAGCAAGTGCAACTGATTGTTCACTATTTAAAGCACTCAGCCTTTTGATCTCAGCTGTGGTAATTTCAGTTGAGTTTTTCAAATTTTTATCAGTCTGTTTTTCAAGCTCAGATCTGATGTTTGCCGATTCTATGCTGAGTTTGTCCCAATTATTTTTTAGCTGCCTATTCTCATCCTTCAGTTGTGTATTCTGTTCTGTCACAGTTAAGTGTGCAGTTTTTAATGTTTCAAAATTTTTAAAGAGTTGATTTACAGATTTATGCAGATCAATATATTCAGACATGTCTGAGCTGATATTGTCTGAAGTTGGAGGTTTATATGTTACTTCTTCATCAGCTATGTTTGCCACCAAGCAATTGTAGTCATCATCATCATCAGAACTCTCTCTTGGATTTGATCTTCACCAATGAGGGCTTTTCTTTTGTCATTCCTCTTGCCTATTTCCTTCTTGTCTTCATCCTTTTTGAGATCAGGACAGTCAAATTGAATGTGCCCTATTTTGTGGCAGTTGTAACATTCAACTTTCCAGTTGCCAGCTTTCTGGTTCCTTCTTGGGTTCTCCTTATAGTTCTTCTTGTATTTAGAGTAGTTCTTCCTGAAATTGCTGAATCTGCATGATGAATGCCATTTCTTCCTCAAAGTTTAGAGGACTTGGAGGATTTGCTTCAAATATATTCTTTGCAGGGGACTCAGCTGCAAATGCAATTCCTTTCTCAACTGGCTTATTAGATGATGAGCAGGGCAGCTCGAACTCATATGCCTTCAGGTCAGAGAACAGCTCATGGATCTTTATTTTATTTAGGTCCTTCATTCTCTCATGGCCACAGCCTTCATACTCCATTCTGGATTGAGAGATCTTAGAACTTTTAGGCTCATGTCCCTGTTGCCATATGTCTTTCCCAGGGAGTTTATCTCATTGATGATTTATGTGAATCTTGTATCCATATGATCAATGGTTTCCCCGGTCTTCATTTTGAAATTATCAAATTTATGAGTAGCTATGACAATTTATTCTCCTTGATAAGCTTTGTTCCTTCACACATTACAGCTAATGTGTCCCATATCTCTTTTTCATTCTTGCAATTCTTGATTTTCACCATTGTGGCTTTATCAAGGGTCTGGTACAATACATCTCTGGCTCGGTTGTCAAGGTTGGCCATCTTTCTTTCTTCAGGGGACATCTCTGTTCTTTTCTTGAGAATCTGTTTTGGTTTCCCAGCTCCTATCTCCTCATCCATCTTGTCTTCGTAAAGATGAAGGGTCCATCCTCTATGATACACCACATGTTATCATGGATGGATGATAGATGTGCCTGCATTCTTATCTTCCATAAGTCATATTCATCCACAGAGAATACATGTAATCTTAGAATGCATATGTTGCATGTGTTCCATTTATGAGAGATTAAAATATATATATGCTCAAATATATATGTATCTGGTTCAGTAAAATTGAACCAACCTCTCTGATACGACTTGTAGGTCATATATACTCAGAGTACAGTCTAAGGGGGGGTGAATAGACTGTTTAAAATCTTTTCCTAAATTCGATTATTTAGAAAACACAACTGTAGTCAGATCAGATAAGGATACTCATCTGATCAGGTAACTTTTGTTAGCTCTAAACTATATTGCGGAAGAACAGCTAACTATAAAATGGAATAATAAATATGTATGCAGCAGTTAAGTATGATGATAAAGCAGTAAATCACACAATCACTTATAGTGGTTTCAGAGGTGGGGTAATCCTCTACTAGTCCACTTCTCTCCAAACCAGTTGGAGATAATTCACTATAACTTTCAACCAGTGAAATAATGTTACAATGAACTATGAATTACAATAGCTTCCAACCAGTGGAGACCCATGGCCATTGCAACTCCTTTTGGCTGCCTAGCACCTCTTGATCGAAAATTCGTGGAGGCCTCAACAACTCGCAAGCTGTCTATCACCTTCCAATCAAGAACCCATGGATGCGTTTACAACCTTGAACTTCTAAGAACCTCGTTCAAAGAAGTACCCCATACTCGTACTTTAAGACAAGAGTGTTGTCTTCTCCAACTTAAGAGCTTCTCTGAATATGACTTTAGAATCTAGCTCTTCACGATGCTATAGATTTGTTTTGATTGCTTTGTTTGCGTTTTCATTTGTAGATATTGTTCGCATCATACTTTGTTCAATCTTTCTTCAGATATTTATAGTAGGATCCTTGAGCTTCTTCATATCCTTTGCATCTTGTGACAAGTCTGTCCACTGGAGAGTGGACTTCATTGTTTATCTTGTTCATTACTTTGCACGGCTTGTCTCTTTCTTCAAATATTACCGTTTGAAGATACTTATCATTGTGCCGCTTTTCTTGATTACTATAATTGGAAAGTCTTCTGGGCGCTAATCTTTAGGAATAAAATATTCCTTAACCTCCGGGAATCAATCACTTTGTCCCTTGCTTTTACGTCTGCATGTCTCTTGCCGTTATTGTTGACTTTTCAACATTTGCTGACGTAGACTGGGCTGCTACTCACATACACATACTTGGCTGCAGTACTGGTTTGGTCAACCTCCTATGACATTTAGTTTGACCGAAAACCTCGACTTAAAAAAACTCGCCTGTGGTCAACTCTCAGCTGATATTACTGTTTGACCGAAAACTCGTCTGCTTCCAGTTGGAGTAAGAACTCGCCTGATATTTTCTATGTCTGAAAGCGTGGCTGATAATAAACTCGCATGTGGTCAAACTTCTCTCATATGTCAGAACTCGTCTAAAAAAATCTCGCCTGATACTTTGGTCAAACCTCTCTGATATTTCGTGTTGACCAGAACTCATCTGATACTTTGGTCAAGCCTCTCTGATATTTCGTGTTGACCAAAACCCGCCTGATAGTATCTCGCCTGATACTTATGTTGGGAAAGCCTCTTTGATATTTATGTTGACCAAAAACTCGCCTGATAGAAACTCGCTTGATATCTTGTCAGTTCTATACTTAGCCAAATTTCTATATGATCAACACATAGCTTAATATTTTTAAGGCCTATAGAAGATACTCATTAGGTGCTTCTTTACAATGCCAAGTACATACATTTGAATTAATCATGAATACGGGGATGACATCATCAAAATCTAAAATAATATTCCTAACACATGCTAGGCAAGATAGGTATGAGACCTTTCTAGCCTTGTATACTTGCAAGATGGTTGAGGGGACATCTTTCAGCGCTCATGTACTCAAGATGAAAGGATATATTGATCATCTTGATAGGATCGGTTTTCCACTTTGTAATGAGCACTCCACGGATATGATCCTAAACTCATTACCCGATAGCTTCGGTCAGTTCATTATGAACTATAATATGAATGAGATGGAGAAGTCCATTGATGAGCTGCATGGGATGCTTAAAATGGCTGAGCAGAATATTAAGAAGAAACAAAGCCTCATGCTGATGGTCAGCAAAGGGAAGTCCTTCAAGAAAAAAGGCAAGGGCAAGGGTAATGCAAAAGTTGCCAAATCTAAACACCCTACTAAGCTGGTTTTCAAGGCTAAAGCTCCCAAAGATGGAACTTGACATCATTGCGATAAACCAAGATACTGGAAAAGAAATTTCAAGATTTACTTGGAAGAACTAAAGCGTACCAAGGGTAGTGAGACTGCCAAAGGTATATTTGTTATAGAAGTTAACTTATCTACTTCTAACTCATCGGTATTGGATACTGTATGTGGATCTCACATTTGTACAAATGTGCAGGGGTTGAGAAGCAGTAGAGAGCTGAAGAAAGGGAAAGTGGATCTAAGAGTCGGTAATGGAGCAAGAGTTGCTGCACTATCCATAGGAACCTATGATCTAGTTTTACCCAATAGGCTTTTGTCAGTTTTGAACAATTGCTATTATGTTCCTGTTATGAATAGGAATATTATTTCAGTTTCTATATTAGATTGTGAAGGTTACAGTTTTCTTATTAAGAATAAATTATTCGTATTTTCTTTGATGACTTGCTTTATGGTACTGCAAAGTTATATACTGGCCTTTACAATATTGATCTAGATGAGTCCAACGTTTTGGAAGTCTATAACATTGCAACCAAGAAACCTAAGCTCAATGATTCTAACCCGACTTACTTAGGGCACTGTCGTCGACTTGGTCACATAAACGAGAAACGCATTTTTAAGCTCCATAACGATGGACTTTTAGACTCTTTCGACTATGAGTCATATGGGACATGCGAATCTTGTTTATTGGGCAAAATGGCGAAGAATCCTTTCATCGGTCATGGAGAAAGGGCTAGTGATCTATTAGGCCTAGTGCATACTGATGTATGCGGGCTTGTTAGCACTCATGCCAGAGGCGGATACCAATACTTCATCACATTTACCGATGATTTTAGCCGGTATGGATATGTTTATCTTATGAAGCATAAACATGAATCTTTTGAAATGTTCAAAATAGTCTAGAGTGAAGTACAGAATCAACTTGAAAGACAATTAAAGCCCTTTGATCGGATCGAGGTGGCGAATACTTGAGCCAAGAACTCGATGATCATCTTAGGAGTTGTGGAATTGTTTCACAACTTACTCCTCCTGGAACACCTCAACATAACGGAGTGTCCGAGAGGAGGATATGGTTCAATCCATAATGAGTCTAATGGAGCTTCCATTATCATTTTGGGGCCACGCCTTAGAAACATAAGCATTCGCCCTTAACTGTATTCCATCTAAAGCAGTTGAAAAGACACCATTTGAGAAATGGACTGGTAAGAGACAAAACTTTTATTTTCTAAAGATCTAGGGTTGCAAAACATTCGTAAGGCGCCAAGTGTTTGACAAACTGGCAGCCAGATCTGAAAGATATTTATTTGTGGGATATCCTAATGAAACCAAAAGATACTACTTTTATAAGCCCGCGGAGAACAAAGTGTTTGTTGCTCGAAATGCTATCTTCTTAGAAAGGAAATTTATTTCCAAAAGAGACAATGGGGGAAGATTAATTCTCGAGGAAGCTCGAGAACTACAAGAAGACATTGCTTCACCGATTGAAACTGAACAGGCTCAAATACCAGTTGAAAATACAGTTCAAAGTACACAAGTCCCTCATAGATCTGATATGGTGCGGCATTAACCTAAGAGATATGGGTATCTCGTAACAGAGTATGAAGACGCATCGCTCATAGATGATGATCCTTGTACCTATACAGAAGCTGCTTCAGGACCATAGTCTGAGGAATGGCTAGAAGCCATGAAGTCAGAGATGCAGTCCATGTATGACAATCAAGTTTGGAACTTGATAGATCCACCTGAGGGTGTTAAAACCATTGGGTGCAAATGGCTCTTAAAAAAAGACATGGACAATAATCTGCAAGCCTATAAAGCTAGACTAGTGGCAAAAGGTTATAGACAGATTCATGGTGTTGACTATGATGAGATTTTTTTGCCAGTATTCATGCTTAAATCAATTAGAATTTTATTTGATATTGCCGCATACTAGGATTATAAGATATGGCAAATGGATGTCAAAACAGCGTTTCTTAATGGAAACTTACTAGAGGATGTGTACATGAGGGTTTTGTTCATCCAGAAAATTCTAAAAAGTTTTGCAAGCTTCAAAGATCCATTTATCGGTTAAGCATGCTTCTCGGAGCTGGAATCTTCATTTTGATGAAACTGTCAAAGAGTTTGGGTTTATTCAAAATGAAGATGAACCATGTGTGTATAAGAATGTTAGTGGGTGCATAGTTATTTTCTTAGTCTTATATGTAGATGACATCTTACTCATTGGAAATGACATACCCACCTTGCAAACAGTCAAGACTTGGTTGGGAAATTGTTTCTTAATGAAAGACTTAGGAGAAGCTGCTTAAATTCTTGGGATAAAAATCTATAGAGATAGATCAAAGAGAATGATTGGTCTGAGCCAAAGTACCTACATTAACAAAATATTGAAGAGGTTCAATATGCAGGACACCAAGAGAGGACTCTTACCAATGTCACATAGCATTCATCTGAGTACAACTCAGAGTCCTTCGAATCCTGCTGAGCGAGTCCACATAAGAAATATTACATATGCTTAAGCCATTAGATCGATCATGTATGCCATGATTTGTACTCGACCAGACGTATCGTTTGCCCTTAGCATGATAAGTCGATACCAATCAAATCCAGGTAAAAGTCACTGGACAGCAGCGAAAACCATCCTAAAGTACTTAAGAAGAACTAAGGATGCTTTCCTAATTTATAGAGGGGTGGGAACAAGTTGGCTGTAAATGATTACATCGATGCAAGTTTCAAAACCGATAGAGACGATTTAAGATCACAGAGAGTTTTGTGTTTTTCTTTAAAATGGAGGTGCTGTGAGTTGGAAATGTTCCAAGTAAAGCACGCTCATATATTATACTACTAAAGCTGAGTACCTGGCAGCATCGGATGCAGCCGAGGAGAATATGTGGATCCTTTTAGGACCTACAAGTCTTTACTGCGACAATAACGGTGCTATTACGCAAGCTAAAGAGTCAAAGACCGATTGGAGATCCAAACACATCCTCAGTATATGAAAAGTAGCAACGGAAGATAATGTTGTTGATCCACTTACAAAGCCTCTCTCACAAGGAAAGTATGTTGTGCATGCTAGATCGATAGGACTAAAAGTCATGAATGAATGGTCATAGTGCAAGTGGGAGATTGCTGGGATTAGTGCCCTAGGACATTCGATGTGTCTAGATTTGTAATTGTCACATTTAAATAAAGTTATTTATTTCGCATTGATTATTATAATGTGTGCATATTTTAATATTATAATAATCAAATAACAGTTATTCACGAATAATAAGATTATTCAAATGTCCCTAGTCCAATCGCGTTGAGTAGAGACTCAAGTGATTAATATACTAGTATAAGTTTGATTGATAATCATTGGATGATTATGCGTATGGTACGGATCAAACTTATGGGCATTGATTGGAGAACCAATACTGGACAGACCCGCATTGAGATCACTGCATGGAAACATCATAAGTGAATCTCAAGATAATAGTATATCAATAAATCCTTGAACCTCAGATTATCATAGAGTCCAACATGATAACTGCTATGCCTTGACGTACTCCAACATTATCTGAAACGTGGTGATCATAAAGATTAGCGATTGGGATTAGTGGGTGTCATGTAGAGGGCAATGAATAATCAAGATGGGGATTTGTCCCTCTCTTTAGTGAGAGAGATATCTGCTCGGCCCCTTGATAAGTAGGACTGTAGGAAATGCATGGCCATGCTCAAATGAAGAGTCATTTGATTCAATCAGTCTATTTAAGTTCGAGAAAGCATTTGAACATAATAAGTATGACGATTTCCATGACTTAGTTTGAATATGATATCGCGCGACAAGGGGTTTTACACGCTAACTGGTTTAATGGATTATAAACTTGTATTATTTGGGTAGTCATAATGTCTTTCTAGAGACCGCTTATGATTTATTATTTAATAATATATTAAATAATTGCCAACATAATATAACTCTTTTGGGTCACACATACGAACACTAAAGACAAGCAAGAATAATTAACAGATATAATATTTATATTTATTAAAGAAAATAAATAATGAGTAATATATAATATAGGATATTATATATTATATTATTTAATTATAGGGCGATTTACATCTGACTACCTTTTTAGATGATCTAATTACAGTTTGGTCCCTATTGTTTCAGATATTACAATGAAGGACAAACTTTGCACTGTCCAGAAACTATATTTACAACGAAGGACAAAAGTCAAATTTTCAGATGATGTCAGGGGAGAGAGAGTACTGATATTCCGAATTTGCCCTTTTATTTTTCCTTTTCTTGTTTATCCATTTATTTTTCATTTCACGTGGGTGGCACATCTTGACCTCATTGTAATATATATAACACTTTTGGACTTGATGTAATAAATTTTCAAGCTTTCTAGAAAAAATATTTTTCCAAAAATAAAGTATTTTCTGAAAAAAATATTATTTTTCGAAAAATAAAAAAAAATATTTTACGGGAAAAACTATCTTTTGAAAAAATATTATTTTATGGAATTTTTATTTTTTCAAAAAATAAAAAATATTTTGGAGAAAAACTATTTTTGAGCAAAATAATATTTTTCGAAATAAAATTATTTTCGGAAAAAATATTATTTTTTCAAAAAATAAAACTATTTTCTGGAAAAAATAAAAAATATTTTTTTCAAAAATTAAAAAATATTTTACGGAGAAAAAGGTATTTTTGGAAAAATAATATTTTTCGAAATTAAATTATTTTACGGAAAAAATATCATTTTTTCAAAAAATAAAATTATTTTCTCGGAAAAAATAAAAAAATCTTTTTCAAAAAAATTAAAAATTATTTTCGAGGAAAAATATTTTTGGCAAAATAATATTTTTTCGAAATAAAATTATTTTCTTGAAAAAGTATTATTTTTTCGAAAAAATAAAATTGTTTTCTGGAAAAAAATAAAATAAAATATTTTTGCAAAAAAATATATTTTCTGGAAAAAAAATATATTTCGAAAAAAAATATATTTTCTGAAAAAAGAATATCTTTTAAAAGAAATGTATTAGCCAAACACTTTAATAACTTATAAGCTATTTGTTTAATATGAAATGTATTTTAAAAGAAATATTTTATTCAAGTAAATAGAGGGGTATTTTCGTCTTTTTAATAGAAGTCAACACCAATTCAGATTTTTGTCCTTCGCTGTAATTTATGAAACAATAGGGACTAAAGTGTAAAGAGACCATCTAATAGGGTAGTTGGTTGTAATTTCTCCTTTAATTATATCAACTGGGAAAGATAAATATAATATTAGATATTATATTTATTAGAGGATTAAATAATAAGTAATACATAAATAAATATTATATGTATTGTATTATTTAATAGGTTGAGGGACAACTAAACAAATACTAGAGTTTGACTCTAGGGTTTACTTAGTATAAATAAAGGGTGTTGGACAAGGAGTTGTCATAAGAAAAACTACACAACCCTAATTGTGTGAGACCAAAAATCGGCGTCTCCCCTCTACTGTTCGGCTAACTGTTTTCAGTTCGGGAAGTCCGTTTTGACCATCTCCGTCTTCTTCACTTAGTTGATTTTGATCAACAGTACAAATCCTTCTATCAATAAATTATTTGTTGTACTGTTTATCAACATTATTCGTAAGGATCTAGCAGTCCGGCTTGTACCAGTTGTTTGTTTGTGGATCGCCGAAAGAGGAAAAGGATTTAATCAGCTTCTGGTCCAGGTTCAGATCTGTTCTTAGAATTAAGGTAATTCGACGAACTCTTAATAAATCAATTAAATTACTACATGTAGACCCTCATCTGGGTTTTTTGTTAATTTATTCCGCTGCGTCGTGCTCATATTTATTGTATTAGGTACACGTAAAACCCAACAGTTCGATCTAATCACCGACTGATGGAGTCAACCTCGAAGTGCAACTTGGTTGGCAAGTAGTAGTGTCTACTGTATACCAAGATAAGATTCCTTCTCCTGTAAATGAACAGGTAGATGTCCTATGCAGTTAGTGGTAAACGAGATCATAAGTCTTTGGTCAAAGTATTTAGGGCTCGTTATATATGATACACGAGAGCTTGGTGATAGATGATTGAAGGTTAGTGGTAAACGAGATCATAAGTCTTTGGTCAAAACATTACCGTGACCCTAATACTTGATCGAGTTAGATGATTGAAGGGTTTATACGTATACAGTATTCATAACGTAAATGTTTTAGAATGATACCTATCATTCGGTCTCAGTCAGATTATGATATAGGCTACGGGGCTGGCTAGGTGGTGCAAACACTCTTTGGATCCTCCCATTACTAACTGAGACGAACCTACAGAGTTGCGCACACAGGATAGACAATGGATTAAATTGAGCTTATTATCTCTTGGTTAATATTAGACATTGGATGTCTAATTTAATTTATCGGAAATTAAATCGGTTTCATGAACTAAATAAATTATTTGGTAATTAATTTTATTCATATTCTTTCTTATAGAAATTATATAAATATAACTAATTAGTTAGATTAATTAATTGTATTAATATTAAAACATATCAAGGTGTATCTATCGGACTAAATATATCAAGAAGATAGAAGTTTATCCTGGTCATTTTTCCGACGCGTGATACATAGAGGCATGGTATTTTCGATGCTCGGGATTTCGTAAAGCTTCGACAATTTGGGTTGTGTTCAAAGATCTTCAAGAGTATGATTTCTAAAATTCATGCTTTGAGTTATTTTATTCGTATATACGATGCTTGATCGATCTTGTTTAGGAGTTCAATTTATTGATTGGATCAATATTATTATTCTGTTGGGCCTTCGATTTTAGGTCCCGAATCCGAGCACTTTCATACTCACAAGTCATGATAGAAATATGCATATATTATATACTACTGCACATGAATCCATAATATATGTAGACTAATTTTTGCGGTCAAATTTTTTTTACGGGATTTATTATAACGCCCAATTTATGCATAAATATTTATTTTGAAAACTTTAGGAACATATTTTTGAATTTTGTTATAATATTCCTAGTAATTTTATCATAAACTTTATTTCATTTTAATATACACATATCTAATTCATGTGGAATCATTTTTTTTTTTTTTTAACGGCAGCCGGCTTAGTGGTTAGTGTTAGTGCGAGGTTAGACTCCGAACCCCAGAAGCAGCGCAGGCTCAAATGCCCGCACCTCCACCAGAGCCACACTCCTTGAGGGAATAATACCCTCCACCATTTTAGGGAAACCCGCCACAGCCCAGACTCTAACCCGAGAATTGAGGTATGGGGTAAAACCCCGGTGCCACTAGACCAGAAGGCCTTGTTATAGGTTCTAGGTTCAAGTTCAATTCTCGAGTTATATACTTCCTCCGTTACTTTATTATTGCAACGTGTTGATTATTACACTGTTCACATACTCTCTTTTGACCATCTTATGTGATTTATACATATGAAAAAATATAGTCATGTGAGATATTGTTAGATTCATCTCGAAATATACTTCAAAATATCGACGTTTTATAATTTTTAAAAATAAAGAATTGAAGATATTAATTAGGGGTGGGCATGGGACGGGATGGAACGGGCCTGGGGTCATCCCACGTCCCGTCCTGTGTTATAACAAGCGAGACGGGACGGGACGGGATTGGTGATTTTAAAATTTCATCCCGCGCGGGCCTTATCCCGGTTGGGATGGGACGGAACGGGACGGGACGGTTTAGTCCCGCATAAAAAAGTTCAAAATATATATTAGAAAAAAAGTAAGAAATCTACAATTTTATACATTTAAATTTGGGAAAAATATCCAACAAACTAATTTAATAGCCTAAATTAAATTTTTAAAATATCAATTATTAACATTGAATACAACATATCTATTTTTTTGAAAAAATATCAGTTACTAACTTTATATTGGTTGATTAAGTTTGTGTATAATTATAATATATAGATAATAAAAAATAAAAATAATTTATTATTAAAAATTAATTAAAAAATAGTTACAAATAATAAAAATATATGATTTTAAAAATGGTTAAAAACTTAGCGGGACGGGACGGACCTTACGGGCCTCATATTTTTTGTCCCGTGTCCCGTCCCGTAGTTACTCTAATGGGACCGGACGGGACGGGCCTACTGTTTTTAATTTTGGATCCCGTCCCATCCCGGGTAATTTTGGGACGGGACCAGGACGGGATCGGGATTTTGATTTTTTTTGCCCACCCCCAATATTAATAATTAAAATTGTGCATTGATAAGCGTGAAAGTCCAGATGTTGCAGTTATAAAAGAACGGGGATAGTATTTATTATAGAACATAATATATTATCTATTTTATTATAGGTAATTATACTACTAGAAAAATACTTTTAAAAATTGGGTAAAAAATATTTTTAATCGGTTCTTTAACCGTTGTAGTTCCAGATGATGAAAATCTGGACTTTCTAGATTGGTTATTCTAGAACCGATCTAGAAAATGTACTTTTTAGATCGATTATTAAACCGATCTAGAAAGCCTGTTTGAACCGATCTAGAAAGTTTAATTTTCTCTAAAAAAATGGATCGGCCCCAAGTCCTGGGCCAACCCAGCCCCGGTCCCAACCCGAAATATAAATATATTGTACTTTATTAGCGTGAGAATTTGAACCCTCGACCTTGTGGTTGGGAAAGTCAAGCCCCAACCACTAGGTTATAATAATTTATTTGAATAATTTAGATATATTAAATTTAAATATATTTTTGTTGAGTGGGTTTTAAAATAACTGATCTAGAAAGCGTGTTCCAAATCGATTCTAAAATAACTGATCTAGAAAATGAGTTTTCTACATCGGTTTTAAAATAATAAATCTGAAAGTGCGTATTCTAGATTGATTTCCTACAATCATTCTAGAAAATAAGTTTCTAACTCGATTATTTTAGAATCGATGTAGAACGCGCACTTTCTAAATTGGTTATTTTAGAACCAATTTAGAAAATGATCGCACCACTTTTTAAATCGGATCGGCTACAACCAATCAAAAAGTATGACCTATAAATAACTTTTTTATAGTAATGTTGTTATGATTCGTAAACCAAATTCATTAAATCCAATTTTTATTGTAATTTGACCCAAGACACTTTCATATCCCTCATTACTATTCAAGTAATCTATTCATGTCGTAGAAGTTTTCAACAATTTAAATATTAAATTATTATACCAATATTTTCAATTACATCTTAATATTCTAAATATTTCGAACACCATTAATCATAATTGAATTGTGATTTTTCATTTTACCATACTAATCTTAATATCTTAAAGGTTTCCAACACTATTAATGACAATGAAATGGTGACTTTCACTCTCCCATATATCTTAGAACATTTCAAACGATATTAATCACAATTAAATTATCACTAATCACTCCCCCACGCTTTATATTTTCTGTAACTGCTTAGTGCTTATATGCAAAAAAAAGGCTATGTGGGTTTATACCCATCAACTTAGGATAGACACCCACCACCACCCATATAGACTATCAATGACCAATTATTAGTATTAATGATCATCTTTTATTTCATTTATATTATAACTTAATCATTAAACAATCATTACCATAATTAATTTTTTGTATTTTGTCTTTTTGTTGTTTTTTCTTTTGGTCTTTTTTTTTTCTTTTTTAGTTTTACTTTAGTTTATTCTTTCTTTTAGTTTTTGTTATTAATACTTAATTATTTTGTCTTTACTTTTAGTTTAATTTCTAATTATATATTTTGTCGATGTGTTATCAGAATACACATAGTTAACGAGAAAATAAATTGCCTATTAAAAAAATAAAAATATGTAACAACTATAATCACTTTATAAAATAAAGAGTCATGATTACATTAATGAAAATGCTACAATTGTCTTCAATTATCAATATACTCAGTCTACGTGAGTTGTCGACTTAAATATATGTCTTGCCATGCGGATGCGTCCCCACTCTTGTATCTCCTCCATTGTGGGTGACTTACCGGGATTGGACAACTTTCATCTAATGCCACATTAATGTAATGATCATCCCTCACATGTGCAATCAAAATGGGATCACTTGGTTGTGACCAGTTTGGACTGTGCCAAAGCGGAAAACATGTATAATTTTGTTGCATGGATAAGAATATAACTGGCTGGTTATAGAGTGAAGCAATAACCAACACAGTGTTTGGCATCAACATCCATTTATCCCGCGACGCAAATCCAGTTCCCCTAAAATTCACAGAGTCCCGAATTTGTCGAAAGCCATCATTATGCCACATAGCCGTGTAATTTAGCTCGTTATCATCTAACTCTTGCAACAAATCTTATCGAATTGCGGACCACATATTTTCGTCGAGACCAATACCGACGACAACTGACCGAAATCCACAATTTCCATCACCCACGACATTATTTATACTTGTGATGTGTCGACAGAAAGGCATTGGAATATGATGGATCAAATTATCGCTTTGATGCGGCTGCCCCACGTATGAACTGTGTATCGTGGGTTCTTGGACGTATGAACTGTGTCTCGCAGGTTCTTGGTTCAAGTCTGGGACTTTTGTAGATTTAGTCGGCTCTTCATTTAAATCCACAAACAAACTATGTCGATGGCTCTTCATTTAGATATGGGATCGGATCGAGATCATAATTTGTTTGATAGTTCATGTAAGAACTATGTCTTTCCGGTTCGACATTCAAATCAATCCCAAAAAACCTCGCTGACTGACTACGTGTTCGCGAATCTTTACTCTTAGGAGGAGCATGTCTTTGTTGTTGTTGTTTTTTCAAACTCGGTCGTCCGCGGGTGTTTCTCTTAACCGTGGGCGGTTTCATGGTAGTTTTACTTGGATTGAATATGTCAACCAACTTTCTTAGGAAACTTCTTTTTCCTGCTTCAGACTGGTTGTTAAAATGTTCTTTAAAATGGTTTATTTCAGTGTCGCAACGAATATTGTCACTTTGCATAGATGTTGCTGGTGAAAGATTTAGTGTTCTCCAAAATATATCTATTGAATCTAAGGGAATACACTCACCTGCATATATAAATATATTTTGTCTTAAATGTTGAAATATAAAGACTTAAAAGTATTAAATCAATCATGAGTAATTGTATATACGAACCTGAATTCACGTACAATGAAAGTCTGCAAGCACACGGTAACCCGCAACTGTTATGTAGTTGACAACCACAAGTTGAGGAATCTAGTTGAAAACCATTCGACCGATTAATCTCTTTCACCATCAAATCGAGAGCTTCATTTGAGACGACACCCCGTAGTAAACTGAAGCATGGTATATTGCGTTTATGATGACGAGAAATTTCACTTTTCCCAAAACTTTCTTTGATTGTTGTAAGTTGTGACTTTACGATCTTATCAATACAAAGAACAAATTTATCCAAAGTGTAACTTCGATTATACATGTAATTCTTCAACTTGGCATGTTGGCTCTCAACTCTGTTGGTAGTGCGATTTCCAAAGTTCAAACATTGGTCAATTGAGGCAGAGACAGAATGGTTTTTATATTTGTCCAACCAGTTATTATGTACGTATCTTAAAACACCAAAAATGATAGAAAAACAAGTATTAGAAAGAAAAATAAATATTTGATAGAAAAATAAATATGTATAGAAAATAAATACTGTATAGAAAAATAAGTAATGTAAAAGACTTACGGGGGTATTTTGACAACAATGTTCGAAGTTTCTCATAGTTTTTCGTGTACGATATCCACGTTGGAGAATCTTCTAGTAACTTCCACGTCGATTGAAAAAAGTCCCAATCACGTTGCGACCTAATAGTTTGTCTGCAATTCTTCCAGATATTTTGAGCAATGTGCCATCTACAAAGTAAATGATTGGCGTGCGGAAAAACTATTTCACACGCTTTCATAAGAGCCAACTCTCTATCCGTTACTATGACACGTGGGTGCATGCACTCATTTAGCGTCAACTTTAGTTGTTCCAAGGCCCATTTATAATTGTCCATCTTTTCTTCACTTATAAAGACAAAAGCTATGCAAAATGTCTTTCCGGTTGAAGTTACACCAACGATCTGAACAAAAGGCATATTATATATATTTGTCATGTACGTGGCATCTATAATCAACACATATGGAAATGCACGCCATATCGAATAAGATGTAGGATGAACAAAAAATAAAGCTTGCAACTCGTTGGTGACTGGGTGTGTATAAGGCTGATAAGCATAGCGATTCCTATGCAAAAGAGACATAAGAACCCGCATAGGCGTTTTCCCGGCTCTCTCGTCCTTGCGAATTTTCTTTTGTGCCTCATATATTGTCGTGAGTGTTGACAAGTTATTCTCATCTTGATCCTTTAACGTTGATAGAATTTCACGTGGTGGCACACTCTTCCACGTTAAATCTTCTACCAAACGGAATTCATCATCAGATAAACGTCTTGCATATGCATGACCCTCTAGATTCACTGTAGGGGGTGGTTATGTTGATCGCATACAACTCTTATCGTCCAATAATGATGTTTCAATGAATATTTACCTACCAACTTAAACGGACAATCTGTCTTTTTAGAACTAGTATTTGTACTTGATCCAGATCCGCTAGGTTTACCATCCGGATCCGCTAGGTTTACCAATCTTTAGTATTATAGAAAAATAATTTAGTAAACTGATATTGTCTTTGGTGCAACAGTTAAAAACTTTTTATACATGATTTGATATTTTAATTGGTTGCATTAGTATTTCCTAAGTTTAGTGAGAAAACAAGGTTGAGGCCATATCCAATGGCATAAGTGTTGATGCAAAAACATGGCGATGCCAGCCATAAGCGCATTTAAACACAGCAGAGTGTTCGATTTCTTATCTCGACTAATGATCCTTTCGGTAACTCCAACTTGGTAGACTTGCAGAGAAAGTAGGAATGTCGGTACAGCTAAGGCTGTTTAAAAACCACTTATTCCGTTTGAACTTTCAAAGCATAAACAAATACCAAAGAGGATGCGCCTAGTCATGATCAAAAGTGTAGAAAAAATCCACCAAAGTGCATCAAATCAACCAAGAATTTTAATTCTCAATTTACAAGTATACGTCATAATAGCCATGTTATATGGATGCAACGCGGTGCATCAATATTAAGCATTTTGAACCATGAGACATAATGAATATACCATAACCATCTCGTCTTGACCATCCAATAAGATCGACTAAACATAGTCAAATGTATAAGGCACATGCCTTTACAAATACTTGGAAAAGTATTCGGACCTATAGTCACACGAACTATAATCAAGGTCAACGAATTCATGTATTTACCGCAATATGCCATTGCTTTACATGTTAACATTCAAGAGAATTACTCTTACATTCTTTCATATATCATATTGCAAGGAGCGGTGCATGACTACACCCACATGCAATATTTTATTTTAATAGGATGAAAGATGGAGTTTTCCAAGTATGGGATTGGGTCAAGACCAACGTGGTGGTCGCTCAATTCATCGTGAAAAATCCGTCACAAATCGATTTTAACCACGACATATCCATCGCAATCGATGTTTGTCCCATTTGTACGTCACAAATTCGTGACTAATCATGAACAAGTCATAACTTTACCGTTACCGACAATGTTCGTTTTATTTAATTGTTGGTTTAAAATCGACAAAACGGCGATGTCAAATCGCACCCAAACCGTGGTGTATGCAACAACCACAACTATCAACTTTCAACAATTATCCGTGATTCCCCCAGGACCGTCACACAGTTTACTTCGACATCCGAGAGTGATACCACCTCTCATTGTCTCATCCACCGCAAAGTAGCGTGGGGGATAAAGAACCCAAATACCCAATTCCCCAAAAAAATTTCCCAAAAGATAGGAATTGAAAAACGGGAACTTTAATAAAATCTTATGAGTACTTGGTTCCATATTTGCTTTGGTCCTTGAATGGGAGCTTCTCTCCATATGAGCAACATATTTCTGTGGGTACTCCTTTCTATATTTACTTTGATCCTTGAACGGGATAATAAATATGGCTTCTCTCCATATTTTGCACATCATCATGAGCAACATATTTTCCTATATTCATGTAAAACATAAACATGGTAAGATTCATAAGTGTACAAATTAATAAACAAATGAATCATTAATTAGGAAAAGATGGAGAGTTGAGAAACGCCCAGATAGGGCTACTGGGCTCGATAATTCGGCCAAAAAAGGACTCGAGCGCGGCGATGCAGCAGCTCGATATTGGATGAGGTCGGATCTCCAAATTTCCTAGTAAAAATCTGCTTCTGTTCGGCGGCAGATTCAGTAATCAATATTACTCAGAATCCGATCTTCACCATTGAATATACAGATATTTGTGTTGGAAAGTTGCTGTAAAAATTTCTCACCGATCCGACGGTTAACGAATCGTCAAATATGATTTTGGTACGACTGCGCTGTGTAGAAAATTTACACGCGGAAATTCTCGTCTCTCGTTTTTTTTTTTTTCGATTTTGATAGGTTTTGTCTCGATTGCACTAGGTTTTCAAACAGTAAATATCACATGCATAAAACCATAGGAAAATCCGGCGGTGTTTCGATCAGATCGGGTCGCAGCTTTAGGCAACAATCAGCTGGACGAAAACAGGACTGCCGGGCGGGTCGGATCGGGTCAGCAACCGAGTTGAAGGCTGGATCGGATCGCGAGTCAGGTTCAAGCGCTCCGAAAATTGGGTTTGCAAACTGGTTGTCAGTCGGAGCAGGGGTGTCGGGCGGTCGGGGGTGCTACATCGCGTGCGGAGGTCTTGTGGTGGGGAAAAGCGGCAGATCACGGCGAGGGTGGGGAAAACGGCTGTTGCAGGTCCGATTTCCCGCAGGTCGAAAGGGGACGAGGGAAGGAGGTGGCCGATTGAGTCCCGCAGGAAAAAGGTGGCCGACAGTGGGATGGTGAGGAAGACGGTCGAAGCGATTGATCTGGTGTGCGGCGCCTGAAGGTGAGCATGCATTCGCTCGCGATGGAAGGAGGCGATCTGGTGTGTGGCCGCTTGGGTAAGATGATGGCGGACGCGGAGCTAGGATTTTCGGCGGCATTTTTTTTTTTGGGATTTTGGACGAATTTTTCATACTCATTTAGGATACTACGTGCTGATAACGTGTTTCAGGAGAAAGTAAAAAGACTGTAAATAGAGTCAATCAATTGTATTCATAACACTGATAGATGGGCCTTTATATAGGCATTACAATGAGAGTCCTTCCATACATAGGATTCCTAGATAAGGTAAGACATCTACTAGGATCCTACTACCTCTAGAAGGATCTAGAACCTTCCATCTATGTATCTACAATCAGTATTAGGTAAGACACATCAGGGGAATAATAATTCCCGGAACAGATTTGACTTTTTAAAATGAGTGATTTGTTTTTTTACTCACGTGACCACTAGCCTACAAATACAAAAGCTTTACACATATTTTCCTCTTTCATATTCTACTAGTCATCTTCTTCATCATTTTATTATATTTTAACTCATTTTTACCATCACACAATACATGTTTAGCATCCAAAAAAAATGATGAAAATCAACTTATAACTTTCGATCTAGTGAAATTTAAACTAAAAATACCTTCAAACTACTGCAGCAAACCCACCACCTCCTTGTAGTCGCCGCTGCAACCAACCACCGCCTGCCGCTGCAACCAACCACCACCCGCCGCTGCCTTCAGTGTACCACCAAATCGTCGCTGCCTTCACTTTTTAACGTGTCTTTGTGTTTGTAAATTTTGATACTTCGTTTGTTTATTTTGGATATGTTTGTTTATTTTGACACCTATCAACAAAGTGAGATTAAATAGTAATTAGTAATTAGTTAAGTACTCCCTCCATTTTTCTTTAGATGTCGTTTGACTTTTTGACACATATTTTTAGGTACTTTGACCGGGTAGTTAAATTTATCATTTTTTAAATTTTATTTTTTTGAATAAAAATATACAATCTAAATTTTAATTCACAAAAAAAATTATTTAAAGATAATAATTTTAACTATATGGTCAAAGCACCTAAAAATGTGTGTCAAAAAATCAAACGACATCTGAAAAAAAATGGAGGGAGTAATTAATTAGGGTGGTTAGATGTTGAATCCTTTGAGTGTTTTCAATGTTAAAAAATTTGCAAAAGTAAAGTAATTAATTAGTTGAGTAATTAATTATAGTTGTTAGATGGGTTGACTGCACAAATAAACACATTTATATTATTTCAATAAAGCAATATGTTTGGATAGTGTTTGTTTACTAGGATGACAGAATTTAATTTGAAAAAAAATTGGTCTAAGTGTTTTGTTTACTGACAGAATTTAATTTGAAAAAAATTGGTCAAAAGTTAGTAAATTGGGTATAAACCCCGTGACCAAAAAAAAATAACAGGAGTTTTGGTGCCTAGGATTTGTTGAGTCAAACATATGGAAAAACGGAGTAGAATTATGCGGAGGACCTACATTCAGACGTAATTCACTGTATTTAAGGTGGATATTTCTAAAAAAACCACTCTTTTATTGGATTGTGCAATTAAATATTTGCATGTTAATTTAATTATAGCTGCCATGGCGAAATCCCTCGCTTCCAGGGCCTCCACCCCCCGGCTCGACAGGGATTGGTGAAGGAATTAAATCATTGTGACTCAACTACCACTAGGTGAGGAATGTCTGAGTGCGCCCAAGAGCCTATCCCACATCAAGGGATAAAACTCCCACATCATGGGTCAAGCAGATCAACTCCGCTGGCCTCAGCAATCTGCCACCCAGAAGCAGGTTGAAATGCCTACGCGACATTACTGTAAAATTTCTATGCAAATCTATCGGTGACATATGAGAAACTAGATACATTTTCACGAAGAAGATAATGCCTGTAAATACATTTTCACGAAGGAGGTAATGCCTCTAAAGACACTATGGAGTGAATTTTATGAACCATATGAATAAAAACAAATTTTATTGGGACTATTTGTAGCTATTACCATTGAGTAGGGTCGGGATTGTTCGGTTTTTTTGAAAAAATAGTCCGAGATTCGAAATTTGTTATGTAATTCGGGTTCGGTTCCTGATCTTTTTCTTCAGGAACCGAACTTTTAGAAATCTAAGTAATTTTCTTAAGGAACCTAAATACTCGAACTGAAGTTTCTATTTCAAATTTCTCAGAAAGAATCGAAAAGAACCGAATGTTTTTCTGTTACTTCGTTTTTCATTGGTTATTTTCAAATTTCTTTGAGAAAGGGATAATAAATTTTAGTGTTTTAGTTTATATAGTATGTAAAAAAGTTAGATATAAAAATAGTTAGAAAAATATAGTATGGTTTATATTTAGGTTATTATGGGTTATAATATATTATTTGATTGGGTAGTGCTATTTTGACACACTATATCCGGCCACACGTGACCATTTTTTCAAAAAATTAGGTCGGTTTTTGCCCTTTTCGGTTTGGTTGAATAAGTAAATCAAGCACACAATATTCACTTTTGATAATACTCGTATTTTGAAGTGAAGAAGAAAAACAGGTAGATGAATTAATTAAGTATCGCAATTTGGGAATGAAACTATTTCAAAGTGAAGAAGAAAGAGAACTAGAGGAATTACGTGTTGCAATTTCGTTGATTAATTAGAAATCATATTAAAATTTGTCTACAATGAAAGGGAATATGGATGACGGGAGAATTTCTCGGCTTTACTTCGCCTTTATTACTAGTTTTTTTTTAGTGAAAATCGTCGGATCATGATAAAATCCGGATCTCTCCAGGAATAAAAGGAGAGGAGATCCTCTACAATGAAATTATGCAATTATATGAATTATTATTGCCGTTTTAAAAACAAAATTTTCAATTTTAACATAGTGTGTGACTGGACATAGTGTATCCATTTAGCATTTCTCTATTTGATTATCGACGTTAATTTTAAGTATTACGGTCATTGAAATTTAAACAACCAAACCTGGACCCGAAGTTTATTTTAGGACCCAGACCCGATTTTTTCAATAATTTCTTTCTCAACCCGAACCGCACCGACCCGAAATTGATAGTTCGGTTTGGATCTTATATTATTCGAGTCCTAAGTCCCAACCCTGCCATTGAGTATTGTTATCTGTTCTATGTGATATTTTGACATACTTATTTAATTTGCTTGATTTCTAATACAGACAAGTATAAACATCACAAAGGGAATTGAAAGCTCACTAAACCAAACCAAACCAAACCAAACATACTCAGTATATCCCGCTCAGAGCAGGGTTTGGGGAGGGTAAGATATACGCAGACCATGCCCCTACTTATTACGGTAGGGAGACTGTTTCCGTAAAGACCCCCAACTTAGTGCACAACAACATATTGAGTGAAAAACACAAAAGGAAGCATAGGATACGAAAAAAAAACTCAATACCATACCTGGGCCCATGGCTTAATCCACATATGACTTACCTAAGAGAATTTGGCTACTTCACTCCCGATGGGCGCTGCTCAAACAGAAGAGAGGTTGGCTCCGCGAACAGCTCCCTGTCAAAAATACACCACACGCAAAAGGCAATAGGATAAAATACACAATAAATGTAAAAATATAATGCTCTAGGTCAAAGCTAACCGAGACAACCCAACCCTGAGACTCTCAACTACAGCACGACTCCCAACTAAAGAATTAACAACTCTGATCTGGCGCCTCCAAGCGCACCTATAAACAATCATGGTCTCGGAAAGGTTTAAGGTCTTCAAATCTAATCTCAGCTGCTCCTCCCACGACCTCCTCGGTCTGCCTCTCCTCCTCTCCCCGACAACTACTAAACTCTCGACCCTCCTTACCGGAGCAGAAGCCTATCTCCTGCGGACGTGGCCAAACCATCTCAATCTCCCTTCCCTAACTTTCGCTGAAATAGGCGCCACTTCTAGCGTGTTCCTGAAGACCCCGTTCGAGATTCTATCTAACATTGTGCGACCACACGACCAGCGTAACATTCTCATTTCACCTGCCTAACTTGCTCTCAAGCGACTTCTTCATCGCCCAACATTCAGAGCCATACAACATTGCAGGTCGGATTGCCGCTCTATAGAATTTACCCTTCAACTTTAGAGGGACTTTCTTGTCGCACAGGACCCCTGTCGCTGCTCTCCACCTTAGCCACCCCGCCTTGATGCGATGAGTGGCATCATCTTCACACGCACCTTCCTTCTGAATGATCGAACCCAAATACTTGAACTTATCTATACGGGGAACGATCTGATCCGCAATCATTACATCTACATCTTTCTCGTTGGGCTCACCACTAAAGTTACACCAGAGATACTCTGTCTTAGACCTGCTCACACGCAAGCCCTGGGATTCTAACTTAGACCTCCAAAACTCCAACTTCGAGTTCACCTCGCTCCTCAACTCCGCCACTAACTAAATTGAAAGCTCACTCTAAATTCTATTTTCATGGGTCAAGAAGATCAAGGGTCAGAATATTGCACAGAAGCACAAGTGCATTATTTTCAATACCAGGTGTATTGAATAAATCATTAGAAAAATCAAATAAGACAAAAGAGTATAATGCAGATGAGGATCTGAAAAGTAAAAGTGCGGATCATTTCCAAAGTCAGAAAGTTAAAGCAAAGCAGGGGACGCACATTAAAAAACAATGAGTAATTGCTCTTCGTCCTGAAACTGAGGATTATGAATGCTCAAAAGAGAAATATACCTAGGAATAGGATAGAAAAGGCATCATACACGGGATTTTTCGAGATCTCCGGGCTGATGTTATCGTCTTTTCTAGGGAATATGGATGACGGGAGAATTTATCGGCTTTACTTCGCCTTTATTACTAATTTTTTTAGTGAAAATCGTCGGATCATGATAAAATCCGGATCTCTCCAGGAGTAAAAGGAGAGGAGATCCTCTCCAGTAAATAGAAGATTCGGTTCAATCTGGACCCTTCAATTCTCACACACCTGCAGGGGCATGTGTGTGTATGTGTAAACTGGAGGGTGCAGATCCCCTCCAGTCCTCTCCGGTAAATGGAGAGGATCCAAACTCGAATAAAAGAACTACTATGGCTGGACTCGGGGTTGGGTATAAATGAACTGATCGTTCGTGAAAAGGTCGCTAATATATTCGCTCAATGTTCAGTTTGTATTCGGTTCAGTTAATTTCGAACAGTTCGCGAACATATTCGTCCCATACACGAATCGAACACGAACAAAATAATATATGTTCGTTAGTTCGCGAAAAGTTCGCAAGGGAATGGGTTTTTATATATTTATTAATAATTTTACAATAATTAATATATATACACAAATAAAACCTATCAATCGAAAATTCTCAATTTCTGAATCTATCTTCTCTTTTTATTTCTGGTTTATCATTGCTTGTAAATGAACAAACAAACAATCAAAACGAATCGAATAATCGAACGCTAACGAATGAACACGAAATATGTGAGATTTTAACGAACTGAACACGAACAACTGATTTGCATTTCTATTGAGCACGAACACGAACCAAACGAACCGAACTCTTAACGAACAAACATTCGTAAGATCAATGTTCGGCTCGTTCGCTGCGAAATACACCCTAACATGGGGTGTAACCGAACTATACTAAACCAAGTTTTGGAAATTTTGATCTTGATTTGTTTATCATCTTCTGAGCTTGAATTTAATTTTTTAAGTATATTAATCGCTCAAAAGATAAATTGAACACGAGCAATATAAACATTAATTATAAATCATATAACTCTTCATTCTGCTAAGAAAATTGTATTAAATATTTATAAATATAAAATATATCTAGTAAATTCCTCGAACAAGTAAATTTATTTATTTCCTACATTTATTAGGTAAACGTATCAAAAGCTAAATTAAAACAAACAAACTATTAATTATATTATACGAACTTGCTCACGAGCTAACGAATTAAATATCGGCAAATGGGAGTTTGGTTCATTTGTTATTAGGAAACTTATTAGATGAGTTTGGACGAGCTTTTATCAAATAGAGGTATGGATAGCTCACCGCCATTTAATTCATTTACAATCCTAGCTGACATGTCCGCACATAAGTGCATATGTTGTGCATGTAGTCGTGGGGTTGAGAGTGCTCCCAGCATAATTCTTATAATCATTTCTATACCTATATTTTTGCTAAAATTGTTAAAAATGAGATAAATACTTAATTCAATAGTCTCTTAAATTAAGATTCAGCACACCAAAAAATTTACACCCACCCAAAGCTGATTATACTCACACAAAGCTAATCCCTCAAATTTCCACCAGTCTTATTTTTTGACACAATTAATAACATAGAAAAAGATAATATTTCAATAACAAACTTTATAGGATAGGAGATCTGTTGTATTTCTGTGAAAACTAGGAGTTTCAGATTTTTTTAGAAAATAAGTTAGGTGCAAATTTAAGAGTGGTTTTATAGGATTTTTGCTTGGAGTGTTCTGATGGTAGGGCCAACGAGACGGAAATTTTTATCTGGATTACTAAACACCGCCCTAGAATATTACCTTTTTGCCCTTAATTCATATTAATCAGATTTGTAATCCTAATTTGACAGTACTTTTCTCTCTAAACACCCCACCAGACGCAGCCGCACCGCCGCCACACCACCGCCGCACAGCCACCGTCCGCCGCCATATCACCGCCGTTCGTCGCCGCACCGCCATCGTCCGCCGCCATGACCGGAAAAGTAAAAGCTCTGGTAACTATTTTTTCGTTTCTTGTTTCTTTGGCGCGCCGTGTCGGAGTGCAGCGAGGCCGCGGCCGTTATTTTGTGACAGCGTCAACGATGACGCTGGCCATAGCCAGCGTCGCCGATTCTGCCTGTCCATGGCGCAGGCGTCCATGGCGGACGCTCAGCTAGTGGAACAGACGTCTACGTCGGACGTCCAAACCGTGCACAGGCGTCTAGATCGGACGCCTAGCCGCTGGTGTAGGCGTCTGTTTTGGACGCTTGAACCATGGTCGTGGCGTCCAGACCAGACGCCCCTGCCTTAGTTTAGGCGTCCGTTCCGGACGCCCCAGTCATTTTTTTGGAAAAAAATTAAAATCTTCAATAAATAATTAGTAATGTGTATTGTTTGTATGATTATTACTTATTAGTTGTATTGTTTGCTAAATGCAGATGAGAGGAGGAGCGGGCAAATCTATGCCGCTAGTCACAGAGATGATGGGTTCTGGAGCGCGTCACACCAGAGCTCGTGGTGTTGATGCTTCCGTTCGTAGACAGCGGGAGGCAGAGCGCAGGGGATTTGAGGATGTACCTTATACTGATTTTGGTATTGAGGATTCGAGCGAGTATTATTCGCACGATGAGGCCGACAATCAGGTGGGCGGTGATGATTCTTCTTCATTTTCGTGCCGGGTTCGGAAGGGGAGAGGGGGGAGGTTTGTCACTTCTGGGTCTACCAGTAGTAAACGGCGTAGGGCAGAGGATGACACATCTTGGATGGTTACTGAGAAGATGCCTGGTGGCCCTATCGACGGCAGCGTTATCCCGAGTTTCGGTGGGCATGTCGCCGCGCATATCTGGACTGGAGATATGAGAGGTTTGCTGAAGTGTCACACCAGGACTGCTGCTTGTTAGAGCTTGAGTCAGTGGCGCTCAGCGATGTCACCCTCTTTAGTGAGTCGGATCAGTGGGACTGGGTTATCCCACCTGACGGATGCCATGTTCAGACATATTGACTCCCCGTTGATTTCTGCGTTCGTTGAGCGGTGGCAGCCCGATACGAACTCTTACATGCCGTTCGGAGAGATGACCATCATGTTACATGATGTGTGGCAGATCCTTCGCATTCCTGTCAAGGGGCGATTGGTTGATGCCGATAGCACATCTACACAATTGCAGGTGGATGTGATGGAGGTTCTTGGAGTATCGCGGTTGGAGCTACTGAGTACTCACTGGGGGGTGGCGGCGTACTTATGGACTCGATTTTCAGGTCATGCTGCGATGGAGGTCGAGTGGAGGGCACCCAGGTTGTAGCTTGGATGTGGTTGTTATTTGGATCCACCTTGTTTGTTGACAAGAGTGGTAACCGGATTAGGCCATCCTGCATATTGGAGGCGAGGGACGGTATGGATACGACCGGTCAGTATTCATGGGGTTCGGCCGCATTGGCTTTCATGTACCGTCAGCTCGGTATCGCTAGTCGCGGTGACTCCATGGGTATTTGTGGATGCCTTACCCTCGTTCAGGCTTGGATTTATGAGTATTTTCCCTGCTTTCGACCTCATCGAGAGCGTATGATAGTTGACTCCACGCAGCCTCGAGCTTCTACATAGAGTGTCCAGCCCGAGGGTAAGGACGAGCACCGACTCCAGTCTTTGCGTCGCCGCATTGATCAATTGACAACTGCAGAGGTATAACGATTCCTTCTAACAATCTCACAATTCATTTAAAAATAACTTGTATAATTTGTTGATTACATGTACGCAGATACAGTGGTTGCCTTATGGCCCTGATCCGGTGAGGGATGTCCCGAGGACCACATTCATTGGATGGCTATGATATCGGGATATTATCGAGCCATACATGCCTGGTCGGGCATTACGGCAGCTCGGTTATGTGCAGACCATCCCTTTCCCGATCACCATACCAGAGAAAGCAGTTCGGGCGTGATCGAGCAGATTGTACCGAGTTGACTATCCCATTCGGATGTCATCTGATGCTTGGATGATGTTTCCGGGCGCATACAGGCTTCCTCTCGGTGACTATCAGGCTGCTACTCATGATCAGGCTGCATGCGCCGATGATTACATTGAGTGGTATTATCGGTATTCGCACCTCGGCCATCGAGCACGGTGCAAAGACTGGATCGATGATCCTTCTCGTTCCGGCGATTACGTATGTTCTTTAACTATGTACTTTGTTAGATTTCATCATAAAATACTCAATCTATTATATTGTCTATATTTTTACGGTGGGTGAGTCGATTGGCAGTATTACCCAAGATCAGACGTACACCTTCCCAGACCAGGCGGAATAAGCGACGACGATGCTTGAGGAGTACATGAGGGATTGGCATTTGGCCAACTGATTTTGTATTTTTTATTTTGTTTGTTTTATGTAAGACGGTATTTTGATTGGCATTTTCGTTTTTTTTTGTATTTTGTATATTGATTGGCACTTTCGTTTTGCATTTGGCACTGTACTTTTGTTTGTTTTTTTCTCTTCTGCTTACAAAAATGAAAATTTTTCTGTCAACTATCAAGATCAACAAAAAAGAAAATGAACTATCAACTATAAAGATCAATAAAAATGAAAATTTTAATAATTAAGGAACATACAACAAATTTATTTTTACATCATACCGACTAATCTACCCCATTTTTCTCTCCTGCTCGTATACAAATTCTCCCAGCCACCAACACTACTATCATGGAATCTAAACCAGTTAGTCACTATGGGCGGTACAGGAAAATTAGGCATTAAATCTAGACGAATAAAATATTTGTACGTATCTCCTAAATGACAAATGACAAATGACAATCTCTTGGCTAGGCCGTGTTGCCGTTGAGGGTGCTTTCAACGGCAGCACAGTGAGACATGAAAATAAAGATCTACCATTTCTGAATCCGAATAGTCTGACGGCGGCATTGAAAATAGTAGCAATAGGGAATAAATCTTCAGGAACAGCCATCCAATGATCCGATCCACACGCACCACCATCCCATGTAATACGTCGAACCTCAGGTTCAATCCCATCATCTCAGGTTCAATCCCATCATAGAGTGTACAGTTAGCCATAATTTCATTTGCAATGCATACACGTACAATACGCCATTTATCCTGGTCGCCAAATATGTAGTCGACGATAACACGAAATCCACAATTACCGTCTCCGGGGACATCGAGATAACCTTCAACAAACGGCAAAATAATTCCTGGTATCTTGTCGATATGGTGATAGTTACCAATCTCCACTCGGTGGTGTGCATCTACAAGTACATATTCAATATATTATATATTATCGAAATAATATCAAACTTAAAAAGCATATCACGAGTATTAATAAATTTGTTCATACCCGATGAAGAGGCATTGTGGACTGATGTAGAAGGGCTGCGGCCATGACCACTGGATGAGCGGGAACGGCCACGACCCTTTTGGCTATACTCCCAACCACTAGGATCGCGTCTAGTCGATGAACTTCCTCTTGGTTGACCCTTAACTGCCGTATTCACTTGTGGTTCAACATAACGCGTTTGATCAGGGTGAAGATGATCATGGATCATAAGTGATACGTTATGGACAACTGCAAGATTGCTCTGTCTGACCTCATCGAAAAGGGCCTGGAAGTACTGCTGGTCCTCCGATTCAGCACTGGTAGAAGGATCGACAAATTTGGTCATGTCCACACCATCACCAATAATAAGTGTTTGCCAAAATATGTGAAGACGACTAACACTGCATGGGGTCCGCGATTCCATAAGTCTCTTGAGCTCACACGCACAAGGAATATGATGGGTGGTTTGGAGTGCACAACCGCAACGATGGTACACTTGATCACTTAATTCTCTCATACGTGACAATTCATTCGACAGTAACCACAGACAATGATGGGAAACACGACAGCGCAAGTAGTTTAATGGAAAACCAGAGTACACCACGCCTGTACGACACCTAGACTGTTCAAGTGTGTATCTGATCTGCGTAAGTTGTGATTCAATCTCCTGGTTCACTTTGGTCCAGACGGTATCGAGGGCTCCGGTGGAAGAATTAAGCCATTGTTTTAACTCGGCATGTGCACTCTCAACTCTACAAGTGGTTGTGTTTCCAAAATGAAGCACTTTATTCGTTCACGCAACAACGGACATCTCCTTGTATTTTAGCCATGTACCCTCAACGTAGGATATCACCTTAGGATTCCATCTCCATGTATCTTTCATGAGTTGCACCGCTTGATCGTATTCCTCTTCGGTCGCCGCTTTCATGATTTTCTTCCATTTCCCATTTTTAAACTTTTGGCCCATTTCTTTATCTTTTCCACAAATTCTGTAGACCTTGTCTTCAACATCCTTATTAATATGCCATGTGCAAAGCAAGTGGGCACTCTGTGGAAATATCTCTCCAATAGGACGCATCAATCCCAACTCGCGATCCGTAACAATAGCCGTCGGATGAACATCAAACCCAAGCAAAATTTTCAACTTCTGTAACACCCACGCATAGCTCGATTCGGTCTCATCTTTCATAATTGCATAGGCGATTAGGAAGTTCTTGTTACATGGAGTCATCCCGACTATCTCGAGAAATGGCATCTTATACTTAATCGTTTTTGTAGGTAGAATCCATGCCAATGAACCATCTGTAGGTCCGGATTAAGTTGATTGATGTTGGATGTGCCATTAACACGTGGGTAACAACATTTGTATCCGGGTCAGCCTGCGTCCAATGTACGTAGTTATTCGTCATGACGAATGGTGAAAGCTGACGACATCTTTTTCTTCAAAATCATGCTTCCTCAACTGGTCTCTATAATTATAGATATGTCGTCTAGTCGGTTTGTCCTCGGGAAATTTATTCTGAATGGCCGCCAAGATGGCACACGGCTTGGCTTGAGCAGCACTCATCTCACGAATAATTTGTTTGGCCGATTTACTCAGTCCACTCATTTGACGATGCCCCTCCGGATATACAATAAATGAGTGATTGTGCATACCCTTACTCCCAGAGATCGGTCTGATTATCCAACCACTCAAGTCATGCAATTGTTCAGCCTTTATCTGAAATGTACACTTGCATGCTTTCGTCTTTGTGTCCTTTCGAACAGCGATATCCAAATCTCTTAATACCCCTCTGTGCCGTTCACCACGGTTACATCTCAATAGCTTTGTCTTTCCTTTATTCTTGTACAACGAAATGATCAACTCGAAACCAATTTGAAGAGCAATTTTTTTCGCCCAATTAATCGCATCACAATCACTAGCGAATATTTCGTCATTAACGAAATAACCACTATAATCAATGCCGTCACCTTCAAATTCTTCCAATATAACCTGAAATTTTTAATTGACAGAATGTTAATAATAATACCAATAATATTATTATTAAAATTTAAAATCAGGCAAGAAAAAGGGTCCAGGCGTCCAAAAATTGCGCCTGGACCATGGCCGAGGCATCTGGCTTGGACGCCTGGGCACGGTACAGGCGTCTGAATCGGACGCCTAGCCATGGCACAAGCGTCTGAATCGGACGTCCAGACCATGGTTCAGGCGCCTGGTTTAGACGCCTAGACCTAGGACGGAGCGTCTGTAGCAGACGCCTGTACCATGGTCTAGGCGGAATCTGAGGACGCCTGTACCATGGAACAGGCGGAATATTCAGACGCCTGCGTTATTTTCTCCGAAAAATTACCTCCAGATGTGAATTCTCATCCATTTTCATAGTTGTCGATGATATTGACGATATATATTTGATTGTGTGTTCTGTAGAATAAATGAAAAATTGTTTCTAGATTTCAATTCGAAAAACTTGTGTGTTGGTGTGTTGAGTACAAAAAATGAAAGATTGTGAAATGGACAAAAAAGTAATATTATAGGGTGGTGTGTAGTAATTTTGGGCGGTATTTAGTAATACCCAATTTTTATTGGCCATAGGAACAAATTTAAGAGTGGTTTTATGTGATTTATGCTTGGGATGCTCTACTGGTAGGGCCAGCCAGACGAGAATTTTTATTGGCCGTTGTGAAAGTAACGAGGGGCCTTCAAGCCATTTTTTCTCTTTCAATTATAGACTATGTTTTAATATGGTTAGAAGTATAATAGTGATTCATTAATCTTGTGAAAGTGATATGTTATATAATTTATTGCATGTGAATGACTATTATGCTCCTTATATAATTATGTAATTACGATTCTACCATCTGAAGTTTTCTATAAGTACGCACTATCAAAATAATGACTTTAGACGATGAATGGTCGGAGAAAGACCAATGACCGGCTGACGTCTTCGGCTGAAGTGTCAGTTTTAGCCGATGAGGAAGTGGCCGCAACTATAATACTTTAGGCGAAGATATATTTGTCCGATGTCGGCTAAAGATTCTTGGCACCGTCAGCTAAAGTGCATGGGTTTAGCCGACGGTCGGTTCAACTTTAGCCGACGATCGGCGTCACTTTTAATTTTAGGAAAAGCCTAACGAAGACTTAAAGACATGTTCGGTGTCTGATATAGAGGGGGTATAAATTCACTCTCTATGGAAAAGAGAAAGCTATGAAGGTACTTTGGTATTTCACGTTGAAGGATAGGTTGGGGAGGGTTTTCATGCCTCCTTACGCAGCCAAGGGCATCATAAGGCACGCTAAGCCTCACTTCTATGATGAGGATACTATGATACATCCTTATAATGATAGGCATGGAAGCTTATAGATAAAGAGTTTCCAGAGTTGGCATCACATGTCTGAAATGTAAGATTGGGGCTAGCATTTGATCGATTAAATCCTTCTAGTAACATGAGTCTTTGTGATTCCTTAGAACCTTCCTCCATGGATGTGTATTAAGAAAGAATATAATATATGGACTCTGTCAGTACTGTAACACCCCTAAATCTATCCGGGAATATTACAGCATGTAGGTCCCGTATCAGAACCCGCAAGACTAAAAGACATTTTCGCAATCGTTTCATACACGCCAAAAAGGCCCAAGACATAAATATATTTTAAAATACTCGAAGGCTAAAATAAAATTCATTCTCAAAGTCCCGTGATAAAATTCCATTTTAATGTACAAGGCCAAAAATACCCAAACTCAACAGTTTCAAAATATAAGTTGAGTCACCGCTTACAAGTACCGACAAAATATTTAAGAAATTGGTTTTTTAAAATAAACCCAAGTTTGTAAAATACCAGAAGGCCATTTAGAAAACACACAGGCAGCGAAAAATAAAAAACAACCAAAATACTCGATTTTCCAAATACACGTCATAGTCAGTATCATCCGGGAAGCTCATATCTTCATAATTGCTACAAGCTCGATATTCGAGAATCTAAAAATAATGCCCACAACGGGGTCAGCCATAATACTCAACAATAATAACAATCACCTCAACATCAATAATTACATACCAATGCAGTAATAAGTAAGGAATATCATTAGTACAATTTCACCATCATAATCTTACCAACTCGTCGTAATCCTTATCAAAACAATTCTTACCACATTCCACCTCTCGTAATCTCAATAACGAAATGAACTCATACACAAGCATATAAACTGTATCCCAAACAATACTCAGATCCTCAAAACATCATCATAACCCAGCAACACGAAATATACAAGCTCTGTCCAATCCAATCCATCGAATAACATCATCAAATCTCAACATGATAATCGATTGTCAATCAAAAGATAAGTACCAAGAAGAAATACAGAACATACCTCAAGATAAGCAATGCCACGACAAATGGTGTTAGTATAATCCGAGATTAGATTAATGAAACATACGGACTTGATCTTAACAGAAGACCTACAATGCACACTCAATATGACAACAACAATATACTCAATAAGACAACAACAACGTACACTCATGGTAATCCGTGATCTAGATTTCACTGCATAGATCTTAATATGATCCCATCGGACCAATACGTGGTGGAAAATCCCATCCAATGATCCAGCATGCGCCATCATAGATCCAAATATGATCCAATGGGACCAACACGTGGTGGACATATAGACAACAACACACATATGCATGATAATATGATGATCCCGCATTCAATGCAAATATCCCAACACGATCCCGTCAGACCAACACGTGGTGGAGAACCCTGTCCAATGTCCAGCGCGCGCCAGCATATATCTCAAGTTGATCCCATCAGAGCAACACGTGGTGGACATACAGCCAACAACACGCACATGCATGATAACATGAATGAAACTAAATGATAAACAATAGTTAGGACACTTGCCTCGAATTCGTCGAGAGTAATCTCGATGTCAAAAACCATCACCACTGATTATCCTCGGAGTTAATTACATAAATCGTCCTTGTGGTTTGTCGGGTTTCACAGGTTTAGTCCTTATACTTTTTTTTCAGCAAGTCATGTCCTTGTGGTTTTTGATCCGTTGTGGGTTTAGTCCTTGTTGTTTGTTGGGTTTCACATGTTTAGTCCCTTTACTTTTTTTCAGCAGGTCATGTCCTTGTGGTTTTTGATCCGTTATGGGTTTAGTCCTTGTGGTTTGTAGGGTTTCACAGGTTTAGTCCCTATAATGCCCAAATACTTCCAGAGTTTATACATACGGTCGACATTCGAATGGTGGACGTAAAACAAAGGGTCATACCCCGCAGAGTAGAAGTTACCCATGTCCTCATTATTAGGATTTGGCGAGTCACCGACCCATCTTTGCACAGCGGTGTGAGTCCAGCTTTGACCGATCCAATCGACTTGGCACCATTTGCAACAGGTGCATCCCCAACTACGTATATTTCATGGGTTTTTGTAACAACCAACCGCCATATAAGATATGATAAGATAGATAAAACTTTACCAATCAAACATAATGTGCTTATTTTCAGTAATTCAAGCATTTAATATCAATTCGGAGGTGTGGCAAGCTAAAGAAATGCATGTGTTATTTATAGGCCCCGTTCCATGTAATTTATGAATGAATGTAATTAACTATCCTCAATTAATAAGGAAATGAAACTGTTAACCTATCATGTCCAAATCGTTTGGTTATTTGTGTTTTATGGTCTTTTGGTTTTCTTGTATTGATGGTTGTGTATTATATTCAGATGTTAAAGATAATGAGTTGAAGCTTTAAGACTCCATAATAATTAAGACATAAAAATTGGAGTCATTAAGACCACAATAAATTTAAGGACTCGATCTTTATATGTATAAGATAATCATAAAATAAAGAACTAATTACAACGTACTCAAATAATAATAATAATAATAATAAAAATACATGAAAACGACAAAAATACCCTTCAAATCAACGATCAACTAATAGAATTATTGGTCAAAGGACTAAACCCGTAACGGATCAAAAACCACAAGGACATGACCCGCTGAAAAAAAGTATAGGGACTAAACCTGTGAAACCCGACAAACCACAAGGACGGTTTATGTAACTCTTATCCTCGATATTCACTCAAAATATTGTAGACTGGGGATAACTCATATCCTTGTCTTTACTAGAACATTTTTTATTACTCAAGTATACCAATAACGAATATAAATCATAAATCTTATGATTTTACTCCAAATCCGAAAAACAACATACAGTTCTAGAAATCTCACTTATACTCATTGCTAGATGAATTATAAATAAAATGAAACAAAACCATTCATTAAACATTATAAACTGAACAAGTATAGACTTTCCTCGATACCAAAATGACGATGACGAAGTTGATACCAATTTCCTTGGTGTCGTCTACAAGCCCTTTGACTCCGACCAAAGCAATTCACAAACTTCTTCGAATTCAACCGCAACACACGGTTATAATCAACGATCAATTATCACAATTTATTACAATAATTGATTAACTACATATCCAATAACAATCAATAATCGATATATACAATCAATAAATCCCAACAAGTCAACAATATCTCGATCATACGGTTCAACATTATATCGATCATATAAAACCACATAACTCAATCCAATCAACAGCGACTTCATATCCACAATACGATTCGATAATCGGATTGTCATACCCAAACTCATTTCAATATGATATCAGTACCTATAATATACTCAGTTCCAAATTCAACATCATATACGAATTAACAAGGTTACTCACTAATATTCATCAAATTCATGGTAAAACAATACCAAGATTATCAACACTCACAAAATATAACCTCATATAACAAATGACGTGTTCATCCCTTGTTCATATCCATCAAATTCCTAGCAATCACAATTTCAAGGTTACCAAATAATCCTATAATCCTAACCTCCAAATTTGAACAGTTGGTCTATACATATGAACACATATAGTAAAAGGTGAATATTAATCTCATCAACTCATAATCATTATTTGTATTCCAACGAGATCATACTAAAATCACATCGTCAATTACCATAACTTGATTCTAGGTGTGAACATTCCATGTCATATCCAAAACATCAACACCTTACATATTTTCATCTTATCCTGATATATATCAAGAATTATTCAAGAACAAGAATTAATCCATAACCATGTTCATCTATCATCATCGAAAATAATCATAATCCTCCAAATAGCATAAACAGAGGTATTTTCTGAAATCTAGCCCATATTCTTATTTCATAATTCAATGTATATTGAAATAACATAATCTCCTCAAAACAAACTTCATAAAACACCAACATCGAATTAACACTACAACCATCCATCATTATATGAAGAAGTTATCAGAAACAACATCAATATAATTCGATAAGCCATCTTACGAGCATGTTTGTGCGATTCCCAACACTTCAACATGAACTTTAACCAATAACTTCAATCTCTTTGTCATAACTCAAGTTAATCATGTATAATTTGGTCATAAATAATAGGATAACATGCTTCCTAACATGTTAAAATCCTTCCAAAAATCGAGCTATAATAAGAGGAACACGAATATTACCTTGTACTGGTGCACTATGGCAAAGAACAATCGAACTCCTTCCAAGAGTCATCATCAACTCTAAGTATAAAGATCCAATCCAGGCCTCCATGCTCATAACCAAGTTATAAGAGGCTCAATATCATCCAAATCCGCAGAGGGACGATTTTGGAAGAGAAATCCTCAGCTTGGTTCATGAGGAAATGAAAGACCAAACCTCACTCTATAATCTGCACAATTATTAACAGTCGCTACTACTCAACAATAACATATGCGACAGAACCTTGCGTATGCTACCTGACCTCGATTGTGTATGCAACTTAATTCTAGAAGCTACTGTTGGCCACTAAGTATACTGGATACAGCTTGGGAAGTAGTTTAAACAACAAGCTGTACTGATTTTAAATATGAGTGCGTAGCAGAAGTCTTAAATACAGTAAGTTGTTGTGGATACAACAACTCAATGTGCAGTGTATACTTTAATCACAGTAATTAAAACAATTAAGGCAGAAGGTAAATAACACAATATTTAAAGTGGTTTGAGGTAAACCCCTCTACGTCCACTGGTCTTCCCACAGGAGTAAAAGGTTTATTATAATTACTACATACACAACTACGTAATTATAACAACACACAATCAATATATCGTTCACACAGATTGATATAAAGATCTTAGCTTCAACCGTTCACACAGATTGGTTTGAGCTAATGCTTGACTTGCTTCTTCACACACAGTTATGAAGCTTCGTCTTCTTCGATGCAATTCCTTCACACACAGTTCTGGAGTAGCAACGATTACTCAGTCCACATAGGGCTGATCTGGGTTTGTTCAAAGGATAGAACAGGGTATGAACAACAGCTTTGACTTTCTGAGCTTCTAGCTGATGAAGTGTTGTTCAAGATGTTGAGCACTGTATATCTCTTAGATCTGAATTGCAGTAAGCTTCTGGAGATATGTTTTGCTCTGATGAATATATTAATAGCTTTTTCACTTGGTAGCTTCGTTAACTTGGTAACTGATCTTCAATGCCTTGATGAGATATATATAGTCTTTTGGAAAATATATCCGTTGAGATAAATCCGTTGAGCAAGATTCCATTACAATGGAATGAAAAGCACGATCCGGATTTTGCGGGATTTGAAGATCTATTGACTGACAGTATTTAAATACTTTATCTTTGAGTATTTAAATACTTCTTCATCAACGGGACTTGACTTCTGAAGATTCCTTCTTTGTCCTGTTTGAGAGCTGTATGGAAGATCACTGTATTGACAATTCGAGACAGCTTCCATACTTGGTCTTTATGAGACTTCTTTGCTGTACTGAAAGGTTCCACTATATGCTGGATTTGTGACAGCTTCGATACAGGTTCACACTTCAACTTATCGATACAGTTTCCTTACTGTATTGAGGATTGGCATAAATGTCAAAACCTCTTATCAACACTATTCGATACAGGGATTGATTATCCTGGCTGTTTCGATACAGGGATTTATTATCCCAATAATTTCCCCCCTTTTGACAATTTGCCAAGACTTTAAAACTTTCAAGTCTTCTTGATGATGCCGAAACCTTCTTCATGAAGCGAATGACTTTCTCGATGACTTATGGCAGATTTCTTGGTCTTCTGTCAAATGGTCTGTCTTTCAGCAACTTAGTCTAATCTATGAACTGCTCGCAGGCGAGTTCGATACAGCTAAGAATTTTTACCACTTAAGATTATGATTGGCGCGCAGGCACAATCTTACAATGTATTCTAAATGTATACAACTGAAATTATGAACTGTTCGTAGACAAGTTCATACAACTTAAATTTCAAACAAGTTTCTATACTTGTGATTGTTATCTCAACAGTTTAAGTTATGTAATCATACAGCAACACAGTAGATTACGAGTTGTAATCTTTCAAGACAAGCAAACATTTTTATTGATATTCAAAAATACAGTACATGGTTTGCTATTTCGAAAGAAAAATTACAAACAAAACTAATATACTAAGGATTTCAGCTCCTACAGTCCGCATGTCTCTATGGCTTTTTCCCTGGATCATTCTCGGTTCCACGCCACCAGTGCTGTAGGGAATCATTGCCTCGATCTAGGTATATCGCTCTACCTTCGTAGGATCTGTCAAAGGCAAGAATCTAGTCTTCTAGATGGGTGATCCGATCTCCTCTTTTATGCTTGGATTTCATATCTAGCTGGAGAGGAAGCTTTACTTCTTCTAACATCTTCGTGAATTTGTCTGCAGCATCCGCTAATGTCTTATAACTTTTGAAGATGGCGGATTCCCTGACGAGTTTAACAAAGTATCTCATCAGTTCATTCTTCCTCCATTGCTTCACTTCTTCGGCAGTTGGATGGCGGTTGGTTGTCAGACGAATTTCAGAAGGTCTTTGAATTAAGATTTGCCACGGGACATTGGGATCATGAAACTCAGGTCGGGAGCCTGAAATCTTGAAACTTTGAGAGGGAGGGGATAGCTTGTTCAATTCAGCAGTAATGCTGTCTTGAGCAGCATTAAATTCCCTTTCGTGCTGTAGCCTTATTCTCCAGCTGCTTCTCTTGCTTCTTCCCCCTTTTTGGCGTCATCAAGTCGTCCTAGGATCTCCAGTGCGGCATCCTGTTTTGTCTCAATGTTTGTCATTCTTTCGACAAGGGTGGAAAGTACCTCCGACATATCCTTGATACTTTTGTCGTGGGCTCGAAGATGAGCAGTGGTTTCGATCATGGCAGCTGCGGTCTTGGCCTCAGATATGCGCGTTTTGGATTCCACTTCTCAGGGGATCTTTTCTTGCTTCTCTTGCAGAATGGCAAGGGCCTGTTTGAAGACATGGGGCAGGACAATGAAGGCTTCGACAACACGAGAGACTTCATGCCTTAAACATGTCATTTCTTCAACTGTCGATGTGTGCATCCAATCTAAAGCTTTTTCGACTGAGTGAAGGGCATTCACTGCATCCTGGATGAAGACTGTTTGAAGATCAAGAGCACGCAGTCGCTCTTTCCTAGCAGCAGTGCTCGGAGAATCCGGATTGGCAAAATCTTCGGATCCATTCAACCTTCTCAGATTCACGGTAGGGCGTGAATTGAGTTGGACATCCTCAGGTACATTACCGTCGTCGGATTCCACAGTTGATGGGGCGGGAGCAGCATTTTCGGGTTCGGCGGCAGGGGGTGCTGTATCCTCCTGTTGCAAGGGTGCGTCTGTAGATATGGATACAAGAAGGACTGATTCCTCCTGTTCCGGCATAGGGACTGATTCCTCTTGCTGGACGGCGCGTGAAACTTCTTCTTCTGCGGCAGCAGGCTCGGGTGCCTGTTCCAAAATAATTTTTTCTTCCTTGACTTGAGGGACTGATTCATCGTCGTCAGGAATGTTCTCTTGCTGTGGCGAAGGGGGCTCACTTCGACTTGATGGCCCTTCATCATCCTTGGGTTGAGAGGCATCTTTGTCTTGAGCTTCCTCACGACTCATTCTCAGACCTGCTTGTAAAGCATCATAATCGTCGTCTGAGTCATTTTCAGCTTTTGGATCTTGGGGAGAGTCCTCGGACTTATCTTTTCCTTTTCTACTGCGTCAAATTTTTGCAATAGATGGCTTTCAATCATTTTTTGCAGTAGAGATTGTCCCATTGGATCAGGGCTTCAACCTCTGTTGAGTCCGTCACTTCCAATACAAATCTCTCTTCATGGCTCCAGTCGCTTCAGTTGTATAATATGTCATATGGAGCTAGCCTGTAGCTTTTCCATTTAAGGAATCTTTCATAAGCATGATCAATCTGCACAGAGAGAAGGGTTTTGTTGATAATTGTGTCCGGGGAGGGACTGCGTACAACGTCTGAGTCCGCTGTAGCGAGGGGTTCCTCTACAGGTGTGGTATCCTATAGGGAAGATGGATTCCTTACAAGGGATGGTGCCTCGAAGAAAGGTGGATCCTGTACGGGTGCGGAATCCCGCATAGGAGAAGTAGCTGTTGGCTCCAAATGGGCAGCCGACTCGCTAGAGTCTTCTATGTTGGCAGATGTCCGATCATCCCTCGTAGCCGCCAAAGGCTCAGGATCTACTGTCGATACAGTATCGGGCACCTCTTCCACAGGGGTTGGGCCCTGGGGTAGTTCTTCAGTGGGTTGCGCCACGGTAGAAACTTCCTCGGAGGTTTTGGTGGATTTAGCTTTAGAAAGCCTCCTTAGCTTCCTTTTCGGCTTCTCAGCAGCAGTAGGTGTCTTGCTGTGAGATCTTTTCCTCTTCCTTGAAGAATCCACATCCTAGAACTTCAAAGAAACATCCCTTGGATCTTCAGACACGGGCATACTTAGGATTTTAGGGTGGTTGCAGATTAGAGTGCTCTGGTTATACGCTGTAGGCTTGATGCCTCCTAAGTATATCCGGGAGCTGTTTTTCTTTGCATCTGCGGATTGTGAAAGTCCGCATTTTGTCAAAATATGGTTTAAAATTAAACCAAATGACTTCTTTTGAGTGGCAGGCTTGGATACTTCTTCCTTCAATCGCTTCAAAATTATCTGGCACCAATTGACCTTTTCACAGGTCAAAATCGCAACCATCATCCTAAATCTCAGATTTGTGCACATTTCGAATGCACCAGTGCGATTTTCGATGATCCTGCAACAAAAATCATGCAAGTATACGTATGGAAGACAAAAATTCTTCTTGTGACAGGTGGTGTGAACCACGTCAACAATAGTTGAGCCGGTGAACAGCCCATAGTACTTCGTTATCAGCTCTTGAGACCCATAAGTCTCAAGTTCTTCCATGGTAAGGCCATAAGCAGGTAGCCTGTAAATGTTCTGAAGAAGATCTCGATCGATACAGATCTCCACTCCTTGAATGATAGCAGTGATGTCAGCCACGTGACCTCCCTGGGCCAGCGATAAAAAGCGAACGAAGACGTTGAGGTAAAAGTCCTCAACCAAGTGAACATCGTATTTCTCGGCGGTTTGACTCCCAAGGCGGTAGAGACCTTGTTGACGGAGTCGGGTGATGATGAACTCCATTGATTCGACGTGATTGGTTTCAGCGAGAATACGCTCGATGACGACAGATCTTGAGAAGATCCGTACATCAATAATGTTCGTGGATTTCTTGAGTGCGGGAGAAGATGTCTGAGCAGCTATTGATGATTCTCAAGAAAATATGAAAGAGAATAAAAGAAATTTACAGTAAAACGCAAAGAAAACTTGTAGGCTGTATTTGCTTGAGTACTCTTAAATTTTGCAGAAAGCGTAAAGAGTCTCTAATGGCAGTATCAGTCCTTTTATAGTGGGCGGTGAAGTAGGGTTTTCCAGAGTACGAATGGTCAGATTTTAAGGGATAGGAGCCGGTTTTTGAAAAGAACGGTCACGATGAACTGAGTGTAACTGGTACACTTATCCACGAAATTTTAAAATATGAGCGGGTCCTACTTCTGACATTTCTTATTACCCTAAATGCCTGAAACAGCGGTTTTAAAACATTAAACAATTTGAAACATCGCGACTTTTGAGATTCAGTGGTCCAGATGTCGTGTAAGGCATTTAATGTAAATGACGTTTGACATGAAAACAGGGCACGTGGACAAAAATTATTTTAAAATGAAATAATATAATATAGTATATATACTGAATCAAAATCCTATAGTATGTGCTGTATCCACGATGATACAGCGTTCCCCCTTAAAAGGTACATATAGGTTTTAACTCCATATAGTAACTTTTGGATTAATGCTGTATTCATGGGTCATACTGTATCCCCCTTAATTATTGCACACGTCAGCTGTAGGATGATTCATATGTCTTTGTTCCTTACAGTTCTGTATTGAAGGCTCCGAGTGTACATATAATTAACGGTGGATACTGTATTCTTGGGTCTTACAGCATTCCCCCTCAATTGTTGAGTAAAAACAGTAATTTACTTACAGGGAGTCGGGCTGTAGCATTACCAATTCTTGTCTAAGCATGTTGAATCTTGCTGTGTCGAGAGGCTTGGTGAAGATATCGGTCAACTGAATATCTGTATAAACCTTTTCGAGCCGAACATCCTTGTTCTGGACATGATTCCTTATGAAATGATGCTTCATGTTGATATGCTTAGTGCGCGAGTGCAGGAAAGGATTGTGCGTGATTGAAATTGCACTCGTGCTATCAGACATGATTGGCGTCTCTCTGGATTCAATTCCATAATCTGACAACTGCTGCTGCATCCAAAGGATCTGCATACAACACCTACCAGCAGCATAGTATTCTGATTCAGCCGTGGAAAGTGAGTTAGCCAATTGCTTTTTACTGAACCAAGAAATGAGTCTAGGTCCAAGAAAGTGACAAGTTCCACTTGTACTCTTCCTATCTAGCTTGTAGCCTCCGAGATCCGAGTCGTTGTATCCAACTAAATCGAATCCGCCTTCTTTAGGATACCATAGTCCTACATCAACTGTTCCTTTAATGTACTTCATGATTCGTTTAGCAGTATTGAAGTGTGATTCCTTAGGTGCTACTTGATATCTCACACACACTCCAACAACAAACTGGATATCGGGTCTGCTAGCCGTTAGGTACAGGAGCGAACCAATAAGCTTCCTGTAGAGTGATTGGTCAACCGGCTTTCCGGATTTATCAGCACTAATTTGCACGGAAGTGCTCATGGGGGTTGACGATGATTTGGAAGTGTTCATTCCAAATTTGTTTAGAAGCTCCTTGCTGTATTTTTCCTGGTTGATGAAAATACCTGTAGGCAACTACATTACCTGCAAACCTAGGAAATAACTAAGTTCTCTCATCATACTCATTTCAAATTTACTTTGCATGAGATGAGAGAACCTTTGACACAAAGCAAGGTTAGTTGAACTAAAAATTATGTCATCTACATAAATTTGCACCATTAGAAGGTCATCACCTTCATGTATTTTGAACAATGTCTTGTCCACAGCACCTTTCTCAAATCCATTGTCGGTTAGATACTGGGACAGGGTCTCATACCAGGCTCTAGGGGCTTGCTTAAGTCCATACAGTGCTTTCCTTAGCCTGTATACTAGGTCGATGCCGTCTGTGTTGGCAAACCCTGGTGGTTGTTCAACATAAACTTCTTCGGAAAGGCCTCCATTTAGGAATGCACTCTTGACGTCCATTTGGTATACAATGAAGCTCTTATAGGCGGCAAAGGCTAAGAATATCCTAATGGCTTCTAGTCTGGCTATAGGGGCAAAGGTTTCATCATAGTCTATGCCTTCTTCCTGGCTGTAGCCTTGTGCGACTAGCCTTGATTTGTTCCTTATAATAAGTCCATTTCGATCCTTCTTGTTTCGAAATACCCATTTAGTTCCTATAACTGATTGATGTGTAGGTCTGGGTACAAGATACCATACATTGTTTCTTTCGAAACCGTTAAGCTCTTCTTCCATAGATATTATCCAATGAGAATTATTAAGAGCGTCTATGGTCGAAACAGGTTCGGACTGGGATAAGAATACAGCAACGGTGCACATATTGAGTCTTCTAAGCTCGGATTGAGATTTCCATTCAGGAAATGGTGATATCTCAGTATCTAGTTCTTCTTGTGCACAAAGTACATTTCCTTGTGTACTCTGTATTCGTCTACAGGTAGAAACACCAGCATCTATGTTTCCAATGATCAGCTCTTGCGGGTGATCTCTCAACTATCTTCGGTCGGGTTCTAATTCGGGGTCCCGTACTATATCGAGAGTTTCTGTAGATACAGCTTCAGCTTGTACAGCGTCGACTTCATCTACATCGATTCTTACAGCTGCGGGGTTGATTTCTAGGTCAACAACATGTTCTATGGGAGTTGGAGGATCTAAGATAGAGAGATATTAGATGTTCTGAGTAATATCATCTACTCCTGTAGGGTCATGATGAGGTTCGTCGAACACTACATGAACTGATTCCTCGATCGTCAGCTTCCTTTTATTAAAAATCCTGTAAGCTTTCCTGACGGAGGAGTATCCTACAAATATTCCTTCATCTGATTTCTCATCAAAGGTTCTGAGTTGATCCTTCCCATTATTCAACACATAACACCTGCATCCAAAAATGTGAAAATATGAAACTAACGGAGTTTTGTTGTTCCATACTTCATATGCTGTTTTGTTGTGGTGCTTGTTGACGATACAACGGTTTTGAGTGTAGCATGCTGTATTGGTTGCTTCACCCCAGAAATGCTGTGGCAACTTGCTTGCGGCGATCATTGTCCTCGTTGCTTCTTTCAGCATCCTATTCTTTCGCTCGGCAATACCATTTTGTTGAGGTGTATGGGCAACTGAGTATTCGTGTTGTATCCCATTTTCCGAACAGTATTGCTCTATAAAGCGGTTAGTAAATTCTGTACCTCTGTCGGAACGAATGGACATGATACTCAATGCCTTTTCATTTTGAAGCTTTCTCAGGAGCTCGGGAAGCTTTGATGTTGTTTCCTTCTTCTTGCTTAGGAAAATTGTCCAAGCATACCTGGAGAAATCATCAACAACAACAAGACAGTATTTCTTACCTCCCAAACTTATTGGGTCTACAGGACCGTAGAGATCCATATGTAGCATCTCCAACACTCTTTGGGTTGAAAGGTAGGATTTGCTCTTCAGGGTTGACTTGATTTGCTTGCCTTTCTGACACGGTCCGCAAACGCTGTCCTTTTTGAATGACACATTTGGCAATCCTCTTACCATTCCCTATTTTGAGAGCTTATTGATCGTCTTGAAGTTGACGTGAGACATCCTCTTGTGCCATAACCAGCTAAGATCTGCAGTGCCTTTGGCAACAAAGCATGGAATTGAGGAGCTCATAGGCTTCCAATCAGCAATATACATATTACCTGATCTGCTTCCTGTAAGCACAAGTTCTTTGGTCTGGATGTTCTTGACTCTACAACGATCTATATAGAATTTCACCGAGAACTGTTTATCACAGAACTTGCTAATGCTAAGTAGATTGTACTGTAAGCCTTCAACATATGCAACATCGGTGACTTTGAATTTTCCGACAAGTAGGTTTCCTTTCCCTCTTGTTCTTCCTTTAGATTTATCACCGAAACGAACTTTTGGACCGCGACCTTCTACGAAATCTGATAGCTTGCTTCTATCTCCTATCATGTGCCAAGAGCATCCACTATCAAAGTACCAGGTGTCCTCCTCTAGGATGTCCTGTATGCAAAGAGATTAAGTAGATTTAGGTCCCCTTTGATTTTTGGGTCCATATATGTTAGTTCCTTTAGGTACCCAATTTTTCCTGACAGCAATTGGTTTACTGTTGGTCACATTCGGTACAGTGTTGCGATATCTACGTGGGGCATATCCGTAATCGCTATAACCATGATAATTATTATGCATTTAAAATTCAGGGTTATTATTATTAATCCAGTACGATTGTCGTCTTGGAGGTGGAGCCATTTTCTTTGGCCTAACAGCTTGCCTTCTGGGTGTCCAGTAGGATTCCCAATGCTGTTATTGATACTGAGCGGACACCTGCTGTCTCGAGGAATAACGGGGCTCTTGTATCCAATACCTCGGCGTGCTGTACTGATAGTACTGCCGTGTGGGTCTTTGGTATTTGGATACAACCTTCCTTCTGAACGGCTGTTGGCGTTGTTGATATGCTCGGGGAGCATACTGTTGAGTGCGCCTTTCAGGTCTGAATGGCTGGTGATTCCGCTGTCTGGAGTATGATTGAGGTGGCAGAATGGCAGACTTTGGTGTTCGCTGTGCAACAGGTTCCTTCACAGGACTCGAAATTTCTTTCGACACAGGAATGTGTTCCACACTCTTGACAAACAATGTACTAGTTTTCCCTTTATTTGAACATGAGCTGTATCCTAAGCCACTTTTATTATGAGCATGTTGCCCAGTGCTTAGAATTTCTTCCATTCTTTTGGACGATTTCTCAAATGATTTCAGAGTGGTCTCAAGTTCAATTTCTCGTTTTTCGAGAGTTTTGACTTTGGCTTGAAGTAGAACCAAATCATGTCTTGCTCTCGTTGTGAGTTTTAACCTCACTTAGTTCATGAGCAAGTTTATGATTGCTCTCCAGGAGTTTTTCAAAATCGACTTTGCTGGTTTCACAATCAAGAGACATATTTTCATAATTTATTTTCAGCAAGTCATTTTCATCTTTCAGCTCTAGGTTAGACAGTTGGAGCTGTATATTCTCATTTTTCAATGTCTCATGGGCCTTTTGAATGTTTTTAAATTCATTCATCATGTTTTCAAAAGTATGAAATGCATTTGATGGAATAGCTGAGGTTGAGCTTACCTCATCATCTCTATCTTCACCTTCCGGAATGTCCTTAGCCATAAAACACATATATGCTTTATCATCAAACTCATTGTCAGATGAATCACTTTCAGTGACGACCTGAAGACATTCTTCTGATGTGGATGGTGTGGGGGAGGCTTCTGATTCTCCAATCAGGGCCTTGAACTTGTTTTTCCAAGCACGTCTTCTTTCATCTCTCTCTTGTTGCTCGGCCTCCGGCAACCTTTGAACTTTGAGATGAGGACATTTATTTGCATAATGCCCTGGTTTCCTGCAATTATAACACATGTTAGCATCACCGGATGAAGTTTCGGTACTTACCTTGTGGATAGGTTTGGGCCTGTAGGGAGTCTTTCCAGACTGCTTGATGAACTTTTTGAACTTGTGCATGAGAAGCGCCATTTCATCTTGAGACAGGATGTCGTCGTCACTATCAGCATTCTTGTGACTAGGCTTCGACGAGCTGGGCATGCTGTGTCAACGATTCGATAAGCGGCTAGTGCTGTGACTTTTGAAGGAGATTCTTCAGCTTTCTCTCTTCTGTTAATATCATACTCAAAAGCTTTGAGGTCAGAGAAGAGATCAAAAGTAGATATTTCATTAAGATTGCAAGATACACGCATAGCTGTGGTCTTAATGTCCCATCGGGCAGGGAGAGATCTGAAAATTTTTAAATTCTTCTCCTTTTGGGTATAAATTTTGCCCAAAGCTTCAAGTTCACCAACAATACCAGTGAATCTGAGGTCAAGTTCCTCAAGTGTCTCAGTTGGTTTCATTTCGAAAGATTCAAATTGCTGAGTCAGTTTTGAAATTTTCTTTTCTTTTGATAGCTCAGTTCCCTCACAAATCATCTTGAGTTTATCCCAGATTTCCTTGGCTGATTTACAGCTTTTTACCTTCGAGAACATGCCTTTGTCAAGAGTGACAAATAATGCGTTCTTAGACACATTGTCGAGGTTGGATCGCTTTCTTTCATCTGTGGTCCATTGCTCGCGTTCCTTCTCGAGAATCTCAGCATGGGCTTGGCCTTCAATCCTTGCGGCCGTGTTTACCTTCATGATCTTGATGGGGCCATCCTGTATAACAAAAATCATCTCTTCGTGCATTGCTGCAAGATGAGCTTCCATCCTAATTCTCTAATCATCAAATTCGTTAATAGAGAACATAGGCACTTTGTTGATCATAGATGTATCCATGTGAAAATAAAGAAATGAAAGAGACTGTTTTAAAAAGTAAGTGATTTTGGTTCTGATTCAGTTAAAAATACGACTGATTCTTTTTAGAATCAACCACTCTGGTACCACTTGTTGGCCACTAAGTATACTGGATACAGCTTGGGAAGTAGTTTAAACAACAAGCTGTACTGATTTTAAATCTGAGTGCGTAGCGGAAGTCTTAAATACAGTAAGTTGCTGTGGATACAACAACTCGATGCGCAGTGTAGACTTAAATAATCACAGTAATTAAAACAAGTAAGGCAGAAGGTAAATAACACAATATTTAAAGTGGTTCGAGGTAAACCCCTCTACGTCCACTGGTCCTCCACACAAGAGTAAAAGGTTTATTATAATTACTACATACACAACTACGTAATTATAACAACACACAATCAATATATCGTTCACACAGATTGATATAAAGATCTTAGCTTCAACCGTTCACATAGATTGGTTTGAGCTAATGCTTAACTTGCTTCTTCACACACAGTTATGAAGCTTCGTCTTCTTCGATGCAATTTCTTCACACACAGTTCTGGAGTAGCAACGATTACTCAGTCCACACAGGGCTGATCTGGGTTTGTTCAAAGAATAGAACAGGGTATGAACAACAACTTTGACTTTCTGAGCTTGTAGCTGATGAAGTGTTTTTCAAGATGTTGAGCACTGTATATCTCTTAGATCTGAATTGCAGTAAGCTTCTGGAGATATGTTTTGCTCTGATGAATATATTAATAGTTTTTTCGCTTGGTAGCTTTGTTAACTTGGTAACTCATCTTCAATGCCTTGATGAGATATATATAGTCTTTTGGAAAATATATCCGTTCAGATAAATCCGTTGAGCAAGATTCCGTTACAACGGAATGAAAATCACGATCAGGATTTTACGGGATTTGAAGATCTGTTGACTGACAGTATTTAAATACTTTATCTTTGAGTATTTAAATACTTCTTCATCAACAGGACTTGACTTATGAAGATTCCTTCTTTGTCCTGTTTGAGAGCTGTATGGAAGATCACTGTATTGACAATTCGAGACAGCTTCGATACTTGGTCTTTACGAGACTTCTTTGCTGTACTGAAAGGTTCCACTATATGCTGGATTTGTGACAGCTTCGATACAGGTTGATGTTGTCATGTGAATTCATGCTTCTCTCGATGAAGCCTATCATGTCTATAAATTATTCAATGACGAAGAAAAATGGTTCGACATTTGTATGTCTCGAAGAGATCAAAGAAGGTTTTATACATTTGTATGTCTCAATGAGATCAATGATGAATTCATGCTTCTCACAATTGACGGTGGATATTGCTGTATTTTTTTCACTGTGGTAGAACTAATTTATGGAAAAAGATTGAAAATATCATAAAAATAAATAAAAAAGAATGCTTGACAGTGTACATGTTCATATGTAGATGGTTTGATACCAGCCTTGTAATCGAAAGGAAATATGATTATGGACTCTTATTCGTTGATACTTCTACAAGTTGGTACGAAGGTTATCCATTTGTTTTTGCAACATCGGCTAAACCAGTGTACTACTTGGATGACTTGGTAAGATAAAGGGGCATGGAAGATTGTCAATCATGTGGCTACAAGAAAAATATATAGTGCGGCCACACTTGGATAAGTAGAAGATAAAGATGACGAGGAAGCATATCAATAGCCATATACAACTAATATTATGTCATCCTCCAAAATACTACTGTATAATGTTATAGAAGGCCAACTGGTTCGACTGCATGGTGAAGAAGAAGGTTCATAAATGTTGGTACAAATGAATGACTTACACACTCTGATGAATAAGATGAGGAAGATTTTAGAAATATATTGTCAATTATCAACTACGACACTGATAAACTCAAATGACAATTCTGACTTCGAGCCTCAGCTATCTATATGGACATATCATTTGTAAAAATATCTATAAACACTTGATTTATTTGTAAATAAAAATATATTTCAAGTTTAAAATTCTTAATGAGATGTCACGTGGTTTTGTTTAGTTGTGCTTAAAACATGCAAGATAAATATAAAAGGGTGCTGGGGCGCGTTTACAGCTCGAACGGGTCGGAAATACGAATAATTATGATTTTTTTTAGAAAAAAAGGTGAACAATTAAAACAAAATATTGATATCTTTTTTCATGTGTTTTGAAATTTATAAATATCGAATTGTTTATTGAAAATATGGGTCTTTTATATATACTTTTTATGATAAAATAATTTTTTTATTTTCATTTATTTTTTGACATATTTTATTTAGAAATACATAAAAAAATATCACTAAATGTATGAATTACTAACATAACTCAGTAGCAGAGAGCCATATTGCTTGATCAATTGGCAGGGGTTCGAACCCCACTGTTGTTGAGTTATGTTTTATATTTTTTAGTATTTTACAAAATACAAACATATATATAAAAACTATCTTATAATGTATGAATTACTAACACAACTCACGAGTAGAGAACCACATTCCTGATCAATTGGCCCTACTTTGAACCCCATTGCCACCAGGTTATGTTTCATATTTTTGACATTTTTCAATTTACCAAATATATAAAAACTGCCTTACAATTAGGCATGGCATTTTCACCCGACCCGGTAGAGAACTCGATCGACCCGCCCCGATCAGGGCCTGGGATTCCCCGCCAAACCGGGTACCGGGGCCGAGGCCGGGGATACCCGCTCACATGAAACCGGGGTTGGGGCCGGGGCCGGGATGCCTATCCCCCGACCCGCTCCGGACCTGGTATATATAATTAAAAATATAATTTTTTATATATTTATTAAATATATAAACTTAAGTTATGTAATTTATTGTAGACTTTTATGAATTAATTACTATATTTATGTGTTTTGACTAAAAAGACTTGAGAAAAATGGTCGAAAGTAGCTATAAAAACAGCAGCAAACCGGGGAGACCGGGTAAGGACCGGGGATCGGGGTTTGACCGGGGGTGGGGTTGACCGGGGTTTGATCAGAATTTGACCGGGGACGGGGTCGGGGCCGGAGGAAGGATTCAAAAACTGGGGCCGGGGCCGGGGCCGGGAGTTGTGAACCCCGCCCCGTTGCCATCCCTACTTACAATGTTGAATGAGTAACATAGCTCACCGACGGATAGCATCATTGTTGGATTGTTAGTCCCGGGTTTAAACCCCCACCCTGCCACTGAGTGTTACATTTTTCTAAAGTTTAATTGATGACCTGGCATGAGAAGTCATTGGTGTTAAACCAATATTTTTTATACACATTTTGATGATGTTTTTATAGACAAAATAATCATAATGTACGCAGGGTTACGTAGTAACAACCTACGTTACCCAACATATATAACGTACGCAACATGTACTGATTAAAGTACACAATGTATGAGATTTAACCATTGAACAGATTCTAGAAAGTCAACTTATTGAACGGTCATATGTTACATAACGTACGCAACATATTTTATAATGTACGCTAAGGACTTTGAGTTTGAATTCAAAATCGAACCGTTGATTTGCCAATAATGTCATCCATTAAGTCATCATATCTAACGGCTATCTGAAGACCTCATAATGTACACTACTGTTGATTATAATGTACGCAACTAATGAGCTAAATGCTACTGCCCAGTTCTGGATTTACTATTACGTACGCTAAGATATCAAGCAACGTACGCTATATGGTCTTACATACGCAACACACACTGCATAACGCGCTAAGACGATTCACTATTCCAATGGAAAAGAGACTCCAAAGTGCTATAAATGGAAGCATTTGGAGGTGATGGAGGACACAAGAATAGACAAGTAATTGCAGAGGATATCAAGCTATTACATCATTCTCTTACACTCTGAAAGATAATACTGATACGAGAAAAATTGTTCTAACAATCTTCTATATACATTCTTATATCACCTCGGGCTATTACTTTGTAAAGATGAGTATCTGTACTCGCAATATCTTTTATATTTCTGTGAGGTTGTCTGGTATCCTGAAAAACAAGAGATATTTTAGTTGAGGTTATTCTTGAGCCCGAAAATCAAGAAACTGTAAGTTCGGCACTAATCTTGGAAAGTGCTATTGTAAAGAGTTGGCACTAAACTAGAAAGTGCATTCAAGTTTTGAGAAAAGTCCTAGTCGATAACACTAGGTAGGGGGCGTAGGATGGTTGATAGCCGAACCTCTCGAACAATATCTTGTCTCTTTATTTCCCCACTACGCTTCTTTCTCCTAATATTTGCTTTTGCACAAAAAGAGTTCAAAACTCTACTCTGCACTATTCAACCCTCTTCTAGTGGCGTTACCAATCCAATAATTGGTATCGGAGCAGTCTCTTTTTCATTAATGTAATACCTACTAGAGAAAAGATCCACAAATGGCTTTCATTCATGCTTTTGAAAGCAACACTCTAAATCGCCCTCCTTTCATCCGTGTATTAATGATTTATTCAAATGTAAGCTCTTAAGTACTTGGCATTGTAAAGAAGAACCAAATGAGTATCTTTTCTAAGCCCTTAAAAATTAAACGAGCTCTATATCAAGGGAGTTTTGGTCAACAGAAATATCAGACGAGGTTTGACCAAAACTCAGCTGCAGTCGAGTTCTGAAGAAGGCAGTATATCAGGCGAGTTCAGGTCAGACAAATATATCAGAGACGTGTGACCTCAGGCGAGTTATCAGCTGCACTTTCAGACAACGACCACATCAGGCGAGTATTACTCCAACTGAAAGCAGACAAGTCTTCGGTCAAGCAAATATATCATATGAGAGTTGACCACAGATGAGTTATTTATTATCCGAGGTTTTCGGTCAAACCAATCATCATAGGAGGTTGACCTAACCATTACCACAACCAAGTTTTTCAGTCAACGTCAGCAAAGCGTTGAAAGTCAACAATAACGGGAAGACATGCAGACGTGATTTTAAGGAGACAATCTGAATGATTCCCAGAAAGTTAGGAATAAAATATTCCTTGAGATCTATGCTCTGAAAATTTATGGATATACAAATCAAGAAAAGTGGCATGGACAAAAGAAATCTTTCAAACGGTCAGAATTGAAAAGGGAATCAAGCCGTGCAAAGAGATGAACGAATAAAAAAAGAAGTCTACTCTCCAATGAATGGATTTGTTACTGTGATGCAACGGCTATGAAGAAGCTTAATATTCGTACTATAAATATCTGAAGACAGAATTGAGCAAAGAACGATGCGAACAACACACCAGAAGAAATTGCAGTTGGGAAGCCAGAGAAGATTCCCGAAAAGAGGACTGAAATGTCACCTGGAGAAACAAAGCTGGACAATCTTGACAACCGGGCCAGAGATGTATTATAGCAGACCCTTGACAAGACAACCATGGTCAAAATCAAAAACTGCAAGAATGCCAAGGAAATTTGGAACACATTAGCTGTAATATATGAAGGAACCGAGCAGATCAAAGAAAACAAGTTGTCAATAGCCACCCAGAAGTTTGACAACTTCAAAATGCAAGGTGGAGAAACAATTGATCAGGTGGATGGAAGATTCACAGAGATCATAAATGAAATCAATTCTCTTGGAAAAACATATGGCAATAGGGAGTTGGCCCTGAAAGTTCTAAGGTCTCTTAACCCAGAATGGAGCATGAAAGCCGTAGCCATGAGGGAATCAAAAGATCTTAACAAGATAAAGATCCAGGAATTGTTCTCTGACCTGAAGGCAAATGAGTTTGAGCTGTCCTGCTCATCATCAACTGAACCAGCGGAGAAAGGTTTAGCATTTGCAGCTGAGTCCCCTGCTAAGAACCTGTATGAAGTTAAACCTCCAAATCCTCTAGATTCTGAGGAAGAAATGTCATTCGTCATGCAAAGATTCAGCAACTTTAGGAAAAACTACTCCAAGTATAAGAAGAATTACAAAGATAATCCGAGGAGGAACCAGAAGTCTAGAAACTGGAAGATTGAATCCTACAACTGTCATAAGACAGGACACATCCAGTTTGACTGCCCTGATCTCAAAAGAGATGAAGATAAGAAGGATATGGGAAAGAAATAAGACAAGAGAAAAGCTCTCATTGGAGAAGACCAAGAAAGAGTTGAATCAAGCAGTGGATTCTTCTCTGATGATGATGAAGATTACAACTGTCTGATGGCTAGCTGATGAAGAGGTAACATCTAAACCCCTAATTTCAAATAATCAGCTCCTCAAAAACTTTGAAACATTAAAAACTACACACTTGACTGTGATAGTTGAGAAAACACAGATGCAAGATGAGAATTGGTAGCTGAAAAATACTTTGGAAAAACTCAGCCTAGAGTTAACAAAAATCAAATCTGAACTTGAAAAACATGCTGAAAATAAATTGAAAAACTCAGCTGATAATACTGTTGGCATATATTTGGTATATGCGCTATTGTGCGGAAGCATAAATAAACTACGGAGAGATAATCGACACAAGATTTATAGAGGTTCGCCAAACGTGCCTACGTCCTCTCACCGTATCTTTTTCTATAGGCAAAATATCAACCTCTGTACCTCTCTTCTATCGGTCGAGGGATTACCATTACAATCTCGTCTTCTATCGGTCCTAGATAAACCAGAACACACTTGTCTTTTTGTCGGTCCAAGTTAAACCATTTTTCTTTTCTATCAGACAAGGAATCAACCTATCAAGCTTTCTATGGGTACTAGACAAATCTCACGTGGATATAGATTGTGATTCTAATAATGTCGGATCCTTGATCCTAATAACATCGAATCCAATCTTATCCTTTCTTTTTCCTCTCGTGTATGTTTTCATGTATAACACTCAAACACTTATCAATATAAGCTCAAATACAAGAACAAGAATATTTACAATGATATCACAAGTATAGATTATTTGCTCAGAATTGTTGTGTGGTTTGATACCAAATGGTTTGGTATTTATAGGCAATTTCCTTCAACTAGCCGTTAGTCTCTTCTGAATCTTTAGCGCACGTTACACTTCTTCTGTAGCATACGTTAAGTGTGTTACGTACGTTAATAACTCATCATTACGTACGTCAAGCTCAATGCAGATTAGTCCAGTAGCTTTCGTTTCTTTCATTACGTACGTTTTCATCCTTCATTACGTAAGTTAACTACGTTCAGTAGCGTACGTTATTCCTTGCTCGTAGCGTGAGTTAATCAGTCAATATATTTGTTGCCTGCTTTTTTCAAACTGTCTGTTGTATACTTGACTTTGACCTGGAATTTTCCAACGGGTGTCTTGTTTGAATTCTGAAATACTTCATTATGTACGTTAACAACTTTGTGTTATGTACGTTAAGCACCTTCGACAGCGTATGCTATACAATGCATATAGCGTGTGTTAAGCATGTTATCTGCAGTCGACTTTTCTGACTCGTCTGATCAGGTAACTTTTATTGACCCGTCTCATCAGGTAACTTTTACTGACCCGACTGATCAGGTAACTTTTACTGACCTGCCTGATCAGGTAACTTTTATTGACCCGTATGATCAGGTGAATTTTTCCTTGTCGTCTGGTCAGGTGACTTCTTTGTTGTTTTGTTTTGCTTCATTGTTGTTTTTCGTTGTTCAACAACTAATCATCAAAACTCGATAATGAATATTTGGAATAAAATATTCTAACAAATACCACAACTGAGATTAAAAGGCTAATTATTTTAACCAGTGAGAAATCAGCTGCACTTGCTCATGCCAAATATGAGTTTTCTAAACTAAGACAGCTGAGTAATACACAAGCAAAGGAAATAACATCCTTGAAGACATTTATAACCTTAGATGATTGTGTATAAATAAAATGCCACTTTATTTAAAATCAGGCCTTGAATATGACCCCAACACTCCCTCTAGTTCAAAAACTACTTTCATCAAGGGAGAAACTCATGTCCAGATTGCTGAGCCTTCAAACAAACTCGTATTTCAAAATAGGCAGCAGCCCAGTCAAAAGTTTAGGCAACAACCAAGGTTTACAAGGCAGCCACCTAGACAGAAGACTAGGCAATGGCAAAGGCAGAAGCAGTAATCAAAACATTATTGCAACTACTACCAAAGACTCCCCAAAAACAAATTTCAAAATGGGAGACGTAAATGGAAACCTCAAGGTTATCCAAATTTTCAAAATAAACAGGTGTGGAGACCCCAAAGCTTTAATAAATGGTCTCATCCAAGATTTAGGAATGACCCACACCAGAGATATTATGAGGCATATTCAGTATACAATCCTAACCAAGGATATAGACCTAGACACTATGCACCTCATAGGAATAACCAATATTTCCAAAACACCAGGAGAAATCAATTCTCCAGGAAGTTCACTAACCCCAAAGGACCCACTCAAATTTGGTTACCTAAATCTCTGCTTATCTGATTACAGAAAAGGTAGAAGGACTGCCATTATGTCATTTCAAGTTCAACAGGAGAAGGTGAAAAATGATTTGTAGACTCTGGATGCTCAAGGCACATGACAGGGAACAAGAAGATTATGTGAGAATATGTGAAAGAAATAGGACCAGATGTAACTTTTGGAGATATCTCATGTGGACAAACCAAAGGACATGGGAAACTACACAGGGGGAATATAATCATTACTAAAGTGCAGTATGTCAAAGGGCTCAAATACAATCTTCTAAGTATAAGCAAATACTGTGATGAGAACAACTTAGTAGTCTTCACAAGATGGAAATGAATGGTGATTGATCTCCTGACTGGAGAAGTGAAGCTACAAAGATTCAGAAGAAGAGATGTCTACCTGATAGACTGGAAATCAGAAGCACCAAACACTTGTTTCTTATCAAAAACAATTGCTGAGAATGGATGGCTATGGCACAAAATATTATGTCACGTGAATTTCAAAGCCATCAACAAAATCAGCTCTCAAAAGCTGGTCAGAGAACTTCCAGAAGAAGTATTCAAGAAATAAGCCCTCTATGATGCATGTCATAAGGGCTTATCAAACCGGTTCAGCCTACCACTCTCACCACCAGAATTCTGGATCTACTTCATATAGATCTCTTTGGCCCCATCAAGCCAAGGACATTGAGTGGAAGGAAGCATGCCTTAGTAGTAGTAGAGGACTACTCCAGATATACATGGGTTGTTTTTCTCTATAAAAAGAGTGAAAGATTCACAAAGCTACCTGAACTGCTGAGGAAAATTCAGAATGAGAAATCCCTATCAATCACAATATCTTCGGCTACATCGATCTAACCATAGTCGATAATATGACTTGGGTCTGGAACGTACTTTCTCAACTGAGAAACATGAAAAATGCTGTGGACGTGACTCAAAGCTGGAGGCAACGCCAAGCCATAAGCTAATTCTCTAACACTGTCCAAAATTTCAAATGGTCCGATATACCTCGGACTAATTTTTCCCTTTTTTCCGAAGTGGAAAATTCCCTTTGTCTGCGACACCTTGAGTAGAGCATGATCTCCCGCTTTGATTTCCAAGGGTCAACGATGAGTATCAGCATAAGATTTCTAACGGCTCTGGGCAGTCAAAAACTGGTCTCGGATAATAGAAATTTTCTCCTTAGCTTCCATCAACATATCCGGTTCCATTGCGACTAACTCCGAAGACCCATCCCAACATAATGGCGATCTACACCACCTATCATAAAGTGCTTCAAATGGTGCCATTTTGATCGACGCATGCCAACTATTATTGTAGGTAAACTCTATCAACGACAAATGAAGTTCCCAATCATTACTCTAGTCTAGAGCACAAGGCCGCAACATATCCTCTAATGTTTGAATCATACGCTCGGTATGACCATCTGAATGCGGATAAAAAGACGTACTTAATTTCAACTCGGTGCCCAAGGCCTGATGGACTGCTTGCCAGAAATGTGACAGAAAATGGCCATCCCAATCAGAAACACTAGTTTAATGGGCACCATGCAATCTCACAATATCAGCTATAAAAGTTTGAGACAATCTCTCCTGTCCCCAAGTATTCTTAATTAATACCAAGGAAGCATGCAGACTTGGTTAATCGATCAACAATTACCCAAATCATATTCATTCCGGCTCTAGATCTCGGTATCCCCATGATAAAATCCATAGAGATGTCTGCCCACTTCCACTTGGGAATGGGAAGCGGCTTCAACAATCCCGCCGGTCATTGATGCTCGATCTTGACTTGTTGACACGTCAAATATCGCAATACGAACTCTGTGACGTCCTTCTTCATATTATTTCACCAAAAATTTCGCTTCAAGTCCTTGTACATCATACTCGTTCCAGGGTGAATTGAGTAAGGCGTAGCATGGGCTTCTCGAAGAATTCTCTGTCTCACCTCCAGATCATTCGGAACACAAAGCCTGCCTTGAAATATCAAGATATTGTCCTCATGGACCATAAAACCAGGGGCTTTTCCTTTTATTACGTCTTCCTTCAGTTGAGAAATCATCGGGTCACTCCACTGTTTCCCTTTGATGTCATCAACCAAGGATGAAGTAATTTCGAAGGTACACAACTGTCCCTGTACTCTCCAAAGCCAAACTTCTATACCTTGCTATATCAATTCCTGACGAATCTTCATTTGAGGTGTAAGAACCTCGAGCATTTGAAGTGATGCCGGTTTGCGGATCAAAGCATCCGCAACGACATTAGCCTTTCCAGGATGGTAATGAATTTCCAAGTCATAATCCTTAATCAATTCTAACCAACATCGTTGCCTCATATTCAACTCTTTCTGACTGAAAATGTATTTCAAACTCTTGTGATCGGTATAAATCCGACATGAAGAGACATACAAATAATGCCGCTATATTTTAAGTGTGAAAACAACTGCGGCCAATTCCATATCATGAGTAGGATAATTCATCTCATACGGATTCAACTGCCATGATGCAAAGGCTATCATTTTATCGTGCTGCATAAGCACACATTCAAGTCCGTGTCCTGAACCGTCACTATAAACTGCAAATCCTTCACCACCCTATGGTAAAGCTTGGATTGGCGCTGAAGTCAAACGTCTCTTCAGTTCATCAAAGCTCTGCTGTCTCTCCACAGTCCAAACAAACTTTTTCGTCTTCTGAAGTAATTGCGTAAGTGGCCAAGCGGGTTTCGAGAACCACTCGACAAACCTACGGTAATACCCAGCAAGACCCATAAAGCTATGAACTTCTTTAACATTATTTGGCGGTGACCAATCTAGCACTGCCTCAATCTTCTACGGGTCCACATGAACCCCTTCGGACGAAATCATATGGCCGATAAACATAACTTCTTTCAGGCAGAACTCACATTTTGAGAATTTTGCATAAAGGTTCCCAGCTGTCAAAATGTCTAGTATTAAACGCAAGTGTTGGGCATGTTCCTCCTCATCTCGAGAATAAATTAAAATATCGTCAATAAAGACGACTACATATTTATCAAGGTACTCAATAAATATCTTGTTCATTAACTGCATGAATACTGCCGGTGAATTAGTCAGCCCAAAAGGCATGACTACAAATTCATAATGTTCGTATCTCATTCAAAAAGCAGTCTTTGGAACGTCGGACTCTTTCAATTGAAGTTGGTAGTATCCCGATCTCAAATCAATCTTCGAGAATACTGCATTTCCCTGGAACTGATCATATAAATCCTCTATATGAGGTAATGGATACTTGTTCTTGATGGTCACTTTATTTAGCTCACGATAATCAATGCATAAACTAGTGAACCATCATTCTTTCTCACAAAACAACTGGTGCGCCCCAAGGCGAAGCGCTCAGTCTAATGTAACCCTTCTCTAACATTTCTCCCAACTGATTCTTCAATTCTTGCATTTATGAAGGTTCCATATGATAAGGCGCCTTAGAAATCGGAGCCGCGCCAGGCTCTAAAACAACAGAAAATTCTATCTCTCGATCTGGCAGTAATCCCGAAAGATCGTCTGGAAAAACATCCGAATATTCATTAACAATTGGAATCAAAGATAAGTCGACTCCATTCTCCTATGACTTCAAAGTATAACACCAGTAGCCTGTGAAACCATTATTCAAGAGCTTAATCTTAAGCAACTTAAGCTGATTAAATTTACGGCCTGTGACCCAAATCGCCCTGTGACCCATCTCGTCACAATTGTTACATCTCAGAGGTGGGAAAGAACACTCGCGGTTAAGGTGACTAGTACAGTTACAATTGTAGTACGTCACGGCACGAGTCGAATGAAAACTCTTACCACCTATAACAGAATGCGATGACTGCCCGATAGAACTGTTGGTCGTCTGGGGTTTCTGAAAGTTTCCACCCTTGCTACTAGAATAGTTACCGGTGGTCTTCTACTTCTTCGGCTCATTAGCAATATCAGTGTTAGCACACAACATATCATATGCCAAAGCCCTGTCTTGGTACTGCTTCAAGGTAGTACAAGTAAATCCAGCCATATAACGCCGTAAATCCATATGCATTCGCATGTCGAAATGGCAGATCTTGTCACGCTCATCAAGCACCTGATTCCTCACATGAATCAGTTGTTGGTTGTATTCCACTATTGCCTTTGAGACTGGAATGTTCTGCAGCTTAGCTTCGAAAAAGGCTCGGACTGCTTTCTTGTACTGGACAAGGGCGAAACTCAGCCTCCAGCATATATTTAAATTCATCCCATGTAGCAGCATGATCTTGTGGTTTAACAGCTTTCCACCAGGTTGCGGCTTCTTTGGCAAGAAAATACTGAGCAATAGGTACCTTCCTCGTTTCGGGGCAATCAACCGCCTCAAACGCATTTTCCAATTCGAAAAGCCAACTCTCCCAACCAGTTGGGTCGGTAGCACCGCTAAAACGCAGAGGGTGCATACGGACCACATTCTGGAGCAAAGCATCTACCGTCGGATTATGATTATTCATATGAACAGCTTGTGTCAGGAGGTCCATCTGATTTGCCAACTATTGAAGAATATTCGGAACACCAGCATCCGTATTATCTCCTCGTCCAGCTGACTGGTCATGCTGACTCTCGGTATCCGCATGCACTGAATTAGATAATGTAGGGGTAGCCGACCCCGCAACAGAACTGAGGGAAACGGCTGCGCCATGTCCTCTCCTGCGCCTACGGCCGCGTCTACGTCCTCATACCCTGTCAACAGACACTCTGAAGGACACATACAGTACATAAGTACAATTTAAATTACACGTCATCAAGGTGACGGATTCCCAAGAATACCAAATTAAAAGCGAAGCGATTAAGGAAATACAAGAAGAGTAATAGTATAAATGCCGTACTTTTCATAAACTTTTGGCTTTGATGTTCATTCACCTTTGTCAATCATTGTAAGCGCATATTGAGATGATGTTGATTTTAGAGCTTCGTATATTTCAGATTATGTTCGTATTTATCGGACTTCGCAATGGTATTATTGGGAGGAGCAGTTAGCGCAAGCTAAGTGGTGAGCTAATGCATGCTATTTGTGTTGAGTAGTGCGTGCTAACATCGCCGGTAGCGCACGCTAATGTCTTGGTTTTGGGCAGAGGCAGTAAATGAGGTATGTTCTCTGGACAAGCACTCAGCGCATGCTAGGGGTGAGCTAACGCACACTATTCTTGTTTAGTAGCACGCGCTAGCATCACTGTAGCATACGCTAAAGATTAGAGTATGGCAGAGGCAGTAGATAGGTTCCATTCTCTAGGCGAGCAGTTAGCGCACGCTAGGCGACGAGCTGATGCACGCTATTTTTGTTGAGTAGCGCGTGCTAGCATCGCCAGTAGCACACTCTAACGAGTTGGGTAATGGGTTTGATGTTTCTGCATTGAAGCAGTTAACGCACACTTATACTGTCCATAGCGCATGCTAACAACACATGTCAGAAGCTACTGGACTACTAGGTGGCCCGTTAGCACGCGCTATCCTTATGGTTAGCGCACGCTAAACATCATTTTGTATATATAGGATGTAACAGATCCCCTTTCCGTCATTTATCACTTCATATTCTTCCTTGGGCGATTTCGGGCGATTTGTGAAGATCCCGACTGGATATCATCATTTATCATCATCTCCAAGCTATTAGTTCGGATTAAACCACGTTTGATCTTCCTCATCCTTCCAAATCTAAGGTAAACTTCCTGAAAATCCTACCTTAGGAATTTTTGGGGTTTTTTTATCCGATTTGGTTGTATAATCCGTTTTTTACCATGGTAATCTTGAGTTTGTGATTAATCTCACTTGTGTATACGTCAACCATATGATTTCATGCCCTAATTTGGATTGTGTTGCGAAATCGAGAGGATTGGGTGTTTCCCAATCGTATGTTCATGATATTGTAATCAGGGAAATCGTTAGTGGGGGTTTCGTGAGTTCCTTCTTGTGTATACCTATAAACCCTTCAATCATATATCTCGATCAAGTATTAGGGTCACGGTAATGTATAACACTATTGTAACTTGACTCTATGCATTTGTTAGTATAAACCGAGATCACCAAGCTCTCGTGTACCAAATACAACGAGCTCTAAATGCTTTGACCAAAGACTTATGATCTCGTTTGCCACTAACCACATAGGAAATCTACTTGTTCATTTACAGGAGAAAGAATCATATCTTGGTATTCAGTAGACATTTCTACTTGCCCACCAAGTCGCACTTCGATGTTGAATCCATGCAGTAATTTAATTTATTTATTAGAGTTCATTGAATTATCTTAATTCGAAGAATATATCTGAACCCGGACCAGAAGCTGATTAAATCATATTCCTCTTTCGGTGATCGACACACGAACAACTGGTATAATATGGATTGCTAGATCCTTACGAATAATGTTGATAAATAGTACAACAAATAATTCATTGCTAGACGGATTTTTACTGTTGATCAATATCAACTAAGGGAAGAAGACGGAGAAGGCCAAAATGGACAAATGGAAGAAACATTGTGATGATTCCATTGATGTCAGTTGTCTTATGTTGGCTACCATTTCTCCAGAAATTCAGAAGAATCTGGAAGAAATGGAAGCTTATGAGCTTAATGCTCACCTCAAGGAAACTTTCTCGAAGCATGCTATGCAAGAGAGGTATGAAACCTTTCAAGCCTTGTATGCTTGCAAGATGGTTGAGTAGACATATCTCAGCGCTCATGTACTCAAGATGAAATGATATATTGATCATCTTGATAGGATCAGTTTTTCACTTTCTAAGGAGCACTCCACGGATATGATCCTAAACTTTACCCGATAGCTTCGGTCAGTTCATTATAAACTATAATATGAATGAGATGGAGAAGTCCATTGATGAGATGCATGGGATGCTTAAAACGGCTGAGCAAAATATTAAGAAGAAACCAAGCCACATGCTGAAGGTCATCAAAGGGAAGTCCTTCAATAAAAAAGGCAAGGGCAAGGGTATCGCAAAAGTTGCCAAATCTAAAAACCCTACTAAGCCGGTTTTCAAGTCTAAAGCTCACAAAGATGGAACTTGCCATCATTGCGATAAACCAGAACACTGGAATAGAAATTGCAAGGTTTACTTGGAAGAGCTAAAGCATACCAAGGGTAGTGAGACCGCCAAAGGTATATTTGTTCTAGAAGTTAACTTATATACTTCTAACTCCTGGGTATTGGATACTGGGTGTGGATATCACATTTGTACAAATGTACAGGGGTTGAGAAGCAGTAGAGAGCTGAAGAAAGAGGAAGTGGATCTAAGAGTCGCAATGGAGAAAGAGTTGCTGCACTAGCCGTAGGAACTTATGATCTAGTTTTACCCAATGGGCTTTTGTTAGTTTTGAACAACTGCTATTATGTTCCTGCTATGAATAGGAATATTATTTCAGTTTCTACATTAGATTGTGAAGGTTACAGTTTTCTTATTAAGAATAAGATTATTCGTATTTTCTTTGATGACTTGCTTTATGGTACTGCAAAGTTATATGTTGGCCTTTACAATATTGATCTATATAAGTGCAACATTTTGGAAGTCTATAACATTGCAATCAAGAAACCTAAGCTCAATGATTCTAATCCGACTTACTTATGGCGCTGTCGTCGACTTGGTCACATAAACAAGAAATGCATTTCTAAACTCCATAATGATGGACTTTTAGACTCTTTCGACTATGAGTCATATGGGACATGTGAATCTTGTTTACCGGGAAAAATGACGAAGAATTTCACCGGTCATGGAGAAAGGGCTAGTGATCTATTAGGCCTAGTACATACTGATGTATGAGGACCTCTTGGCACTCATGCTAGAGGCGGATACCAATACTTCATCATATTTACCGATGATTTTAGCCAGTATAGATATGTTTATCTTAAGAAGCATAAACATGAATCTTTTGAAATGTTCAAAATAGTCCAGAGTAAAGTACAGAATCAACTTCGCGAGACAATTAAAACCCTTTGATCAGATCAAGGTGGCGAATACTTAAGCCAAGAATTCTATGTTCATCTTAGGAGTTGTGGAATTATTTCACAACTTACTCCTCATGGAACACCTCAACATAACGGAGTGTTCGAGAGGAGGAATCAAATTTTATTAGATATGGTTCGATCCATGATGAGTCGAATGTAGCTTCCATTATCATTTGGGGCAACGCCTTAGAAACAAAAGCATTCACCCTTAACCGTGTTCCATATAAAGCAGTTGAAAAGACACCATTTGAAAAATGGACTGGTAAGAGACCAAACTTGTCTTTTCTAAAGATCTGGGGTTGCGAAGAATTCATAAGGCGCCAAGTGTTTGATAAACTGGCAGCCAGATTTGAAAGATGTTTATTTGTGGGATATCCTAATGAAACTAAAGGATACTACTTTTATAAGCCCGCAGAGAACAAAGTATTTGTTTCTCGAAATGCTGTCTTCTTAGAAAGGGAATTTATTTCCAAAAGAGACAGTGGGAGAAGAGTAATTCTCAAGGAAACTCGATAACCACAATAAGACATTGGTTCACCGATGGAAACTGAACAGGCTCAAACATCAGTTGAAGAGCCAGTTCAAAGTACACAAGTCCCTCGCAGATATGATAGGGTGCGGCATGAACCTGAGAGATACGAGTATCTCATAATAGAGGATGATGACGCATCGCTCATAGATGATGAGCCTAGTACCTATACAAAAACTGCTTCAGGACCAGAGTTCGAGGAATGGTTAGAAGCCATGAAGTCAGAGATGCAGTCCATGTATGACAATCAAGTTTGGAACTTGATAGATCCACCTGAGGGTGTTAAAACCATTAGGTGCAAATGGCTCTTCGAAATAAGAAAGACATGGATGATAATCTGCAAGCTTATAAAGCTAGACTAGTGGCAAAAGGTTATAGACATATTCATGGTGTTAACTATGAGACTTTTTTGCCAGTAGTCATGCTTAAATCAATTAGAATTTTATTTGCCATTGCTGCATAATAGGATTATGAGATATGGCAAATGGATGGCAAAATAGCATTTCCTAAGGAAAACTTATTCGATGATGTGTACATGACACAACATGAGGGTTTTGTTCATCCAGAAAATTCTAAAAAAATTTGCAAGCTTCAAAGATCCATTTATGGGTTGAAGCAGGCTTCTCGGAGGTGGAATCTTCATTTTGATGAAACGGCCAAAGAGTTTGGGTTTATCCAAAATGAAGATGAAGCATGTGTGTACAAGAAGGTTAGTGGGAGCATAGTTGTTTTCTTAGTCTTATATGTAGATGACATATTACTCATTGAAAATGACATACCCACCTTGCAAACAGTCAAGACTTGGTTGGGAAGTTGTTTTTCAATGAAAGACTTAGGAGAAGCTGCTTACATTCTTGGGATAAAAATCTATAGAGATAGATCAAAGAGAATTATTGGTCTGAGTCAAAGTACCTATATTAACAAAATATTGAAGAGGTTCAATATGCAGGACTCCAAGAGAGGACTCTTGCCAATGTCATATGGAATTCATCTGAGTACGACTCAGAGTCCTTCGACTCCTGATGAGCAAGCCCGTATGAGCAAGATTCCATATGCTTCAGCCACTGGATCGATCATGTATGCCATGATTTATACTCGACCAGACGTATCGTTTGCCCTTAACATGACAAGTCGATACCAATCAAATCCAGGTGAAAGTCAGTGGACAGCAGCGAAAACCATCCTAAAGTACTTAAGAAGAACTACGGATGCTTTCCTAATTTATAGAGGGGCGGGAAATAAGTTGGCTGTAAATGATTACATCGATGCAAGTTTCGAAACTGATAGAGACGATTTAAGATCGCAGAGAGTTTTATGTTTTTGTTTAAAATGGAGGTGCTGTGAGTTGGAAATGTTCCAAATAAAGCACGCTCATGTATTCTACTACCAAAGCTGAATACCTGATAGCATCAGATGTAGTCGAGGAGAATATGTGGATCCTTTTAGGACCTATAAGTCTTTACTGCGATAATAATGTAATATCCGAGATTTTTATTCTGATTTATTCGAATTTTATTTTTCTTAGACCGGAAATTTCTCGGTTTCCGAGCGTTGGTATTATTTTTCTCGACAATCGATTTTGTGTTTATGTCCATATGTGGTGATTTGTTGTATATTATTTTCATTTCGGATCGATGTTGTTGTCCGCGAGCGTTTCGTCGTGTTCGCTCCGTGCGTTTTTAAGAATCGAGTCGTCAGCCACACGGCCGGGCGGCTGGCCGACGGTTGGAGGAACCGGTGCGGTAGGCCGGCTCTGGCCGGACGGCGCGCGAGGACCGGCATAGCGACGCTCTGCCGGGAGGCTGCGCGCTAATCGGCAATCGTAGCGACGCTTATGCGGCACCAGCGCACGCTACCCGGGCCGGCAATGAGGCCCCAGAGGTTCTCGACTCGAGAGTTGGCCAGAGCGCACGCCACGGCCGGTCGGCGCGCTAACCGTGACGTAGCGCACGCCGCCGGCATCTAGCGCGCGCTACTCCGGGCGAGGGATCACCAGGAGCCTCGGATCGACCATGGTCGGCCGCTAGCGCACGCCGCCGGCAGCTAGCGCACGCTAGGCGCCCGCCTATATAATTGACCGAGTAGCCCTGTTTTCACCAATTTTTCACTTCCATTCCTTCATGTCCGCGGCTGGATCTTTTGAGAGATAGGAGACATGTTATTGAACAACAAATCCACGAAGATCCTGAGTCCATATCATTGATCGATCAATCCATAACATCCTTCAATCGACCGAATCAAGGTTAGTTTTTCCTAAAATCCAAACTTTGGGAAATTTGGGGATCTTGGTAGATTTCGTCCGTTTGAGCCTTATGAACTTAAATTACTGATGGATAATTGTAGATTAAGTTGTATTCTATCATCTTCATCATCTTTCCACGGTTTTACCATTTCCGATTCGTCGATTATATGAACTTCCATTTGACGCCTTCAAGGTGTCCGGGGAAATGCCGCAGAGAGGAATTTGGTCGTTTTGTGATGTTTTTCCTCATATGATTGATTGTTTATTCGATGATAGGATATTAGGGACGATTTCCCTACAAAAATCTGGTGTTGAGCCCTTCCGATCGTTGTTTTCGTTGGAGTTCCGGATTTTGCCAACCGACCGTACTTTCGGAGTATCCGCGAGAGATTACCAAGGCAAGTACCTTGATATACGAATTGTAACTGCGTGAAATCATCGTTGTCGAAGTGTATGAATTTATACGGATATATATATATATGTGTGTGTATATATATATAGATTTATATATATTTATATGTTAAATATATGTATGTATATACGTATATTGATATATATGCCTATGTCGGTGAACAACGAGTGGTGAATGCTAACACTAGTTGACGTACTCAACTTGGATTGATGGATGAACTATAGTTATTCATATAATATAGTAAGGTTATATGTATATATATATATATATATTCGGTTGAGTCGCAATATAAGGATATATGTGTAGCGTTGGTTGGTTGTGCCGAAGGCTTATTGTGTTGGATCTTGATTGATAATGTGCGTGTTATTGTTTATTGTGTGGTTATGGACTGGCGGATAAATTGTGTGAATTGGTGTATTGATTTGATAATTGTTGAAATGATTGATTGTGTACTTGATGTTTGTAATAATGTGAATACTTGTTGTGAGAGACGTCGTATCCGGGAACCTCTGAGGGCGGGGTGTGTACTACGGCCTGGTGTACGCTGCAATGTACGGCTCCATATGTTTGGTGAACACCGGTGTTACCTAATGCGCGTGCAAGGGGCGGCTCTGTTAGGAGTGATCGCCGGCGCGGTGACATGTTCAAGGGGCGGCCAACATAGTGGAGTGAACGCCGGTGCACATGTGTGCAAGGGAGGTGCCTGGCAGGCTTATTGGTAACGGATATTCGAGTGATAGCTAAGACCCCGTTACCGAACAATCCTCGTATTTCAAAGTTCTTTCAACTCTTTTCAAATACTGGTCTCGATATAGACTGTGATTCGTGTTTTTGAAAGCTTGTTTCAAATTGTTTTTAAAACGTTGGTATCAGGGTTAATTAACCAAGGATGTTTGACGAAATCTCCGAGGGTTAATTAATCAAGGGTCTTGAGCAGGAATTGTCGAATGAGAGGCTGTGCCTTTGTTTGTACTGTGATGATTATTCTGTGCATTGGGTCGAGGACCCCGAATAACGTTGTAATGGTTTTCTTGTAAATTGTTTTCCACATGTTGGGTCGAGGACCTGAGAGTTTTTGAAGTATTTTCTAAAAGTATTCCCATTTGATTTTCAAAACCCCATGATGGCCTGAGTCAATAATAATGTTTTCAAACTTTCTTATCAAAATACTTTTCCTTTTATAAAAAGGGATTTTTCTGACTCCTTGGGCTCGTTTAAAGTTTCATTGGTATTATGTTCCGTACAGAGAATATGACTATGTGATTATCTTTCACTTTGTGTATGTGATGCTATTCTGTGTGGACTATGGGAATATGTGGTTTGTGTTAAGGCTTCACGACTGTTGAGATTTGTGTTGTTATTATTCGTATATCTTGTATATTATGTACTTGCACTAGCAAAATTCCGCTTGCTAACCCCGAGTTTTCGGGGTGGGTGCCTATGCGCTGAGTTTTGGCAGCTCGGGAGCAGTCACAGGATTGGCTTGGAATGAGATGGAGGACAATGATACTAATCACACCAGATTCAGAGTCTTTTCTTTTGTTTCATTCTGGTCGGTATTTCTCTGTCGTTCGAGTATTCACCCTTGCATGGGTGTAGTTTTCATTTATTAAATTGAGTTGTCATTCTTTTCGGTGTTCAAGTTTATTATTGTCATTGTAATATGAATGTCGTTAGTTCTGAATTGGTTAATGACCTTTTTGGTCTGCTTTGTATTTAATTTTGACCCCGGACGGTCAATCATTGAGTAGTCTTTTGGAGTTTAGCCTGGTAGATCCTTGTAATAAGGGTCTACGGCGTGTGACATTCCCGGTCGTATTCTGGGGGTGTTACATTTATGGTATCGGAGCTTAGGTTTGCGAAAAACCTAGGCCGTTGGGTCAAGTCCATGTCTTGTGTAAGTCGCGCGCACCAGAGTTGTGATTAGTATCGTGGTTCCGACATCATCTTCCGGTAATCTGTGATGGTAAGCCTCCCGATCGTAAGTCCCCTTATATACGTATTTGATTATATTGTGCTAACGTGTTTAATGTGAACTAGGGATTGGAACTTGTTGGTGATATTATTGTTTTAGGATATAACATGCGTATGCGGTCCGAGCAAAAATGGTTATGTAATATGCTTCGGAAGTCGAGCATATTTATCTGTTTCTGCACTGTATTAGAATAAATTTATGAGTGTTAATTTTATCCGCTGCGTGAGTATTTTGAGATGGCTTTTGGTATCTTGCAAGCCGAGTTTTCATATTTTGGTCTTGCACGTTTTGATAGTATTCTTATGACGGTATTTGATATTTTTATAAATGACCTTAGTGAGTATTTGAGAATATTACCGACATCGGCCTTTTTGGCAATTTGAACGTTTTTTTTTAAAAAATGATTTTTAGCCTGGTAGGTTCCGGCACGGGGCCCACGGCACTGTAGTATCACGAATATTTTAAAGTGATGCTTTGAAATTTTCTAACATTGTGAAAAGCCATGATTTAATATCGTCATGTTAAATGGTCACGTATCTCGGTGGAAAAAAAAAATTCTTTCGAATAAACATTTTGGAAGAATAGGAAAGATTTTCAAAATTGTGGTATTTGGGACTGAACACTTTTGAAATATTTCAAATTAGTTACAATTCAATTTTCGATCTTTCTTTTATACATCACTCGAAAATAATTTTTAGAGTCGTTATATAAACTTCCTCTTCCGAAATAAAAGACAGTATTTATGAGTCTTGGGCGCAACGTGACTAGCCCTCTTTTCCAAAAATTTGTTTTCATTAAGTGCATACATATAATGATCGTCCTCGTCGAAGGACTCGAAATTGACTCCATAAAACTTTACGCTTTACGTTATTCTATAGGTGTTAACTAAATCTTGTGTTGATAATTGTGGTATATTGTGCAACTGATTATTTGATAACGCTGAACGGTACTATCTGTATTAGTATGTCGAGCCTTGGAGGACGTAAGTGTGATGACGGAAGTGGAAGCGACAAGGTGGTTCGTACGACAACGATTCATGCTACGGTGAAGGAGTATCAAGATCAAACGATATCCTATGAAATCTCCTCAATGGTCGAGCCCACGAGCGAAACGAAGAGACCGAGGACATCTGGGAAATGTTTGGGCGATGAAGAGTCTAAGGCTCCCAAACCCCCGCGTCATTCGGACGCATCGTCTTTGCTGTCGGGAGTGAGCGCTGGGGATCCTAAGCCAACATCGGTGATTCTCGGTAAGAAGAGAAGGTGCTTCAACTGCAATCGTCAGGGACATGATCGTGCAAATTGTCCCTTTCCACTCTTGACTTGTTACCGGTGTGGGTGCGAAGGTCATCGGGAGAAACATTGTGAGACAGTTTTCGAATTGGCAAAGAATGCCGCCCTAAGAGAGAGCAGAGCTAGGGACCGGGAAGTGTCCCGAAATCCTATGTTTCCTTCTGAAGATCCTAGCATGGGAGAGTGAAGATTTTGTACTATGTCTTAATCGTTGCTGTTTCAAACAATCGTGACTTCGATCGTATTTCGTTTCATTGCTTTACGTTTCCAACTCTTGTTGTTCTAAGTTTCGGGATCATAATGTCCTCTTAGTATGGGGGGATGTATTACCCGTACTCTTCTTAGTATTTTCGGTATGGGATGACTTTCGTTGTTGGTAATTCATCTGCGCACATTTCGACCATTTTAAACTGCCTTGTACTTGCTAGGTCAGTTCATCGTATTTCTGGAACCTTGCACTCACGCTTTGCTCGTGATGATTTGGGGCTGAGCATGTAGTTATTTCCTTGATTGTTCCGCCGCTCTCTATTTTATGTTTCGGGACGAAACTTATTTTAAGGGGGGTAGAATGTAATATCCGAGATTTTTATTCTGATTTATTCGAATTTTCTTTTTCTTAGACCGGAAATTTCTCGGTTTCCGAGCGTTGGTATTATTTTTCTCGACAATCGATTTTGTGTTTATGTCCATATGTGGTGATTTGTTGTATATTATTTTCATTTCGGATCGATGTTGTTGTCCGCGAGCGTTTCGTCGTGTTCGTTCCGTGCGTTTTTAAGAATCGAGTCGTCAGGCCACGGCAGCAGGGCGCTGGCCGGACGGTTGCGGGAGGAACCGGCGCAATAGCTGGGCTCGCCGACGGCGGCGGCAGGACCGCAAGATAGCGTACGCCATCTGCCGGAGGTCGCGCGCTAACCGGTAGTCGTAGCGCACGCTATGCGGCACCCAGCGCACGCTACCTGGGCCGGGAGTGAGGCCACAGAGGTTCTGGACTCCAGAGAGTTGGCCGGTAGCGCACGCTACGGCCGGTCGCTGCACGCGCTAACCGGCAGACGTAGCGCACGCTGCTCGGCATCTAGCGCGCGCTACCTGGGCGAGGGATCAGTCCAGGAGCCTCTGGACTGGACCATGGTCGGCCCGCTAGCGCACGCTGCCGGCACGCTAGCGCACGCTAGGGCGGTCTGCCTATATAATTGACCGAGCAGCCCTGTTTTCACCAATTTTTCACTTCCATTCCTTCATGTCCGCGGCTAGATCTTTTGAGAGATAGGAGACATGTTATTGAACAACAAATCCACGAAGATCCTGAGTCCATATCATTGATCGATCAATCCATAACATCCTTCAATCGACCGAATCAAGGTTAGTTTTTCCTAAAATCTAAACTTTGGGAAATTTGGGGATCTTGGTAGATTTCGTCCGTTTGAGCCTTATGAACTTAAATTACTGATGGATAATTGTAGATTAAGTTGTATTCTATCATCTTCATCATCTTTCCACGGTTTTACCATTTCCGATTCGTCGATTATATGAACTTCCGTTTGACGCCTTCAAGGTGTCCGGGGAAATGCCGCAGAGAGAAATTTGGTCGTTTTGTGATGTTTTTCCTCGTATGATTGATTGTTTATTCGATGATAGGATATTAGGGACGATTTCCCTACAAAAATCTGGTGTTGAGCCCTTCCGATCGTTGTTTTCGTTGGAGTTCCGGATTTTGCCAACCGACCGTACTTTCGGAGTATCCGCGAGAGATTACCAAGGCAAGTACCTTGATATACGAATTGTAACTGCGTGAAATCATCGTTGTCGAAGTGTATGAATTTATACGGATATATATATATATATATATATATGTGTGTGTGTGTATATATATATATATAGATTTATATATATTTATATGTTAAATATATGTATGTATATACGTATATTGATATATATATATACCTATGTCGGTGAACGACGAGTGGTGAATGCTAACACTAGTTGACGTACTCAACTTGGATTGATGGATGAACTATAGTTATTCATATAATATAGTAAGGTTATATCTATCTATATATATTCGGTTGAGTCGCAATATAAGGATATATGTGTAGCGTTGGTTGGTTGTGCCGAAGGCTTATTGTGTTGGATCTTGATTGATAATGTGCGTGTTATTGTTTATTGTGTGGTTATGGACTGGCGGATAAATTTTGTGAATTGGTGTATTGATTTGATAATTGTTGAAATGATTGATTGTGTACTTGATGTTTGTAATAATGTGAATACTTGTTGTGAGAGACGTCGTATCCGGGAACCTCTGAGGGCGGGATGTGTACTCCGGCCTGGTGTACGCTGCAATGTGCGGCTCCATATGTTTGGTGAACACCGGTGTTACCTAATGCGTGTGCAAGGGGAGGCTCTGTTAGGAGTGATCGCCGGCGCGGTGACATGTTCAAGGGGCGGCCAACATAGTGGAGTGAACGCCGGTGCACAGGTGTGCAAGGGAGGCGCCTGGCAGGCTTATTGGTAACGGATATTCGAGTGATAGCTAAGACCCCGTTACCGAACAATCCTCGTATTTCAAAGTTCTTTCAACTCTTTTCAAATACTGGTCTCGATATAGACTGTGATTCGTGTTTTTGAAAGCTTGTTTCAAATTGTTTTTAAAACGTTGGTATCAGGGTTAATTAACCAAGGATGTTTGACGAAATCTCCGAGGGTTAATTAATCAAGGGTCTTGAGCAGGAATTATTGAATGAGAGGCTGTGCCTTTGTTTGTACTGTGATGATTATTCTGTGCATTGGGTCGAGGACCCCGAATAACGTTGTAATGGTTTTCTTGTAAATTGTTTTCCACATGTTGGGTCGAGGATCCGAGAGTTTTTGAAGTATTTTCTAAAAGTATTCCCATTTGATTTTCAAAACCCCATGATGGCCTGAGTCAATAATAATGTTTTCAAACTTTCTTATCAAAATACTTTTCCTTTTATAAAAAGGGATTTTTCTGACTCCTTGGGCTCATTTAAAGTTTCATTGGTATTATGTTCCGTACAGAGAATATGACTATGTGATTATCTTTCACTTTGTGTATGTGATGCTATTCTGTGTGGACTATTGTAATAACCGGATTTATTACTGTGTATTTCATCTGTACTTTGAACCCTGTATTATTTTGGGAATGATGATATTGATATTGGAGTATGATCATTATCGTATTTGTATCCTTATTCATGGGTGTGACAACATATAAATTTCCTCCATGCATATACGTGATAACGTACGTTAAGAGTGTAACTTAACGTACGTAATCTGTTAATATTAACGTACGCTACGGATGAAGCGTAGCGTACGTAATGCGGTCTATTATTGGGTGGGCCGGCTAGCACATGGAGTACATGGTGGTGGGCTCGACCAAGATACCCTCCGCATTCGCACGGCATGAATCGACACCCTTTAAGTCAACGGCTTAGCGTACGTTATGAACATTGTGTAGCGACGCAAACTATAGGTTACGACGTAACGCGTTTAGTATAGCGTCGTAATGAAGTTCGTAAATCGACGCTGAACTATTTTGGGCGATAACGTACGTTATGATGTAGCCCTAGCGTACGTAACACTCAGAAAGTTATAAAAGGAGCAGCACCCCAATTCATTTCAACTCGTCCTTTTGCTCCTAAACTTCATCATATTCGTCCCCAGAAGATTCCCAGCCTCTTTTAACACCTTTATATCAATAGTTACTGAATCATTGAGCTTGTATGACACTACTTGATCATTGAAGACAACTTATATTGGACTTTGGAGTAGAAATCATCACGAGTCAGCGTTGAAGCAACCGGAGTTGGATTTTTACTTAGAGTCTCAGTATTATCTTCCTCTTAAGGTATGTTATACTACTTCCAATCTTGAAGTTATGTTGATTAAGACGATATGATTGCATTACCAAGATCAGTAGATCACTTTGACGACGTATGCGACCTAGTATCATATTTAAACTATAATGATCGAACTATTATGGTGTAGAACACCGTAGTTGAACCTGGTTATGCCATAGATGAGGATAGTGAATTATTAACCGTATCAAATGTTATCGTCATGTTGATTGTAAAAATAGAGTCAATTTACACTTTTACCAAAGTATTTTGAAAAGAATCAACATAGTTGTAATCTTGCTTGCATAGATGGAATAAGTAGTTCGCCATCGTATAAGCCTGGATTTAATGACGATATTAGATCAATTACATCAACCTTAGACCAACCGAACCTTGTATGAGTATTTCGATCAAGATTGAAAATAGTATTACAATGATATCCGTATCCTTGAAATTGAAGATATTAATCCGGAGATCATTCATGAGTATGATATATATATTTGAAGGTATATTAGATTACTCACTAAGAATTTCGTAATACTTCGTCACTAATCGAGCCAGTCATCCGTCTAGTGAGAAACTGACATGCATGATTAACGTACGTTAAGTTTGGTTACTAACGTACGTTATATGACGTTGTTAACATACGCTACGTTCGGTACGTAACGCACGTTACACTATCAGACGACTGACGAGAGAGGAACTATTGGTATATGTTTAGCGTACGCTATACTTCATAGTTTACGTACGCTAACGAATAAGTTTAACGTACGTTACAGAGGACATGTAACGTACGTTATTCGGGTCAGACAGATTTCGTTTTATAGACTCTCAACCATAATTCGGATTGTTAGATGTTCGTTCGACCTAAGATGAATTCCATGTTATTTCTCTTATTTAAGGTTCGAACTTTGCTACGTGATTGATCGAGAGGGACAACCTTCGAGCGTTTCGTTCTCGTGGAAGTATTGTTCTTGTCTTCGAACCGAGGCAAGTATTCTAATTAGAAATGTTTATATTATGACAATGTGATTGTATCGTGTAAATATGTTGTGATTATATGTCCACCATGTGTTGATCCGACGGGAATCATCATGGGAATCTATAGTTGTGTGCGCTGGATCGTTGGACAGGTAGTTCCACCATGTGTTGGTCCGATGGGATCATCATGGGAATCTATAGCTGTGTGCGCTGGATCGTTGGAATACCATCAGTATGTTGAAACTGTTATGATATGATATGTGTTGTGGATATTCTCGTTGGAGAAACTTGTATGATATAATTGTTGATTATATCACTGTGTATGATTATTGTACTTGTACTAGCATCGTTGTGCTAACCCCTTCGGGGGTGAACATTTTGTTTGTTTAGGATCCAGGAGAGCGGGGAAACAACCACTGGAAATGCATGACGACGAGGGTGCAAAGTGATGTTCCGGCCGGGTTTACTGTCTGTTATTTGTTGGATATTTCAATAAGTACTCGAGTACGTCGTCCGTTTATAATGTTGGGATTTTAAATGATGTAATAAATTTTCATTGGATATTTGTATTTCGATTTTTGAACCAGACGGTTGTATTTTACTTCAGTAATTTCTTTAGCGATATCTGTTATTGTCTTTTCTTTTAATCAGCCTTGTAAATCCTTATGTAAAGGATTTACGGCGCTGTAATATTCTGAATATATCGGGGTGTTACAGAATATGGTATCGGAGCTAAGATTATGGATATCTTGGCCGTTGGGTTAAAGTAGGGTCATTTATGTCTTTTGAGGTAACCGGCCGTGAATGACATCACCGCACCGCCACGTCTTCATGCGAACGGTGGTTCTAAGTTCCTAAACTCTATCTCATTCTTTACATGTTATGTCTCTTTATACTTGAACATTAGAACAATGTTGTTTCCTGTATATTAAGTACTTGTACTTACGGTATGTTGAGAGGCGGACGTGGACGTGGTCGCGGTCGTGGACGCGACGGAGGAATGCCGAAAGGAGGCGTCGCCTTCTAATCGAGCTAGTCATAGCTCAAAGTAGCCGCAAAGAATCCATCAATAACGAACCGAACTGGTGTACGAAATCCTTCGTCAAGTCGTGAACCGATGACTCGGTTCGCATGTGTCGTGGACCGAATGCAAGTGGCGGCAGGAATTCAGCAGGGAGATGGACAACAAAGGATTCCAGAAATGGGAAATCGAGGTGACCGATGGTTACAAGAGGTGGCAAAAATGCAACCACCCAAATTTGACGGCTTTTCCGAGACTCCCACTTGGGACCATTGGTTGAAGGAACTGGAGAAAATTTTTGCTGGAATTAATTGCCCAAATGACAGGAGAGCTCCTATTGCCCTGTACTTTCTGACAGGAGAAGCATCCGAGTGGTGGGAAGCTATCCGACCCGTAGATCATGATGCCTATTGGGCGGAATTTAAAATGATGATGGAGGCTCAGTATTGCCCTCGTCCTGTGAGGGAAGCCAAAATTCGAGAATTTTTATCTCGTCACCATCGATGAACCCGTATCCTGCATTTATCAAGACGTTTAATCGAATTAGCATTTGTTCGACATCCGGTCGTAATGATGCAGAGATGATGATTCATTTTGAAATGAGAATGAAACCGAGAAATCCGAGGTACATGTCGGTTTTGAATGTACCACTCTCCGCCAATACCAGGATAAGGCGTTGGCGTATGAAATTAAAGAAGCGGCAATGGAGAAGTTTATGGAGTCGAAGAAACAGAAAGTCTCCGGTACTTTTACTGAGCACAAAGCGATGGGCCCCGCAAGGCCCAGACTTCTTTTCTTTCAAGAAACCTCCGCACCCATCCAAGAACGGAAAGAATTACGGATCGGTGTCACCACGACGGATACGGCTAGAAGTGTTTTAATTGTGGTCGCCTGTGCCACCTTTGGCGCGATTGTTTGCGCACCCGATTACATGCTTTGATGCGGACAGAAGGGCACCGTGCGACGTTCGCAAGGACGCCACCAAATACAAAGGAACCCGTTCACATTACGGCCTGTAAGGAAGCTAGTATTCAACAGACGCAAAGAAAGTGTTCGGATGCCTCAAAATTTTGGCCGTGGACGAGGAAGAGGACAATGGGACCAAAAGGGGGCATCGAGTGCGGATCTGTTCCCCACGCCCGTATGAGATGAGAAGGACAGACGATCGGGATCTGCCGTCGCATCGTGCTTGTCGCATTCTTTCCCAACCAGTTAGCGTTTTATTCGATACAGAGCTACGCATTCTTTTATCTCTTTGTCTTGTGTAAATCGTTTGAATATTTCGGTTTTCATACTTGTGAACCTTATGTTGTTGGTTTACCGAGTGGAGAGAGGATTGTTGGGAACTTAGAGACTAGAGATTTTCTGTATTATTTGGGGGTAAGAAATGGCTCTCAAACCTTATTGTGATAGAAATGCAAGGAGATGACCTAATACTCGGAGACGATTGGCTTAATCGATATGGAGCAATTGTAAATTACCGAAGGAGGAATATTTCGCTAATCGCCGATGATGGCTCAAGTCTTGTTTGAAGGATGGAAACCAGAAGCTCGGGAAAGTTGATCAAAGCAATGAAAGCTATCAAGTTGTTGAAACAGGTCAGACGGGTAATCGGTGTTATGCAATGAAGAAAGAAGATGAAATTGTGGAACTTTCATCCATTCCTATTGTGAACGAATTTCCAGATGTATTTCCTGACGAGTTGCCTGGACTACCTCCACGATGGGAAGTAGAATTCACGATTGAGCTAGAACCCGGAGCTACACCAATTTCTAAGGCACCGTATCGCATGGCACCCACGGAGATGTACGAACTGAAGAAGCAACTGGAAGAATTACTGGACAAAGGCTACATTCAGCCAAGCGTTTCACCCTGGGGAGCCCCAGTTATTTTTGTTCGAAAGAAGGATGGATCGCTTCGACTGTGTATTGATTACCGAGAGCTGAACAAGATGACGATTAAGAACAAGTATCCGTTGCCACGGATTGATGATCTGTTTGACCAGTTGCAAGGAGCAGCAGTGTTTTCAAAAATCGATCTAAGATCAGGATACCATCAGCTGAATCTGATGTTCCAAAGTCAGCATTCAGAACTCGCTACGGACACTATGAGTTTATAGTGATGCCATTTGGACTCACTAATGCGCCTGCTGTATTCATGCAGTTGATGAACCGAGTGTTCATCGAATATTTGGATAAATTTGTGGTCGTGTTCATTGATGATATTCTGGTATATTCTAAGAATCCGGAAGAACATGCGCAACATTTGCGGATTGTATTGGAACTTTTGAGAAGCGAGCAATTGTACGCCAAATTTTCCAAGTGTGAATTCTGGCTAAAAGAAGTAATGTTCCTCGGCCATGTGGTGTCAGCTGAAGGAGTCCGAGTAGATCCTCAGAAGATCGAAGCAATTATGGATTGGAAGCCTCCAAAGAATGTAAAAGAAGTCCGAAGTTTCTTAGGACTCATGGGTATTATCGTCGGTTCGTGGAAGGGTTTTCCAAAATTTCCCGCCCACTTACTCGACTCCTTGAGAAAACTCAAAAGTTTGAATGGAATGAGTTGTGTCGATTAGCTTTGATGAATTGAAGAAGAGACTGACGGCGGCACCGATTCTATCACTTCCGCAGGGAACTGGAGGATTTATAGTTTACTGTGATGCTTGAACCAAGGACTTGGGTGCGTATTGATTCGTAATGATAAGGTGATCGCTTATGCGTCGCGACAGTGAAACATTATGAAGTAAACTACCCAACACATGATTTGGAGCTAGCGGCAGTGGTTTTTGCTTTGAAGATCCGGAGGCATTATGCAGACGGACTCACCGCCGATCTTTACGGATCATAAGAGTCTCAAGTACATATTCATGTAAAGAGTTGAACATGCGGCAAAGAAGATGGTTAGATCTGATTAAGGACTATGACTTGGAGATTTTATATCATCCAGGCAAAGCGAATGTAGTGGCCGATGCACTTAGCCGCAAACCTGTCTCTATTCAGATGCTGGAGACACTGACCTCCCAACTTAGCCTTCAACGAGAGATGATTCGTGAAGGAATCGAAGTGTGGTTACAAAGAGTCCAAGGACAATCGTGCGTGATGGAGATAACTTCATCATTAATCGAAGAAATCAAATCCAGACAGCGGATGATCCTCTCGATGATTCGGTACGTGATGAAGTAATCAAGGGAAAGGCCCTGATTCCTAATTCACGATGATGGAATTTTGAAATTTCAGAACCGACTCTGCTCTCGATATCGATATTCAAGCAGATGATTATGGAGGAAGATCAAAGTTCACCCTATTCTATCCACCTGTGCACCAAGAAATGTATAAGGACTTGAAGCAAAATTTCTGGTGGGGCAACATGAAGAAAGATGTAGCGGACTATGTTTCGAAATGCTTGACTTGTCAGCAGGTTAAGATCGAGCATCAACGGCCTGCCGGAATGTTAAAGCCACTCCCGATTCCTGAATGGAAGTGAGAGGACATATCGATGGACTTTATCACTAATATGCCGAGAACCAGGACAGGAATGAACATGATTTGGGTAATAGTTGATCGTTTAACCAAATCAGCTCATTTTCTAGGCATTAAGGATACATGGGGACCAGAGAAGTTGGCACGAGTATTTATTTCGGAGATAGTTCGATTACATGGTACGCCGAAGACTATTGTTTCTTTTCGAGATGGCCGTTTTGTGTCTCACTTTTGGAAAGCAGTTCATAAGGCCTTGGGGACCGAATTGAACTTCAGTACAACTTATCACCCGCAGACTGACGGACAATCGGAAAGAACTATACAAACGGTGGAAGACATGCTAAGGGCCTGCGCCCTAGATTGGTCAACTGATTGGGAAATTCATCTACCGTTGATTGAATTTACCTACAACAATAGTTGGCATGCTTCCATTAAGATGGCACCGTTTGAGGCATTATACGGGAGGAGATGCAGATCGCCACTATGCTGGGACGATTCATCGGACTTGATCGAATGTAACCGAGTTGATCGTATGCACTCGAGAGAAGATAGCCTTGATTCGTGAAAGGTGTTGACCGCCTGAGTCGCGAAATCTTACGCAGACGTACGTCGTCGCCCTTTGGAGTTCAGATTGGAGACCACGTACTTTTAAAGGTTTCACCTACTCGGGGATATTCCGTTTCTAAGGAAAGGAAAGCTAAGTCCGAGATATATCGGACCATTTGAGATCCTTGAGAGAGTTGGAGAGTTGGCGTATATATTAGCATTGCCACCGTCATTGTGCCATGTACATAACGTGTTCCACGTATCCCACCACGGAGGTATATACGAGATCCTACCATATCATTGATTTCGGCGAGATCGAAGTCGCGCAGATGGGACGTTTGAAGAAAGACCGGTCAAGATACTCGAAAGTCGAGTTAAGCAGTTGAGAAACAAACCCATCGTTTTAGTCAAAATTCAATGGTCACGCCATGGAGTGGAAGAAGCCACATTGGAAACGGAAGATAGCATGAAGTCCAGTTATCACTAGTTATTTTCGTCTTGAGTTTCGGACGAAACTCCTTTTAGTAGGAGAGTATGTAATAACCGGATTTATTAATGTGTATTTCATCCGTACTTTGAACCTGTATTATTTTGGGAATGATGATATTGATATTGAGTATGATCATTATCGTATTTGTATCCTTATTCATGGGTGTGACAACATATAAATTTCCTCCATGCATATACGTGATAACGACGTTAAGAGTGTAACTTAACGACGTAATCTGTTAATATTAACGCACGCTACGGATGAAGCGTAGCGTACGTAATGCGGTCTATTATTGGGTGGGCCGGCTAGCACATGGAGTACATGGTGGTGGGCTCGACCAAGATACCCTCGGTCGCACGGCATGAATCTGGACACACTTTTAAGTCAACGGCTTAGAGTACTTTAATAAAATTGTGTAGCGTACGCAAACTATAGGGGTTACGACGTAACGCCGTTTAGTATAGCGTCGTAATGAAGTTCGAAATCGACAGTGAACTATTTTGGGCGATAACGCACGTTATGATGTAGCCCTAGCGTACGTAACACTCGTAAAGTTATAAAAGGAGCGGCACCCCAATTCATTTCAACTCGTCCTTTTGCTACTATACTTCATCATATTAGTCAAAATAAGATTCCCAGCCTCTTTTAACAACTTTATATCAATAGTTACTGAATCATTGTGCTTGTATGACACTACTTGATCATTGAAGACAACTTATATTGGACTTTGGAGTAGAAATCATCACGAGTCGCGTTGAAGCAACCGGAGTTGGATTTTTACTTAGAGTCTCGATATTATCTTCCTCTTAAGGTATGTTATACTACTTCCAATCTTGAAGTTATGTTGATTAAGACGATATGATTGCATTACCAAGATCGGTAGATCACTTTGACGACGTATGCGACCTAGTATCATATTTAAACTATAATGATCGAACTATTATGGTGTAGAACACCGTAGTTGAACCTGGTTATGCCATAGATGAGGATAGTGAATTATTAACCGTATCAAATGTTATCGTCATGTTGATTGTAAACTGAGTGTCAATTTCCACTTTTACCAATGGATTTTGAAAAGAATCATCATAGTTGTAATCTTGCTTGCATAGATGGAATAAGTAGTTCGCCATCAGTATAAGCCTGGATTTAATGACGATATTAGATCAATTACATCAACCTTAGACCAACCGAACCTTGTATGAGTATTTCGATCAAGATTGAAAATAGTATTACAATGATATCCGTATCCTTGAAATTGAAGATATTAATCCGGAGATCATTCATGAGTATGATATATATATTTGAAGGTATATTAGATTACTCACTAAGAATTTCGTAATACTTCGTCACTAATCGAGCCAGTCATCCGTCTAGTGAGAAACTGACATGCATGATTAACGTACGTTAAGTTTGGTTACTAACGTACGTTATATGACGTTGTTAACGTACGCTACGTTCGGTATGTAACGCACGTTACACTATCAGACGACTGACCAGAGAGGAACTGTTGGTATATGTTTAGCGTACGCTATACTTCATAGTTTACGTATGCTAACGAATAAGTTTAACGTACGTTACAGAGGACATGTAACGTATGTTATTCGGGTCAGACAGATTTCGTTTTATAGACTCTCAACCATAATTCGGATTGTTAGATGTTCGTTCGACCTAAGATGAATTCCATGTTATTTCTCTTATTTAAGGTTCGAACTTTGCTACGTGATTGATCGAGAGGGACAACCTTCGAGCGTTTCGTTCTCGTGGAAGTATTGTTCTTGTCTTCGAATCGAGGCAAGTATTCTAAGTAGAAATGTTTATATTATGACAATGTGATTGTATCGTGTAAATATGTTGTGATTATATGTCCACCATGTGTTGATCCGACGGGAATCATCATGGGAATCTATAGCTGTGTGCGCTGGATCGTTGGACAGGTAGTTCCACCATGTGTTGGTCCGATGGGATCATCATGGGAATCTATAGCTGTGTGCGCTGGATCGTTGGAATACCATCAGTATGTTGAAACTGTTATGATATGATATGTGTTGTGGATATTCTCGTTGGAGAAACTTGTATGATATAATTGTTGATTATATCACTGTGTATGATTATTGTACTTGTACTAGCATCGTTGTGCTAACCTTCGGGGTGAACATTTTGTTTGTTCAGATCCGGAGAGCGGGAAACAACCACCGGAAATGCATGACGACGAGGGTGCAAAGTGATGTTCGTAGGGTTTATCATGCATTATTTGTTGGATATTTCAATAAGTACTCGAGTACGTCGTCCGTTTATAATGTTGGGATTTTAAATGATGTAATAAATTTTCATTGGATATTTGTATTTCGATTTTGAACCAGACGGTTGTATTTTACTTGATAATTTCTTTAGCGATATCTGTTATTGTCTTTTCTTTTAATCGGCCTTGTAAATCCTTATGTAAAGGATTTACGGCGCTGTAATATTCCTGAATATATCGGGGTGTTACGAATATGGTATCGGAGCTAAGATTATGGATATCTTGGCCGTTGGGTTAAAGTAGGGGTCATTTATGTCTTTTGAGGTAACCGCCGTGAATGACATCACCGCACCGCCACGTCTTCATGCGAACGGTGGTTGTAAGTTCCTAAACTCTATCTCATTCTTTACATGTTATGTCTCTTTATACTTGAACATTAGAACAATGTTGTTTCTGTATATTAAGTACTTGTACTTACGGTATGTTGAGAGGCGGACGTGACGTGGTCGCGGTCGTGGACGCGGACGGAGGAATCTTTGAAAGGAGGCGTCGCCTTCTAATCAAAGCTAGTCATAGCTCAGCGAGCCGCGGCAATCCATCAATAACGAACCGAACTGGTGTACGAAATCCTTCACAAGTCGTGAACCGGATGACTCGGTTCGCAGTGTCGTGGACCGAATGCAAGTGGCGGCAGGAATTCAGCAGGGAGATGGACAACAAAGGATTCCGAAATGGGAAATCGAGGTGACCGATGGTTACAAGAGGTGGCAAAAATGCAACCACCCAAATTTGACGGCTTTTCCGAGACTCCCACTTGGGACCATTGGTTGAAGGAACTGGAGAAAATTTTTGCTGGACTTAATTGCCCAAATGACAGGAGAGCTCCTAGTGCCCGTACTTTCGACAGGAGAAGCATCCGAGTGGTGGGAAGCTATCCGACCCGTAGATCATGATGCCTATTAGGCGGAATTTAAAATGATGATGGAGGCTCGATGTGCCCTCGTCCCGTGAGGGAAGCCAAAATTCGAGAATTTTTATCGCTCGACCATCGATGAACCCGTATCCTGCATTTATCAAGACGTTTAATCAGCAATTAGCATTTGTTCGACATCTGGTCAGAACAGATGCAGAGATGATGATTCATTTTGAAATGAGAATGAAACCAGAAATCCAGAGGTACATGTCCGGTTTTGAATGTACCACTCTCCGCCAATACCAGGATAAGGCGTTGGCGTATGAAATTAAAGAAGCAGCAATGGAGAAGTTTATGGAGTCGAAGAAACAGAAAAGTCTCGGTACTTTCTGAGCACAAAGCGGTGGGCCCCGCAAGGCCCAGACTTCTTTTCTTTCAAGAAACCTCCGCACCCATCCAAGAACGGAAAGAATTACGGATCGTGTCGGCCACGACGGATACGGCTAGGAAGTGTTTTAATTGTGGTCGCCTGTGCCACCTTTGGCGCGATTGTTTGCGCACCCGATTACATGCTTTGGCTGCGGACGGAAGGGCACCGTGCGGCGTTCGCAAGGACGCCACCAAATACAAAGGAACCCGTTCGTTCTGACGATTCGAAGGAAGCTAGTATTCAATGACGCAGCAAAGTGTTCGATGCCTCAAAATTTTGGCCGTGGACGAGGAAGAGGACAATGGGACCAAAAGGGGGCATCGAGTGCCGGATCTGTTCCCCACGCTGTATGAGATGAGAAGGACAGACGATCGATGTCTTTGCCGCATCAGTGCTTGTCCCATTCTTTCCCAACCAGTTAGCCTTTTATTCGATAAAGGAGCTACGCATTCTTATATCTATATGTATAGTATAAATCGTTTGAATATTTCTGGTTTTCATACTTGTGAACCTTATGTTGTTGGTTTACCGAGTGGAGAGAGGATTGTTGGGAACTTAGAGACTAGAGATTTTCCTGTATTATTTGGGGGTAAGAAATGGCTCTCAAACCTTATTGTGATAGAAATGCAAGGAGATGACCTAATACTCGGAGACGATTGGCTTAATCGATATGGAGCAATTGTAAATTACCGAAGGAGGAATATTTCGCTAATCGCTGATGATGGCTCCGAAGTACTGTTTGAAGGATGGAAACCAGGAAGCTCAGGAAAGTTGATCAAAGCAATGAAAGCTATCAAGTTGTTGAAACAGGGCTGTATCGGGTACTGGTGTTATGCAATGAAGAAAGAAGATGAAATTGTGGAACTTTCATCCATTCCTATTGTGAACGAATTTCCAGATGTATTTCCTGACGAGTTGCCTGGACTACCTCCACGATGGGAAGTAGAATTCACGATTGAGCTAGAACCCGGAGCTACACCAATTTCTAAGGCACCGTATCGCATGGCACCCACGGAGATGTACGAACTGAAGAAGCAACTGGAAGAATTACTGGACAAAGGCTACATTCATTAAGCGTTTCACTCGGGAGCCCGGTTATTTTTGTTCGAAAGAAGGATGGATCGCTTGATGTGTATTGATTACGAGAGCTGAACAAGATGACGATTAAGAACAAGTATCCGTTGCCACGGATTGATGATCTGTTTGACGATTTGCAAGGAGCGGCAGTGTTTTCAAAAATCGATCTAAGATCGGGATACCATCATTTGAATCGATGTTCCAAAGTCGGCATTCGAACTCGCTACGGACACTATGAGTTTATAGTGATGCCATTTGGACTCACTAATGCGCTCTTTGTATTCATGCAGTTGATGAACCGAGTGTTCATCGAATATTTGGATAAATTTGTGGTCGTGTTCATTGATGATATTCGGTATATTCTAAGAATCAGGAAGAACATGCGCAACATTTGCGGATTGTATTGGAACTTTTGAGAAGCGAGCAATTGTACGCCAAATTTTCCAAGTGTGAATTCTGGCTAAAAGAAGTAATGTTCCTCGGCCATGTGGTGTCACCTGAAGGAGTCCGAGTAGATCCTCGAAGATCGAAGCAATTATGGATTGGAAGCCTCCAAAGAATGTAAAAGAAGTCCGAAGTTTCTTAGGACTCATTGGTATTATCGTCGGTTCGTGGAAGGGTTTTCCAAAATTTCCCGCCCACTTACTCGACTCCTTGTAAAACTCAAAAGTTTGAATGGAATGAGTTGTGTCGATTAGCTTTGATGAATTGAAGAAGAGACCGACGACGGCACCGATTCTATCACTTCCGCGAGGAACCGGAGGATTTATAGTTTCTGTGATGCTTGAACCCGTGACTTGGGTGCGTATTGATTCGAATGATAAGGTGATCGCTTATGCGTCGCGGCATACCAAACATTATGAAGTAAACTACCCAACACATGATTTGGAGCTAGCGGCGGGTTTTTGCTTTGAAGATGCGGAGGCATTATCTCATGCGGACTCACCGCGATCTTTACGGATCATAAGAGTCTCAAGTACATATTCAGTCAGAAAGAGTTGAACATGCGGCAAAGAAGATGGTTAGAGCTGATCAAGGACTATGACTTGGAGATTTTATATCATCCAGGCAAAGCGAATGTAGTGGCCGATGCACTTAGCCGCAAACCTGTCTCTATTCAGATGCTGGAGACACTGACCTCCCAACTTAGCCTTCAACGAGAGATGATTCGTGAAGGAATCGAAGTGTGGTTACAAAGAGTCCAAGGACAACTGTGCGTGATGGAGATAACTTCATCATTAACCGAAGAAATCAAATCCAGACAGGCGGATGATCCTCTGATGATTCGGTGCGTGATGAAGTAATCAAGGGAAAGGCCCGGATTCCTAATTCACGATGATGGAATTTTGAAATTTGAGAACCGACTCTGCGTTCACGATATCGATATTCAAACAGATGATTATGAAGGAAGCTCACAGTTCACCCTATTCTATCCACCTGTGCACCAGTAAAATGTATAAGGACTTGAAGCAAAATTTACGTGGGGCAACATGAAGAAAGATGTAGCGGACTATGTTTGAAATGCTTGACTTGTCGTGAGTTAAGATCGAGCATCAACGGCTGCCGGAATGTTAAAGCCACTCCCGATTCTGAATGGAAGTGAGAGGACATATCGATGGACTTTATCACTAATATGCCGAGAACCAGGACAGGAATGAACATGATTTGGGTAATAGTTGATCGTTTAACCAAATCAGCTCATTTTCTAGGCATTAAGGATACATGGGGACCAGAGAAGTTGGCACGAGTATTTATTTCGGAGATAGTTCGATTACATGGTACGCCGAAGACTATTGTTTCGATCGAGATGGCCGTTTTGTGTCTCACTTTTGGAAAGCGATCTCATAAGGCCTTGGGGACCGAATTGAACTTCAGTACAGCTTATCACCCGCAGACTGACGGACAATCGGAAAGAACTATACAAACGGTGGAAGACATGCTAAGGGCCTGCGCCCTAGATTGGTCAACTGATTGGGAAATTCATCTACCGTTGATTGAATTTACCTACAACAATAGTTGGCATGCTTCCATTAAGATGGCACCGTTTGAGGCATTATACGGGAGGAGATGCAGATCGCCACTATGCTGGGACGATTCATCGGACTTGATCGGAACAGAACCAGAGTTGATCGTACAGACTCGAGAGAAGATAGCCTTGATTCGTGAAAGGCTGTTGACCGCCCAGAGTCGCCAGAAATCTTACGCAGACGTACGTCGTCGCCCTTTGGAGTTCAGTATTGGAGACCACGTACTTTTAAAGGTTTCACCTACTCGGGGGATATTCCGTTTCGGAAGGAAAGGAAAGCTAAGTCCGAGATATATCGGACCATTTGAGATCCTTGAGAGAGTTGGAGAGTTGGCGTATATATTAGCATTGCCACCGTCATTGTGCCATGTACATAACGTGTTCCACGTATCCCACCACGGAGGTATATACCAGATCCCAGTCATATCATTGATTTCGGCGAGATCGAAGTCGCGCAGGATGGGACGTTTGAAGAAAGACCGGTCAAGATACTCGAAAGTCGAGTTAAGCAGTTGAGAAACAAACCCATCGTTTTAGTCAAAATTCAATGGTCACGCCATGGAGTGGAAGAAGCCACATGGGAAACGGAAGATAGCATGAAGTCCAGATATCCCGAGTTATTTTCGTCTTGAGTTTCGGGACGAAACTCCTTTTTAGTAGGAGAGTATGTAATAACCGGATTTATTACTGTGTATTTCATCTGTACTTTGAACCCTGTATTATTTTGGGAATGATGATATTGATATTGGAGTATGATCATTATCGTATTTGTATCCTTATTCATGGGTGTGACAACATATAAATTTCCTCCATGCATATACGTGATAACGTACGTTAAGAGTGTAACTTAACGTACGTAATCTGTTAATATTAAAGTACTCTACGGATGAAGAGTAGCGTAATGCGGTCTATTATTGGGTGGGCGGCTAGCACATGGAGTACATGGTGGTGGGCTCGACCAAGATACCCTCGGCATTCGCACGGCATGAATCGGACACCCTTTAAGTCAACGGCTTAGCGTACGTTATGAACATTGTGTAGCGTACGCAAACTATAGGGGTTACGCACGTAACGCGTTTAGTATAGCGTCGTAATGAAGTTGAAATCAGACAGTGAACTATTTTGGGCGATAACGTACGTTATGATGTAGCCCTAGCGTACGTAACACTCAGAAAGTTATAAAAGGAGCAGCACCCCAATTCATTTCAACTCGTCCTTTTGCTCCTAAACTTCATCATATTCGTCCCCATAAGATTCCCAGCCTCTTTTAACACCTTTATATCAATAGTTACTGAATCATTGAGCTTGTATGACACTACTTGATCATTGAAGACAACTTATATTGGACTTTGGAGTAGAAATCATCACGAGTCAGCGTTGAAGCAACCGGAGTTGGATTTTTACTTAGAGTCTCAGTATTATCTTCCTCTTAAGGTATGTTATACTACTTCCAATCTTGAAGTTATGTTGATTAAGACGATATGATTGCATTACCAAGATCAGTAGATCACTTTGACGACGTATGCGACCTAGTATCATATTTAAACTATAATGATCGAACTATTATGGTGTAGAACACCGTAGTTGAACCTCGGTTATGCCATAGATGAGGATAGTGAATTATTAACCGTATCAAATGTTATCGTCATGTTGATTGTAAACTGAGTGTCAATTTCCACTTTTACCAATGGATTTTGAAAAGAATCATCATAGTTGTAATCTTGCTTGCATAGATGGAATAAGTAGTTCGCCATCAGTATAAGCCTGGATTTAATGACGATATTAGATCAATTACATCAACCTTAGACCAACCGAACCTTGTATGAGTATTTCGATCAAGATTGAAAATAGTATTACAATGATATCCGTATCCTTGAAATTGAAGATATTAATCCGGAGATCATTCATGAGTATGATATATATATTTGAAGGTATATTAGATTACTCACTAAGAATTTCGTAATACTTCGTCACTAATCGAGCCAGTCATCCGTCTAGTGAGAAACTGACATGCATGATTAACGTACGTTAAGTTTGGTTACTAACGTACGTTATATGACGTTGTTAACGTACGCTACGTTCGGTACGTAACGCACGTTACACTATCAGACGACTGACCAGAGAGGAACTGTTGGTATATGTTTAGCGTACGCTATACTTCATAGTTTACGTACGCTAACGAATAAGTTTAACGTACGTTACAGAGGACATGTAACGTACGTTATTCAGGTCAGACAGATTTCGTTTTATAGACTCTCAACCGTAATTCGGATTGTTAGATGTTCGTTCGACCTAAGATGAATTCCATGTTATTTCTCTTATTTAAGGTTCGAACTTTGCTACGTGATTGATCGAGAGGGACAACCTTCGAGCGTTTCGTTCTCGTGGAAGTATTGTTCTTGTCTTCGAACCGAGGCAAGTATTCTAAGTAGAAATGTTTATATTATGACAATGTGATTGTATCGTGTAAATATGTTGTGATTATATGTCCACCATGTGTTGATCCGACGGGAATCATCATGGGAATCTATAGCTGTGTGCGCTGGATCGTTGGACAGGTAGTTCCACCATGTGTTGGTCCGATGGGATCATCATGGGAATCTATAGGTTTGTGTCTTGTTGGATCGTTGGAATACCATCGGTATGTTGAAAGCTGTTATGATATGATATGTGTTGTGGATATTCTCGTTGGAGAAACTTGTATGATATAATTGTTGATTATATCACGTGTATGATTATTGTACTTGTACTAGCATCGTTGTGCTAACCCCTTCGGGGTGAACATTTTGTTTGTTCGGGATCCGGAGAGCGGGAAACAACCACCGGAAATGCATGACGACGAGGGTGCAAAGTGATGTTCGTAGGGTTTCTTGTCTGCATTATTTGTTGGATATTTCAATAAGTACTCGAGTACGTCCGTTTATAATGTTGGGATTTTAAATGATGTAATAAATTTTCATTGGATATTTGTATTTCGATTTTGAACCAGACGGTTGTATTTTACTTGATAATTTCTTTAGCGATATCATTATTGTCTTTTCTTTTAATCGGCCTTGTAAATCCTTATGTAAAGGATTTACTACTGTAATATTCTGAATATATCGGGGTGTTACAGAATATGGTATCGGAGCTAAGATTATGGATATCTTGGCCGTTGGGTTAAAGTAGGGGTCATTTATGTCTTTTGAGGTAACCGGCCGTGAATGACATCACCGCACTGCCTACGTCTTCATGCGAGCGGTGGTTGTAAGTTCCTAAAATCTATCTCATTCTTTACATGTTATGTCTCTTTATACTTGAACATTCGAACAATGTTGTTTCCTGTATATTAAGTACTTGTACTTACAGTATGTTGAGACGCGGACGTGGACGTGGTCGCGGTCGTGGACGCGGACGGAGGAATGCTGAAAGGGAGGCGTCGCCTTCTAATCAGGCTAGTCATAGCTCAGGCGAGCCGCAGCAATCCATCAATAACGAACCGGAACCTGGTGTACCAGAAATCCTTCGTCAAGTCGTGAACCAGATGACTCAGTTCGCACAGGTCGTGGACCGAATGCAAGTGGCGGCAGGAATTCAGCAGGGAGATGGACAACAAAGGATTCCAGAAATGGGAAATCGAGGTGACCGATGGTTACAAGAGGTGGCAAAAATGCAACCACCCAAATTTGACGGCTTTTCCGAGACTCCCACTTGGGACCATTGGTTGAAGGAACTGGAGAAAATTTTTGCTGGAATTAATTGCCCAAATGACAGGAGAGCTCCTATTGCCCAGTACTTTCTGACAGGAGAAGCATCCGAGTGGTGGGAAGCTATCCGACCCGTAGATCATGATGCCTATTGGGCGGAATTTAAAATGATGATGGAGGCTCAGTATTGCCCTCGTCCTGTGAGGGAAGCCAAAATTCGAGAATTTTTATCTGCTCGACCATCGAGATGAACCGTATCCTGAGACGATCAAGGCGTTTAATCGGCAATTAGCATTTGTTCGACATCCGGTCGAGCAGCAGATGAGAGATGATGATTCATTTTGAAATGAGAATGAAACCGAGAAATCCAGAGGTACATGTACGGTTTTGAATGTACCACTCTCACTTGATACCGGGACAAGGCGTTGGCGTATGAAATTAAAGAAGCGGCAATGGAGAAGTTTATGGAGTCGAAGAAACAGAAAGTCTCGGTACTTTCTGAGCACAAAGCGGTGGGCCCCGCAAGGCCCAGGACTTCTTTTCTTTCAAGAAACCTCCGCACCCATCCAAGAACGGAAAGAATTACGGATCGGTGTCATCCACGACGGATACGGCTAGGAAGTGTTTTAATTGTGGTCGCCTGAGCCACCTTTGGCGCGATTGTTTGCGCACCCGATTACATGCTTTGATCGGACGGGAAGGGCACCGTGCGGCGTTCGCAAGGACGCCACCAAATACAAAGGAACCCGTTCGTCACGGCCCGTTCGAAGGAAGCTAGTATTCAATGACGCAGCAAAGTGTTCGGATGCCTCAAAATTTTGGCCGTGGGCGAGAGGACAATGGGACCAAAAGGGGCATCGAGTGCCGGATCATTCCCCACGCCCGTATGAGATGAGAAGGACAGGACGATCGGGATCTGCTTGTCGCATCAGTCTTGTCATTCTTTCCCAACCGATTAGCGTTTTATTCGATACGGGAGCTACGCATTCTTTTATCTCTTTGTCTTGTGTAAATCGTTTGAATATTTACGGTTTCATACTTGTGAACCTTATGTTGTTGGTTTACCGAGTGGAGAGAGGATTGTTGGGAACTTAGAGACTAGAGATTTTCTGTATTATTTGGGGGTAAGAAATGGCTCTCAAACCTTATTGTGATAGAAATGCAAGGAGATGACCTAATACTCGGAGACGATTGGCTTAATCGATATGGAGCAATTGTAAATTACCGAAGGAGGAATATTTCGCTAATCGGCGATGATGGCTCAGAAATCTTGTTTGAAGGATGGAAACCAGGAAGCTCGGGAAAGTTGATCAAAGCAATGAAAGTCAAGTTGTTGAAACAGGCATGTTGTATCGGTGTTATGCAATGAAGAAAGAAGATGAAATTGTGGAACTTTCGTCCATTCCTATTGTGAGCGAATTTCGGATGTATTTCTGACGAGTTGCTGGACTACCTCCACGACGGAAGTAGAATTCACGATTGAGCTAGAACCGGAGCCACACCAATTTCTAAGGCACCGTATCGCATGGCACCCACGGAGATGTACGAACCGAATAAGCAATGGAAGAATTCTTGGACAAAGGCTACATTCAAAGCGTTTCACCACTGGGAGCCCAGTTCTTTTTGTTCGAAAGAAGGATGGATCGCTTATTTGTGTATTGATTACCGAGAGCTGAACAAGATGACGATTAAGAACAAGTATCCGTTGCCACGGATTGATGATCTGTTTGACCAGTTGCAAGGAGCAGCAGTGTTTTCAAAAATCGATCTAAGATCAGGATACCATCAGCTGAATCTGATGTTCCAAAGTCAGCATTCAGAACTCGCTACGGACACTATGAGCTTATAGTGATGCCATTTGGACTCACTAATGCGCCTGCTGTATTCATGCAGTTGATGAACCGAGTGTTCATCGAATATTTGGATAAATTTGTGGTCGTGTTCATTGATGATATTCTGGTATATTCTAAGAATCCGGAAGAACATGCGCAACATTTGCGGATTGTATTGGAACTTTTGAGAAGCGAGCAATTGTACGCCAAATTTTCCAAGTGTGAATTCTGGCTAAAAGAAGTAATGTTCCTCGGCCATGTGGTGTCAGCTGAAGGAGTCCGAGTAGATCCTCAGAAGATCGAAGCAATTATGGATTGGAAGCCTCCAAAGAATGTAAAAGAAGTCCAAGTTTCTTAGGACTCATTGGGTATTATCGTCGGTTCGTGGAAGGGTTTTCCAAAATTTCCCGCCCACTTACTCGACTCCTTCGAAAACTCAAAAGTTTGAATGGAATGAGTTGTGTCGATTAGCTTTGATGAATTGAAGAAGAGACTGACGGCGGCACGATTCTATCACTTCCGCAGAGGCTGGAGGATTTATAGTTTCTGATGATGCTTGAACCAAGGACTTGGGTGCGTATTGATTCGAATGATAAGGTGATCGCTTATGCGTCGCGACACCTGAAACCTTATGAAGTAAACTACCCAACACATGATTTGGAGCTAGCGGCAGTGGTTTTGCTTTGAAGATCTGGAGGCATTATCATGACGGGACTCACCATCGATCTTTACGGATCATAAGAGTCTCAAGTACATATTCGATGAAAGAGTTGAACATGCGGCAAAGAAGATGGTTAGAGCTGATCAAGGACTATGACTTGGAGATTTTATATCATCCAGGCAAAGCGAATGTAGTGGCCGATGCACTTAGCCGCAAACCTGTCTCTATTCAGATGCTGGAGACACTGACCTTCCAACTTAGCCTTCAACGAGAGATGATTCGTGAAGGAATCGAAGTGTGGTTACAAAGAGTCCAAGTACAACTGTGCGTGATGGAGATAACTTCATCATTAACCGAAGAAATCAAATCCAGACAGGCGGATGATCCTCTGATGATTCGGGTACGTGATGAAGTAATCAAGGGAAAGGCCCCCGGATTCCTAATTCACGATGATGGAATTTTGAAATTTCAGAACCGACTCTGCGTTCCTGATATCGATATTACAAGCAGATGATTATGAAGGAAGCTCACGATTCACCCTATTCTATCCACCTGTGCACCAAGAAATGTATAAGGACTTGAAGCAAAATTTACGGTGGGGCAACATGAAGAAAGATGTAGCGGACTATGTTTGAAATGCTTGACTTGTCGTGAGTTAAGATCGAGCATCAACGGCTGCACGGAATGTTAAAGCCACTCCCGATTCCTGAATGGAAGTGGGAGGACATATCGATGGACTTTATCACTAATATGGCGAGAACCAGGACAGGAATGAACATGATTTGGGTAATAGTTGATCGTTTAACCAAATCAGCTCATTTTCTAGGCATTAAGGATACATGGGGACCAGAGAAGTTGGCACGAGTATTTATTTGGAGATAGTTCGATTACATGGTACGCCGAAGACTATTGTTTCGATCGAGACGGCCGTTTTGTGTCTCACTTTTGGAAAGCGATTCATAAGGCCTTGGGGACCGAATTGAACTTCAAGATGCCTTATCACCCGCAGATCGACGGACAATCGGAAAGAACTATACAAACGGTGGAAGACATGCTAAGGGCCTGCGCCTAGATTGGTCAATCGATTGGGAAATTCATCTACCGTTGATTGAATTTACCTACAACAATAGTTGGCATGCTTCCATTAAGATGGCACCGTTTGAGGCATTATACGGGAGGAGATGCAGATCGCCCTATCTTTGGGGACGATTCATCGGACTTGATCGGAGCAACCCGAGTTGATCGTATTGCACTCGAGAGAAGATAGCCTTGATTCGTGAAAGGCATTGACCGCCCAGAGTCGCGAGAAATCTTACGCAGACGTACGTCGTCGCCCTTTGGAGTTCGATTGGAGACCACGTACTTTTAAAGGTTTCACCTACTCGGGGGATATTCCGTTTCGGAAGGAAAGGAAAGCTAAGTCCGAGATATATCGGACCATTTGAGATCCTTGAGAGAGTTGGAGAGTTGGCGTATAGATTAGCATTGCCACCGTCATTGTGCCATGTACATAACGTGTTCCACGTATCCCAATTACGGAGGTATATACCAGATCCCAGTCATATCATTGATTTGGCGAGATCGAAGTCGCGCAGGATGGGACGTTTGAAGAAAGACCGGTCAAGATACTCGAAAGTCGAGTTAAGCAGTTGAGAAACAAACCCATCGTTTTAGTCAAAATTCAATGGTCACGCCATGGAGTGGAAGAAGCCACATGGGAAACGGAAGATGGCATGAAGTCCAGATATCCCGAGTTATTTTCGTCTTGAGTTTCGGGACGAAACTCCTTTTTAGTAGGAGAGTATGTAATAACCGGATTTATTCTTGTGTATTTCATCCGTACTTTGAACCTGTATTATTTTGGGAATGATGATATTGATATTGGAGTATGATCATTATCGTATTTGTATCCTTATTCATGGGTGTGACAACATATAAATTTCCTCCATGCATATACGTGATAACGTACGTTAAGAGTGTAACTTAACGTACGTAATCTGTTAATATTAACGTACGCTACGGATGAAGCGTAGCGTACGTAATGCGGTCTATTATTGGGTGGGCCGGCTAGCACATGGAGTACATGGTGGTGGGCTCGACCAAGATACCCTCCAGATTCGCACGGCATGAATCTGGACACCTTTTTAAGTCAACGGCTTAGCGTACGTTATGAACATTGTGTAGCGTACGCAAACTATAGGGGTTACGTACGTAACGCGTTTAGTATAGCGTACGTAATGAAGTTCAGAAATCAGACAGTGAACTATTTTGGGCGATAACGTACGTTATGATGTAGCCCTAGCGTACGTAACACTCAGAAAGTTATAAAAGGAGCAGCACCCCAATTCATTTCAACTCGTCCTTTTGCTCCTAAACTTCATCATATTCGTCCCCAGAAGATTCCCAGCCTCTTTTAACACCTTTATATCAATAGTTACTGAATCATTGAGCTTGTATGACACTACTTGATCATTGAAGACAACTTATATTGGACTTTGGAGTAGAAATCATCACGAGTCAGCGTTGAAGCAACCGGAGTTGGATTTTTACTTAGAGTCTCAGTATTATCTTCCTCTTAAGGTATGTTATACTACTTCCAATCTTGAAGTTATGTTGATTAAGACGATATGATTGCATTACCAAGATCAGTAGATCACTTTGACGACGTATGCGACCTAGTATCATATTTAAACTATAATGATCGAACTATTATGGTGTAGAACACCGTAGTTGAACCTGGTTATGCCATAGATGAGGATAGTGAATTATTAACCGTATCAAATGTTATCGTCATGTTGATTGTAAACTGAGTGTCAATTTCCACTTTTACCAATGGATTTTGAAAAGAATCATCATAGTTGTAATCTTGCTTGCATAGATGGAATAAGTAGTTCGCCATCAGTATAAGCCTGGATTTAATGACGATATTAGATCAATTACATCAACCTTAGACCAACCGAACCTTGTATTAGTATTTCGATCAAGATTGAAAATAGTATTACAATGATATCCGTATCCTTGAAATTGAAGATATTAATCCGGAGATCATTCATGAGTATGATATATATATTTGAAGGTATATTAGATTACTCACTAAGAATTTCGTAATACTTCGTCACTAATCGAGCTACCATCCGTCTAGTGAGAAATCGACATGCATGATTAACGACGTTAAGTTTGGTTACTAACGTCGTTATATGGCGTTGTTAACGCACGCTACGTTGATGCGTAACGCACGTTACACTATCGAACGGCCCGAGAGGAAGGCTGTTGGTATATGTTTAGCGACGCTATACTTCATAGTTTACGACGCTAACGAATAAGTTTAACGACGTTACGAGAGGACATGTAACGTACGTTATTCGGGTCAGACAGATTTCGTTTTATAGACTCTCAACCGTAATTCGGATTGTTAGATGTTCGTTCGACCTACGATGAATTCCATGTTATTTCTCTTATTTAAGGTTCGAACTTTGCTACGTGATTGATCGAGAGGGACAACCTTCGAGCGTTTCGTTCTCGTGGAAGTATTGTTCTTGTCTTGACCGAGGCAAGTATTCTAATTAGAAATGTTTATATTATGACAATGTGATTGTATCGTGTAAATATGTTGTGATTATATGTCCACCATGTGTTGATCCGACGGGAATCATCATGGGAATCTATAGTTGTGTGCTGGATCGTTGACAGTAGTTCCACCATGTGTTGGTCCGATGGGATCATCATGGGAATCTATATTGTGTCTTATTTGGATCGTTCGAATACCATCGGTATGTTGAAAGCTGTTATGATATGATATGTGTTGTGGATATTCTCGTTGGAGAAACTTGTATGATATAATTGTTGATTATATAGCGTATGATTATTGTACTTGTACTAGCATCGTTGTGCTAACCCCTTCGGGGTGAACATTTTGTTTGTTCAGGATCCAGAGAGCGGGAAACAACCACCGGAAATGCATGACGACGAGGTGCAAAGTGATGTTCGTAGGGTTTCTTATGCATTATTTGTTGGATATTTCAATAAGTACTCGAGTACGTCGTCCGTTTATAATGTTGGGATTTTAAATGATGTAATAAATTTTCATTGGATATTTGTATTTCGATTTTTGAACCAGACGGTTGTATTTTACTTCAGTAATTTCTTTAGCGATATCTGTTATTGTCTTTTCTTTTAATCAGCCTTGTAAATCCTTATGTAAAGGATTTACGGCGCTGTAATATTCCTGAATATATCGGGGGTGTTACAACTATGGGAATGTGTGGTTTGTGTTAAGGCTTCACGACTGTTGAGATTTGTGTTGTTATTATTCGTATATCTTGTATATTATGTACTTGCACTAGCAAAATTCCAGTTTGCTAACCCCCGAGTTTTCGGGGGGTGAGTGCCTGTTATGCGCTCAGGTTTTGGCAGATCGGGAGCAGTCACAGGATTGGCTTGGAAGGAGATGGAGGACAATGATACTAATCACACCAGAGTCAGAGTCTTTTCTTTTGTTTCATTCTGGTTGGTATTTCTCTGTCGTTCGAGTATTCACCCTTGCATGGGTGTAGATTTCATTTATTAAATTGAGTTGTCATTCTTTTCGGTGTTCAAGTTTATTATTGTCATTGTAATATGAATGTCGTTAGTTCTGAATTGGTTAATGACCTTGTCGGTCTGCTTTGTATTTAATTTTGCCCCGGACGGTCAATCATTGAGTAGTATTTTGGAGTTTAGCCTGGTAGATCCTTGTAATAAGGGTCTACGGCGTGTGACATTCCCGGTCGTATTCTGGGGGTGTTACAAATAATGGTGCTATTGCGCAAGCTAATGAGTCAAGGACCGATTAGAGATCCAAACACATACTCAGTATATGCAAACTAGTTGTTGTTACCCAAAATATTATCCAGAGATGATATTGCTGGAATGGTCGAGTAACAAACAAATGCGAGAACACTTCCGTGGGAAAGTAAATAATACAAGATTTGTCGGGGTTGTTAATCTCGGGCTTGAATGCTCTCGCGAGATATTATTAATACAAATACTTTGGAGTACAAATATTAATGTTAGAGTGCAATTAAAATGAGTGTAAACACTCTAGTTATCTTAGCTATAGAGCGTGAAGATTGCCGGAAGAACTAGATATGATGCTCTGTGAGTTCTTGCTTTCTATGTTCTGTATACGTGAATGAGTTTCCGTCAAGTAATTTCACCATCTATGTGTCTGTACCTATGGCCACTGTTGGAGGCCTACTATTTATAGTAGAAGAGGTTGCTAGGTCCTCCCCGGCGATCGCGGGCGACCGCCGTTTTATATATTAGAATAAAATGGGCAATCATCCCATCACATGGCACTGTTTCCTTAAAGTCCGAGGCTGCTGCTGGCAACCAGATTAGTGAGCCAATAAGAAGTCCGCACCTGTCCTGAGTCGCTGTCTGGGGAGGACCCACTTTGTACCTTTCGGCGGGCCTGTCGGTAGGTGTGAATGTAGTGACAGGCTGGGGTCAAAAGGCCTTATCTTGCGGCGCCTTTTGCGGATCTGCACGTGGGTCTTCGTACGAGATTCGGTCTTCGAAGACTCTGACGGGTGCCGGATTCATACGTGGCACGGGACGATCGTCTACAGTCGGACATTATAGGCGATCGCAGATGCCAATAGACGATCGCCTTGGATGTCGACCGCTAGGCGCTTGCCCAGCATTTGTCTTCTATGGCTGGCTCTTGATCATTATGTTGATCGCCATCGAGGCGTATTAATCGCCGCACAACAATTGCCCCCAGCTCGCTCTGATGTTGAAAACATGGGGTGAGGTGGCACTGTTGGCGATCGCCTATTTTAGACTATTGACTCGTCCGCTTATGATAAGGACGATCGTCGCCTGGACGATCTGATTTCGAATCCGGACGATCTCCTTATGCGCTGGAAATAGCGGGAAGTGGAGGCGGGCTCTCGAAACGTCGCAGGGACACGCGTCGCGGTACCGTTGGGGGAGTCCGATGGTTTTATCAGACTTGTCACCTGGCGTGCCCTCGAAACGATGCGTATGCGGGTTTAGAGGGCTGCATTTAATGTGTCCCCCTCCCAACGGTTGCACTTCAGCCCCCTGGATTCCGCCTATTTGCACAGAGGTCCCTGCACTCGCCTTGAAAAGGGCTAGGGCCACTTTAGTTCAGCTCTTTATGCGCCCTTTCTTTTTAGACGAGACTTTGCCGAATTTCTTTGAAGATTCTTGTGCCGACCGACTTTCTTTATAGGTAAGAACAAAAATTCTCTCCCCCTTTTTCTCTTAGAAACATGTCTAGAGGAGGATCCAAAGCTTATGAGGCTGGTAGCTCCTTTGCCGCCGCGACATCGCCTGCCCGGGAAGAAACCTCCGCGGTTCTTCATATGGAGACGGCCGTCGAGGCCATTCATGCGGGAATCGCACCCGCGGAGGTCGAAGAGCTCTTCAATGAGGTCGACGCGGCGAGATCGGCGGCGGCGGCGGGGCAGAGGGACTCGCCGGTGGATGAGGATGAAGCAGTGAGGATATACGTGGAGCAGAACAGTGTGTTCGGCCCTGCCTATCTGGAATTCGCCGAACTTATGGATGGGATTGCCGAACCACGTCCCCAGTTTGACTTTGGAGCATACTCTGCCGCCCACCCCTATGAGCCCGTGAAGCAGGCGGCGTTTCGGGCCGCGGACCGCTCCCCGTGGACCCTCGGTCAGATTCGGAGTTCGGCGACCAGGAAAGACTTGAGTCGCTGGAGGGTGAAATGCCATATCCCTTCTGACGTCTCGCTGCACGTGCCCTCGGAGAACGAACATGCCGACCAACCCCCCAAGGGTATGGTCGCCGTTAACGAACTGATCCTGGAGGCCGGTCTACGGTTCCCATTGCCGTTCGCCGTGTCGTACCTTCTGACCGCCTGGAATGTGGCGCTGCTCCAATTGACGCCGAACGCCTCGCAGCAGATTATTAGTACTTTGACACTTTTTGGAGGTCATCGGCTGTTCCATCTACCTTTTGCGCTGGAAATGAACTATCTATTCAAGCTGACTGTGCAGAAGGGATCGGTCGGCGGCTACCACATTCAGGGTCGCATGGGCAAAGTGGTCCTCGGGGTGCTGAATAAGACCCGGGGCGACCTGACGAAATGATTTTGGGTCGGCGGAGCATGGAGGTCGGTGTCGAGCGATAAGCCAGAGGATGAGTTGGCTATCCCCACCAGTTTTTGGGAAAGGAATCCGAGTAAGGGTTTAAACTCTCCCATTGTTTGGATACCTCTTGAACTGATCTAATTTGGTTTCCTTTTTGCAGGCTCCCTTGTTCCAGCAATCGACGATCTCCCCTTTGATTTCTTGATCGTCTGGGAGCGAATTCGCGGTCTGCCGGACTCCTACTTCGACGTTCGCACAGTCAACAACGAACATCATTGGTTGGGAGCTCGATTGTTTCGCTTCCCTCGCCACCTGAAGGTTCCAGGTATGAAATTATATTTTCTCTTTCCTTCTTGACGATCGTCTGGTTGAAAGAGATGTTTAACTTGTCTGAATTTCTTCTTTGACAGAGATCCATTTTCCCCGCTACGCCGAGCCCCCGAGAGAGATTCTGATGTCGAACCCCGGTCTTTTGGGTCGTCTCCACCAAGGAAAGAAGGCGGGTCGTGCCCCTGCAATGACGTCCCGTCCTGTCCCCGAGGAGAGACCTACCATAGTGCCGGTCGTCGAGCCGGAAGCTGAGACTCCGAGGGGCAAGCCCTTTTTCGGCCGTGACCCCGAGTTGGCCGCGAGGTAAGACTGGTATGATATTTCTGGGTTAGGCTACTTGTGTAGAATGTATACTAACTTCTTCGTTTTTTGTTTATGTTGCAGGGTCCGTCTTGCCGATCCGGACACCTCGCCGATGGTGCTGGATTTCCTAACGAGCAAGTCTCTGACACGTTTTTAGTGTAACTATCGTAAGTGCACGATATCGTATCAAGTAGTAAAGTGGACTTTTTGAGTTCGGTTTATCGATCCCACAAGGAAGTTTGGTTATAATTTGAATTATACACTATTAGTCTATTTTTATAGATACTAAGATAAGTGAAACACACAATTAAAAAGTTTGGTTTAATAATTGCAAAGAAAATGCAATATTAGTTCTAATATTTTAAGGAAATAAAAAGAATGTAATAATAATAGATTGATTAACGATAAAATGAAATAGTTGGGATTACAAACTTAGTTCGTCATTAGTTATAAAAGATGTATAGGAGATCATAAGATGAATTTACTTATTATGTTGTGTAGATTCGATTTTCCTTAAAAAGACGGTTTCTCTTTCGAACTATAAAACGCCCCTTACATATTGAATCAATCCACTATATTTCTATGTTGATTGGCTTCAATACATAGCATTAAGATTTATGAAAATAACTCAAAGAATCATCTAAGGACTAGAGGTATATTTCTATCCCCTAGAACAACTTAGAGTGAAGATCATTTGATCTAATCAAACATATTTTCTTTCGAAACATATGAAGACCATAAATATCGTCATTTATTGGCCAAATAAATAAAGATTGTTAAAACAATGAAAATCACACACAATAATAAGTAATTCACAATAGATCTTTATACAAACATAAATAACATGACTAACCTTGTTTATAATCCCAACTAAAGATTACTTAGCCCATGAAGGGTTTATTACACATATTACAAGCTTTTGTGGTCATTATTTGTTGAATCAAGAGAAAGAATTGATCCTAACTCCCTTAGTAGATAAAGGAGATAGAAACAATAAACTCTCTGAACAACATATGCTATACCACACTTACAAATATCACTCAAGAACACAAGTGTGTTCTTCACACAAAAAGAAAAGTTTACAAAAAAATGGAAAATTATAAGATGAATGATGAATGATGAAGGATCTAAGGGGTCTATTTATACACCTAAAGTCATCTAATAGCTCCAAAACTCCAGCATTATTACATTAGATCGGATCAATGCCAGTCATCCCCTCAATAATACACAAAAGTATAAAAAATTAGACAAATCATAACAATCTGTCAAGAGTTACGGCCGTAACATTTAGGAGTTACGGCCGTAACTAGGGTGACTTACGGCCGTAACCCCTGAATGTTACGGCTGTAACATGGCTTCGTAAAGTTGCTCACTTGAAGCTTTGATAGTTACGTTTCCAGCCCAGAATTTCTCAGACTTTGCGTTTTTGCCCCAGATCCTCTTCGGATGATAACTTTTGATATATAACTCTGATTTTGAATCCGTAAATACTGCTGAATTCGTCTCGGAAAGCCCTACAACATGAATATATCAAAATTCAACAAAGAGAATATTTATTAAACATGTTATTTCTTGAGTAAATCAGTTATTTAATCCGATAATCATCCGATAAAAATAAAATTATTAAAACTAATTAATTAAAAGCAAAAAACGAGTAGACTAGCTCAATTATGGGTGAATTTTATCCATACAAATCATGGATAAGTGTACAAAGCTGACACTTATCACACCCCCCAACTTGAATTCTTGCTAGTCCCGAGCAAGACTCTTTATTATTCATGCTCCAAAAATAAAAATAAAAATAAAACAAAAATAAGAAAATTAATACACACATAAATTAAAATATAAAAAGAGAAAAGGAGATCAAAATGCCATTAATACACAACAACCAACTTATACAGTAGATATAAATGATTCAAGATTCAAAATAAATCTATAAATGATTTTGAAGTTAAAACACGGTTTTAGTATTGTAATTCCAAAATGTAAGGTTTCCCCCCAAAAGATTGATTATTTCTTTTCCACTCGTGATACACACGACTCCCTTTAATGGTTGCTCTCGATCACTCGTTTATTTTTCGACTCAATATGAAGAAGAATTTCATTGGCGTCATCAAATATTGTGATTATTCACGAAATTGAGTGTATTGAAATTCAGTCGCTAATTAATTCAAATCTGCTCATAAACTACATCCGTTTTAGTGATAGCTTTCACACCGTTATTTGCTAACGTGTAGCTCTTTTCACTAACACAATTTCTATCTCTCTTTTTTTTAAAAGGTGATAGCTTTCACACCGTTATTTGCTAACGTGTAGCTCTTTTCACCTTTTTCTGAGACGGCAGCTACGCACCAACAATGGTTAGTCCTTTATTTTTCGCAAAATGTAAGACCCCCAAAATTAGGCAACTGTTGCTGCTCAACACTTCTCCTTTTCGTCATTTTTTTTATAGGTGATAGCTTTCACATCGTTATTTGCTAACGTGTGGCTCTTTTCACCAATGACTCCTTTTTTAGGGAATAGAATTTTCGCAGAAAATCATTTCTTAGTTTAAGCATGAAAAATCAAAAACTCCACGAATTAAGTAAATTTCAGTTCTATTTTTCATCAACCGATTGATTCTTCTTTTCTCAAGGTAACGAATGACTCGATTTTATATGATAATTACAAGGCTTGGAAAGAGATTAAGGCTCAAAAAATTTTGGAATATATAATTTTTTACCGGTTAAAACGATTTTAGAAGCTTGTGTATAGCTAATTTATTGGTGTTATGGCCAGATCTAGAAATCTCATAAATCAAAATATTATAAATATATATATATATATAATAAAAAAAAATTAAGGCAAATAACCAAATCAATCAAAACATACCAAAATTACAACACACCAAAATACTAAAACAAACCACCCCCAAACTTGAAAATAAAACTGTCCTCAGTTTTTTAAAAATAAAAAAATAAAATAAAAATCAATGCAGAAAAACAGAATACTCTCTGTTAAGAAAGTTTATGTCTGAGCTAACGCCTTTTAGAATCTGCAAGAGAATAAATATACGAGGCACACAACAAAAGAAAATAAAATATACTCGTAAGTATAACACAATTTTTAAGATGCGCATCAAGAAAGTGCGAAGAGTCGCCTTACGCTGCCATCAAAGTTTTTATAAAAAACACACAATAAACATTACAGTAATAACAATACATAAATCACGAATAGATGCGCGTCAATAGATCAAGAAGAAACTCCTTAAGCTGCCACCATTTAGCACGATTAGTTCACACGACAGAAAGTAAAAATACAAGAGGTCCGACATGGGTTATCAAAGGGAGAGGAATGAATCCACTTTTTATTTTCTCACGGTAAAATCTTCTACCCAGACAATTTTAGCTAGAGCTGATCTGGTTGAGGAACAAATTCATTGAGTTTTTTGATTAGTTCATCTGGTGTTGTTGCAACGACTATGATTTATTTAGCACGCTCGGAAATAAAACCCTTTTCAGCAGAGTAGTCGATGAAAGACAGTAAACCATCAAAGAAACCATTAACATTAAGCACACCTATTGGTTTTTGATGAACATTTAGCTGGGCTCTGGTAACCACATGAAAAAGTTCCTCAAGGGTGCCAAAACCACCGGGAAGGGTGATAAAGGCGCCATAATTATTTATCATGTGAGTTATGCGATCTTGCATATTTACAGATCTAAACTTATCTCCAATAGTTGACCCGGTGATTTTACTTTCAGCCAGAGGTTTTGGGATTATTCCCAACACTCTTACTCCTTCCATATAGGCAGAAGCAGCAGCTCGTCCCATTAATCCTAGACTTCTTCCTCCGTAAACTACATGAATGCATTTTTCTCCTAAGGTGCGACCCAAGTTGTGGGCTGCTTCAGCAAAGCATGCCACTTTTCCATAACTAGCTCCACCAAAAATGCAGACTGTGCTAAATTTTTTTGTTGAAGATGATGACTCCATTTTTGAAAAGAAAATTTTTTTTTAGAGAAAAACAGAGAAAAGTGCAAGTTTGAGGGATGAATGAAAGAAACTAGTAGAAAGTTTATTTATAGAAGAAAAAGAAGGTAAAAATTGTTTTAACAAGTTTGTGATTGCGTTTGATTGTGCTTCAACTACTCAATAAAATAATGAAAGCATTTATCGCGTATCACATTTATTATTCAGAAAATCTCACCACACGACAAAAATAAAAGATACGCGTATGTACAGTAGTTGTGATTGTGGCTCATATCTTCCTCTGATTTTACGTTCAGAAACGGCCTAAACGCCTTCTATGAGTCGGGGAGAAGCTTCCCATCCAATTTTCTTACAAATTGGCAAACAGGGTCTTTTAACGTCAGATTCCCAAGACGTTTTTCATATTCTGGTTGGAATTTATTCCACAAACATCGAATTCCGTAATGTACGAGTCCACTAGGATGCGTGTCAAGAGAAATTTCGATATCATCTAAATTCTCCTTATTCAGACCATCTTTAATGAACTGAATTTTATCTTCTCTGTTTGTAGATGGAATTCCTAAAGATCGACATTTTTAAATTACAGTTCCATCTAGCACATTTATAACAAACGGCTATCATCATTGCTCGTCGTTTCTTCGCATATGAACTTTTTCCTAGCCCTGGTAAAAATCTAGTCGGTGTTTCTGTGAATTCACCCTCTATTCTTACTTTGCCTTCAATTATGAATCTTATGTCAAAAGGTATGCTTTTATTCATAAGCAACCTCATCCTTTCAAGCCTTGCCTTGTAAATTTTTAAAATTGCATTTTTGCTTAGAAAGGGAAATCTTTTTTCAATTTTATACAACGTTTCTTCCATGACAAAAAAATAAATAAATAAAACTACAATGAAAATAATTGAAGAAAATATCTACAAATATCAGTTGTTATGGGAAACTGGAAAATCCGACTTTAATAGTCACGGAGTACCGTTATCCGCCACTTGACCGGACAAACACAATTTAGTACTTAAGTTACAATGTCGAGAAATTTGTACCTATAAAAATAGTTTACAATGTAAGATTTCAAATATAACTTATACTTCCCCGGCAACGGAGCCAAAAACTTGACACGTTTTTAGTGTAACTATCGCAAGTGCACGATATCGTATCAAGTAGTAAAGTGGACTTTTTGCATCCGGTTTATCGATCCCACAAGGAAGTTTGGTTATAATTTGAATTATACACTATTAGTCTATTTTTATAGATACTAAGATAAGTGAAACACACAATTAAAAAGTTTGGTTTAATAATTGCAAAGAAAATGCAATATTAGTCTAATATTTTAAGGAAATAAAAAGATAGTAATAATAATAGATTGATTAACGATAAAATGAAATAGTTGGGATTACAAACTTAGTTCGTCATTAGTTATAAAAGATGTATAGGAGATCATAAGATGAATTTACTTATTATGTTGTGTAGATTCGATTTTCCTTAAAAAGACGGTTTCTCTTTCGAACTATAAAACGCCCCTTACATATTAAATCAATCCACTATATTTCTATGTTGATTGGCTTCAATACATAGCATTAGGATTTATGAAAATAACTCAAAGAATCATCTAAGGACTACAGGTATATTTCTATCCCCTAGAACAACTTAGAGTGAAGATCATTTGATCTAATCAAACATATTTTCTTTCGAAACATATGAAGACCATAAATATCGTCATTTATTGGCCAAATAAATAAAGATTGTTAGAACAATGAAAATCACACACAATAATAAGTAATTCACAATAGATCTTTATACAAACATAAATAACATGACTAACCTTGTTTATAATCCCAACTAAAGATTACTTAGCCCATGAAGGGTTTATTACACATATTACAAGCTTTTGTGGTCATTATTTGTTGAATCAAGAGAAAGAATTGATCCTAACTCCCTTAGTAGATAAAGGAGATAGAAACAATAAACTCTCTGAACAACATATGCTATACCACACTTACAAATATCACTCAAGAACACAAGTGTGTTCTTCACACAAAAAGAAAAGTTTACAAAAAAATGGAAAATTATAAGATGAATGATGAATGATGAAGGATCTAAGGGGTCTATTTATACACCTAAAGTCATCTAATAGCTCCAAAACTCCAGCATTATTACATTAGATCGGATCAATGCCAGTCATTCCCTCAATAATACACAAAAAGTATAAAAAATTAGACAAATCATAACAATCTGTCAAGAGTTACGGCCGTAACATTCAGGAGTTACGGCCGTAACTAGGGTGACTTACGGCCGTAACCCCTGAATGTTACGGCTGTAACACCCCCGATATATTCAGGAATATTACAGCGCCGTAAATCCTTTACATAAGAATTTACAAGGCTGATTAAAAGAAAAGACAATAACGGATACCGCTTTATAAAATTGCTTAAGTAAAATACAACCGTCTGGTTCAAAAACCGAAATACAAATATCCAATGAAGAGTTATTATTACATCACTAAAATCCAAACATTATAAACGGACGACATACTCGAGTACTCATTGAAATAACCAACAAATAACAGACAATAAACCCGGTCGGAACATCACTCTGCACCCTCGTCGTCATGCATCTCCAGTGGTTGTTTCCCCGCTCTCCTGGATCCTGAACAAACACAATGTTCACCCCCGAAGGGTTAGCACAACGATGCTAGTACAAGTACAATAATCATACAACAGTGATATAATCAACAATTATATCATAACAAGTTTCTCCAACGAGAATATCCACAACACATATCATATCATAACAGTTTCAACATACTGATGGTATTCCAACGATCCAGCGCACACAGCTATAGATTCCCATGATGATCCCGTCGGACCAACACATGGTACTACTACCTGTCCAACGATCCAGCGCACACAGCTATAGATTCCCATGATGATTCCCGTCGGATCAACGCATGGTGGACATATATTCACAACATATTTACACGATACAATCACATCATAATTGTCATAATATAAACAATTCTAATTAGAGTACTTGCCTCGATTAGAAGACAGAACAATACTTCCAAGAAAACGAGACACTCGAAGGTCGCCCCTCTCGATCAATCACGTAGCAAAGTTCGAACCTTAAATAAGAGAAATAACATGGAATTCATCTTAGGTCAAACGAACATCTAACCATCCAAATTACGGTTGAAAGTCCACAAAACGAAAACTGTCTGACTTACATAACGTACGTTACATGTCCTCTGTAACGTACGTTAGACTTACTCGTTAGCGTACGTAAACTATGAAGTCTAACGTACGTTAAACATATCTTGACATTCCTCTCGATCGATCGACTTGTCTCGCCTGATAGTGTAACGTACGTTACGTACCAGACGTAACGTACGTTAACAACATAATATAACGTACGTTAATTGCCAAACTTAACGTACGTTAAACATGTATGTCAGTTTCTCACTGGGCAGCTGACTGCCTCGATTAGTGACGGAGTATTACGAAATCCTTAGTGAGTAACCTAATATACCTTCAAATATATATCACACTCATGAATGATCTACGGATTAATATCTTCAATTCCAAGGATACGAATATCATCGTAATACTATTCTCAATATTGATTGTAATACCCATGCAAGATTCGGTTGGTCTAAGGTTGATATAACAGGTCTAATATCGTCATTAAATCCAGGCTTATATTGAAAGTGAACTACTTATTCCATCTATGCAAGTTGTAACACCCCCGAGTTATTCAGGGATATTACAGCGCCGTAAGCCCCGCCGTGGGACCCACAAGGCTATACATATGCGTAACCATAAATTTTGACCGATAAGGTCTACACACAAAGAAATGAACACGATACAGAGGTATTCGAAACATAACCAGTGTATTCACGGACATTACATCACAAGTCAATACTTCGGCAACACAGGCCGGAACATCAAGGAAAGAGGAAAAACGATACTCGAGTACTCAATAACCAATCCAGTACAACAACACTGAATGGAAAGCTCGAACATAATGAAAGAAAGACACGGTATCACACTTGCCCACCATCTTCATGCCGACCCGATACTGCCTGTCCGATCTTCTGGAACCTGAAATACATGGAAAGTATTTCCCCCATAAAGGGGTTAGCCGTCGAATAGCTAGTGCAAGTATATCAGGTATGAAACACTATACTCCTCGACAATAAAGTAAATGTAATCCGTCAATTCATCAATATCCGTCAATTCATCAATTTAAGACTAGTATTCCGGAATAACTAAATCTCATAGTATCACATCAAGACGTATATGAATACCGTGGAACCGCACCAGAGGCTACGGAACCCTCAGAGGACCCATCGGCCCGTCCCAGAGTGGTTAATTCATATCGTCCGTCATTATTGCATGTATGAATACCGTGGAACCGCACCAGAGGCTACGGAACCCTCAGAGGACCCATCGGCCCGTCCCGGAGTGGTTAATTCATATTATCCATGGAATCGCACCAGAGGCTACGAAACCCTCAGAGGACCCGTCGGTCCGTCCCGGAGTGGATATAAATAAGCATGCCATTAATATTTCATACTTTCAAAGTCGAGAATGCACATTCATAAATATATACTTGCCTTTGAGACATCGAGAAAATCGAACGGAGGAAGGGTATGAGTTCGGTAGGTCCAAGAACGCGCTTAGGCACCTAAACGATTCGCAAGGAGTATGATAATTACACATCCATATTCAAACTACACGAAGGAACTCCCCAAACCCGTCTACGATTCATAAAGATATACGGATAATCAACTAAAGGTTGGAAAATCGTTCTAAATCTTCACAAGTCCGAAAACGGCACAATCTAAACCATAAAATCGTAGGAAAGGTATTCATACAGTATAGATACACCATAAACTCAAGGTTCTCAAGCTTCCAAACGGATAAATCGGACGAATCTACAAAAACCCCAAAATTCCCAAAAAATAGGGTTCTAAGGATTTTTACCTTGATTCGGACGTTAGGAGGGATTAGATGTTGAGAAATCTTTGTTCTCCAACCAAATATGTTGTTGCTAGAAGGAAGATTACTCCCAATCGCCTGAGATCGTCTCTCCCGATCGCTTCCCGTCAAAAATGAGTGAAGTAGGTGAGAAAATGACGAAATGGGAGTCAACTGTCATATTTATATCTGCCCGCCTAGCGCACGCTACGCCTCCTTCATTAGCGTGCGCTAGCGAAGTCACCGGATAGTCCAGTGGTTTCGCCGGTTCCGTTAGCGTGCGCTAACCGTATGTCTCTAGCGTGCGCTAGTCCAAAACGTGGAACTTCTTGTCTGCCTTACTGCTCAACACTTAGCGTGCGCTAGCGCTAAGACTTACCTTGCGCTATTCCATAACTCTAGCGTGCGCTAGCCAAGCCTAGCGTACGCTACGATATTCCGTAAAACCTCGGCAACCTCACGCCTCCGTGACCAGCCCGTGGCGTGCGCTACGGACGAATGATAGCGTGCGCTACTAACCACGAATAGCGCGCTAACCACTCCTAGCGTGCGCTAAACCGCCCGATCCAGAGCGATTAAAAGCTGGTTACGACTGATCCTCTTAGCGCGCGCTACGGCCTCAAAGCTAGCGTGCGCTAATCAAGCAGATTTAGCGTGCGTTAGCCTAGGCCTAGCGTGCGTTATATCTCTGTCCCAGAACATTTCCGCAAGGTCTAAAACGACATGATCCAGAACCAATCGAGATACAAAACTCAATAACAATATTAACAACATCTCCAAGCATTTACAGAGCGACAAAATAAGGAGGATGACAGAGTCAAACAGTCAATAAAAGTACGGGTATTACATTCTCCCCCTCTAAAAAGAAGTTTCGTCCCGAAACTTAAGAAATAAACAATTCGGTATTCCACCCGCATCTTCTCTTCCGTCTCCCAAGTTGCCTCCTCGACTCCATGCCTCGACCATTGCACTTTAACCGGTGGAATGGTTTTATGCGGAGTTGTTTCGCGACGCTCAAGGATCTTTACGGGTCTCTCGGAAGGTAATATCCTCGGCTACGTCAATCTCACCGTAGTCGATGACGTGGCTCGGATCCGGTGCGTACTTTCTCAATTGAGACACATGAAAACACTATGGACGTGACTCAAAGTGGAGGTAACGCCAAGCGATAAGCTAAATCTCCAACTCGTCAAAATCTCGAAAGGTCCGATATACCTCGGACTAAGTTTCCTTTTTCCCGAAGCGGAAAACTCCACGGTCGGCGACACCTTGAGCAAGACATGATCCCCACTTCGAACTCCAAGGGTCGACGAGTATCGGATAAGATTTCGACGACTGCGCCCAATAATCGGTCCGATGATAGTAATCTTTTCCTTAGTCTCCATCAACATATCCGGCTCCGTCCCAACTAGCTCGAAGCCTCGTCCCAACACAATGGCGACCTACATCGCCTACCATAAAGTGCCTCGAAGGGTGCCATTTGGATCGACGCATGCCAACTATTATTGTAAGCAAACTCGATCAACGGCAAGTGAAGCTCCCAATCATTACTCGATCTAAGGCACAAGCCCGCAACATATCTTCCAACGTTTGAATCGTCCTCTCTCATCTGTCCATCCGACGAGGATGAAAAGAAGTGCTCAATCTCAACTCGGTACCCAAAGCCCGATGAACGGCGGCTGCCAAAGTGCGACACGAAATGGCCGTCTCGATCGAAACAATGGTTTTGGGGGCACCGTGTAACCTCACGATCTCGGCAATAAAGGTTCGAGCGCCTATCCGGCCCCCAAGTATCCTTAATACCCGAGAAAGTGTGCAGACTTGGTCAACCTCGACAACCACCCAAATCATATTCATTCCGGCCCGAGTTCTCGGCATGCGATGATGAAATCCATAGAAATGTCTTCCCACTTCCACTCGGGAATGGGAAGCGGTTTCAACAACCCCACGGTCGTTGATGTTCAATCTTGACTTGTTGACAAGTCAAGCACCGTAGTACAAACTCCGTAACATCCTTCTTCATGTTATTCCACCAAAAATTACGCTTCAAATCTTTGTACATCTTACTCGTCCGGGTGGATTGAATAAGGCGTAGCATGCGCTTCTCGGAGAATTCTCTGTCTCAACTCTAAATCGTTCGGAACACAAAGCCGCCTTGAAATCTCGTAATACTATCTTCGTGTACCATAAAGCCGGGGCTTTTCCTTTAATTACATCTTCCTTCGCTTGAGAAATCATCGGGTCACTCCACCGCTTCCCTTTGATGTCATCAACTAGAGACGAAGTAATTTCGAGAGTACACAATGCCCTGTACTCGTTGAAGCCAAACTTCTATCCCTTGCTCAATTAAGTCCAGACGGATTTTCGTCTGAGGTGTAAGAACCTCGAGCATTTGAAGAGATGCCGATTTGCGGCTCAATGCATCCGCAACGACATTAGCTTTACCGGGGTGGTATAGAATTTCCAAGTCATAATCCTTTATCAACTCTAACCAACGCCGCTGTCTCATATTCAGCTCCTTCTGACTGAAAATATACTTCAGACTCTTGTGATCGGTATAAATCCGGCACGGTGAACCATACAAATAATGTCGCCAAATCTTGAGTGCAAAGACAATTGCGGCTAATTCCAAATCGTGAGTAGGATAATTCATTTCGTAAGGCTTTAATTGACGAGACGCAAAAGCTATCGTCTTATCATGCTGCATAAGCACACAGCCCTGGCCTTGACCAAGCGTCACCGTAAACCGCAAAGCCTTCGCTACCATGCGTAAGGTTAAAATCGGCGCCAAGTCAATCGTCTCTTGATTCGCCGAAGCTTTCTTTGTCTCTCATCCGTCCAAACAAACTTTTCGGTCTTCTCGAGTAATTTCGTAGCGGTCGAGCGAGTTTCGAGAACCCTCGACAAACCGACGGTAATACCAGCAAGACCCAAAAGCTACGAACCTCTTTAACATTTTTAGGCGGTGCCCAATTTAGCATTGCCTCGATCTTCTCGGGTCTACACGAACCCCTTCGGCGAAATCACATGGCCGAGAAACATAACTTCTTCCAACCAAAACTCACATTTCGAGAATTTTGCATAGAGGTGCTCGGTTCTCAAAATGTCTAAGACCAAACGCAAGTGTCGGGCATGTTCCTCCTTATCCCGAGAATAAACCAAGATGTCGTCAATAAAGACGACTACACACTGTCGAGATACTCGATGAATATTTTATTCATCAACCGCATGAATCGCCGGCGCATTCACAACCCAAAAGGCATAACTACAAATTCATAATGCCCATATCTCGTCCGAACGCCGTCTTTGGAACGTCGATTCCCTCACTCTAAGTTGATAATACCGGATCTTAAATCAATCTTCGAGAAAACCGCAGCCTCCTTGCAATTGATCAAATAGATCGTCTATACGAGGCAAAGGATATTTATTCTTGATGGTTACTTTATTCAGCTCACGGTAGTCAATGCACAAACGTAGTGAACCATCCTTCTTCTGACGAAAAGAACGGCAGGCGCCCCAAGGCGAAGCGCTCGGTCGATGTACCCTTTTTCCAAAAGTTCTCCCAACCGAGTCTTCATTCCTGCATCTCGGAAGGTGCCATCCGATAAGGTGCTTTAGAAATCGGGGCCGCATCCGCTCCAAATCCACGGAAAAATCTATCTCTCGATCGCGGTAATCCGGAAGATCGTCCGAAAACATCGGGATACTCGTTAACAACCAGAATTGAAGAGAAATCGACTTCAATTCCTTCCGTTTTCAATGCATAACACCAATAGCCCGTACAACCTTTATTCAAAAGTTTTACGGCCTTCATGGAACTGATAAGTAACTTGGATTGGCCCAGCTTACGTCCCAAAAATGAGTACTCAGATCCGTCCTTAGTCATCATAGTGATAACTTTGGTACGGTAATTCATAATCGCCAGGTGATTATTAAGCCAATCCTCGCCGAGGATTACGTCCTCGCCTTCCATGTCAACTACAATTAAATTTGATAACCATTCCATACCGGATATAACCACCGGAAAATCTCTAATCTCCCGGTTTCCCACAATCCTATCCCCGCTAGGCAGTCTCACGATGAAGGGATCGCAAGCAGTCATACAAGTTATATTCAAACGGCGTACACACTCCAAAGAAATAAAAGAATGTGTAGCACCCGAATCAAAAAGTACACGGACTGGATGAGATAGGATATGAATGGTACCTGAAGCCACCGCCGCGTCGGGTTCGTCTGCTCGACGCATCTCATAAACGACGGTGGCAATGCCAATCTGTATGCCAAATCTCCAACTCTCTCAAGGATCTCAAATGGTCCGATATATCTCGGACTCAGCTTTCCTTTTCTTCCGAAACGAAAGATTCCCTGAGTAGGAGAAACCTTCAAAAGTACATGGTCTCCAGTATTGAACTCCAATGGGCGACGGCGTACGTCCGTGTAGGATTTCTGGCGACTCTGGGCGGTCAACAGCCTTTTACGAATCAAGGCTATCTTCTCTCGAGTATGCACGATCAACTCTGGTTCTGTTCCGATCAAGTCCGATGAATCGTCCCAGCATAGGGGTGATCTGCATCTCCTTCCGTATAATGCCTCAAACGGTGCCATCTTAATGGAAGCATGCCAACTATTGTTGTAGGTAAATTCAATCAACGGTAGATGAACTTTCCAATCATTTGACCAATATAAGGCACAGGCCCTTAGCATGTCTTCCACCCTTTGTATAATTCTCTCAGATTGTCCGTCAGTCTGCGGGTGATAATCTGTACTGAAGTTCAATTCGGTTCCCAAGGCCTTATGAACTGCTTTCCAAAAGTGAGACACAAAACGGCCGCTCGGTCAGAAACAATGGTCTTCGGCGTACCATGCAATCGAACTATCTCCGAAATAAATACTCGCGCCAACCTCTCTGGTCCCCACGTATCCTTAATGCCTAGAAAATGAGCTGATTTGGTTAAACGATCAACTATCACCCAAATCATGTTCATTCCTGTCCTGGTTCTCGGCATATTAGTGATAAAGTCCATCGATATGTCCTCCCACTTCCATTCAGGAATCGGGAGTGGCTTCAACATTCCGGCAGGCCGTTGATGCTCGATCTTAACCTGCTGACAAGTCAAGCATTTCGAAACATAGTCCGCTACATCTTTCTTCATGTTGCCCCACCAGAAATTCTGCTTCAAGTCCTTATACATTTTACTGGTGCCCGGGTGGATAGAATAGGGCGAACTGTGAGCTTCCTTCATAATCGTCTGTTTCAGAACATCGATATCAGGAACGCAGAGTCGGTTCTGGAATCTCAAAATTCCATCATCATGAATTAGGAATCCGGGGGCCTTTCCCTTGATTACTTCATCACGTAACCGAATCATCAGAGGATCATCCGCCTGTCTGGATTTGATTTCTTCGGTTAATGATGAAGTTATCTCCATCACGCACAGTTGCCCTTGGACTCTTTGTAACCACACTTCAATTCCTTCACGAATCATCTCTCATTGATGGCTAAGTTAGGAGGTCAGCGTCTCCAGCATCTGAATAGAAACAGGCTTGCGGCTAAGTGCATCGGCCACTACATTCGCTTTGCCTGGATGATATAAAATCTCCAAGTCATAGTCTTTAATCAGTTCTAACCATCTTCTTTGCCGCATGTTTAATTCTTTCTGACTGAATATGTACTTGAGACTCTTGTGATCCGTAAAGATCTGACAGTGAGTCCCGTACAAATAATGCCTCCAGATCTTCAAAGCAAAAACCAATGCTGCTAGCTCCAAATCATGTGTTGGGTAATTTATTTCATAAGGTTTCAGCTGTCGTGACGCATAAGCGATCACCTTATCATTCTGCATCAATACGCACCCGAGTCCTTGGTTCGAAGCATCACTGTAAACTATAAATCCTCCAGTTCCCTGTGGAAGTGATAGAATCAGTGTCGTCGTCAATCTCTTCTTTAATTCATCAAAGCTAACCTGACACAACTCATTCCACTCAAACTTTTGAGTTTTGTGCAGGAGTCGAGTAAGTGGGCGGGAAATTTCGGAAAACCCTTCCACGAACCGACGATAATACCCAGCGAGTCCTAAGAAACTTCGGACTTCTTTCACATTCTTTGGAGGCTTCCAATCCATAATTGCTTCTATCTTCTGAGGATCTACTCGGACTCCTTCAGCTGACACCACATGGCCGAGGAACATTACTTCTTTTAGCCAGAATTCACACTTAGAAAGTTTGGCGTACAATTGCTCGCTTCTCAAAAGTTCCAATACAATCCGCAAATGTTGCGCATGTTCTTCCGGGTTCTTAGAATATACCAGAATATCATCAATGAACACGACCACAAATTTATCTAAATATTCTATGAACACTCGGTTCATCAACTGCATGAATACAGCAGGCGCATTAGTGAGACCAGATGGCATCACTACAAACTCATAGTGTCCGTAGCGAGTTCTGAATGCTGACTTTGGAACATCAGATTCCTTAATCCTCAGCTGATGGTATCCGGATCTTAGATCGATTTTTGAAAACACTGTTGCTCCTTGCAACTGGTCAAACAGATCATTAATCCGTGGCAACGGATACTTGTTCTTAATCGTCATCTTGTTCAGCTCTCGGTAGTCAATACACAGTCGAAGCGATCCATTCTTCTTTCGAACAAAAAGAACTGGCGCTCCCCAGGGTGAAACGCTTGGCTGAATATAGCCTTTGTCCAGTAACTCCTCCAGTTGCTTCTTCAGTTCGTACATCTCCGTAGGTGCCATACGATACGGCGCCTTAGAAATTGGTGTAGCTCCAGGTTCCAGCTCAATTGTGAATTCTACGTCCCGTCGTGGAGGTAGTCCAGGTAACTCGTCAGGAAATACATCCGGGAATTCGTTCACAATATGAATGGATGAAAGTTCCACAATTTCATCTTCTTTCTTCATTGCATAACACCGCATTCGACATGTACTGTTTCAACAATTTGACACTTTCATTGCTTTGATCAACTTTCCTAATCTTCTGGTTTCCATCCTTCAAACAAGACTTGGAGCCATCATCGCCGATCGCTGAAATATTCCTCCTTCGGTAATTTACAATTGCTCCATATCGATTAAGCCAATCGTCTCCGAGTATTAGGTCATCTCCTTGCATTTCTATCACAATTAGATTTGAGAGCCATTTCCTACCCCCAAATAATACAGGAAAATCTCTAGTCTCTAAGTTCCCAACAATCCTCTCTCCACTCGGTAAACCAACAACATAAGGTTCACAAGTATGAAAACCAGAAATATTCAAACGATTTACACAAGACAAAGATATAAAAGAATGCGTAGCTCCTGTATCGAATAAAACGCTAACTGGTTGGGAAAGAATTTGGACAGTACCTGATGCGACAGCAGCATCCTGATCGTCTGTCCTCCTCATCTCATACAGGCGTGGAGGAACAGATCCGGCACTCGATGTCCCCTTTCGGTCCCATTGTCCTCTGCCTCGTCCACGGCCAAAATTTTGAGGCATCTGAACACTTTGCTGCGTCTGTTGGATACTAGCTTCCTTTTGAACTAGGTGTGATGAACGGGTTCCATTGTATTTGGTGGCGTTCTTGCAAAACGTCGCACGGTGCCCTTCCTGTCCGCAGTCAAAACATGTAACTGGGGTGCGCAAACAATCGCGCCAAAGGTGCCCTGGGCGACCACAATTAAAGAACTTCCTAGCTGTATCCGTCGTGGCTGTCACTGTTCCGTAATTCTTTCCGTTCTTAGATGGGTGCGGAGGTTTCTTGAAAGAAAAAGAAGACTGGGCCTTGCGGGGCCCACTGCTCTTGTGCTCTGTAAAAGTACCAGAGACTTTCTGTTTCTTCGACTCCATAAACTTCTCCATTGCTGCTTCTTTAATTTCGTACGCCAATGCCTTATCCTGGTATTGGCGGAGAGTGGTACATTCAAAACCGGACATGTACCTCTGGATTTCTGGTTTCATTCTCATTTCAAAATGAATCATCATCTCCGCATCTGTTCTGACCAGATGCCGAACAAATGCTAATTGCTGGTTAAACGTCTTAATCGTCTGGGATACGGGTTCATCTGATGGCTGAGCGGAGAAAAATTCTCGAATTTTGGCTTCCCTCATAGGACGAGGGCAATACTGAGCTTCCATCATCATTTTAAATTCCGCCCAATCGGCATCATGATCTGCAGGTCGGATAGCTTCCCACCACTCGGATGCTTCTCCTATCAGAAAGTACTGGGCAATAGGAGCTCTCCTATCATCCGGGCAATTAATTCCAGCAAAATTTTTTTCCAGTTCCTTCAACCAATGGTCCCAAGTGGGAGTCTCGGAAAAGCCGTCAAATTTGGGTGGTTGCATCTTTGCCACCTCTTGTAACCATCGGTCACCTCGATTTCCCATTTCTGGAATCCTTTGTTGTCCATCTCCCTGCTGAATTCCTGCCGCCACTTGCATTCGGTCCACGACACATGCGAACCGAGTCATCCGGTTCACGACTTGACGAAGGATTTGGTACACTGAGTTCCGGTTCGTTATTGATGGATTGTTGCGGCTCGCCTGAGCTATGACTAGCCTGATTAGAAGGCGACGCCTCCCTTTCAGCATTCCTTCATCCGCGTCCACGACCGCGACCACGTCCACGTCCGCCTCTCAACATACTGTAAGCATAAGTACTAAATATACAGGAAACGACATTGTTCTAATGTTCAAGTATAAAGAGACACAATATGTAAAGAATGAGATAAAGTTTAGGAACTTACAACCACCGTTCGCATGAAGATGTAGGCAGTGCAGTGATGTCATTCACGGCCGGTTACCTCAAAGGACATAAATGACCCCTACTTTAACCCAACGGCCAAGATATCCATAATCTTAGCTCCGATATCATATTCTGTAACACCCCCGATATATTCAGGAATATTACAGCGCCGTAAATCCTTTACATAAGAATTTACAAGGCTGATTAAAAGAAAAGACAGTAACGGATACCGCTTTATAAAATTGCTGAAGTAAAATACAACCGTCTGGTTCAAAAACCGAAATACAAATATCCAATGAAGAGTTATTATTACATCACTAAAATCCAAAAATTATAAACGGACGACATACTCGAGTACTCATTGAAATAACCAACAAATAACAGACAGTAAACCTGGCCGGAACATCACTCTGCACCCTCGTCGTCATGCATCTCCAGTGGTTGTTTCCCCGCTCTCCTGGATCCTGAACAAACACAATGTTCACCCCCGAAGGGGTTAGCACAACGATGCTAGTACAAGTACAATAATCATACAACAGTGATATAATCAACAATTATATCATAACAAGTTTCTCCAACGAGAATATCCACAACACATATCATATCATAACAGTTTCAACATACTGATGGTATTCCAACGATCCAGCGCACACAGCTATAGATTCCCATGATGATCCCGTCGGACCAACACATGGTGGAACTACCTGTCCAACGATCCAGCGCACACAGCTATAGATTCCCATGATGATTCCCGTCGGATCAATGCATGGTGGACATATATTCACAACATATTTACACGATACAATCACATCATAATTGTCATAATATAAACAATTCTAATTAGAGTAATTGCCTCGATTAGAAGACAGAACAATACTTCCATGAAAACGAGACATTCGAAGGTCGCCCCCCTCGATCAATCACGTAGCAAAGTTCGAACCTTAAATAAGAGAAATAACATGGAATTCATCTTAGGTCGAACGAACATCTAACCATCCAAATTACGGTTGAAAGTCCACAAAACGAAAACTGTCTGACTTACATAACGTACGTTAGACTTACTCGTTAGCGTACGTAAACTATGAAGTCTAACGTACGTTAACCATATACTGACAGTTCCTCTCTGATCAGTCGACTTGTCTCGCCTGATAGTGTAACGTACATTACGTACCAGACGTAACATACGTTAACAACATAATATAACATACGTTAATTGCCAAACTTAACGTACGTTAAACATGTATGTCAGTTTCTCACTGGGCAGCTGACTGCCTCGATTAGTGACGGAGTATTACGAAATCCTTAGTGAGTAACCTAATATACCTTTAAATATATATCATACTCATGAATGATCTACGGATTAATATCTTCAATTCCAAGGATACAAATATCATCGTAATACTATTCTCAATCTTGATTGTAATACCCATGCAAGATTCGGTTGGTCTAAGGTTGATATAACAGGTCTAATATCGTCATTAAATCCAGGCTTATATTGAAAGTGAACTACTTATTCCATCTATGCAAGTAAGATTACAACTATGATGATTCTTTCCAAAATCCATATAGTAAAAGTGGAAATCGGCACTAAGTCTACGATCAAAATGATGATAACATTTGATACAGTTTACAATCCACTATTCTCATCTTTGTCACAACAAGGTTCAACTTCGGTGTTCTAAACCATAATAATTCGATCATCATAGTTTAAATATGATACTAGGTCGCATATATCGTCAAAGTGATCTACTATTCTTGGTAGTGTGATCATATCGTCTTTAACAACATAACTTCAAAGTTGGAAGTAGTATAACATACCTTAAGAGGGAGAAAATACTGAGACTATAAGTAATATCCAACCCCGGTTGCTTCAGCGCCGACTCGTGATGATTTCTACTCCAAAATCCAATATAAGTTGTCTTCCATGATCAAGTAGTGTCATACAATCTCAATGATTCAGTAACAAATGATCTAAAGGTGTTAAAAGGGGCTGGAAATCTTCTGGGGACGAATATGGTGAAGTTTAGGGGCAAAAGGACGAGCTGAAATGAAATGGGGTGCTGCTCCTTTTATAATTTTCTGAGTGTTACGTACGCTAGGACATCTTCATAACGTACGTTATCGTTCAAAATAGTAAACTGTCTTGTTTCTGGACTTTATTACGTACGCTACACTAATCGTGTTACGTACGTAACCCATATAATTTACGTACGCTACCTGATGCCCATAACGTACGTTAAAGTCCGTTGACTTAAAAAGTGTCCAGGTTCATGCCGTGCGAATCTGGCGGGTATCTTGGTCGAGCCCACCACCATGTACCCCATGTGCTAGCCGGCCTACCCAATAATTGACCGCATTACGTACGCTACACTTCATTCGTAGCGTACGTTAACATTAACAGGTTACGTACGTTAAGTTACATTCTTAACGTACGTTACCACGTATATGCATGGAGAAAAATTTATATGTTGCTACACCCATGTTTAAAGATACAAATACGATAATGATCATACTCCATTATCAATATCATCATTCCCAAAATAATACAGGGTTAAATGTACAGATGAAATACACAGTAATAAATTCGGATAATACAACGGCCGTAACGTGGCTTCGTAAATTTGCTCACTTGAAGCTTTGATAGTTACGTTTTCAGCCCAGAATTTGTCAGACTTTGCGTTTTTGCCCCAGATCTTCTTCGGATGATAACTTTTGATATATAACTCTGATTTTGAATCTGGAAATACTGCCGAATTCGTCTCGGAAATCCCTACAACATGAATATATCAAAATTCAACAAAGATAATATTTATTAAACATGTTATTTCTTGAGTAAATCAGTTATTTAATCCGATCATCATCCGATAAAAATAAAATTATTAAAACTAATTAATTAAAAGCAAAAAATGAGTAGACTCGCCGGTGGATGAGGATGAAGCAGTGAGGATATACGTGGAGCAGAACAGTGTGTTCGGCCCTGCCTATCTGGAATTCGCCGAACTTATGGATGGGATTGCCGAACCACGTCCCCAGTTTGACTTTGGAGCATACTCTGCCGCCCACCCCTATGAGCCCGTGAAGCGGGCGGCGTTTCGGGCCGCGGACCGCTCCCCGTGGACCCTCGGTCAGATTCGGAGTTCGGCGACTAGGAAAGACTTGAGTCGCTGGAGGGTGAAATGCCATATCCCTTCTGACGTCTCGCTGCACGTGCCCTCGGAGAACGAACATGCCGACCAACCCCCCAAGGGTATGGTCGCCGTTAACGAACTGATCCTGGAGGCCAGTCTACGGTTCCCATTGCCGTTCGCCATGTCGTACCTTCTGACCGCCTGGAATGTGGCGCTGCTCCAATTGACGCCGAACGCCTCGCAGCAGATTATTAGTACTTTGACACTTTTTGGAGGTCATCGGCTGTTCCGTATACCTTTTGCGCTGGAAATGAACTATCTCTTCAAGCTGACTGTGCAGAAGGGATCGGTCGGCGGCTACCACATTCAGGGTCGCATGGGCAGAGTGGTCCTCGGGGTGCCGAATAAGACCCGGGGAGACCTGACGAAATGGTTTTGGGTCGGCGGAGCATGGAGGTCGGCGTCGAGCGATAAGCCAGAGGATGAGTTGGCTATCCCCACCAGTTTTTGGGAAAGGAATCCGAGTAAGGGTTTAAACTCTTCCATTGTTTGGATACCACTTGAACTGATCTAATTTGGTTTCCTTTTTGCAGGCTCCCTTGTTCCAGCAATCGACGATCTCCCCTTTGATTTCTTGATCGTCTGGGAGCGAATTCGCGGTCTGCCGGACTCCTACTTCGACGTTCGCACAGTCAACAACGAACATCATTGGTTGGGAGCTCGATTGTTTCGTTTCCCTCGCCACTTGAAGGTTCCAGGTATGAAATTATATTTTCTCTTTCCTTCTTGACGATCGTCTGGTTGAAAGAGATGTTTAACTTGTCTGAATTTCTTCTTTGACAGAGATCCATTTTCCCCGCTACGCCGAGCCCCCGAGAGAGATTCTGATGTCGAACCCCGGTCTTTTGGGTCGTCTCCACCAAGGAAAGAAGGCGGGTCGTGCCCCTGCAACGACGTCCCGTCCTGTCCCCGAGGAGAGACCTACCATAGTGCCGGTCGTCGAGCCGGAAGCTCGGGAGGAGGAGCAGTTCCAGCGCAACCGCAAGAGGCGGAGGCCGGAGGAGCCCTTGCCGGCTGTTGCTGCGGAGGCATCCATCGTGGTTCCGCCGGTTGCTGCACCGTCTATCTCTGCTATCCCAATGGCGGGAGGGTCTTCAGCCTCGGCGGCCTTCTTGAAGAATGCGGCGATCGCCGAAGCTGAGACTCCGAGGGGCAAGCCCTTTTTCGGCCGTAACCCCGAGTTGGCCGCGAGGTAAGACTGGTATGATATTTCTGGGTTAGGCTACTTGTGTAGAATGTATACTAACTTCTTCGTTTTTTGTTTGTGTTGCAGGGTCCGTCTTGCCGATCCGGACACCTCGCCGATGGTGCTGGATTTCCTAGCGAGCAAGTCTCTGACACGTTTTTAGTGTAACTATCGCAAGTGCACGATATCGTATCAAGTAGTAAAGTGGACTTTTTGAGTCCGGTTTATCGATCCCACAAGGAAGTTTGGTTATAATTTGAATTATACACTATTAGTCTATTTTTATAGATACTAAGATAAGTGAAACACACAATTAAAAAGTTTGGTTTAATAATTGCAAAGAAAATGCAATATTAGTTCTAATATTTTAAGGAAATAAAAAGATAGTAATAATAATAGATTGATTAACGATAAAATGAAATAGTTGGTATTACAAACTTAGTTCGTCATTAGTTATAAAAGATGTATAGGAGATCATAAGATGAATTTACTTATTATGTTGTGTAGATTCGATTTTCCTTAAAAAGACGGTTTCTCTTTCGAACTATAAAACGCCCCTTACATATTGAATCAATCCACTATATTTCTATGTTGATTGGCTTCAATACATAGCATTAGGATTTATGAAAATAACTCAAAGAATCATCTAAGGACTAGAGGTATATTTCTATCCCCTAGAACAACTTAGAGTGAAGATCATTTGATCTAATCAAACATATTTTCTTTCGAAACATATGAAGACCATAAATATCGTCATTTATTGGCCAAATAAATAAAGATTGTTAAAACAATGAAAATCACACACAATAATAAGTAATTCACAATAGATCTTTATACAAACATAAATAACATGACTAACCTTGTTTATAATCCCAACTAAAGATTACTTAGCCCATGAAGGGTTTATTACATATTACAAGCTTTTGTGGTCATTATTTGTTGAATCAAGAGAAAGGAGATAGAAACAATAAACTCTCTGAACAACATATGCTATACCATACTTACAAATATCACTCAAGAACACAAGTGTGTTCTTCACACAAAAAGAAAAGTTTACAAAAAAATGGAAAATTATAAGATGAATGATGAATGATGAAGGATCTAAGGGGTCTATTTATACACCTAAAGTCATCTAATAGCTCCAAAACTCCAGCATTATTACATTAGATCGGATCAATGCCAGTCATCCCCTCAATAATACACAAAAGTATAAAAAATTAGACAAATCATAACAATCTGTCAAGAGTTACGGCCGTAACATTCAGGAGTTACGGCCGTAACTAGGGTGACTTACGGCCGTAACCCCTGAATGTTACGGCCGTAACGTGGCTTCGTAAATTTGCTCACTTGAAGCTTTGATAGTTACGTTTTCAGCCCAAAATTTTTCAGATTTTGCGTTTTTGCCCCAGATCTTCTTCGGATGATAACTTTTGATATATAACTCTGATTTTGAATCCGGAAATACTGCCGTATTCATCTCGGAAAGCCCTACAACATGAATATATCAAAATTCAACAAAGATAATATTTATTAAACATGTTATTTCTTGAGTAAATCAGTTATTTAATCCGATAATCATCCGATAAAAATAAAATTATTAAAACTAATTAATTAAAAGCAAAAAACGAGTAGACTAGCTCAATTATGGGTGAATTTTATCCATACAAATCATGGATAAGTGTACAAAGCTGACACTTATCACACCCCCCAACTTGAATTCTTGCTAGTCCCGAGCAAGACTCTTTATTATTCATGCTCCAAAAATAAAAATAAAAATAAAACAAAAATAAGAAAATTAGTACACACATAAATTAAAATATAAAAAGAGAAAAGGAGATCAAAATGCCATTAATACACAACAACCAACTTATACAGTAGATATAAATGATTCAAGATTCAAAATAAATCTATAAATGATTTTGAAGTTAAAACACGGTTTTAGTATTGTAATTCCAAAATGTAAGGTTTCCCCCCAAAAGATTGATTATTTCTTTTCCACTCGTGATACACACGACTCCCTTTAATGGTTGCTCTCGATCACTCGTTTATTTTTCGACTCAATATGAAGAAGAATTTCATTGGCGTCATCAAATATTGTGATTATTCACGAAATTGAGTGTATTGAAATTCAGTCGCTAATTAATTCAAATCTGCTCATAAACTACATCCCTTTTAGTGATAGCTTTCACACCGTTATTTGCTAACGTGTAGCTCTTTTCACTAACACAATTTCTATCTCTCTTTTTTTTAAAAGGTGATAGCTTTCACACCGTTATTTGCTAACGTGTAGCTCTTTTCACTTTTTTCTGAGACGGCAGCTACGCACCAACAATGGTTAGTCCTTTATTTTTCGCAAAATGTAAGACCCCCAAAATTAGGCCGCTGTTGCTGCTCAACACTTCTCCTTTTCGTCATTTTTTTATAGGTGATAGCTTTCACACCGTTATTTGCTAACGTGTAGCTCTTTTCACCAATGACTCCTTTTTTAGGGAATAGAATTTTCGCAGAAAATCATTTCTTAGTTTAAGCATGAAAAATCAAAAACTCCACGAATTAAGTAAATTTCAGTTCTATTTTTCATCAACCAATTGATTCTTCTTTTCTCAAGGTAACGAATGACTCGATTTTATATGATAATTACAAGGCTTGGAAAGAGATTAAGGCTCAAAAAATTTTGGAATATACAATTTTTTACCGGTTAAAACGATTTTAGAAGCTTGTATATAGCAAATTTATTAGTGTTATAGCCAGATCTAGAAATCTCATAAATCAAAATACTATAAATATATATATATATATATATATATATATATATATATATAATAAAAAAAATTAAGGCAAATAACCAAATCAATCAAAACATACCAAAATTACAACACACCAAAATACTAAAACAAACCACCCCAAACTTGAAAATAAATCGTCCTCGCTTTTTAAAAATAAAAAATAAAATAAAAATCAATGCGTAAAAACAATACTCCTGTTAAGAAAGTTGATGTCTGAGCTAACGCCTTTTAGAATCTGCAAGAGAATAAATATACGAGGCACACAACAAAAGAAAATAAAATATACTCGTAAGTATAACACAATTTTTAAGATGCGCATCAAGAAAGTGCAAAGAGTCGCCTTACGCTGCCATCAAAGTTTTTATAAAAAACACACAATAAACATTACAGTAATAACAATACATAAATCGCGAATAGATGCGCGTCAAGAGATCAAGAAGAAACTCCTTAAGCTGCCACCATTTAGCACGATTATTTCACACGACATAAAGTAAAAATACAAGAGGTCCGACATGGGTTATCAAAGGGAGAGGAATGAATCCACTTTTCGTTTTCTCACGGTAAAATCTTCTAGCCAGACAATTTTAGCTAGAGCTGGATCTGGTTGAGGAACAAATTCATTGAGTTTTTTGATTAGTTCATCTGGTGTTGTTGCAACGACTATGATTCGTTTAGCACGCTCGGAAATAAAACCCTTTTCAGCAGAGTAGTCGATGAAAGACAGTAAACCATCAAAGAAACCATTAACATTAAGCACACCTATTGGTTTTTGATGAACATTTAGCTGGGCTCTGGTAACCACATGAAAAAGTTCCTCAAGGGTGCCAAAACCACCGGGAAGGGTGATAAAGGCGCCATAATTATTTATCATGTGAGTTATGCGATCTTGCATATTTACAGATCTAAACTCATCTCCAATAGTTGACCCGGTGATTTTACTTTCAGCCAGAGATTTTGGGATTATTCCCAACACTATTACTCCTTCCATATAGGCAGAAGCAGCAGCTCGTCCCATTAATCCTAGACTTCCTCCTCCGTAAACTACATGAATGCATTTTTCTCCTAAGGTGCGACCCAAGTTGTGGGCTGCTTCAGCAAAGCATGCCTCTTTTCCATAACTAGCTCCACCAAAAATGCAGACTGTGCTAAATTTTTTTGTTGAAGATGATGATGTAACACCCCCAAATCCGCTCAGGGATATTACACGCCGTAGACCCTCTCCTCGAGGATCTACCAGGCTGATAACTAAAATCAAACATCTAAACCTCGTCTTTAAGGCTAAAATGACCCAGTAGACCGATTTAGTCTTTCAACAATTACATACAACTCATGCCCACGCAGGGGTCAAAATACAACCACGCCCGTACAACGGGAAAATATACTGCAGCGGAAAAGAAAATACAACTAGTCTAATACTGTAATACCCGGTTGTAATTCATTCATTTTCATTCAGTAATTATCAGTCTGTAATCGCCACTCAGTAATTCTCACTCATTAATAATCACTCATCATTCATGAATCACTCATTTGCATTCAATGTTGGCATGTTGTAATCGTATATCAGTTACCGATCGTCATGTCATCTCCGTTTAGAGATCGACGGGAGCATTATTATTTTCATCATGATTGGTAGTCGTACTGGGAGCATCATCCGTGGCTTGTGTTAGACCTGTTCATTTTCACATTCGTTTGTTATGTCGGATCATTCATCAGTCGTATCGTGGAATCGGAGTTATCGGAATTTTTTCAAACTTGGCCAGCATCGAGTTACGGCCGTAAGGACTTTGGGTTACGGCCGTAACAAGGGTTCGTGTTTCAGGCCATTTGAACGAAAGGGACTTACGGCCGTAGTAAGGTCTGTGGTACGGCCGTAAGTTGAGCAGTGCGGCCGTAAGGTGGCGATTCTGACACGTCTGCGTCAAAGCCAGCTACGAGACATTTTCGGCCGAAGGTGAGTTACGGCCGTAAGGATGGTGAGATACGGCCGTAAGTAGTGTTCGTAAGTTTTGGGTGATGTCGACCAGGGTGACTTACGGCCGTAAGGGTTGCGGCATACGGCCGTAAGTCGAGGCAGTCTGGCCGTCTGAGTTGGCCGATTCTGGCCGTCTGTGGCGGCGAGTGCACGGCCGTTTTAACGAAGGGCTTACGCCGTAAGATTTGGCGGATACGGCCGTATCATCCGAGTTACGGCCGTAAGGTGTGCGGTTACGGCCGTAAGGGTGTCGACGGATATTTTTGACGAAGGCGGGTTACGCCGTAACTCGGGATCGATTCTGGCCGTAAGGTGTCGGCGAGCTTTCGGACGAAGCCGAGTTACGGCCGTCTGAGTTGGCGATTCTGGCCGTAAGGCCGTTGACTTGGAGAGTTACGGCCGTAAGAGGGCCGAGTTACGGCCGTAACTTCCCGGCAGCTTAATGACTTGGCGGGTCATTTCACTTCACTTTTTCATTTTTTCCTTCTTCATCCGAGAGAGGGTTGAGAGAGAGATTTCATCATCATCAATCACTTGAGTGTGTAATCTTCATCATCTTCAGTTCCTTGGGAAGCTTGGATACTCGTTATTACTCGTGTTCATCGGATCGAAGTGGTTGGATCTTCAAGAGGTAATTTCTTTAACACCTTGGATTTCGATTTTGTGTTGAGATATGATGTTTTGGACGTTATAATCATGTTTTATGAAGGGATATGTATATGATTATAAGTTTGTATAAGGATTCATTGGATTATTGAGGGATTTATTCTAGAACACTTTGAATATCAAGTTGGATTCGGGGATTTCCGATTAATAGTTGTTATAATCACGTTTTTGGATATTCTTAACGGAGTATTGATCGTATTGGAGATGTTTTATTGATTTGAAGCACTTCTTGGGGATTTGAGATTGGTATTGTTGAGGTTTAGTTGTAATCAATCGAAGTTGGACTCAAAGTGTTCGATATAATGCCCCTATGAACTTGGTTTAATCGTATCGACGTCTTGAGTTCGTTATATTCGTGTTTAATTCGTTATTGATCGGATTGTTGGTAATTGGATTGAATCAAGGTTGTTCGAGCGACCGGTATCTTGGTTAGGACGTTGTTCGTGGACGGACATTCATCATCGGTATTGAGTAAGTTAATTCTTACTCGGTTAAAAGGATATTCATTCCTTTTGTCGTTGTTCATTCATAATCATAACTAATTCATCATTGTATTAATCGTATCAAAACTCGTCATTGTCAATTCATCACCTCAGTTATAAGGAACGACGGTTCCGATCATTTCATTGAGCTATCATTCATTTCACCATCATTAAATCTTGGTGAGTCATCGTTCATTTTCGTTGTCACTTTTGTCATATTGTGGCATTCCGGGTCATACTGGCGTGCCGGTTGGTATGTGTAGGATTTTCATGTCGGGCACATTATGGTCGTGTGTTGGTTGTTGGCCTCACATTGGACTGTGCACACGAGTCGATTGCTCGTGAGACTGATTAGGTACAAGACCACGCGTGTTTGATCGTTGGTGGCTTGTGCACGGACACATTTCCATCCCGGACGTAGTGTGGCGCCATTCCTTTGAGCCGTACTGATAGTCGATTTATATAGCATGTTTGATTGCGTATGTTCGACAGGATAACTCATAATTTCAGATATATCTTGATTGTGTATTTTCAACCCTTGAGGATTGTTGTTCTGTATAACTGACCCCGTTTGGGGATATTGTTTTTCAGGTCATGGCAAGGCAAAGGCGCAGGGAGAGCACGTTGACGGCGGAGAGTCCCAGTGATACTAGAAGGGGCCCCAATCCTTTCAGTCATTTATTCAGTCATTTATGTTTTCTTTATTATTCCGCTGCAGACATTCCTTTCAAATACTCATTCATTCAGTGTCGTGTATTTTATCGTCACATAAGATACACAAGTATTCTATATTATCCTGGGTGTGTTGTATGAAACTCCTAATCGGAGTAATTGATGTTATAATGTGGTTCGGTACTACATTTACCCTGTGTAATTCATCCTTTTTCATTCGCCTGGTGGGTCCCAGTTGGGGGTCCACGGCACTGTAATATCCGCCTGGTTTGGGGTGTTACAGAGTTGGTATCGGAGCGTGGTTTGAATACTACCCTCCAAGTCATGTCTCATTTGAAATCATCGTCATCGGACTAGTATCATTGGACTTTCGCGTCACGTGTGACCTGTGCAAATGCCGAGCCAATCAGACCAAGAACTGTAAGATTTCTAATGCCATGGTATAATTTCTGGCATTAATCATTCATTCATAATTCATCAGTTAACGATCCTCATTCATCAAATTCAATTGTGATCAAGTCGATAATGTTAACTCATTAATCACTCAATTCATTTCATTACTCAGTTGTTGATCTTGAAGATCATATCATCAATCTTGTTAAATTGTTCAAGATAATCATTTCAGTAATTTTATCGAGATAATCATGTCACTTCAATTAATCATTACTGTAATCGCTGTATGTGAGCGCGTATGCTCATTTTCATCATTTCATTATGTAATCATAATGTGATACTCATGCGAAATATATAATCATCATATGACTTTCCACTTCAGTATGGAGAGGGCTGGCAGAGGACGTGGAGGACGAGGCCGTGGAGCGGGCCGAATCCCGAGAACTCGTGCGAATACCCGTGCAAATGCCAGGAATAATGCTAACTCATCGAGCGTGACGCCGCCACTCACTCACACGGACGCGATCATTCATCGTCGGGAGTCGTACCGGACACGGCTCGGTCGAGAGGGTGTTCGGGTCGACCCACTCGCATTTATGCGGGGCATGATGGCCCAAATGACCTGAGATGGCTCGGTTGATGGAGACGATGCATAACTCCGTCAATCAAAATCAGCAGCTCCTCCGCCGCCGCCTCGAGAGGCAAGAGAGGGGTGTAAGCAATATCATCGGCGATATCTCTCGCCGACCACCTACTTTTGAGGGCTCATCTGAGCCGGCGGATATTGTTCACTGGCTTGAGCATTTTGAGAAGTTATTTGCTATGGTGGATTGCCCCGAAGGGCATAAAGTTTCAGTTGCGGCTTACTATCTCGGTAAGAGCGCTCATTCATGGTGGTTATCGTTGAGACCCACAGACGGAACATGTACTTGGGATCAGTTCAAGACTCTCATGATGGAGAGGTACTATCCGGCCCCACTCAGGGAGGCCAAGTTGTCGGAATTACTCACTCCCGACCTTTCGGCGGATGATGACGTTCTCGCCATCGCCGAAAAATTTCAGGAACTTCTTCCGTTCGCCTCATCTATCATTCGCTCGGAAGCGGACAAGATCAAGTATTTCAGCAAGAGGCTGAAACCCCGTATGAGACTTCAGTTGCTTAATCATAACTGTGCCACTCTGGCCGAGTTCATTGAGAAGGCTCTTACTTACGAGCTTACGGCTAAGGAAATTGCTAAGCAGCAACCTTCGTCTGCTAGCAAGAAGTCCAAGAACCGTAATCAGTCTGACGGTAGTCAGGCCACTTTCAAGAAACCGCGGGCGGGCTCTACTTTTTCTGAGCGACCTCCCCTGGCGTCTAAACCCGCGGAATCTCAGTCGCGAGCGGCCAGTTCGGCCATCACTTGTTTCAACTGTGAAGAACAGGGTCATTTCAGCACCAAGTGTCCGAAGCAGTCTGTCACGTGCCACAACTGTGGGATTGCTGGGCATAGGGCCCGTTTTTGCCGTAGGGACTCTAAACCCACTCCGGCGTCATCTCAAGCCCCAGGTCATTTAGGGGTGCAGAATCAGGCCACTCACTCAGCGTCGTTCAAGACGACAGGAGCTAAAGGCGGAGCCAAGAGCTATCAGTCGGGAGCATCCGGTTCGGGGGCCGGCAAGCCCCGAATTTATGAGATGAAGAAGACCGATGATCCTGAGGCCCGGATGATCTCAGGTACACTCGATATTCTATCTCAACCTGTGTGCACTCTTTTTGATACTGGTGCATCTCATTCATTCATTTCCGAGTCATGTTTGAGTAGACTACGTCTGGGTAGTGCTACTAGTTGTGAGCCATATGTCATTGGCCTACCTGATGGTAGACGCATTATCGGTAACCGTGAGATTCAGAATTGTCCGATTCAGTTTCATGGTCGTGTATGGCCAGCGGACCTAATCGTAGTAGATTTACCGAGGGACGACATCATCTTGGGTATTGATTGGATGGATCGTCATGATGCCATCATTAGTGTCCGAAAGCGTTTGGTCACTATCATTTCAGACGATGGAGTTGAATATGTGTTTCAGGGAGGTAATCCCGGCTGTTCTGGCAAAGTCATTAATTTGATGAAAGCAGTAAGATTAATCAATCAGGGATGTGTCGGTTATTAGTGCTTTATGGCCAAAACCGAGAGGTCACCAGTAATGTTAACGGATATTCCGGTGGTGAGGGAATATGCCGATGTTTTTCCAGACGAGTTACCTGGTTTGCCTCCACAGAGGGATGTGGAATTCACGATTGAGTTGGAGCACTGCGTCGCCCCCGATATCGAAGGCACCGTACCGGATGGCCCCGACCGAAATGCAGGAATTAAAGAACCAACTTGAGGAGTTGTTCGAGAAAGGTTATATCCGACCGAGTGCGTCCCCGTGGGGAGCACCAGTGTTGTTTGTCAAGAAGAAGGATGGTTCATTCCGCTTATGTATTGATTATCGGGAGTTGAACAGGGTGACGATCAAGAATAAGTATCCCTTACCCGTATTGACGATCTCTTAGATCAACTTCGGGAGCTTCAGTATTTTCCAAGATCGACTTAAGATCCGGATATCACCGATTGCGGATTCGAGAGTCGGATATCGCGAGGACGGCGTTTCGAACACGCTATGGTCATTATGAGTTCGTAGTTATGCCGTTCGGGCTAACTAATGCACTGCGGTATTCATGGAATTGATGAATCGGGTTTTCATCGACTTTTGGATCAGTTTGTTGTTGTCTTCATCGACGACATTTTGAATAATTATCGTAACCGAGAGGATCACGAGGTTCATCTTCATCAGGTTCTCGACGTGTTGAGACGAGAGCAACTGTTTGGAAAGTTTTCCAAATGTGAGTTCTGGATGTCCGAAGTGACTTTTCTCGGACATGTAATCTCATCAGACGGAGTTCGTGTCGACCCTCAGAAGACGGAGGCTATTCGAGATTGGTTACCTCCGAAGAATGTTAAGGAAATCCGGAGTTTCCTCGGACTAGCGGGTTATTATCGGCGATTTGTGGAGGGATTTTCCAAAATTGCTCAACCATTGACGAACCTTTTGCGAAAGGATAAGAAATACACGTGGTCCGACACGTGTCAGCGGAGTTTTGAGGAACTCAAGAGTCGGTTAATGTCAGCACCTGTACTTTCCTTGCCGCAGGGGACGGAAGGATTTGTGGTCTATAGTGATGCGTCCGGACAGGGTCTCGGATGTGTGCTCATGCAGAACGGGAAAGTTATTGCCTATGCTTCACGGCAATTGAGGCCTTACGAGGTTAATTATCCGACCCACGACCTGGAGTTAGTAGCCGTGGTGTTCGCTTTGAAGATTTGGCGTCATTATCTTTATGGCGTTACCTGTCAGATATTCACCGATCATAAGAGCTTAAAGTATATATTTACTCAGAAGGAGTTAAATATGCGCCAGAGACGGTGGTTGGAATTAATCAAAGATTATGATATCGAGATCCTTTACCACCCGGGCAAGGCGAATGTTGTCGCCGATGCCTTGAGTCGTAAGTCCGTTCAGGAGCAGATGCTTGCCGTTTACAGATTCGTAAGGAGCTTGGCGGGAACTCCTTAGACCCGAGATCGAGGTCCGGCTTAGCCGAGTTCGGGGACAGCTTTGTATGTTAGAGATTTCATCATCTCTTGAGGATGCAATCCGAGAGAATCAGGGTTCGGACCCATCATTGTTGCGCATCCGAGAGGATGTGGCTCAGGGGAAAGCCCTGGATTCGTGGTCCACGAGGATGGACTTTTGAGATTTAAGAATCGGTTGTGCGTATCGGCGGATGACGAGTTGAAAAACTCGATTTTGAGAGAAGCTCATGCTACCCCTTATTCTGTTCATCCGGATCCCAAGATGTACAAGGACTTGAAAGCAATTACCGGTGGAGTAATATGAAGCGAGAAGTCGCAGAATTCGTTTGAGATGCTTAACTGTCAACAAGTTAAGATTGAACATCGGCGACAGGCGGGTATCTTTGAAACCTCTTCCTATTCCCGAGTGGAAGTGGAAGACATTTCTATGGATTTCATCACGAGTTTGCCGACGAGTCGTCGTGGCATGAACACGATCCGGGTGATCGTGGACCGCCTAACAAAATCAGCTCATTTCCTTGAGATCAAGGATACGTGGGGTCTGAGAGACGCTCGATTGTTCATCAAGGAGATAGTGAGGCGCACGGTACTCTAAGAGTATCGTTTCCGATCGTGACGGACGATTTGTGTCTCATTTTTGGAAATCAGTTCATCGTGCTATGGGAACTCGGCTCAATCTCGATCGCCTTCCATCCTCGGTCCGACGGGCAATCGAGAGGACTATTCGGACACTAGAGGACATGTTGAGGGCATGCGTCCTCGATTGGAAGGACGATTGGGAAGCCCAACTACCATTGATCGAGTTCACGTATAATAATAGCGGGCATGCTTCCATTAAGATGGCACCTTACGAGGCCTTGTACGGTCGTCGTTGTCGGTCTCCTTTGTGTTGGGATGACTTGTCAGAATCAATCAGCACTGAGCCCGATATGCTTATAGCCGCCGGGAGAAGGTAGCTTTAATCGAGTCGTATGTTGACATTTCAGAGTCGGCAAATCCTATGCGTATAATCGTAAATCGACCACTAGAGTTCGAGACGGGTGACCACGTTTTGGTCAAGGTATCCCGAGTCGAGGTATTTTCCGTTTTGGGAAGAGGGAAAGTTGAGTCCGAGATTCATAGGACCGTTTGAGATTTTTGATCGAGTGGGCGAGTTAGCTTATCGATTGGCTTTACCTACGGCGTTGAGCCGAATTCATAATGTGTTTCATGTCTCTCAGTTGCGGAAGTATGTTGCCGACCCGAGTCACATACTCCAGTTCGACGAAATCGAGATCGCCGACGATCATTCATATGAGGAACGTCCTATTCGAGTTCTAGAGCGGCGAATCAAACAGTTGAGGAATAAGACGATTCCTTTGGTTAAAATTCAGTGGTCTAGACACGGAGTCGAAGAGGCTACTTGGGAAACCGAGGATAGTATGCGGGAGAGTTATCCCGAGTTGTTTGACCCTTAGTTTCGGGGACGAAACTCTTTTTAAGGGGGGGGTATGTAATACCCGGTTGTAATTCATTCATTTTCATTCAGTAATTATCAGTCTGTAATCGCCACTCAGTAATTCTCACTCATTAATAATCACTCATCATTCATGAATCACTCATTTGCATTCAATGTTGGCATGTTGTAATCGTATATCAGTTACCGATCGTCATGTCATCTCCGTTTAGAGATCGACGGGAGCATTATTATTTTCATCATGATTGGTAGTCGTACTGGGAGCATCATCCGTGGCTTGTGTTAGACCTGTTCATTTTCACATTCGTTTGTTATGTCGGATCATTCATCAGTCGTATCGTGGAATCGGAGTTATCGGAATTTTTCAAACTTGGCCAGCATCGAGTTACGGCCGTAAGGACTTTGGGTTACGGCCGTAACAAGGGTTCGTGTTTCAGGCCATTTGAACGAAAGGGACTTACGGCCGTAAGGTCCTGTGGTACGGCCGTAAGTTGAGCAGGTACGGCCGTAAGGCTGGCCGGTTACGGCCGTACGCGTCCAGCAGGCTACCGAGACATTTTCGGCCGAAGGTGAGTTACGGCCGTAAGGATGGTGAGATACGGCCGTAAGTAGTGTTCGTAAGTTTTGGGTGATGTCGACCAGGGTGACTTACGGCCGTAAGGGTTGCGGCATACGGCCGTAAGTCGAGGCAGTCTGGCCGTCTGAGTTGGCGATTCTGGCCGTCTGTGGCGGCAGTGCTGGCCGTTTTCGACGAAGAGGGCTTACGCCCGTAAGATTTGGCCGGATACGGCCGTATCATCCGAGTTACGGCCGTAAGGTGTGCGGTTACGGCCGTAAGGGTGTCGACGGATATTTTTGACGAAGGCGGGTTACGCCCGTAACTCAGGATCGGTTACGGCCGTAAGGCTGTCGGCAGGCTTTCGGACGAAGCCGAGTTACGGCCGTACGAGTTGGCCGGTTACGGCCGTAAGGCCGTTGACTTGGAGAGTTACGGCCGTAAGAGGGCCGAGTTACGGCCGTAACTTCCGGCAGTACTTAATGACTTGGCCGGGTCATTTCACTTCACTTTTTCATTTTTTCCTTCTTCATCCGAGAGAGAGGGTTGAGAGAGAGATTTCATCATCATCAATCACTTGAGTGTGTAATCTTCATCATCTTCAGTTCCTTGGGAAGCTTGGATACTCGTTATTACTCGTGTTCATCGGATCGAAGTGGTTGGATCTTCAAGAGGTAATTTCTTTAACACCTTGGATTTCGATTTTGTGTTGAGATATGATGTTTTGGACGTTATAATCATGTTTTATGAAGGGATATGTATATGATTATAAGTTTGTATAAGGATTCATTGGATTATTGAGGGATTTATTCTAGAACACTTTGAATATCAAGTTGGATTCGGGGATTTCCGATTAATAGTTGTTATAATCACGTTTTTGGATATTCTTAACGGAGTATTGATCGTATTGGAGATGTTTTATTGATTTGAAGCACTTCTTGGGGATTTGAGATTGGTATTGTTGAGGTTTAGTTGTAATCAATCGAAGTTGGACTCAAAGTGTTCGATATAATGCCCCTATGAACTTGGTTTAATCGTATCGACGTCTTGAGTTCGTTATATTCGTGTTTAATTCGTTATTGATCGGATTGTTGGTAATTGGATTGAATCAAGGTTGTTCGAGCGACCGGTATCTTGGTTAGGACGTTGTTCGTGGACGGACATTCATCATCGGTATTGAGTAAGTTAATTCTTACTCGGTTAAAAGGATATTCATTCCTTTTGTCGTTGTTCATTCATAATCATAACTCATTCATCATTGTATTAATCGTATCAAAACTCGTCATTGTCAATTCATCACCTCAGTTATAAGGAACGACGGTTCCGATCATTTCATTGAGCTATCATTCATTTCACCATCATTAAATCTTGGTGAGTCATCGTTCATTTTCGTTGTCACTTTTGTCATATTGTGGCATTCCGGGTCATACTGGCGTGCCGGTTGGTATGTGTAGGATTTTCATGTCGGGCACATTATGGTCGTGTGTTGGTTGTTGGCCTCACATTGGACTGTGCACACGAGTCGATTGCTCGTGAGACTGATTAGGTACAAGACCACGCGTGTTTGATCGTTGGTGGCTTGTGCACGGACACATTTCCATCCCGGACGTAGTGTGGCGCCATTCCTTTGAGCCGTACTGATAGTCGATTTATATAGCATGTTTGATTGCGTATGTTCGACAGGATAACTCATAATTTCAGATATATCTTGATTGTGTATTTTCAACCCTTGAGGATTGTTGTTCTGTATAACTGACCCCGTTTGGGGATATTGTTTTTCAGGTCATGGCAAGGCAAAGGCGCAGGGAGAGCACGTTGACGGCGGAGAGTCCCAGTGATACTAGAAGGGGCCCCAATCCTTTCAGTCATTTATTCAGTCATTTATGTTTTCTTTATTATTCCGCTGCAGACATTCCTTTCAAATACTCATTCATTCAGTGTCGTGTATTTTATCGTCACATAAGATACACAAGTATTCTATATTATCCTGGGTGTGTTGTATGAAACTCCTAATCGGAGTAATTGATGTTATAATGTGGTTCGGTACTACATTTACCCTGTGTAATTCATCCTTTTTCATTCGCCTGGTGGGTCCCAGTTGGGGGTCCACGGCACTGTAATATCCGCCTGGTTTGGGGTGTTACAAATACGACAGCAGCGGGTCCTCGTGTGATTAGTATCGTTCATCTTTCATCATCCTTCGTGCCGACCCTGTGCTATGCTCCAAAACCTGAATGCAAAAATAGACATCCACCCCCCGAATACTCGGGGGTTAGCAAAACTCCACTGTTTTGCTAGTGCAAGTACAAATGCAAAAATACGAGCCATACAATACAAGTTCCAAGAACAATAATAATCAGGAATCCTCAAAGATCCAAACATAAAGAAAAGTACTTCCCGAGGCAAGAGTTTGGGTAAACATTTCCAAAACCGAAAGATCGCAAATAAGGGAAACAATTTACAAACAGTTTAAAATGCCATCGAGAGTTTTAATAGAAAACAATTTAGGATTATGAAATCCTTCTCTTTCCAAAAATCAATAGGGTCACAGCCCAAATGTTTTGTTTTCGCAAATAGGAAACCACCAACAATCTACAGGGTTAAAGCCCAACATCACGTGTCCTCAACGGACGTAAAATCAACGAAACATAATCACGCACGCGCATCGCCTAGGACCGGGACGCTACCACCGACATCCCACTCGAGGCCTCGAAGGACCCTCCCGAGCTGGCTAGCGAAACAAATCACACACATCTCACGGTTGGATCAATCGCTTGTTGCATCCTGGCCACATGATCACATGCCATGTGCCACCGTAGATTATCTCAGGCTCTCACGGTTGGATCAATCACTTGTTGCATCCTGGCCACATGATCACAAGCCATGTGCCACCGTAGACCTTCAACCATATCCACACATTCACACAAATAACATATCACATCAAGTATATTCAAACATTTCGCCATGAGGCATCAAACACTTAGCAAAACACCACGTCAATCCACAACGCACCGAAATGAAATAATATACGTCCACACACAATACCAAGTGCAACATGAACACCAAGCATATACATAGAATTCACATGGTTATTCACGAACCACACCAATCACAAAACACACGGTTTTGAAAAAGGCCTTTAACGAGGCTAACCAAAACTTTTGAAAACTCATTTCAAACAAACAAACAATCCAAGACGATCACCAATCATCATATCCACGAAACAAGAAAAGTATGGACAAGGTACTTGCCTCGAATAAGAACCACGCGAGAATCCAAGTAGGTTGGCACGAACCGACTACGAACTCGCCGACTCCACCGAACGACAATCCACAACAATGAACTACGAACGAAAACAATAACAACGAAAATGAATTCCAAAGTACGACCCAAAGCCGCTGAATTCAAAGAACAAATGACGAAGGTTCAAGGATTTCCCCAAAACGGTCAAGAACACGATTCGTCCGTCAAAACCCGAAAACGGAATTCCAAGTTGAAATATGGATATACAATCCATAGAATATGTTTAACAACATCATTTAACCATAATCGATCCATCGAAAATGGATGAAAACGAGATCGGGGACAAATCCCCGAAAAGTCAACTCAAGGAAATCAAGAATTATACTTGATTCGACGAAGAACAATGGATTAAATGATGTTAAACACAAGAATACTATCAAGATTAATCATACCCATCATGAATTAATCAACAACACGGAACGAATCGGACGAAAATGCAAAAATCCCCAAATTCACGAAATTAGGGTTCTAAAGAAGATTACCTTGATTCGTGAATCAAAGGTTGATAACGGACGATCGATTGATGTTATGAACTCAAGGACTTCATGGATTTGTTGTTAAACAACATGGCTTCGTCGCCCATGAATCGCCACTCGCGGATGGAGAAGGAAGGAAATGAAAAGCGAAGTGAAATGTGATCTGCCACCATATTTATATCGGGCCACTTAGCGTGCGCTAGCCTTCCCGGACTAGCGTGCGCTATCGGCCAGATCGGCCGAGCATCCTCGGCCAGGCCCACACGACCCGGCATCACCGACCTCGCCGACCCGAGCCCGCTAGCGTGCGCCGCCGGAAGCTCGCGACGCTAGCCGAATTGGCCCAAAGAGCCATCGGATCGAATCGCCCGCCAGTAACGACGCTAGCCGGCCGACAGCGGCGCTACGCCGCCGACTAGCGCGCTACGCCGGCGTAGCGTGCGCTACTCGCCGATCATGACCGAGTCCGTAACCTCGAAACCCCCATCGCCCGGGCCCGATAGCAGACGCTAAAGCCACCGGCACAGGCGCTACACTGCCGGTTAGAAGGCAGCCTTCCGGCCAGAAGCGTGCGCTACGCGTTCTCGCGCACCGTCCGGCCGTGCCCGCAATCGTCCGCCCCGCAACCGCTGTGGCTCGACTACCCGATTTCCTAAAACGTCCGGAACTAACACGACTAAAAGTTCGCGGACAACATAAACGACTCGAAATGAAAGAGTAATACCATAATTAGTCATACGCGACCAAGAAACGGGTCGAGACAACAATTACAGATACGGATACCCGTAACTTTCAAGAAATTACAAAATGGCCCAAAACGCCCGGAAATCACGATACGTGATCGAATAACCAAACCGAAGTTCACAACACGTCTAACAAAGTTAAACGGACTTGCGGAAACTCAAACAACAGCTTGACGAGATTCGCAAGAATCGAACTCAAGTGCGAAAAGTCGCTAAAAGCACACAACTCAACGAAACGACACCGAAACGAACTCGGATGTCAAAAAGTGTAGAATTAATCATTCTCAGAATGACGAAACGGACATGAGCGAGTCGTCAAAACAGACTTCCGCCGAAAAAAAAAGAATTTACCGGAAATCGAAAATTGCGGATATTACATTCTACCCTCCTTAAAAGAAGTTTCGTCCCGAAACTTAAAACAAGTAGGGAGAAGAAATATTCCGCCAGGAAAAACTCAACGAGATACACAAGAATGCGTAACTAACGCCCAACGGCGAAATGCTACAAACAACGCAAAGGAGTATACGGCGTGAAAACACGCTCCACGGCGACCAACACAACGTCGCCGTTAGGGATATAATAAAAACCAACAAGTGACAAACGTCATCAAACGGATAATATAGCCAAGTCAATTATCCGACAATCACAAAACACAACGAACGAAAATCAATATGATTGACCAACCCAACGGTACATCAATCAAAACGCGAGTCAACCGCTGAACAAACACGAAATCCCACCGCCTAAGGGCTGGAAGATCGAAAACGAAACTAATTTCCCGAACTGAAGGGAATTACGAAGGAGCCTGAATGTTCGCCAATCACGGAATGAGGTCAATATAAACCGAACAATCAAACGATCAAACCACAACGATCGAGACAACAAAGATCGAAGAATCATGTTCGAATCACAAAGAACAATAAAGTTCAAACAACAACTCCCAGGATGATCTGGTGAGAACTACAAGACATGCATTGCCGAAGATCCACAGGAAGGGAATAGCGATTGAAAAGTCACAACGACAACGAGTTATTCAAATAACACCACACTCGCTCGATCAACAAAAGCAAGGAGCAGGACAAGCTCGAAATGTCAACGAACATAAACGAGTCGACAAAGGTTTAAAATGTAAAAGTTCAAGATCCACCACTTCAATAAAAGAACTAGTAGAACCAAAGATGTTACTTCCGAACAAGGTTCACAAGAATCGAACCGAATTCGGAAAGTGACAATGATAACCGATTGACCCAAAACAAGATCACACTGCTCGAATGATGAACCCGAAATACAAAACAAGTTCGATAAGATCAACGAACACGAGCGAATCGATAGATGGAGAAAGAGAAAATACGAAGTCTAAAAACAACACGGTACTACATTTGACCTCTTATAAAAGAAGGTCGCCCGCAACTCACAACAAAGAAATCAAGGTGACGACACAACAAGCAACCGACGAAACATCATTCAAAGGCCTCTCAAAGCCGATTCGATATCTGTTGAAGCGCGAACTCCGAAAGTCTCGGTAGCCAAATCACAAAATCAATTCGGTGTCCTCGAGTCCACACTTGAAATGTGTTATCGACGAGAAGGACAATTTACACGTGCATGCCCCGCACATCACGATTGAAACGCCGGCTCGGCATACCGAAAATATAAATGCTCGATACAATGGATTAAAACACCGCAAAACAACATACCGAGAGATGCCAACTCAAAGATAACATATCAACGCATACAAAAATCACAACAACAACGGCATCATTCGAAGATTACAACATCCCGAACGATACCATCACACAATCACAAACATCATGAAACAATCACCCATGTGTATAACGCATAAAAATCCGTGCTTTAACAACCCACACTAGTGCGACAATACGCAAATCGCCACGAGGCGATAAACAAGAAACACTACCACACCTCTCACAGAGGGCCAACAAAACATATGCGTGGCGAACGACTCGACGCTCACGCCACCAATTCAATCACAATTCGGGGTTGACACCGTAACGAAAGTTCGAAAACCATACACGCATTTCCGGTCCGCAAACAGGAATGATAGGTTTTAAAAGCGAGAACCACCTTTTGAAAACAGTTTGGAAACAACAGTTGATCTTGAGTATCATTTTACAAAAAGTAGTGCAAACACCACTATCGAGACTTTGAAAATCATCTTGCGTTTGAACAAAAATGAGGACGCCTTTCCTTTAGTGAAAAACTTTCAAAAATATTCGACCCTTGGGTCTAAGCAACTGCATTTGAAAATATCTCAAAAAATATTTTTGGTCCTCAACCGGAAAATTTTTGAAATGTATTGCGGCATTAGAAAACACCTTGAAAACACCGCAAGAAAATAATTCGTTTTAAAAGTACGTCTCGAATTTTAATTTTCTAGGATACTCAAGGTTTTCAAAAATAATTCAATGGGTTAGAATGCCCCAAAATTTTCAGGTAATTACAAGGAACAATATAGCGCCGTGGTCCCGCCTGAACCCACCATGCTAAAAACCAATTACAAGAATGCCCAAAAATGTCGATGACGGTAGTACTTATCAAAACTCACAAAATCATTTGAAAACACCCAACTACCGTCAAAACGGTCAAGGCCAACAACTCGGTTAAAGGAATCGATTTTGAAATAAAATTCATCGGTAAGATACCGAAAGCTATTACAAAGGAACTCACGCAATGAAAAAAGAAATAGAGTCCAACATGCACAATCCAAAGAACTACTCCTCACATGAAAGAAATATGAGAGTCAAATAGTCACGTATCAAGAAATCAAAATCCATAAGAGGATTCCGTCACTTAGCAAATAAATCATAAAAATAGCTCGTGTCACACGAGGCACAACACAAAGAAGGGAGACTTACAGCCACAGGTCGCACGAAGATGATGATCGCCCCACGATACTAATCACGACCAACAAACTCAGACGACGCGTCGCGACACGACTCGATCGATAAAATCCGACGAGACAAAAACTCGATAGACACCATCGACCCGACACCAGGTTTCCACAACCTAAGCTCCGATACCATTTATGTAACACCCCCAAATCCGCTCAGGGATATTACACGCCGTAGACCCTCTCCTCGAGGATCTACCAGGCTGATAACTAAAATCAAACATCTAAACCTCGTCTTTAAGGCTAAAATGACCCAGTAGACCGATTTAGTCTTTCAACAATTACATACAACTCATGCCCACGCAGGGGTCAAAATACAACCACGCCTGCATACAACGGAAAATATACCGCAATGAAAAGAAAATACAACTAGTCCAATACGACAGCAGCGGGTCCTCGTGTGATTAGTATCGTTCATCTTTCATCATCCTTCGTGCCGACCCTGTGCTATGCTCCAAAACCTGAATGCAAAAATAGACATCCACCCCCCGAATACTCGGGGGTTAGCAAAACTCCACTGTTTTGTTAGTGCAAGTACAAGTGCAAAAATACGAGCCATACAATACAAGTTCCAAGAACAATAATAATCAGGAATCCTCAAAGATCCAAACATAAAGAAAAGTACTTCCCGAGGCAAGAGTTTGGGTAAACATTTCCAAAACCGAAAGATCGCAAATAAGGAAACAATTTACAAGCAGTTTAAAATGCCATCGAGAGTTTTAATAGAAAACAATTTAGGATTATGAAATCCTTCTCTTTCCAAAATCAATAGTGGTCACAACCCAAATGTTTTGTTTTCGCAAATAGAAACCACCAACAATCTACAGGGTCAAAGCCCAACATCACGTGTCCTCAACGGACGTAAAATCAACGAAACATAATCACGCACGCGCATCGCCTAGGACCGGACGCTACCACCGACATCCCACTCGAGGCCTCGAAGGACCCTCCCGAGGCTAGCGAAACAAATCACACACATCTCACGGTTGGATCAATCGCTTGTTGCATCTGGCCACATGATCACATGCCATGTGCCACCGTAGATTATCTCGAGCTCTCACGGTTGGATCAATCACTTGTTGCATCCGGCCACATGATCACATGCCATGTGCCACCGTAGACCTTCAACCATATCCACACATTCACACAAATAACATATCACATCAAGGATATTCAAACAATTCGCGAGAGGCATCAAACACTTAGCAAAACACCACGTCAATCCACAACGCACCGAAATGAAATAATATACGTCCACACACAATACCAAGTGCAACATGAACACCAAGCATATACATAGAATTCACATGGTTATTCACGAACCACACCAATCACAAAACACACACGGTTTTGAAAGAGGCCTTTAACGAGGCTAACCAAAACTTTTGAAAACTCATTTCAAACAAACAAACAATCCAAGACGATCACCAATCATCATATCCACGAAACAAGAAAAGTATGGACAAGGTACTTGCCTCGAAGAAGAACCACGCGGAGAATCGGCGAAGTAGGTTGGCACGAACCGACTACGAACTCGCGACTCCACCGAACGACAATCCACAACACTGAACTACGAACGAAAACAATAACAACGAAAATGAATTCCAAAGTACGACCCAAAGCCGCTGAATTCAAAGAACAAATGACGAAGGTTCAAGGATTTCCCCCAAAACTGTCAAGAACACGATTCGTCCGTCAAAACCCAGCGGAATTCCAAGTTGAAATATGGATATACAATCCATAGAATATGTTTAACAACATCATTTAACCATAATCGATCCATCGAAAATGGATGAAAACGAGATCGGGGACAAATCCCCAAAAAGTCAACTCGAAGGAAATCAAGAATTATACTTCGATTCGACGAAGAACAATGGATTAAATGATGTTAAACACAAGAATACTATCAAGATTAATCATACCCATCATGAATTAATCAACAACACGGAACGAATCGGACGAAAATGCAAAAATCCCCAAATTCACGAAATTAGGGTTCTAAAGAAGATTACCTTGATTCGCTGAATCAAAGGTTGATAACGGACGATCGATTGATGTTATGAACTCAAGGACTTCATGGATTTGTTGTTAAACAACATGGCTTCGTCGCCCATGAATCGCCACTCGCGGATGGAGAAGGAAGGAAATGAAAAACGAAGTGAAATGTGACTGCTCAGCCATATTTATACTGGGCCAGCCTAGCGTGCGCTAGCCTTCCCGGACTAGCGTGCGCTATCGGCCGGTATCGGCCGAGCATCCTCGGCCAGGGCCCACACGACCCGGCATCACCGACCAACCCTGCCGACCAAACCTGCCGACCCGACTCCCGCTAGCGTGCGCTACGGCCGGAAGCCTGCGCACGCTAGACGACCTGTCCAGTAGCCATCGGATCGAATCGCCCGGCAGTAACGACGCTAGCCGGCCGACAGCGGCGCTACGCTGCCGACTAGCGCGCTTACGCTCGGCGTAGCGTGCGCTACGCCGATCATGACCGAGTCGAGAACCTCGAAACCCCAGCTGCCCGGGCAGATAAGCGTCGCTAGGCCACCGGCGGCGTGCGCTACACTGCCCGGTTAGCGCGCGACTTCCGGCCAGTGGCGTGCGCTTACGCCGGTTCTGCCGCACCGTCCGTCGGTGCCTGCAATCGTCCCGATCCATAACCGTCGGCGATCCGCAACCGCTGGGCTCGGCGACCCGATTTCGAAAGCGTCAGGCGAACACGACGAAAAGTTCGCGGACAACATAAACGACTCGAAATGAAAGAGTAATACCATAATTAGTCATACGCGACCAAGAAACGGGTCGAGACAACAATTACAGATACGGATACCCGTAACTTTCAAGAAATTACAAAATGGCCCAAAACGCCCGGAAATCACGATACGTGATCGAATAACCAAACCGAAGTTCACAACACGTCTAACAAAGTTAAACGGACTTGCGGGAAACTCGAAACAACAGTTTCGGACGAGATTCGCAAGAATCGAACTCAAGTGCGGAAAAGTCGCTAAAAAGCACAGAACTCAACGAAACGACACCGAAACGAACTCGGATGTCAAAAAGTGTAGAATTAATCATTCTCAGAATGACGAAACGGACATGAGCGAGTCGTCAAAACAGACTTCCGCCGAAAAAAAAAGAATTTACCGGAAATCGAAAATTGCGGATATTACAGATGACTCCATTTTTGAAAAGAAAAAAATTTTTTAGAGAGAAACAGAGAAAAGTGCAAGTTTGAGGGTTGAATGAAAGAAACTAGTAGAAAGTTTATTTATAGAAGAAAAAGTAGGTAAAAATTGTTTTAACAAGTTTGTGATTGCGTTTGATTGTGCTTCAACTACTCAATAGAATAATGAAAGCATTTATCGCGTATCACATTTTTTATTCAGAAAATCTCACCACACGACAAAAATAAAAGATACTTACGCGTATGTACAGTAGTTGTGATTGTGGCTCACATCTTCCTCTGATTTTACGTTCAGAAACGGCCTAAACGCCTTCTATGAGTCGGGGAGAAGCTTCCCATCCAATTTTCTTACAAATTGGCAAACAGGGTCTTTTAACGTCAGATTCCCAAGACGTTGTTCATATTCTGGTTGGAATTTATTCCACAAACATCGAATTCCGTAATGTACGAGTCCACTAGAATGCGTGTCAAGAGAAATTTCGATATCATCTAAATTCTCCTTATTCAGACCATCTTTAATAAACTGAATTTTATCTTCTCTGTTTGTAGATGGAATTCCTAAAGATCGACATTTTAAATTACAGTTCCATCTAGCACATTTATAACAAACGGCTATCATCTTTGCTCGTCGTTTCTTCGCATATGAACTTTTTCCTAGCCCTGGTAAAAATCTAGTCGGTGTTTCTGTGAATTCACCCTCTATTCTTACTTTGGCTTCAATTATGAATCTTATGTCAAAAGGTATGCTTTTATTCATAAGCAACCTCATCCTTTCAAGCCTTGCCTTGTAAATTTTTAAAATTGCATTTTTGCTTAGAAAGGGAAATCTTTTTTCAATTTTATACAACGTTTCTTCCATGACAAAAAAAAAAACAAATAAAAAGACAATGAAAATAATTGAAGAAAATATCTACAAATATCAATTGTTATGGGAAACTGAAAAATCCGACTTTAATAGTCACGGAGTACCGTTATCCGCCACTTGACCGGACAAACACAATTTAGTACTTAAGTTACAATGTCGAGAAATTTGTACCTATAAAAATAGTTTACAATGTAAGATTTCAAATATAACTTATACTTCCCCGGCAATGGCGCCAAAAACTTGACACGTTTTTAGTGTAACTATCGCAAGTGCACGATATCGTATCAAGTAGTAAAGTGGACTTTTTGAGTCCGGTTTATCGATCCCACAAGGAAGTTTGGTTATAATTTGAATTATACACTATTAGTCTATTTTTCTAGATACTAAGATAAGTGAAACACACAATTAAAAAGTTTGGCTTAATAATTGCAAAGAAAATGCAATATTAGTTCTAATATTTTAAGGAAATAAAAAGATAGTAATAATAATAGATTGATTAACGATAAAATGAAATAGTTGGGATTACAAACTTAGTTCGTCATTAGTTATAAAAGATGTATAGGAGATCATAAGATGAATTTACTTATTATGTTGTGTAGATTCGATTTTCCTTAAAAAGACGGTTTCTCTTTCGAACTATAAAACGCCCCTTACATATTGAATCAAGCCACTATATTTCTATGTTGATTGGCTTCAATACATATCATTAGGATTTATGAAAATAACTCAAAGAATCATCTAAGGACTAGAGGTATATTTCTATCCCCTAGAACAACTTAGAGTGAAGATCATTTGATCTAATCAAACATATTTTCTTTCGAAACATATGAAGACCATAAATATCGTCATTTATTGGCCAAATAAATAAAGATTGTTAAAACAATGAAAATCACACATAATAATAAGTAATTCACAATAGATCTTTATACAAACATAAATAACATGACTAACCTTGTTTATAATCCCAAGTAAAGATTACTTAGCCCATGAAGGGTTTATTACACATATTACAAGCTTTTGTGGTCATTATTTGTTGAATCAAGAGAAAGAATTGATCCTAACTCCCTTAGTAGATAAAGGAGATAGAAACAATAAACTCTCTGAACAACATATGCTATACCACACTTACAAATATCACTCAAGAACACAAGTGTGTTCTTCACACAAAAAGAAAAGTTTACAAAAAAATGGAAAATTATAAGATGAATGATGAATGATGAAGGATCTAAGGGGTCTATTTATACACATAAAGTCATCTAATAGCTCCAAAACTCCAGCATTATTACATTAGATCGGATCAATGTCAGCCATCCCCTCAATAATACACAAAAAGTATAAAAAATTAGACAAATCATAACAATCTGTCAAGAGTTACGACCATAACATTCAGGAGTTACGGCCGTAACTAGGGTGACTTATGGCCGTAACCCCTGAATGTTACGGCCGTAATGTGGCTTCGTAAATTTGCTCACTTGAAGCCTTGATAGTTACGTTTTCAGCCCAGAATTTCTCAGACTTTGCGTTTTTGCCCCAGATCTTCTTCGGATGATAACTTTTGATATATAACTCTGATTTTGAATCCGGAAATACTGCCGAATTCGTCTCGGAAAGACCTACAACATGAATATATCAAAATTCAACAAAGAGAATATTTATTAAACATGTTATTTCTTGAGTAAATCAGTTATTTAATCCGATCATCATCCGATAAATATAAAATTATTAAAACTAATTAATTAAAAGCAAAAAACGAGTAGACTAGCTCAATTATGGGTGAATTTTATCGATACAAATTATGGATAAGTGTACAAAACTGACACTTATCAGTCTCCAAGCCAGTCCCTCGACGTTCCTTCTTATGTCTCCCGGGCCATCACCTCTCTTCCTAAGGCTTGGACGACCGATCTCGACGCGATTGCTCGTCGGCAGTCTGGAGATGCGATGCAGGCGACACTCGCCCTAACTCTCCACGCGGCGACGATGGCCGCCCAAGTCGTTAAGGATTATGAGGGGCGACCCTCTACTGCTCGCCTCCATCAAGATCTTGAGGCCGCTCTGAACCAGAATGCCGATTTCGCTAATCGGATAGTGGCAATGGAGAAAGAGTACCTGGAGACGGCCAAGCAAGCCAAACAGGACCTTGACCGGATGAAGGAGGAACTTGACCGGTCCCGGGGGGTGGCAGATCGGTTCCGTGACCAGATGACGGACACCCGCCGGTTGCACGCGGCCTCGCTGGAGAAGGTGACTGGGCTGAAGGCGACAGTGGATCGGCTCAACGGCGAGCTGGAGAGAGCGAAAGGGGAACTGGCTTCCAAGGTGTCCGAGCTCGCGGAAGCGAACAAGACAGCCGCGGGGCTGAAAGAGCAGTTAAAGACGATCGAGACCGATCCCTACCTTAATGTGGAGTACGCCGGCGAGTTCACATACTATATGGCTTACGCCGACGCTATTCATGGATCCAAGAAGGTAGGGATCGAGGTCGGCCTTATGATGGAAACCTTCAAGGCCTATGTACTCGAGCATCCCCTCCAGCCGGACTTCTCCCTGCCGATCCTCGACCTTACTGACTTAGGGATCGATCTGAGCTGGTATCCGTTTCCGGATAAACTTGTTTATCCTGAAGCCGGTGAGGATGTGCGCGCCGATCCACCTGCTGGAGGCGAAGGCCAGTCGGGGGTGGCCTGAGTGATGCTGGAGTTGTTTTGTTTTCCTTTGCTTTGTAATTTCCAGTTTTTCCTTGTATTGCCTTCGGGCTTGTATGTACGATCATTTTGAATGGAATAAAATACTTCTTTTTGCATATGATTCTTTATATGTACGATCGCCTCTTCTGAATGTTTGCATATGAATTTATACAAGTGTTTTCACAATTGCACCTGATGCCTTGTTTGTATGATCAACTGTTTGAATGTTCCGCATCACTTTGATTTTGCACAATTGTCTGAATAGATCCGAATGCACTGGTACACTTGAAAATTCTTACATGTGAATTTCTTGATCAAAACTGATCGTCATGTGTGTGTTTGAACAAAGCCGATCGTGTACGGTTCCTTCCTCCCGATCGCATGTAGGAATAGCTCTGCTCTGCCCCTTGTTTTTGTTTACTTAGTGTAAGTAAGGGAACGAAAATAGTATGTTTGGTGAGCTATCTTTAGTTCGGCCGATTTTTCGAGGGAGGATGACTGTTTCAACTTCAAGGAACCGTGCACCGTCGCGGAGTTCGATGGACCGACCTCCATAACCGTGTCTTTGTGAGCGAGGGACACTCCATCTATAGGTCTGTCTCACGACTCACTTTATTGTTAGGGTCCTCCGTTAGGCTACGCCCGCCTTGTATTTAAACGAAAGGCGAGCGGTCTTGGTCTGGAGGAGTCCTTGCACGGGGCGTCGTCGGCTTATTCGACTCCACGTCCGCGGCTTGTTAGCACTTTTCTACCTCGGGTCGTCATGTTAGATGGCGACCCTCGATGGTATATGTTGTGACGGGGTAGGGATGCGTCGCCTTGTCTGGGTACATCATGTTAGATGATGTACTTTTGAGGGCGCGCGAGCGTGTCCACAGATATATTTGGAGGGTCCTTCGGCTATGCTCGCCTCGTATTTAAACGAAGGGCGAGCGATCGCAGCCCAAAGGAACCTTGCATGGACGAAGTTGTCGGTTCCATCGACCTCCAGAACCATGGCTGCACTTTTCTACCTCGGATCGCCATGTAGAATGACGATCCTCGACGGTATACATTGTGCATGGGGGAGGGGGGGCGATCGCTTGTATAGGTCTGTCAGGTTAGACGACGACCTCTTGTAGGGCGAGCGAGTCGTCCTCTTTTTAGTTGTTCGTTTTCGTCGAGGCGAATCATATATAGGGAATTGAAGAATCTCATTAAAATCTGCGTATACTGGGTAACTGAATATAAAGTTTTTACTAGTAGTATTTCTTTAAATGCACGGCGTTCCAGGGATATTGGTCCGGAGTGCCGTTTGGGTGTTCGAGTTCGTAGGTTCCCCTAGTTATCCACTTAGATATCCTGAAGGGGCCTTCCCAATTCGGGCCAAAGACTCCTGTGTGAGTCTGGACCTTTTTGAGGACTAGGTCGCCCACTTGGAACAGTCTTTCCTTGACCTTCGAGTTGAAGAATTTCTCGGATCTCTTTTTATGGATTATGTTCTTCATTTCCGAGGTCAATCGCCGTTCTTCGAGCATGTCCAAGTCGATTCGTCGGGCTACAACATTGTCCGCCGTCATTTCCTGTTTAGTTCAATGGCTGAGGACGGCGATCTCCGAAGGGATCACCGCTTCTGTTCCGAAGGCGAGGGCGAATGGGGTCTCGCCGGTTGAGTTTCGGGTCGTCGTTCGGTAGGACCACAAAACATCCGGGAGCTCGCTCGCCCATCGTCCTTGTTTGGATTGGAGTCGTGCTTTGATCATGTGCTTGAGGATCTTGTTTACAGCCTCTACCTCCCGTTCGTCTGAGGGTGGTAAGGGGCCGAGAACAACTTTTTGGTTCCCCATTTCTCGCAGAATTGCATGACTTCCAACACTACTACAAAAAATACATTCAACATCGCTCGTTTAACATCGGTTTTGTAAAAACCGATGTTAAAAAAGACGCGGTGGCATAATTGAAAATTTTAAAACAAATTAACATCGGTTCTGCTAAAAACCGATGTTAAATTAACAATTAACATCGGTTTTTAAAAAAACCGATGTTAAATTAATCCATTTCACATCGGTTTAGAAAAACCGATGTTAATTTTTAAATAAAGTTTCCATTTTTTTAAAAAAAGTTTCAGATTTTTTAAAAAATTTAACATCGGTTATACTAAAACCGATGTTAAATTACAAATTAACATCGGTTTTTAAAAAAACCGATGTTAAACAATGTTAATTTTTAATTTAACATCGGTTTTTAGAAAAACCGATGTTAATTTGTAATTTAACATCGGTTTTAGTATAACCGATGTTAAAATTTTTAAAAAATGTGGAACTTTTTTTAAAAAAATCGAAACTTTATTTTTTTAAAAAAAAATCCAGAATATTAATATTAAAAATTCGATGTTAATATTTATTGTTCAAAAATAAAAGGTTAAAATTAGAAGTTTTTATTTAAAGTTCAAAAATAAAAAATAAACATTAGTTTGAAAATAAAAAATAAAAACGGGATGTTTTTATTTAAAGTTTTGAAAAAAAAAGTGGAATATTATTTTTTATAAATAAATAAAAATTGAATTATTATATATATTTTTAAAAACCTGCTAGTTTTTGTTTTTGTAGGTTTTTTACTTTTCATAAAAAAACTATTTTATATTTTTACAAATAATCTAAAAATAAAAAAAAAACAGATTAAATATTAATTATAAATCAGATCCATATTTTTTAATTTTTTATTTTTTATTTTCGAGCTTTAAAAAAAACATCCGACTTTTAATATTAATATTCTAGATTTTAAAAAAAAAAAATTTTTGATTTGTTAATATATATATATATATTTATATTAAATTATCTATATTTATATAAATTTATAAATGTATATAGTATATAAATATATCACATAGCAAAAAATATACAAGAAGTTCATCTGGCGGAGTGGTAATATCACACTTCCACAAGCAAGAGGTGGTGAGTTCGAAACCCACCAACAACAAAATTTAATGGTATTTGTTGTAGGTTGGTGGGGCCTAGTGCAGGGGGCTGGGGCGAGTGTCTGGGTTGGGCTAGCTGGGTTAGCCGCGGTCCGATAAAATTTTAAAATCGCGAAATTTAACATCGGTTGTCCCAGAACCGATGTTAAATATCGCGATATTAAAATTAACATCGGTTGTTATAACAACCGATGTTAAAATCGAAGTTTAACATCGGTTATTAGAAACCGATGTTAATTTTAACATCGCGACATTTAACATCGGTTCCAAAACCGATGTTAAATGGCCAAAAAAACCGATGTTAAATGTCTATTTTGTAGTACTGCAAGCCGTCGAATTGCTTTCCGTTGTCGGAGATGATAGCCTGGGGTAGACCGAACCGGCATATGATGTTCTTCCAAATGAATTTGATTACTTGTTCTTGGCCGATCTTGTTGAGTGGTTAGGCCTCAGCCCATTTCGTGAAATAATCGACCCCCACGATGGCAAATTTACATCCTCCTGGCGCCGTCGGCAAGGGACCGATGAGGTCGATGCCCCATTGGGCGAACGGCCATGGACTGTACATAGAAGTGAGATGTTTGGGGGAGAGCTTGATATTTGGGCCCATCACTTGACATCTGTAACACAATCGGGCGTAAGCGATCACGTCTTTTTGTAGTGTAGGCCAGAAAAATCCTTCCCTGGTCGTTTTGTGAATGAGAGCTCGTCCCCCAGCGTGATTTCCACAGATCCCATCATGGATCTCGGCTAAAACGAGTTGGCCTTCCTCCGGCATAATGCACTTGAGGAGAGGAAGGCTGAAATCTCGCTTGTAAAGCCGGTCGTCCAATAGGGTGTATCTGGTCGCACGGAGTTAAAGCTGACGAGCTTTGATACGGTCGGCGAGGACCGTTCCGTCCTTCAAGTATTTAAGGAACGGAGTCATCCAGTTCTCCTCGGCGATGGGAACTGTGGTAATCAGGCTTCTGTCGATTGCCAGCTTTACTGATTTTGTGATTTGGATGTTAGAGAAATCTGCTGCCCCATCTAATGATGCTAGTTTGGATAGGGCATCGGCCTGGGAGTTGTGCTCTCTCGGGACTTGTTCGATCAGAACTTCTTCAAACTTCGTGCACATTTCGGCGACCAATTCTTGGTATTTGAGCATTTGTTCGCCGCGCGCCTCATATTCTCCCTTGACTTGATTCATGACCAAGAGGAAGTCCATGAAGATGTGGAGAGGATGAATATCCAGGGCAAGGGCTAGATCGAGTCCGCCTACCAAGGCTTCGTACTCGGCTTCATTGTTGGTCGCCCGATACCCGAAATGCACAGCATTTGTGAAACTTTGGCCGTCGGGGCTGATGAGAACAATCCCTGCCCCTGCTCGCGAGTTGGTTGCCGAGCCATCCACGTACAACTTCCAAGCGGGGCGACCGATCTGGGTCGGACTGGGTGGGAATGTTAGTTCCACCACGAAGTCCGCCAGGTCTTGGACTTTGATCGCCGTGCGAGGAGCGTACGTGATACCGTATTGGGCGATCTCCAGTGACCACTTGAGGAGTCGTCCGTTGGTTTCTGGCCGGTGCAGGACTTGCCTTAAGGGGAGAGTCGTCAGAACCTCTACTTGATGTTCGAAGAAGTAGGCCCTTAGCTTGCGAACACTCATGACTAGAGCGTAGGCGATCTTCTCCAGAGGTGTGTAACGTGTTTCCACGTCATGGAGCGCTTGACTAACGTAGTAGATCGGCAAGTGGGCTTGCCCCTCTGCTCGCACTAATACGGCACTCAGCACGACCTCCGAGGCTGCCAGGTAAAGGAATAGCTTTTTTCCGGGGATCGGCTTTGCCAAGATATGGGGGTTAGACAGGTACTCCTTAATTTTGGCGAATGCTATTTGACTCTCCTTTGTCCATGCGAACTTCTTGTTCTTTATGGTCGCGAAGAATGGCTTGCTTTTATCTCCGAGCCGGGAAATAAAATGGTTAAGGGCAGCTAGACAACCTGTCAGGCGTTGCACCTGCTTGACATTCCGTGGCTCCTGCATATCGAGGATCGCCTGGATCTTGGTGGGGTTTGCCTCAATCCCTCTTTGTCTCACGATGTGCCCCAGGAATTTTCCGGAGCTTATCCGAAAGTTGCATTTCTTGGGGTTCAGCTTCATATTGAACTTCTCGAGGATGGCGAACATCTCGGCAAGGTCATTGAGGTGATCTTCCTTTTTGAGGCTGTTGACTACTATATCATCAATGTAAACCTCCATGGTCTTGCCGATGTGATTGGTGAACATCCCGTTGACTAGTCGCTGATAGGTCTCCCCTGCATTCTTCAGACCGAACGACATTCGGACCCAAAAGTATATGTCTTTTTCCGTGTGGAACGATGTGTGTTTTATGTCTTACTCCGCCATGGGGATCTGATGGTACCCGGCGAAGGCATCCATGAACGACATCATTTCGTAGCCTGCCGTGCTATCGACCAAGTGGTCAATATGAGTCATCGGAAAGTGGTCTTTTGGACATGCCGCGTTGAGGTCGGTGAAGTCGATGCATAATATCCAGGTGTTGCTCGGCTTTTGGACGAGCACCGCGTTGGCTACCCACTGTGGCTCGTCTGTAGCTACTCCGATTAGTTTGTTGTCGAGTAGCTTTTTGACTTCTATGTGGAGCGCTGCGTATTTCTCAGGACCGAATTTTCTACGTTTCTGGTGAACAGGCTTCCTTGCCGGGTCGATCTTTAGATAGTGGCAAGCGTGTTCAGGACTTATGCCGACCATATGTTGATGCGACCAGGCAAAGACTCCGATATTCTTACGTAGTAAACTGATCAGATCCTCCTTTAACTCGAGGTCGATGCTTGTGCCGATCTGTACTTCCCGCTCCGGGCGAGCCGGATCTATCGTTATGCTTTCCAACTCTTCAATGGGGACGGTCGCTTTTCGTTTGGATCGATTTCCGGACTCGATCCTTGGATCGATGTCGAGGCTTGGCTCGAAACCGATCCTTGACTCGATGTCATCCGTCAATCGATGTGAGATGCCGTCCTCCGAGTCGGGCAGGTTCGAGGCGCTTGGCTCGTCGAGCTCCATCGGTTGATTGTCGATCGACTCAACATTATAAATAATGTGGGAAGGAGTTACGACATAGGAGTAATTCAAACATTTCTTAGCCATTAGTTGGTCTCCTTTTACAGTACCGACCGTCCCATCGGCAGTGGGGAATTTGATACAGTAAAAGAAAGAAGAGGCGACCGCCTCGAAGGTTTCTAGAAATGGACGACCTAGGAATCCATTATAGATGTTGGGCCTATCTATGATTACAAAATTTAGGTTCCTAGTAATCCTAACCTTGGGATCGTAATAACATATTAGCTCGACAGAGAGCTTTATCCTTCCATAGGATTGGACTGTGCTGTCTCCGAACCCTTAAAGCACGGTGTCAAATGGCTTGATGAACTTAGTTAGGTTGCCGAGCTGGTCAAGAGCCGATTTGAATATGATATTGCAAAAGCTCCCATTGTCAACCAGCACGCGATCGACTATTTTCCCAAGGATACATACAGAGATTACCAATGCATCCTCTTTGGGGCACTGCACTCCCTCTCTATCCTTGTTGGAGAAAGTGATGAGTGCGTCCTTGGAGATGGTCGGCTCTGGGGGTACCACGACATGGACCCCGACGAACGCCCTCAATTCGGCCTTCCACTTTCTATTCGACATGGTGGAAATCGGGGAAAGGCCTTCGAGATTTCCACCTCCCGACTGAAGCATGTTGATCCGGACGTCGGGGTTGATTGGAGGGATTGATTCGTCTAAGTACTCCGGCTCGTTTGGCTCGATCCTAGTGACCGGATTGGGAGAGATTCCATCGTTCTGACGGCGATCGCGTCCCCCGGTCCTTTCGGCCTGGGGTTCTAGCTTGGTAACCAAGTTATCCAACTTGCCTTCCTCAAGCTTGATCTCGAGTTGTCTCGAGGAGGTCGCAAAGACCGGTGTTGTGGCCGGGACTCTTGTGGTAGGCACAAAATTTGCTGTGGTCTAGATGACCGTTGTCCCTTAATGACTTTGGTTTGTTAAGCCACTCGCGCCCCTTGATGGCGTTAAAGATGTGGGCCGGAGATAGATTGAGGTTGCGGAGGAGCTGAACCTCCACATCCTCGAAGGCTTTGAATTAACCGGGCGGCTTTGCGATTGCCTTTTTGGGCTTGGCGACCGCCTTCTTCTGGACGTGGTATGGCGCCTTCCCTTATCCGGAAGATCCCTCACCTAAACGGAGGGTGAGCATCCTCTGCCTGGCCAGAAAATCAGCGGCCCTAATGCGGAAGATCGCGTAGGTCGGGGGGATGTCATTCGTATGGTGCCTGAACATTGGCGAGTGGCCATAGAATCCCCCTAGGGCCGAGTAGAGAGCGAGCTCGTCGCTAATAGGCTCGCCGGTGAGGACTATTTCATCCACCCAGTTGATGTAGTCTTCATCGGGCTCATTCTTCCCCTGCCTGATCTTCATCATGCGGTGGGGGCCTTCTGTCCGAGCAAATTTGGCGGCGAAATACGACGTGAAGTCATTCGCCAGCTTCTCAAAACAGTTGATCGAGCGTGTTGGCAGGATCCGATCTCCCCTCATATAGAGGTGTTTGAGGGGGAGCGATCTTCGGTTGAACTGGGGCGAGCTCGATCTAGGCCGCGAGTGGCTCACTTGGTCTAGCGATCGATCTCTTGGCGCCTGCCCCAGTTTCTAGGAGCGCCTTCATTTCGTCGAGCTGGCGCTGCATGGCGGCCATCGCCATAGCCTGACTGCTCGCTGATTGGCTCTCGGAGCATGAGCCAAGGCGATCATGTACTGATCTCCTGGCCCCATGGTAGGTGACAAGTTCTCTGCCGTCGGCTCAATTCTTGGGCGAGTGGGGACCCATTGGCCGGCTTGTCTTTTGGGAGTCGGATATGTCGAACTCCTGGTGATAGATTCGGACTCCGATGTCTCCCGGATGGGTCCTGAATGCCCGGGTCGCCATGAGGTATCACTCCCTAGGCGGTTGAAGACGGAGTCGTCCCGCCTTATGGGAGCCTTTTCCTGCGGCTCGGGGCTTTCTATCGATTTCTCAACATATAGCCCCTTGAGCTTCTGCTTGCCTGCTCGGCGGATGGCTGATGGAGTAATGGTGGGCGAGTCACATGCCCTCCGTCGCTCCCTGAGGATGGCCATAGCCTCCTCGATCTGTTCTGCGGTTTGGAACTGATCGAGTGAGATGCTGGGACCGTCCCTCGGGGGCGGGAGTGAGAGCCTCGTCGCCGAGGTCGCCTTCCGCCGTAGGTTGGGATTTGGTCTGGGCCAGAATGAGATGTACGGTAGATCGCAGGGTGGCTCTTTTAGAGGTCGTAGCAGACGTCATGTTTCTGAAAATTTTTCTTTGAAGAACAGTGAGTGTTTCTTCAAGTATATGCCCCGGAGAACAGTGAGTGCTCTTCGAGACGGTCGGAATAAAAATGAAGGTTAAGAAGCCCCTTCTTCTAGCGCCAATTGTTGTTATCCAAAATATTATCCGGAGATGATATTGCTGGAATGGTCGAGTAACAAACAAATGTGAGAACACTTCCATGGGAAAGTAAATAATACAAGATTTGTCGGGGTTGTTAATCCCGGGCTTGAATGCTCTCGCGAGATATTATTAATACAAATACTTTGGAGTACAAATATTAATATTAGAGTGCAATTACAATGAGTGTAAAGACTCTAGTTATCTTAGCTATAGAGCGTGAAGATTGCCGGAAGAACCAGATATGATGCTCTGTGAGTTCTTGCTTTCTATGTTCTGTATACGTGAATGAGTTTCCGTCAAGTAATTTCACCGTCTATGTGACTGTCCCTCTGGACACTGTTGGAGGCCTACTATTTATAGTAGAAGAGGTTGCTAGGTCCTCCCCGGCGATCGCGGGCGACCGCCGTTTTATATATTAGAATAAGATGGGCAATCGTCCCATCACGTGAGACTATTTCCTTAAAGTCCGAGGCTGCTGCTGGCAGCCAGTAAGAAGTCCGCACGTGTCCTGAGTCGCTGTCTGGGGAGGACCCACTTTGTACCTTTCAGCGGGCCTGTTGGTAGGTGTGAAGGTAGTGACAGGTTGGGGTCAAAAGGCCTTATCTTGCGGCGCCTTTTGCGGATCTTCACGTGGGTCTTCGTCCTAGATTCGGTCTTCGAAGACTCTGATGGGTGCCGGATTCATACATGGCACGGGACGATCGTCTACAGTCGGACATTATAGGCGATCGCCAGACGCCAATAGACGATCGCCTTGGACGTCGACCGCTAGGCGCTTGCCCAGCATTTTTCTTCTATGGCTGGCTCTTGATCATTATGTCGATCACCATCGAGGCGTATTAATCGCCGCACAACACTAGCAACGGAAGAGAATGTTGCTGATCTACTTACCAAGCCTCTCTCACAAGGAAAGCATGTTGAGCATGCTAGATCGATAAGACAAAGTCATGAATGAATAGTCCTAGTGTAAGTGGGAGATTGCTGGGAATCGTGCCCTAGGACATTCGATGTGCCTAGATTTGTAATTACCACATTTAAATAAAGTTATTTATTTCTCGTTGATAATTATAATGTGTGCATGTTTTAATATTATAATAATCGAATAATAATTATTCACAAATAATAAGATTATTCCAATGTCCCTGGTCCAATCGCGTTGAGTAGAGACTCAAGTGATTAATATACTAGTATAAGTTTGATTGATAATCATCAGATATTTATGCGTATGGTATGGATCAAACTTATGGGTATTGGTTGGAGAACCAATACTAGACAGACCCGCATTGAGATCACTGCATGGAAATGTCATAAGTGAATCTCAATATAACAGTACGTCAATAAGTCCTTAAACCTGAGATTATCATAGAGTCCAACATGATAACTGCTATGCCTTGACGTAATGCAATGTTATCTGAAACATGGTGATCATAAAGGTTAGCGATCGGGATTAGTGGGAGTCATGTAGAGGGCAATAAATAATCGAGATGGGGATTTGTCCCTCTCTTTAGTGGGAGAGATATCTGATGGGCCCCTCGATAAGTAAGACTGAAGGAAATGCATAGCCATGCTCAAATGAAGAGTCATTTGATTCAATCAGTCTATTTAAGATCGAGAAAGCGTTTGAACATAATAAGTATGATAATTTTCACGACTTAGTTTAAATATGATATCGCGCGATAAAGGGATTTGACACGTTAAATGATTTAATGGACTATAAACTTATATTATTTGGGTAGTCATAATGTCTTGCTAGAGACCACTTGTGATTTATTATTTAATAAGGTATTAAATAATTGCCAACATAACAGACGCCTTTTGGGTCACACATACGACAACTAAAGACAAGCAAGAATAATTAATAGATATAATATTTATATCTATTAAAGAAAATAAATAATGAGTAATATATAATATAGAATATTATATACTATATTATTTAATTATATCAACTGGGAAAGATAAATATAATATTAGATATTATATTTATTAGAGGATTAAATAATAAGTAATATATAATATAAGATATTATATATTTTCTATTATTTAATAAATTGAGGGGCAACTAAACAAATACTAGAGTTTGACTCTAGGGTTTACTTAGTCTAAATAAAGAGTCTTGGACAAGGAGTTTTCATAAGAAAAATTACACAACCCTAATTGTGTGAGACCAAAAATCGGCCCCTCCCCTCTACTGTTCGGGTGAACTGTTTTCAGTCCAGGAAGTCCGTTTTGGCCATCTCCGTCTTCTTCTCATAGTTGATTTTGATCAACAGTATAAATCCTTGTAGCAAGGAATTATTTGTTATACGGTTTATCAATATTATTCGTAAGGATCTAGCAATCTGACTTGTGCCAATTGTTCGTGTGTGGATCACCGAAAGAAGAAGAGGAGTTAATCAACTTCTGGTCCAGGTTCAGATCTATTCTTCGAATTAAGGAAATTCGACGAATTCTTAATAAATCAATTAAATTGCTGCATGAAGATCCTCGTCTGAGTTTTTCGTTAATTTATTCCGCTGCGTCTTGCTTATATTTAATGTACTCGATACATGTAAAACCCAATAGTAGTATCGGAGCCAACTTGCAGTGATTTAATTATTTATGTAGAACATGTTTTATATGCTTTGAATATATAAAACTTATGTTCTTGATCATATTTATGAAATAGAGATTTTTTAAATATTTTTGATTTAATTTGATTGAATCGGATCGTTCAAAATCAATTTTTTGAACTGTTTTCCGCATAAACTGTTGTCCAGAACTGTTATGGAATAGCACGGCGAAACGGGTCAGGTTCGGGCAGATTCGAGTCGGGCCCTGGTCGGACCAGGACCATGGATCCGCAAAGAAATAGCAAAATAATATTCCACACCTGAAAGGATACGATTCCACGCACATTCACACCCGAGGCCGCGTCCCGACTATCTCGGCTGGCACGCCTCTTGTGAACTATATTCACTGATATTTTATTTACTCCTGTTTTGTAAAATCAAAATAAATGTCTCAAAAATGCATATTTTGCGGCTGGCGAGATTCGAACCCGCGCGGCCGTGTGCGGTTATATAGGGCTCAGCCATTTGGGATAGTGTTTCAGATTATTGAATTTTGATCGAATATTAATCTTATACGTGACTGTCAGGCAGATTCATATTCTGTTTAATTAATTATGTGATAATTAATTTTAATAGTATGTTTAATTAATTATGTGATGATTAATTTTAGTATATGTTTGGTGGATGGCATGGCCATAAATTGACCAATGTGATTGGATGTTTCAATTTAATTTTGGGTTGGTTTTACGGCCTGCATGTCGTTTAATTATAATTAGTTTCTACACCCTGCGAGTCGCCTTTTAATTTATTATTATAATTAGTTTTTTATGGCCTTCGAGTCGTCTTTTAATTTATTATTATAATTTACGGCCTGCATGTCGTTTTTCCTCTTGTAATTTAATTTTACTAGTGTAGTATTTGTAACACCCCCAATCCACTCAGGGATATTACACGCCGTAGACCCTCTCCTCGAGGATCTACCAGGCTGGTAACAACATTTAACATCTCGACAATGCCTTCAAGGCTAAAATGACTCAGTAGACCGATTTGGTCTTTCCACAAATACATACAACTCAAATACAACTCATGCCCATGCAGGGGACAAAATACAACCACACCCGTACAACGGGAACAATATAGCAGCGGAAAATAAAGTACAACTGAGCCAACACACGATGTACGGTTCCTCATGTGATTAGTATCGATCATCTTTCATCATCCTTCGTGCCGACCCTGTGTTATGCTCCAAAACCTGAATGCAAAAACAGACATCCACCCCCCCGAATACTCGGGGGTTAGCAAAACTCCACTGTTTTGCTAGTGCAAGAACAAAGTGCAAATACGAGCCATACAATTCACATTCCACGAATAACAATAACCGAGGATCCTCAAAGATCCAAACGAAACGAAAAGTACTTCCCGAGGCAAGGGTTTGAGAAAACATTTCAAAATCGAAATATCATAAATCAATGGAAGTAATTTATAAAACGGTTTAGAATGCCATCGAGAGTTTTAATAGAAGACAATTTAGGATTATCAAATCCTACTTTTCAAAATCCAAAAGACAAAAAGGGGTCACCGCCCCAAAGGTTTACTTTCTGAAAAATGATATTAACCAAACCGTTGGGATTTTAGCCCCAAATCCGTAAAACGACTTTTATAAAAGCATTGGGATTTTAGCCCCAAATCTCATCAACTCACAGTACACGAGAACGGCAACAAGGTTCGTCTTCCAACATCAAAATCCACAAATAAAGGATTTAAAACAAACAACAAAATACTCTAGAGCCATCCTAGCCAAGTAGGCCAAACGAACAACTTACCTCTTACACACTTAGTCAATGCATGCAATCATGAAAACCGTTCAAAAGCACTCATTTCCGGAAATGCCATTATCAAATCACATTTGAAAAATGCACCACAATTAACCGTCGATCCACGTCTCTGTGGACCCCTACCGAGACCCCGTCGGATCTAACCCGTAGTGGTTAAAAGCAAGCTCGTCGATCCACGTCTCTTGTGGACCCCTACCGAGACCCCGTCGGATCTAACCCGTAGTGAGCATACACACACACACGTTACTCATGCAATACTAATATGCTAAGAATGTAAGTTCATTAAGAATACTCACTAGAGATGGCCATTAACTCGACACCAATATCAAATTCTTCAAAACACCACAACAAGATTAAATACGGAATCCACGATTCCATAATTTAAACAATAGGAGTATCATCATAAAATCCTTCAACGTTCAAAATAACCAAATCATAATCAATTCTCAAAACACCGTTCACAAATCACACTCGCTTTGAAAGAAAGTCTTTAACGAGGCCAACCGAAATCCTTTGAAACTTCATTTCAAATAACCAAACAAACACATCAAGACGACCACCGATCATCATATCCATAAAACGAGAAAAGTATGGGCAAGGTACTTGCCTCGAATAACCACAACGCGGAGAATCGGCCGAAGTAGGTTGGCACGAACCGACTACGAACTCGCCGACTCCACCGAACGACAATCCACAACAATGAACTACGAACGAAAACAATAACAACAAAAATGAATTCCAAAGTACGACCCAAAGCCGCTGAATTCAAAGAACAAATGACGAAAGTTCAAGGATTTCCCCCAAAACGGCCAAGAACACGATTCGTTCCGTCAAAACCCGAAAACGGAATTCCAAGTTGAAATATGGATATACAATTCATAGAATATGTTTAACAACATCATTTAACCATAATCGATCCATCGAAAACGGATGAAAAACGAGATCGGGGACAAATCCCCCAAAAAGTCAATTCGAAGGAAATCAAGAATTATACTTCGATTCGACGAAGAACAATGGATTAAATGATGTTAAACACAAGAATACTATTAAGATTAATTATACCCATCATGAATTAATCAACAACACGGAACGAATCGGACAAAAATGCAAAAATCCCCAAATTCACGAAATTAGGGTTCTAAGGAAGATTACCTTGATTCGCTGGATCAAAGGTTGATATCGGACGATCAATTGATGTTATGAACTCAAGGACTTCATGGATTTGTTGTTGAACAACATGGCTTCTCCACCCATGAATCGCCATTCGCGGAAGGAGAAGGAAGGAAGTGAAAAACGAAATGAAATGTGACTGCTCAGCCACATTTATACTGGGCCAGCCTAGCGTGCGCTAGCCTTCCCGGACTAGCGTGCGCTATCGGCCGGTATCGGCCGAGTACCCTCGGCCAGGGCCCACACGACCCGGCATCACCGACCAACCCTGCCGACCAAGCCTGTCGACCCGACTCCCGCTAGCGTGCGCTACGGCCGGAAGCCTGCGCTTAGCCGACTTTATCCGGTAGCCTCGGATGACGCCTGCCGGCAGTAACGACGCTAGCCGGCCGACAGCGTGCGCTACGCCTACCGACTAGCGCGCGCTACGCTCGGCGTAGCGTGCGCTACCTGCCGATCCTGACCGAGTCCAGAACCTCAGGAACCCCACTGTCCGGCCCGATAGCGTGTGTTGGTCGACCAAGCTAGCGTGCGCTACACCTGCCGGTTAGCGCGCGCAGCCTTCCGGCAGTAGCGTGCGCTACGCCGGTTCTCGCGCATCTGTCCGGCGGTGCCTGCAATCGTCCGGCCAGATCCCACAACCGTCCGGCGATCCGCCGCCGGGCTCGACGACCCGATTTCCGAAAACGCACGGAACGAACACGACGAAAAGTTCACGGACGACATAAACGACTCGAAATGAAAACGTAATACCATAGTTAGTCATACGCGACCAAGAAACGGGTCGAGACAACAATTACAGATACGGATACCCGTAACTTTCAAGAAATTACAAAATGGCCCAAAACGCCCGGAAATCACGATACGTGATCGAATAACCAAACCGAAGTTCACAACACGTCTAACAAAGTTAAACGGACTGACGGGAAACTCGAAACAGCAGTTTCGAACGATATTCGCAAGAATCGAACTCAAGCGCGGAAAAGTCGCTAAAAAGCACGGAACTCAACAAAACGACACCGAAACGAACTCGGATGTCAAAAAGTGTAGAATTAATCATTCTCAGAATGACGAAACGGTCATGAGCGAGTCGTCAAAACGGACTCCGACCGAAAAAAGAAATTTACCGAAAATCGAAAATTGCGGATATTACATTCTACCCTCCTTAAAAGAAGTTTTGTCCCGAAACTTAAAACAAGTAGGGAGAAGAAATATTCCGCCAGGAAAAACTCAATGAGATACACAAGAATGCGTAACTAACGCCCAACGGCGAAATGTTACAAACAACGCAAAGGAATATACGGCGTGAAAACACGCTCCACGACGACCAACACAACGTCGCCGTTAGGGATATAATAAAACCAACAAGTGACAAGCGTCATCAAACGGATAATATAGCCAAGTCAATTATCCGACAATCACAAAACACAACGAACGAAAACCAATATGATTGACCAACCCAACGGTACATCAATCAAAACGCGAGTCAACCGCTGAACAAACACGGAATCCCACCGCCTAAGGGCTGGAAGATCGAAAACGAAACTAATTTCCTGAACTGAAGGGAATTACGAAGGAGCCTGAATGTTCACCAATCACGGAACGAGGTCAATAGAAACCGAACAATCAAACGATCAAACCACAACGATCGAGACAACAAAAATCGAAGAATCATGTTCGAATCACGAAGAACAATAAAATTTCAAACAACAACTCCAAGGTTCACATCTCGACTCGAGACAATATATGATCCGGTGAAAACAACAGGATGTGCATTCACATAAGATCCACAGGAAAGGGAATAGCAATTAAAAAGTCACAACGACAAACGCGTTATTCCGAAACAATACCACACTCGTTCGATAAACAAAAACAAGGGGCAGGACAAGCTCAGAAATGTCAACGAACATAATGAGTCGACAGAGTCGGAAACACAAGAGTTCCAAATCCGATCCACTTCGAATAAAAGAACTAGTAGGACCAGATGATGTCACTCCCAAACAAGGTTCACAAGAATCGAACTGAACCCTAAAAAGTAACATCGATAACCAGATCGACCCACAACAAGATCACAGCTCGTTCGGACGATGAAATCGGAATATAGAACAAGTTCATAAAGTGCCAACGAACATGAGCGAATCGATAGACTGGAGAAAGAGAAAATACAGAAGTCAAAATAGTACGGGCATTACCTCCGACCTCATCCACGAAATTCACAAAACGGGAGCAAGGTAACAAGACATTAAACAATCGACGCATAACGGAATCATCACCGATGCACACGGTCATACCAAACCAAGATCTAACAGCTCGCACATGCGCGACAACGCAGGAATCACTACGAGGCGATAATATTCAACACCAACATCCCGCCTCTCACAGGGGGCTAACACAACAAATGTGTGGAAAGCGACTCAACGCTCACACCGCCAATTCGGTCATACTCGGGAGAAAGTATCAAAATGACAACGCGAACATCATACATACATACCCAGCCCTCAAACAGGAATGGATAGGTTTTAAAAACGAAAACCTCATTTTGAAAATAATTTAGAAGAACACCGATTGATCTTGAGTATCATGTTTCAAAAAAAGTACAAACGTGAAACATCGTTATCGAGACATTGGAGAACCATTTCTCATTTGATAAGAATGAAGATACTTTCTCTTAATGGAAACTTTCAAAATATTCGACCCTCGGGTCTAAATAAAAGTGTTTCTAAAACATTGAAAATATCTCAAAGCATTTTGGTCCTCGAGGTAGAATTTTTTTTAAATATATTGTGGCACCTAGGATGTACCACAAGAAAATAACTCATTTGAAAAGTATGTCTTGAAATTTATTTTTCTAAGATACTCAAGGTTTTCAAAAATCCAATAGGCCAGAATGCCCAAAACTCACACATACCGACGTTCACTAAAACAACTCCTAGCACACGCATCAAGAGGTTTAAAATCAAGACAATACATGTCTTTAAACGGAAATAAACGATAAAATACCACATTCAGAACAAAACCACTGATAAAATACCCTCCCGCACTGGCTAGTGAACAAGTCGAACGCGTATAAGCACAAAGCTTCCACAATAGAATTTGTAAAACGTGCAAATCGATTCGAAAATCATCAACAACGGACAAAAACAACAATAAAAAGACATCACAAGCGACGACACTCCTCGTATAAATCAAATACGAGAGTCGACTAAATACATATCGTGAAATCAAAATTCACATAAGGATTCCACCACTTAACAAATAATCATAAAAATAGCTCGTGTCACACGAGGCACAACACAAAGAAGGGAGACTTACTTCCACAGGTCGCACGAAGATGATGATCGCCCCACGATACTAATCACGACCAACAAACTCAAACGACGCGTCGCGACACGACTCAGTCAGATAAAATCCGACGAAACAAGACTCAAACAACACGACTTGACCCGACAGCCTAGGTTTCCTCATCCTAAGCTCTGATACCATTTATGTAACACCCCCAATCCACTCAGGGATATTACACGCCGTAGACCCTCTCCTCGAGGATCTACCAGCCGGTAACAACATTTAACATCTCGACAATGCCTTCAAGGCTAAAATGACTCAAGAGACCGATTTGGTCTTTCCACAAATACATACAACTCAAATACAACTCATGCCCACGCAGGGACAAAATACAACCACACGCATAACGGGAACAATATAGCAGCGGAAAATAAAGTACAACTGAGCCAACACACGATGTACGGTTCCTCATGTGATTAGTATCGATCATCTTTCATCATCCTTCGTGCCGACCCTGTGTTATGCTCCAAAACCTGAATGCAAAAACAGACATCCACCCCCCCGAATACTCGGGGGTTAGCAAAACTCCACTGTTTTGCTAGTGCAAGAACAAAGTGCAAATACGAGCCATACAATTCACATTCCACGAATAACAATAACCGAGGATCCTCAAAGATCCAAACGAAACGAAAAGTACTTCCCGAGGCAAGGGTTTGAGAAAACATTTTAAAATCGAAATATCATAAATCAATGGAAGTAATTTATAAAACAGTTTAGAATGCCATCGAGAGTTTTAATAGAAGACAATTTAGGATTATCAAATCCTACTTTTCAAAATCCAAAAGACAAAAAGGGTCACCGCCCCAAAGGTTTACTTTCTGAAAAATGATATTAACCAAACCGTTGGGATTTTAGCCCCAAATCCGTAAAACGACTTTTATAAAAGCATTGGGATTTTAGCCCCAAATCGCATCAACTCACAGTACATGAGAACGGCAACAAGGTTCGTCTTCCAACATCAAAATCCACAAATAAAGGATTTAAAACAAACAACAAAATACTCTAGAGCCATCCTAGCCAAGTATGCCAAACGAACAACTTACCTCTTACACACTTAGTCAATGCATGCAATCATGAAAACCGTTCAAAAGCACTCATTTCCGGAAATGCCATTATCAAATCACATTTGAAAAATGCACCACAATTAACCGTCGATCCACGTCTCTGTGGACCCCTACCGAGACCCCGTCGGATCTAACCCGTAGTGGTTAAAAGCAAGCTCGTTGATCCACGTCTCTTGTGGACCCCTACCGAGACCCCGTCGGATCTAACCTGTAGTGAGCATACACACACACACGTTACTCATGCAATACTAATATGCTAAGAATGTAAGTTCATTAAGAATACTCACTAGAGATGGCCATTAACTCGACACCAATATCAAATTCTTCAAAACACCACAACAAGATTAAATACGGAATCCACGATTCCATAACTTAAACAATAGGAGTATCATCATAAAATCCTTCAACGTTCAAAATAACCAAATCATAATCAATTCTCAAAACACCGTTCACAAATCACACTCGCTTTGAAAGAAAGTCTTTAACGAGGCCAAACCGAAATCCTTTGAAACTTCATTTCAAATAACCAAATAAACACATCAAGACGACCACCGATCATCATATCCATAAAACGAGAAAAGTATGGGCAAGGTACTTGCCTCGAATAACCACAACGCGGAGAATCGGCCGAAGTAGGTTGGCACGAACCGACTACGAACTCGCCGACTCCACCGAACGACAATCCACAACAACGAACTACGAACGAAAACAATAACAACGAAAATGAATTCCAAAGTACGACCCAAAGCCGAATTCAAAGAACAAATGACGAAAGTTCAAGGATTTCCCCAAAACGGCCAAGAACACGATTCGCTCCACAAAACCAAAACGGAATTCCAAGTTGAAATATGGATATACAATCCATAGAATATGTTTAACAACATCATTTAACCATAATCGATCCATCGAAAACGGATGAAAAACGAGATCGGGGACAAATCCCCCAAAAAGTCAATTCGAAGGAAATCAAGAATTATACTTCAATTCGACGAAGAACAATGGATTAAATGATGTTAAACACAAGAATACTATTAAGATTAATCATACCCATCATGAATTAATCAACAACACGGAACGAATCGGACAAAAATGCAAAAATCCCCAAATTCACGAAATTAGGGTTCTAAGGAAGATTACCTTGATTCGCTGGATCAAAGGTTGATAACGGACGATCGATTGATGTTATGAACTCAAGGACTTCATGGATTTGTTGTTAAAAAACATGGCTTCGCCACCCATGAATCGCCATTCGCGGAAGGAGAAGGAAGGAAGTGAAAAACGAAATGAAATGTGATCGCCACCACATTTATATCGGGCCACTAGCGTGCGCTAGCCTTCCCGACTAGCGTGCGCTTATCGGCCAGATCGGCCGAGTACCTCGGCCATGGCCCACACGACCCGGCATCACCGACCAACCCCGCCGACCAAACCTGTCGACCCGACTCCCGCTAGCGTGCGCTTGGAAGCTGCGCGCGCTAGCCGACTGTCGGTAGCCTCGGATGAATCGCCCGGCCAGTAACGACGCTAGCCGGCCGGCGGCGCTACGCCTACCGACTAGCGCGCGCTACGCCGGCGTAGCGTGCGCTACTCGCCGATCCCGACCGAGTCCGTAACCTCGTGAACCCCATCGGCCCGATGGCGTCGTTGGTCGACCAGGCTAGCGGCGCTACACTGCCCGGTTAGCGCGCGCAGCCTTCCGCAAGTAGCGTGCGCTACGCCGGTTCTCGCCAGATCTGTCCCGGCCGGTGCCTGCAATCGTCCGGCCATCCCAGCCCGTCGGCCCGCCATCCGCAACCGCCAGGGCTCGACGACCCGATTTCCGAAAACGCACGGAACGAACACGACGAAAAGTTCACGGACGACATAAATGACTCGAAATGAAAACGTAATACCATAGTTAGTCATACGCGACCAAGAAACGGGTCGAGACAACAATTACAGATACGGATACCCGTAACTTTCAAGAAATTACAAAATGGCCCAAAACGCCCGGAAATCACGATACGTGATCGAATAACCAAACCGAAGTTCACAACACGTCTAACAAAGTTAAACGGACTGACGGGAAACTCGAAATGTTAGCCAACGATATTCGCAAGAATCGAACTCAAGCGCGGAAAAGTCGCTAAAAAGCACGGAACTCAACAAAACGACACCGAAACGAACTCGGATGTCAAAAAGTGTAGAACTAATCATTCTCAGAATGACGAAACGGTCATGAGCGAGTCGTCAAAACGGACTCCGACCGAAAAAAGAAATTTACCGAAAATCGAAAATTGCGGATATTACAGTATTCTTCATTAATGTAATGTAAACAAGAAGGAGACGGAAGGACGGACTCGAGAGGCCAATTGCTCGCGTATGACGTTCCAAAGAGTTGGAAGATCAATGAAGACCAATTATACCCTTTAGATTGACATTTGTGATTTTCATGTTGGCTCATGAAAATCACGTTAGGATTATGGTCATGCTGTATGGTCCTATGTTTATTTTGTCATGTGATGCTATGTATGTTCAAATTTATGCATGTATGTGATGCGATGTATGTTGAGATGTATGTTAGCCAACATAGATATGCTGCATAGGATAAAACCCATTGTTAATTTTTTTTAATGCAATTCAATTAAAGCACCTATCAAGACTTCGATCATCTTGAGCAAGTCATGCCAAAGCAGGTGCTCAGATTATCTTAGTAAGGTAGGATGGGTAATGGTGATACATATGTGTTTTAATAAACTAAGAATTTAAAAGAGTTTTGAACCTTAAGGCATAAGATGGGATTATAACATGCTTGGGCATAAGATGCCAAAACCCACAAGTATAATCTAAGAGTTACATATGATATAATTGATAAAGAGTTATCCACCTAAAGTAACTCAATTCTAGGCGTCATGCCAAAGCTGGGTTTAGAATTATGCAAAATGAGTTCTTAGCCCACTAAAATTACAGATATTGTAAAATTGAGGGTATTTTGTTTTAGTGGGAATATTTTTCGAGAAATAAAATGTGACTAGATATTTTGCATATGAATTTTGAAGATAATAGAATGGCATCAAACAACACATCCACCATTTCACTGTGATCCGTCCTTGAGAAGGACAAACTCAAAGAAAATGGCTGCAACTATGTGGATTGGATCCGGAGCTTGAGAATTGTTCTCAAGCAAGAAAGAAAGATGTATGTTCTTGAGGAAGAATTCCCGATGAGCCTGCTGACAATGCTAACAAAGCAACAAAAGACAAATGGAAGAAATATTGTGATGATTCCATTTATGTCAGTTGTCTTATGTTGGCTACCATTTGTCCAGAACTTCAGAAGAATCTGGAAGAAATGGAAGCTTATGAGCTTAATGCTCACCTCAAGGAAATTTTGTCGAAGCATGCTAGGAAAGAGAGGTATGAAACCTTTCAAGCCTTGTCTGCTTGCAAGATGGTTGAGGAGACACCTGTCAGCGCTCATGTACTCAAGATGAAAGGATATATTAATCATCTTGATAGGATCGGTTTTCCACTTTCTAAGGAGCACTCCACGGATATGATCCTAAACTCATTACCCGATAGCTTCGGTCAGTTCATTATGAACTATAATATGAATGATATGGAGAAATCCATTGATGAGCTGTATGGGATGCTTAAAACGACTGAGTAAAATATCAAGAAGAAACCAAGCCACATGATAATGGTCAGCAAAGGGAAATCCTTCAAGAAAAAAGGCAAGGTCAAGGGTAACGCAAAAGTTTCCAAATTTAAAGACCCTACTAAGCCGATTTTCAAGGCTAAAGATCAAAAATGGAACTTGCCATCATTGCGATAAACCAGGACACTGGAAAAGAAATTGAAAGGTTTAGTTGGAAGAGCTAAAGCATACCAAGGTAGTGAGACTGCCAAAGGTATATTTGTTATAGAAGTTAACTTATATACTTCTAACTCCTGGGTATTGGATACTAGATGTGAATATCACATTTGTACAAATGTAGAGGGGTTGATAAGCAGTAGAGAGCTGCAGAAAGGGGGCGCACACTAACTAGTCAAAACAGACTAATGGCTAGTTTGGAGGAAGAAGGCTATAAATACCACATCCTTGGTACTATTCCATACAACAACATTGAGCAAATCAAACATACTTGTTATATCATTGTAAACATTATAGTTGTTGTTCTTGAGCTTATATTAAGTGATTGAGTGTTATACACAAAATCATACACGAGCGAGAAAAAGAAAAGATACGATTGGATTCGGTGTAATTAGGATCAAGGATCCGGCATTGTTAGAATCACAATCGCTATCTTAGTGAGGTTTATCTAGTACCAATAGAAAGCTAGAGTGGTTGATTCCTTATCCAATAGAAAAGGAAAAACGGTTTTACTCGGACCGATAGAAGACGAGCTTGTAACGGTAATCCCTCGACCGATAGAAGAGAGTCGTAGAGGATTTGGTCTTAATCCTATAGAAGAAGATACCAAGAGAGAGGATGTAGGCAGATTTGACCGAACCTCTATAAATCCGTGTGTCGTTTAATTTCCACACAATATTATTTATGCTTCCACACAACGGCGCAATATCTGATCCCGTACCCAACCGATTTTAGCCGGTATGGATATGTTTATCTTATGAAGCATAAAAATGAATCTTTTGAAATGTTCAAAATAGTCCAGAGTGAAGTACATAATCAACTTGGCAAGATAATTAAAGCCCTTCGATTAGATCAAGGTGGTGAATACTTGTGCCAAGAATTCTACGATCATCTTAGGAGTTGTGGAATTATTTCACAACTTACTCCTCTTGGAACACATCAACATATATAACGGAGAGTCCGAGAGGAGGAATCGAATTTTATTAGATATGGTTCGATCCATGATGAGTCAAACGTAGCTTCCATTATCATTTTGGGGCCACGCCTTAGAAACAAAAGCATTCACCCTTAACCGTGTTCCATATAAAGTAGTTGAAAATACACCATTTGAGAAATAGACTGGTAAGAGACCAAACTTATCTTTTCTAAAGATATGGGGTTGTGAAGCATTCATAAGGCGCCAAGTGTTTGACAAACTGGCAGCCAGATATGAAAGATGTTTATTTGTGGGATATCCTAATGAAACTAAAGGATACTACTTTTATAAGCCCGCATAGAACAAAGTATTTGTTGCTCGAAATGCTGTCTTCTTAGAAAGGGAATTTATTTCCAAAAGAGACAGTGGGAGAAGAGTAATTCTCGAGGAAACTCGAGAACCACAAGAAGACATTACTTCCACCGATGGATATTGAACAGGCTCAAACATGAAGAGCAAGTTCAAAGTACACAAGTCCCTCGCAGATCTGATAGGGTGCGGCATGAACCTGAGATATATGGGTATCTCGTAATAGAGGATGATGACACATCGCTCATAGATGATGAGCCTAGTATCTATACAGAAACTGCTTCAGGACCAGAGTCTGAGGAATGGCTAGAAGCCATGAAGTCAGATATGCAGTCCATGTATGACAATCAAGTTTGGAACTTGATAGATCCACCTGAGGGTGTTAAAACTATTCGAAAGAAGAAAGACATGGATGATAATCTGCAAGCTTGTAAAGCTAGACTAGTGGCAAAAGGCTATAGACATATTCATGGTGTTAACTATGAGACTTTTCGCTAGTAGTCATGCTTAAATCAATTAGAATTTTATTTGCCATTGCTGCATAATAGGATTATGAGATATGGCAAATGGATATCAAAATAGCATTTCCTAATGAAAACTTACTCGAGGATGTGTACATGACCCAACATGAGGGTTTTGTTCATCCAGAAAATTCTAAAAAGATTTGCAAGCTTCAAAGATCCATTTATGGGTTGAAGCAGACTTCTCGGAGCCGGAATCTTCATTTTGATGAAACTGTCAAAGAGTTTAGGTTTATTCAAAATGAAGATGAAGCATGTGTGTACAAGAAGGTTAGTGGGAGTATAGTTGTTTTCTTAGTATTATATGTAGATGACATATTACTCATTGAAAATGACATACCCACCTTGCAAACAGTCAAGACTTGGTTGGGAAGTTGTTTCTCAATGAAAGACTTAGGAGAAGCTGCTTACATTTTAGGGATAAAAATCTATAGAGATAGATCAAAGCGAATTATTGGTCTGAGTCAAAGTACCTACATTAATAAAATAATGAAGAGGTTCAATATGCAGGACTCCAAGAGAGGACTCTTGCCAATTTCATATGGCATTCATCTGAGTACGACTCAGAGTCCTTCGACTCCTGATGAGCGAGCCCACATGAGCAAGATTCCATATGCTTCAGCCACTGGATCGATCATGAATGCCATGATTTGTACTCGACCAGACGTATCATTTACCCTTAGCATGACAAGTCGATACCAATCAAATCCAGGTGAAAGACATTGGACAGCAGCGAAAACCATCGTGAAGTACTTAAGAATAACTACGGATGCTTTCCTAATTTATAGAGGGGTGGGAAACAAGTTGGTTGTGGATGATTACATCGATGAAAGTTTCGAAGTTGATAGAGACGATTTAAGATCGCAGAGAGTTTTGTGTTTTTGTTTAAAATGGAGGTGTTGTGAGTTGGAAATGTTCCAAGTAAAGCACGCTCATATATTCTACTACTAAAGCAGAGTACCGTACATCATCGGATGTAGCCGAGGAGAATATGTGGATCGTTTTAGGACATATAAGTCTTTACTGTGACAATAATGGTGCTATTGCGCAAGCTAATGAGTCAAGGACCGATTAGAGATCCAAACACATACTCAGTATATGCAAAGTAGTAATGGAAGAGAATGTTGCTGATCCACTTACCAAGCCTCTCTTACAAGGAAAGCATGTTGAGCATGCTAGATCGATAAGACCAAAAGTCGTGAATGAATGGTCCTAGTGTAAGTGGGAGATTGCTGGGAATAGTGCCATAGGACATTCGATGTGCCTAGATTTGTAATTGTCACATTTAAATAAAGTTATTTATTTCTCGCTGATTATTATAATGTGTGCATGTTTTAATATTATAATAATCGAATAATAGTTATTCACGAATAATAAGATTATTCAAATGTCCCTGGTCCAATCGTGTTGAGTAGAGACTCAAGTGATTAATATACTAGTATAAGTTTGATTGATAATCATCAGATATTTATGCGTATGGTATGGACCAACTTATGGCTATTGGTTGGAGAACCAATACTGGACAGACCCGCATTGAGATCACTGCATGGAAATGTCATAAGTGAATCTCAATATAATAGTACGTCAATAAGTCCTTGAACCTGAGACTATCATAGAGTCCAACATGATAACTTCTATGCCTTGACGTAATCCGACGTTATCTGAAACATGGTGATCATAAAGGTTAGCGATCGGGATTAGTGGGAGTATTGTAGAGGGTAATAAATAATCAAGATGGGATTTGTCCCTCTTTTTAGTGAGAGAGATATCTGCTGGGGCCCTCGATAAGTAACACTGAAGGAAATGCATGGCCATTCTCAAATGAAGAGTCATTTGATTCAATCAGTCTATTTAAGATCGAGAAAGCGTTTGAACATAATAAGTATGATAATTTCCATGACTTAGTTCAAATATGATATCGCGCGACAAAGGGATTTGACACGTTAAATGACTTAATGGACTATAAACTTATATCATTTGGGTAGTCATAATGTCTTGCTAGAGACCGCTTATGATTTATTGTTTAATAAGGTATTAAATAATTGCCAACATAATATAAGCCTTTTGGGTCACACATACGACAACTAAAGACAAGCAAGAATAATTAATATATAATATCTATATTATTAAAGAAAATAAATAATGAGTAATATATAATATAGGATATTATATATTATATTATTTAATTATATCAACTGAAAAGATAAATATAATATCAGATATTATATTTATTAGAGGATTAAATAAGAAGTAATATATAATATAAAATATTATATGTATTGTATTATTTAATAAGTTGAGGGGCAACTAAGCAAATACTAGAGTTTGACTCTAGTTTAAATAAAGGGTCTTGGACAAGGAGTTGTCGTAAGAAAAATTACACAACCCTAATTGTGTGAGACCAAAAATCGGCTATTGTACTGTTTTCAGTCCGTTTCCGCTATCTCCATCTTCTTCCCTTAGTTGATTTTGATCAATAGTACAAATCCGTCTAGCAAGGAATTATTTATTGTACTGTTTATCAATATTATTCGTAAGGATCTAGCAATCCGGCTTATACTAGTTGTTCGTGTGAGGATCACCGAAAGAGGAAGAGGATTTAATCAGCTTCTGATCCGGGTTCAGATCTATTCTTCGAATTAAGGTAATTCGACAAACTCTAATAAATTAATTAAATTACTGCATGTAGATCCTCCTCTGGACTTTTCGTTAATTTATTCCGATGTGTCTTGCTCATATTTATTGTATTAAATACACGTAAAACCCAACAGTTCGATCCAATCACTGACCGATGGAGTCAACCTCGAATTGCAACTTGGTGGGCAGGTAGCAGTGTCTACTGAATACCAAGATAGGATCCTTTCAACTGTAAATGAACAGGTAGATTTCCTATGTGGCTAGTGGCAAATGAGATGATAATCATCAGATGTTTATGCGTATGGTATGGATCAAACTTATGAGCATTGGTTGGAGAACCAATACTGAACAGACCCGCATTGAGATCACTGCGTGGAAATGTCATAAGTGAATCTCAATATAACAATATGTCAATAAATCCTTGAACCTGAGATTATCATAGAGTCCAACATGATAACTGCTATGCCTTGACGTAATCCAACCTTATCAGAAACATGGTGATCATAAAGGTTAGCGATCGGGATTAGTGGGAGTCTTGTAGAGGGCAACAAATAATCAAGATGGGATTTGTCCCTCTTTTTAGGGCGAGATATATCTACTGGGCCCCTCGATAAGTAAGACTGAAGGAAATACATGGCCATGCTCAAATGAAGAGTCATTTGATTCAATCAGTCTATTTAAGATCGAGAAAGCGTTTGGACATAATAAGTATGTAACACCCCAAACTAGGCGGCTATTACAGTGCCGTGGACCCCCAACTGGGACCCGCCAGGCGAATGAAAATTAATGAATTAAATAATATAATTGTAGTACCGAACCACATTATATTAGCAAATTACTCCGATGAGGAGTTTTGAGTACAATACACCCAGGAAATACAGAATACCTGTATATTTTATATGAAGATAAAATATACAACACTGAATAACATGAACATTCAAACGGAAATTTGCAGCGGAAATAAAAATAAAGAAACATGAATGACTGAAAAGGACTGGAGCCCCCTACTAGTATCACTGGGACTCCTCGCCGTCAACGTTCTATTCCCGTGCCTTTGCCTTGCCATGACCTGAAAACAACATCCCCCGACGGGGTCAGTTACACAGAACAACAATCCTCAAGAGTTGAATAAACACAATCATTATATATCTTAGTTATGAAATTAAGCTGAAAAGGGGCATCATAGTACGCCCGTAATGGGACGTGCAAGTGCACAAGACGAGTGTCCGGACACACCCGCACTTGTACCTAATCAGTCTCACGGAGGCACGTTACCGTGTACATAGTCTAATGTGTCGGTGAACCCGCACCACATGACTATCGTGTGCCCGACTAAAAATTCCACACATAACCACCTGGACACGCAATATGAACCCAGAAGGTCACACAAACTAAAGTGACCATCAAGAATATTAAGGAATAACAATCCGACAAGGGTCAAGAATGACTCACCGAGATGAAATAATAATGAAATGAATGATAGCTCACTGAAATGATTGGAACCGTCGTTCCTCGTGAATTGAATGATTAGTTTGATAATTACAAGTCTCAACATTATTAATATACCATAAATTAATTATGAATATGAATGAACAATAACGAAAGGAATGAATATCCTTTTAACCGAGTAAGGATTAACTTACTCAAATACCGGTGATGAAATGTCCTCCCTCGAACAAACGTCCTAATAAAAATATCGGTCGCTCGAACAACCTTGAATAACATAATTACCAACAAATGCTTAATATACGTATCAACCGTGAATCATGACCAACTCAAAAGTCGATACAACAATAACCAAATTCATTGGGACATTCTAACGAATACGTTACAAACATACTTCCATGGGTTACGACCAACCCCAATTATATCGAAACCAACCTCCAAATGAGTAATACAATCCAGCAAAACACCTTCAATGATATCAGTAATCCAATAGGAAACCACAACTCAAAGTTACGACAACATCAATCGGAAACCCCCAAAATAACCAATGTCAAACATCAAGGGTTCTTGAACAATTCCCCAAATATTCATCAAATCCGAAATATACACCAATAAATATGTAGAAATACATGTATCCAAAGTAGATAATCCATATATAAAATATTCCAACATAATAGCAAGCTAACACGAAGAGATCGGAATGAAAACACTCAAATCCCGAACTTCTAGATTCGAGAATGTTTACCTTGATTTGGTGTGTTGGAGAGGATTAGATGATGATTAATCCGCACTAGAAGTTTGAAAATGATGATAGGTGATTGCAGCTCGAAGAACACTTCTCAAAACGTCCAAAATCGCCCGAAATCGCCTAAGGAAGGAGGTGAGATGTGAAAATGACGAACTGGACTGAACTGTCCTATATATAGTAAACCCAGCTTAGCGCGTGCTAGCTCCTGTTCTTAGAGTGCGCTAGTGGGTTTACCGGGTAGTTCAGTACCCGCTGGCTGCATCGTTAGCGTGCGCTACGTACCTTGGTAGCGTGTGCTAACGTCCCTTCTTAGCGTGCGTTAACCTTGTGTTAGCGCGCGCTACCTGATGGTTGATGTCCAGAATATTGGAGTCTAGAACCTACCGTCCTCTGTGTGATTACCTTAGCGCACGCTACGCCTATACCTTAGCATGTGCTACTAACACCATTAGCATACGCTATATCCACTCTTAGCGTGCGCTATGAATTATTCCCCTCCAGTCCAGTACCCACTGGACCCTGTCTGGTCGAACCTTAGCGCGCGCTACACTGATGCTTAGCGTACGCTAGCAATACCACTAGCGTTCGCTATAACCACTCTTAGCGTGTGCTATGATTACACCAATTCAGTCCAGTACCTTCTTGACTGTCTGCGTGAACCACAATAGTGTGCACGAATATTGAGAGGTAGCGTGCGCATCGCACGCTATGAGGGTTCAATGTGACTATTGTCACTTCGTCCAACACACAAGATGAGACTTTACCACCGTGGAGCGGCTTTTTGCAAAAATATGAGGGTCAGTAAGATGTCGGAGAAGCGAAATATACGAGATCACAAATGTAGATTGCTCGCGGCTAAATATGAATTGAGACGAAAGATTTATAAAGCCTTTTGTAAAGATCCCGATCTTCCTAGTGATATGCGAGACAAACATCGTTATAAGTTGTCCAAGTTGCCAAGAAATAGTTCCTTTGCACGAGTAAGAAACCGATGTATTTCCCCGTATATAAGTTCTTTAGACGTATCGTTTTTCGTGGATTAGCATCTCGAGGTCCGGCATAAAGAAATTGTCTTGGTAGCAACCACCAAGAAAAGGGTTCCGTAGTGAGTCTACAATCAAGGTAAGTAGGTCCATTACCGGCCGGCTTCGGACCGAAAAGACCTAACACTCTGACAAGACCTTGATCTCGGATCGGAGATGCTAACAGGGCGGGAATCGAAGCGCGGGACCTCTCTACCGCCTGTGTCTATCTCCTGTCAAGTATGCTCCCCAGACATAGACTCCGTACAGGGTAGTACTCTTGGAAAGATAGAATATCACCGCGTGAACATAACATGTTGTTTACGAATGTAACTCTCTCCCGAGGTATCGACCACTATTCTAAATAGAGTAAGGCGGATAACTCTTGTTCATTGGAGCGCCGGAGTGCGGAGGTTGTTCCCATCATTGAAGTCAGAGTGTGGGACTGACCGAATGAGAAAGAAAAAAGTGCAACCTTTCCGTTGGAAAAACCAACGCAAATATCATATTGACTTTCTCTCGCCCTACTTCTAAAGATAGATAGAAATGGAGAGAGTGACTTTATGAAATTCTCTCCTTTGATTTTCTTTTCTTTCTCCCACGCACTGTGTCCTCTTTCACCGAGGAGGAAATAAAAATCTTCCAAGGCGAGCAGAGACCTAAATTTCCATTACATTCCTAAGCTTGCTTTCTTGCGGCAAGATGATCGGTCAGGAAGTCTTGGAGAAAAAGATAAAGCGGTCAAAACCTCTCTGATTCGGTCACCGAGCGGTCGACGACTCTTGATAACTCCAGATGACCCGACCCCTTGACGCTTCTTTCGCTCTATACCCCTTCGGAGGTGGAAGAAAGGGTACTACCCATTTATATTTATATATAGTAGGGCCCAGTAACGCCAAAATGTGGGGGAGCAAGAGTTGTCATGATATAAAGAGAAATAAATGACTCGTCGGAACCAACGATTCTCTCTTCTTAAAGAACCTATATCCTCCACACTTAATCGGCATTTGATAGATTATCAAAAACCGAGCAATATGAGTTATTGGTGGGGCTTCGGTTCGTTAGTGGTCTTTGTTTAGTCATTCGAGATAGTGAGTAGCGTTTTTAGCTATGCATTACTGACCTCATGTGGATCTAGCTTTCTACTGCGTAGATTAAATTTTTAGAGATGTTGTAGGGGGCTGTTTTCTCAGTTATTTGCATTCTAATGGGGCAAGTATGTTTTTCATTGTGGTTCACCTTCATATTTTTCGTGGTCTATATCATGCGAGTTATAGCGATCTAGGGAATTTGTTCGGTGTATCGGAGTTGTAATCTTCCTATTAATGATTGTGACAGCTTTTATAGGATATGTACTACCTTGGGGTCGAGATGAGCTTTTGGGGAGCTACGGTAATTACAAGCTTAGCTAGCGCCATACTGTAGTAGGAGATACCATAGTAACTTTGGCTTTGGGGTGGGTTCTCCGTGGACAATGCCACCTTAAATCATTTTTAGTCTTCATCATTTACTCCCCTTTATTTTAGTGGGCGCCGAGTCTTCTTCATCCGGCCGCATTGCATCAATATGGATCAAATAATCCATTGGGTGTACATTCAGAGATGGATAAAATTGCTTTTTACCCTTATTTTTATGTAAAGGATCTAGTAGGTTGGGTAGCTTTTGCTATCTTTTTTCCATTTGGATATTTTATGCTCCTAATGTTTTTGGGCATCCCGACAATTATATACCTGCTAATCCGATGTCCACCCCGCCTCATATTGTGCCGGAATGGTATTTCCTACCGATCCATGCCATTCTTCGTAGTATACATGACAAATCGGGAGGTGTAGCCGCAATAGCACCAGTTTTTATATGTCTGTTGACTTTACCGTTTTTTAAAAATATGTATGTACGTAGTTCAAGTTTTCGCCCGATTCACCAAGGAATATTTTGGTTGCTTTTGGCGGATCGCTTACTACTAGGTTGGATCGGGTGTCAACCCGTGGAGGCACCATTTGTTACTATTGGACAAATCTCTCCTTTGATTTTCTTTTTCTTTTTTGCCATAACGCCCATTCTGGGACGAGTTGGCTCTTCAAGACCTAATTCTTACACGGAAATTCAAAAAATAAAATAGGAGTGAAAAATGAAAATTCTGACACCAATCATTTACGAGTGAGTATTACACCAAGAATTGACAAGCCTTCGGATACCTTTTGAACTCGCACTACATAGAGTCTCGGACTACGAGAGAGGGTTCTCACGGCGATGCAGTCTGGACTATGATTCCATTTTCATCCAGTGGCAAAGATGACCAAAAGGCGAGTCTTTCTCTTTGTCGGGGTCGGGTAAATTACTAGCGAGAATCCGTAGCCGACTCTCATTACGAGAAGGGGTTAAGAGAAAAGAACAATAACGCAATGTTATCAAGTAGCTATCAACGGCAGAGGAAGTGGGGAAAGCAAAGAAGGTTGCATGTATGCGGTAAGGCTTCGACTTGGTGTTACGTGAGCCATCAACGATGGTGGCGGTGATTGGAGTATGGTTTTAAGCAGTATCGGTATCGACGGATCAACGATTCTGAAAGCTTCTTCTCTCTTGAGCTCTTCGTCACGAGTCTAGTCTCGCCGACAAGCTTGTTTATTGCGCTTATCCACTAACATAGAAGAGAGCAGAAAGCACCTCGCCTAACAAGGAAAGGGGGAAGAAAATAGGGGCTGGCACCAATAAAGAGAAAGAAGAAGATAATGAAAGCGGAGCTCCATGAGTCACATAGAGCAAGATAGGAGAGCCGGCCTCTATGGCTGGACTAGCTTTGATCGGGCATAGATGGAAGACGAGCGAAAGAAATTCAATATGTTCAACCAAGCCAGCTTCTCTTTTCACTTTTAGTCTCGATGCTCCGCCACTATTAGATCCTTACGAAGAGGGCCGGGATCGCTACATAAATAATCCAAACCTAATCCGGCAAGCACTCACTTCTATGTGCCTTTTTTCGTCACTAGCGCTATCTCCTTCTTTGGTACGCCACTTCAAGGGAAGATCAAGGAATTTGGCTACGCCCTCTTCGACCCGCGGAGTAAGAACTCCGGCTTGTTTCATTATGTACGGAAGGCTGTCAGGCGCATCGCACGCAATAGTCAAGGAATTTGGCTACGCCCTCTTCTCTTTTCATTATGTATGGAAGGTAGCGTGCGCATCGCACGCACGCTAGAGTCAGGCGCATCGCACGCTATCGGGGTCGGGCGGACAGGTCGCGGTCGGCAGGTTTTGTCGTTAGTGCCGGGTCGTGCAGGCCCTGGCCGAGGGTGCTGGGCCGATACTGGCCGATAGCGCACGCTAGTCCGGGAAGGCTAGCGCACGCTAGTTCCGGCCCAGTATAAATATGACAGAGTAGTCATATTTTCACCCGTTTTTCATTTCCATCTTTTCCTCTCTATGGCTGGAGGCTTGGCGATCCAGGAGACGTGTTGTCAAGCAAATAATCCACAAAGATTGGGAGCTCATATCATCGATTAATCCCTCCACAACCTCCTTTGATCCAGCGAATCAAGGTGAGATTTCCTAGAACCCTATTTTGGAAAAATTTGGGGGTTTTGCATTTTTGTACGATTCGTTCCGTGTTATTGATTAATCCACGATGGGTATGATTAATCTTAGTATTATTCATGTGTTTAACATCATTTAATCCATTGTTTTTCGTCGAATCAAGGTATATTTCTTGATTTCCTTCGAATCGACTTTTTGGGGGATTTGTTCTTGATTTCGTTTTCCATACATTTTTGATGGATCGATTGTTGTTAAATGATGTTGTTAAACATATCTTATGGATTGTATTTCCATATTTCGATTTGGAATTCCGTTTTCATGTTTTGACGGGACGAATCGTGTTCTTGGCCGTTTTGGGGGAAACCCTTGAACTTTCGTCGTTTGTTCCTTGAATTCAGCGGCTTTAGGTCGTACTTTGGAATTCATTTTCGTTGTTATTGTTGTCCTTTGTAGTTTATTGTTGCGGGTTGTCATTCGGTGGAGTCGGCGAGTTCGTAGTCGGTTCGTGCCAACCTACTTCGGTCGATTCTCCGCGTCGTGGTTTCGAGGCAAGTATTAAACTATACGAATTGTGTCTTGTGAATAGGGACGTCGTGTTATGGTTGTGATGCATTGGTTTACTTTCGTGAATATGTTTCGTATGAATTGATTATTATGAATGATTGATGGTAACGATAATACCATCACCTAGTTAACATCGTGGAATTATGTTGGATGTGCGAATCATCTAAGTTGTGCCGGGCGTGATTGTTCATTGTTGAGTTGTTGTGATGATTATGATATTTGTGTTGTTTTGAGTTACATACTTTATTATGCATTTCGGTGTAATGTGGAATGGCTTGACATTTGATGATTATGAATTGTGTCGTGTCGAGGTGTGAGTGTGTTCCAGGTAGGGTCTGACGAGGCCTCTGGAGTTCGGTACATGATGTGTACGAACGATGTATGTGGTCGGGTAAGGCCCGTCGAGGCCTCCGGAGTTCGGTACATGATGTGTACGAACAAAGTGTGTGGTCCGGGTAAGGTCCGTCGAGGCCTCCGGAGTTCGGTACATGATGTGTACGAACAACGATCGTATAGCAGTGATTGTTTGATAACATTTTAAATACGGGTCTCGGACTCATAATGATATCTCATCCATTGTGCTTTGAAAAGAGAATCGGGTTAAGGCCCTAATGTTTTCGAAAAGGCTTTGTAAATTGGGACTCGAGGTCCAAAAGAATTTCTGCTTTAAAAATCCCCGAGATGATGTGTTCCTTTTCGAATATCTATTGCTTGAGTTCAAAATTAATAAAACTTCTCGGGAACATTTTGGTAATTGATTTCCATATTAAATTCGTAGTTGCTATTTACTTGTTGCTTTTCGTATCATATTATACTTGCACTAGTAAAACTCACATGCAGGTTAAGGGGAGCAGTCACAGGATTGGCACAAGAGGATGATGAGGTGCGATACTAATCAAGAGTCGAGAGTTGGTAGAGTTTGGTTGTATTGTTAGAGTTGATTTCAGTCTTCCGCTGTATTGTGTTCCGACCCCTGTGTGGGTCATGTTGTTTTAGTCAGTTCGGTTGATGGAGTTGTGTGACCTCATCGGTCTGTGTATTCATGTGTAGTGACCTTAATGGTCTATATTATTATATTGTTTGACCCTGGCCGGGCAAGCACTTGGTCTTTTTTCTAAGGTATAGCCTGGTAGATCCTCGTAAAAAGGGGTCTACGGCGTGTAATATTCCCTGGAGGATCTCGGGGTGTTACATTTATGGTATCGGAGCTTAGGTTGCGGAAACCTAGGTTGTCGGGTCAAGTCGAGTCGTGATTTGTCGAGTATTGTATTGTCTTGTCGTTCGAGTCGTCAGGTGACCAGTTGAGTAGTGCGTAGTCACAACGTGTCGGATATGTTGTCGGATGAGATTAGTATCGCGGGCGACCGTCATCTCCATGCGGCCTGTGGACATAAGACTCCTCTTTTATGCGAGGTACCTGTGTATCATAATTTTATCTTAGTGAGTTAATTGCGGTGCATAATTTTATTTTCACGGTGTGGTGAATAAAGTTGTATTTAATGCTTGTGACACATAGTATATGTATATAACTAGGCCTATTGATGTTTTACCTTTGAACCACTGTGAGAGGTGGTATGCTGTGAAAATTGAGAACCTTGATGGGTTTCGAATAAGGTATCGACGATTGAGTTCGTGAGAAACTCCGAGGAATGGTTTTGTTGTATGTTTCAACTTGATACTGTGAGATGTATTCGATTGGATCGGCGATCCTGGTTGCCGTTTAGACACGTGATTTTTAGTTTGATTATTTTTAGATTGTTATGATTATGCCGCTACAGGTAGGTTTTAGAATGTTCTTCCTGGAGGACTTTACGAGTTTGAACATTTTTGTAGGAATCGTTTGCTATTGTTTAAAATATTCTGATGGTGCGGTTAAAACCACGGTTCATATGGATTTTAAAAATCGGTTAAATTCTTGACAAATTGGTCATGTATTTTGAAATGACTCCATCAGATGGTATCTGGAATATAAGTTTTGAAGTACTTCGGACATTGTATTTTTGGTTATGAACGGAAGGATTTTAGAATTTTTTTATTTTTTTATTTTTTTTTATTTTGCAAAATGAATTTTTTCGGTTTTTCGAAATTTTAAACTTCATATGTTCACGTGATGGTTGGCGTGGTAACATGTTGTTACTCTGTATATCACTACTAATGGTAATGATATATATATATATATATATATATATATATATATATATATATGATCACCTTGATGATATTGTCTATCGAGTAGGTTGGTGTTTCAAGGTGTTGTTTTGCAAATAGCTTCAATCAAAACAGTTTTGATAGTGAGATACATGGTTTTGATTAAAGGACCGAGGTATTAAAAGTGTTTTCAAAAAACTCCATTTCACCCAATTTTTCAAAATTGAGAATTTTAAAATTTTATCATTTGAATAATATCCCGGAAATATTTTATTTTGTTGCTAGTGTGTGGTCCCTACGATACGTGTGTGGTTTTGACCGTGTTTGATTTGATAAAATCCAAACATCTCTGTTGATGTGACTGTGTGAATTATTTTTGAATGAAGTTCTAAATTTACAGTGTTAGTTCGTGCACTTGTGTAATGACTTGAGGTTGATGTTATGTCGTGCTGCTATTTATCGTCCTATGTTGACGTTTTGATGTTTGTTTAGTTGTGTTATTCTCATTGATCATCCATTCAGTATGCCGAGAGGTAGAGGCCGAGGACGTGGTCGTAGTGTTGACATTGGCGCCGCCACGATCCTTCGTCAGGTGGTTGACCTGTTGGCGCATGTGAATCAGACCGTACACCGTGACGGGATTCCGGATGAGGATAACGGAGCTAGTAAGTGGTTACGAGTGGTGATGAGAATGCACCCGCCCCGTTTCGTAGGTTTTTCGGACTCGTTAGGCTGGGAGAACTGTCTCTTCCAGTTGGACAGAACATTTGATGCTGTAGCTTGCCCCGATGAGAGAAGAGTACCCATCGCCCAATACCTACTTGACACGGAAGCGGCACACTGGTGGGAGGCCGTAGCGCCTAGTGATCGTACAGCTACTTGGGCCAAATTTAAAACTGCTATGGAGGCCGAGTATTATCCGCCGCCTGTTAAGGAACGTAGAATTGTTGAGTTTTTCTCGGATACGCCCCAGGATGTGTCTATATCTCAAGCAATAGTCGATTACAATCGACAGCTGTGTTACGTTCGAGATCAAGTGCGAAGTGAGACAGATAAGGTTCGTTACTTTGATATGCGTATGAAACCTCAGGTTCGGCAGTGTATGGCCCCTTTTATGTGTACAACTCTGAAGGACTATCAAGATCGAGCCTTAGCATTTGAAATGGCTATAATGTCTACCGAGTCCGTAACGGTAGCGAAGAAGCAGAAGATCTCCGTTGACGCATCGCGAAGTAAGGGAATTGGGATTGCCACGCCTCAACCCTCGTATCAGCCGAGTATGGGACCTTCTCGGTCAGCTAGAGAATCCAAAGGACCCAAGCCGGTGTCCTTGAGTTCTGGTAATGCTCCTAGGTGTTTCAACTGTAACATTCTAGGCCATGAACGCGCGCATTGTAAGAAACCGCTAGTGACTTGTTATAATTGTGGACACGAGGGGCATCGAGTTCAGTATTGCGAGATTATTTCCGAGATGATAAGAGACCAGAGTTCCATTCCTACTTCCGAAGGGCCCAGTGATGGCCAGTGATAGTGTTCTGGTACTCGTTGCACGGATTTTTTCTCATGTAGGGATGTATTTTGTAACGTTTTTACGTTTGGAACTTGTTAAATGATATTTTGTTTTGAATAAGTTCCCGTATAGTTGTTGAACCTGCAGGGGCGTGACAGTGGACCGCGGGGTCATGAACATGGTATTTTATTATGTGTCGTTATATTTTGTTTCGTATCTCTGTGATAACCTTAATTTAAGTTTCGGGACGAAACTTATTTTTTTAGTATGATAGAATGTAATATCCAGTATTCTCGTTTTCTGTTATCTTGAATTGTTTGTGTTTTGACGTCGGACATTTTCTTGTTGATAAGTAACGGAGTGATTTTTATCATGATATTCTATTTGTTTCTTTCACATAGCCGTTTTAGTCGGGTGCGGCTTGTTGTCGCGTGCGTTTCTTTGATTTAATGTGTGCATGTGATGTGACGTAAATTGCTCGTTATTGTTTCAAATCATAGGCGGTGGCATTGTGTTAGTCGTCGCGGAGCGTGTTTTCACGCCGTATATTCCTTTGCGTTGCTTGTAATGTTTCGCCGTTGGGCGTAATTTACGCATTTCTTGTGTATCTCGATGAGTTTTCCTGGCGGGATATTGCTTCTCCATACTTGTTTTAAGTTTCGGGACGAAACTTCTTTTAAGGAGGGTAGTATGTAATATCCACAAATTCGATTTCCGGTAATTTTCTTTTTTTGGCGAGAGTTCATTTTGACGACTCGCTTGGGACCGTTTCATCATTCTGAGAATGATTAATTCTGCACTTTTCGACATCCGAGTTGGTTTCGGTGTCGTTCTGTTGAGTTCCGTACTTTTTAGCGACTTTTTTGCACTTGAGTTCGGATTTTGGTCGCGTATGATTAATTATTGCATTATGTTTTCATTTCGGGTCGTTGATGTTGTCCACGAGCTTTTCGCCATATTCGTTCCGTACGTTTTCGGAAATCGAGTCGTCGGGTCTTGGCGGTGGCGGTGGCAGACGGGTGCGGCCTTGTCGGAAGTCTTGGGCAGCGGCGAGCACGCGAGAACCGGCGTAAGCGCACGCTATGGTGAAGCTTCTGCGCGCTTCAGCGAGTGCGGCGCAAAGTCGTCAGCCCCGCCCAGCTGACGCTATCGGAGTGCAGGCAGAGGGGTTCTGAGGTTCTGGACTCGGGGAGGTTCGGCAGGTAGCACACGCTACTGTCGGTCATGGCGCGCGCTAATCGGCATGTGTATCGCACGCTGCCGGCCGACTAGCGTACGTTACTTGGGCGAGCTGTTTAGTCCAGAGGTTACTGTACAGTTCGGCTAGCGCGCGCTAGCGTCAGGCGCAACGCACGCTATCGGGGTCGGGCGGACAGGTCGTGGTCGACAGGTTTCGTCGGTAGTGCCGGGTCGTGTGGGCCCTGGACGAGGGTGCTGGGCCGATACTGGCCGATAGAGCACGCTAGTCCGGGAAGGCTAGCGCACGCTAGTTCCGGCCCAGTATAAATATGACAGAGTAGTCATATTTTCACCCGTTTTTCATTTCCATCTTTTCCTCTCCGCGGCTGGAGGCTTGGCGATCCAGGAGACGTGTTGTCAAGCAAATAATCCACGAAGATTGGGAGCTCATATCATCGATTAATCCCTCCATAACCTCCTTTGATCCAGCGAATCAAGGTGAGATTTCCTAGAACCCTATTTTGGAAAAATTTGGGGTTTTTGCGTTTTTTGTCCGATTCGTTCCGTGTTATTGATTAATCCACGATGGGTATGATTAATCTTAGTATTATTCATGTGTTTAACATCATTTAATCCATTGTTTTTCGTCGAATGAAGGTATATTTCTTGATTTCCTTCGAATCGACTTTTTGGGGGATTTGTCCTTGATTTCATTTTCCATACGTTTTTGATGGATCGGTTGTTGCTAAATGATGTTGTTAAACATATCCTATGGATTGTATATCCATATTTCGATTTGGAATTCCGTTTTCATGTTTTGTCGGGCGTGATTGTTCATTGTTGAGTTGTTGTGATGATTATGATATTTGTGTTGTTTTGAGTTACATACATGATTATGCATTTCAGTGTAATGTGGAATGGCTTGATATTTGATGATTATGAATTATGTCGTGTCGAGGTGTATGTGTGTTCCAGGTAGGGTCTGACGAGACCTCTGGAGTTCGGTACATGATGTGTACTATGTGATCGAGGTAGGGTCTGACGAGGCCTCTGGAGTTCGGTACATGATGTGTAAGAACGATGTATGTGGTCGGGTAAGGCCCGTCGAGGCCTCCACAGTTCGATACATGATGTGTACGAACAAAGTGTGTGGTCCGGGTAAGGTCCGTCGAGGCCTCCGGAGTTCGGTACATGATGTGTACGAACAACGATCGTATAGCAGTGATTGTTTGATAACATTTTAAATACGGGTCTCGGACTCATAATGATATCTCATCTATTGTGTTTTGAAAAGAGAATCGGGTTAAGGCCCTAATGTTTTCGAAAAGGCTTTGTAAATTGGGACTCGAGGTCCAAAAGAATTTCTGCTTTAAAAATCCCCGAGATGATGTGTTCCTTTTCGAATATCTCTTGCTTGAGTTCAAAATTAATAAAACTTCTCGGGAACATTTTGGTAATTGATTTCCATATTAAATTCGTAGTTGCTATTTACTTGTTGCTTTTCGTATCGTATTATATTTGCACTAGTAAAACAGTGGAGTTTTACTAACCCCCGAGTAATCGGGGGTGGATGTCTGTTTTGCGTCCAGGTACATGCAGGTTAAGGGGAGCAGTCACAGGATTAGCACAAGAGGATGACGAGCTGCGATACTAATCAAGAGTCGAGAGTTCGTAGAGTTTGGTTGTATTGTTAGAGTTGATTTCAGTCTTCCGCTGTATTGTGTTCCGACCCCTGTGTGGGTCATGTTGTTTTAGTCAGTTCAGTTGATGGAGTTGTGTGACCTCATCGGTCTGTGTATTCATGTGTAGTGACCTTAATGGCCTGTATTATTATATTGTTTGACCCTGGCCGGGCAAGCACTTGGTCGTTTTGTAAGGTATAGCCTGGTAGATCCTCGTAAAAAGGGGTCTATGGTGTGTAATATTCCCTGGAGGATCTGGGGGTGTTACAGAAGGTTCACGAATACCTATCACAACCTTTCGATTCCGTCATTGACTATCCCGGAGTGAAATCCGTGTGACGAATCGAGGGTGAGTCGGTTCGAGTATACTAATCCAATTAGCATACCTATAACGTGTGCTCCCACTAACCAGTAGTGTTCGACAGGCACTCTTCATGTCAAAGAACACGTCATACAAGTCTTCACATAAACTTAACGCCCAGTCAAGTTTCATCGACTTGTGAACGATTAAGTATTTGAGCTATAAACCTTTCCATTGCCGACCCCCTTATCCAATAAGGAGTGGAACGTTTTGCTCTCAAATACACGGACTAGTTTCCATATGTATATTTATGAGTTAGCAATGCCAGTAACTACCAGTAAATAAAGAAACAAACATTGTCTTATATTAATTATTTACATAATTACAAGTACAATGCCCTCACTCATCATCCTCTGAGTGGCATTCGAGGGCATACTCCCAACACGATTCTCCCACCAGGTTGAAAGGTGAATGATTACTGATATACGGTTCAAAATATGTCGAACGGTGAATACAATGAATGAATACAGATGATAAATAATTATTAATGAGTGAAAAAATTACTGAGTGACAATTACTGAATGATAATGAATGAATTACAACCGGGTACTACATACTCCCTCCCTTAAAAAGAGTTTCGTCCCCGAAACTAAGGTCAAACAATTCAGGATAACTCTCCTGCATATTATCCTCGGTTTCCCAAGTAGCCTCTTCGACTCTGTGTCTAGACCACTGAATTTTAACCAAAGGAATCGTCTTGTTCCTCAACTATTTGATTCACCGCTCTAAAACTCGTACAGGACGCTCCTCGTAAGTATGATCATCCGCGACCTCGATTTCATCGAACTGAAGTATGTGACTCGGGTCGGCAACATACTTCCGCAACTGAGAAACGTGGAACACATTATGAATTAGGCTCAACGCTGGAGGTAAAGCCAATTGATAAAACAGACCGCCTACTCGATCCTAAATATCAAATGGTCCAATGAATCTCGGACTAAACTTTCCCGCTTCCCAAAATAGAAGATACCTCGACTCGGGGATACCTTGACCAAAACGTGGTCACCTGCCTCGAACTCTAATGGTCGAGGAGGATTATCTGCATATGACTTTTGTCGACTCTGAGGGGTCAACAAACGACTCCTAATCAAAGCTACCTTCTCGCAGGCGGCTATAAGCATATCGAGCTCGGTGCCGATTGATTCTAATAAGTCATCCCAACACAAGGGAGATCGACAACTACGACCGTATAAGGCCTTGTAAGGTGCCATCTTAATCGAAGCATGCCAACTTTTATTATACGTGAACTCAATCAACGGTAGTTGGGCTTCCCAATCGTCTTTCCAATCGAGAACACATGCCCTCAACATGTCCTCCAACGTATGAATAGTCCTCTAGGATTGTCCGTCGGACTGAGGATGAAAAGTTGTGCTTAGATTAAGCTGAGTTCCCATATCACGATGAACTGATTTCCAAAAATATGCCATGAATCGTCCGTCACGATCAAAAACGATACTCTTAGAGGTACCGTGTAATCTCACGATCTCATTAATGAACAACTGGGCAAGTCTCTCGGGACCCCATGTATCCTTAATCTCAAGAAAATGAGCTGACTTAGTTAAAAGTTCCACAATTACCCAAATCATATTCATGCCCCGCCGACTCGTCGGCAAACTTGTGATGAAGTCCATTGAAATATCCTCCCACTTCCATTCTGGAATAGGGAGCGGTTTCAGCATACCCGCCGGTCGCTGATGTTCTATCTTGACTTGCTGATAGGTCAGACATCTCGAAACAAATTCTGCAACTTCTCGCTTCATATTACTCCACCAGTAATTTTGTTTCAAGTCTTTGTACATCTTGCTAGAGCCCGGATGAATGGAATAAGGGGTAGCATGAGCTTCTCTCAAAATTGAGTTTTTCAACTCGGCATCCATCGGTACGCATAACTGGTTCTTAAATCGCAAAATTGCATCCTCATAGACCACAAATCCAAGGGCTTTCCCCTGAGCCACATCATCTCGAATGCGCACTAAAAATGGGTCTGAACCCTGATTCACTCTGATTGCCTCCTCAAGTGGCGATGAAATCTCTAACATGCAAAGTTGCCCTTGCACTCGCTGTAACCAGACCTCGATCTCGGGTCTTAGGAATTCCTGCTGAAGTTCCTTCTGAACAGTTAAACGAGCAAGCATTTGCTCCTGAACAGACTTACGGCTCAAGGCATCGGCGACAACATTCGCCTTACCCGGGTGGTATAATATCTCAATATCATAATCTTTAATCAGTCCTAACCACGTCTCTGTCGCATATTTAACTCCTTCTGAGTAAATATATACTTCAAACTCTTATGATCGGTGAAAATTGGACAGGTGACGCCATAAAGATAATGACGCCAAATCTTCAATACGAAAACCACGGCTGCTAGCTCCATGTTGTGGGTCAGATAATTGACCTCGTAAGGCCTCAGTTGCCGCGAAGCATAGGCAATCACTTTCCCGTTCTGCATTAAAACACATCCGAGACCTTGTCCGGACGCGTCACTATAAACCACGAATCCCTCCGTCCCTTGTGGCAAGGAAAGGACAGGCGTTGAAATTAAACGGCTCTTGAGTTCCTCAAAACTCTGTTCACACGCGTCAGACCACATGTATTTCTTATCCTTCCGCAAAAGGTTCGTCATAGGTTGAGCGATCTTAGAAAATCCTTCCACAAATCGCCGGTAATAGCCTGCCAATCCGAAAAAGCTTCGGATTTCCTTAACATTCTTTGGAGGTTGCCAATCTCGGATAGCCTCCGTCTTCTGAGGGTCGACACGAACTCCGTCTGATGAAATCACATGTCCGAAAAACGTCACTTCGGACATTCAGAACTCACATTTGGAAAACTTTCCATAGAGTTGCTCTCGTCTCAACACATCGAGAATCTGATGAATGTGAAATTCGTGCTCCTATGGGTCATGAGAATAAATCAAAATGTCATCTATGAAAACAACCACAAATTGATCCAGATAGTTGATGAAAACTCGATTCATTAACTCCATGAATACCTCAGGTGCATTAGTTAACCCAAACGGCATCACCACAAACTCGTAGTGCCCATAGCGTGTTCGAAACGCCGTCATCGAGATATCCGACTCTCAAATTCGCAACTGATGATACCTAGATCTTAAATCGATCTTGGAAAATACTGAATCTCCCTGAAGTTGATCCAAGAGGTCATCAATACGGGGTAGGAGATATTTATTCTTGGTCGTCACTCTGTTCAGCTCTCGATAATCAATACACAAGCGAAATGAACAGTCCTTCTTCTTGACAAATAACACTGGTGCTCCCCACGGGGACGCACTCGATCGGATATAACCCTTCTCGGTCAAATCCTCTAATTGGTTCTTCAGTTCCTGCATTTTGGTCGGGTCCATCCGATACGGTGACTTCGATAATGGGGATGTACCAGGCTCCAACTCAATCGTGAATTCCACATCTCTCTGTGGAGGCAAACTAGGTAACTCGTCTGGAAATACATCGGCATATTCTCTCACTACTGGGATATCCGCCAACATCACTAATTGTTTCTCGGTCTTGGCCATATAGCACCAATAACCGACACACCCCTGATTGAGTAACTTCATTGCTTTCATCATATTAATAACTCTTTCGGAATAGCTGGGATTACTCCGCTGAAATACACACTCGACTCCATCTTCTGAAATGATAGTGACCATACGCTTACAGACACTAAGGACGGCATCATGACGATCTATCCAATCAATACCCAATATTACATCGTCCTTAGGTAATTCTACCACAATCAGGTACGCCAACCAATCACGGCCATTAAGCTGAATCGGAAAATTCTTAATCTCACGATCCTCGATTAATTCTTCTACCGTCTGGTAGACCAATGACATAAAGCTCACAACTAGTAGCACTATCCAGGTGTAGTCTACTCAAACATGACTCGGAAATAAATGAATGCGATGCACCAGTATCGAAAAGGGTACACACCGGTTAAAAAAGAATTTCGAGTGTACCTGAGATCATTCGGGCCTATGGATCGTCGTTCCTCTTCATCTCATAAATTCGGGGCTTGCTAGCCCCTACACCGGATGCTCCTGTCTGATAAGTATGGGCTCCACCTTTAGTTGCTCGCATCGTCTTAAACGACGCTGACTGAGTAGCCTGATTCTGAACAGCTGAATGCTTCGGGGCCTAAGATGCTGCCGGAGTATGCTTGGAGTCTCTTCGGCAGAAACGGGCCTTATGCCCGGCAATTCCACAGTTGTTGCACGTGATAGTCTGCCTCGGACACTTAGTACTGAAATGACCCTGCTCTCCACAGTTGAAACAGATGATGGCCGAACTGGCCACTCGGGACTGAGATTCCACAGGTTTAGGCACCATAGGAGGTCGCTCAGAAAAAGTAGGGCCCACACGAGGCTTCTTGAAGGTTGCCTGACCGCCTTCGGACTGATTGCGATTCTTTGATTTCTTGCTAGCAGATGAAGGTTGTTGCTTAGCAATTTCCTTAGCAGTAAGATCATAAGTAAGAGCTTTCTCGATGAATTCGGCCAGAGTGGTGCAATGATGATTAAGCAGGTGCATCCGTATACGAGGTTTCAACCTCTTACTGAAATACTTGATCTTATCCGCCTCGGAGTGGATAATAGATGAGGCGAATGGAAGAAACTCCTGAAACTTCTCGACGATGGCGAGAACATCATCTTCCGCTGAGGGGTCGGGACTGGGTAACTTTGATAACTTGGCCTCCCTGATTGGGGCCGGATAATACCTTTCCATTATGAGGGTCTTGAACTGGTCCCAAGTGCAAGATCCGTCGGTGGGCTTCAAAGATAGCCACCATGAGTGAGCACTCTTACCCAGATAGTAAGCCGCAACTGAAACTTTGTGTCCCTCAGGACAGTCCACCATAGCAAATAACTTCTCAAAATGCTCAAGCCAGTGAATAATATCCGCCGGCTCATATGAGCCCTCAAAAGTAGGTGGTCTCTAGCGAGAGATGTTGCCAATTATACTGCTCACACTCCTCTCTTGCCTCTGAGGTGGCGACGGAGGAGCCTGCTGATTCTGAGCGGTTGAGTTCTGCATCGTCTCCATTATACATGCTATTTGAGTCATTTGGGCCATCATGCCCTGCATAAAAGCGAGTGGATCAACCCAAACACCTTCTGATTGAGCTGTGTCCCGAGTACGACTTCCTGACAGTGAATGATTCTTTCCAGGTGAATGAGTGGCAGCGGCGCTGCTCGTTGAATTAGCATTATTCCTTGCATTCGCACGTGTATTCACACGAGCTCCCAGGTTTTGGCCCGCACCGCGGCCTCTTCCCCTGCGTCCTCTGACAGCTCTATCCATACTGAAGTATGAAGGTCACATGATAGTTATAGATCTCGCATGAGTGTGGCATTATGATTAAGTTATGAAATGATGATAATGAGCATACGCGCTCTAACATAATGATTACATGAAGGATCAACTGAGGTGACATGATTATCTGATGAATTCTTAAAATGATTATCTTGAACAAGTTAACAAGATTAATGATACGATCCTCAAGATCAATAACTGAGCAATGAAATGAACTTGAGTGATTAATGAGTTAACATGATTTTCATGATCAAAATGAAATTGATGATTGAGGATTGTTGACTGGTGAATGATGAATGAGTGATTCTTATTGCCAGAAATTATACCATGGCATCATAAATCTTACTGTTCTTTGTTCTGAGGGGCTCGACGCTTGCACAGGTCACACGTGACGCGAAAGTCCAATGATACTAGTCTGATGAACAATGATTTCAATGAGACATGACTCGGAAGGGTAGTATTCAAAACCACGCTCTGATACCAACTCTGTAACACCCCAAACTAGGCGGCTATTACAGTGCCATGGACCCCCAACTGGGACCCACCAGGCAAATGAAAATTAATAAATTAAAAAATATAACTGTAGTACCGAACCACATTATATTATCAAATTACTCCGATGAGGAGTTTTGAGTACAATACACCCAGGAAATACAGAATACCTGTATATTTTATATGAAGATAAAATATGCAACACTGAATAATATGAACATTCAAACGGAAATTTGCAGCGGAAATAAAAATAAAGAAACATGAATGACTGAAAAGGACTGGGGCCCCCTACTAGTATCACTGGGACTCCTCGCCGTCAACGTTCTCTTCCCGTGCCTTTGCCTTGCCATGACCTGAAAACAACATCCCCCGACGGGGTCAGTTACACAGAACAACAATCCTCAAGAGTTGAATAAACACAATCATTATATATCTTAGTTATGAAATTAAGCTGAAAAGGGGCATCATAGTATGCCCGTAATGGGACGTGCAAGTGCACAAGACGAGTGTCCGAACACACCCGCACTTGTACCTAATTACTCTCACGGAGGCACGTTACCGTGTGTACAGTCTAATCTATCGGTAAACCCGTACCACATGACTATCGTGTGCCCGACTAAAAATTCTACACATAACCACCCGGCCACACAATATGAACCCAGAAGGTCACACGAACAAAAGTGACCATGAAGAATATTAATTAATAACAATCCGACAAGGGTCAAATGACTCACCGAGATGAAATAATAATGAAATGAATGATAGCTCACTGAAATGATTGGAACCGTCATTCCTCGTGAATTGAATGATTAGTTTGATAATTACAAGTCTCAACATGATTAATATACCATGACTGAATTATGAATATGAATGAACAACAACGAAAGGAATGAATATCCTTTTAACCGAGTAAGAATTAACTTACTCAAATATCGGTGATGAAATGTCCTCCTCCGAACAAACGTCCTAATAGAAATACCGGTCGCTCGAACAACCTTGAATAACATAATTACCAACAAACGCTTAATATACATATCAAGCATGAATCACGACCAACTTAAAAGTCGAGACAACAATAGCCAAACTCATTGGGACATTCTAACGAATACGTTACAAACATACTTCCATGGTTTACGACCAACCCCAATTATATCGAAACCAACCTCCAAATGAGTAATACAATCCAACAAAACACCTTAAATGATATCAGTAATCCAATAGGAAACCACAACTCAAGGTTACGACAACATAAATCGGAAACCCCCAAAATAACCAATGTCAAACATCAAGGGTTCTTGAACAATTCCCCAAATATTCATCAAATCCGAAATATACACCAATAAATATGTATAAATACATGTATCCAAAGTAGATAATCCATATCTAAAATATTCCAACATAATAGCAAGCTAACACGAAGATATCAGAAGGAAAACACTCAAATCCCGAACTTCTATATTCAAGAATGTTTACCTTGATTTGGTGTGTTGGATAGGATTAGATGATGATTAATCCGCACTAGAAGCTTGAAAATGATGATTGGTGATTGCAGCTCGAAGAACACTTCTCAAAATGTCCAAAATTGCCCGAAATCGCCCAAGGAAGGAGGTGAGATGTGAAAATGACGAAACTGGACTGAATTGTCCTATATATAGTAAACCCAGCTTAGCGCGCACTAGCTCCTGTGCTTATTTAATTATATCAATTGAGAAAGATAAATATAATATTAGATATTATATTTATTAGAGGATTAAATAATAAGCAACATATAATAAGATATTATATGTATTATATTATTTAATAAGTTGAGGGGCAACCAAGCAAATACTAGAGTTTGACTCTAGGGTTTACTTAGTTTAAATAAAGGGTCTTGGACAATGAGTTGTCGTAAGAAAAATTACACAACCCTAATTGTGTGAGACCAAAAATCGGCCCCTCCCTTCTACTATTTGGCTGAGCTGTTTTCAGTCCGTTTCCGCTATCTCCATCTTCTTCCCTTAGTTGATTTTGATCAACAGTACAAATCCATCTAGCAAGGAATTATTTATTGTACTGTTTATTAATATTATTCGTAAAGATCTAGCAATCCGGCTTATACCAGTTGTTCGTGTGAGGATCACCAAAAGAGGAAGATGATTTAATCAGCTTCTGGTCCGGGTTCAGATCTATTCTTCGAATTAAGGTAATTCGACAAACTCTAATAAATCAATTAAATTACTACATGTAGATCCTCCTCTGGACTTTTCGTTAATTTATTCCGTTGTGTCTTGCTCATATTTATTGTATTAGATATACGTAAAACCCAACAGTTCGATCCAATCACTGACTGAAGGAGTCAACCTCGAAGTGCAACTTGGTGGGCAAGTAGCAGTGTCTACTGAATACCAAGATATGATCCTTTCTCCTGTAAATGAACAGGTAGATTTCCTATGTGGTTAGTGGCAAAGGAGATCATAAGTCTTTGGTCAAAGCATTTAGAGCTCGTTCTATTTAATACACGAGAGCTTGGTGATCTCGGTTTGTACTAACAAATGCATAGAGTAAAGTTACAATAGTGTTTGACATTACCGTGACCCTAATACTTGATCGGGACATATGATTGAAGGGTTTATATGTATGCAATATTCATAATGTAAAGGTTTTTGAATGATACCTATCATTCGTTCTCTGTTAGATTATGATATAGGCTACGGGACTGGCTAGGTGGTGCAAACACTTTTTGAATCCTCCCATTACTAACTGAGACGAACCTACAGAGTTGCGCACACAGGATAGACAATGGATTAAAGTGAACTTGTTCTCTCTTGGTTAATATTGGACATTGGATGTCTAATTTAATTTATCGTATAAATTAAATCGATTTCATGAATTAAATAAATTATTAGATAATTAATTTTATTCATATTCTTTCTAATAGAAATTATATATAATATAACTAATTAATTAGATTAATTAATTAGATTAATTAATTTTATTAATATTAAAACATATCAAGGTATATCTATCGGACTTGATACACAAGAATCCATTTCAAGGACCGAAACCAATCAACGCTCCATCATTCTTAGTTGCCTCCCCCGCATTACCTCACATGGTGTATGATTTTCATTTGCCTTTAAGATGATATGATAATCAACGTGGGACATTTAATTATACAGTTGCGGTATAATTAATGTGAGCTTGTGGCATATAATGGAGTGAGTTTGTTTTAAATGACAAACTTCATCATCCTCCACGTCCCATGCATTTGGCCATGAGTACACAAGTGAGGGAGGAGGGAAATTTTGTATGTCTCAAACCTAGAGTTTAAGAGTATTCTTAAAGAAGAAATATTCGTTATACACTTAGGTTGATAAAAACCATATAAGCTACTGCTATTTAGGCGTGTTCTTGGAGAACAAGAAGATAGAAGTTTATCCCGGTCTTCTTTCCGACGGGTGATACATAGATGCATGGTATTTTCAATGCTTGGGATTTCGTAAAGCTTCGACAATTTAGGTTGTGTTCATCAATATCAACATTTAATCAAATGTCTTCAAGAGTATGATTTCTAAAATTCATGCTTTGAATTATTTTATTCATATATACGATGCTTGATCGATCTTGTTTAGGAGTTTGATTTATTGATTGCATCAATATTATTATTCCGTTGCGCTTTCGATTTTAGGTCCCGGATCCCAACACTTTCATACTCACAAGTCATGATAGAAATATGCATATATTATATACCACTGCACATGAATCCATAATATATGTAGATTAGTATTTGCGGTCAAATTTTTTTTACGGGGTTTATTATAACACCCAATTTATGCATAAATATATATTTTGAAATTTTTAGGAACATATTTTTGAATTTTGTTATAATAGTAATTTTATCATAAACTTTATTTTGTTTTAATATACACATATCTAATTCATGTCGAATCATTTATATAACTCTATCATTTTCTAGGTTCAAGTTCAATTCTCGAGTTATATATTTATTATACAACATAATATATTATCTATTTTATTATAGGTAATTATACTACTAGAAAAATACTTTTAAAAATTGGGTAAAAAAGATTTTTAATCGGTTCTTTAACCGTTGTAGTTCCAGACGATGTAGAAAGTCTGGACTTTCTAAATTGGTTATTCCAGAACCGATCTAGAAAATCCACTTTCTAGATCGATTATTAAACTGATCTAGAAAGCCTATTTGAACCGATCTAGGAAGTTTAATTTTCTCTAAAAAATGGACCGGCCCCAAGCCCTGGACCGACCCAGCCCCCGTCCGAACACGAAATATGAATATATCGTACTTTGTCACCGTGAGGATTTGAACACTCGACCTTGTGTTGGGTGAGTCAATGTAACACCCCCAATCCACTTAGGGACATTACACGCCGTAAATCCTTTCCACAAGGATCTACCAGGCAAGAAACCACAAAACAAACCCACACGTGGTCAATTCGACCAAAACATAAAACCGTAGATCGATTAGGTCTCTCAACATACAACATAGCAGTACAACTGATAAACCAAAATATAACTCGATCACAATTTACACAACATGTCCATCCTCTTAAGGATGACGAAGAACTAGAATTAAATACTCGGACCGACAGATCCCTGACGGACAACCGACTACAACTGTGACTAGTATCGCTGCTTTACATCATCCTCCATGCCGATCATATGGTTGCTCACTCTTAAATCGGAATACCTGAAAAACATAACATAATCCCCCAACGAGGGGGTTAGCGATGGAAATCGCTAGCAAGTAACCAAGCTATAAAGTTATACATCAAGAATACAACCATTATGGAAATAACCTTCGACAAGGTAGCAACACGATACCTGAGTCTAAATTCTTTTCGAAAACAATTTCTAGTTGGAGGGATCATAAGAATAACTTCAAAATGCGTTTAAAAGAATAACTATTTCCTTTAAAACGAATCGTGTGAATTACTCCAAAAACCACTTTGAGGGATTATTTAGAGACTTCGGGGGTCTCAGTGTAAAATCATGAAATAAGAACATTTTCCTTTTCAAAAAGGTTTTCTTTCAAAATCATATAAATGATTTTATTCTCAACCCAAAACTTCAAAGACCAACCATAACCATCAATATAACCGAGATTCAAGATTCAAACATTCACATTACAGAGATATCAAATCAACAGTCAAATCGTCTCCATGGCCCCGAAGGTCCCACCCGGATTAGCTCATCGAAAACAATTCAAACACACCCATAAGTTATCTTGACATCGTACTCGCAAGTAACGATTCTCGGAGCCCTCTTTAGACTTACCCGATTAGATAACTTTATGGTCAACTCGTACATATGGCCGTACTCGCAAGCATGCACCTCCGGAGGCCTCGACGGACCCTACCCGAATAACGTAACGTCTGGCCGTACTCGCAAGCACGCGCCTCCAGAGGTCTCGATGGAACCCTACCCGGATGACATCTCAATTCACTAAGATACAATACAACAAAGGTACAATATTCACCACAACCCGCAAACAAGTAACAGATAAGTTAACGCATCATAATTTCAACAAGGGCGCGACATTCATAGCACACCATCATTCAGGGAAAAGGTTAACGAGCGAATAATACAAGTTTTACGCCATTCCACAATTCTACGAGCAACTATTCTTTTCTAGCATCCGTTTTAGGCGCAAAATAACATGAAAAGGTTGTTATTATCCTCCACGAAACACAAGTTTATGCTCGACTTTAATTTCATAGAAATCACCTATTCATTTGAAAGTAAGTTACGGTTAAATATACAATCACTAACAAGTCCACGTTAGATTCACGACAAATCACATTCTCAAAGTATAAAGAATATAGACGAGATACTCGCCTCAAGTCCAAAGCACGCAAAACAACGGGGAAGCTCGACCGGAATCCTCGTACACCTATAATCCTCCGACAAACACAACGAAGATACGATCATAATGAGAATCAAGGCCAAAAACAACGGAAATCCCAACAATTCATCGAAGGGAAACTCATTGGGACATTTAATCGAACATTTAATGTTCGATAATTCCCAAGAACACTCGAATCACCAATCGAGTTGAATACACTTGAAATACGGATATACAATCCATAGAACACGATTAATAAGGTTCAATAACATCAACCAATTCGTCGAAATTAGACGAACAACAAAGATTAATAGGAAATCCCGAAAGTCAACCCTAGGAGGTTTTAAGAAATTACCTCGATCCGACGAAGAACACGGATTATATGTTGTTATAATCGACAAGGGCCTTCCAAAACACCTTATAATTGAGTGAAATCCACCAAGGATCGAAGTTCCCGTCGCTTCCGTCCACCAGCCGCGAGAAGAAGAAGAAAAGTGAAGAAATGGCTGAAGACCCGTCGCCCTGGCCTTAAATAGGCGCGTTCGTTATGGCCGTAACAGTCAGGTACTTACGGCCGTAACTCGGACCTTACGGCCGTACTCGAAGGCCATTACAACCTTAATCGGGTCCCAGACCTCACTGTCCGAAAAATGAAAGGGTATTACGGCCGTAACCGGCAAGGCATTACGGCCGTAACTCGGCAGCCTTACGGCCGTAACTCGGCCAAGCTAGAACCTGATTCACACGTGGCCACTCTGACGATTCGGACAACCCCGAAACCTAAATCTAAAAATAAACTGAAGATACGGTTACGAAGTACTCACAAATACGAATCTAAAGGCTAAGAGAACACGCGATTCCGACCACCCGAAGGCTCGAAATTCGACGACGGGAGTAATTACCCCAAACTTTGTGAAATTACGAAAAGGCCCAAAATATCCGAAAATCACAATATGACAGCGAACAACCAAACCGAAGCTCACAACACGCATAACAAAGTTAAACAGATTTATAGGAAACATGAAACTATAGTTTCGAACCACCATCACACGAAATGAACCGAATAGCGGAAAAAGTCGCTCAAATGAGGAATTCGGGTAAAACAGTCCCGGAATAAACTCGGATGACCAAACACGCAGAACAAAACATTATCCAAATGTCAAAACGCTCACAAGCGAGTTCTGGAAATTAGAAAAATACCAAAAATGAAAAAATTTACCGAAAGAGAAAATCACGGGTATTACATTCTACCCCTCTAAAAAGAAGTTTCGTGCCGAAACTAAAAAAAATTAAGTCTCAAACAACAAAATACGGATGACAAAATCTCAGCGGTTCTGACGAACTGATCCTGATACCGAAGTCGAAGCACGGTTCTGGGAAACTTCATGGAATATTTCACAATACTGAACTCTGTGGCCCTCGAGTCCACAGTTATAACAAGTAATCGATTTGAAGGACAATTAGCTTGCACATGACCCACCACGTTGCAATTAAAATACCTCCCACTCTGACTAGGAGTCAAAGAAGACGGCTTGGAACTCTCGGTTCCACCAAATGAAGAAAATGAGGGTTTCACCGAAGGATTATGTGAAACTCGAGGAGAAGAAGTTCCGACTCCCACAATATTCGAAAAATCTCTTGACATCCGATGTCTCTTCGGTTCATGCGAAGGCCCAGAAGATAATGATGCCATCTCGTATGCCATGGCTCGATTCTGATACTCTCTCAGAGTAGTACAAGTGAAACCCGACATGTACCGTCAAATCTCTGGTCTCATCCGCCTATCGAAATGACGGATTCTGTCTTCCTCGGTCCTCACCTGCCCCTTCATGTAAGTGAGTTGTCGACTATAATCGGTAATAGCCTGCGACATGGGTACATCCTGCGGCTCGGCTAGATAAAAATCTCGGATCCTCTGCTCTCGGATCGGCTCCGGATAGAACTCCGCTTCCATCAATTTCTTGAACTCTTAAAAAGTAACAGCATGATCCTGAGGCTCAACGGCCTCCCACCAATTAGTAGCATCACTGTCGAGAAGGAACTGAGCGATAGGAATTTTCCGTTCCTCTGGACAACCAACCACCTTGAAAATCTTTTCCAATTGGAAAAGTCAACCGTCCCAGCCCAAAGTATCACCTACGCCCGCAAAACGGGGAGGACGCATATGAACCACTTCTCTAAGCCACTTAGTCGACCCGACGTTCTCAGTCACGGTAGTGTTACGCTGAACCGCTTGGGTTAAATGGGTCATCTGGTTTGCCACCTGCTGAAGTATAGTAGCAACACCCATACCAATGCCATCACCGGTAGCATGATCCTGATCGCGCGACTGATTACCACGACCCCGACCACGCATGCTAATGTATTAGACTAACGCGCGCTAGCTGCTCCAGTATATATACTGGAGCAGCAGTCTTCTCAGACATTATTCGATTTTCCTTCTCTCGTTCCACGACGACTGAGGCGTTTTGGCTAGGGTTGGTATTCTTGGACGATTTTACTCCCTCCAAAGGTGTTTTGGAGAGTCTTAGGTGATTATATCATTATCTAATCTGTTGTTCTTCGCCGGATCGAGATATTTTTTCTTGATTTCCCTAGAGTTGACTTTTTGGGGTTTTGTTCCTGATTGTGACTTCAATTCAATTTTGATGAATCGATTGGTGTTAAATAATATTTTTAATCGTATTGTATGGGTTGTATATCCATATCCTCGATTCATTCAACCCGGTTGATGATATTTGTGTTCTTAGGGAAACCTTGAACATTTAATGTCCAATTAAATGTTTCAATGACTTTCCTTCGGTTGTTGGGTGTGTTCTTCCGTCGTTATTGGTCCTTATTCTCGTAGTGATTGCGTTGTTGTATACTTGTGGAGGTTGTATGTTTTTTAGGCTTTTCGGTTGAGCTGTGTTCTCCGGAGGATTCGCGTGTCGATTATCGAGGCAAGTATCTTGCTTATACGATTTGTGTCTTGTGAATAGAAATTACGTATTGGGTTTGTGATGATTAGTTTACTTTCTTAAACATGGTTCGTGTGAATTGGTTATGAATTACTTGTCATGAATGTTTGGTGGTAATTGTGGTGTTCTTGAATGTTCGACGCAGTGGACTTATGTGGTTGTGATAAATATGTTGATTTGATTGTACACTAGGATGTGTATCGTGTTGTGTGTTGATCGTGAGATATGATGACTGTGTATAGTTCATGATGATGGGTGTAATGACTGACTGTGTGCATTGTTTGTGAAATGTGAATGTTGTATGATGTGTTGCTAAGTTCACTCATGTGGGTTCGAGGGGACCTACGAGGATTCATGGCAAGAGATCATGGGATCGGAACTTAGTACGTGGTGTTGAGGTCCAATCGTGCGGGTCTGACGAGGCCTACGCTGGCACATGGCAGGAGATCATGGGGTCAGGGCACAGTACGTCCAACCATGTGGGCTCGATGGGGGCTACTGTAATACCCGAGATTTTCATTTCTGATAATTTTGAATTATTTGCTGTTTGTGTTGATTATTTTGTTCCGTTGATGATTATTCGGAATTTATCTGTATTATTGGCGGTATGATGGACCGTGTCGAGGTGTTCGTCGGATACGACTTGATGTTGTGTAGGTCGTATAGGTCGTGTATATGCATGTGTGACATGGCATATTGTTCTCCATTGTCTTTTCACCTCTTTGAGGGCGTTGTGACTCCTTGTTATCGTCCCCTCTCGAGTTGGTTATGTTCTGGAGATTTGTTCTTGATTTTGATCCTAGTCCAATTTTGATAAATCGGTTGGTGTAATATGATGTTATTAATCATGTTCTATGGATTGTATATCCATATCTCGAGTTTGTTTAACTCCATTGACGGTTCGAGTGTTCTTGGGAATTATGGAACATTTAATGTTCGATTAAATGTTCCAATGAGTTTTCCTCAATAGTTTGTTCGTAATTTCAGTTATTGTTGGTCTTGACCTCGTTGTGATCATGTTTTCGTTGTGTCTTGCGGAGGTTGTAGGTTTCGGGGCTGTTTCGGGTGAGCCGTGTTCTTCGGAGTTTCGTTAATAATTATCGAGGCAAGTGTTCTTGTCTATATGATTTATATCTTGCGAATTGAAGTTGAGTAATGTAATTATAACAATTTGGTTGTCATAGTTGATTATGCATTTTGTGAATTTCCGTCGTGGATGCCTAATTATGTGTTGATTGTATCTGATCATCGCTTGTTGTGGTATTATATCGATTGTGATGATCTAGTTAGTTTATTATATTTTTGATATGTATTGTGACGAGTTGGGATTGAGGAATATATTATGTTTGATTGTTCTGGTCGTGAATACGTGTTGACGGTGAAGTTGTGTTCATTGGATAATACACTTAGGTGTGTATTATGATATATTGAGAATCATTGTGTTGATGATGCGTTGTTTGTGCACTTTGTGGCGTGATTGAACGTGTACTATTCGTGATGGATGTTGTGATGTTGATTGTGTGTATATGTAGAAAGCCATGCTGGGCCAAGATTATCCAACCTAGGGATGTCCGACGGGGCGTATAGGCCTTGAGGGCGAAACACATATAATCGTCGGATCATGCATATAAGTGAGAAAGGTTGTAATGTTTACCCAGGGATGTCCGACGGGGCGGAACATGGATAATCATTGATTGTTGCGGAAATGAATGTTGAGCTGAGATGATCCACCTAGGGATGTCCGACGAGCCATATAGGGTTTCATACCTTGAGGGGCGGAACACGGATAATCATTAATCAAAGTGAAACTATTTTTGGGTTGGTGAACCCTAACGATTTATGTACTGATATGGAAGTTATTTTGGGAGTACTAATTTGTTTTGAAGTCAGGTGTTTCGAAAGGTTGTTTTATGGAAAATGGCTTAGGGCCGAGAACCTATGGATTTGAAATGGTTTTGTAACTAAGGACGTGACGTCTAAAAAGGTTTTCCATTTCATAAACTTTTGTAATGTGAAACGAGATTCGGGTTGAGACCCTAATATTTTGAAAAAGGTTTACAATTTCGGACTTGAGGGCCTAAAAGGGTTCTTTACTTTCAACGTCGCCCGAGATGATGATTTGTTTTTAAAGAATTGAGTTTGTTTTCTAAACATTAAAATCTCTCGGGGATGTTTTGACAATTGATTGTCGTACTTGATTCGTGATTACTTTCACTTGATACATCTCGTATACTATTATACTTGCACTAGTAAAAAACAGTAGAGCTTTACTAACCCTCGAGAAATTGGGGGGTGGATGTCTATTTTGCGTCCAGGTATGCAGGTTCGGGGGAGCAGTCACAGGATCGGCATAGGAAGTGACGAGCTACGATACTAATCAAGAGTTGAGAGTTTGGTAGTTATGTTGTATCGACTGAGTTATAGTCAGACTTCCGCTGTTGCGTATCTTTACCCATGCGTTGGTATCTAATGTAAGAATTGTATTTCATCTCGTTTGCATTGGTCGTGTGACCTCATCGGTTCATGTGGTTGTATTATAATTGACCTTAGTGGTCTGTATTTCTGAAATGATTGACTCCGATCGGTCAAGTTTTTGGTAATTCTGTGTTGTTTAGCCTAGTAGGTCCTCGTGGGGAGGGTCTACGGCATGTAATATTCCCATATGGTCTGCGGGTGTTACAGTTATGGTATCAGAGCTTAGATTGCGGAAACCTAGGCTGCTGGGATGAGTTGAGTCGTGTTTTGTTGTGTCGTTCGAGATGTCGAGCGACAAGTTGAGTTGTGTGTTTGCACATTATGTCATATGCGCTGTTGGTTGTGATTAGTATCATGGGCAATCGTCATTTTTTGCGACCTGTGGATGTAAGTCTCCTCTTGTATGTGCGATATTTGTGGTTCGTAGTTTTGTTTATACGGTGTTGTGAGATGGAATCCATGTTTGACATTTGTCATATATTATGTGTGTCACGATTGAGATATATTGACGGATTGAATTCTGAGTGATGTAATGTGTTACAAATTGCTAAATGTTGATGTGTTTTAGAAAGTGTGTTAGTGATAGAGTTCGTTGAGTGCCAAAGCAGGTTATGCCGACTTTTGTTTGCAGTTGGTGTTATGAAGTTGTGTTGTTGAAACTAATAATTTTGAATGCCGGATAAGCATATGTTTGAGAGTTGAATGCTTTTGGTTAATTGTGGTTATTTATTTCTAATGTGTCCTTATTAGTAGTTTTACCCGTTGCGTGTGTATGTTTGAAAACGGTTTCTGAAAATTCATCGACTTGATTATGTTGTGGAAAAATCAATTTTCAAAATGTTTTGACAGTACGGTTAAATGGCGGCTTTGTGTGGATTTTGAAAAGTGATTTGAATTTTTGGTAAGCCGACCTCGTATTTTCGAGTGAGACCTTGTGACGGTATTTGAAAGGAATGTTTCGAAGTATTTTGACCATTTTGTAAAAATATTACCGTCGGGAATTTTCTTTGTCGTGGATGGGAGAATTTTTGAAAATGATTTTAACGTAGTGGTCTTATTTTCAAATGACTCGAGTATAATGTTTTAAAAAATCTTTGACACCATAAAACTTTTGTATTTTAAAATAAATATGTGATTTCATTTTCAAAAAATAAAAGTGAAAGATGAAAAATCTGACTCGACTTAGACTTTAAAATTTGGATTTGGAAAGATTTTATGAATTGAGTTAGTTAATGCACGTTAACCGTAGGTCAAGTGCGCGTTAAGTTATAGTGTGTGTATGATCTGGATTATCGCTTAAGGCGATAGACTAGAGTTGGGACTAATGTGATTGTGTGTGAGGCCAAGTTGCCTTGATATACTTGTTGTGTTGGCATTCTCACTAGAGAATTTCGGCTGTACACCTAAATATTGTGAGTACATGGGTTGATTTGATTGTAACTTCTATGATGTTATTCTAATGTGATCGTGGATTCGTGGAAATGATTAGTGCGAGTATGAGTGGTTTCCCACCCAGGGATGGTTCGGCAGAACCTCTGGGAGCACGGGTTACTTGTGCGATGATATTTGTATGTTTGGTGTTATGTGGTAACATGTGGTTTCCCTGTGTGTTGCAAATGATGGTGATGATACGTGGTGAAATGGTTATATTGAGGAAACTATTTTCGAGGAATTTCATATCCCAAAATATTGTTTTGGCAAATGATTTCAAAACTAAACGATTATGATATATATGATTTATGGTCTTGATAAAACAGATAATGTATTAAAAGTATTTTCAAAAAAACATTTTAGGAAAATCAAATGAATTCAAGAATTTGTATATGATATTATTCTGACTAATACCTCGTGGAGTTTTAAAGAAATAATGTTACGAATGATTGACTACAATAAAGTATAGTTTGTTACGACCGTGTTTGCATCGGTAATGTCGTAAGTTTTCTGTGAATATGGTTATGTGATTTGTCTCTGACTATAAGTTATAATTGTTGCGGCGGTAGTTCTGTGTTCGTGTAGTTACACGGAATGGATATGTTTGTCGTGTTGTTGTTTGTTGCCATATTGTGCGGTGTTGGTATGTTCGGTATGCCGAAGAAACGAGATTGTGGTCGTGGTAGTAGCCATGAACGTGGTAAGGTAACTCATTCGTTATCGATCACCGATCATCCCAGTGCATATGATCGTGAAGACCAGTCGCGTGATCAAAACAAGTAGTTAGAGGGAATATCGATCGTAGTGGAGATCCAGCGTTCGAGATGGCTAATGTTGATGGAGTTTACGTCCGTGGCAAGGAAACAAAGGACTTCTCGAGATCCATCGTGAGGTAAAGGAACTGGAGTTCCTAAACCTCGACCCTCGTGTCGATGGTTTGTGGGACCTTCGCCATCGATTGGAGGATCAAAGAGTTCCAAGTCGGTATCATTGACTTTCGGTGGTGCGCCGAGGTGTTTCAACTGTAACGTTCTGAACCATATTTGTGCGAATGGTAAGAAGCCTCCGGTGACTTGCTATAATTGTGGACACGAAGTGCATCGAGTCCAGTACTTGGAGGCAGTATTTGGTGCGTTTCGGACTCAGGCTTCAACACTGATGTCGAGATCGACTAGTGGAGTTCCTTGATAATTGTTTTTCTTGCTACTTGCTTGTTTTCTTCTTGTTGGCCTTTGTTTTATGTTTCGGGAGGAAACTTATTTTTAGTGGGGTAGAGTGTAACACCCGAGATTTTCGTTTCCGGTTATTTTGAATTATTTACTATTTGTGTCGATTATTTTGTTCCGTCGATGATTATTCAGAATTTCTTTGTGTTATGGGCGATATGATGGACCATGTAGAGGTGTTCGTCGGATACGACTTAATGTTTAGTAGGTCATACAGGTTATGTATATGCATGTGTGACATGGCATATTGTACTCTGTTGTCTTTTCGCCTCTTTGAGGGCGTTGCCCCTTGTTATCGTCCTCTCTCGAGTTGGTTATGTTCTGGGTGCTTTCGGAGCCGTGTCGGGCTCGATATTGGTCCCTTAGTGTAGCACACGGCGATCCCACACGGCAGTGCTCGTGCATGATGCTCGCAACCAGCGATGCACGCAGCAGTGTAGTCTGTCCCGAAGCGAGGACGCACGAGCAAGCCACACAAGCAGGTGCTCGTGCGTGCTGCTCGTGCGTGATGTTTGATGTTGGGCAGTGGCTTAACGTACGACCCGATGCACGAGCATTTGGTCGTGCGTGATGGTCGTGCGTCCCTGTTAGTATAAAACGGGACAGACGGGATTTCTCACCTCACTTCGCCCATTTCTTCACTTCTTCTCGCGGCGGGCGATCGGGTGAACTAGGGTTCGAGGTATTGGTCGATTCTACTCCATCTTAATATGTTTTGGGAAGGCTCTAAGTGATCATATCAACGTCTAATACTTCCTCTTTGTTGAATCAAGGTAAATTCTTGATTTTTCTTCTGGTTGACTTTTTGCAGATTTATTCTTGATTTCGATCCTAGTCCGATTTTGATGAATCGGTTGGTGTATTATGATGTGATTAATCGTGTTCTATGTATTGTATATCTATATCTCGAGTTTGTTTAACTCGATTGACGATTCGAGTGTTCTTGCGAATTATGGAACATTTAATGTTCTATTAAATGTTCCAATGAGTTTTCCTCGACAGTTTGGCGTGATTTCAGTTGTTGTTGGTCTTGAACCTTGTTGAGATCATGTTTTTGTTGTGTCTTGTGGAGGTTCTAGATTTTGGGGCTGTTTTGGGTGAGCCGTGTTCGTCGGAGTTTCCTTAACGATTATTGAGGCAAGTGTTCTTGTCTGTACGATTTATATCTTGCAAATTGAAGTTGAGTAATGTAATTATAACAATTTGGTTGTCCTAGTTGATTATGCATTTTGTGAATTGCCGTCGTAGATGCCTAGTTATGTGTTGATTGTTTATGATTGTCCCTTGTTGTTGTATTATATCGATTGTGATGATCTAGTTAGTTTATTATACTTTTGATATGTACTGTGACGAGTTGGGATTGAGGAATATATTATGTGTTTGATTGTTCCGGTCGTGAATACGTGTTGACGGTGAAGTTGTGTTCATTGGATAATACACTTAGGTGTGTTTTATGATATATTGAGAATCATTGTGTTGATGATGCGTTGTTTGTGCACTTTGTGGCATGATTGAAAGTGTACTATTCATGATGGTTGTTGTGATGTTGATTGTATATATATGTGGAAAGCCATGCTGGGCCGAGATTATCCAACCTAGGGATGTCCGATGGGGCGTATAGGGTTTCGTGCCTTGAGGGGCGAAACACGGATAATTGTCGGACCGTGCATATGAGTGAGAAAGGTTGTAATGTTCACCCAGGGATGTCCGACGGGGCGTATGGGGATTCGTACCTTGAGGGGCGGATCGCGAACGTGAGGTTATCCACCTAGGGATGTCCGACGGGGCGTATAGGGTTTCGTGCCTTGAGGGGCGGAACACGGATAATCATTGCTTGTTTCGGAATGAATGTTGAGCTGAGATGATCCACCTAGGGATGTCCGGCGAGGCATATAGGGTTTCGTACCTTGAGGGGAGGAACACGGATAATCATCGATCGTAGTGAAACTATTTTTGGGTTGGTGAACCCTAACGATTTATGGACTGATATGGAAGTTATTTTTGGAGTATTAATTTGTTTTGAAGTCAGGTGTTTCGAAAGGTTGTTTTACGGAAAATGGCTTAGGGACGAGAACTAATGGATTTGAAATGGTTTTGTAACTAAGGGCGTGACGTGCAAAAAGGTTTTCCATTTTATAAACTTTTGTAATGTTAGACGAGATTCGTCTTGAGACCCTAATATTTTGAAAAAGGTTTACAATTTCGTACTTGAGGTCCTAAAAGGGTTATTTACTTTCAACGTCACCCGAGATGATGATTCATTTTTAAATAATTGAGTTTGTTTTCTAAACATTAAAATCTCTCGGTAATGTTTTGACAATTGATTGTCGTACTTGATTCGTGATTGCTTTTACTTGATATATTTCGTATACTATTATACTTGCAATAGTAAAACAGTGGAGTTTTACTAACCCTCGAGAAATCGGGGGGTGGATGTCTGTTTTGCATCCAGGTGTGCAGGTTCGGGGGAGCAGTCACAGGATCGGCATAGGAAGTGACGAGCTACGATACTAATCAAGAGTTGAGAGTTTGGTCGAGTTATGTTGTATCGATCGAGTTATAGTCAGACTTCCGCTATTGTATATCTTTACCCCTGCGTGGGTATCTATTGTAAGAGCTGTATTTCATCTCGTTTGCATTGGTCGTGTGACCTCATCGGTCCATGTAGTTGTATTGTAATTTACCTTAATGGTCTATATCACTAAAATGATTGACTCCGGTCGGTCAAGTTTTTGGTAATTCTGTGTTGTTTAGCCTGGTAGGTCCTCGTGGGGAGGGTCTACGGCATGTAATATTCCCATATGGTCTGGGGGTGTTACACCTACGGTGACTCGTGGTAAGGGATCATGAAGTCATGACTGGTTGTTGTGATTGTTGTGTTGGGCTCAATCTGTGTGGGTTGGTGAACCTACGGAGACACGTGGCAAGAGATCATGGGGGTCACGAGCATGTTTGATGTTGATGTAATGTATGGCTCAATCTATGCGGGTTGGTGAACCTACAGAAACACGTGGCAGGAGATCACGGGGTCATGAGCAGGTTTTGATAAACAAAGCTCTTGAAATGAAGTTTTATAAAATTAAATATCGGTCTGAGACCCAAATGATTTTTGGAAAGGTTTTTCGTTTTGTAAAACTATTATGATGTGAAATGGAATTTGGGCCGAGACCCTAGTGTGGTGAAAATAGTTTTTATAGCTTAGGACTAGAGGTCCTAAAACTTTATGTCCTCTAAATTCCCAAGAGATCACGGGGTCACAAGTAGATTTTGACGAACAAAGCTCTTGAAAAGGTATTTTTATGAAATTAAATGTCGGGACAAGACCCAAATAATTTTTGGAAAGGTTTTCCATTTTGTAAAACCATTATTACGTGAAATGGAATTTGGGCCGAGAACCTAATGTGGTGAAAATAGTTTTTATAACTTAGGACTACAGGTACTTAAGGCTTTCTGTCCTCTAAAATTCCCGAGATGATGATTTTATTTTCAAGGCGTTTAGTTTGTTTTGTTTTCTTATCACTAGAAGCTCTCGAGAATATCTGTTGAATGATTGTAATTAACTTATTCGTGATTGATGTTTTCTTGCTACATTTTATATGGTTATGATACTTGTACTATCAAATTTGATTTGCTAGCCCCTTAAATGGGGGAAATGTGTTTCATGCATTTCAGGTATGTTTAGTTCGAGGGAGCAGTCACAGAGTCAGCATGGGAGATGACAAGATACAATACTAATCATTCAGGAGTCAGAGTTCTTTGTATTGTTGAGTTGTATTAATACTATATGGATGACATTCTACTTATAGAAAATAACGTAGGAATGTTTAGTTCTGTGAAAACTTTAATTTCGAGTGAGTTCTCAATAAAGGACTTTGGGAAAACTACCTATATTCTTAGAATTCCTCTCTACCGGGATAGAGCTATCTCTCCCAAGCCCTCTATATAGAAAAGATCCTAAAGCGATTTAGGATCAAATATTCTAAAAGAGGGTTCGTGCCTATGCGACATGGTATAAAACTTTTAGCTATGATTAAGTTACCCTATGCTTCTGCAGTAGGTAGCCTCATATATGCTATAATTTACACTAAACCGGATATTACTTATGTTGTAAGCATGGTAAGTCAGTATCAGTCAAATCCAGGGCAGGAACATTGGACTGATGTAAAGAACATTCTTAAGTACCTTAACGACTAAAGACTTATTTCTTAAATACGGTGGTGGAAAACTAAAAGTGGAGGGTTACACGGACTCAAATTTTTCGGGAGACATATATGCGAATATGTCCACGTCGGGGTATATCAATATTCTGAATGTTGGAGCAGTATCTTGGACATGTGACAAGCAAACCGCGACTGCAATTTACATATGTCAATCCGAATATCAGGCAGCCCCAGAGGCTGCTAAGGAAGTATTTTGGATTAAGAAGTTTACTGAGTAACTTCATGTGGTCCTTGATGTATAGCGGACTGTGGCGCTATTTTGCAACAACGACAGAGCTATTGTGCAGGTTAAGGATCCTAGGTCTCACCACAACAAACATATTGAGAGGACATATAATTTTGTGAGAGAAATAGTTCAGAAGAAAAATGTTACACTCCAGAAAGTAGACACATCATATTATGTTGTTGATCTACTGACCAAGCCACTGTCTCAGATAGTCTCAGAGCAACATCTGGAGAGTATGGGCACTCCATAGTTTATGACATTGAGTGTAAGTGGGAGATTGATAGGAATATGCCATCGAATGCCACTCAGAGGATGTGATATTGAGAACATTGTATTGTAATTATGAACATCTTTCGTATAAGGCATTTATAATTGCTATATTATTATATATCGTCGGCATCATGATTTGATATATAGAATAATAGACCTTGCATTTTAGAGCAAACATTTCACTCCTTATGATATAAGGAGAAAGGCATTGGAAGTGTTTAGGGTTTGAATGCTTAACTGTTTCGCAAGTCGATAAACTTAACTGGGCATTAAATTTAGACAAGACTTGTATAACGTGTACTTTGACATGGAGAGTGCCTATTTTCACTAAGGATTAGTGGGAGCACACGTTATAGGTATGCTAATGAGACTAGCATACTCAGACATGACTCACCTCAATTTGATTACGTAAATTTCACTCTGGAATAGTCAATGACTGAAACGAAAGATTGTGATAGGTATATGTGAACCTTTAACTTGAGGATTCCGTAGGAGATGTACTTGTGATATTAAGTTAGTTACTAGAGTGTTTTGTGCTAGGAATAGTGCCCTAGGACATTCGATGTGTATAGATTTGTAATTGTCACATTTAAATAAATTTATTTATTTCTCGTTGATATTATAATGTGCGCATGTTTTAATATTATAATAATTGAATAATAGTTATTCACGAATAATAAGATTATTCAAATGTCCTTGGTCAAATCGCGTTGAGTGGAGACTCAAGTGATTAATATACTAGTATAAGTTTGATTGATAATCATCGGATGATTATGCGTATGGTAAGGATCAAACTTATGGGTATTGATTGGAGAACCAATACTGGACAGGCCCGTATTGATATCACTGCATGGAAATATCATAAGTGAATCTCAATATAACAGTATGTCAATAAATCCTTGAACCTGAGATTATCATAGAGTCCAACATGATAACTGCTATGCCTTGACGTAATCCAACGTTATCTGAGACATGGTGATCATAAAGGTCAGCGATTGGGATTAGTGAGAGTCATGTAGAGGGCAATGAATAATCAAGATGTGGATTTGTCCCTCTCTTTAGTGAGAGAGATATCTGTCGGGTCCCTCGATAAGTAGTACTGAAGGAAATTCATGGCCATGCTCAAATGAAGAGTCATTTGATTCAATCAGTCTATTTAAGATCGAGAAAGCATTTGAACATAATAAGTATGGCAATTTCCATGACTTAGTTCAAATATGATATCACGCGGCAAAGGGATTTGGCACGTTAAATGGTCTAATGGACTATAAACTTATATTAGTTGGGTAGTCATAATGTCTTGCTAGAGAACGCTTATGATTTATTATTTAGTAAGGTATTAAATAATTGCCAACATAATATAAGCCTTTTGGATCACACATACGACAACTAAAGACAAGCAAGAATAATTAATAGATATAATATTTATATCTATTAAAGAAAATAAATAATGAGTAATATATAATATAGGATATTATATATTATATTATTTAATTATATCAACTGGGAAAGATAAATATAATATTATATATTATATTTATTAGAGGATTAAATAATAAGTAATATATAATATAAGATATTATATGTATTATATTATTCAATAAGTTGAGGGGCAACTAAGCAAATACTAGAGTTTGACTCAAGGGTTTACTTAGTATAAATAAAGGGTCTTGGACAAGGAGTTGTCCTAAGAAAAATTATACAACCCTAATTGTGTGAGGCCAAAAATTGGCCCCTCCCCTCTACTGTTCTGCTGAAATGTTTTCAGTCTGGGAAGTCCATTTCGGCCATCTCCGTCTTCTTCCCTTAGTTGATTTTGATCAACAGTACAAATCCTTATAGCAAGAAATTATTTGTTGTACTGTTTATCAACATTATTCGTAAGGATCTAGCAATCCGGCTTGTACGAGTTGTTTGTGTGTGGATCACCGAAAGAGGAAGAAGATTTAATTAGCTTCTGGTCTGGGTTCAGATTTGTTCTTCGAATTAAGGTAATTCGACGAACTCTTAATAAATCAATTAAATTACTACATGTAGATCCTCGTGTGGATTTTTCGTTAATTTATTCCGCTGCGTCTTACTCATATTTATTGCATTAGATATACGTAAAACCCAACAATGGTATCGGAGTCAACTTGCAGTGATTTAAGTATTTATGTAGAACATGTTTTATATGCTTTGAATATATAAAAATCATGTTCTTGATCATATTTATGAAATAGATATTTTATAAATATTTTTTGATTTAATTTGATTGAATCGGATCGTTAAAAATCAATTTTCTGGACTGTTTTTGGTATAAACTGTTGTCCAGAACTATTCTGGAACAGCACAGCAAAATGGGCCAGGTTTAGGCATATTCGGGTCGGGACCGGATCGGACCAGGACCCGCGGGTTGCGATAAAATAGCAAAATAATATTCCGCGACTGAAGGGATTCGATCCCGCGCCGATTCACACCTGAGGCCGCGTCCCGACCATCTCAGCTGGCATACCTCTTGATAACTTTATTCAGTGATATTTTATTTAACTCCTGTTTTGTAAAATCAAAATAAATGTCTCACAAATGCATATTTTGCGGCCGGCGTGATTCCAACCTGCGCGGCCGCGTGCGACTATAGAGGGCTCAGCCATCTGGGCTAGTGTTTCAGATTGTTGAATTTTGATCGGATCTTAATCTTATACCTGATTGTCATGCAGATTCATATTCTGTTTAATTAATTATGTGATAATTAATTTTAATAGTATGTTTAATTAATTATGTGATGATTAATTTTAGTATATGTTTGGTGTATCGCATGACCATAAATTGACCAATGTGATTGGATGTTTCAATTTAATTCTGGGTTGGTTTTACGGCCTACATGTCGTTTAATTATAATTAGTTTTTACGCCGTGCGAGTCGTCCTTTAATTTATTATTATAATTAGTATTTTACGGCCTGCGAGTCATCTTTTAATTTATTATTATAATTTACGACATGTGTGTGTTTTTTCCTCTTGTAATTTAATTTTACTAGTGTAGCATTTTTCATTAATGTAATGAAGACGAGAAGGAGACGAATGACGGACTCGAGGGGCCAATTGATCGCGTATGACGTTCCAAGGAGTTGGAATATCAATGAAGACCAATTATACCCTTTAGATTGACATTTGTGATTTTTATTTTGGCTCATGAAAATCACGTTAGGATTATGGTCATGCTATACACTGACCTATGTTTATTATTTTATGTGATGTTATGTATGTTTAAATTTATGCATGTATGTGATGCGATGTATGTTAGCCAACATAGACATGCTACATAGAATAAACCCCTCGTTAAAATTTTTTTAATGCCGTTCAATTAAAACACCTATCAGGACTTCGATCTTCTTGAGCAGGTCATACCAAAGCTAGGTGCTCGGATTGTCTTAGTAAGGTAGGATGGGTAATGGTGATACCTATGTGTTTTAATGAACTAAGGATTCAAAAGAGTTTTGAACCTTGAAGCATAAGATGGGATTATAACAAGCTTGGTCATAATATGCCAAAAACCATAAGTATAATCTAAGAGTTACATATGATGTAATCGATAAAGAGTTATCCACCTACAGTAACTCAATTCTAGGCGTCATGCCAAAGTTGAGTTTAGAATTGTGCAAAATGGGGTTTTAGCCCACTAAAATTACAAATGTTGTAAATTAAGGGTATTTTGTTTTAGTGGGAATATTTTTTGAGAAATAAAATGTGACTAAATATTTTGTATATAAATTTTGAAGATAATAAAATGGCATTAAACAACACATCGATCATTTCACTGCGATCCGTCCTTGAGAAGGACAAGATCAAAGAAAATGGCAGCAACTATCTGGATTGGATCCGGAGCTTGAGAATAGTTCTCAAGCAAGAAAGAAAGTTGTATGTTCTTGAGGAAGAAATTCCCGATGAGCCTGCTGACAATGCTAACAATGCAACAAAAGAAAAATGGAAGAAACATTATGATGATTTCATTGATGTCAGTTGTCTTATGTTGGAATAAATGGAAGCTTACGAGCTTAATGCTCACCTCAAGGAAACTTTCTCAAAGCATGTCGTAGGTCACAGATACTCAGAGTACAGTCTAGAAGGGGGGTGAATAGACTGTTTAAGATTTTTTGCTAAATTCAATTGTTTAGAAACCACAGCTGTAGTCAGATCAGATAAGGATGCTCGTTTGCTCAGGTAACCTTTGTTAGTTGTAGTTAAGTATGATGATAAAGCAGTAAAATGGAATAGCTAACTATAAAATGGAACAGTAAGTATGTATGCAGTAGTTAAGTATGATGATAAAGCAGTAAATCACACAATCACTCATAGTGGTTTCAGAGGTGTGGTAATCCTCTACTAGTCCACTTTTCTCCAAACCAGTTGGAGATAAATTCACTATAACTTTCAACCAGTGAAATAATGTTACAATGAACTCTCAGTTACAACAGCTTCCAACCAGTGTAAACCCATGGCCATTGCAACTCCATTTGGCTGCCTAGAACCTCTTGATCGAAAACCCATGGATGGCTCAACAACTCGCAAGCTGTCTATCACCTTCCAATCAAGAATCCATGGATATGTTTACAACCTTGAACTTCTAAGAACCTCGTTCAATGAAGTACCCCGTACTCGTACTTTAAGACAAGAGTGTTGTCTTCTCCAACTTAAGAGCTTCTCTAAATATGACTTTAGAATCTAGCTCTTCACGATGCTACAGATTTTCTTTGATTGCTTTGTTTGCTTTGTTCGTTTGTAAGTACTATTCGCATCGTACTTTACTCAATCTTTCTTCAGATATTTATAGTACGATCCTTGAGCTTATTCATAGTTATTGCATCTTGTAACAATTTTGTCCGTTGGAGAGTGGACTTAATTGTTTACCTTGTCCGCTTTTCTTGATTACTATAATTGAAAAGTCTTCTAGGCGCTAATCTTTAGGAATAAAATATTCCTTAACATCCAGGAATCAATCACTTTGTCCCTTGCTTTTACGTCCACATGTGTCTTGCCGTTATTGTTGACTTTTCAACATTTGTTGAGATGGACTGAGCTGCTATTCACATACACATAATTCATATGTCAGAGTCTGAAAATATCTCGCCTGATACTTTGGTCAAACCTCTCTAATATTTCATGTTGACCAAAACTCGCCTGATAGTATCTCGCCTGATACTTTGGTCAAACCTCTCTGATATTTCCTGTGGACCAAAACTCGCCTGATCGTATCTCGCCTGATACTTATGTTGGGCAAGCCTATCTGATATTTTTGTTAACCAAAAACTCGCCTGATATCTTGTCAGTTCTATACTTAGCCAAATTTCTATATGATCAACACTTAGCTTAATCTGTTTAAGGCCTATAAAAGATACTCATTAGGTTCTTCTTTACAATGCCAAGTACATACATTTGAATTAATCATGAATATAGGGATGACATCATCAAAATCTAAAATAATATTCCTAACTAATTCCCCCTATTTTGATGATGGCAAAACTTTAATGTTCAAATATAAACATGTCTGCACTTAATGAAACGTAAAGTGCAAAACACAATCAAACTCAGTCTTCTTGAGACAACTAGTGGTTGTCATTCAAGTTGACTGGTATAGGATTTTAGTATTACAGGTTACACTACAGTCTTGAATGAAAATTACAAGTAAATTTACAAAATTCTATCTCCCTCTTCCTCTTTCTCTTCCTCTGGTTCTCACTGGAGGGAGTGATTTCAATGGCTTTGCTCCTATGGGTTTATGCACTACTGGAACTAACCCATATTTCTTCTTGACTATTAAAGAAGCAAACTCTTGATCTTCCGGGGAAGTATATTGGTTCCTTATGCACAGATTCTTTATCTCCCTATGAAGTGCTTTATCATCCATCTTCCCGTTTATCATCCAGCTTCTCGTTTTAGAATTTCCCACAGATTTGGATAATTGATCTCCATGAAGTCAATGAAGATTTGTTAGGGAGTGCAGTCTGGGTGTTGGAGGATTTCCCAGATGTAGTATTTTTCTATGAACTATTTCTTGGCAATCCCCCATTTATTTGTGGCGTCTACTGGAAGAAACCCCTCAACTTCAAATAGTTTTTTCCTTCCCATTGAAGTGGCACAACTGTTTCCTGTCCAGTTCTTCTTTTCTTGGTTATTGGTGCATTAGATGATGATGCAGCAGCATTTTTTCTTTTCAAGGTTGAAGTCCCAGCTTGGATCAAGGGTAGTGCCTCCTGCCTTTTCTTGGTTCTCATTGCAACACTCCCAAGACGATCAGGGCATATTACAGCACCGTGGACCCCACACATTGGAATCCACCAGGCTAACGTACCAATATGACATTCGACAAAGACAAACATCATTAACACACAGATAATTTCTCAATCCACGACATTCAAAACAAAAGACCGAAATTAACAATACAATTCGACATTAAATCCACTCCCAAAACGGTTACACAATATTAATAAATTTAAGAAAGAAGTACTCGAGTACTTAAGCAAGTGACATAATAAATAAACTCCAGAACAAGACACCAACGGACAACTACTGAACAGAATCACGCTTGCCCATCATCCTCGTTCGGCTCGCATGCTCGTTTGCTTCCATGACCTGTATCTGAAACACAAAAGTATTTCCCCTATTTTAGGGGTTAGCGACAACTGCTAGTGCAAGTACAATCCATTTGAACTATCATTCTAATCAGAAGAAAATATGCGCCAAAAGTCATTTTAGAAATCATTTATATTCTGGAATATTTACGGTGCACAAGCACAAAATACATTTCTCCAACAAAATAATTCAAAGTTAACCATTGGTACGAGACTCACGGCCACTGTACCCCGCAGAGCCCCGTCGGACATCCCTGTGTGGTTAACCCTAGTTCGTGATACGCACACACACGGCAATATGTATCCCTAGAGGCCCCGTTGGACCGTACCTAGGTGAACATACACATATCCATCCACAACAACCACGAAAAGCCATAATTCAAATACTAGAACATGTAAACAAATGTAAAGTACTTGCCTTTGAGACATCCTTGATGAAACGGGAAAGAACAACGACTACGAATGATCCAGAGGGAAAACGGCCGTTCCTAAACAAAGGGTTAACATAACTCAGTCCTATACGATAACAATAATCGAATGGAATACGCCCATAACCCCGATTACAAGCTATGACAATATAGGTTCAATCGATACGGGCGTGGGTTTACGTAAAATCTCCCCGATCGATAATTCACGAATTAAACTCGACGAAATCGGATTGGGAATCACCCAATAACAACAATCGGTAAGGAATAATACAACATACTTGAACAATTCGATATTAATCAAGCAAAACCCGAAAAGCCCCCCAAGTTAGGGTTCTAGACGAAAATACCATGAATTCGGACGGAGGGAGATGATTACGTTGATGGTGATATGATAGCACGACTCTACGGTGATGGAAAATGAAGAAGACCCGGATCAAGAATGGTGGGAATGTCCCTCTGATGTCGCCCGATGAAGAAAACGAAAGAAAAGATGTGAAATGAGGTTTCTGACCTCTGCCTGCTATTTTAAAACGGCAGGCTATTACTTCCATAATAGAAGCTAGCTTACGGCCGTAACAAGGCCAACATTACGGACGTAATCAATGGGTTGTTACGGCCGTAACACCCTACTGGACAGCAGTCTAAGAAGCTGTTGTCCGAACTGTCCCGGACGACTCCGAAAATCGGACCTGCTATCGAACCAAAAATATGGTTACGAAGTATTCTCGATGACGAATCTAAGCGTTAAAAGAATATACAATTTCGATTTCCCGAAGATTCGGAATTCGACGACGAAAGTAAATTTCCTTTAAGTTTAAGGAAATTACAAAACGGCCCAAACGCTCGAAAATCACGATACGACGTCGGATTGACAAACAAAAACTCACAAAACGAACAACTCAACCATACGAACTTATTTAAACAAAGAAACAATGAAAACAAACGAGTTTTATGTGAATCGAACGTACATACGGCACACATAACATAGAATGGAATTATGTGAAAATATCTCCGAAACTCGTCCAAATGGAAAAACTCCAAGAATAAAGTACATTCAAAATGTCGAAATGGTTACAAGCGAGTCGATAAAAATAGACATACACCAAAAATGGAAACTGCTAAAAATGGAAAGGTACGGATATTACATTCTCCCCCTCTAAAAAGAAGTTTCGTCCCGAAACATAAGAATCAAAAAGCTCGGGGTGCCTCGAATGCATATCCTCCTCCAACTACCACATTGCTTCTTATACTCCGTGCCTCGACCATTGCACTTTAACCAAAGGAATGGTTTTGTGCCTTAACTGTTTGTCTCGATGCTCCAAAATTTTAATGGGCCTCTCCTCAAATGTAACGTCCTTCCCCGAAATCGATAACATGGGACGGGTCCGGAACATACTTCCTCAGCTGAGAGATGTGAAATACACTATGCACATGACTCAGGGATGGAGGCAAAGCCAAACGGTATGCCAACTCGCCGACTCTCTCCAATATCTCGAATGGTCCAATATACCTCGGGCTCATCTTCCCCTTTTTCCCAAAATGGAAAACTCCCTTCGACGGAGACACTCTCAACAGAACATGATCTCCCACCTCAAACTCCAAAGGTCGACGCCTAACATCCGCATAAGACTTTTGTCGACTCTGAGCCGCCAACATCCTCTCTCTAATCAATTCAACCTTCCCCCTCGTCTCTAACACAAGATCCGACTCGGTGCCAACTAGATCATACGGCTCATCCCAACATATCGGTGATCGGCAACGTTGGCCATAAAGTGCCTCATACGGTGTCATCTTAATCGACGCATGCCAGCTATTGTTATAAGTAAACTCGATCAAAGCCAGATGCTCCTCCCAGTCACTACTCCAGTCTAACGCACACGCGCGTAACATATCCTCGAACATCTGAATGGTACGCTCGGACTGCCCGTCGATTTGAGAATGGAAAGATGTACTCAAACGCAACCGTGTCCCCAATGCCTTATGTACCGCCTGCCAGAAATGCGATACAAACCGGCCATCTCTATCCGAAATAATTGTAATATCCGCATTTTTCTTCCCCTTGTATTTTTCTTTTTCGGCGTATTTCCCGATAGTAGTGACCCTCGTGTATCTTTCAGTGTATGTTTCCTAATATCTATGGATTTTATTCCCGTTATTGTCTTGCGGAACCGCCATTTCGGGGTTGCCGTGGATCCATTCTATGTTATGATGCCTGTTGAGATGTTCCGTTTGATGTTTCGTTCACATTCCGGTGTCTTTGGACCGTCCATATTTCGTACCTAGCGCACGCTACTTCTTCTGCCTAGCGCACGCTAGGGATCCCTTAGTAGTGCACGCTACGTTTGTTTCGTAGCGCGCGCTAGCGAGTAGCCCTGGGAGTGGCAGTGCTGTTTTTCCAGCCTTCTGGACTAGCGTATTAGCGTACGCTACGTATGCTAGCGCACGCTAATGTCGAGAGGCTAGCACATGCTGATGATGCCCGGTAGCGTGCGCTAGCGTAGGTGTCCAGTACTGGACAGTTTATTTTTGGAATCGGTCAGGTGCCAGTTAGCGTACGCTACGCTTGTATGGTAGCGCACGCTAACGGGTCAAGTGAATTTTGGGCAGTTAGTTTCTGGACTCAACTGATGTCCAGCTAGCGCACGCTATTGGTCGATAGCGCACGCTACCGTGTGGTTATTAGCGCACGCTACGTTTCGAGTAGCGCACGCTAACGGCCAGAAATCTGGCTACTGGACTGGGATGCTAACGGTAGAGATTGGAATTTTATCCCGTTAGCGCACGCTAACCTTGAGGTTTTAGCGTGCGCTAACGCTCCCTGGCTATATAAACCAGGGAGTTGACCGAGATAAACACAATTTCTCATTTCTTCCTCTCTCCGCGGCGAAGGCGATTCCAAGGCGATTTTCTTGGCGATTTCTTCCTCCAATCATCTCATCCAACATCTTTCTTGAGTTCTTGGAGTATTATAACAACATCAACACGAATCTTCATCCTAATCCACGGTAAATCTCTTAGAACCCTACTTTTGGATAATTTGGGGATTTTGGGATTTTCTTCCGATCCGTTTCGTTTTGTTGGTGGATTCATGATGAATATGATTAATCGTATTGATATTCTTAGTTTCCCTATGGATTCATGGTATATTTTCATGGTTTTGCGAAATCGAGAGGGTTTGGTTGTGGTCCGCCCTCGTTGTCGTTTATATACGAATATACATGAATCGTAGGCGGGTTTTCGGGTGTATTCCAATTCCGTATTCATTTAGAAATGGTTGTGATTGTATTCTTCGAATCGTTAGGTTTGGTTTCATTGGTTCCTAGCGTTCGTCGGTGACTTTCTTTTCCGTTCTTCGCGTCGTCATTAATTCAAGGCAAGTATTCTTTTGGAAACCTTTATGCTTAACATGAAATGGTAATATATATTGTGTATGCTTTGCTCACCCTGGGAGGGTCCGACGGGGCCTCGGGGGAATCCATGACTTCACTCTGGATTCATGAGTTTGTTTCGCTAGCCAGCTCGGGAGGGTCCTTAGAGGCCTCGGGTGGGATTCGTGGCTTCGTCCCGGTCCTAGGCGACGCCTGTGCGTGATTTGTTTTATGAAATGGCCAGCTCGGGAGGGTCCTTAGAGGCCTCGGGTGGGATTCGTGGCTTCGTCCCGGTCCTAGGCAAATTGTTTGACTGTTTGTTTCCGGAAAAGACATGTCTGGTTTTGGCTTTTGAAATTGATATTGGTGCATGTACTGTGAAATGTGTAAGTGATTGGTTTGCCTTGATTACTTGTACTAGCGTAATTGCTAACCCCTTTGGGGACCCGTCATGGGAAAATTCTTGTTATGGATTTCAGGTTATGATTACCCGGACGAGCGAGCTCTGGGACAGTACGAGGATGCTGGCCAGGGTCGTTGACATGTGCATTTGGGTCTACTTGTTTCTTTCGTTCACTTCGATATGGTTGTTCTCTATATTTATAAACTGATAGACTGTACTCGCGAGTACTTAGGCTTTTCAAACTCAAACTCCGTGATGTATTATTTTAAATTGCTATACTGTCGATTGTCATTCATGTAGTCGGTTGCTCCGAGTGTATTTTCTTGTGATGTATTATTTGGTTGTGTTTCCTCGCTAACCGAAATGGTTAGTCGAGGGGTGTTCGATGTTGTAGCCTGGTGGGTCCCATGTAGGGGTCCACGGCACTGTAATATACTCCGAATATCTTGGGGTGTTACAGAAATGGTATCAGAGCTCTAGGTTTATGGATACCTAGGCCTGTTGGTTATTTGGGTCTAGTCGTGTTTTGTTTTGCACATTGTCACACCGCTGCCAGAATCCCGGTACTTCCAGTGCTCGTAAGTTTTCTTATTCGGCTCTTTTGTTTCTTGCATTGTATTTCTACTCTTGAATCGTAATTGCTTTTCCCCCTTACTCATCATCGATATACTTCTATTATCTCTCAACATCAGTATGGAAGCCGGAGGAAACCGTGGTCGTGGTCATGGTCGTGGTCGTGGGCGCGGCCGAGGACGTGGGGCAGCCGGTGGGGAGGCCACGTCGCATTCTTCGGGAGCCGGCAGTACCGGTGACCGTCACAGTCATGCTTCTTCTCAGGAGCGCGCCGATCTTGGTATTGCGGCTGTTATGCAGCAAATGGTTAACCAGATGGCGGCTATAGCTCAAGTGGTCCAGAACCCCGATCAGGCCCATGCTAATCGGGGCGGAGCGGATCGCTGGCTTCAGGATGTCATCAAGATGCATCCTCCTCAGTTCTCGGGAGCTTCGGACCCGATCGGCTGGGAAGGGTGGATCAAGGAGATATCCAAAGTCTTCACTGCTACCAACTGTCCCGAGGACCGTAAGGTCCCTATTGCTCAATACTTTCTCACGGGAGATGCTACAGATTGGTGGGAGGCTGTTGGTCCCAAAGATCATGTTGCTTCGTGGGCCGAGTTTTAGGAGTTGATGGAAACCGAGTATTGTCCGTGGCCGGTCAGACAGGCTCGAGTGCATGCTTTCTACGATGCTCAACCTCGGGATATTCCCGTATCCCAAGCTATTGCTGATTTCAACAAGGAGTTGGGTTATCTGAAGACCCAAGTTGTCGCTGAGAGCGACAAAATTTTCCATTTTTCCAGGAGGATGAAACTGTCCATTCGGGACTATATGTCTGGACTTGTCTGTACTACCCTGAAGGATTATCAGAGTCGGGCTCTTGCCTACGACATGTCGGTGACAGCCAGTGCGGCGGTTCGGGAGAGTAAGAAGCAGAAATCCGCCGGAAATTTTTCGGGTCACAGAGGTGGAGGCCAACAGAAGTCTCAGTCTGTGAATGTTCCTGGAGGTAATTCGGCTCGTTTCTCTGGGGGCTATCGGGGTACTGCCGGTGCCTCCGTTCGGGATGCCAAATGCTTTAACTGCGGCGAGCCGGGCCATCGGAACCAGGAGTGTCCTCGTCCGCCTCTAACTTGTCACACTTGTGGTCAGTCGGGCCACAAGGCCTTCTTTTGTGAGCGGGTAAGAAAGCTTCCTGGTGCTCAGGCTTCTTTTCCAGCACCTTTGGAGCCAAGTGTGAATCAGGGTTCTTTTGCTCCGCCGCCACCTCCGAGTGCCGGTCGAGGTAGGGGTTGGGGTCAGCCCGCTAGAGGAGGAGCTTCCAGTGTCGGCTCTGCCCAGCCGCGTATCTACGAGATGAGGAGGGCCGATGACCCAGCAGCTACTGTGGCGACAGGTACCGTTCATATCCATTCTCATCCTGTCAGTGTGCTTTTCGATTCTGGTGCTACACATTCGTTCATATTGCTGGGGTGTGTCTGCCGTTTGAGTCTCGACTGTTTGTCGCCTTGCGAGTTTTTTATCGTTAAACTTCCTAGCGGTGATCGGATCGTTGGCGATTGAGAGGTCCGAGACTATCCTGTGTTTATTTGTGAGAGGGCCTGGCTCTCTAATCTTATCATTGTTGATATTGAGGGTGAGGATTTGATTCTCGGGGATGATTGGCTCGAGCGGCATGGCGCAATCATGAACTACCGCACGAGAATCATCGCAATGTTAGCCGAGGACAGCACCGAGCACTCTTTCGCGGGGCGAAAGAGGGGAAACCAGAAGTTCGTTATTAATGCCTTGAAGGCGATGAGTCTCCTGCGAAAGGGGTGTACTGGTTATTGGTGCTATGCCTTAAAGACGGAAAATGGTGGAGTCGAGCTTCCGTCGATTCCAGTTGTTAATGAGTTTCCTGATGTTTTTCCTGACGAGTTACCGGGATTGCCACCGGATCGTGAGGTCGAGTTTGCTATAGAGTTAGAGCCGGGTGCGGCTCATTTCAAGGCACCGTATCGCATGGCACCTTCAGAGATGTCGAGTTGAAGAAGCGCTTGAGTGAGCTTCTTGAGTCGGGGTATGTTCGACCGAGCGCCTCGCCTTGGGGCGCACCGGTCCTGTTTGTGCGGAAGAAGGATGGTTCACTACGTTTGTGTATCGACTATCGCGAACTAAACAAGGTAACCATCAAGAACAAGTATCCTTTGCCGAGGATTGATGACTTCGATCGATTCTGAGGAGTTGCGGTATTCTCGAAGGTTGATTTGAAATAGTGGTACGATCAGCAACGGGTTAGAGAGTCCGACGTGCCGAAAACAGCTTTTCGGACGAGATACGGACATTATGAATTCGTAGTTATGCCTTTCGGGTTAACTAATGCGCCGGCGGTGTTCATGCAGTTGATGAACAAAGTCTTTATCGAGTATTTGGATAAGTGTGTCGTCGTCTTCATTGACGATATTCTTATCTATTCGAGGAATGAGGGAGAGCATGCCCATCATCTGCGGATAGTGTTAGACATTTTGAGGACCGAGCAACTCTATGCGAAGTTCTCGAAATGTGAGTTCTGGCTGAAGGAAGTGATGTTTTTGGGTCACGTGATTTCAGCCGAGGGAGTCCGTGTAGATCCGCAGAAAATTGAGGCAGTGTTGGATTGGGCATCGCCCACAAATGTGAAGGAGGTCCGTAGTTTCTTGGGTTTGGCTGGCTACTACCGTAGGTTCGTCGAGGGTTTCTCAAAACTAGCTCGGCCGCTTACACAGTTGCTCCATAAATCCGAGAAGTTCGTCTGGACCGATGAGAGGCAGACGAGTTTCGAGGAGCTGGAGAAGCGTTTGACTTCAGCCCCGGTCTTGGCGATGCCATGTGGCAACGAGGGATTCGCCGTTTATAGCGATGCTTCGGGTCAGGGTCTTGGGTGCGTATTGATGCAGCACGGCAAGACCATTGCCTATGCGTCGAGACAGTTGAGGCCATATGAACTTAACTACCCTACTCACGATTTGGAGTTAGCGGCGGTAGTCTTTGCACTCAAGATTTGGCGTCACTATCTTTTCGGCTCTACATGTCAGATTTTTACCGATCATAAAAGTCTGAAATACATATTTACTCAGCGGGAGTTGAATATGAGGCAGAGGAGGTGGTTAGAGCTGATTAAGGATTATGACCTTGAAATCTTTTATCATCCGGGCAAGGCGAACGTCGTGGCCGACGCCTTGAGTCGGAAACCGATTGCGTTGAGAACGCTTGAGGTCCTTATGCCTCAGTCTGAGCTTCGGCGGGCTTTGATCGGGTTAGATGTTGAGGTTTTGTTGCCTGCAGCTGTCGGGCAACTTTGTACTTTAGAGATTTCGTCGTCCTTGATCGATGAAATTAAGCTGAAGCAATTAGAGGACCCGATGATTACTCAAATCCGAGAGAATGTCCTTAAAGGAAAGTCTCCTGGATTTGTGATTCACGAAGATGGTGTTTTGAGATTCCAGAGTCGGCTTTGTGTGCCGAACGATCCAGAGTTGCGACAGAGTATTTTGCGTGAGGCCCATTCCACTCCTTATTCCATTCATCCTGGTTCGAGTAAGATGTACAAGGACCTGAGGAGGAACTTCTAGTGGAATGATATGAAGGAGGAGGTCGCATAGTTTGTAGCGAGATGTTTGACTTGCCAGCAGGTCAAAATCGAGCATCAACGACCGGCTGGGTTATTGCAGTCACTTCCCGTTCCGGAATGGAAATGGGAAGACTTATCGATGGATTTCGTTACGAGTTTGCCGAGATCGAGGTCGGGCATGAACATGGTATGGGTGATTGTTGATCGTCTGACCAAGTCGGCACATTTTCTGGGCATCAAGGACACTTGGGGCCCGGAGAAGTTAGCTCGTGTGTTTATCGCGCAGATTGTGAGGCTTCACGGAACTCCGAAGTCTATTGTTTCGGATCGTGATGGCCGTTTCGTATCGCACTTTTGGCAGGCGGTGCATAAGGCGTTAGGTACCCGTTTGCATTTGAGTACCTCTTTTCATCCCGAGTCAGATGGACAGTCGGAACGCACTATCCAGACATTCGAGGACATGTTGCGTGCTTGTGCTCTTGACTGGAGTAGTGACTGGGAGGAGCATTTGCCATTGATCGAATTCACGTACAACAATAGTTGGCACGCGTCGATTCGGATGGCACCGTATGAGGAACTTTATGGGCGGCGATGTCGATCGCCGATTTGTTGGAATGAGGCGTCCGATTTGGTCGGGACCGAACCGGATGTCGTTTTAGAGACGAGACGGAAGATAGAATTAATTCGAGAACGGATGTTGGCCCGAGTCGATGAAGTCATATGCCGATGTTCGTCGTCGACCTTTAGAATTCGAGATGGGGACCACGTTTTCTTTGAAGGTGTCGCGGCAGGAATTTTCCGTTTCGGGAAAAAGGGGAAGTTGAGTCCGAGATTTATTGGACCTTTCGAGATTCTCGAGCGAGTCGGTGGGTTGGCATACCGTTTGGCGTTGCCCCCGGCCCTGAGTCATGTTCATAGCGTTTTTCATGTTTCCCGGTGAGGAAATATGTCCGGACCCTAGTCACATCATCGATTATGATGATATTGACGTCTGCGATGATATTTCTTTTGAGAAGCGCCCTTTGAAGATTTTGGAACATCGGGAGAAACGACTGAGGCATAAGACCATCCCTTTGGTCAAGGTGCAGTGGTCGAGACACGGTGTCGAGGAGGCAACGTGGGAGACCGAGGATAGCATGCGTGCTAGGTACCCTGAGTTGTTTGTTTCTTAAGTTTCGGGACAAAACTTGTTTTTAGAGGGGTAGAATGTAATATCCGCATTTTTCTTCCCCTTGTATTTTTCTTTTTCGGCGTATTTCCCGATAGTAGTGACCCTCGTGTATCTTTCAGTGTATCTTTCCTATTATCTATGGATTTTATTCCCGTTATTGTCTTGCGGAACCGCCGTTTCGGGGTTGCCGTGGATCCATTCTATGTTATGATGCCTGTTGAGATGTTCCGTTTGATGTTTCGTTCACATTCCGGTGTCTTTGGACCGTTCATATTTCGTACCTAGCGCACGCTACTTCTTCTGCCTAGCGCACGCTAGGGATCCCTTAGTAGCGCACGCTACGTTTGTTTAAATGGCGCTAGCGAGTAGCCCCGGGAGTGGCAATCTTTGTTTTCCGACCTTACGGACTAGCGTATTAGCGACGCTACGTATGCTAGCGCACATTAATGTCGAGAGGCTAGCGCACGCCGATGATGCCCGTGGCGTGCGCTAGCGTAGGTGTCGATCGGGCAGGTTTATTTTGGAATCGGTCAGGTGCCGGTTAGCGACGCTACGCTTGTATGGTAGCGCACGCTAACGGATCAAGTGAATTTTGGGCGATTAGTTTCGGACTCAATCGATGTCCAGCTAGCGACGCTATTGGTCGATAGCGCCGCGCTACCGTGTGGTTATTAGCGCACGCCACGTTTGAGTAGCGCACGCTAACGGCAGAAATCATCTCTTGGATCGACGCTAACGGTAGGGATTGGAATTTTATCCCGTTAGCGCACGCTAACCTTGAGGTTTTAGCGTGCGCTAACGCTCCCTGGCTATATAAACCAGGGAGTTGACCGAGATAAACACAATTTCTCATTTCTTCCTCTCTCCGCGGCGAAGGCGATTCCAAGGCGATTTTCTTGGCGATTTCTTCCTCCAATCATCTCATCCAACATCTTTCTTGAGTTCTTGGAGTATTATAACAACATCAACATGAATCTTCATCCTAATCCACGGTAAATCTCTTAGAACCCTACTTTTGGATAATTTGGGGGTTTTGGGATTTTCTTCCGATCCGTTTCGTTTTGTTGGTGGATTCATGATGAATATGATTAATATTATTGATATTCTTAGTTTCCCTACGGATTCATGGTATATTTTCATGGTTTTGCGAAATCGAGAGGGTTTGGTTGTGGTCCGCCCTTGTTGTCGTTTATATACGAATATACATGAATCGTAGGCGGGTTTTCGGGTGAATTCCAATTCCGTATTCATTTAGAAATGGTTGTGATTGTATTCTTCGAATCGTTAGGTTCGGTTTCATTGGTTCCTAGCGTTCGTCGGTGACTTTCCTTTCCGTTCTTCGCGTCGTCATTAATTCAAGGCAAGTATTCTTTTGGAAACCTTTATGCTTAACATGAAATGGTAATGTATATTGTGTATGCTTTGCTCACCCTGGGAGGGTCCGACGGGGCCTCGGGGGAATCCATGACTTCACTCTGGATTCATGAGTTTGTTTCGCTAGCCAGCTCGGGAGGGTCCTTAGAGGCCTCGGGTGGGATTCGTGGCTTCGTCCCGGTCCTAGGCGATGCCTGTGCGTGATTTGTTTTATGAAATGGCCAGCTCGGGAGGGTCCTTAGAGGCCTCGGGTGGGATTCGTGGCTTCGTCCCGGTCCTAGGCAAATTGTTTGACTGTTTGTTTCCGGAAAAGACATGTCTGGTTTTGGCTTTTGAAATTGATATTGGTGCATGTACTGTGAAATGTGTAAGCGATTGGTTTGCCTTGATTACTTGTACTAGCGTAATTGCTAACCCCTTTGGGGACCCGTTATGGGGAAATTCTTGTTATGGATTTCAGGTTATGATTACCCAGACGAGCGAGCTCTGGGACAGTACGAGGATGCTGGCCAGGGTCGTTGACATGTGCATTTGGGTCTACTTGTTTCTTTCGTTCACTTCGATATGGTTGTTCTCTATATTTATAAACTTATAGACTGTACTCGCGAGTACTTAGGCTTTTCAAACTCAAACTCCGTGATGTATTATTTTAAATTGCTATACTGTCGATTGTCATTCATGTAGTCGGTTGCTCCGAGTGTATTTTCTTGTGATGTATTATTTGGTTGTGTTTCCTCGCTAACCGAAATGGTTAGTCGAGGGGTGTTCGATGTTGTAGCCTGGTGGGTCCCATGTAGGGGTCCACGGCGCTGTAATATACTCCGAATATCTTGGGGTGTTACAATAATAGTCTTCGGCGTACCATGATGTCTCACTATATGCGCGATAAAAATACGAGCCAATTTTTCTGGACCCCAAGTATCCTTGATGCCCATAAAATGTGCCGACTTAGTCAGTTGGTCTATGATCACCCACACCATATTCATTCCGATCTTCGTCCTCGGCAAATTCGTGACAAAATCTATCGAGATATCTTCCCATTTCCATTCCAGAATGGGGAGTGGTTTCAACAATCCGGCTGGCCGCTGATACTCAATTTTGACTTGTTGACAAGTTAAACACTTAGCCACAAACTGAACTACCTCATTCTTCATGTCATTCCACTAGAAATTCTTCCTCAAATCTTTATACATTTTACTCGAGCCTGGATGGACTGAGTAAGGTGACACGTGAGCCTCTCGCATAATACTCTACCTCAATTCTAAGTCGTTCGGAAGACAAAGCCGACCTCGGAATCTCAACACACCATCCTCATGTATCACGAATTCCGGGGCTTTCCCTTTCCCCACATTCTCTCAAAGCTGAATAAACATCGGATCTTCCAACTTTCCCGACTTAATGTCGTCGACTAGAGACGATGAGATCTCAAGAGTACGCAATTGCCCGGAACTCCCCGATAGTACAATCTCAACGCTCAACTTCATTAACTCTCGCTGAAGTCCCGACTGAGCCGTAAGTAACTCAAGCGCCCGAAGCGATACCAATTTTCAGCTCAAGGCATCTGCCACCACATTTTCCTTGCCCGGATGATAAAGGATCTCGAGGTCGTAATCCTTAATCAACTCCAACCATCTCCTCTATCTCATATTTAGCTCTTTCTGCGTGAATATGTACTTCAGGCTTTTGTGATCGGTGAAATCTGACACGACGAGCCATACAAGTAGTGACGCCAGATCTTCAACGCAAACATAACTGCGGCCAACTCAAGATCGTGGGTAGGGTAATTCAACTCGTATGGTTTCAACTGACGGGAAGCATAGGCAATCGTCCTCCCGTGCTGCATGAGTACACATCCGAGCCCTTGGCCCGAAGCGTCACGAAAAACTTAGAAACCCTCATTACAAGTCGGTAAAGCCAAAACGGAGGCGGTCGTCAACCGCTTCTTCAACTCCTCGAAACTCTTCTGTCTCTCGTCGGTCCACACAAACTTCTCCGACCTTTGCAACAACTGAGTCAGCGGTCGAGCGAGCTTAGAGAATCCCTCGACAAATCTACGATAATACCCAGCCAAACCCAGAAAACAACGGACCTCCTTTATGTTTTTAGGCGGCGCCCAATCCAATACCACCTCTATCTTATGTGGGTCCACACGAACACCCTCAGCCGAGATCACGTGACCGAGAAACATAACCTCTCGCAACCAAAATCACACTTCGAGAACTTCGCAAAAAGATGTTGAGTTCTCAAGATTCCCAACACGATATGCAAATGGCGTGCATGTTCCTCCTCACTCCACGTGTAAATCAAGATATCGTCAATAAAGACAACTACACACTTATCGAGGTATTCGATAAAGACTTTGTTCATAAGATGCATGAACACTGTTGGTGTGTTGGTTAGCCCAAAAGGCATAACCACAAACTCGTAATGACCGTATCTCGTCCGAAAGGCCATCTTCGGAATGTCGGAATCCTTCACTCGGAGCTAATAATACCTCGATCTCAAATCAATCTTCGAAAACACGGTTGCCCCTTGCAGTTGGTCAAATAAGTCATCAATCTTCGGGAGCGGATACTTGTTTTTGATGTCACTTTGTTCAACTCTCGATAGTCGATACACAGACGAAGTGACCCATCCTTCTTCTTTACAAACAAGACCGGTGCGCCCCAAGGCGAAGCGCTCGATCGGATATACCCCATATCTAGCAGCTCTCCCAACTGTTTCTTCAATTCAAGCATCTCAGCAGGCGCCATACGGTATGGCGTCTTAGAGATCGGTGCTGCACCCGGCTCTAAATCAACAGTAAACTCAACCTCTCGGTCTGGCGGCAAACCCGGAAACTCGTCTGGAAAGACATCAGGATACTCACACACTACCAGAATAGATGAGAGATCGACTACCCCTTCTTCCGATCTCAACGCATAACACCAATAACCAGTGCAACCTCCTCGAAGAAGTCTCAACGCTTTCATAGCGCTGATCAGAAATCTCTGACTACTCTGCTTATGCCCCACAAAAAAATGCTTGGTACCGTCAGAGGCTAACATCGAAATGGTTCTCGTTCTATAATTCCTGATAGCCCCATGACGGTCCAGCCAATCCTCACCGAGAATCAGATCTTCGTCCTTAATATCTACCGCAATTAGATTAAAAGGACAATCCCTCCCCGCGATACTCACAGGAAAATCTCTAATCTCACGGTCCCCCACGATGCTATCCCCAGTAGGCAGTTTAACAACAAATGGTTCACACGAAACTAGGCAATCAGCATACAGATGATGCACACAATCTAGAGATATGAAAGAATGTGTAGCCCCATAATCGAATAACACGGAAACATGATGGCCAAGGATGTGAATGGTACCTGTAGCCACCGTCGCGTCAGGATCTCCAGCTCCTCTCATCTCATACACACGGGGCGGAACAGGCCCCGCACTAGAAGCTCCCCCTCTAGAAGGCTGCCCACATCCTCGACCTCTGCCAAAACTCTGCTGGGGCTGAGAAACTGTCGGTGCCTGATTCACGCTCGGTTCCCCCACAGCTGGGGCTGACACCTGAGTAACTGGTGCCCGAACCACATCTGTACAAAACTTAGCACGATGTCCCATCCGACCGCAAGCAAGACACTAAATCGGAGGCCTGTCACACTCACTCATCATGTGCTCGGGACGACCGCAGTTAAAGCAGGTAGGACCACAAACGGAAATAGTAGGAGCAGACTTAGAACCGTTCCCTCGCCCAAATGACGCGGACTGACTCCCGAAGACTCGCGAACCAGACTGAGCCTTCTGATACCCGCCAGACTTGCCTCCCGAAAATTGGCCGGAGGTCTTCTGTTTCTTTCCCTAGGTTGTCGCCTCTTTTGCAGAAAACGACATCTCATAAGCCATTGCCTTGTTCTCATAATCTTTCAGAGTTGTACACCCGAGACCAAACATGTAGTGATGAACCCTCAACTTCATCCGCATGTCAAAGTGGCGGATCTTACCAAGTTCATCTCGGACCTGGTTTCTCAAATAGTGAAGTTGTTGGTTGTAGTCCTTGATCGCCTGTGCAATAGGAACATCCTGGGGCTTAGCCTCAAAGAAGGCTCGGATCCTCCCCTCTTTCACTAGCCATGGACAAAATTCGTCTTCCATCAACTCTCGGAACTCTGCCCATGTGGCTTCCCGGTCACGTGGTTTCACCACTTGCCACCACGTTGCCGCCTCCTTGGCGAGGAAGTACTGAGCGATGGGTACCTTCCTCTCCTCAGGGTAGTCAGCCGCCTCGAACACTTTCTCCATCTCAAATAACCAATTCTTCCAACCTGAAGGGTCGGAAGTAACATCAAACTGTGGAGGATCCAGTAGGCGGAACCGGTTTAGCATTAGCTTGGCCGACCAAGGCGACCTGAATTAGTAGTGTCATCTGGTTCGCTACTTGCTGCAAAATATTCGCCACTCTGATATTTTCATGAGCATTACCGGAGCTAGCAGACTGATCCTGTTGGCTTCCGGAACTAGGTGGAACACTGTTCGACAAGGAAGGCATCGCCGAATCAGTTCCCGAGTTATCGGACATGGCCGCCCCACCGGCTGCGCCACGTCCCCTACCGCGTCCGCGTCCTCTACCAGCAGGTATTCTGAAGAAGTAACGGGTAAGTACAGCTCAAACGCAAAACAAAACAAAATTTCAAGAAGGGAATAGAACAGAACAACGTAACGAGTCAAGTTAGGAAAAACTTACGAGCACCGACATACTGAGATGATGGCGTAGCAGTGATACTATTCAAAAACGACACTCAACTAGACCCAAATAACCGACAGCCTAGGTATCCATAAACCTAAGCTCTGATACCATATTCTGTAACACCCCCAAGACGATCAGGGCATATTACAACGCTGTGGACCCCACACATTAGAATCCACCAGGCTAACGTACCAATATGACATTTGGCAGAGACAAACATCATTAACACACAGACAAATTGTCAATCCACGACATTAAAAACAAAAGACCGAAATTAACAATAAAATTCGAAATTAAATCCATTCCCAAAACGGGTACACAATATTAATAAATTTAAGAAAGAAGTACTCGAGTACTTAAGCAAGTGACATAATAAATAAACTCCAGAACAAAACACCAACGGACAACCACTGAACAGAATCACGCTTGCCCATCATCCTCGTACGGCTCGCATGCTCATTTGCTTCCATGACCTGTACCTGAAATACAAAAGTATTTCCCCAATTTAAGGGGTTAGCGACAACTGCTAGTGCAAGTACAATCCATTTGAACTACCATTCTAATCAGATGAAAATATGCGCCAAAAGTTATTTTAGAAATCATTTATATTCCGGAATATTCACGGTGCACAAGCACAAAATACATTTCTCCAACAAAACAATTCAAAGTTAACTGTTGGTACGAGACTCACGGCCACCGTACCCCGCAGAGCCCCGTCAGACATCCGTGGGTGGTTAACCCTAGTTCGTGATACGCACACACGCCAATATGTATCCCTAGAGGCCCCGTCAGACCGTCCCTAGGTGAACATACACATATCCATCCACAAAAACCACGAAAAGCCATAATTCAAATACTAGAACATGTAAACAAATGTAAAGTACTTGCCTTTGAGACATCCTTGACGAAACGGGAAAGAACAACGACTACGAATGATCCGGAGGGAAAACGGTCGTTCCTAAACGAAGGATTAACATAACTCAGTCCTATACGATAACAATAATCGAATGGAATACGCCCATAACCTCGATTACAAGTTATGACAATATAGGTTCAATCGATACGGGCGAGGGTTTACGTAAAATCTCCCCGAATCGATAATTAATGGATTAAACTCGACGAAATCGGACTGGGAATCACCCAATAACAACAATCGGTAAGTAATAATACAACATACTTGAACAATTCGAGATTAATCAAGCAAAACCCGAAAAAACCCCACAATTGATAAGTTAGGGTTCTAGACGAAAATACCTTGAATTCAGATGGAGGGAGATGATTATGTTGATGATGATGATATGATAGCACAACTCTACGGTGATGGAAAATTAAGAAGACCCAGATCAAGAACGGTGGGAATCGCCCTCTGATGTCGCCCGATGAAGAAAACGAAAAAAAGATGTGAAATGAGGTTTCTGACCTCGCCGCATTGTTTTAAAAGCGGTGGCATTATGACATGTGAGAAGCTAGCTTACGGCCGTAACAAGGCCAATATTACGGCCGTAATGAATGGGGTGTTACGGCCATAACACCCTACTGGACAGTAGTCTAAGAAGCTGCTGTCCGAACTATCCGGGACGACTCCAAAACTCGGACCTGCTATCGAACCAAAAATATGGTTACGAAGTATTCTCGATGACGAATCTATGCATTAAAAGAATATACAATTCCTATTTCCCGAAGATTCGGAATTCGACGACGAAAGTAAATTTCCTTTAAGTTTAAGGAAATTACAAAACGGCCCAAACGCTCGAAAATCACGATACGACGTCGGATTGACAAACCGAAACTCACAACACGAACAACTAAACCATACGAACTTATGTAAACAATGAAACAACAAAAACGAACGATTTTTACGAGAATCGAACGTACATACGGTAAAAATAACATAGAATGGAATTATGTGAAAACATCTCCGAAACTCGTCCAAATGGAAAAACTCCAAGAATAAAGTAGATTCAAAATGTCGAAATGGTTACAAGCGAGTCGATAAAAATAGACATACACCAAAAATGGAAACTGCTAAAAATGGAAAGGTATAGATATTACACTCAACTCTTCTCCTTTTCTCATCTCTTCCCCCTTTTTGCCAGCATCAAGAATTTTCGCTAGTTGTTCCTCCACTCTTAGCATGAAGTCTGTCATGCCAAGTGGCATTCTTGAAGATGAAGGTGGTGGATAAGGTTCCTTCCTCTTGAGAATAGAGTCCATCTTTTCATACAGGGATCGCAGCTCAGGTTTCACTTCAGTTGCCAGGAGTTTAGCAACTGTTTCTTCCACCATTGCTCTGATCAGTTCAGTGATGTTTGAAAGTAATTGGACTTCAGGTTCCTTTTGATGAGCTGTATTTTCTGTTGAGCTCTCCTCTACAGCTGACTTTAGAGTAGTGGGTTTCTCAGATGAGATTCTTCTGTCAGCTACTTTCTGATCAGGTGGGGTTTTATCCGGAGAACCTGATTTCAAATCTTCTGATGGTTGAGATGAACTAGATGCCTGATCAGGTGCATTATGGTCTTGGTCCTCATCATCCCTTTTTTCTTCTTCTTTATTTTCTTCTTCTTCTTTTTCTTCCTTCTCTTTCTCCTTTTCAACTTCTTCTTCTTCTTCCTTTTCTTTTTCAACCTCTTCTTTTTCTTTTCCTTCCTCCTTTTGTCTTTCAACTTCTTTTTCAACTCCTTTTTCAATTTCTTTTTCAACTAATTCCTTCTCTTTTTATCTGACTTCCTCCTCTGCTTTTTCTTCTCTCTTTTCTCGTTCTCCTTCAACAACTTCCTCTTCACCCAAGGTTTTTCCTTGTGCTACTCATTCCATAACATGAAGGATGAACTGGTCCATATTTTGCTTAAAATTTAAACTGAATCAGTTCTCATCCAGTAACAACTTCATATTTGTCTCATGACAGAAGGACATGATGAGTTTTTCAGTGACAGTGGGGTGATCCCATCCACTTCTCTCAACATAATTCCTTAGTTTAGGGAAAATAAAAGCTTTCAACTCCTTCCACTCCTCATAAATGTTGACAAAACAATATCCGAGGGCTTTTTGTCTTACCACTTTCAGCTGAGTCTTGGTAAGATTCAAGGGGTTGTTCTCATTGAGGTTGAAGGAGTATTCCGCATTTGGCACCTCAATGATTTCTTCTGCCTCCTCTTCTTCAGTAACACTTGGAAGTGTTAGGAGTGGGATCACCTCTGGTATCATCTCAGCGGAATGAGCTGTTTGCTCTTCAGGTGATGCAGATGCAGCTGAAATGACTATCTGCATCTCTTCCTCAGGTGTTTGAGCCACCAGTTATTTTAGCTTCGTGGGGGATGGTTCAGGTGAGCAGGTAATATGGATAGCTGTTTTATTTTCAGGTGACTTTCTTTTTAAGAATCTGGCAATAGGAACGTTGTCACTATCTGAGTCGTCTGCATGTGTGGTTGCAGGTGCAGGTGAGATTTTGGGTGCCGGTGACTTTTCAAGGATCTCAACTGCAGGTGACTTTTTAGAGATGTCATCTGCAGTTTTTTCAGCAAGATTCTCTGCTGCAGTTTTGTCAGCTGCATCTGATTTCACTTCTTCAGAGTCTGATACTCCTTTATATGAGGATGTTCCAGTCCTCATTTCTCCAAAATCTCAGCTGCTTTGGGTTTGTTCTCTGCAAGTTTCTCCTTTGCAGCTTGATCCAAATGACCAAGTCTCTTGCTAGTGTGGAAGTTTTCCGCCTTCCCTTTGGCCTTTCCGAGGAACTCCAGAATGTAACTAATTTGAGTTCCATATGCTTGCTTTTGCTTAAACTTCTTCTCCTCATTATCCTAGCTTGCTTTGTTAACCTCACGGACTAACTGCCTGTAGATGTAATTAGCCCAGTTAATCCTTTGTAGCTGAATTAAAGCGCCCATAACGATGTACTTGGAGGATGACAGTTGATCAAAGCTTCCTACCATGCCCATGACAATCTTGTTGGTGATCTCTAAGATGTATTTATACTTCCTCTTGAGATCACCCTTCTTGGTAGTGAATTTAATTTTATCGGCTGCTCTGGTAACTTGATCTCGTACCAGATTTGAATTGGGTCTTGTTTAAGGGCCTCGACAGTAATGCCCATGTTCTCCATGTTGAAGGCATCATCAATGGTCTGCTTGGTGATGGTAACTTGTTCTCCGAAGATTGAACTTTCGATTCCCCATTCGGTGACCTGTGCTTCCTTGAAAAAATAGATAACAGCTTCTTTGAAAAGCTGCATCGGATTAATGTCCAAGAAATGAAATATGTCGTTCTTTTTCATCTTTTGAATCAGGTGTGCCATCTCCACTATGTTGTTTGACTCCAATAGACCATCAATGTCTACGACGATGCTGAAGATGATTTGTTCCTTCACTATCTTGAGATTGACGCCTTTGAAATAGGTGGTTGAATCCATTTCTGCAGAAGAAATTTTTTGGATTTAGTGCAGTGAATATTCTAGGTTTTTCCTGCCTCTAGAAAACTAGGATTCTTAGAGCTTGAAGACGATAAGGTTTTGTGAAATGATTTTGACCGTCTTAAATAGTCACTCGAAGCGTTTTTGAAATTTAATAATCAAATAAATAAGTGACGGTTTGAGTGATTGATTGGACATCATGATCTAGATGTGGAGGTATTGTGGTCGTGTGATTTTAGCCACGTGTAATACAATTAAGTATTTAAAAAATTAGAAATCTTAGCTGGTTGACTCTTTGACTTCTGATCAGCTAGCTTTTCTTCATCTGTCCTTTTATTAGATGACTTTTCCTCGTCTGATCAGATCAGGTGAGTTTCCGTCATCAGGTCTGATTAGATGGCTTTCATCATCTGGTCTGATCATATGGCTTTCATCATCTGGTCTGATTATATGGCTTCTCGTCGTCTGGTCTGATCAGATGGAATCTCATCCTCTGGTCTGATTAGATGAGTTTTCCTCATTTGTTCTGATCAGATGGCTTTTCCTCGCCTGTTCTCCGGATTAGGTGGTGTTATTTATCTGGATCATATCAGGTGACTTCTTGTCGTCTGTTCTGGTTAGGTGATTTCTTTCGTCTGCTTCAGGTTAGAAGACTTTTCTCGTATGATTTTCAGCTATACACTAGATTCCTAGTCTAGTAGTCCAAGATCACTGCTTAGTTCCAGAAACCTTTCTTCTGGTAAAGGCTTTGTGAATATATCAGTAATTTGGTGCACTGTGTTGACTCTTTCCACACTTACTCTTTTGTTAAGCACATGGTCTCTGATGAAGTGATGTTTGACATCTATGTGCTTTGTTCTTGAATGTAGGACTGGATTGTGTTTTATAGCAATTGTGCTATTGTTGTCACACCAGATAGGGACTTCATTTGCTATGATGTTGTAGTCCCTTAGCTATTGTCTGATCCACAGAATTTGCACACAACAGCTACCTGCATCTAGGTATTCTGACTCAGTTGTGGATATTTAGTTGGACGGCTGCTTCTTACTAAACCAAGATATTAGTCTGGTTCCAAGTAATTGACATGTTCCACTGGTACTTTTCCTGTTGATTTTGCATCCTGCAAAGTCAGCATCTGAATATCTTTATAGTTCAAAGTTGTCATCCTTCGGATACCATAATCTAACATTGATTGTAGACTTAAGGTATCTGATTATCCTTTTTGTTGCTTCCTGGTGAGACTGCTTTGGCTTTGACTGAAATCTTGCACACACTTCTACTGCATATGAAATGTCAGGTCTGCTTGTAGTGAGGTATAGTAGTGATCCAATTAGTCCTCTATAGTGGGTTGGATCCACTGGAATGCCTCTTTCATCTGCATCAGTGTGTAGAGATGTGATCATTGGTACTCTTAGGGGTCTGGCTGAGTCCATGCCAAATATTTTGATTAGCTCCCTTATGTATTTTGCTTCATTGATAAATATTCCAGTGTCAACTTGTTTGACTTGCAAACCAAGAAAGAAATTTAGTTTGCCCATCATACTCATCTCAAATTCCTTGCATGAGATTTGAGAACTTTTCACATATCTCAGGGTTGGTTGAGACAAATATAATGTCATCCACATATACTTGAACTAGTAGTATGTGGTCTTCATGTTCAATTCTGAAGAGAGTTTTATCCACCTTTCCTTTGCAAAATCCATTTTTCTCAAGAATTCGGATAGAGTTTCATACCAGGCTCTTGGTGCCTGCTTGAGTCCATATATAGCTTTTAGAAGCTTGTATACTTTGTCTCCTTTGACAATCCAGGGGGTTGCTCAACATAAACTTCTTCTTCTGGTACTCCATTGAGAAATGCACTTTTCACGTCCATTTGGTAGACTTCAAATCTTTGAATGCTGCATATGCAAGGAATAGTCTGATTGCTTCTAGTATTGCTACTGGTGCATATGTTTCATCAAAATCTATTCCTTCACATTGAGCATATCCTTTTGCAACCAATCTGTCTTTATTCCTAACAATAGCTCCATCTTCATCACACTTGTTTTTGTACACCCATTTGGTGCCTATGACTTTCTTGTGATCTGGTATGTCTGTTAGTTCCCAGACCTTGTTACTCTCTATTTGGTTTAGTTCTTCTTGCATTGCAATCACCCATTTGTAGTAATCCAGGGCTTGATCTGTTGTTTTGGGCTCCATTTGAGACATGAAACAAGAAAACATTGCCATTCCTGCTGGTTCTGTGGATTTCCTAGTTTTGACTCCATCAGTTAGGTTTCCAATAATTTGTTGAGTGGGGTGATCCTTTAGCCATTTGGGAGTTTCATCTTCATCTTCAGCCTTTGGAAGTTGATCTTCAGGGTTTGTTCCCCCTGTTGAGTTTCTTTGAGAAACTGCGTCTGACTCTGCATCAACTTGGATTTGGTGATCTGCAGCTGCATTTGGTTCAGCTATGGTTTTATGAGCTGCAATTGGATCAGCTCCGGTTGGATTAGCTATGGTTGGATCAGTTGTGGATGGATCAGCTACGGTTGGATATCCTGTATGATCTGTAGTTGGGTCTTCATCAGCTGTGTCCATCATTCCTATGTCATTGATGATAACTTCTTACAGGGTGGTGGTTTTGAGTTTTTTTCTCAATTAACTCCACCTGTTTTCTATACTCAATAGTAGATTCATCAAAGACAACATGATGTGTTTCTTCCATAACTAATGTTCTATTATTAAATACTCTGTATGTCTTGCTTATTTGTGAGTATCCCATAAAGAGACCATCATCATTTTAGCATCAAAGGCATTCAGTTGGGTTTTACCATTGTTGTTGATGAAACACTTACAACCAAACACATGAAAATACGCAACATTTGGTATTCTGCCATTCCAAACCTCATAGGGAGTTTTGCCGTGTCTCCCTACTACCATACTCCTATTTTGAGTATGGCATGATGTGTTGACAGCTTCAGCCCAGAACCTCTTTGGCAGGTCAGTTTCAGCAATCATTGACCTGACTGCCTCCTTCAGGGCTCTGTTCCTTCTTTCAGCTACACTGTTTTGTTGTGGTGTTCTTGCGGCAGAGACTTCATGCTGGATTCCATTCTGATCACTATATTCAGTGATTGCCTTGTTGAGAAATTCTTCTCCTCTGTCTGATATGATCTTTATGATTGAGAGGGATTTCTCATTTTGAATCTTCCTTAGCAACTCAGGTAGCTTGGTTAGGGTTTCACTCTTCTTGTAGAGAAACACTATCCAAGTGTATCTTGAGTAGTCATCCACAACTACTAAGGTATGCTTCCTTCCACTCAGAGTTCTTGGGTTGATAGGACCAAATAAATCCATGTGAAGCAGGTCTAAAATCCTGCTGGTGAGAGTGGTAGGCTGAACTAATTTGAAAGATGCTTTGGTTTGCTTTCCATTCTTGCATGCATCACAAAGAGTTTATTTCTTTAATACTTCGCCTGGAAGTCCTCTGACCAACTTTTTAGAACTTATTTTGTTGATGGCTTTGAAGTTCAGGTGACACAGTCTTTTGTGCCAGAACCATCCATTTTCAGCTATTGTTCTGGGTATAAAACAGGTGTTTTGAGTGCCTGTATTCTAATCTATCATGTATACATCCCTTCTTCTATATCCTTGTAGTTTCACTTCTCCAGATAGGATATCAATTACCATGCATTTCCAAATAGTGAAGACTACTAGGTTCTTTTCATCACAGAACTGGCTTATGCTTAACAGGTTGTATTTGAGCCCTTTGACATTCTGCACTTTTGAGATGGTCATGTTTCCTCTGTGCAGCTCCCCAGAACCTTTTGTTTGACCTTGAGATCTATCTCCAAAAGTTACATCTGGACCTCTTTATTTGATGTAATTTGACAAAACCTTCTTATTTCCTGTCATGTGCCTTGATCATCCTGAGTCCATAAACCATTCTTCACCTCCTACTGCTGAATTTGAGATGACATGATGGTAGTCCTTCTATCTTTTCTGCAATCCGACAAGCAGAGATTTAGGTACCCAAATTTGAGTGGGTCCTTTAGGATTAGTGGATTTCCTGGAGAATTGATTTCTCCAGGGGTATTGAAAATGATGTTGACTATTCCTATAGGGTGCGTAGTGTCTTGATCTATATCCTTGATTTGGTTTGTATATAGGATATGTCTGATAATGGTTTTGGTGTGGGCTATTTCTAAATCTTGACTGAGACCAGTTATTAAAATTTTGGGGTCTCCACACCTGGTAACTTTGAAAGCTTGGATTACCTTGTGGTTTCCATTTACCTCTCCCATTGTGAAATGTGTTTTGTGGGAGTCTTTGGTAATAAGCAAGAGTAATGTTTTGACTGCTGATGCTGTTTTGACCATTGTCTAGTCTTTTGTCTAGGTGGATGCCTTGTGAACCTTGACCGCTGCCTAAACTTTTGACTGGGCTGCTGACTCTTTTTAAATATAGGTTTATTTGTAGGCTCAGCAGTCTAAACAATTGTTTCTCCCTTGATGAAAGTGGTTTTTGAACTAAAGGGAGTGTTTGGGTCATATCTGAGGCCTGATTTTAAATAGAGTGGCCTCTGGTTTACACACAAGCCATCTAAGGTTATAGATGCTTTTAAGGATGTTATTTCTTTAGCCTATGTATTACTCAGTTGTGTCAGTTTAGAAAACTCAGATTTGATATGAGCAAGTGCAATTGATTTTTCACTGTTTAAAGCACTCAGCCTTTTGATCTCAGCTGTGGTAATTTCAGCTGAGTTTTTCAAATTTTTATCAGTCTGTTTTTCAAGCTCAGGTCTGATGTTTGTCGATTCTATGCTGAGTTTGTCCCAATTATTTTTTAGCTGCCTATTCTCATCCTTCAGTTGTGTATTCTGTTCTGTCAAAGTTAAGTGTGCAGTTTTTAATGTTTCAAAATTTTTAAAGAGTTGATTTACAGATTTATGCAGATCAATATATTCAGACATGTCTGATCTAATATTGTCTGAAGTTGGAGGTTTATATGTTACTTCTTCATCAGCTATGTTTGCCACCAAGCAATTGTAGTCATCATCATCATCATCAGAACTCTCTCTTGGATTTGATCTTCACCAATGAGGGCTTTTCTTTTGTCATTCCTCTTGCCTATTTCCTTCTTGTCTTCATCCTTTTTGAGATCAGGACAGTCAAATTGAGTGTGCCCTATTTTGTGGCATTTGTAACATTCAACTTTCCAGTTGCCAGCTTTCTGGTTCCTTCTTGGGTTCTCCTTATAGTTCTTCTTGTATTTAGAGTAGTTCTTCCTGAAATTGCTGAATCTGCATGATGAATGCCATTTCTTCCTCAAAGTTTAGAGGACTTGGAGGATTTGCTTCAAATAGAATCTTTGCAGGGGACTCAGCTGCAAATGCAATTCCTTTCTCAACTGGCTCATTAGATGATGAGCAGGGCAGCTCGAACTCATATGCCTTCAGGTCAGAGAACAGCTCATGGATCTTTATTTTATTTAGGTCTTTCATTCTCTCATGGCCACAGCCTTCATACTCCATTCTGGATTGAGAGATCTTAGAACTTTTAGGGTCATGTCCCTGTTGCCATATGTCTTTCCCAGGGAGTTTATCTCATTGATGATTTCTGTGAATCTTGTATCCATATGATCAATGGTTTCACCGGTCTTCATTTTGAAATTATCAAATTTATGAGTAGTTATGACAATTTATTCTCCTTGATAAGCTTTGTTCCTTCACACATTACAGCTAATGTGTCCCATATCTCTTTTTCATTCTTGCAATTCTTGATTTTCACCATTGTGGCTTTATCAAGGGTCTGGTACAATACATCTCTGGCTCGGTTGTCAAGGTTGGCCATCTTTCTTTCTTCAGGGGACATCTCTATTCTTTTCTTGAGAATCTGTTTTGGTTTCCCAGCTCCTATCTCCTCATCTGTACTATCTTTCAGAAAGATGAAGGGTCCATCCTCTATGATACACCACATGTCATCATGGATGGATGATAGATGTGCCTGCATTCTTATCTTCCATAAGTCATATTCATCCACAGAGAATACATGTAATCTTAGAATGCATATGTTGCATGTGTTCCATTTATGAGAGATTAAAATATATATATGCTCAAATATATATGTATCTGGTTCAGTAAAATTGAACCAACCTCTCTGATACCACTTGTAGGTCATATATACTCAGAGTACAGTCTAAGGGGGTGAATAGACTGTTTAAAATCTTTTCCTAAATTCAATTATTTAGAAAACACAATTGTAGTCAGATCAGATAAGGATACTCATCTGATCAGGTAACCTTTGTTAGCTCTAAACTATATTGCGGAAGAACAACTAACTATAAAATGGAACAATAAATATGTATGCAGCAGTTAAGTATGATGATAAAGAAGTAAATCACATAATCACTTATAGTGGTTTCAGAGGTGGGATAATCCTCTACTAGTCCACTTCTCTCCAAACAAGTTGGAGATAATTCACTATAACTTCCAACCAGTGAAATAATGTTACAATGAACTATGAATTACAATAGCTTCCAACCAGTGGAGACCCATGGCCATTGCAACTCCTTTTGGCTGCCTAGCACCTCTTGATCGAAAATTCGTGGAGGTCTCAACTGTAACACCCCAAGATATTCGGAATAATTACAGCGCCGTAAACCCTTTAAGTAAGGATTTACAAGGCTAATTTAAAAGAAGTGTAAATATAAGACATCAATACTGCGGAAATTCAAGTTTACAAAACCATTCAACTGGTTCAACAAGTAATTAATACAACCATATCGAAATGATATTAATAAGACACGCGTACTCGAGTACTGAAATCAAACAAATCACCATCAACAAACAAACATCACTGAACCCCTTCGTCATCACGTCGGTACTGTGGCTGTTTCCCTGCTCCACGGCTACCTGAACATCAAAACAAATGTCCACCCCCGAAGGGGTTAGCAAAACGATGCTAGTACAAGTATCATTTAAACGAATCAAATATGCATCAACAATACATAACAAGATACACCACACGGACTACCGCTACCGGAATCCGACAATGCGAATCCACAAGATTCCATTAACACAGCAAGGGTATTCCAATGATCCAGCGCCCTCAGCATAGATCCCAAGATGATCCCGTCGGACCAACACGAGGTGGAATTAACCCGTCCAATGATCCAGCGCCCTCAGCCTAGATCCCAAGATGATCCCGTCGGACCAACACGAGGTGGACATCCGATCCAGCGCCCTCAGCATAGATCGTACAACGTACACAAATATAGCTCATGCATACACATATGCCAAATCATTATGTTCATCAACATGAACATACAAATACTAGATAACGAATATCATGACGATTCAACAAATTAATTTCCATGTTCAACAACATGAATAAACCACAAACATGCTCAAAATATCAATTTTAACACATTACGATACTTGCCTCGAAGATGGCAAGAACGAAACACTTTAATGATTTCAACACACTCGAAGGCTGCCTCCTTCGATCAACGTAGCAAGCTCGAACCTTAACAAAAGAAATGATATACAAATCATCTCAAGTCGAACGATCGCCTAACAATTCGGTCTACGGCCAAAAGCTCAAAATAAACAATCTGCCTGAACTACTTAGCGTACGCTACGTACTCTACGTAACGTGCGCTAAGCCTGCCTGTTAGCATACGCTATCGTCTAAGCCTAGCGTACGCTAGCCATGGGTAGCGAGTGCTCTCGACCCGGCCAGTGACTGGTGATATCATAACGTACGTTACGTACCAAACGTAGCGTGCGTTAACTTATCCCCGATAGCGCACGTTAACTTACGTATGTTAGCGTGCGCTAACCGTGCATGGCAGATTACTACTGACAGAAAACTAGATCTAATGGTGATGAACTCATGAATTCTACATGTCATCCCCATGCATATCATGCTCATAAGGTTAGTGAAAGTTCTATACGTACTAAATGACTATGAGATTCAAAGATACGTATAATCATTACTACACTATCATTCATCTTGATTTTCAAGGAAATATTCTAAGTTCCGTTCGTCCTACGTTCCAAAACGCATGATTCCAATGTGTAAAACGTAACAACTAGGTAATATCCATCTACGGATCACAAATTGGTTCGAAGCTGCTTAAGAGTCTAATAAACTAAAAAGGTTCAAGGGTTCATACGATGAATAAGTGCCGAAACGTCGAAAATATCCTTCTAACACATGATGATCGATTTAGAATGAAATAACTGACTATAAAAACATGATCAAATCGTCCTTTAGAACACTACTAATATTGGTGAAGAATCACCTACCTCAAAGTAGTGAAGAACAAGGAGAAAATCGAAGCAATCCAACGTCGAAGGCTCGAACACCAATCCTCAATGATCTACAATCTTCAATCACGAGCTAGGATGCTGATATGAGGTGTTTAGGATGTAGGAAGTTATACTCTAAGTATAAGAATTTGGATGTGGGAAAAGAAAGGACTGAAAATACGAAAAGGATGATGTCCTATTTATAGGAAATGGTTATTAGCGCGCGCTAGTCCCTGCTCGTAGCGTGCGCTAACGGCTACTGACTTCACTGTACTCAGCACTTAGCACGCGCTATGCACATGCCTGTAGCATGCGCTAAGGCGTTGACTTGGCTTTTCCCGAAAGCCGTCCAGGTTCATCCCGACACAATCCGACCAAGATCCCCGGCCTGATCTCACCTACCACACGTCTCAATCAAATTGACCACACATAGCGTGCGCTAATGTTCCTCTGTAGCGTGCGCTATGGATCCATGTTAGCGTACGCTACACATAGCCGATAGCGTGCGGTACATGCGCATAATTACAATTTTTAAATCACATACACGAAATCATACGCTCAACAACATCGGATTATGAAATACGGAGATCAAAGTGCACAATTACAATGTTACAAGTTCCAAATACATATCAGAAATCTCGGGTATTACATCCTTCCTCCCTAAAAAGAAGTTTCGTCCCGAAACTTAAGATAAAAATAACTCTGGATATCTAGCCTTCATACTGTCCTCCATTTCCCAAGTGGCCTCTTCGACTCCGTGTCGTGACCATTGTACTTTAACCAAGTGTATTGGTTTATTCCTCAATTGTTTGATCCAACTCTCAAGTATCTTGATTGGTCTCTCTTCGAAGGTGCCATCATTAGCTATCTCGATCTCGTCGAATTCAATGACGTGACTGGGGTCCGGTACATACTTCCGCAGTTGGGATACGTGAAACACATTGTGAACGTGACTCAGCGATGGCGGTAAGGCCAACCTGTATGCTAAATCTCCAACTCTCTCGAGGATCTCGAATGGTCCGATATATCTCGGACTTAGCTTACCTCTCCTCCCAAAACGGACAATCCCTCATGTAGGAGACACCTTCAATAGTACATGTTCCCCAACGTCGAACTCTAGAGGACGACGACGTACGTCTGCGTAAGACTTTTGTCGACTCTGGGCAGTCAACAGTCTTTCTCGAATCAAAGCTATCTTCTCTTGAGTCTGAATTATCAATTCCGGTTCCATCCCGATCAAATCCGAAGAATCATCCCAACACAGGGGTGATCGGCATCTTCTCCCGTACAAAGCTTCAAATGGTGCCATCTTAATAGAAGTATGCCAACTATTATTGTAAGTGAATTCGATCAAGGGCAAGTGAACTTCCCAATCAGTTGACCAATCCAACGCACAAGCTCTAAGCATGTCTTCTATGGTTTGAATAGTCCTCTCGGACTGACCGTCCGTTTGGGGATGATAAGCCGTACTAAAGTTGAGCTCAGTCCCCAAAGCCCTGTGAACTGCTTTCCAGAAGTGCGACACGAAGCGACCATCTCGATCCGAAATAATGGTCTTCGGCGTCCCATGCAATCTGACTATCTCCGCAATAAATACTCGCGCCAATCTCTCGGGTCCCCATGTATCTTTAATCCCTAGGAAATGAGCCGACTTGGTTAGTCGATCAACTACAACCCAAATCATGTTCATTCCCGTTCTAGTCCTTGGCATACTGGTGATGAAAACCATCGAGATGTCCTCCCACTTCCATTCAGGGATCGGAAGCGGCTTTAACATTCCGGCAGGTCGTTGATGTTCAATCTTAACTTGCTGACAAGTCAAGCACCTCGAAACGTACTCTGCTATGTCCTTCTTCATATTTCCCCACCAGAAGTTTTGTTTTAAATCCTTATACATCTTACTGCTGCCCGGGTGAATAGAATAGGGCGCGCTGTGAGCTTCCTTCAGAATAGTCTGTCTCAAATCATCATCATCGGGAACTCAAAGTCGACTCTGAAATCTCAGAACTCCATCATCTTGTATCACGAATCCTGGAGCTTTTCCTTTCTTTACTTCATCACATAATCGAAGGATCAGAGAATCGTCCAACTGCTTAGACTTGATCTCCTCGACTAGTGATGAAGTCAGTTCCATCACATATAGTTGCTCTTGAATTCCTGGTGCCCATACTTCAATCCCTTCGTGGATCAGTTCCCGTTGAATACTAGTTTGGGACGTCAGAGATTCCAATACTCGAAGAGAAACAGGTTTACGGCTCAATGCATCGGCTACTACGTTTGCTTTCCCCGGATGATAGAGAATCTCCAAGTCATAATCCTTGATCAAATCCAGCCACCTTCTCTGCCTCATGTTTAATTCTTTCTGACTGAAAATGTACTTCAGGCTCTTATGATCGGTAAAGATCTGACAATGAGTGCCGTACAAATAATGCCTCCAAATTTTCAAAGCAAAGACTATAGCTGCTAGCTCCAGATCATGAGTCGGGTAATTAACCTCGTATGGTTTCAACTGCCGAGAAGCATAGGCAATCACCTTATCTCTTTGCATCAACACACATCCCAGACCCTGATTTGAAGCGTCGTTGTACACCATGAATCCATCAGTTCCATCTGGTAATGCTAATATAGGTGCTGTCGTTAGTCTCTTCTTAAGTTCATCAAAACCACCCTGACATTTCTCATTCCACGTGAACTTTTGAGTTTTCTGTAACAGCTGAGTGAGCAGACGAGAGATCTTGAAAAATCCCTCTACAAAGCGGCGATAATATCCAGCAAGTCCTACGAAACTCCGGACTTCTTTCACATTACTAGGAGCTTCCCATTCCAAGATTGCTTCGACTTTCTTTGGGTCCACCTGAACTCCGTCGGCTGATATCACATGCCCAAGGAAAGTTACCTCCCTGAGCCAGAACTCGCATTTTGAAAGCTTTGCATACAGTTGTTCCTTCCTCAAGGTACTCAAAACCACACGTAAATGTTCGGCATGCTCCTCTGCGTCCCTCGAATATATCAAGATGTCATCAATGAAGACGACCACAAATTTATCCAAGTATTCCAAGAATACCCGATTCATCAATTGCATGAATACCACAGGAGCATTGGTAAGTCCAAATGGCATTACTACAAATTCATAATGCCCGCATCGATCCAAAGCAGATTTCGGTATATCTGATTTCTTAATTCTCAACTGGTGGTATCCTGATCGCAAGTCAATCTTCGAGAATACCCTTGCCCCTTGCAGTTGATCAAACAAGTCGTCGATCCGAGGTATAGGATACTTATTCTTGATCGTCATCTTGTTGAGCTCCCTGTAATCAATACACAGTCGGAGGGATCCGTCTTTCTTCCGGACAAAGAGAACGGGCGCTCCCCAAGGAGAAACGCTAGGTTGAATATAGCCCTTCTGTAACAATTCCTCCAGTTGCTTCTTGAGTTCATACATATCGGTTGGCGCCATGCAGTATGGTGCTCTGGAAATAGGAGCTGCTCCAGGCTCTAATTCAATAGTGAATTCCACTTCTCTCTGCGGGGGTAACCCAGGTAGTTCGTCAGGAAATACATCTGAGAACTCAATCACAACTGAAATAGACGAGAGCTCTACTCCTTCCTCTTTTCTCATGGCATAGCACCAAAGTCCGTGACATCCCTGCTTCAGTAATTTCACGGCTTTCATTGCTTTGATCAATACTCCCGAGCTTCTTGGTCTCCATCCTCGGAATAAGTGTTCAGATCCATCATCAGCAATGATAGAAATGACTCTCTCTCGATAATTCAGAATAGCTCCATAACGGTTGAGACAATCGTCTCCGAGAATTAAATCGTCACCGTAGATGTCAACTACAATAAGATTCGATGGCCAATCTCTCCCTCCTATAGACACTGGAAAATCTCTATCCTCTAGGGTTCCCACAATTCTCTCTCCACTCGGCAAACCCACAACATATGGTTCACAATCAAATAAGCACGAGATTTTTAAACGATTTACGCAGTTCAAGGATACAAAAGAATGTGTAGCTCCGGAATCGAATAAAACACTAACTGGTTGCAAAAGGATCTGAATCGTACCTAATGCAACAGAAGTGTTCTGATCGTCAGATTTCCTCATCTCGTACAGACGCGGAGGAACGGACCCAGCACTGGATGTCTCTCTCTTCCCAACGTTCTGCTGCTGAAATCCACTCTGCTGCGTCTGGTTCACACTTGTCTCCTTCGGAACTGGCGCTGGAGTGCGAGTACCAAAAGATCTAGTAGCAACTCCACAGAAGGCCGCACGGTGCCCTTCTTGTCCACAATCGTAACAAGTCACAGAAGATGTGGGGCAATCACGTCGAATATGCCCTGCTCGACCACAATTGTAGCATTTCTTTGATGCGTCCGAAACTGCTGATGTTGCCCGGAACTTCTTTCCACCTCTAGAAGGGTGTGGAGGTTTCCTAGCCGAATAAAAGAAAGACTGGCCCTTGCGGGGCCCACCACTCTTGTTTTCTTCAAAGTTGTCGGTCACCTTCTGCTTCTTTGCCTCTACTGATTTCTCCACCGCCGCCTCTTTCATGTTGTAGGTCAGCACTTTGTCTTGATACTGTCGCAACGTAGTACACTCGAACCCGGACATGTACTGCTGAATCTCCGGCTTCATCCGCATATCGAAATGAAAAATCTTTTCTGCCTCCGTTCTGACCAAGTGTCGCACACAAGTCAGCTGATGATTAAAAGTTTTGATTACATCTGTCACAGATGCTTCCAAACTTTGTGGTGAGAAAAACTCTCGGATCTTTGCCTCTATAACTGGACGAGGACAATACTGTGCTTCCATCATTAGTTTGAATTCCGTCCAATCCGCATTATGATTCTCGGGTCGAATAGCTTCCCACCAATCAAAGGCCTCCCCAGTCAGAAAATACTGGGCAATGGGAACCTTCCGGTCCTCGAGACAGTTAAGACCCGCGAATATCTTATCTAACTCCTTAAGTCAATGATCCCAAGTAAGTGCCTCAACAGATCCGTCAAATTTTGGCGGGTGCAATTTGACCACCTCAGCAAGCCATCTGTCTCCCCGGTTATCCTCGTGGTGCTGCTGTCCCATCGCCGTCTGCATGCGGTCGACTACCTGGGCGAACTGGTTTATCTGCGCCACCACCTGTTGAAGCACTCCCGGCATGTTAGGATTTGCGTCGTCATTCGCTGATCCTTGCTGCCCTCCAGAATGGGAATCGGTTCGACTAGCTGATAATTCCGGGGTAGTTGCAGAATCCTCCTGTCTCATGTTACCCCGTCCGTGTCCACGACCGTGTTCGCGTCCACGTCCTCTCAACATACTGTAAACACAATTCCTAAATATCCAGGACAAAGTTTTCGAAATAAAAGCCCGTCAATACTCACAAAACAGTAATTAAGTAAAACGGTAGTATAAGAGATTAGGAGACTTACAACCACGGTCCACATGACGACTTTGGTTGAACAGTGATGTTACGAACGACCCATAAATCAAATAATGTAAACAGACCCAACTAAAACCCGACTGCCAAGATATCCATGAATCTTAGCTCTGATACCATATTCTGTAACACCCCGAGATATTCGGAATAATTACAGCGCCGTAAACCCTTTAAGTAAGGATTTACAAGGCTAATTTAAAAGAAGTGTAAATATAAGACATCAATACTGCGGAAATTCAAGTTTACAAAACCATTCAGCTGGTTCAACAAGTAATTAATACAACCATATCGAAATGATATTAATAAGACACGCGTACTCGAGTACTGAAATCAAACAAATCACCAACAACAAACAAACATCACTGAACCCCTTCATCATCACGTCGATGGGTCGCTTTCCCTGCTCCACGGCTACCTGAACATCAAAACAAATGTCCACCCCCGAAGGGGTTAGCAAAACGATGCTAGTACAAGTATCATTTAAACGAATCAAATATGCATCAACAATACATAACAAGATACACCACACGGACTTCCGCTACCGGAATCCGACAATGCGAATCCACAAGATTCCATTAACACAGCAAGGGTATTCCAATGATCCAGCGCCCTCAGCATAGTTCCCAAGATGATCCTGTCGGACCAACACGAGGTGGAATTAACCCGTCCAATGATCCAGCGCCCTCAGCCTAGATCCCAAGATGATCCCGTCGGACCAACATGAGGTGGACATCCGATCCAGCGCCCTCAGCATAGATCGTACAACGTACACAAATACAGCTCATGCATACACATATGCCAAATCATTATGTTCATCAACATGAACATACAAATACTAGATAACGAATATCATGACGATTCAACAAATTAATTTCCATGTTCAACAACATGAATAAACCACAAACATGCTCAAAATATCAATTTTAACACATTACGATACTTGCCTCGAAGATGGAAAGAACGAAACACTTCAATGATTTCAACACACTCGAAGGCTGCCTCCTTCGATCAACATAGCAAGCTCGAACCTTAACAAAAGAAATGATATACAAATCATCTCAAGTCGAATGATCGCCTAACAATTCGGTCTACGGCCAAAAGCTCAAAATAAACAATCTGCCTGAACTACTTAGCATACGCTACGTACTCTACGTAACGTGCGCTAAGCCTGCCTGTTAGCGTACGCTATCGTCTAAGCCTAGCGTACGCTAGCCATGGACTGACAGTGCTCTCTGACCAGCCGACTGACTCGGCTGATATCATAACGTACATTACGTACCAAACGTAACGTGCGTTAACTTATCCCCGATAGCGCACGTTAACTTACGTATGTTAGCGTGCGCTAACCGTGCATGGCAGATTACTACTGACAGAAAACTAGATCTAATGGTGATGAACTCATGAATTCTACATGTCATCCCCGTGCATATCATGCTCATAAGGTTAGTGAAAGTTCTATACGTACTAAATGACTATGAGATTCAAAGATATGTATAATCATTACTACACTATCATTCATCTTGGTTTTCAAGGAAATATTCTAAGTTCCGTTCGTCCTACGTTCCAAAACGCATGATTCCAATGTGTAAAACGTAACAACTAGGTAATATCCGTCTACTGATCACAAATTGGTTTGAAGCTGCTTAAGAGTCCAATAAACTAAAAAGGTTCAAGGGTTCATACGATGAATAAGTGCCGAAACGTCGAAAATATCCTTCTAACACATGATGATCGATTTAGAACGAAATAACTGACTATAAAAACATGATCAAATCGTTCTTTAGAACACTACTAATATTGGTGAAGAATCACCTACCTCAAAGTAGTGAAGAACAAGGAGAAAATCGAAGCAATCCAACGTCGAAGGCTCGAACACCAATCCTCAATGATCTACAATCTTCAATCACGAGCTAGGATGTTGATATGAGGTGTTTAGGATGTAGGAAGTTATACTCTAAGTATAAGAATTCGGATGTGGGAAAAGAAAGGACTGAAAATACGAAAAGGATGTTGTCCTATTTATAGGAAATGGTTATTAGCGCGCGCTAGTCCCTGCTCGTAGCGTGCGCTAACGGCTACTGACTTCACTGTACTCAGCACTTAGCGCACGCTATGCACATGCTTGTAGCGTGCGCTAAGGCGTTGACTTGGCTTTTCCCGAAAGCCGTCCAGGTTCATCCCGACACAATCCGACCAAGATCCCCGGCCTGATCTCACCTACCACACGACTCAATCAAATTGACCATGCATAGCGTGCACTAATGTTCCTCTGTAGCGTGCGCTATGGATCCATGTTAGTGTACGCTACACATAGCCGATAGCGTGCGCTACATGCGCAGAATTACAATTTTTAAATCACATACACGAAATCATACGCTCAACAACATCGGATTATGAAATACGGAGAAAATACTCAGATCAAAGTGCACAATTACAATGTTACAAGTTCCAAATACATATCAGAAATCTCGGGTATTACATCAACAACTCGCAAGCTGTCTATCACCTTCTAATCAAGAACCCGTGGATGCGTTTACAACCTTGAACTTCTAAGAACCTCGTTCAAAGAAGTACCCCGTACTCGTACTTTAAGACAAGAGTGTTGTCTTCTCCAACTTAAGAGCTTCTCTGAATATGACTTTAGAATCTAGCTCTTCACGATGCTATAGATTTGTTTTGATTGCTTTGTTTGCGTTTTCATTTGTAGGTATTGTTCGCATCATACTTTGTTCAATCTTTCTTCAGATATTTATAGTACGATCCTTGAGCTTCTTCATATCTTTTGCATCTTGTGACAAGTCTGTCCACTGGAGAGTGGACTTCATTGTTTATCTTGTTCATTACTTTGCACGGCTTGTCTCTTTCTTCAAATATTACCGTTTGAAGATACTTCTCGTTGTGCCGCTTTTCTTGATTACTATAATTGGAAAGTCTTCTGGGCGCTAATCTTTAGGAATAAAATATTCCTTAACCTCCGGGAATCAATCACTTTGTCCCTTGCTTTTACGTTTGCATGTGTCTTGCCGTTATAGTTGAATTTTCAACATTTGCTGACGTGGACTGGGCTGCTACTCACATACACATACTTGGCTGCAGTCCTGGTTTGGTCAACCTCCTATGACATTTAGTTTGACCGAAAACCTTGACTTAAAAAAACTCGCCTGTGGTCAACTCTCAGCTGATATTACTGTTTGACCAAAAACTCGTCTGCTTCCAATTGGAGTAAGAACTCGCCTGATATTTTCTATGTCTGAAAGCGTGGCTGATAATAAACTCGCCTGTGGTCAAACTTCTCTGATATGTCAGAACTCGTCAAAAAAATCTCGCCTGATACTTTGGTCAAACCTCTCTGATATTTCGTGTTGACCAGAACTCATCTGATACTTTGGTCAAGCCTCTCTGATATTTCGTGTTGACCAAAACTCGCCAGATAGTATCTCGCCTGATACTTATGTTGGGCAAGCCTCTTTGATATTTCTGTTGACCAAAAACTCGCCTGATAGAAACTCGCCTGATATCTTGTCAGTTATATACTTAGCCAAATTTCTATATGATCAACACATAGCTTAATATTTTTAAGGCCTATAGAAGATACTCATTATGTGCTTCTTTACAATGCCAAGTACATACATTTGAATTAATCATGAATACGGGGATGACATCATCAAAATCTAAAATAATATTCCTAACACATGCTAGGCAAGAGAGGTATGAGACCTTTCTAGCCTTGTATACTTGCAAGATGGTTGAGGGGACATCTTTCAGTGCTCATGTACTCAAGATGAAAGGATATATTGATCATCTTGATAGGATCGGTTTTCCACTTTGTAATGAGCACTCCACGGATATGATCCTAAACTCATTACCCGATAGCTTCGGTCAGTTCATTATGAACTATAATATGAATGAGATGGAGAAGTCCATTGATGAGCTGCATGGGATGCTTAAAATGGCTGAGCAGAATATTAAGAAGAAACAAAGCCTCATGCTGATGGTCAGCAAAGGGAAGTCCTTCAAGAAAAAAGGCAAGGGCAAGGGTAAGGCAAAAGTTGCCAAATCTAAAGACCCTACTAAGCCGGTTTTCAAGGCTAAAGCTCCCAAAGATGGAACTTGACATCATTGCGATAAACCAAGATACTGGAAAAGAAATTTCAACGTTTACTTGGAAGAGCTAAAGCGTACCAAGTGTAATGAGACTGCCAAAGGTATATTTGTTATAGAAGTTAACTTATCTACTTCTAACTCCTCGGTATTGGATACTAGATGTGGATCTCACATTTGTACAAATGTGCAGGGGTTGAGAAGCAGTAGAGAGCTGAAGAAAGAGAAAGTGGATCTAAGAGTCGGTAATGGAGCAAGAGTTGTTGCACTAGCCATAGGAACCTATGATCTAGTTTTAGCCAATAGGCTTTTGTCAGTTTTGAACATTTGCTATTATGTTCCTATTATGAATAGGAATATTATTTCAGTTTCTACATTAGATTGTGAAGGTTACAGTTTTCTTATTAAGAATAAGATTATTCGTATTTTCTTTGATGACTTGCTTTATGGTACTGCAAAGTTATATACTGGCCTTTACAATATTGATCTAGATGAGTCCAACGTTTTGGAAGTCTATAACATTGCAACCAAGAAACCTAAGCTCAATGATTCTAACCCGACTTACTTAGGGCACTGTCGTCGACTTGGTCACATAAACGAGAAACGCATTTCTAAGCTCCATAACGATAGACTTTTAGACTCTTTCGACTATGAGTCATATGGGACATGCGAATCTTGTTTATTGGGCAAAATGGCGAAGAATCCTTTCATCGGTCATGGAGAAAGGGCTAGTGATCTATGTTAGGCGTATTTTTATACGCTTATTTGTCATTATTTTGTATTATTTTGGAGAGTGAATTTGATAAAATGAGCCTTTAATGCCTTAATTTTGTATATTTGTCAGGAAATTGAAGTCCGGAAGCTAAAACGAGGCAAAACGGGCGAAAACGGCAAATCTGGGCTATGAGCCGCGGCACAAGGAAGCAGGGCCGCGGCACAGGAAGAAACCCAGCCAAAGGCAGAGTAATCGTACTGTGGCCGCGGCACGCACTGTGAGCCGCGGCACGTAAGAAATTAAGGACGCCTGTGCATCCAAGTGAAGGCCCCGTGCCGCGCACGATTTAGTGCGCGGCACACTTGGCGGTTTTTGGTTGTCCGCGCGGATTAGGGCCGTTTCGAAGCCAGTTTTCGACCTATGGATACGGACGCGATTTGGAGGATATGCTAAGCTATAAATAGGGTTTAAGACCCTAATTAATTATCTTTGATCTTTTATCTTTTGGAGCTTAAGCTTGGAGACGGAGAAGAAGAGGGAAGCAGAAGACTTCAAGGGCAGAGGGCGGAAGCTGAAGAACGGAGGCATCCGAGCTTCATCTGCGTTTGATTTTTATGCTTTCATTTATCTATTCTGTATTTTCAATTATTAGTATGTCAGGCTAAAGCCCTAATCTAGGGTTTTGATGAAACCTATGTTTTGACGAATTGCTTGAGATTATCCAATTAATTACCTTTTTGTTGAGTTTTCCCAATTGTGTTTAATGCTTGCAATTATCTGGCCAATAGTTGTATTGATTTAATCACTCAATTCGAATCGGGAGAGGAGAATTGGTGAGGAACTATTGGTGAAGACCGTTTTATTCTGTGAGATAGGAATATACTCATAGGAACTACGTGGCCTTTGGGGGATTTTATGCTTTTCGCCTATTGACGAATTAATTCACCTAGGGATAGAGTACGTTATTCGCCTTTAGATAAATCTATTGACCTCGGGTGAGGCGGTAGAATATATTAGCAATCTCCACCTTCAATAAATTGGGAAAATTATTTATTACAGATAATCGAGAGTAAATTCGGATAAACCGAGGTGGATTCAGAATCCTAGACTTATTCATCATTTGATTTCTTTTATTCAAGCTATCGTTTTCTACTGTTTAGTCTTTTAGTAATTCTTTTAGTTATTAATTGCAAAACCCAAATTTGATTGTTCAAATAAAATTGGAATACACAAAAATCGGTAGTTAGAGATTCAATCCTCGTGGGAACGATGCTCTACTTATCACTTTATTACTTGTAAACGATGACGTGCACTTGCGTGTAAGAAATATCGCAATAAGTTTTTGGCGCCGTTGCCGGGGACTGAAATTTTCTAATATCGATTTAAGTATTTCTAGTCTTAATTTGAACGTTTTATTTTTATTTTTGTGTATTTAATTTCGTTTATTTGTTTTTCCTTTTAGGACCTTTCGTGTAGTGCATGAGAAAACTCGGTAACGAAGGCCTACTACCTTTGGATACCGAGCTCGAGCGCACTCTAAGAAGGAACAAGAAGGAGAAAAGAGAGTTGCAGACGATGGTCAACATGGCCGAGAATATCGAAGTCCAAGGAGGAGATAACCATGTGCGGCAAGTTCAACCGGAACTAGCTCTTCGAGATTATGCCATGCCGCAGATCAATGCTAATTTTTCGGGAATTCGGCGTCCCACTATCCAAACCAATAATTTTGAGATCAAGCCCGCTATTATTCAGATGGTGCAGGCGAGCCAATTCTGTGGACTGCCGAATGATGACCCGAATGCCCATATTGCTTCTTTCCTTGAGATATGCGACACGTTCAAGACTAATGGTGTCACCGACGATGCCATCCGATTGAGGCTTTTCCCTTTCTCTTTGAGGGATAAAGCGAAATTTTGGTTAAACTCCTTACCGCCGGGGTCGATTACAACATGGGGAGAGTTAGCGTAAGCCTTCCTTGCCAAATTCTTCCCACCTGCTAAGACGGCGAGGTTGAGAAACGAAATAACCACCTTTGGTCAGTACGATATGGAATCACTCCACGAGGCGTGGGAGCGATATAAAGATTTGTTACGAAGATGCCCTCATCACGGCCTTCCTGATTGGCTTCAAATTCAGACGTTCTATACTGGTTTGAGTGCTTCTACACGCACTCTCGTGGATGCGGCCGCTGGTGGGGCCTTGATGGGAAAGACTATGGCCGAGGCACACTCGCTTTTGGAAGCTATGGCCGCAAATGCATATCAATGGCCATCGGAAAGATTGACACCGAAGAGAGTTATGGAAGTTTCTAGCAATGATCCGATTTCCACATTGTCAGCTCAAGTCGCCTCTTTGACCCAACAGCTCCAAGCATTTTCGCACGCACCTTCCCCCGTTACCATAGAGACATGCAATTGGTGTAACGGATCACACCCGAGCGCGGAGTGTCAAGTTGGAAACCCGTTCGAGCAACATCAGATGGAGCAGGCTCAATTCGTGGGAAATGGAAATCGGCAGAATAACCCGTACTCCAACACTTATAATCCGGGGTGGCGCAATCATCCCAACTTTTCGTGGAGAAACGGACAGAACTCAAACCAGCCCCCGTTCGCTCAGAATCAACAGCAGCCCCCTCCCGCTCCCAAAGTTTCTCTCGAGGAAGCACTTGCAAAATTGGAGGCAAATACGAGTCAATTTATGACCCGTACTGAAGCGACATTGCAAAATCATTCCGCTTCCATTCGGAACTTGGAGGTCTAGCTGGGCCAAATTGCTAATGTGTTGATAGCTCGCCCGGAGGGAGCATTGCCGAGTACAACAGAGACAAATCCTAGAGAGAGTCTAAACGCAATCAGCTTGAGAAGCGGGAAAGAGGTGTTGGACCAGCCCGAGCGGTGTGAAAAGAAGAATGAAGTTGAGGAAAAGAATGATTTAGAGCCAGAGGGGTCGCAAGATTTGAAACCTTCAATAACGTTGCCGGATAACCCGTGAGATCAAGCCCGCTATTATTCAGATGGTGCAGGCGAGCCAATTCTGTGGACTGCCGAATGACGACCCGAATGCCCATATTGCTTCTTTTCTTGAGATATGCGACACGTTCAAGACTAATGGTGTCACCGACGATGCCATCCGATTGAGGCTTTTCCCTTTCTCTTTGAGGGATAAAGCGAAATTTTGGTTAAATTCCTTACCGCCGGGGTCGATTACAACATGGGGAGAGTTAGCGTAAGCCTTCCTTGCCAAATTCTTCCCACCTGCTAAGACGGCGAGGTTGAGAAACGAAATAACCACCTTTGGTCAGTACGATATGGAATCACTCCACGAGGCGTGGGAGCGATATAAAGATTTGTTACGAAGATGCCCTCATCACGGCCTTCCTGATTGGCTTCAAATTCAGACGTTCTATACTGGTTTGAGTGCTTCTACACGCACTCTCGTGGATGCGGCCGCTGGTGGGGCCTTGATGGGAAAGACTATGGCCGAGGCACACTCGCTTTTGGAAGCTATGGCCGCAAATGCATATCAATGGCCATCGGAAAGATTGACACCGAAGAGAGTTATGGAAGTTTCTAGCAATGATCCGATTTCCACATTGTCAGCTCAAGTCGCCGCTTTGACCCAACAGCTCCAAGCATTTTCGCACGCACCTTCCCCCGTTACCATAGAGACATGCAATTGGTGTAACGGATCACACCCGAGCGCGGAGTGTCAAGTTGGAAACCCGTTCGAGCAACATCAGATGGAGCAGGCTCAATTCGTGGGAAATGGAAATCGGCAGAATAACCCGTACTCCAAAACTTATAATCCGGGGTGGCGCAATCATCCCAACTTTTCGTGGAGAAACGGACAGAACTCAAACCAGCCCCCGTTCGCTCAGAATCAACAGCAGCCCCCTCCCGCTCCCAAAGTTTCTCTCGAGGAAGCACTTGCAAAATTGGCGGCAAATACGAGTCAATTTATGACCCGTACTGAAGCGACATTGCAAAATCATTCCGCTTCCATTCGGAACTTGGAGGTCTAGCTGGGCCAAATTGCTAATGTGTTGACAGCTCGCCCGGAGGGAGCATTGCCGAGTACAACAGAGACAAATCCTAGAGAGAGTCTAAACGCAATCAGCTTGAGAAGCGGGAAAGAGGTGTTGGACCAGCCCGAGCGGTGTGAAAAGAAGAATGAAGTTGAGGAAAAGAATGATTTAGAGCCAGAGGGGTCGCAAGATTTGAAACCTTCAATAACATTGCCGGATAACCCGAAGACAAGTGTGCCCCCCGTCCCGTTTCCGCAGAGATTACAGCAGAAAAAGGCAGACAAACAATTTTCTAAGTTCCTTGACGTGTTTAAAAAGCTTCACATAAACATTCCGTTCGCCGACGCGTTGGAACAAATGCCGAGCTACGCTAAATTCATGAAAGAGATATTGTCGAAGAAAAGAAAACTTGAGGAGTTTGAAACTGTCGCCTTGACGGAGGAATGCAGCGCAATTCTTCAAAAGAAGCTCCCACCTAAATTGAAAGATCTGGGAGGCTTCAACATACCGTGCACCATGGGGAATCGCTCTTTTAATAAGGCACTGTGTGATCTCGGCGCTAGTATTAACCTCATGCCTCTGTCGATTTTTAAGAAGCTGGAAATTGGAGAAGCAAAGCCGACGAAGGTCTCCTTGCAGTTGGCGGATCGATCCATCAAATACCCAAGGGGAGTGATTGAGGACGTATTAGTCAAAGTTGATAAGTTCATCTTTCCGGCCGATTTCATCGTACTCGACATGGAGGAAGATGAAGATATTCCAATCATCTTGGGACGACCATTTTTAGCGACGGGCCGAACCCTTATAGACGTGGAAAAAGGGGAGTTAACTCTGAGGGTCCAAGACGAGCAAGTTACTTTTCAAGTATTCAAATCGTTTCCATGTCCCGGAAGTGTTGATAAAAGGTCACAAATTGAAAGTGTAGATGTCGTTGAAAGAGGAAAGCACCAAAAAATCGTCGGTTGGAAAATTCAGATGTTGTGTTAAATGGTCCAATTTTTAAGAAGGATGTAGAACAAGTAGCATTTCTCGAGCATGCGGACAAATCTGCTGCAGTCTTGGGTGCGTTCGTGAAGGAGGAGAGTAAGCCGGAAGCCCAGCGGACATATAGTCATGGAAAAAACGGGTATTTAGGGAAGTTGTTCACGTCGAAACCTTTCCGCAAAAAACATTTGATGACCGAACCGAAAGTCGAATCGCTAACGACCAATGGTCATAATTTTAACAAATATATGAACGGTTCGATGAACGGGGCGGAAACCAAATGGAGTTTGCGAAAAGCGAACTAATGTTTTCCAATAGGTCCGGCTGAAGACTATAAACTTAGCACTTCTCGGGAGGCAACCCGAGTTCGTAGTTGTAGATTTTTGTGTTTCTTTATTTTTCTTGCATCCTTGATTTTTATTTTTCTTCATTTTTGTGCTTCAATTTGCTTCTGCCTCTCGCTTTTAACGTGTTCTTCTCAAAATTCTGTGCAGAAAAGTCCTAGGGAAGAAACTGAAGTGTGAGCCGCGGCACAAGTATTGTGAGCCGCGGCACACACAAATCGAAAGAGATGAGCTAAACCCACTGTACCTTGTGCCACGGCACGGCATAAATGAGCCGCGGCACACTTGAGCACTGAGCCGCGGCACACGAAATCTGTGTCGCGGCACACGACGAAACGAGCAAGCAGGTAAAAGGGACTGTACCCTGTGCCGCTGCTCACTTTAGCTGTGCCGCAGCACACTGTGCGGAATTTGAAAGGCCCAGGTAGCTTATAACACGCATTCGGCCGGCATTTCCAGGTACGCCTTCTTCCCTTCTCTTTCCCTCCCCAGCGCGCGAATCGGCCGAAACAATCTTCCAATTTTTTTTTCTTGCGATTTCTTCTTGCACTCTTCACAAAACCAAAAGGTATGTCCAATCTTTAATCTCTACTTGTTTATGGTTTAGATTTGAAGTTGTTTATGCTTTGGATGGATTGAACATGTTATTTTCCTTCAAAAAGTTCTAGGATGGTTTAGGGGATAACATAGTAGTTTTAATCGAATTTTCATGGTTCAATCGGAATATGAATGAATTAAGTGCATTGTGTTGATGATGAATGAATTGTGTTTCTGTTATTGGGGGTTGAATCGAGCTATAGCCATGTTTATTCTTCAAGTAAACTCGTGCCCTTAAGGTGTTTGATAAAATGTTTAAGTGAAAAATATTCTTTGTTAAAGCAATCTTTTGAATCTTATTGCAACGTGTTCGTTCTGAATTTACAGCAAGCCCAACCCTTACGTCCAGTTTAGACGTTTAAGCCCAATTTCATCCTTCTCTCACGAATGTGCTATTTTGTTAAATTCGGGATTTCTGGCTGGACATCCTTAGCCGAGTGTAGATCATTGTTATTATTGTTTGCGTAAATAAACCCTCGTGTTGTACTTTTCAGGACTGATTATGGCGAGAACAAAGAAACTGAGCAAGAGAGATAGGACCCAATCATCCCCCACTCGAGGGGAGACCTCTCGTAGTCGGGCCGAGTCGGAGGGGCACCAGTTTTCGGACCCTGAAATTCACAAGATCTTCAATGAAAAGATCCGGCCATGACCGCTTATTCCAGAGAGGGGATTTACTCCAGCTCCTCAGGACGGAGAATTGCTTACCATGATTGATGAGATGGGGTGGGCCAGATTTGCTGCACCTCCCAAGCCAGCGGTTATCTCGATTGTGCAGGAGTTCTACGCCAGTGCACTACTGAAGCACATTCGGGCAGGGCATACATTGCCGTCATTAGAGTCTCGGACTCAGGTCGATGTCCGAGGGGTTACAGTTGATATCTCCACGGCTGCTATTCGGAGGCTGTTTGGGCTTCCGGTGGTTGATGAGTCGGCCTATGACCGAGTGATGACCAGCCTCACGAAGGAGGCCCTGCTCGAGACCATTGCACAACCCGATTCCGAGGAGGAGCGGCGCATGTGGTTCTTCCACTTTCCACTTCAAGAGCTCGCGCCTCAGCCGGCTCGGGCGTGCCTGGCTTTATTTTATCTGCGCACGCATTGACCCCACCTCCCAGATCCGTACTGTCTTTCTCTCCCGCGCCCGGACACTTTATGCTATCACTTTCGGGCTGCGTTTCGATGTGGCCCCCATCCTGGTTCGATCTATCTTCCAGTGTATCCAGGGGGGGACAATACGGGGTTGAAGCACCCCTCTCTCATCTGCGCTTTGTGCCGGAAGTCGGGGCTGACGTGGTCAGACGACGAGCCGATGCTTGCCCCCCAGGCCCCGATCGACCACCGCATCATATCACACTTTGACCAGTGGGGAGGAGTGCCGGCGCACGCTCGGGGGAGAGGATTTCTGCTAGAGGAGGCCCACGAGGGATCCCCCAAGCCTCTTTTGCTGACACATAGAGATGCCGGCCCGCCGCCCGACAGAGCGAGGTTGTAGGAGTTGTTTGATGGGCTGAGGGAGGATCTGAGGAGAGAGAGAGGAGCTGAGAGAGGAGACGAGGAGAGAGAGAGGAGCTGAGAGAGGATATGAGAGAGGAGACGAGGAGAGAGAGAGATGAGATGAGGAGAGAGAGGGAGAGTTTGATGGCTGCCATGCGAGAGGAGCAGCGGACGGAGCGGGAGAGCGTTATTGCTGCCGTCAGAGCCGAGATGCGAGAGCAGGCCCGCCGGGCCAATCGACGAGAGGCGAGGCGTCTGGCAGCGAGGGACGCTTATCATCAGGATCACCTTGCCGCATGGACGGCCCATATCATGCATCCTGACGGGCCATTTATTGCTCCACCCTGGCCAGCCACACCACCCTCCTCACCGGATGATGCCGGAACCAGCTCGTGAGCGGACTGGAGGGGAGTACTTGACCTTTTACTTTTACTGCATATCATTTTTTTGTCCATTGAGGTCAATGTACGTCCTAAGTTTGGGGGGGTTTTACTTTTCGTCGCTACATTCATTGCTGTACTGATTTTGTTGCACTTTTCATTGCTTTGCGTTATTTTTTTCTTTTCGATAGCCTTGCTTGTCTTAATTTTTCTCTATTCGTGAATTTTTCGTGCTTCTATTTGTGTGATACTGATGTTACGACACTATTTTTCTCTCTGAAGAAACGGTCGAGTTCTAGTCGCGTTGTAGTCAGTAATTTCTGTTCTGCTTAGTATTCATTTAGGTCCGAAATTTTTTCGTGATTGTAGAGGTCTTGGCAGATAAGAGAGGATACATACTTGTTTTAAAATCACCGTCAATACGTTTGGTTACATTTTTCGGTTAGTTAGTCGTCCAGTTATATTAGTCGTGTTGGCACTTAGATTGAGTTTAGAGTCGGTCAGTTTTTCCCAAAAGTCGAGATAATGTTGTTCTATGAAGGGAAGTCTAGTAACCGGGGGCATTCGCGTGACCCGCTGTTTACTCTCGCGTAAAACGACGACCCTGATTAGACTAGTGATTTAGAGGTTTCACATGTGCCGATGTTAGGGAGCCTAGTAACCGGGGGTATTCGCGTGACCCGCTGTTTACTCTCGCGTAAAACGGCGACCTTGATTCGGACATGCGGAAATTATATATTCGAGTTGTTTCTCCGCTGTAGACGGGAACTTAGTAACTAGAAGTATCCATGTGCCCCATGAGTGTCTTTTACGTCAAACGGTTTCCCAATACATGAGAATGGAAGTTCCACCCTAAGATTATCCCGATGAAACATCCCGAGATCCTAACCTAGTGGTCAACTCGAATCAAATTCTTGAACATATATATAAGGGAATACTGTCCGAGGTTTATTTGTTATGAAACTCGTGAAAATTGTGCCATTAAACTGTGGAACGGGACGAACTAGCTTGTTTATTTTAGCCTTTCATATTGACGGTCGATTTGACTCACGTTTTGTTAATCTTTGAGCTGGATTTTCTTCATGAACAAATGATTAGGACTGAACTTGATTACTTTGCGGAATCATTATTCTGAGTGCAGCTCGCTATTATGACACTCGTATTATTTAGAGAGAATTACAGGATAGTATTGATTAGGTTGAACACTACGAGTTGTACGATGATTCACGACATTCTTTTATTGAAATTAATTCTTTTTGCTTGAGGACAAGCAAAGGCTTAAGTTTGGGGGTATTTGTTAGGCGTATTTTTATACGCTTATTTGTCATTATTTTGTATTATTTTGGAGAGTGAATTTGATAAAATGAGCCTTTAATGCCTTAATTTTGTATATTTGTCAGGAAATTGAAGTCCGGAAGCTAAAACGAGGCAAAACGGGCGAAAACGGCAAATCTGGGCTATGAGCCGCGGCACAAGGAAGCAGGGCCGCGGCACAGGAAGACACCCACCAAAGGCGAGTAAATCAGTACTGTGTCGCGGCACGGCCAGTGAGCCGCGTACGTAAGAAATTAAGGACGCCTGTGCATCCAACAAGGCCCCGTGCCGCGGCACAGATTTAGTGCGTCGCTGCACACTAGGCGGATTTTGGTTGTCCGCGCGGAATAGGGCCGTTTCGAAGCCAGTTTTCGACCTACGGATACGGACGCGATTTGGAGGATATGCTAAGCTATAAATAGGGTTTAAGACCCTAATTAATTATCTTTGATCTTTTATCTTTTGGAGCTTAAGCTTGGAGACGGAGAAGAAGAGGGAAGCAGAAAACTTCAAGGGCAGAGGGCGGAAGCTGAAGAACGGAGGCATTCGAGCTTCATCTGCGTTTGATTTTTATGCTTTCATTTATCTATTCTGTATTTTCAATTATTAGTATGTCAGGCTAAAGCCCTAATCTAGGGTTTTGATGAAACCTATGTTTTGACGAATTGCTTGAGATTATCCAATTAATTACCTTTTTGTTGAGTTTTCCCAATTGTGTTTAATGCTTGCAATTATCTGGCCAATAGTTGTATTGATTTAATCACTCAATTCGAATCGGGAGAGGAGAATTGGTGAGGAACTATTGGTGAGGACCGTTTTATTCTGTGAGATAGGAATATACTCATAGGAACTACGTGGCCTTTGGGGGATTTTATGCTTTTCGCCTATTGACGAATTAATTCACCTAGGGATAGAGTGCGTTATTCGCCTTTAGATAAATCTATTGACCTCGGGAGAGGCGGTAGAATATATTAGCAATCTCCGCCTTCAATAAATTGGGAAAATTATTTATTACGGATAATCGAGAGTAAATTCGGATAAACCGAGGTGGATTCAGAATCCTAGACTTATTCATCATTTGATTTCTTTTATTCAAGCTATTGTTTTCTACTGTTTAGTCTTTTAGTAATTCTTTTAGTTATTAATTGCAAAACCCAAATTTGATTGTTCAAATAAAATTGGAATACACAAAAATCGGTAGTTAGAGATTCAATCCTCGTGGGAACGATACTCTACTTATCACTTTATTACTTGTAAACGATGACGTGCACTTGCGTGTAAGAAATATCGCAACAATCTATTAGGCCTAGTGCATACTGATGTATGCGGGCCTCTTAGCACTCATGCCAGAGACGGATACCAATACTTCATCACATTTACCGATGATTTTAGCCGGTATGGATATGTTTATCTTATGAAGCATAAACATGAATCTTTTGAAATGTTCAAAATAGTCTAGAGTGAAGTACAGAATCAACTTGAAAGACAATTAAAGCCCTTTGATCGGATCGAGGTGGCGAATACTTGAGCCAAGAACTCGATGATCATCTTAGGAGTTGTGGAATTGTTTCACAACTTACTCCTCCTGGAACACCTCAACATAACGGAGTGTCCGAGAGGAGGATATGGTTCAATCCATAATGAGTCTAATGGAGCTTCCATTATCATTTTGGAGCCACGCCTTAGAAACATAAGCATTCGCCCTTAACTGTGTTCCATCTAAAGCAGTTGAAAAGACACCATTTGAGAAATGGACTGGTAAGAGACAAAACTTGTATTTTCTAAAGATCTAGGGTTGCAAAACATTCGTAAGGCGCCAAGTGTTTGACAAACTGGCAGCCAGATCTGAAAGATATTTATTTGTGGGATATCCTAATGAAACCAAAAGATACTACTTTTATAAGCTCGCGGAGAACAAAGTGTTTGTTGCTCGAAATGCTGTCTTCTTAGAAAGAAAATTTATTTCCAAAAGAGACAATGGGGGAAGATTAATTCTCGAGGAAGCTCGAGAACTACAAGAAGACATTGTTTCACCGATTGAAACCGAACAGGCTCAAATACCAGTTGAAAATCCGGTTCAAAGTACACAAGTCCCTCACAGATCTGATATGGTGCGACATGAACCTAAGATATATGGGTATCTCGTAACAGAGGATGAAGACGCATCGCTCATAGATGATGATCCTTGTACCTATACAGAAGCTGCTTCAGGACCATAGTCTGAGGAATGGCTAGAAGCCATGAAGTCAGAGATGTAGTCCATGTATGACAATCAAGTTTGGAACTTGATAGATCCACCTGAGGGTGTTAAAACCATTGGGTGCAAATGGCTCTTAAAAAAAGACATGGACAATAATATGCAAGCCTATAAAGCTAGACTAGTGGCAAAAGGTTATAGACAGATTCATGGTGTTGACTATGATGAGATTTTTTTGCCAGTATTCATGCTTAAATCAATTAGAATTTTATTTGATATTGCCGCATACTAGGATTATGAGATATGGCAAATGGATGTCAAAACAGCGTTTCTTAATGGAAACTTACTCAGGGATGTGTACATGAGGGTTTTGTTCATCCAGAAAATTCTAAAAAGTTTTGCAAGCTTCAAAGATCCATTTATCGGTTAAGCATGCTTCTCGGAGCTGGAATCTTCATTTTGATGAAACTGTCAAAGAGTTTGGGTTTATTCAAAATGAAGATGAACCATGTGTGTATAAGAATGTTAGTGGGTGCATAGTTATTTTCTTAGTCTTATATGTAGATGACATCTTACTCATTGGAAATGACATACCCACCTTGCAAACAGTCAAGACTTGGTTGGGAAGTTGTTTCTTAATGAAAGACTTAGGAGAAGCTGCTTAAATTCTTGGGATAAAATCTATAGAGATAGATCAAAGAGAATGATTGGTCTGAGCCAAAGTACCTATATTAACAAAATATTGAAGAGGTTCAATATGCAGGACACCAAGAGAGGACTCTTGCCAATGTCACATAGCATTCATCTGAGTACGACTCAGAGTCCTTCGAATCCTGCTGAGCGAGTCCACATAAAAAAGATTACATATGCTTAAGCCATTAGATCGATCATGTATGCCATGATTTGTACTCGACCAGACGTATCGTTTGCCCTTAGCATGATAAGTCGATACCAATCAAATCCAGGTAAAAGTCACTGGACAGCAGCGAAAACCATCCTAAAGTACTTAAGAAGAACTAAGGATGCTTTCCTAATTTATAGAGGGGTGGGAACAAGTTGGCTGTAAATGATTACATCGATGCAAATTTCAAAACCGATAGAGACGATTTAAGATCACAGAGAGTTCTGTGTTTTTCTTTATAATGGACGTGCTGTGAGTTGGAAATGTTCCAAGTAAAGCACGCTCATATATTATACTACTAAAGCTGAGTACCTGGCAGCATCGGATGCAGCCGAGGAGAATATGTGGATCCTTTTATGACCTACAAGTCTTTACTGCGACAATAACGGTGCTATTACGCAAGCTACAGAGTCAAGGACCGAGTGGAGATCCAAACACATCCTCAGTATATGAAAAGTAGCAACGGAAGATAATGTTGTTGATCCACTTACAAAGCCTCTCTCACAAGGAAAGTATGTTGTGCATGCTAGATCGATAAGACTAAAAGTCATGAATGAATGGTCCTAGTGCAAGTGGGAGATTGCTGGGATTAGTGCCCTAGGACATTCGATGTGTCTAGATTTGTAATTGTCACATTTAAATAAAGTTATTTATTTCGCATTGATTTTTATAATGTGTGCATATTTTAATATTATAATAATCGAATAACAGTTATTCACGAATAATAAGATTATTCAAATGTCCCTAATCCAATCGCGTTGAGTAGAGACTCAAGTGATTAATATACTAGTATAAGTTTGATTGATAATCATTGGATGATTATGCGTATGGTACGGATCAAACTTATGGGCATTGATTGGAGAACCAATACTGGACAGACCCGCATTGAGATCACTGCATGGAAACATCATAAGTGAATCTCAATATAATAGTATGTCAATAAATCCTTGAACCTCAGATTATCATAGAGTCCAACATGATAACTGCTATGCCTTGACGTACTCCAACATTATCTGAAACGTGGTGATCATAAAGATTAGCGATTGGGATTAGTGGGTGTCATGTAGAGGGCAATGAATAATCAAGATGGGGATTTGTCCCTCTCTTTAGTGAGAGAGATATCTTCTCGGCCCCTTGATAAGTAGGACTGTAGGAAATGCATGGCCATGCTCAAATGAAGAGTCATTTGATTCAATCAGTCTATTTAAGATCGAGAAAGCATTTGAACATAATAAGTATGACGATTTCCATGACTTAGTTTGAATATGATATCGCGCGACAAGGGGTTTTACACGTGGTATAATGGATTATAAACTTGTATTATTTGGGTAGTCATAATGTCTTTCTAGAGACCGCTTATGATTTATTATTTAATAATATATTAAATAATTGCCAACATAATATAACTCTTTTGGGTCACACATACGAACACTAAAGACAAGCAAGAATAATTAACAGATATAATATTTATATTTATTAAACAAAATAAATAATGAGTAATATATAATATAGGATATTATATATTATATTATTTAATTATAGGGCGATTTACATCTGACTACCTTTTTAGATGGTCTAATTACAGTTTGGTCCCTATTGTTTCAGATATTACAATGAAGGACACACTTTGCACTGTCCAGAAACTATATTTACAACGAAGGACAAAAGTCAAATTTTCAGATGATGTCAGGGGAGAGAGAGTACTGATATTCCGAATTTGCCCTTTTATTTTTCCTTTTCTTGTTTATCCATTTATTTTTCGCCTCACGTGGGTGGCACATGCTAGACCTCATTTTAATATATATAACACTTTTGGACTTCAGTGTAATAAATTTTCAAGCTTTCTAGAAAAAAATATTTTTTCCAAAAAAGAAAGTATTTTCTGGAAAAAAAATATTATTAATAAAAATATTTGAAAAATATTTTCTGGAAAAAAAATATTATTTTTCGAAAAAATAAAAAAAATATTTTCTGGAGAAAAAATTATCTTTTTGAAAAAAATATTATTTTATGGAATTTTTATTTTTTCGAAAAAATTAAAAATATTTTATGGAGAAAAAATTATTTTTGGGCAAAATAATATTGTTTCGAAATAAAATTATTTTCTGGAAAAAAATATTATTTTTTCAAAAAAATAAAACTATTTTCTGGAAAAAAAAATAAAAAAATATTTTTTCGAAAAAATTAAAAAAATATTTTCTGGAGAATAAAGTATTTTTTGGAAAAATAATATTTTTTCAAAATTAAATTATTTTCTGGAAAAAAAATAAAAAAATATTTTTTTTCGAAAAAATTAAAAAAATATTTTCTGGAGGAAAAAATATTTTTTGGCAAAATAATATTTTTTTCGAAATAAAATTATTTTCTTGAAAAAATATTATTTTTTCGAAAAAATAAAATTGTTTTCTGAAAAAAAATAAAATAAAATATTTTTGCAAAAAAAATATATTTTCTGGAAAAAAAATGTATTTCGAAAAAAAATATATTTTCTGAAAAAAGAATATCTTTTAAAAGAAATGTATTAGCCAAACACTTTAATAACTTATAAGCTATTTGTTTAATATGAAATGTATTTTAAAAGAAATATTTTATTCAAGTAAATAGAGGGGTATTTTCGTCTTTTTAATAGAAGTCAACACCAATTCAGATTTTTGTCCTTCGCTGTAATTTATGAAACAATAGGGACTAAAGTGTAAAGAGGCCATCTAATAGGGTAGTTGGTTGTAATTTCCCCTTTAATTATATCAACTGGGAAAGATAAATATAATATTAGATATTATATTTATTAGAGGATTAAATAATAAGTAATACATAAATAAATATTATATGTATTGTATTATTTAATATGTTGAGGGACAACTAAGCAAATACTAGAGTTTGACTCTAGGGTTTACTTAGTATAAATAAAGGGTCTTGGACAAGGAGTTGTCATAAGAAAAACTACACAACCCTAATTGTGTGAGACCAAAAATCGGCGTCTCCCCTCTACTGTTCGGCTAACTGTTTTCAATTCGGGAAGTCCGTTTTGGCCATCTCCGTCTTCTTCACTTAGTTGATTTTGATCAACAGTACAAATCCTTCTATCAATAAATTATTTGTTGTACTGTTTATCAACATTATTCGTAAGGATCTAGCAGTCCGGCTTGTACCAGTTGTTTGTTTGTGGATCGCCGAAAGAGGAAAAGGATTTAATCAGCTTCTGGTCCGGGTTCAGATCTGTTCTTAGAATTAAGGTAATTCGACGAACTCTTAATAAATCAATTAAATTACTACATGTAGACCCTCATCTGGGTTTTTTGTTAATTTATTCCGCTGCGTCGTGCTCATATTTATTGTATTAGGTACACGTAAAACCCAATAGTTCGATCTAATCACCGACTGGTGGAGTCAACCTCGAAGTGCAACTTGGTTGGCAAGTAGCAGTGTCTACTGTTTACCAAGACAGGATTCCTTCTCCTGTAAATGAACATGTAGATGTCCTATGCGGTTAGTGGTAAACGAGATCATAAGTCTTTGGTCAAAGCATTTAGGGCTCGTTGTATATGATACACGAGAGCTTGGTGATAGATGATTGAAGGTTAGTGGTAAACGAGATCATAAGTCTTTGGTCAAAACATTACCGTGACCCTAATACTTGATCGAGTTAGATGATTGAAGGGTTTATACGTATACAGTATTCATAACGTAAATGTTTTAGAATGATACCTATCATTCGGTCTCAGTCAGATTATGATATAGGCTACGGGGCTGGCTAGGTGGTGCAAACACTCTTTGGATCCTCCCATTACTAACTGAGACGAACCTACAGAGTTCCGCACACAGGATAGACAATGGATTAAATTGAGCTTATTCTCTCTTGGTTAATATTGGACATTGGATGTCTAATTTCATTTATCGGATAAATTAAATCGGTTTCATGAACTAAATAAATTATTTGGTAATTAATTTTATTCATATTCTTTCTTATAGAAATTATATAAATATAACTAATTAGTTAGATTAATTAATTGTATTAATATTAAAACATATCAAGGTGTATCTATCGGACTAAATATATCAAGAAGATAGAAGTTTATCCTGGTCATTTTTCCGACGCGTGATACATAGAGGCATGGTATTTTCGATGCTCGAGATTTCGTAAAGCTTCGACAATTTGGGTTGTGTTCAAAGATCTTCAAGAGTATGATTTCTAAAATTCATGCTATGAGTTATTTTATTCGTATATACGATGCTTGATCGATCTTGTTTAGGAGTTCAATTTATTGATTGGATCAATATTATTATTCTGTTGGGCCTTCGATTTTAGGTCCCGAATCCCAGCACTTTCATACTCACAAGTCATGATAGAAATATGCATATACTCCCTCCCATTCAAAATATAAGTCTTTTTGGCTATTTATACTATTTTCATTTTATATGTCGTTTTGCATTTTTCAATGATAATTAATTATATTTTTTCTCAAATGATGTGCAAACTTACTAAAAATAGCTTAGTTATTGGTAATTTTAAATGTATAGTGTGAATTTCAAAGCAATTTATTAAGTGAAAGTAGAAAGTCAATATTTTCTTAATATGTGTGCATTCATCTAAAAAGACTTATATTTTGAATGGGAGGGAGTATTATATACTACTGCACATGAATCCATAATATATGTAGAGTAGTTTTTGCGGTCAAATTTTTTTTACGGGATTTATTATAACGCCCAATTTATGCATAAATATTTATTTTGAAAACTTTAGGAACATATTTTTGAATTTTGTTATAATATTCCTAGTAATTTTATCATAAACTTTATTTCATTTTAATATACACATATCTAATTCATGTGGAATCATTTTTTTTTAAGGGCAGCCGGCTTAGTGGTTAGTGTTAGTGCGAGGTTAGACTCCGAACCCCAGAGGCAGCGCAGGCTCGAATGCCCGCACCTCCACCAGAGCCACACTCCTTGAGGGAATAATACCCTCCACCATTTTAGGGAAACCCGCCACAGCCCAGACTCGAACCCGAGACCTGAGGTATGGGGTAAAACCCCGGTGCCACTAGACCAGAAGGCCTTGTTATAGGTTCTAGGTTCAAGTTCAATTCTCGAGTTATATACTTCCTCCGTTACTTTATTATTGCAACGTGTTGATTATTACACTGTTCACATACTCTCTTTTGACCATCCTATGTGATTTATACATATGAAAAAATATAGTCATGTGAGATATTGTTAGATTCATCTCGAAATATACTTCAAAATATCAACGTCTTATAATTTTTAAAAATAAATAATTGAAGATATTAATAATTAAAGTTGTGCATTGGCAAGCGTGAAAGTCCAGATGTTGCAGTTATAAAAGAACGGGGATAGTATTTATTATAGAACATAATATATTATCTATTTTATTTTAGGTAATTATACTACTAGAAAAATACTTTTAAAAACTGGGTAAAAAATATTTTTAATCGGTTCTTTAACCGTTGTAGTTCCAAATGATGAAAATTTGGACTTTCTAGATTGGTTATTCTAGAACCGATCTAGAAAATGTATTTTTTAGATCGATTATTAAACCGATCTAGAAATCCTATTTGAACCGATCTAGAAAGTTTAATTTTCTCTAAAAAATGGATCGGCCCCAAGTCCTGGGCCAACCCAGCCCCGGTCCCAACCCGAAATATAAATATATTGTACTTTATCAGCGTGAGAATTTGAACCCTCGACCTTGTGGTTGGGAAAGTCAAGCCCCAACCACTAGGTTATAATAATTTATTTGAATAATTTAGATATATTAAATTTAAATATATTTTTGTTGAGTGGGTTTTAAAATAACCGATCTAGAAAGCGTGTTCCAAATCGATTCTGAAATAACTGATTTAGAAAATGAGTTTTCTACATCGGTTCTAAAATAATAAATCTGAAAGTGCGTATTCTAGATTGATTTCCTACAATCATTCTAGAAAATAAGTTTCTAGCTCGGTTATTTTAGAATCGATGTAGAACGCGCACTTTCTAAATTGGTTATTTTAGAACCAATTTAGAAAATGATTGCATCACTTTTTAAATCGGGTCGGCTACAACCAATCAAAAAGTATGACCTATAAATAACTTTTTTATAGTAATGTTGTTATGATTCGTAAACCAAATTCATTAAATCCAATTTTTATTGAAATTTGACCCAAGACACTTTCATATCCCTCATTACTATTCAAGTAATCTATTCATGTCGTAGAAGTTTTCAACTATTTAAATATTAAATTATTATACCAATATTTTCAATTACATCTTAATATTCTAAACATTTCGAACACCATTAATCATAATTGAATTGTGATTTTTCATTTTACCATACTAATCTTAATATCTTAAAGGTTTCCAACATTATTAATGACAATGAAATGGTGACTTTCACTCTCCCATATGTCTTAGAACATTTCAAACGATATTAATCACAATTAAATTATCACTAATCACTCCCCCACGCTTTATATTTTCTGTAACTGCTTAGTGCTTATATGCAAAAAAAAAAAAGGCTACGTGGGTTTCTACCCCCATCAACTTAGGATAGACACCCACCACCACCCATATAGACTATTAATGACCAATTATTAGTATTAATGATCATCTTTTATTTCATTTATATTATAACTTAATCATTAAACAATCATTACCATAATTAATTTTTTGTATTTTGTCTTTTTGTTGTTTTTTCTTTTTGTCTTTTTTTTTCTTTTTTAGTTTTACTTTAGTTTATTCTTTCTTTTAGTTTTTATTATTAATACTTAATTATTTTGTCTTTACTTTTAGTTTAATTTCTAATTATATGTTTTGTCGATGTGTTATCAGATACACATAGTTAACGAGAAAATAAATTGCCTATTAAAAAAATAAAAATATGTAACAACTATAATCACTTTATAAAATAAAGAGTCATGATTACATTAATGAAAATGCTACAATTGTCTTCAATTATCAATATACTCAGTCTACGTGAGTTGTCGACTTAAATATATGTCTTGCCATGCGGATGCGTCCCCACTCTTGTATCTCCTCCATTGTGGGTGACTTACCGGGATTGGACAACTTTCATCTAATGCCACATTAATGTAATGATCATCCCTCACATATGCAATCACAATGGGATCACTTGGTTGTGACCAGTTTGGACTGTGCCAAAGCGGAAAACATGTATAATTTTGTTGCATGGATAAGAATATAACTGGCTGGTTATAGAGTGAAGCAATAACCAACACAGTGTTTGGCATCAACATCCATTTATCCCGCGACGCAAATCCAGTTCCCCTAAAATTCACAGAGTCCCGAATTTGTCGAAAGCCATCATTATGCCACATAGCCGTGTAATTTAGCTCGTTATGATCTAACTCTTGCAACAAATCTTATCGAATTGCGGACCACATATTTTCGTCGAGACCAATACCGACGGCAACTGACTGAAATCCACAATTTCCATCACCCACGACATTATTTATACTTGTGATGTGTCGACAGAAAGGCATTGGAATATGATGGATCAAATTATCGCTTTGAGGCGGCTGCCCCACGTATGAACTGTGTATCGTGGGTTCTTGGACGTATGAACTGTGTCTCGCAGGTTCTTGGTTCAAGTCTGGGACTTTTGTAGATTTAGTCGTCTCTTCATTTAAATCCACAAACAAACTATGTCGCCGGCTCTTCATTTAGATATGGGATCGGATCGAGATCATAATTTGTTTGATAGTTCATGTAAGAACTATGTCTTTCCGGTTCAACATTCAAATCAATCCCAAAAAACCTCGCTGACTGACTACGTGTTCGCGAATCTTTACTCTTAGGAGGAGCATGTCTTTGTTGTTGTTGTTTTTTCAAACTCGGTCGTCCGCGGGTGTTTCTCTTAACCGTGGGCAGTTTCATGGTAGTTTTACTTGGATTTGTCTTGTACGTGGCATCTATAATCAACACATATGGAAATGCACGCCATATCGAATAAGATGTAGGATGAACAAAAAATAAAGCTTGCAACTCGTTGGTGACTGGGTGTGTATAAGGCTGATAAGCATAGCGATTCCTATGCAAAAGAGACATAAGAACCCGCATAGGCGTTTTCCCGGCTCTCTCGTCCTTGCGAATTTTCTTTTGTGCCTCATATATTGTCGTGAGTGTTGACAAGTTATTCTCATCTTGATCCTTTAACGTTGATAGAATTTCACGTGGTGGCACACTCTTCCACGTCAAATCTTCTACCAAACGGAATTCATCATCAGATAAACGTCTTGCATATGCATGACCCTCTAGATTCACTGTAGGGGGTGGTTATGTTGATCGCATACAACTCTTATCGTCCAATAATGATGTTTCAATGAATATTTACCTACCAACTTAAACGGACAATCTGTCTTTTTGGAACTAGTATTTGTACTTGATCCAGATCCGCTAGGTTTACCATCCGGATCCGCTAGGTTTACCAATCTTTAGTATTATAGAAAAATAATTTAGTAAACTGATATTGTCTTTGGTGCAACAGTTAAAAACTTTTTATACATGATTTGATATTTTAATTAGTTGCTTTAGTATTTCCCAAGTTTAGTGAGAAAACAAGGTTGAGGCCATATCCAATGGCATAAGTGTTGATGCAAAAACATGGCGATGCCAGCCATAGGCGCATTTAAACACAGCAGAATGTTCGATTTCTTATCTCGACTAATGATCCTTTCGGTAACTCCAACTTGGTAGACTTGCAGAGAAAGTAGGAATGTCAGTACAGCTAAGGCTGTTTAAAAACCACTTATTCCATTTGAACTTTCAAAGCATAAACAAATACCAAAGAGGATGCGCCTAGTCATGATCAAAAGTGTAGACAAAATCCACCAAAGTGCATCAAATCAACCAAGAATTTTAATTCTCAATTTGCAAGTATACGTCATAATAGCCATGTTATATGGATGCAACGCGGTGCATCAATATTAAGCATTTTGAACCATGAGACATAATGAATATACCATAACCATCTCGTCTTGACCATCCAATAAGATCGACTAAACATAGTCAAATGTATAAGGCACATGCCTTTACAAATACTTGGAAAAGTATTCGGACCTATAGTCACACGAACTATAATCAAGGTCAATGAATTCATGTATTTACCGCAATATGCCATTGCTTTACATGTTAAAATTCAAGAGAATTACTCTTACATTCTTTCATATATCATATTGCAAGGAGCGGTGCATGACTACACCCACATGCAATATTTTATTTTAATAGGATGAAAGATGGAGTTTTCTAAGTATGGGATTGGGTCAAGACCAACGTGGTGTAATGCCCGGATAAATGGTGTATTTACCTTGTACTCGACCTTGTATGATCTCGACTTCATGATGTTATAAATCGTAGATTGGTTTCCCGTATTTGTGCCCTTATGTTTTTTTATATATCTTCAACATTTCATGCATGATTCTGCACGTACTTACGTACGCTATCAGGCATCCATAACGTACGCTAAAGATTCAGTATTACGTACGTTATATGATGTTCTTAACGTACGTAAGCTAAGTCAACTTGGGTTCGGATAAGGGTCGGCGTGTGGGGGCCGAGGAAGGGGCCGGGGGAGATTCGTGTGATTTCCGCGTGAACCTGGACATAGGTGTTACGTACGCTATGGTGTATGTTTTACGTACGTTAAGGACATGGATATTACGTACGTAAATTCCGTGTGATTACGTACGTAAGGAAATGGCGAAATCAGGCCAGTGAAGTCTGGTCAGACGATTACGTACGCTAAGGCTAGGGTATAACGTACGTTAAGTTTGTTACGTACGTAAGGGTGATTGCATAACGTACGTAATGTCCAGAAATCTATTTATAGAACCCGACCCTCACTTCATTTCCCACTCTTGCCTTGGCCGATTTTTGTGTTCTTGAGACTATCCTTCACCTCATATCCCTCATATCATCATCTACATCCGATTTTGGGAAGCCTATACCATGTGAGTTGGTGATCAAGCTTCCGATGAAGAGTTTATTGAAGATTTTCTTTATTCTTACATCTCTTAAGGTATGTTACGATTCACCAAGCTAGAGTTTACATTCTTAGCTATACTTTGAGCTTGTTTTGGAAATCATTGGACTAGATAATGATCTTTTGAGTCCAGCACCATATTTTGAAGTTTAGAACCCGATTATACCTTGTCTTTCTTCCATTACGTAGAGTATTGATATAGCCTCGGTGGATGAAAACCTTTACATGAAGTATCCTAAATTCGTGGAGTAATAAGCATGATTTCCGCTAGATTTTCTGAACCCTTTTTATGTTCCATTGGAGTAATTCATGTATGTTAGAAGAATTTGTTGTGACAATGTTCTCCATGTTCTTGAGGGTAATATATCGACCAAGTCCTTGAACTCAAACCGAATCACCGTAGTATCGTTTTCCTTGCGTAATATTCGAGCATACTTGTCGTCTTGAGTAATATTGGGGGTAGAATCTTAATAGCCGATCATATGAGGATTTAACATTTAATCCCTTATTAAAACACGAAATCTTCAATACCTTGTAAAACATCGAACTTTTAAACATCGGTATTTCACCTTCGAAATGATCGTTCAACTCTCCTGTAGTGCCTTATCGTTTCCGGTTCAGTTCTTATCTAGTGTTATAACCGTGAACCAACCTAGCGTCACTACTTTATGATCATAATATAAGTATTCGGTGATCGTATGTTAGTATCGAGTGGTATGTTAAATTCCTTGTATCTCTTTTTGAACAAGGTCCGAGCCTTGCATAGGGGTCGATCGTGGGGCGGTGACATACGGACGCGTGACGTTTGTTGGAGTATTTCATTCTTGCTATTTTCGAGGCAAGTATCATATGTTGAGTTTGATTTATAATGGAACTTTGATCATGCATATGGTTTTGTTCATGTTGTCGAATATGAGATTTATTTCTGTAAATTCTTGTGGTATTCGTTGTTAATCGCTCGTATTGATGAAAATATTGAAATGCATATATGTATGCATAATTGATTGGTTTATGGTATAAATGATCTGAGGGGGTCATGAGGATCTAGCTGAGGGCGCTGGATCGAATGTCCACCATGCGTTGGTCCGACGGGATCATCATGGGGATCTATGCTGAGGGCGCTGGATCGCTGGACGGGTTTTCCACCATGCGTTGGTCCGACGGGATCATCATGGGGATCTATACCAAGGGCGCTGGATCGCTGGATTACCCTGTATTGTGTTGATGGAATCGTGAGGATTCACATCGTCGGATTCCGATGACGGAAGTCCGTTTTGCATGATTTATGATTCACTGATGATTTATGTATTATGATACTTGTACTAGCATTGTTTTGCTAACCCCTTCGGGGGTGGACATTGTTTTGATGTTCAGGTAGCCGAGGAGCGGGGAAGCAACCACGCAAACGGCTGTGACGATGAAATGGCTCAGTGATGTGGTTGATGTTTATTGTTATATTGTCTTCTTGGTTCACTTTAGTACTCGAGTACGTGTGTTTTAATAATGTCATTTTCGATATGGTTGTATAAGTAAACTCTTTGGATCAGTTGAATCAGTTCTATGTTTTGAACTTCAGTTGTACGGTTGGATTATATTTACTTTCCTTTTTAATTAGCCTTGTAAATCCTTACTTAAAGGGTTTACGGCGCTGTAATTATTCCGAATATCTCGGGGTGTTATAGAATATGGTATCAGAGCTAAGATTCATGGATATCTTGGCAGTCGGGTTAGTTGGGTCTGTTTACGTTATTTGATTTTTGGTCGTTTGTAACATCACTGCTGAGCCAGCATCGTCGTGTGGACCGTGGTTGTAAGTTTCCTAATCTCAAATACTACCGTTTATTTAATTCATGTTTTGTGAACATTGATGGACTTTGTTTTAGAAAGTTTGCCCTGGATATTGAGTATTTGTGTTTACAGTATGTTGAGAGGAGGTCGTGGACGCGGACGTGGTCGTGGACATGGATGTGGAAATGCGAGACAGGAAGATTCGGTGTCTACTCCAGAAATAACCGCTAGTCGAACGGATTTCTATTCTGGAGGACAGCAGGGATCAGCAAATAATAATGTAGATCCTAATGTGCCGGGAGTGCTTCAGCAGGTGGTTGCTCAGATAAACCAGTTCGCTCAAGTTGTTGATCGCATGCAGACGGCGATGGGACAGCAGCATAACATGGATAATCGGGGAGACAAATGTCTTACTGAGGTGGTCAAATTGCACCCTCCGAAATTTGACGGTTCTGCTGAGACGCTTTCTTGGGATCACTAGCTGAAGAAGTTAGAGAAGATTTTTGCGGGGATTAACTGTCCCAAAGACAGAAAGGTTCCAGTCGCCCAGTATCTTCTGACGGGGGAGGCTTTCGATTGGTGGGAGGCCATTCGACCTGAGGAGCATAATGTTGACTGGACGGAGTTCAAATTAATGATGGAAGTGCAGTATTGTCCTCGCCCAGTTAGAGAGGCCTGAGTCCGGGAGTTTTTCTCACCACAAAATTCAGAAGCATCTGTGACAGACGTGATTAAGACTTTTAATCACCAGTTGACTTATGTGCGCCACTTGGTCAGGACCGAGGCAGAGAGGATTTTTCATTTTGACATGCGGATGAAGCCGGAGATTCAGCAATATATGTCTGGATTTGAATGCACCAGCCTGCGACAGTATCAGGACAAGGCGCTGGCTTATGATATGAAAGAGGCGGCAGTCGAGAAATCAACGGAAGCAAAGAAATAGAAGGTGTCTGGCAACTTCACGGAGAATAAGGGTAGTGGGCCTCGCAGGGGCCAGTCCTCTTTTCATTCATCCAGGAGGCCTCCGCATCCTTCTCGAGGTGGAAAGAAGTTCCGGGCAGCACCAACCGTTTCAGATGCAGGGAAGAAATGTTATAACTGTGGCAAAGCGGGGCATGTTCGACGTGATCGCTTTCTTGTGACTAAGCTTCGAGTGTGGACAGGAAGGGCATCGCGCAACATTTTGTGGAAATGCGACTCGATCTTTTGGTACTCGCACTCCTGTACCGGTTCCGAAGGACACGAGTGTAAACCAGACGCAACAAAGTGGGTTCCAGCAGCAGAATGCTGGGAAAAGAGAGGCATCCAGCGCTGGGTCCGTTCCTCCGCGTATTTACGAGATGAAGAAGTCAGACGATCAGAACACGGCTGTTGCATCAGGTACGATTCAGATCCTTTTGCAACCAGTTAGTGTCTTGTTCGATTCAGGAGCTACGCATTCTTTTATATCTTTGAACTGTGTTAATCGTTTGAAAATCTCGTGCTTGTATGATTGTGAACCTTATGTTGTGGGATTACCGAGCGGAGAGAAACTTGTGGGAACCCTAGAAACTAGAGATTTTCCGGTGACTATAGGAGGGAGAGATTGGCTATCAAATCTTATTGTGGTCGACATCCTTGGTGACGATTTAATTCTCGGAGATGATTGGCTCAATCGTTATGGAGCTATTTTGAATTACCGAAAGAGAGTCATTTCTATCATTTCCGATGACGGGTTTGAACATTTATTTAAGGGGTGGAGACTGGGAAGCTCAGGAAAATTAATCAAAGCGATGAAAGCAGCGAGATTGCTAAAGCAGGGTTGTTACGGATACTGGTGTTATGCCATGAAGAAAGAAGAAGGAGTAGAGCTCTCATCTATTCCAGTTGTGAATGAATTCTCAGATGTATTCCCTGACGAACTACCTGGGTTACCTCCGCAGAGAGAACTGGAGTTCACTATCGAATTAGAGCCTGGAGCCGCTCCTATTTCTAGAGCACCATACCGCATGGCGCCAACCGAGATGTATGAACTAAAGAAGCAATTGGAGGAATTATTAAAGAAGGGTTATATTCAACCTAGCGTTTCTCCTTGGGGAGCGCCCGTTCTCTTTGTCCGGAAGAAAGATGGATCCCTCCGATTATGTATTGATTACAGGGAATTAAACAAAGTGACGATCAAGAACAAATATCCTATACCTCGGATCGATGACTTGTTTGATCAATTGCAAGGGGCAAGGGTATTCTCGAAGATTGACTTGTGATCAGGATACCATCAGTTGAGAATTGAGAAATCGGATATACCGAAGTCTGCTTTCAGATCCCGGTACGGGCATTATGAATTTGTAGTGATGCCATTTGGACTTACCAATGCTCCTGTGGTATTTATACAATTGATGAATCGGGTATTCTTAGAATACTTGGATAAATTTGTGGTCGTCTTCATCGATGACATCTTGATATATTCGAAAGACACAGAGGAGCACGCTGAGCATTTGCGTGTGGTTTTGAGCATCTTGAGGAAGGAATAGCTGTATGCAAAGCTTTCCAAATGTGAGTTCTGGCTTAGGGAAGTAACTTTCCTTGGGCATGTGATATCAGCTGACGGAGTTTAGGTGGACCCGAAGAAAGTCGAAGAAATCTTGGAATGGGAAGCTCCTAATAACGTGAAAAAAGTCCGGAGTTTCTTGGGACTTTCTGGATATTATCGCCGTTTTGTAGAGGGATTTTCCAAAATTGCTCGTCCACTCACTCAGCTGTTACAGAAAACTCAAAAGTTCACATGGGATGAGAAATGTCAGGCTGGTTTTGATGAACTTAAGAAGAGACTGACGACAGCACCTATATTAGCATTACCAGATGGAACTGATGGATTCATGGTATACAGCGACGCTTCAAATCAGGGTCTGGGATGTGTGTTGATGCAAAAGGACAAGGTGATTGCCTATGCTTCTCGGCAATTAAAACCGTACGAAGTTAATTACCCGACTCATGATCTGGAGCTAGCAGCTATTGTCTTTGCTCTAAAAATTTGGCGACATTACTTGTACGGCACTCGTTGTCAGATCTTCACCGATCACAAGAGCCTCAAATATATTTTCAGTCATAAGGAATTAAATATGAGGCAGAGAAGGTGGCTGGAATTGATCAAGGATTACGATTTGGAAATCCTTTATCATCCAGGCAAAGCAAACGTGGTAGCTGATGCATTGAGCCGTAAACCTGTTTCTCTTCGAGTGTTGAGAGTATTTACATCCCAAACCAGCATTCAACAGGAACTGATCCACGAAGGGATTGAATTATGGGCACCAGGAATCCAAGGGCAACTACATGTGATGGAACTGACTTCATCACTAGTCGAGGAAATCAAATCTAAGCAGTTGAACGATTCTCTGATCCTTCGGTTATGTGACGAAGTAAAGAAAGGAAAGGCCCCAGGATTTGTGATACAAGATGATGGAGTTCTGAGATTTCAGAGTCGACTTTGCGTTCCCGATGCTGATGATTTGAGGTGGACAATTCTGAAGGAAGCTCATAGCGCGCCTTATTCTATTCACTCGGGCAGCAGTACGATGTATAAGTATCTAAAACAAAACTTTTGGTGGGGGAATATGAAGAAGGACGTAGCAGAATACGTTTCAAAGTGTTTGACTTGTCAGCAGGTTAAGATTGAACATCAGTGACCTGCCAGAATGTTAAAGCCGCTTCCGATCCCTGAGTGGAAGTGGTAGGATATCTCGATGGATTTCATCACCAGTATGCCAAGGACCAAGACGGGAATGAACATGATTTGGGTTGTAGTTGATCGACTAACCAAGTCGGCTCATTTCCTAGGAATTAAAGATACTTGGGGACCCGAGATATTGGCGCGAGTATTTATTGCAGAGATAGTCAAATTACATGGGACGCCGAAGACCATAATTTCGGATCGAGATGGCCGCTTCGTGTCGCACTTTTGGATGGCAGTTCATAGGGCTCTGGGGACTGAGCTGAACTTTAGCACGGCTTATCATCCTCAGACGGACGGTCAGTCCGAAAGGACTATTCGGACAGTAGAAGACATGCTTAGAGCTTATGCCTTGGATTGGTCAACTGACTGGGAAGTTGACTTGCCGTTGATTGAATTCGCATATAACAATAGTTGGCATGCTTCTATTAATATGGCACCATTTGAAGCTTTGTACGGGAGAAGATGTCGATCACCCCTATGCTGGGATGATTCTTCGGAATTGATCGGGACGGAACCGGAATTGATAGTTCAGACTCAAGAGAATATAGCTTTGATTCGAGAAAGACTGTTGACTGCCCAGAGTCGGCAGAAGTCTTATGCGGACATACGTCGTCGCCCTCTAGAGTTCGACATTGGGGACCACGTACTATTGAAGGTGTCTCCTACACGAGGTATTTTCCGTTTTGGGAGGAAAGGCAATCTAAGTCCGAGATATGTCGGACCATTTGAGATCCTCGAGAGAGTTGGGGATTTAGCATACAGGTTGGCCTTACCGCCATCGCTGAGTCACGTTCACAGTGTGTTTCACGTATCCCAATTGCGGAAGTATGTGCCAGATCCCAATCATATTATTGATTTCGACGAGATCGATATAGCTAATGACGGCACCTTCAAAGAGAGACCAATCAAGATACTCGAGAGTCGAGTCAAATAGTTGAGGAATAAACCGATCTCCTTGGTAAAAGTTCAGTGGTCTCGACATAGAGTCGAAGAAGCAACTTGGGAGATAGAGGAGAGTATGAAGTCGAGATACCCAGAATTATTTTCGTTTTAAGTTTCGGGCCGAAACTTCTTTTTAGAGGGGTAGTATGTAATGCCCGGATAAATGGTGTATTTACCTTGTACTCTACCTTGTATGATCTCGACTTCATGATGTTATAAATCGTAGATTGGTTTCCCGTATTTGTGCCCTTATGTGTTTTTATATATCTTCAACATTTCATGCATGATTCTGCACGTACTTACGTACGCTATCAGGCATCCATAATGTACGCTAAAGATTCAGTATTACGTACGTTATATGATGTTCTTAACGTACGTAAGCTAAGTCAACTTGGGTTCGGATAAGGGTCGGCGTGTGGGGGCCGAGGAAGGGGCCGGGGGAGATTCGTGTGATTTCCGCGTGAACCTGGACATAGGTGTTACGTACGCTATGGTGCATGTTTTACGTACGTTAAGGACATGGATATTACGTACGTAAATTCCGTGTGATTACGTATGTAAGGAAATGGCGAAATCAGGCCAGTGAAGTCTGGTCAGACGATTACGTACGCTAAGGCTAGGGTATAACGTACGTTAAGTTTGTTACGTACGTAAGGGTGATTGCATAACGTACGTAATGCCCAGAAATCTATTTATAGAACCCGACCCTCACTTCATTTCCCACTCTTGCCTTGGCCGATTTTTGTGTTCTTGAGACTATCCTTCACCTCATATCCCTCATATCATCATCTACATCCGATTTTGGGAAGCCTAGACCGTGTGAGTTGGTGATCAAGCTTCCGGTGAAGAGTTTATTGAAGATTTTCTTTATTCTTACATGTCTTAAGGTATGTTACGATTCACCAACCTAGAGTTTACATTCTTAGCTATACTTTGAGCTTGTTTTGGAAATCATTGGACTAGATAATGATCTTTTGAGTCCAGCACCATATTTTGAAGTTTAGAACCCGATTATACCTTGTCTTTCTTCCATTACGTAGAGTATTGATATAGCCTCGGTGGATGAAAACTTCTACATGAAGTATCCTAAATTCGTGGAGTAATAAGCATGATTTCCGCGAGATTTTCTGAACCCTTTTTATGTTCCATTGGAGTAATTCATGTATGTTAGAATAATTTGTTGTGACAATGTTCTCCATGTTCTTGAGGGTAATATATCGACCAAGTCCTTGAACTCAAACCGAAGAACCGTAGTGTCGTTTTCCTTGCGTAATATTCGAGCATACTTGTCGTCTTGAGTAATATTGGGGGTATAATCTTAATAGCCGATCATATGAGGATTTGGCATTTAATCCCTTATTAAAACACGAAATCTTCAATACCTTGTAAAACATCGAACTTTTAAACATCGGTATTTCACCTTCGAAATGATCGTTCAACTCTCCTGTAGTGCCTTATCGTTTCCGGTTCAGTTCTTATCTAGTGTTATAACCGTGAACCAACCTAGCGTCACTACTTTACGATCATAATATAAGTATTCAGTGATCGTATGTTAGTATCGAGTGGTATGTTAAGTTCCTTGTATCTCTTTTTGAACAAGGTCCGAGCCTTGCATAGGGGTCGATCGTGGGGTGGTGACATACGGACGCGTGATGTTTGTTGGAGTATTTCATTCTTGCCATTTTCGAGGCAAGCCATTTTCGAGGCAAGTATCATATGTTGAGTTTGATTTATATTGGAACTTTGATCATGCATATGGTTTTGTTCATGTTGTCGAATATGAGATTTATTTCTGTAAATTCTCGTGGTATTGTTGTTAATTGTTCGTATTGATGAAAATATTAAAATGCATATATGTATGCATAATTGATTGGTTTATGGTATAAATGATCCGAGGGGGTCATGAGGATCTATGCTGAGGGCGCTGGATCGAATATCCACAATGCGTTGGTCCGACGGGATCATCATGGGGATCTATGCTGAGGGCGCTGGATCGCTGGATGGGTTTTCCACCATGCGTTGGTCCGACGGGATCATCATGGGGATCTATACCAAGGGCGCTGGATCGCTGGATTACCCTGTATTGTGTTGATGGAATCGTGAGGATTCACATCATCGGATTCCGATGACGGAAGTCCGTTTTGCATAATTTATGATTCACTGATGATTTATGTATTATGATACTTGTACTAGCATTGTTTTGCTAACCCCTTCGGGGGTGGACATTGTTTTGATGTTCAGGTAGCCGAGGAGCGGGGAAGCAACCACAGTACCGACAGGACGATGAAATGGCTCAGTGATGTGGTTGATGTTTATTGTTATATTGTCTTCTTGGTTCACTTTAGTACTCGAGTACGTGTGTTTTAATAATGTCATTTTTGATATGGTTGTATAAGTAAACTCTTTGGATCAGTTGAATCAGTTCTATGTTTTGAACTTCAGTTGTACGGTTAGATTATATTTACTTTCCTTTTTAATTAGCCTTGTAAATCCTTACTTAAAGGGTTTACAGCGCTATAATTATTCCGAATATCTCGGGGTGTTACACGTGGTGGTCGCTCAATTCATCGTGACAAATCCGTCACAAATCGATTTTAACCACGACATATCCATCGCAATCGATGTTTGTCCCATTTGTACGTCACAAATTCGTGACTAATCATGAACAAGTCATAATTTTATCGTTACCGACAATGTTCGTTTTATTTAATTGTTGGTTTAAAATCGACAAAACGGCGATGTCAAATCGCACCCAAACCGTTGTGTATGCAACAACCACAACTATCGACTTTCAACGATTATCCGTGATTCCCCCAAGACCATCACACAGTTTACTTCGACATCCGAGAGTGATACCACCTCTCATTGTCTCATCCACCGCAAAGTAGCGTGGGGGATAAAGAACCCAAAATTCCCCAAATTTTTTTCCCAAAAGATAGGAATTGAAAAACGGGAACTTTAATAAAATCTTATGGGTACTTGGTTCCATATTTGCTTTGGTCCTTGAACGGGAGCTTCTCTCCATATGAGCAACATATTTCCTTGGGTACTCCGTTCTATATTTACTTTGATCCTTGAACGGGATAATAAATATGGCTTCTCTCCATATTTTGCACATCATCATGAGCAACATATTTTCCTATATTCATGTAAAACATAAACATGGTAAGATTCATAAGTGTACAAATTAATAAACAAGTGAATCATTAATTAGGAAAAAATAGAGAGTTGAGAAACGCCTAGATAGGGCTACTGGGCTCGATAATTCGGCCAAAAAAGGACTCGAGCGCGGCGATGCAGCAGCTCGGTATTGGATGAGGTCGGATCTCCAAATTTCCTAGTAAAAATCTGCTTCTGTTCGGCGGCAGATTCAGTAATCAATATTACTCAGAATCAGATCTTCACCATTGAATATACAGATATTTGTGTTGGGAAGCTGCTGTAAAAATTTCTCACCGATCCGACGGTTAACGAATCGAAAAATATGATTTTGGTACGACTGCGCTGTGCAGAAAATTTACACGCGGAAATTCTCGTCTCTCGTTTTTTTTTTCTTTCGATTTTGATAAGTTTTGTCTCGATTGCACTAGGTTTTCAAACAGTAAATATCACATGCATAAAACCATAGGAAAATCCGGCAGTGTTTCGATCAGATCGGGTCGCAGCTTTAGGCAACAATCGGCTGTACGAAAACAGGACTGTCGGGCGGGTCGGATCGGGTCAGCAACCAAGTTGAAGGCTGGATCGGATCGCGAGTGAGGTTCAGGCGCTCCGAAAATTGGGTTTGCAAACTGGTTGTCAGTCGGAGCATGGGTGTCGGGCGGTCGGGGGTGCTACATCGCGTGCGGAGGTCTTGTGGTGGGGAAAAGCAGCAGATCACGGCGAGGGTGGGGAAAACGGCTGTTGCAGGTCCGATTTCCCGCAGGTCGAAAGGCGACGAGGGAAGGAGGTGACCGATTGAGTCCCGCAGGAAAAAGGTGGCCGACAGTGGGATGGTGAGGAAGACGGTCGAAGCGATCGATCTGGTGTGCGGCGCCTGAAGGTGAGCATGCATTCGCTCGCGATGGAAGGAGGCGATCAGGTGTGTGGCCGCTTGGGTAAGATGACGGCGGACGCGGAGCTAGGGTTTTCGGCGGCGTTTTTTTTTTTCGGGATTTTGGACGAATTTTTCCTACTCATTTGAGATACTACGTGCTGATAACGTGTTTCAGGAGAAAGTAAAAAGACTGTAAATAGAGTCAATCAATTGTATTCATAACACTGATAGAGGGGCCTTTATATAGGCATTACAATGAGAGTCCTTCCATACATATGATTCCTATATAAGGTAAGACATCTAATAGGATCCTACTACCTCTAGAAGGATCTAGAACCTTCCATCTATGTATCTACAATCAGTATTAGGTAAGACACATTACGGGAATAATAATTCCCGGAACAGATTTGACTTTTTAAAATGAGTGATTTGTTTTTTTACTCACGTGACCACTAGCCTACAAATACAAAAGCTTTACATATTTTCCTCTTTCATATTCTACTAGTCATCTTCTTCATCATTTTATTATATTTTAAATCATTTTTACCATCACACAATACATGCTTAGCATCCAAAAAAAAGTGACGAAAATCAACTTATAACTTTCGATCTAGTGAAATTTAAACTAAAAATACCTTCAAACTATTGCAGTAAACCCACCACCTCCTTGTAGTCGCCACTGCAACCAACCACCGCCTGCCGCTGCAACCAACCACCACTCGCCGCTGCCTTCAGTGTACCACCAAATCGTCACTGCCTTCACTTTTTAACGTGTCTTTGTGTTTGTAAATTTTGATACTTCGTTTGTTTATTTTGGATATGTTTGTTTATTTTGACACCTATCAACAAAGTGAGATTAAATAGTAATTAGTAATTAGTTAAGTACTCCCTCCATTTTTCTTTAGATGTCGTTTGATTTTTTGACACATATTTTTAGGTGCTTTGACCGGGTAGTTATCATTTTTTAAATTTTATTTTTTTGAATAAAAATATACAATCTAAATTTTAATTCACAAAAAAAATTATTTAAAGATAATAATTTTAACTATACGGTCAAAGCACCTAAAAATATGTGTCAAAAAATCAAACGACATCTGAAAAAAATGGAGGGAGTAATTAATTAGGGTGGTTAGATGTTGAATCCTTTGAGTGTTTTCAATATTAAAAAATTTACAAAAGTTAAGTAATTAATTAGTTGAGTAATTAATTATGGTTGTTAGATGGGTTGACTGCACAAATAAACACATTTATATTATTTCAATAAAGCAATATGTTCGGATAGTGTTTGTTTACTAGGCTGACAGAATTTAATTTGAAAAAAAATTGGTCCAAGTGTCTTGTTTACTAGGCTGACAGAATTTAATTTGAAAAAAATTGGTCAAAAGTTAGTAAATTGGGTATAAACCCCGTGACCAAAAAAAAAAATAACTGGAGTTTTGGTGCCTAGGATTTGTTGAGTCAAACATATGGAAAAACGGAGTAGAATTATGCGGAGGACCTACATTCACACGTAATTCACTGTATTTAAGGTGGATATTTCTAAAAAAACCACTCTTTTATTGGATTGTGCAATTAAATATTTGCATGTTAATTTAATTATAGTTGCCTTGGCGAAATCCCTCGCTTAAAGTCCCACCCTTCGGCGAGGGATTGGTGAAATTAAATCATTGTGACTAACTACCACTAGGTGGGAGAACGATCTGCAGTTCACAATGAAACTATCTCCACATTGGAGGATAAAACTCCCACACTGGTATCGGGGCTGCATATCAACCTCAGCAATCGCCAGAGGCAAATTGAAATGTACTACGCGACATTACTGTAAAATTTCTATGCAAATCTATCGGTGACCTATGAGAAACTAGATACATTTTCACGAAGAAGATAATGCCTGTAAATACATTTTCACGAAGGAGGTAATGCCTCTAAAGACACTATGGAGAATTTTATGAACCATATGAATAAAAACAAATTTTATTGGGACTATTTGTAGCTATTACCATTAAGTAGGGTCGGGATTGTTCGGTTTTTTTGAAAAAATAGTTCGAGATTCGAAATTTGTTATGTAATTCGGGTTCGGTTCCTGATCTTTTTCTTCAGGAACCGAACTTTTAGAAATCTAAGTAATTTTCTTAAGGAACCGAAATACTCGAACCGAAGTTTCTATTTCAAATTTCTCAGAAAGAATCGAAAAGAACCGAATTTTTTTCTGTTACTTCATTTTTCATTGGTTATTTTCAAATATCTTTGAGAAAGGGATAATAAATTTTGGTGTTTTAGTTTATATAGTATGTAAAAAAGTTAGAAATAAAAATAGTTAGAAAAATATAGTATGGTTTATATTTAGGTTATTATGGGTTATAATATATTATTTGATTGGGTAGTGCTATTTTGACACACTATATCCGGCCACACGTGACCATTTTTTCAAAAAATTAGGTCGGTTTTTGCCCTTTTCGGTTTGGTTGAATAAGTAAATCAAGCACACAATATTCACTTTTGATAATACTCGTATTTCGAAGTGAAGAAGAAAAACAGGTAGATGAATTAATTAAGTATCGTAATTTGGGAATGAAACTATTTCAGAGAAGAAGAAAGAGAACTAGAGGAATTAGGTGTTGCAATTTCGTTGATTAATTAGAAATCATATTAAAATTTGTCTACAATGAAAGGGAATATGGATGACGGGAGAATTTCTCGGCTTTACTTCGCCTTTATTACTAGTTTTTTTTAGTGAAAATCGTCGGATCATGATAAAATCCGGATCTCTCCAGGAATAAAAGGAGAGGAGATCCTCTACAATGAAATTATGCAATTTTATGAATTATTATTGCCGTTTTTAAAACAAAATTTTCAATTTTAACATAGTGTGTGACTGGACATAGTGTATCCATTTAGCATTTCTCTATTTGATTATCGACGTTAATTTTAAGTATTACGGTCATTGAAATTTTAACAACCAAACCTGGACCCGAAGTTTATTTTAGGACCCGGACCCGGTTTTTTCAATAATTTCTTTCTCAACCCGAACCGGACCGACCCGAAATTGACAGTTCGGTTTAGATCTTATATTATTCGGGTCCTAAGTCCCAACCCTGCCATTGAGTATTGTTATTTGTTCTATGTGATATTTTGACATACTTATTTAATTTGCTTGATTTCTAATACAGACAAGTATAAACATCACAAAGGGAATTGAAAGCTCACTGAACCAAACCAAACCAAACCAAACCAAACATACCCAGTATATCCCTCTCAGAGCAGGGTTTGGGGAGAATAAGATATACGCAGACCATGCCCCTACTTATTACGGTAGGGACGCTGTTTCCGTAAAGACCCTCAGCTTAGTGCACAACAACATATTGAGTGAAAAACACAAAGGGAAGCATAGGATACGAAAAAAAAAACTCAATACCATACCTGGGCCCATGGCTTAATCCACATGTGACTTACCTAAGAGAATTTGGCTACTTCACTCCCGATGGGCGCTGCTCAAACAGAAGAGAGGTTGGCTCCGCGAACAGCTCCCTGTCAAAAATACACCACACGCAAAAGGCAATAGGATAAAATACACAATAAATGTAAAAATGCAATGCTCTAGGTCAAAGCTAACCGAGACAACCCAACTCTGAGACTCTCAACTACAGCACGACTCCCAACTAAAGAATTAACAACTCTGATCTGGCGCCTCCAAGCGCACCTATAAGCAATCATGGTCTCGGAAAGGTTTAAGGTCTTCAAATCTAATCTCAGCTGCTCCTCCCACGACCTCCTCGGTCTGCCTCTCCTCCTCTCCCCGACAACTACTAAACTCTCGACCCTCCTTACCGGAGCAGAAGCCTACCTCCTGCGGACGTGGCCAAACCATCTCAATCTCCCTTCCCTAACTTTCGCTGAAATGGGCGCCACTTCTAGCGTGTTCCTGAAGACCCCGTTCGAGATTCTATCTAATATTGTGCGACCACACGACCAGCGTAACATTCTCATTTCAGCCGCTTCCAACTTGCTCTCAATCGACTTCTTCATCGCCCAACATTCAGAGCCATACAACATTGCAGGTCGGATTGCCGCTCTATAGAATTTACCCTTCAACTTTAGAGGGACTTTCTTGTCGCACAGGACCCCTGTCGCTGCTCTCCACCTTAGCCACCCCGCCTTGATGCGATGAGTGGCATCATCTTCACACTCACCTTCCTTCTGAATGATCGGACCCAAATACTTGAACTTATCTGTACGGGGAACGATCTGATCCGCAATCATTACATCTACATCTTTCTCGTTGGCCTCACCACTAAAGTTACACCAGAGATACTGCCTTGCACTCCACACGCAGTTCTCGAGATTCTAACTTAGACCTCCAAAACTCCAACTTCGAGTTCATCTCCCTCCTCAACTCCGCCACTAACTAAATTGAAAGCTCACTCTAAATTCTATTTTCATGGGTCAAGAAGATCAAGGGTCAGTATATTGCATAGAAGCACAAGTGCATTATTTTCAATACCAGGTGTATTGAATAAATCATTAGAAAAATCAAATAAGACAAAAGAGTATAATGCAGATGAGGATTTGAAAAGTAAAAGTGCGGATCATTTCCAAAGTCAGAAAGTTAAAGCAAAGCAAGGGACGCACATTAAAAAACAATGAGTAATTGCTCTTCCTCGTGAAACTGAGGATTATGAATGCTCAAAAGAGAAATATACCTAGGATAGAAAAGGCATCATACACGGGATTTTTCGAGATCTCCGGGCTGATGTTATCGACTTTTCTAGGGAATATGGATGACGGGAGAATTTCTCGGCTTTACTTCGCCTTTATTACTAGTTTTTTTTAGTGAAAATCGTCGGATCATGATAAAATCCGGATCTCTCCAGGAGTAAAAGGAGAGGAGATCCTCTCGAGTAAATGGAAGATTCGGTTCAATCTGGACCCTTCAATTCTCACACACCTGCAGGGGCATGTGTGTGTATGTGTAAACTGGAGGGTGCAGATCCCCTCCAGTCCTCTCCGGTAAATGGAGAGGATCCAAACTCGAATAAAAGAACTACTATGGCTGGACTCGGGGTTGGGTATAAATGAACTGATCGTTCGTAAAAAGGTCGCTAATATATTCGCTCAATGTTCAGTTTGTATTCGGTTCGGTTAATTTCGAACAGTTCGCGAACATATTCGTCCCATACACGAATCGAACACGAACAAAATAATATATGTTCGTTAGTTCGCGAAAAGTTCGCAAGGAAATGGGTTTTTATATATTTATTAATAATTTTACAATAATTAATATATATACACAAATAAAACCTATCAATCGAAAATTCTCAAATTCTGAATCTATCTTCTCTTTTTATTTCTGGTTTATCATTGCTTGTAAACGAACAAACAAACAATCAAAACGAACCGAATAATCGAACGCTAACGAATGAACACGAAATATGTGAGATTTTAACGAACTGAACACGAACAACTGATTTGCATTTCTATTGAGCACGAACACGAACCAAACGAACCGAACTCTTAACGAACAAACATTCGTAAGATCAATATTCGGCTCGTTCGCTGCGAAATACACCCTAACATGGGGTGTAACCGAACTATACTAAACCAAGTTTTGGAAATTTTGATCTTTATTTGTTTATCATCTTCTGAGCTTGAATTTAATTTTTTAAGTATATTAATCGCTCAAAAGATAAATTGAACACAAGCGAGCAATATAAACATTAATTATAAATCATATAACTCTTCATTCTGCTAAGAAAATTGTATTAAATATTTATAAATATAAAATATATCTAGTAAATTCCTCGAACAAGTAAATTTATTTATTTCCTACATTTATTAGGTAAACGTATCAAAAGCTAAATTAAAACAAATAAACTATTAATTATATTATACGAACTTGCTCACGAGCTAACGAATTAAATATCGGCAAATGGGAGTTTGGTTCATTTGTTATTAGGAAACTTATTAGATAAGTTTGGACGAGCTTTTATCAAATAGAGGTATGGATAGCTCACCGCCATTTAATTCATTTACAATCCTAGCTGACATGTCCGCACATAAGTGCATATGTTGTGCATGTAGTCGTGGGGTTGAGAGTGCTCCCAGCATAATTCTTATAATCATTTCTATACCTATACTTTTGCTAAAATTGTTAAAAATGAGATAAATACTTAATTCAATAGTCTCTTAAATTAAGATTCAGCACACCAAAAAATTTACACCCACCCAAAGCTGATTACACCCACACAAAGCTAATCCCTCAAATTTCCACCACTCTTATTTTTTGACGCAATTAATAACATAGGAAAAGATAATATTTCAATAACAAACTTTATAGGATAGGAGATCTGTTGTATTTCTGTGAAAACTAGGAGTTTCAGATTTTTTTAGAAAATAAGTTAGGTGCAAATTTAAGAGTGGTTTTATAGGATTTTTGCTTGGAGTGTTCTGATGGTAGGGCCAACGAGACGGAAATTTTTATCTGGATTACTAAACACCGCCCTAGAATATTACCTTTTTGTCCTTAATTCATATTAATCAGATTTTTAATCCTAATTTGACAGTACCTTTCTCTCTAAACACCCCACCAGACGCAGCCGCACCGCCGCACAACCACCGTCCGCCGCCATATCACCGCCGTTCGTCGCCGCACCGCCATCGTTCGGCGCCATGACCGGAAAAGTAAAAGCTCTGGTAACTATTTTTTTTCGTTTTACTGTTTCTTTGGCCGCGGCCGCCGTGTCGGAGTGCACGACAGAGGCCGCGGACGTTATTTTGTGACAGGCGTCCGACGATGACGCCTGGCCATGGCACAGGCGTCCGCCGATTCCGCCTGTCCATGGTGCAGGCGTCCATGGCGGACGCTCAGCTAGTGGAACAGACGTCTACGTCGGACGTCCAAACCGTTCACAGACGTCTAGTTCGGACGCCTAGCCGCTGGAGTAGGCGTCTGTTTTGGACGCTTGAACCATGGTCGTGGCGTCTGACAGACGCCCTTTGCTTGTTCAGCGTCTGTTCGGACGCCTTGATCATTTTTGGAAAAAAATAAAATTTTCAATAAATAATTAGTAATGTGTATTGTTTGTATGATTATTACTTATTAGTTGTATTGTTTGCTAAATGCAGATGAGAGGAGAAGCGGGCAAATCTATGCCGCTAGTCACAGAGATGATGGGTTCTGGAGTGCGTCACACCAGAGCTCGTGGTGTTGATGCTTCCGTTCGTAGACAGCGGGAGGCAGAGCGTAGGGGATTTGAGGACATACCTTCTACTGATTTTGGTATTGAGGATTCGAGCGAGTATTATTCGCACGATGAGGCCGACGATCAGGAGGGCGGTGATGATTCTTCTTCATTTTCGTGCCGGGTTCGGAAGGGGAGAGGGGGGAGGTTTGTCACTTCTGGGTCTACCAGTAGTAAACGGCGTAGGACAGAGGATGACACATCTTGGATGGTTACTGAGGAGATGCCTGGTGGCCCTATCGACGGCAGCGTTATCCCGAGTTTCGGTGGGCATGTCGACGCGCATATCTGGACTGGAGATATGAGAGGTTTGCTGAAGTGTCACACCAGGACTGCTGCTTGTTAGAGCTTGAGTCAGTGGCGCTCAGCAATGTCACCCTCTTTAGTGAGTCGGATCAGTGGGACTGGGTTATCCCACCTGACGGACGCCATGTTCAGACATATTGACTCCCCGTTGATTTCTGCATTCGTTGAGCGGTGGCAGCCCGATACGAACTCTTTTCACATGCCGTTCGGAGAGATGACCATCATGTTACATGATGTGTGGCAGATCCTTCGCATTCCTGTCAGGGGCGATTGGTTGATGCCGATAGCACATCTACACAGTTGCAGGTGGATGTGATGGAGGTTCTTGGAGTATCGCGGTTGGAGCTACTGAGTACTCACTGGGGGGTGGCGGCGTACTTATGGACTCGATTTTCAGGTTATGCCGCGATGGAGGTCGAGTGGAGGGCACCCAGGCCGTAGCTTGGATGTGGTTGTTATTTGGATCCACCTTGTTTGTTGACAAGAGTGGTAACCGTATTAGGCCGTCCTGCATATTGGAGGTGAGGGACGGTATGGATACGACCGGTCAGTATTCATGGGGTTCGGCCGCATTGGCTTTCATGTACCGTCAACTCGGTATCGCTAGTCGCGGCGACTCCATGGGTATTTGTGGATGCCTTACCCTCGTTTAGGCTTGGATTTATGAGTATTTTCCCTGCTTTCAACCTCATCGAGAGCGTATGATTGTTGACTCCACGCAGCCTCGAGCTTCTACATGGAGTGTCCAGCCCGAGGGTAAGGACGAGCACCGACTCCAGTCTTTGCGTCGCCGCATTGATCAATTGACAACTGCAGAGGTATAATGATTCCTTCTAACAATCTCACAATTCATTTAAAAATAACTTGTATAATTTGTTGATTACATGTACGCAGATACAGTGGTTGCCTTATGGCCCTGATCCGGTGAGGGATGTCCCGAGGACCACATTCATTGGATGGCTACGATATCGGGATATTATCGAGCCATACATGCCTGGTCGGGCATTACGGCAGCTCGGTTATGTGCAGACCATCCCTTTCCCGATCACCAGACCGGAGAAAGCGGTTCGGGCATGATCGAGCAGATTGTACCGAGTTGACTATCCCATTCGGATGTCATTTGATGCTTGGATGATGTTTCCGGGCGCATACAGGCTTCCTCTCGGTGACTATCAGGCTGCTACTCATGATCAGGCTGCATGCGCCGATGATTACATTGAGTGGTATTATCGGTATTCGCACCCTCAGCTACTGTACGACGGTGCAGCACTTGGATCAGTGATCCCTTCTCGTTCCAGCAGCGATTACGTATGTTCTTTAACTTTGCACTTCGTTTGATTTCATCATACATTACTCATTGTATTATATTGTCTATATTTTTTACAGTGGGTGAGTCGATTGGCCGGTATTACCCAAAGATCAGATTACACCTTCCCTGCACTGGGCGGAAGAAGCGACGACGATGCTTGAGGAGTACATGAGGGACTGGCATTTGGCCAACTGATTTTGTATTTTGTATTTTGTTTGTTTTATGTAAGACGGTATTTTGATTGGCATTTTCGTTTTTTTTTGTATTTTGTATATTGATTGACACTTTCGTTTTGCATTTGGCACTGTACTTTTGTTTGTTTTTTTCTCTTCTGCTTACAAAAATGAAAATTTTTCTGTCAACTATCAAGATCAACAAAAAAGAAAATCAACTATCAACTATAAAGATCAACAAAAACGAAAATTTTAATAATTAAGGAACATACAACAAATTTATTTTTACATCATACCGACTAATCTACTCCATTTTTCTCTCCTGCTCGTATACAAATTCTCCCAGCCACCAACACTACTATCATGGAATCTAAACCAGTTAGTCACTATGGGCGGTATAGGAAAATTAGGCATTAAATCTAGACGAATAAAATGTTTGTACGTATCTCCTAAATGACAAATGACAAATGACAATCTCTTGGCTAGGCCGTATTGCCGTTGAGGGTGCTTTCAACGGCAGCACAGTGAGACATGAAAATAAAGATCTACCATTTCTGAATCCGAATAGTCTGACGGCGGCATTGAAAATAGTAGCAATAGGGAATAAATCTTCAGCAACAGCCATCCAATGATCCGATCCACACGCACCACCATCCCATGTAATACGTCGAACCTCAGGTTCAATCCCATCATAGTAGATCGATCGGTAGAGTGTACAGTTATCCATAATTTCATTTGCAATGCATACACGTACAATACGCCATTTATCCTGGTCGCCAAATATGTAGTCGACGATAACACGAAATCCACAATTACCGTCTCCGGGGACATCGAGATAACCTTCAACAAACGGCAAAATAATTCCTGCTATCTTGTCGATATGGTGATAGTTACCAATATCCACTCGGTGGTGTGCATCTGCAAGTACATATTCAATATATTACATATTATCGAAATAATATCAAACTTAAAAAGCATATCACGAGTATTAATAAATTTGTTCATACCCGATGAAGAGGCATTGTGGACTGATGTAGAAGAGCTGCGGCCATGACCACTGGATGAGCGGGAACGGCCACGACCCTTTTGGCTATACTCCCAACCACTAGGATCACGTCTAGTCGATGAACTTCCTCTTGGTCGACCCTTAACTGCCGTATTCACTTGTGGTTCAACGTAACGCGTTTGATCAGGGTGAAGATGATCGTGGATCATAAGTGATACGTTATGGACAACTGCAGGATCGCTCTGTCTGACCTCATCGACAAGGGCCTGGAAGTACTGCTGGTCCTCCGATTCAGCACCGGTAGAAGGATCGACAAATTTGGTCGTGCCCACACCATCACCAATAATAAGTGTTTGCCAAAATATGTGAAGACGACTAACACTGCATGGGGTCCGCGATTCCATAAGTCTCTTGAGCTCACACGCACAAGGAATATGATGGGTGGTTTGGAGTGCACAACCGCAACGATGGTACACTTGATCACTTAATTCTCTCATACGTGTCAATTCATTCGACAGTAACCGCAGACAATGATGGGAAACACGACAGCGCAAGTAGTTTAACGGAAAACCAGAGTACACCACGCCTGTACGACACCTAGACTGTTCAAGTGTGTATCTGATCTGCGTAAGTTGTGATTCAATCTCCTGGTTCACTTTGGTCCAGACGGTATCGAGGGCTCCGGTGGAAGAATTAAGCCATTGTTTTAACTCGGCATGTGCACTCTCAACTCTACAAGTGGTTGTGTTTCCAAAATGAAGCACTTTATTCGTCCACGCAACAACGAACATCTCCTTGTATTTTAGCCATGTACCCTCAACATAGGATATCACCTTAGGATTCCATCTCCATGTATCTTTCATGAGTTGCACCGCTTGATCGTATTCCTCTTCGGTCGCCGCTTCCATGATTTTCTTCCATTTCCCATTTTTAAACTTTTGGCCCATTTCTTTATCTTTTCCACAAATTCTGTAGACCTTGTCTTCAACATCCTTATTAATATGCCATGTGCAAAGCAAGTGGGCACTCTGTGGAAATATCTCTCCAATAGGACGCATCAATCCCAACTCGCGATCCGTAACAATAGCCATCGGATGAACATCAAACCCAAGCAAAATTTTCAACTTCTGTAACACCCACGCATAGCTCGATTCGGTCTCATCTTTCATAATTGCATAGGCGATTAGGATGTTCTTGTTACATGGAGTCATCCCGACTATCTCGAGAAATGGCATCTTATACTTATTCGTTTTGTAGGTAGAATCCATGCCAATGAACCATCTGTAGGTCCGGATTAAGTTGATTGATGTTGGATGTGCTATGAACACGTGGGTAACAACATTTGTATCCGGGTCGGCCTGCGTCCAATGTACGTAGTTATTCGTCACAGCCAAATGGTGAAACTGACCGACGACATCTCTTTCTTCAAAATCATGCTTCCTCAAGTGGTCTCTATAATTATAGATATGTCGTCTAGTCGGTTTGTCCTCGGTAAATTTATTCTGAATGGCCGCCAAGATGGCACATGTCTTGGCTTGAGCAGCACTCATCTCACGAACAATTTGTTTGGCCGATTTACTCAGTCCACTCATTTGACGATGCTCCTCCGGATATAAAATAAATGAGTGATTGTGCATACCCTTACTCCCAGAGATCGGTCTGATTATCCAACCACTCAAGTCATGCAATTGTTCATCCTTTATCTGAAATGTACACTTGCATGCTTTCGTCTTTGTGTCCTTTCGAACAGCGACATCCAAATCTCTTAATACCCCTCTGTACCGTTCACCAAGGTTACATCTCAATAGCTTTGTCTTTCCTTTATTCTTGTACAACGAAATAATCAACTCGAAACCAATTTGAAGAGCAATTTTTTTTCGCCCAACCAATCGCATCACAATCACTAGCGAATATTTCGTCATTACGAAATAACCACTATAATCAACGCCGTCACCTTCAAATTCTTCCAATATAACCTGAAATTTTTAATTGACAGAATGTTAATAATAATACCAATAATATTATTATTAAAATTTAAAATCAGGCAAGAAAAAGGGTCCAGGCGTCTAAAAATTGCGCCTGGACCATGGCCGAGGCGTCTGCTTGGACGCCTGGCCACGGTACAGGCGTCTGAATCGGACGCCTAGCCATGGCACAAGCGTCTGAATCGAACGTCCAGACCATGGTTCAGGCGCCTGGTTTAGACGCCTAGACCTAGGACGAAGCGTCCGTAGCAGACGCCTGTACCATGGTCTAGGCGGAATCTGAGGACGCCTGTACCATGGAACAGGCGGAATATTCAGACGCCTGCGTTATTTTCTCCGAAAAATTACCTCCAGATGTGAATTCTCGTCCATTTTCGTAGTTGTCGATGATATTGACGATATATATTTGATTGTGTGTTCTGTAGAATAAATGAAAAATTGTTTCTAGATTTCAATTCGAAAAACTTGTGTGTTGGTGTGTTGAGTACAAAAAATGAAAGATTGTGAAATGGACAAAAAAGCAATATTATAGGGTGGTGTGTAGTAATTTTGGGCGGTATTTAGGAATACCCAATTTTTATTGGCCATAGGAACAAATTTAAGAGTGGTTTTATGTGATTTATGCTTGGGATGCTCTACTGGTGGGACCAGCCAGACGAGAATTTTTATTGGCCGTTGTGAAAGTAACGAGGGGCCTTCAAGCCATTTTTTCTCTTTCAATTATAGACTATGTTTTAATATGGTTAGAAGTATAATAGTGATTCATTAATCTTGTGAAAGTGATATGTTATATAATTTATTGCATGTGAATGACTATTATGCTCCTTATATAATTATGTAATTACGATTCTACCATCTGAAGTTTTCTATAAGTACGCACTATCAAAATAATGACTTTAGACGATGAATGGTCGGAGAAAGACCAATGACCGGCTGACGTCTTCGGCTGAAGTGTCAGTTTTGGCCGACGAGGAAGTGGCCGCAACTATAATACTTTAGGCGAAGATATTTTTGTCCGCTGTCGGCTAAAGATTCTTGGCACCGTCAGCTAAAGTGCATGGGTTTAGCCGACGGTCGGTTCAACTTTAGCCGACGATCGGCGTCACTTTTAATTTTAGGAAAAGCCTAACGAAGACTTAAAGACATGCTCGGTGTCTGATATAGAGGGGGTATAAATTCACTCTCTATGGAAAAGAGAAATCTATGAAGGTACTTTGGTATTTCACGTTGAAGGATAGGTTTTGGGAGGGTTTTCATGCCTCCTTACGCAGCCAAGGGCATCATAAGGCACGCTAAGCCTCACTTCTATGATGAGGATAGTATGATACACCCTTATGATGATAGGCATGGAAGCTTATAGATAAAGAGGTTCCAGAGTTGGCATCACATGTCTGAAATGTAAGATTGGGGCTAGCATTTGATCGATTAAATCCTTCTAGTAACATGAGTCTTTGTGATTCCTTAGAACCTTCCTCCATGGATGTGTATTAAGAAAGAATATAATATATGGACTCTGTCAGTACTGTAACACCCCCAAATCTATCTGGGAATATTACAGCATGTAGGTCCCGTATCAGAACCCGCAAGACTAAAAGACATTTTCGCAATCGTTTCATACACGCCAAAAAGGCCCAAGACAATAATATATTTCAAAATACTCGAAGGCTAAAATAAAATTCATTCTCAAAGCCCCGTGATAAAATTCCATTTTAATGTACAAGGCCAAAAATACCCAAACTCAACAGTTTCAAAATGTAAGTTGAGTCACCGCTTACAAGTACCGACAAAATATTTAAGAAATTGGTTTTTTAAAATAAACCCAAGTTCGTAAAATACCATAAGGCCATTTAGAAAACACACACGCAGCGAAAAATAAAAAAACAACCAAAATACTCGATTTTCCAAATACACGTCATAGTCAGTATCATCGGGAAGCTCATATCTTCATAATTGCTACAAGCTCGATATTCGAGTATCTAAAAATAATGCCCACAATGGGGTCAGTCATAATACTCAACAATAATAACAATCACCTCAACATCAATAATTACATACCAATGCAGTAATAAGTAAGGAATATCATTAGTACAATTTCACCATCACAATCTTACCAACTCGTCGTAATCCTTATCAAAACAATTCTTACCACATTCCACCTCTCGTAATCTCAATAACGAAATGAACTCATACACAAGCATATAAACTGTATCCCAAACAATACTTAGATCCTCAAAACATCATCATAACCCAGCAACACGAAATATACAAGCTCTGTCCAATCCTATCCATCGAATAACATCATCAAATCTCAACATGATAATCGATTGTCAATCAAAAGATAAGTACCAAGAAGAAATACAGAACATACCTCAAGATACGCAATGCCACGACAAATGGTGTCAGTATAATCCGAGATTAGATTAATGAAACATACGGACTTGATCCTAACAGAAGACCTACAATGCACACTCAATATGACAACAACAATATACTCAATAAGACAACAACAACGTACACTCATGGTAATCCGTGATCTAGATTTCACTGCATAGATCTTAATATGATCCCATCGGACCAATACGTGGTGGAAAATCCCATCCAATGATCCATCATGCGCCAGCATAGATCCAAATATGATCCAATAGGACCAACACGTGGTGGACATATAGACAACAACACACATATGCATGATAATATGATGATCCCGCATTCAATGCAAATATCCCAACACGATCCCGTCGGACCAACACGTGGTGGAAAACCCTGTCCAATGTCCAGCGCGCGCCAGCATAGATCTCAAGTTGATCCCATCGGAGCAACACGTGGTGGACATACAGCCAACAACACGCACATGCATGATAACATGAATGAAACTAAATGATAAACAATAGTTAGGACACTTGCCTCGAATTCGTCGAGAGTAATCTCGATGTCAAAAACCATCACCACTGATTATCCTCGGAGTTAATTACATAAATCGTCCTTGTGGTTTGTCGGGTTTCACAGGTTTAGTCCTTATACTTTTTTTTCAGCGGGTCATGTCCTTGTGGTTTTTGATCCGTTGTGGGTTTAGTCCTTGTTGTTTGTTGGGTTTCACATGTTTAGTCCCTTTACTTTTTTTTTCAGCAGGTCATGTCCTTGTGGTTTTTGATCCGTTACGGGTTTAGTCCTTGTGGTTTGTAGAGTTTCACAGGTTTAGTCCCTATAATGCCCAAATACTTCCAGAGTTTATACATACGGTCGACATTCGAATGGTGGACGTAAAACAAAGGGTCATACCCCGCAGAGTAGAAGTTACCCATGTCCTCATTATTAGGATTTGGCGAGTCACCGACCCATCTTTGCATAGCGGTGTGAGTCCAGCTTTGACCGATCCAATCGACTTGGCACCATTTTCAACAGGTGCATCCCCAACTACGTATATTTCATGGGTTTTTGTAACAACCAACCGCCATATAAGATATGATAAGATAGATAAAACTTTACCAATCAAACATATTGTGCTTATTTTCAGTAATTCAAGCATTTAATATCAATTCGGAGGTGTGGCAAGCTAAAGAAATGCATGTGTTATTTATAGGCCCCGTTCCATGTAATTTATGAATGATTGTAATTAACTATCCTCAATTAATAAGGAAATGAAACTGTTAACCTATCATGTCCAAATCGTTTGGTTATTTGTGTTTTATGGTCTTTGGTTTTCTTGTATTGATGGTTGTGTATTATATTCAGATGTTAAAGATAATGAGTTGAAGCTTTAAGACTCCATAATAATTAAGACATAAAAATTGGAGTCATTAAGACCACAATAAATTTAAGGACTCGATCTTTATATGTATAAGATAATCATAAAATAAAGAACTAATTACAACGTACTCAAATAATACTAATAATAAAAAAAATACATGAAAAGACAAAAATACCTTTCAAATTAACGATCAACTAACAGAATTATTGGTCAAAGGACTAAACCCGTAACGGATCAAAAAACCACAAGGACATGACCCGTTGAAACAAAAAGTATAGGGACTAAGCCTGTGAAACCCGACAAACCACAAGGACTAAACCCGTAACGGATCAAAAACCACAAGGACATGACCCGCTGAAAATAAAGTATAGGGACTAAACCTGTGAAACCCGACAAACCACAAGGACGGTTTATGTAACTCTTATCCTCGATATTCGCTCAAAATATTGTAGACTGGGGATAACTCATATCCTCATCTTTACTAAAACATATTTTTTATTACTCAAGTATACCAATAACGAATATAAATCATAAATCTTATGATTTTGCTCCAAATCCGAAAAACAACATACAATTCTAGAAATCTCACTTATACTCATTGCTAGATGAATTATAAATAAAATGAAACAAAACCATTCATTAAACATTATAAACTGAACAAGTATAGAGTTTCCTCGATACCAAAATGACGATGACGAAGTTGATACCAATTTCCTTGGTGTCGTCTACAAGCCCTTTGACTCCGACCAAAGCAATTCACAAACTTCTTCGAATTCAACCGCAACACACGGTTATAATCAACGATCAATTATCACAATTTATTACAATAATTGATTAACTACATATCCAATAACAATCAATAATCGATATATACAATCAATAAATCCCAACAAGTCAACAATATCTCGATCATACGGTTCAACTTTATATCGATCATATAAAACCACAGAACTCAATCCAATCAACAACGACTTCATATCCACAATACGATTCGATAATCGGATTGTCATACCCAAACTCATTTCAATATGATATCAATACCTATAATATACTCAGTTCCAAATTCAACATCATATACGAATTAACAAGGTTACTCACTAATATTCATCAAATTCATGGTAAAACAATACCAATATTATCAACACTCACAAAATATAACCTCATATACAAAATGACGTGTTCATCCCTTGTTCATATCCATCAAATTCCTAGCAATCACAATTTCAAGGTTACCAAATAATCCTATAATCCTAATCTCCAAATTTGAACAGTCGGTCTATACATATGAACACATATAGTAAAAGGTGAATACTAATCTCATCAAACTCATAATCATTATTTGTATTCCAACGAGATCATACTAAAATCACATCGTCAATTACCATAACTTGATTCTAGGTGTGAACATTTCATGTCATATCCAAAACATCAACACCTTACATATTTTCATCTTATCCTGATATATATCAAGAATTATTCAAGAACAAGAATTAATCCATAACCAAGTTCATCTATCATCATCGAAAATAATCATAATCCTCCAAGTAGCATAAACAGAGGTATTTTCTGAAATCTAGCCCATATTCTTATTTCATAATTCAATGTATATTGAAATAACATAATCTCCTCAAAACAAACTTCATAAAACACCAACATCGAATTAACACTACAACCATCCATCATTATATGAAGAAGTTATCAGAAACAACATCAATATAATTCGATATGCCATCTTACGAGCATGTTTGTGCGATTCCCAACACTTCAACATGAACTTTAACCAATAACTTCAATCTTTTTGTCATAACTCAAGTTAATCATGTATAATTTGGTCATAAATAATAGGATAACATGCTTCCTAACATGTTAAAATCCTTCCAAAAACCGAGCTATAATCAGAGGAACACGAATATTACCTTGTACTGGTGCACTAAGGCAAAGAACAATCGAACTCCTTCCAAGAGTCATCATCAACTCTAAGTATAAAGATCCAATCCAGGCCTCCATGCTCATAACCAAGTTATAAGAGGCTCAATATCATCCAAATCCGCAGAGAGACGATTTTGGAAGAGAAATCCTCAGCTTGGTTCATGAGGAAATGAAAGACCAAACCTCACTCTATAATCTGCACAATTATTAACAGTCGCTACTACTCAACAATAACATATGCGACAGAACCTTGCGTATGCTACCTGACCTCGATTGCGTATGCAACTTAATTCTAGAAGCTACTGTTGGCCACTAAGTATACTGGATACAGCTTGGGAAGTAGTTTAAACAACAAGCTGTACTGATTTTAAATCTGAGTTCGTAGCAGAAGTCTTAAATACAGTAAGTTGCTGTGGATACAGTAACTCGATGTGCAGTGTATACTTAAATAATCACAGTAATTAAAACAAGTAAGGCAGAAGGTAAATAACACAATATTTAAAGTGGTTCGAGGTAAACCCCTCTACGTCCACTGGTCCTCCACACAGGAGTAAAAGGTTTATTATAATTACTACGTACACAACTACGCAATTATAACAACACACAATCAATATATCGTTCACACAGATTGATATAAAGATCTTAGCTTCAACCGTTCACACAAATTGGTTTGAGCTAATGTTTGACTTGCTTCTTCACACACAGTTATGAAGCTTCGTCTTCTTCGATGCAATTCCTTCACACACAGTTCTGGAGTAGCAATGATTACTCAGTCCACATAGGGCTGATCTGGGTTTGTTCAAAGGATAGAACAGGGTATGAACAACAACTTTGACTTTCTGAGCTTCTAGCTGATGAAGTGTTGTTCAAGATGTTGAGCACTGTATATCTCTTAGATCTGAATTGCAGTAAGCTTCTGGAGATATGTTTTGCTCTGATGAATATATTAATAGCTTTTTCACTTGGTAGCTTCGTTAACTTGGTAACTGATCTTCAATGCCTTGATGAGATATATATAGTCTTTTTGAAAATATATCCGTTGAGATAAATTCGTTGAGCAAGATTCCATTACAACGGAATGAAAGCACGATCCGGATTTTGCGGGATTTGAAGATCTGTTGACTGGCAGTATTTAAATACTTTATCTTTGAGTATTTAAATACTTCTTCATCAACGGGACTTGACTTTTGAAGATTCCTTCTTTGTCCTGTTTGAGAGCTGTATGGAAGATCACTGTATTGACAATTCGAGACAGCTTCCATACTTGGTCTTTATGAGACTTCTTTGCTGTACTGAAAGGTTCCACTATATGCTGGATTTGTGACAACTTCGATACAGGTTGACACGTCAACTTATCGATACAGTTTCCTTACTGTATTGAGGATTGGCATAAATGTCAAAACCTCTTATCAACACTATTCGATACAGGGATTGATTATCCTGGCTGTTTCGATACAGGGATTGATTATCCCAATAATTTCCCTCCTTTTGACAATTTTCCAAGACTTTAAAACTTTCAAGTCTTCTTGATGATGCCAAAACCTTCTTCATGAAGCGAATGACTTTCTCGATGACTTCTGGCAGATTTCTTGGTCTTCTGTCAAATGGTCTGTCTTTCAGCAACTTAGTCTAATCTATGAACTGCTCACAGGCGAGTTCGATACAGCTAAGAATTTTTACAACTTAAGATTATGATTGGCACGCAGGCACAATCTTACAATGTATTCTAAATGCATACAACTGAAATTATGAACTGTTCATAGACAAGTTCGTACAACTTAATTTTCAAACAAGTTTCTATACTTGTGATTGTTATCTCAACAGTTTAAGTTATGTAATCATACAGCAACACAGTAGATTACGAGTTGTAATCTTTCAAGACAAGCAAACATTTTTATTGATATTCAAAAATAGAGTACACGGTTTGCTGTTTCGAAAGAAAAATTACAAACAAAACTAATATACTAAGGATTTCAGCTCCTATAGTCCGCATGTCTCTATGGATTTTCCCCTGGATCATTCTCGGTTCCACGCCACCAGTGCTGTAGGGAATCATTGCCTCGATCTAGGTATATCGCTCTACCTTCGTAGGATCTTTCAAAGGCAAGAATCCAGTCTTCTGGATGGGTGATCCGATCTCCTCTTTTATGCTTGGATTTCATATCTAGCTGGAGAGGAAGCTTTACTTCTTCTAACATCTTCGTGAATTTGTCTGCAACATCCGCTAATGTCTTATAAATTTTGAAGATGGCGGATTCCCTGACGAGTTTAACAAAGTATCTCATCAGTTCATTCTTCCTCCATTGCTTCACTTCTTCGGCAGTTGGATGGCGGTTGGTTGTCAGACGAATTTCAGAAGGTCATTGAATTAAGCTTTGCCACGGGACATTGGGATCATGAAACTCAGGTCGGGAGCCTGAAATCTTGAAACTTTGAGAGGAAGGGGCTAGCTTGTTCAATTCAGCAGTAATGCTGTCTTGAGCAGCATTAAATTCCCTTTCGTGCTGTAGCCTTATTCTCCTAGCTGCTTCTCTTGCTTCTTCCCCCTTTTTGGCGTCATCAAGTCGTCCTAGGATCTCCAGTGCGGCATCCTGTTGTTGTTGCCCAAAATATTTATCCGAAGATTAATACTGCTGGAAGACGGACAACAAACAAATGCGGGAGCACTTCCGAGAGAAGATAAATAAAACAAGATTTGCTGGGTTTGTTAGGCCCGGGCTTGAATGCTCTCGCGAGATGTTATTAATACGAATATTCGTGGATACAAGTATTAATGAGAGAAATCTAAATACAATGAGTGTAAAAAGACTCTGTTGATCCGGCTCTTGAGCGAAGCTAGGTGTTCTTCGTCCCGCCGGTAATCTGCTCGAGGAGAAAAGGCCGGGAGAAGTAAGACCGAAAGAAAGCCGTTGCCAAGAGTTGGATGTTAGCCAAGTGCTGTATATTGTTTCTGTATTGAGTGCTTGGATCGTGAAGTTGCAGAGTGTTTAGAGAGTTAAAATCTCGGTTTATGCAGAAGAGTTTCGGTCCCTGGACAAGTGCTGGGAGCCTTGTATATATAGAGGCTGAGGGGCCCTGTCCCCTAGTGGGCGATCGCCTTTCGGCATTTAATGCAATGGGGCGATCGCCCTAAAGGTTACGTGGGCCGCCTGCCAAAAGTCCAAAGCTACAGCTGGTGGCCAGCCGTGCGGTCCAATGAGGATCCAGCACGCGTCCGGAAGCACTGTCACAGGAGGTCCCACTTAGCTACTTTCGGCGGACCTTGTCAGAATAGGCGACAGGCTGTAGTCACATGTCTTGTCCGCCAACTCCTTTCGCAGGTCTGGGCCATGCTGGTAGGTGAGGTAGGTGACAAGATTGTCAGCGCCTTTTGTGGATCTGCACGTGGGGTCAGCTTTGAGACTTGGCCTCTGCCGACTGGATGGTCATCGGTGGTGATCGACCTGGATGGTCTTCGGAGGTCGACATCCGCTGCCGGGATGGAGGTCGCCAAGGGCCTGGCCGCCAAGGGTAGGTCGCCAGGTGCCGAGAGACGGTCGATCGCCAAGGGTCGGTCGTCGAGTACCGAGAGGCGATCGTCTTGATGTCGATCGCTCGGCACCGGGACTTGTCCTGGGCCCTACGGTTGGCCAGTCTAGCATGCCCGCTGGGTTAAGGCTCGGTCCCCTGGCCTCGGAGGCGATCGCCGGTCGGAAGGTGTTAAATCTTGACACAACAATTGCCCCCCAGCTTGCTCCTATGTTGAAGACATGGGGCGAGGTGGTTCTTGATGGTGATCGTGTACGGATGAGGACGGGCGATCTGAGCTGACTTAGGACTCGGACTTGGGCTTAATCATGGTCGATTGGCTTAGCTATCTTTCGGTCTTGTACCTGCAAAAAACAACATTGGCCGATCCCCCACGGAAACTTGGTGGTTTCGCTTGCTTGAGGAATCGTGCACAGTCGCGGAGATCGATGGACCGACCCCATGACCGTGTCTTGGTGCACAAAGACAATGAGTGCCTCGTGACTCACTTTATTATGAGGGTCCTCTCACAGCCGCGCCTCGCCTTGTTTTTAAACGAAAGGCGTGCGGTCTCGGTCTAGAGGAGTCCTTGCGCAGGGCGGCGTCGGATGAATCAACTCCACGCTGCGGCTTGTTAGCTCTGCTTCCACCTCGGCCACCATGGAGATGGCCGACCTCGACGGTGTACGTTGAGACGGGGTTGTGGAATGAGTCCACTGATTAATTTTGGAGAGCCCTCCGACTACGCCGGCCTCGTATTTAAACGAAGGGCGGCGATCTTGGCCGAAAGGGGACCTTGCATGGCCGGGCGGCCAGTTCCATCGATCGCTGTGGCCATGGCTTTATGATGTGCGGTGGAGGCGATCTTATGCCTTAGTCCGTCATGTTATATGGCCGGATGTAGATGGCGATCGTGTCCTCCGAATCGGATGATGTAGCGTGATGATCGGCGATCGGGCCGAAGACTGCCGATCGTCGCTCGGGCCGCCGATCGCTTTATTCGTAGGTCGATATTGGCGATCGGGTGGGAGATCGTCGTCCGGTGCCGATCGCGCGCCAAAGTGCTAAGAAGAAACCTTTGCACGGCCGTAAAATCTGCGGCTCTTGCCGGAAGGCTGCGTAGGTCGAGGTTGGGTCTTTGTAAGATGCCCGAACATAGGCGAAAAACCACGAAAACCTCCTAGACCGCGTAGAGGGCGGTCTCATCGCTTATGGGCTCGCCATTGAGGATGATTACGTCTACCCGGTCGATGTAGTCCGAGTCGGACTCTTCTTCTCCCTGCTTGATTTGCATCATGCGAAGGGGACCTTCAGGCCGGACGACCCTGGTGGCGAAGTACTCGGTGAAGCCGTGCGCCAGCTCGTTGAAGGAGCCAATGGACCGAGGTGGCAATGAAGTATACCACCGGTGGGCGAGGTCGCCCGGCCGAGGGAACATTCGGCATCTGGTCGCGTCAGATGCCCCACACCCGGTCATGTAGATGTTGAACTTCCTCAGGTGCACTTGGGGGTCCGATCGCCCCACGTACATGGGTGTTTGCGGGGGAGCGATCCTATGCTGCACGGGGGCGAGCTCGATGTCGATCGCGAGCGGCTCGCTTGGCCCGGCGATCGTCTTCTTGGCGCCTGCCCTGGATTCCAGGAGCGCCTTCATGTCGTCGACTTGACGTTGCATTGCAGCCATCGCCGTGGCTTGGTCGCTTCCGATCGGCTTTGGGAGCAGGAGCCGAGGCGATCGTGTACCGATCTCCGGCTCCGCGCGCCGACCTCGGCAATTCGGCGAGGGGAGCCGACGCCCAGCCGCTTCCGGGAGTCGGGTAGGCCGAGCTCCCGGTGACGGACTCAAACTCCGCTGCCTCGTAGCCGGGCCTCGACCGCCCTTGGCCGCTGTGCCTGCCGCCGCCTGTGCGATCAAGACAGAGGTGCCCGGTGGCGAGCGCCTCTTCTGCGGACGGAGCCTCTGGCGAACGCCGCCAAGAGAGCCTTGAGCTTCCGCTTGATCTCCCGGCGAGAGACCGGGGCGGTAGCCGGAGGCGCGTCGAGAGCACTTCGTCGCTCCTGAAGGACGGCCAGGGCCCCTTCGATCTGTTCCTTGGTTCGGAACCGATCGAGCGAGAGGCTCGGGCCGCCTTCCCGGGACGTGGTCGAGCGCCTCCGGCCGCGGCGGCTACCTTCCACCATCGGCTGCGGCTCGGAATGGGACGGAACAGGGGGTCTGGCCGGCTGGCCAGCGGCTTTCTTCGACGCGGAGGCGGAAGACATGTTTTCTGAAGGATTTCTTTTGAAGTGCGGAGTGTCACTTCAAATATACGCCCGAGAACAGTGAGTGTTCTTCGGGACGGTAGGTGTAAAAATTCGAGGGTTGGATGCCCTTCCTCTAGCGCCAATTGTTGTTGCCCAAAATATTTATCCGAAGATTAATACTGCTGGAAGACGGACAACAAACAAATGCGGGAGCACTTCCGAGAGAAGATAAATAAAACAAGATTTCTTTGGGTTTGTTAGGCCCGGGCTTGAATGCTCTCGCGAGATGTTATTAATACGAATATTCGTGGATACAAGTATTAATGAGAGAAATCTAAATACAATGAGTGTAAAAAGACTCTGTTGATCCGGCTCTTGAGCGAAGCTAGGTGTTCTTCGTCCCGCCGGTAATCTGCTCGAGGAGAAAAGGCCGGGAGAAGTAAGACCGAAAGAAAGCCGTTGCCAAGAGTTGGATGTTAGCCAAGTGCTGTATATTGTTTCTGTATTGAGTGCTTGGATCGTGAAGTTGCAGAGTGTTTAGAGAGTTAAAATCTCGGTTTATGCAGAAGAGTTTCGGTCCCTGGACAAGTGCTGGGAGCCTTGTATATATAGAGGCTGAGGGGCCCTGTCCCCTAGTGGGCGATCGCCTTTCGGCATTTAATGCAATGGGGCGATCGCCCTAAAGGTTACGTGGGCCGCCCGCCAAAAGTCCAAAGCTACGGTGGTGGCGGCCGTGCGGTCCAATGAGGATCCAAAGACGCGTCCTAAGCATCACAGGGAGGTCCCACTTAGCTACTTTCGGCGGACCTTGTCGGAATAGGCGATGTGTCAGTAGTCACATGTCTTGTCCGCCAACTCCTTTCGCAGGTCTGGGCCATGCTGGTAGGTGAGGTAGGTGACAAGATTGTCAGCGCCTTTTGTGGATCTGCACGTGGGGTCAGCTTTGAGACTTGGCCTCTGCCGACTGGATGGTCATCGGTGGTGATCGACCTGGATGGTCTTCGGAGGTCGACATCTGCCAGTGGATGGAGGTCGCCAAGGGTCGGTCGCCAAGGGTAGGTCGCCAGGTGCCGAGAGACGGTCGATCGCCAAGGGTCGGTCGTCGAGTACCGAGAGGCGATCGTCTTGATGTCGATCGCTCGGCACCGGGACTTGTCCTGGGCCCTACGGTTGGCCAGTCTAGCATGCCCGCTGGGTTAAGGCTCGGTCGCCTGGCCTCGGAGGCGATCGCCGGTCGGAAGGTGTTAAATCTTGACACAACACCTGTTTCGTCTCAATGTTTGTCATTCTTTCGACAAGGGTGGAAAGCACCTCCGACATATCCTTGATACTTTTGTCATGGGCTCGAAGATGAGCAGCGGTTTCGATCATGGCAGCTGCGGTCTTGGCCTCAGATATGCGCGTTTTGGATTCCACTTCTCTCAGGATCTTTTCTTGCTTCTCTTGCAGAATGGCAAGGGCCTGTTTGAAGACATGGGGCAGGACAATGAAGGCTTCGACAACACGAGAGACTTCATGCCTTAAACCTGTCATTTCTTCAACTGCCGATGTGTGCATCCAATCTAAAGCTTTTTCGACTGAGTGAAGGGCATTCACTGCATCCTAGATAAAGACTGTTTGAAGACCAAGAGCACGCAGTCGCTCTTTCCTAGCAGCAGTGCTCGGAGAATCCGGCTTGGCAAAATCTTCGGATCCATTCAACCTTTTCAGATTCACGGTAGGGCGTGAATTGAGTTGGACATCCTCAGGTACATTACTGTCGTCGGATTCCACAGTTGATGGGGCAGGAGCAGCATTTTCGGGTTCGGCGGCAGGGGGTGCTGTATCCTCCTGTTGCAAGGGTGCGTCTCTAGACATGGATACAGGAGGGACTGATTCCTCCTGTTCCGGCAGAGGGACTGATTCCTCTTGCTGGACGGCGTGTGAAACTTATTCTTCTGCGGCAGCAGGCTCGGGTGCCTGTTCCAAAATAATTTCTTCTTCCTCGACTTGAGGGACTGATTCATCGTCGTCAAGAATGTTCTCTTGCTGTGGCGAAGGGGGCTTACTTAGACTTGATGGCCCTTCGTCATCCTTGGGTTGAGAGGCATCTTTGTCTTGAGCTTCCTCACGACTGATTCTCAGACCTGCTTGTAAAGCATCATCATCGTCGTCTGAGTCATTGTCAGCTTTTGGATCTTGGGGAGAGTCCTCGGACTTATCTTTTCCTTTTCTCCTGGCGTCAGATTTTTGCAATAGATGGCTTTCAATCAGTTCTTTGCAGTAGAGATTGTCCCATTGGATCAGGGCTTCAACCTCTGTTAAGTCCGTCACTTCCAATACAAATCTCTCTTCATGGCTCCAGTCGCTCCAGTTGTATAATATGTCATACGGAGCTAGCCTGTAGCTTTTCCATTTAAGGAATCTTTCATAAGCATGATCAATCTGCACAGAGAGAAGGGTTTTGTTGATAATTGTGTCCGGGGAGGGACTGCGTACAACGTCTGAGTCCGCTGTAGCGAGGGGTTCCTCTACAGGTGTGGTATCCTGTAGGGAAGATGGATTCCTTACAGGGGATGGTGCCTCGAAGAAAGGTGGATCCTGTACGGGTGTGGAATCCCGCATAGGAGAAGTAGCTGTTGGCTCCAAATGGGCAGCCGACTCGCTAGAGTCTTCTAAGTTGGCAGATGTCCGATCATCCGTCGTAGCCGCCAAAGGCTCAGGATCTACTATCGATACAGTAGCGGGCACCTCTTCCATAGGGGTTGGGCCCTGGGGTAGTTCTTCAGTGGGTTGCGCCACGGTAGAAACTTCCTCGGAGGTTTTGGTGGATTTAGCTTTAGAAAGCCTCCTTAGCTTCCTTTTCGGCTTCTCAGCAGCAGTAGGTGTCTTGCTGTGAGATCTTTTCCTCTTCCTTGAAGACTCCACATCCTGGAACTTCAAAGAAACATCCCTTAGATCTTCAGACACGGGCATACTTAGGATTTTAGGGTGGTTGTAGATTAGAGTGCTCTGGTTATACGCTGTAGGCTTGACGCCTCCTAAGTATATCCGGGAGCTGTTTTTCTTCGCATCTGCGGATTGTGAAAGTCCGCATTTCGTCAAAATATGGTTTAAAATTAATTTAAACCAAACGACTTCTTTTGAGTGGCAGGCTTGGATACTTCTTCCTGCAATCGCTTCAAAATTATCTGGCACCAATTGACCTTTTCATAGGTCAAAATCGCAACCATCATCCTAAATCTCAGATTTGTGCACATTTCGAATGCACCAGTGCGATTTTCGATGATCCTGCAACAAAAATCATGCAAGTATACGTATGGCAGACAAAAATTCTTCTTGTGACAGGTGGTGTGAACCACGTCAACAATAGTTGAGTCGGTGAACAGCCCATAGTACTTCGTTATCAGCTCTTGAGACCCATAAGTCTCAAGTTCTTCCATGGTAAGGCCATCAGCAGGTAGCCTGTAAATGTTCTGAAGAAGATCTCGATCGATACAGATCTCCACTCCTTGAATGATAGCAGTGATGTCAGCCATGTGACCTCCCTGGGCCAGCGATAAAAAGCGAACGACGGCGTTGAGGTAAAAGTCCTCAACCAAGTGAACATCGTATTTCTCGGCGGTTTGACTCCCAAGGTGGTAGAGACCTTGTTGACGGAGTCGGGTGATGATGAAATCAATTGGTTCGACGTGATTGGTTTCAGCGAGAATACGCTCGATGACGACAGATCTTGAGAAGATCCGTCCATCAATGATGTTCGCGGATTTCTTGAGTGCGGGAGAAGATGTCTGAGCAGCTATTGATGATTCTCAAGAAAATATGAAAGAGAATAAAAGAAATTTGCAGTAAAACGCAAAGAAAACTTGTAGGCTGTGTTTGCTTGAGTACTCTTAAATTTTGCAGAAAGCGTAAAGAGTCTCTAATGGCAGTATCAGTTCTTTTATAGTGGGCGGTGAAGTAGGGTTTTCCAGAGTACGAATGGTCAGATTTTAAGGGATAAGAGCCGGTTTTTGAAAAGAACGGTCACGATGAACTGAGTGTAACTGGTACACTTATCCACGGAATTTTAAAATATGAGCGGGTCCTACTTCTGACATTTCTTGTTACCCTAAATGCCTGAAATGGCGGTTTTAAAACATTAAACAATTTGAAACATCGCGGCTTTTGAGATTCAGTTGTCCAGATGTCGTGTAAGGCATTTAATGTAAATGACGTTTGACATGAAAACAGGGCACGTGGACAAAATTTATTTTAAAATGAAATAATATAATATAGTATATATACTGAATTGAAATCCTATAGTATGTGCTGTATCCACGACGATACAACGTTCCCCCTTAAAAGGTACATATAGGTTTTAACTCCATATAGTAACTTTTGGATTAATGCTGTATTCATGGGTCATACTGTATCCCCCTTAATTATTGCACACGTCAGGTGTAGGATGATTCATATGTCTTTGTTCCTTACAGTGCTGTATTAAAGGCTCCGAGTGTACAGATAATTAACAGTGGATACTGTATTCTTGGGTCTTACAGCATTCCCCCTCAATTGTTGAGTAAAAACAGTAATTTACTTACAGGGAGTCGGGCTGTAGCATTACCAATTCTTGTCTAAGCATGTTGAATCTTGCTGTGTCGAGAGGATTGGTGAAGATGTCGGCCAACTGAATATCTGTATGAACCTTTTCGAGCCGAACATCCTTGTTCTCGACATGATTCCTTATGAAATGATGCTTCATGTTGATATGCTTAGTGCGCAAGTGCAGGACAGGATTGTGCGTGATTGCAATTGCACTCGTGCTATCACACATGATTGGCGCCTCTCTGGATTCAATTCCATAATCTGACAACTGCTGCTGCATCCAAAGGATCTGCATACAACAACTACCAGCAGCATAGTATTCTGATTCAGCCGTGGAAAGTGAGTTAGCCAATTGCTTTTTACTGAACCAAGAAACGAGTCTAGGTCCAAGAAAGTGACAAGTTCCACTTGTACTCTTCCTATCTAGCTTGCAGCCTCCAAGATCCGAGTCACTGTATCCAACTAAATCGAATCCGCCTTCTTTAGGATACCATAGTCCTACATCGACTGTTCCTTTAATGTACTTCAGGATTCGTTTAGCTGTATTGAAGTGTGATTCCTTAGGTGCTACTTTATATCTCACACACACTCCAACAACAAACTGGATATCGGGTCTGCTAGCCGTTAGGTACAGGAGCGAACCAATAAGCTTCCTGTAGAGTGATTGGTCAATCGGCTTTCCGGCTTTATCAGCACTAATTTGCACGGAAGTGCTCATGGGGGTTGACGATGATTTGGAAGTGTTCATTCCAAATTTGTTGAGAAGCTCCTTGCTGTATTTTTCCTGGTTGATGAAAATACCTGTAGGCAACTACTTTACCTGCAAACCTAGGAAATAACTAAGTTCTCTCATCATACTCATTTCAAATTTACTTTGCATGAGATGAGAGAACCTTTGACACAAAGCAAGGTTAGTTGAACCAAAAATTATGTCATCTACATAAATTTGCACCATTAGAAGGTCATCACCTTCATGTATTTTGAACAATGTCTTGTCCACAACACCTTTCTCAAATCTATTATCGGTTAGATACTGGGACAGGGTCTCATACCAGGCTATAAGGGCTTGCTTAAGTCCATACAATGCTTTCCTTAGCCTGTATACTAGGTCGATGCCGTCCGTGTTGGAAAACCCTGGTGGGTGTTCAACATAAACTTCTTCGGCAAGGCCTCCATTTAGGAATGCACTCTTGACGTCCATTTGGTATACAATGAAGCTCTTATAGGCGACAAAGGCTAAGAATATCCTAATGGCTTCTAGTCTGGCTACAGGGGCAAAGTTTTCATCATAGTCTATGCCTTCTTCCTGGCTGTAGCCTTGTGCGACTAGCCTTGATTTGTTCCTTATAATAAGTCCATTTCGATCCTTCTTGTTTCGAAATACCCATTTAGTTCCTATAACCGATTGATGTGTAGGTCTGGGTACAAGATACCATACATTGTTTCTTTCGAAACCGTTAAGCTCTTCTTCCATAGATGTTATCCAATGAGAATTATTAAGAGCGTCTATGGTCGAAACAGGTTCGGACTGGGCTAAGAATACAGCAATGGTGCACATATTGAGTCTTCTAAGCTCGGATTGAGATTTCCATTTAGGAAATGGTGATATCTCAGTATCTAGTTCTTCTTGTGCACAAAGTACATTTCCTTGTGTACTCTGTATTCTTCTACGGGTAGAAACACCAGCATCTATGTTTCCAATGATCAGCTCTTGCGGGTGATCTCTCAACCATCTTCGGTCGGGTTCTAATTCGGGGTCCCGTACTGTATCAAGAGTTTCTGTAGATACAGCTTCAGCTTGTACAGCGTCGACTTCATCTACATCGATTCTTACAGCTGCGGGGTTGATTTCTAGGTCAACAACATGTTCTATGGGAGTTGGAGGATCTAAGATAGAGAGATATTAGATGTTCTGAGTAATATCATCTACTCCTGTAGGGTCATGATGAGGTTCGCCGAACACTACATGAACTGATTCCTCGATCGTCAGCTTCCTTTTATTAAAAATCCTGTAAGCTTTGCTGACGGAGGAGTATCCTACAAATATTCCTTCATCTGATTTCTCATCAAAGGTTCTGATTTGATCCTTCCCATTATTCAACACATAACACCTGCATCCAAAAATGTAAAAATATGAAACTAACGGAGTTTTGTTGTTCCATACTTCGTATGCTGTTTTGTTGTGGTGCTTGTTGACGATACAGCGGTTTTCAGTGTAGCAAGCTGTATTGGTTGCTTCACCCCAGAAATGCTGTGGCAACTTGCTTGCGGCGATCATTGTCCACGTTGCTTCTTTCAGCGTCCTATTCTTTCGCTCGGCAATACCATTTTGTTGAGGTGTACGGGCAACTGAGTATTCGTGTTGTATCCCATTTTCCGAACAGTATTGCTCTATAAAGCGAATAGTAAATTCTGTACCTCTGTCCGAACGAATGGACATGATACTCAATGCCTTTTCATTTTGAAGCTTTCTCAGGAGCTCGGGAAGCTTTGATGTTGTTTCCTTATTCTTGCTTAGGAAAATTGTCCAAGCATACCTGGAGAAATCATCAACAACAACAAGACAGTATTTCTTACCTCCCAAACTTACTGGGTCTACAGGACCGTAGAGATCCATATGTAGCATCTCCAACACTCTTTGGGTTGAAAGGTAGGATTTGCTCTTCAGGGTTGACTTGATTTGCTTGCCTTTCTGGCACGGTCCGCAGACGCTGTCCTTTTTGAATGACACGTTTGGCAATCCTCTTACCATTCCCTATCTTGAGAGCTTATTGATCATCTTGAAGTTGACGTGAGACATCCTCTTGTGCCATAACCAGCTAAGATCTGCAGTGCCTTTGGCAACAAAGCATGGAATTGAGGAGCTCATAGGCTTCCAGTCAGCAATATACATGTTACCTGATCTGCTTCCTGTAAGCGCAACTTCTTTGGTCTGGATGTTCTTGACTCTACAGTGATCTATATAGAATTTCACCGAGAACTGTTTATAACAGAACTGGCTAATGCTAAGTAGATTGTACTGTAAGCCTTCAACATATGCAACATCGGTGACTTTGAATTTTCCGACAAGTAGGTTTCCTTTCCCTCTTGTTCTTCCTTTAGATTTATCACTGAAACGAACTTTTGGACCGCGACCTTCTACGAAATCTGATAGCTTGCTTCTATCTCCTATCATGTGCTGAGAGCATCCACTATCAAAGTACCAGGTGTCCTCCTCTAGGATGTCCTGTATGCAAAGAGATAGATTTAGGTCCCCTTTGATTTTTGGGTCCATATATGTTAGTTCCTTTAGGTACCCAATTTTTCCTGACAGCAATTGGTTTACTGTAGGTCACATTCGGTACAGTGTTGCGATATCTACGTGGGGCATATCCATAATCGCTATAACCATGATAATTATTATGCATGTAAAATTCAGGGTTATTATTATTAATCCAGTACGAGTGTCGTCTTGGTGGTGGAGCCATTTTCTTTGGCCTAACAGCTTGCCTTCTGGGTCTCCAGTTGGATTCCCAACGCTGTTGTTGATACTGAGCGGACACCTGCTGTCTCGAGGAATAACGGGGATCCTGTATCCAATACCTCGGCGTGCTGTACTGATAGTACTGCCGTGCGGGTCTTTGGTATTTGGATACAACCTTCCTTCTGAACGGCTGTTGGCGCTGTTGATATGCTCGGGGAGCATACTGTTGATTGCGCCTTTCAGGTCTGAATGGCTAGTGATTCTGCTGTCTGGAGTATGATTGAGGTGGCGGAATGGCAGCCTTTGGTGTTCGCTGTGCAACAGGTTCCTTCACAGGACTCGAAATTTCTTTCGACACAGGAATGTGTTCCACACTCTTGACAAACACTGTACTAGTTTTCCCTTTATTTGAACATGAGCTGTATCCTAAGCCACTTTTATCATGAGCATGTTGCCCAGTGCTTAGAATTTCTTCCATTCTTTTGGACGATTTCTAAAATGATTTCATAGTGGTCTCAAGTTCAATTTCTCGTTTTTCGAGAGTTTTGACTTTGGCTTGAAATAGAACCAAATCATGTCTTGCTCTCGTTGTGAGTTTTAACCTCACTTAGTTCATGATCAAGTTGATGATTGCTCTCCAGGAGTTTTTCAAAATCGACTTTGCTGGTTTCACAATCAAGAGACATATTTTCATAATTTATTTTCAACAAGTCATTTTCATCTTTGAGCTCTAGGTTAGACAGTTGGAGCTGTATATTCTCATTTTTCAATGTCTCATGGGCCTTTTGAATGTTTTTAAATTCATTCATCATGTTTTCAAAAGTATGAAATGCATTTGATGGAATAGCTGAGGTTGAGCTTACCTCATCATCGCTATCTTCACCTTCCGGAATGTCCTTAGCCATAAAGCACATATATGCTTTATCATCGAACTCATTGTCAGATGAATCACTTTCAGTGACCACCTGAAGACATTCTTCTGATTTGGATGGTGTGGGGGAGGCTTCTGATTCTCCAATGAGGGCCTTGAACTTGTTTTTCCAAGCATGTCTTCTTTCATCTCTCTCTTGTTGCTCGGCCTCCGGCAACCTTTGAACTTTGAGATGAGGACATTTATTTGCATAATGCCCTAGTTTCCTGCAATTATAGCACATGTTAGCATCACCGGATGAAGTTTCGGTACTTACCTTGTGGACAGGTTTGGGCCTGTAGGGAGTCTTTCCAGACTGCTTGATGAACTTTTTGAACTTGTGCATGAGAAGCGCCATTTCATCTTGAGACAGGATGTCGTCGTCACTATCAGCATTCTTGTGACTAGACTTCGACGAGCTGGGCATGCTGTGTCAACGATTCGATACAGCGGCTAGTGCTGTGACTTTTGAAGGAGATTCTTCAGCTTTCTCTCTTCTGTTAATATCATACTCAAAAGCTTTGAGGTCAGAGAAGAGATCAAAAGTATATATTTCATTAAGATTGCAAGATATACGCATAGCTGTGGTCTTAATGTCCAATCGGGCAGGGAGAGATCTGAAAATTTTTAAATTCTTCTCCTTTTGGGTATAAATTTTGCCCAAAGCTTCAAGTTCACCAACAATACCAGTGAATCTGAGGTCAAGTTCCTCAAGTGTCTCAGTTGGTTTCATTTCGAAAGATTCAAATTGTTGAGTCAGTTTTGAAATTTTCTTTTCTTTTGATAGCTCAGTTCCCTCACAAATCATCTTGAGTTTATCCCAGATTTCCTTGGCTGATTTACCGCTTTTTAACTTCGAGAACATGCCTTTGTCAAGAGTGACAAATAATGCGTTCTTAGACACATTGTCAAGGTTGGCTCGCTTTCTTTCATTTGTGGTCCATTGCTCGCGTTCCTTCTCGAGCATCTCAGCATGGGCTTGGCCTTCAATCCTTGCAGCTGTGTTTACCTTCATGATCTTGATGGGGCCATCCTGTATAACAAAAATCATCTCTTCGTGCATTGCTGCAAGATGAGCTTCCATCCTAATTCTCCAATCATCAAATTCGTTAATAGAGAACATAGGCACTTTGTTGATCATAGATGTATCCATGTGAAAATAAAGAAATGAAAGAGGCTGTTTTAAAAAGTAAGTGATTTTGGATCTGATTCAGTTAAAAATACGATTGATTCTTTTTAGAATCAACCGCTCCGGTACCACTTGTTGGCCACTAAGTATACTGGATACAGCTTGGGACGTAGTTTAACAACAAGCTGTACTGATTTTAAATCTGAGTGCGTAGCGGAAGTCTTAAATACAGTAAGTTGCTGTGGATACAACAACTCGATGTGCAGTGTATACTTAAATAATCAAAGTAATTAAAACAAGTAAGGCAGAAGGTAAATAACACAATATTTAAAGTGGTTTGAGGTAAACCCCTCTACGTCCACTGGTCCTCCACACAGGAGTAAAAGGTTTATTATAATTACTACGTACACAACTACGTAATTATAACAACACACAATTAATATATTGTTCACACAGATTGATATAAAGATCTTAGCTTCAACCTTTCACACAGATTGGTTTGAGCTAATGCTTGACTTGCTTCTTCACACACAGTTATGAAGCTTCATCTTCTTCGATGCAATTCCTTCACACACAGTTCTGGAGTAGCAACGATTACTCAGTCCACACAGGGCTGATCTGGGTTTGTTCAAAGAATAGAACAGGGTATGAACAACAACTTTGACTTTCTGAGCTTCTAGCTGATGAAGTGTTGTTCAAGATGTTGAGCACTGTATATCTCTTAGATCTGAATTGCAGTAAGCTTCTGGAGATATGTTTTGCTCTGATGAATATATTAATAGTTTTTTCACTTGGTAGCTTCGTTAACTTGGTAACTCATCTTCAATGCCTTGATGAGATATATATAGTCTTTTGGAAAATATATCCGTTCAGATAAATCCGTTGAGCAAGATTCCGTTACAACGGAATGAAAATCACGATCCGGATTTTGCGGGATTTGAAGATCTGTTGACTGACAGTATTTAAATACTTTATCTTTGAGTATTTAAATACTTCTTCATCAACGGGACTTAACTTCTGAAGATTCCTTCTTTGTCCTGTTTGAGAGCTGTATGGAAGATCAATGTATTGACAATTCGAGACAGCTTCGATACTTGGTCTTTACGAGACTTCTTTGCTGTACTGAAAGGTTCCACTATATGCTGGATTTGTGACAGCTTCGATACAGGTTGACACTTCAACTTATCGATACAGTTTCCTTACTGTATTGAGGATTGGCATAAATGTCAAAACCTCTTATCAACACTATTCGATACAGGGATTGATTATCCTGGCTGTTTCGATACAGGGATTGATTATCCCAACAGCTACTGCCTCATTTCATAATGACACGTACGCAACGCTCCCATACTAGCGTATGTAAATCGATAAAAGTACGTAATTCTTTGCATGTAGCGTATGTAATCCCCTCGTTGACTTGATATAGTAAACAATATGGATCCCTGTTACGTGCGTAGGAACCATCATCTTATGTACGTAAATAACCATAACTTACATAATCTCACTATTATAACGTACATAATGCGTAGTCCAGAGGCTACGTCTTTTGGCAATAGGTGTCCTTACGTATGAAATGCTTATTATGTAAACCTTTAACGTATGTAATGCTCATTCCATAGCGTACATTAACCTTTCATTGACTCGATTATACACATCCACACCGAAAGCTACCGACCACCGATCCCACTTTTCGGCTACTGTCTTGATAGTTGTCCGATATAATCTTATGTATGTTACTCTTACCTTTTAACGTATATAATATTGTACGCTATGTCTGCCATTTAACATACGTTATGCAGGCTATACTTAGCCAATTTGAAACTATCTCTGTCTGTCGTCTCGATATACTTGATACGTACACGCGACATACTGAATATATATACTCGTTCTAATAATATTCACATATAACATACCTAATATATAATATCTTCAAATGCAATTATCGATCCACTACGACAATTACACCAATACAACTGTCTTAATCCTCATACTTTTTATCCATACTGTATGGATTCCACATTGTGCAATATAATTCAGATAAAATAATGTAAAAAACCATAGTTAGGAGTAATTATCGGTCAGTATGGAATTTGGGATTTCATGTCTCCTTTGCCTAGAAGCCCGACAGAAGCCGCTCCTTAACACATGCCTGTATCGCCGACATACACTTCCCACAAGAAAGTCGCTCATTCACACGCATATAGCACCAGCATACACTTTCCTCATATCCATCTACATCGGACGCACATTCAATCCCCAAACCCACACTTTATTGAGATACCACTCAAAATACCACATACAGAAAAAAATCAGTTGACTCAGAAGTCAAAAAATCACTATACCAGAAGTCACGTTACTACCTCATCGGTAGAGCCGCATAACACACATGCCTTGGTTTTACAAACCCAAGCTCCGAGACCATATTTTGTAACAGCCCCAGAGCCATTCGAGAAAATTACAGCACCTTGAGACCCGCACCGGAACCCACGAAGCTAAAAAATATTTTTGCAATCGTTTCAAACACGCCAAAAAGGCCAAAGACAATAATATCTTTCAAAATACTCAAAGGCTTAAATAAAAAACATTTTCAAAGTCCCGTCATAAAATTCCATTTGAAAGTACAAGGCCAAAAATGCCAAAACTCAACAGTTTCAAAACATAAGTTGAGTCACCACTTACAAGTACTGACAAAATAGTTTAGGGAAGTGGTTTTCAAAATAAACCCAAGTTCGTAAAATACCAGAAGGCCATTTAGAAAACATACATACATCGGATATGATAAAAACATATTTGCAGCAAAAAATAAAAAACAATCAAAATACTTGATTCCCAAATACACATCATAGCCAGTATCATCTGGAGAAGCTCATCACTTCACGACCGCTACAAGCTCGATCTCCATCATCTAAGAATAATGCCCATGACAAGGCCAGCCATAATACTCAACAATAATAATGATCACATCAACATCAATAATTACATACCAATTCAGTAACAAGTATGGAATATCATCTATATAATTCCGGCGTCATAATCTTACCAACTCGAGGTACTCCTTATCAAAAAAATCCTTACCATATTCCGTCTCTCGTAATCTCAATAACAAAATGAACTCATACACGGCATGTGTACTATATCCCAAACAATAGCCAGATCCTCAAAACATCATCACAACTCACCAACACCAAATATACAAGCTCTGTCCAATCTAATCCATCGGGCAACATCATCAAATCTCAAAATGATAACTGATTGTCAATCTAAACACAAGTAAAAAGTAGGAATACAGAACATACCTCAAGATATGCAATGCCACGACGAATCTTGTCACTCTAATCCGAGATTAGATCAATGCAATATACGGACTTGATCCTAATAAAAGACCTACAATGCACACTAAACATGACAACATCAGTATACTTAACAAGACAACAACAGCATACACTTATGATAATCCGTAATCCAGCATTCACTCCATAGATCCCAAAATGATCTCGTCGGACGAACACGTGGTGGAAAACCCCGTCCAATGATCCAGCACACACCAGTATAGTTCCCAAGATGATCCACTCGGATCAACATGTGGTGGACATTCAACCAACAACAAACACATGCATGATAACATGAGTAACGGTAAATGATAAACAGTAGTTAGGGCACTTGCCTCGAATTTGTCGAGAGTAATCTCGATGTCAAAACAATCAACAACGATTATCCTCGATATGCAACGATCAAAATATCGTAGACTGTAGATAACTCATATACTCATTTTTACGAAGACGTATCCTCATTACTCAAGTATGCCAATAACGAATGTAAATCATATACCTTATGATTTAACTCCAAAATCGAAAACAACATACAACCCAAATCTCCAGGATTACCACTTATATTCATTGCTATATTAATTATAAATAAAATTATCCGAAACTATTCGTTGAATATTATAAACTGAATAAGTATAAACTTGCCTCGATACCAATATGATGATGCCGAAGCAATTCACGAACATCATTGGATTCAAGCAGAACACACGATTCTAAGCAACGATCATTTATATAAACTCAATAATCCATTAACCACATACCCAATAACAATCAATAATCCATCTATACAATCAATAAATCCCAAAATTTCAACAATATTTCAATCATACACAAAACCACAAAACTCAATCCAATCAACCACGAATTTATATCCACAATACAATTTTGTAATCCGATAATCATAGCCAGAATCAATTCAATATGATATCAATACTTATATAATTCAGTTCCATATTCAACCTCATATACAAATTAACAAGGTTACTCCTTGCTAATATTCATCAAATTCACGGTAAAACAATACTAAGATTATCAAAACTCACAACATTCAACCTCATATTCAAATAATGTGTTCATCCCTTGTTCATATTTATCAAATTCATTAATCACAATTCCAAGGGTACCAAATAATCCTATAATCCTAACCTCCGAATTTGAACACTCTTTCTATAAGTATAAACATATATACTCAAAGGTGAATAATAATCTCATCAAACTCATAATCATTATTCGTATTCCAATGAGATCATACGAAAATCACATTGTTAACCACCATAACTTAATTCTAGGTATGAACAATCCATGTTCATATCCACAACATCAACATCATACATATTTTCGTCTTATCATTATATATATATATATATATATATCAAGACTTCTTCAAAAATAAGAATTAATCCATAACCATGTTCATCTAACATAATCATAATCATAATCCTCAAAATAACATAAACAAAGATGTATTCTAACATCTAGTCTATATTCTTATTTCATTCAATGAATATCAAAATAACATTATCTCCTCAACACAAACTCCATAAAACACCAACATCAAGTTAACACTTCAACCATCCATCATTGTATGGAGTAGTTATCAGCAACAACGTCAACATAATTCGATAATCCATCTTACGAGCATGTTTGAACGAATTGCAACACTTCAACATGAAAAACTTTAACCAATAACTTCAATATCTTTGTCAAAACTTAAGTTAATTATGTATAATTTCATCATAAATAATAGGATAGACTAACATGCTTCCTAACATGTTAAAATTCTTCCAAAAACTGAGCTATAATCAGAGGAACACGACTATTACCTTATAGTGATGAACTACAACAAAGAACAATCGAACTCCTTCCAAGAATCATCATGAACTCTAAGTATAAAGCTCCAATCACGGCCTTCAAGATCATAACCAAGTTAGAAAAGACTCGATATCATCTAAATATGCAGAGGGACAATTTTTGGAATAGAAACCCTCAGTTTGGTTCGTGAGGAAATGAAAGACCAAACCTCACTATATAATCTGCGCAATTATTGACGACTACCACTACTCAATAATAAGGCATGTGGCAGGACTTTGCGTACGATACCCGACCTTAATTGCATATGCAACATTAGTCCATAGGATACTACCTCATTTCATAACAAAGACTTACATACGCAACTCTCCCAGACTAATGTACATAAATCGATAAATGTATGTAAAGCTTTTCCTGTAGCATATGTAATCCTATTGTTGACTTGATACAGTAAATAATCTGGATCCCTGTTATGTACGTATCAACCATCATCTTACGTACGTAACCAACCATAATTTAAGCAATCTCACTATTATAACGTATGTAACACGTAGTCCAGAGGCTATGTCTTTTGACAACAGGTATCCTTATGTATGTAATGCTTCTATGATAGCGTACGTAAACCTTTAACGCATGAAATGCTCATTCCATGGTGTACGTTAACCCTTCATTGACTCGATTGTCCGCACCCATGCCAAAAGCTGTCGACCACCGGTTCCACTTGTCGGTCACTGCTTAGATCCTTGCCTAATATAATCTTATGTACGTTAGCCTTACCTTTTAACGTGCTGAAGGCTTGTACATTAATGTACGCTATGACTACCATTTAGCTTACGTTATGCAAGCTATACTTAGCCAATTTCATACTGTCCATGTATGTCGTCTCGATATACTTGATACATATACGCAACATACATAATACATATACTTGTTCCAATAATATTCTCATACAACATACCTGATATACAATCTTCTCAAATGTAATTGTCGACCCACTACGGCAATTATACCAATACAGTTGTCTCAGTCCTCATATTTTTTTATCCATACTATACAGATTATACACTGTGAAATATAACCTGGATAAAATAATGTGAAACAACCATAGTAAAAAGTCAGAATATTACAAATACCAGGCCCTAGGCATCTAGGAAAGTGTATTGATGTATATCTGAGAACTTTGATCGGGGGGATGAAGTTGTTGTGGGAGCAAGGTCATCCCATGCATGACAGGTACTCACACGAGATGTTCTACTTGCGCTTACTGACACCATAAGTGATTGTTCCTACTTATGGTATGCTGTTTGGATCTATTGTTAGTGGATATAGATGATGTCTAGTGTGTTTGGTAGCAGACCTAGATGTCACTGTTGGAAGGTTATCCAAATGCTTCACTGTCTATGGCTTGAAAGGATGCATGTATTGTCATTTGGATGCTGTTACATTTGATTTAACTATAGAGATGGGTGACCCACCATGGGGGTGAACTAGGGATGAAAGTTGGCCATGCTAAATGAGTATGGTTATGAACAATCGAGCAATCACCCTTATATAGTGGCGGCAACCCCTGAAATACCTGACAGACATCAGTATTGGTCCCACAAGAGTATATTCAAAGATCTACCTTAGTGGAGTAAATTGTTGTTGAAGAACTACCTAGATGTGATGCACATTAAAAAGAATATGTGTATGAAAGTGTTATCGGTATAGGGTTATATTGGGAGGGAAAAACTAAAGATGGCTCTAAGGCATGCATTATACTGAAGGAAATGAACATTAGGAATATTTATGGTTGAAATAAGGAAAGTGGAACCATAATATGTCGAAAGCAACTTACACCATTACTCCTGAGCAGAAGGCTGAGTTTTTTCATGGATGAAGGCTGCTAGGTCTTAAAGGATATGCTAGAAATATATGTAGGTGAGTTAACTTCAAGTAAAATAAATTAACTGGACTGAAGAGTCATGATTGTCATATCCTCTTATAATGCCTCTTTCCCGTGTTCATTCAACCATACTTGTATAAATAGGTAATCGAGCTTTGTACATGGTTATCCAAACTTTTTCAAAAGTCATGCACTAGAGAAGTGTGGATTCAGATTTTAGGTTCATCTAAAAGGAGATAATTTATATCTTATACAAAGTTAAGAGGATATTTTCACCAAATTTTTCGGATTTCATTCCTCACCTCATGATCCATCTTTCTCGCCAGATATTGGTAACAGGTCCTGTCCACCACACATGAATGTTTATAATAGAAAGGTAACTTAGTGAATACAAAATTTATGGCCAATAAGTATGTACATGAAGGATGTATAGTTAAAGCATATCTTGGCTAGGAGTGTGTAACATATACCAAGTTCTATATGGGAGGGGTGGATCCCCCCATCCCACTGCAGCCTCTGCCAGCCGTCGCAATGCAGTTTGGTAGATATTGCATAATTGTCCAGAAGTTCAATACTGGAAACACGTTCACCTTATATGTGATGCCGTGAATGGGATGACATTAGATTATTTTGGATAATGAGTTCCTTATATAAATGTGTAAACATTTTGGATGAACTCTGACATTCACCTTATATAAATATTTAATTACTTTCCTTTAGATGACCCACGTACAAGGTGATGTCCACCTGATATTGTCACGTGAATTCATGCTTCTCTCGATGAAGCCTATCATGTCTATAAATTATTCAATGACGAAGAAAAATGGTTCGACATTTGTATGTCTCGAAGAGATCAAAGAAGGTTTTATACATTTGTATGTCTCAATGAGATCAATGATGAATTCATGCTTCTCACAATTGACGGTGGATATTGCTGTATTTTTTTCACTGTGGTAGAACTAATTTATGGAAAAAGATTGAAAATATCATAAAAATAAATAAAAAAGAATGCTTGACAGTGTACATGTTCATATGTAGATGGTTTGATACCAGCCTTGTAATCGAAAGGAAAGATGATTATGGACTCTTATTCGTTGATACTTCTACAAGTTGGTACGAAGGTTATCCATTTGTTTTTGCAATATCGGCTAAACCAGTGTACTACTTGGATGACTTGGTAAGATAAAGGGGCATGGAAGATTGTCAATCATGTGGCTACAAGAAAAATATATAGTGCGGCCACACTTGGATAAGTAGAAGATAAAGATGACGAGGAAGCATATCAATAGCCATATACAACTAATATTATGTCATCCTCCAAAATACTACTGTATAATGTTATAGAAGGCCAACTGGTTCGACTGCATGGTGAAGAAGAAGGTTCATAAATGTTGGTACAAATGAATGACTTACACACTCTGATGAATAAGATGAGGAAGATTTTAGAAATATATTGTCAATTATCAACTACGACACTGATAAACTCAAATGACAATTCTGACTTCGAGCCTCAGCTATCTATATGGACATATCATTTGTAAAAATATCTATAAACACTTGATTTATTTGTAAATAAAAATATATTTCAAGTTTAAAATTCTTAATGAGATGTCACGTGGTTTTGTTTAGTTGTGCTTAAACATGCAAGATAAATATAAAAGGGTGCTGGGGCGCGTTTACAGCTCGAACGTGTCGGAAATACGAATAATTATGATTTTTTTTAGAAAAAAAGATGAACAATTAAAACAAAATATTAATATCTTTTTTCACCTGTTTTGAAATTTATAAATATCCGATTGTTTATTGAAAATATGGGTCTTTTATATATATACTTTTTATGATAAAATAATTTTTTTTATTTTCATTTATTTTTTGACATATTTTATTTAGAAATACATAAAAAAATATCACTAAATGTATGAATTACTAACATAACTCAGTAGCAGAGAGCCATATTGCTTGATCAATTGGCAGGGGTTCGAACCCCACTGTTGTTGAGTTATGTTTTATATTTTTTAGTATTTTACAAAACACAAACATATATACAAAAACTATCTTATAATGTATGAATTACTAACACAACTCACTAGTAGAGAACCACATTCCTGATCAATTGGCCCTACTTTGAACCCCATTGCCACCAGGTTATGTTTCATATTTTTGACATTTTTCAATTTACCAAATATATAAAAACTGCCTTACAATTAGGCATGGCATTTTCACCCGACCCGGTGGAGAACCCGATCGACCCGCCCCGACCAGGGCCGGGGATTCCCCGCCAAACCGGGTACCGGGGCCGGGGCCGGGGCCGGGGATACCCGCTCACATGAAACCGGGGCTGGGGCCGGGATGCCTATCCCCCGACCCGCCCCGGACCTGGTATATATAATTAGAAATATAATTTTTTATATATTTATTAAATATATAAACTTAAGTTATGTAATTTTTTATTGTAGACTTTTATGAACTTATGTAATTTTTTACAATTACTTAATTACTATATTTATGTGTTTTGACTAAAAAGACTTGAGAAAAATGGTCGAAAGTAGCTATAAAAACAGCAGCAAACCGGGGAGACCGGGTAAGGACCGGGGATCGGGGTTTGACCGGGGGTGGGGTTGACCGGGGTTTGATCAGAATTTGACCGGGGACGGGGTCGGGACCGGAGGAAGGATTCAAAAACTGGGGCCGGGGCCGGGAGTTGTGAACCCCGCCCTGTTGCCATCCGTACTTACAATGTTGAATGAGTAACATAGCTCACCGACGGATAGCATCATTGTTGGATTGTTAGTCCCGGGTTTAAACCCCCACCCTGCCACTGAGTGTTACATTTTTCTAAAGTTTAATTGATGACCTGGCATGAGAAGTCATTGGTGTTAAACCAATATTTTTTATACACATTTTGATGATGTTTTTATAGACAAAATAATCATAATGTACGCAGGGTTACGTAGTGACAACCTACGTTACCCAACATATATAACGTACGCAACATTTACTGATTAAAGTACACAATGTATGAGATTTAACCATTGAACAAATTCTAGAAAGTCAACTTATTGAACGGTCATATGTTACATAACGTACGCAACATATTTTATAATGTACGCTAAGGACTTTGAGTTTGAATTCAAAATCGAACCGTTGATTTGCCAATAATGTCATCCATTAAGTCATCATATCCAACGGCTATCTGAAGACCTCATAATGTACACTGCCGTTGATTATAATGTACGCAACTAATGAGCTAAATGCTACTGCCCAGTTCTGGATTTACTATTACGTACGCTAAGATATCAATCAACGTACGCTATATGGTCTTACATACGCAACACACACTGCATAACGCGCTAAGACGATTCACTATTCCAATGGAAAAGAGACTCCAAAATGCTATAAATGGAAGCATTTGGAGGTGATGGAGGACACAAGAATATACAAGTAATTGCAGAGGATATCAAGCTATTACATCATTCTCTTACACTCTGAAAGATAATACTGATACGAGAAAAATTGTTCTAACAATCTTCTATATACATTCTTATATCACCCCGGGCTATTACTTTGTAAAGATGAGTATCTGTACTCGCAATATCTTTTATATTTCTGTGAGGTTGTCTGGTATCCTGAAAAACAAGAGATATTTTAGTTGAGGTTATTCTTGAGCCCGGAAATCAAGAAACTGAAATCAAGAAACTGTAAGTTCGGCACTAATCTTGGAAAGTGATATTGTAAAGAGTTGGCACTAAACTAGAAAGTGCATTCAAGTTTTGAGAAAAGTCCTAGTCGATAACACTAGGTAGGGGGCGTAGGATGGTTGATAGCCGAACCTCTCGAACAATATCTTGTCTCTTTATTTCCCCACTACGCTTCTTTCTCCTAATATTTGCTTTTGCACAAAAAGAGTTCAAAACACTACTCTGCACTATTCAACCCTCTTCTAGTGGCGGTACCAATCCAATAATTGGTATCGGAGCAGTCTCTTTTTCATTAATGTAATACCTACTAGAGAAAAGATCCATAAATGGCTTTCATTCATGCTTTTGAAAGTAACACTCTAAATCGCCCTCCTTTCATCCGTGTATTAATGATTTATTCAAATGTATGCTCTAAGTACTTGGCATTGTAAAGAAGAACCAAATGAGTATCTTTTATAAGCCCTTAAAAATTAAACGAGCTCTATATCAAGGGAGTTTTGGTCAACAGAAATATCAGATGAGGTTTGACCAAAACTCAGCTGCAGTCGAGTTCTGAAGAAGGCAGTATATCAGGCGAGTTCAGGTCAGACAAATATATCAGAGACGTTTGACCTCAGGCGAGTTATCAGCTGCGCTTTCAGACAACGACCACATCAGGCGAGTATTACTCCAACTGAAAGCAGACAAGTCTTCGGTCAAGCAAATATATCATATGAAAGTTGACCACAGATGAGTTATTTATATCCGAGGTTTTCGGTCAAACCAATCATCATAGGAGGTTGACCTAACCATTACCACAACCAAGTTTTTCAGTCAACGTCAGCAAAGCGTTGAAAGTCAACAATAACGGGAAGACATGCAGACGTGATTTTAAGGAGACAAACTGAATGATTCCCAGAAAGTTAGGAATAAAATATTTCTTGAGATCCATGCTTTGAAAATTTATGGATATACAAATCAAGAAAAGTGGCATGGACAAAAGAAATCTTTCAAACGGTCAGAATTGAAAAGGGAATCAAGCCGTGCAAAGAGATGAACGAATAAAAAAAGAAGTCTACTCTCCAATGAATGGATTTGTTACTGTGATGCAATGGCTATGAAGAAGCTTAAGATTCGTACTATAAATATCTGAAGATAGAATTGAGCAAAGAACGATGCGAACAACACACCAGAAGAAATTGCAGTTGGGAAGCCAGAGAAGATTCCCGAAAAGAGGACTGAAATGTCACATGGAGAAACAAAGCTGGCCAATATTGACAACCGGGTCAGAGATGTATTATAGCAGACCCTTGACAAGACAACCATGGTCAAAATCAAAAACTGCAAGAATGCCAAGGAAATTTGGAACACATTAGCTGTAATATGTGAAGGAACCGAGCAGATCAAAGAAAACAAGTTGTCAATAGCCACCCAGAAGTTTGACAACTTCAAAATTCAAGGTGGAGAAACAATTTATCAGGTGGATGGAAGATTCACAGAGATCATAAATGAAATCAATTCTCTTGGAAAAACATATGGCAATAGGGAGTTGGCCCTGAAAGTTCTAAGGTCTCTTAACCCAGAATGGAGCATGAAAGTCGTAGCCATGAGGGAATCAAAAGATCTTAACAAGATAAAGATCCAGGAATTGTTCTCTGACCTGAAGGCAAATGAGTTTGAGCTGTCCTGCTCATCATCAACTGAACCAGCGGATAAAGGTTTAGCATTTGCAGCTGAGTCCCCTGCTAAGAACCTCTATGAAGTTAAACCTCCAAATCCTCTAGATTCTGAGGAAGAAATGTCATTCGTCATGCAAAGATTCAGCAACTTTAGGAAAAACTACTCCAAGTATAAGAAGAATTACAAAGATAATCCGAGGAGGAACCAGAAGTATGGAAACTGGAAGATTGAATCCTACAACTGTCATAAGACAGGACACATCCAGTTTGACTGCCCTGGTCTCAAAATAGATGAAGATAAGAAGGATATGGGCAAGAAATAAGACAAGAGAAAAGCTCTCATTGGAGAAGACCAAGAAAGAGTTGAATCAAGCAGTGGATTCTTCTCTGATGATGATGAAGATTACAACTGTATGATGGCTAGCTGATGAAGAGGTAACATCTAAACCCCCAATTTCAAATAATCAGCTCCTCAAAGACTTTGAAACATTAAAAACTGCACACTTGACTGTGACAGTTGAGAAAACACAGATGCAAGATGAGAATTGGTAGCTGAAAAATACTTTGGAAAAACTCAGCCTAGAGTTAACAAAAATCAAATCTGAACTTGAAAAACATGCTGAAAATAAATTGAAAAACTCAGCTGATAATACTGTTGGCATATATTTGGTATATGCGCTATTGTGCGGAAGCATAAATAAAGTACGGAGAGATAATCGACACAAGATTTACAGAGGTTTGCCAAACATGCCTACGTCCTCTCACCGTATCTTTTTCTATAGGCAAAAGATCAACCTCTGTGTAACACCCCCAAACCCTTCGGGAATATTACAGCGCCGCAGACCCCCTCCGTGAGGATCTACCAGGCTAAATACAGAAAACACATTAACACTATACATGCCGACATGGCTAACAAACGAACCATTAGACCGATTTGGTCTTTTACCACAACATACACATCGAGCATACATTACTCTTTCTCGTAACTCATACCCACGCAGGGGTTAACATAAATCAACAATCCCGCATAGGGGAAAGTAAACACAACGGAAAGACAAAACAAAACATCACCAAATATTCAACACCGGTCTTCATGTGATTAGTATCGCCGTCTTCCATCATCCTTCGTAACGATCCTGTGAATTGCTCCCCAGCAACCTGCAAATACCTGGACGCAATACAGACATCCACCCCCCGAATACTCGGGGGTTAGCAAAACCCCACTGTTTTGCTAGTGCAAGTATAAATACAAAGACAGGCCATACAAATCATACTCCAAGAACATAGAAATCATGAATATACTTCCCGAGATAATTCACTTGATCAAAACAATTTAGATTACGAAAGATAAGAATAAGACCATTTTACAATTTACAAAACATTTTACGATCTCGGGAGTTTTTGAAAACGTTTGGGATTTAAGAATTTTCAAGCCTTTCGAAATGCTTAGGGACATAGCCCAACAATCGTTTATTTCAAAATACAAGTCCGATAGCAGATAACAGGGTCCACGACCCAATTATAACATTCCAATCACAACACAGGGGTCCACGACCCAAATCATCCACATCACATACTCGCAAGAATACCCCGGTGGAAATTACACCGTATCCAACATTACCATGACAACAGTCTCACTCATCATACCACAGAGCTACAATGCACAGAGCAACCACATGACTCACGTACCCATACCAAATTATCACCACCAAGAGACAATTCATTCACAACACATTTATTAGTGCCATTCCAGCCAAGTACGATACCATTTGAATCGCCATTCTAATCGGACGAAATATGCGCCAAAGATCACGGTTCTCCAACAAAACACTTCAAAGTTAACCTTGGTACGAGACTCACGGCCACCGTACCCGCAGAGCCCGTCGGACATCCCCGGGTGGTTAACCATAGTTCGTGATACGCACACACACGGCAATACGTATCCCTAGAGGCCCCGTCGGACCGTCCCTAGGTGAACATACACATATCATCCACAACGCCACGGGAAGCCATAATTCGAATACTAGAATATGCATACAAATGTTAGGTACTTCGCTAGAATGGCCACTATAGTCGACGTACCCTCACAACTAATGTCACACAACCACAAGCAAATACCAATACCAAACAACACCAAGTGTCACAACCTCCTCACGAAGGAATAACAACTAATATCACACACATTACGTTCTTACCGAACAAGTACACATAGCATTACGTAATCCCTAAAAGGATTACGGTCTATTAAACTCACTCAAAGTGATCGTAGCGTCTTTCAACATACAAAACCCACATATATTCCGAGAATACATATATTCACGAATTACAAGAATTATTGTTGAAAGACAACATTTATCGAGAACATACCGATCCCTTTTTACGTTCATTAAACATTGGATTTCGCATAAAACCATTTATCAATAATTATGCCTACGAAACATGAAATGTATGGACAAGATACTTGCCTCAAATTCGCACGCAAGTATTCCGACGAACACGGCTCAACGGAAAGCTTCAAACGCCCAATGCTATCGAAGCGGAAGACGGCATTTAACGAAAGGGTTCAACGCGGTTTCTTCGCAAGAAACACGACCCTAACATCATACAATCAATAAATCATCGACCATACGAGGAAGAATAATCGTAGAACGCCCGAAAACCCTCTAAGACATTTTAGGACACCTTCAAGGCGTCGGTCAAGAACTCAACTCAAACAACGAATCGATACGATCCAACCATGGAATAACAAGGGAAATGATATAATACATCTAAATAATCATCAATCCATCAACAAAGCGGAAAGAATCGGACAAAACCCCAAAATCCCCAATTATCCAAAAAGGTAGGGTTTCAAGAGACATTACCTTGAGTGATTCAAGTGTTAAGATCCGTAGAACACGCGTTAGATTGATTATCCGAGCCTCACAACCGAAAAGAAATGATGAAAATCGACCCCCGGATGAAGAATTCTCTCTCCCTCTATATCTCTCTCTCGCGACGCCGTGCAAAAAGGGGAAGGAAATGAGAAGTTCTCTCAAAACGACACATTTATAGTGTAAATACAGACTTATCGGCCGGCCTATCGGCCGATAGGTCCAACCGATAGCCATACGGAATGCCGGCAGTAGGGTCTATCGACCACCCTATCGGCCGAAAGGCTCCTGGAAGGTGCCCGACAGCTGACAGTCTTTCACTAAAACGACCATAACTCTCTCGTCCGGACTCCGATTGACTCACCGTTTGAACCATCGGAAAGCTAACTCGATGTTCTATAATATTGCAAAGATTTATAATTTTTGGAGTTACCAAAAATTAATGATGATCTAACAAAGACGAACTCATACTTAGAAAAGTCGTTTAGTAATCCTGAATTCAACAAAACGACACCGAAACCCGAGCCTGAATACGAACCGAAGATACGGTTACGAGGTACTCACAAAGACGAATCTAAGAGCTAGTAGAACACACGATTTCGACCACCCGAAGGCTCGAAATTCGACAACGGAAGGTAATTACCCCAAACTTTGGGAAATTACGAAAATGGCCCAACTGCCCGAAAATCACCATACGACAACGAATAATCAAACCAAAGCTCACAACACGTCTAACAAAGTTAAACGGACTTGCGGGAAACTCGAAACAACAGTTTCGGACGAGATTCGCAAGAATCGAACTCAAGTGCGGAAAAGTCGCTAAAAAGCACAGAACTCAACGAAACGATACCGAAACGAACTCGGATGTCAAAAAGTGTAGAATTAATCATTCTCAGAATGACGAAACGGTCATGAGCGAGTCGTCAAAACGGACTCCGACCGAAAAAAAAGAATTACCGGAAATCGAAAATTGCGGATATTACATTCTACCCTCCTTAAAAGGAGTTTCGTCCCGAAACTTAAAACAAGTAGGGAGAAGAAATATTCCGCCAGGAAAAACTCAACGAGACACACAAGAATGCGTAACTAATGCCCAACGGCGAAATGTTACAAACAACGCAAAGGAATATACGGCGTGTAAACACGCTCCACGGTGACCAACACAACGTCGCCGTTAGGGATATAATAAAACCGACAAGTGACAAGCGTCATCAAACGGATACTATAGCCAAGTCAATTATCCGATAATCACAAAACACAACGAACGAAAATCAATATGATTGATCAACCCAACGGTACATCAATCAAAACGCGAGTCAACCGCTGAACAAACACGGAATCCCATCGCCTAAGGGATGGAAGATTGAAAACGAAACTAATTTCCCGAACTAAAGGGAATTACGAAGGAGCACGAGCGTTCAACAATCACGAAACGAGAACAAAAACCGAACAAACAAGCGATCGAGACAACAAAAATCGAAGAATCATGTTCGAATCACGAAGAACAATAAAGTTCGACAATAACTCCCGTGATGATCCGTGAGAACTACAAGACATGCATTCCCATAAGATCCACAGAAAGGGAATAGCGATTGAAAAGTCACAACGACAAATATGTTATTCGAAATGATATCACACTCGTTCGATAAACAAAAACAAGGGCAGGACAAGCTCAGAAATGTCAACGAACATAAATGAGTCGACAAAGTAGAAAATACAGAAGTTCAAAATCCGATCCCTTCGAATAAAAGGACTAGTAGAACCAAATGATGTTACTCCCGAACAAAGTTCACAAGAATCGAACCGAACTCGAAAAAGTCACACCGATAACCAGATCGGCCCACAACAAGATCACAGCTCGTTCGGACGATGAAACTGAAATACCGAACAAGTTCATAAAGTACCAACGAACATGAGCGAATCGATAGACTGGGGAAGAGAAAACACAGAAGTCAAAATAGTACGGGCATTACCACCGACCTCGTCCACGAAATTCACAAAAACGGGAGCAAGGTAATAAGACATTAAACAACCGACACAAAACGGAACCATCACCGATGCACACGGTCATACCAAACCAAGCTCTAACAGCTCGCACATGCGCGACAATGCAGAAATCACCACGAGGCGACAACATTCAACACCAACATCCCGCCTCTCACAGGGGCTAGCACAACCCATGTGTGGAAAGCGACTCAACGCTCACACCGCCAATTCGATCATACTCGGGAGAAAGTATCAAAATGACAACGCGAACATCATACATTCATACCCGACCCTCAAGCGGGAATGGATAGGTTTTAAAACGAAAACCTCATTTTGAAAATAATTTAGAAGAACACCGGTTGATCTTGAGTATCACCTTTCAAAAGTACGAACTTGAAACATCGTTATCGAGACATTGGAGAACCATTTCGCATTTGATAAAAATGAGGACACTTTCTCTTAGTGAAAACTTTCAAAATATTCGACCCTCGGGTCTAAATAAAAGTGTTGAAAATATCTCAAAACATTTTGGTCCTCGAGGTAGAAAAATTTTGAAATATATTGTGACATCTAGGATGTACCACAAGAAAATAACTCATTTGAAAAGTATGTCTCAAATTTATTTTTCTAAGATACTCAAGGTTTTCAAAATCCAATAGGCGTAATGCCCGAACTCACACATACCGACGTTCACTAAAACAACTCCTAGCACACGCATCAAAGCGTTTAAAATCAAGACAATACATGTCTTTAAACGAAAATAAACGATAAAATACCACATTCAGAACAAAACCACTGATAAAATACCCTCCCGCACTGGCTAGTGAACAAGTCGAACGCGTATAAGCACAAAGCTTCCACAAGAGACTTGTAAAGCGTGCAAATCGATTCGAAAATCATCAACAACGAACAAAAACAACAATAAAAGATATCACAAGCGATTTACACTCCTCGTATAAATCAAATACGAGAGTTGACTAAATACATATCGTGAAAATCAAAATTCACATAAAATTCCACCACTTAACAAATAATCATAAAAATAGCTCGTGTCACACGAGGCACAACACAAAGAAGGGAGACTTACTTCCACAGGTCGCACGAAGATGATGGCCGCACCTTGATACTAATCACGACCGACACCTCAGACGACGCGTCGCGACACGACTCAGCCAGACAAAATCTGACAAGACAAGACAAGACAAGACCCAACAACACACAACCTGACCCGACAGCCTAGGTTTCCGCAACCTAAGCTCTGATACCATATTCTGTAACACCCCCAAACCCTTCGGGAATATTACAGCCGTTGCACCCCTCCGTGAGGATCTACCAAAGCTAAATACAGAAAACACATTAACACTATACATGCCGACATGGCTAACAAACGAACCATTAGACCGATTTGGTCTTTTACCACAACATACACATCGAGCATACATTACTCTTTCTCGTAACTCATACCCACGCAGGGGTTAACATAAATCAACAATCCCGCATAGGGAAAGTAAACACAACGGAAAGACAAAACAAAACATCACCAAATATTCAACACCGGTCTTCATGTGATTAGTATCGCCGTCTTCCATCATCCTTCGTAACGATCCCGTGAATTGCTCCCAAAGAACTCCGCAAATACCGGACGCAATACAGACATCCACCCCGAATACTGGGGTTAGCAAAACCCCACTGCTTTTGCTAGTGCAAGTATAAATACAAAGACAGGCCATACAAATCATACTCCAAGAACATAGAAATCATGAATATACTTCCCGAGATAATTCACTTGATCAAAACAATTTAGATTACGAAAGATAAGAATAAGACCATTTTACAATTTACAAAACATTTTACGATCTCGGGAGTTTTTGAAAACGTTTGGGATTTAAGAATTTTCAAGCCTTTCGAAATGCTTAGGGACATAGCCCAACAATCGTTTATTTCAAAATACAAGTCCGATAGCAGATAACAGGGTCCACGACCCAATTATAACATTCCAATCACAACACAGGGGTCCACGACCCAAATCATCCACATCACATACTCGCAAGAATACCCCGGTGGAAATTACACCGTATCCAACATTACCATGACAACAGTCTCACTCATCATACCACAGAGCTACAATGCACAGAGCAACCACATGACTCACGTACCCATACCAAATTATCACAACCAAGAGACAATTCATTCACAACACATTTATTAGTGCCATTCCAGCCAAGTACGATACCATTTGAACTGCCATTCTAATCAGACGAAATATGCGCCAAAGATCACAGTTCTCCAACAAAACACTTCAAAGTTAACCTTGGTACGAGACTCACGGCCACCGTACCCCGCAGAGCCCCGTCGGACATCCCTGGGTGGCTAACCATAGTTCGTGATACGCACACACACGGCAATACGTATCCCTAGAGGCCCCGTCGGACCGTCCCTAGGTGAACATACACATATCATCCACAACGCCACGGGAAGCCATAATTCGAATACTAGAATATGCATACAAATGTTAGGTACTTCGCTAGAATGGCCACTATAGTCGACGTACCCTCACAACTAATGTCACACAACCACAAGCAAATACCAATACCAAACAACACCAAGTGTCACAACCTCCTCACGAAGGAATAACAACTAATATCACACACATTACGTTCTTACCGAACAAGTACACATAGCATTACGTAATCCCCGGCAAAGGATTACGGTCTATTAAACTCACTCAAAGTGATCGTAGCGTCTTTCAACATACAAAACCCACATATATTCCGAGAATACATATATTCACGAATTACAAGAATTATTGTTGAAAGACAACATTTATCGAGAACATACCGATCCCTTTTTACGTTCATTAAACATTGGATTTCGCATAAAACCATTTATCAATAATTATGCCTACGAAACATGAAATGTATGGACAAGATACTTGCCTCAAAATCGGTACGCAAGTATTCCGACGAACACGGCTCAACCGGAAAGCTTCGAAACGCCCAATGCTATCGAAACGGAAGACGACGACGAACGAAAGGGTTCAACGCGGTTTCTTCGCAAGAAACACGACCCTAACATCATACAATCAATAAATCATCGACCATACGAGGAAGAATAATCGTAGAACGCCCGAAAACCCCTCTAAGACATTTTAGGACACCTTCAAGGCGTCGGTCAAGAACTCAACTCAAACAACGAATCGATACGATCCAACCATGGAATAACAAGGGAAATGATATAATACATCTAAATAATCATCAATCCATCAACAAAACGGAAAGAATCGGACAAAACCCCAAAATCCCCAATTATCCAAAAAGGTAGGGTTTCAAGAGACATTACCTTGAGTGATTCAAGTGTTAAGATCCGTAGAACACGCGTTAGATTGATTATCCGAGCCTCACAACCGAAAAGAAATGATGAAAATCGACCCCCGGATGAAGAATTCTCTCTCCCTCTATATCTCTCTCTCGCGACGCCGTGCAAAATGGGGAAGGAAATGAGCAGTTCGCTCAAAACGACACATTTATAGTGTAACACAGCAGACCCTATCGGCCGGCCTATCGGCCGATAGGTCCAACCGATAGCCATACGGAATGCCGGCAGTAGGGTCTATCGACCACCCTATCGGCCGAAAGGCTCCTGGAAGGTGCCCGACAGCTGACAGTCTTTCACTAAAACGACCATAACTCTCTCGTCCGGACTCCGATTGACTCACCGTTTGAACCATCGGAAAGATAACTCTATGTTCTATAATATTGCAAAGATTTATAATTTTTGGAGTTACCAAAAATTAATGATGATCTAACAAAGACGAACTCATACTTAGAAAAGTCGTTTAGTAATCCTGAATTCAACAAAACGACGCCGAAACCCGAGCCTGAATACGAACCGAAGATACGGTTACGAGGTACTCACAAAGACGAATCTAAGAGCTAGTAGAACACACGATTTCGACCACCCGAAGGCTCGAAATTCGACAACGGAAGGTAATTACCCCAAACTTTGGGAAATTACGAAAATGGCCCAACTGCCCGAAAATCACCATACGACAACGAATAATCAAACCAAAGCTCACAACACGTCTAACAAAGTTAAACGGACTTGCGGGAAACTCGAAACAACAGTTTCGGACGAGATTCGCAAGAATCGAACTCAAGTGCGGAAAAGTCGCTAAAAAGCACAGAACTCAACGAAACGATACCGAAACGAACTCGGATGTCAAAAAGTGTAGAATTAATCATTCTCAGAATGACGAAACGGTCATGAGCGAGTCGTCAAAACGGACTCCGACCGAAAAAAAGAATTACCGGAAATCGAAAATTGCGGATATTACACTCTGTACCTCTCTTCTATCGGTCGAGGGATTACCATTACAATCTCATCTTCTATCGGTCCTAGATAAACCAGAACACACTTGTCTTTTTGTCGGTCCAAGTTAAACCATTTTTCTTTTCTATCAGACAAGGAATCAACCTATCAAGATTTCTATGGGTACTAGACAAACCTCATGTAGATATAGATTGTGATTCTAATAATGTCGGATCCTTGATCCTAATAACACCGAATCCAATCTTATCCTTTCTTTTTCATCTCGTGTATGTTTTCGTGTATAACACTCAAACACTTATCAATATAAGCTCAAATACAAGAACAAGAATATTTACAATGATATCACAAGTATAGATTATTTGCTCAGAATTGTTGTGTGGTTTGATACCAAATGGTTTGGTATTTATAGGCAATTTCCTTCAACTATCCGTTAGCCTCTTCTGAATCTTTAGCGCACGTTACACTTCTTCTGTAGCATACGTTAAGTGTGTTACGTACGTTAACAACTCATCATTACGTACGTCAAGCTCAATGCAGATTAGTCCAGTAGCTTTCATTTCTTTCATTACGTACGTTGTCATCCATCATTACATAAGTTAACTACGTTCAGTAGTGTACGTTATTCCTTGCTCGTAGCGTGAGTTAATCAGTCAATATATCTGTTGCCTGCTTTTGTCAAACTGTCTGTTGTATACTTGACTTTGACCTGGAATTTTCCAACGGGTGTCTTGTTTGAATTCTGAAATACTTCATTATGTACGTTAACAACTTTGTGTTACGTACGTTAAGCACCTTCGATAGCGTGCGCTATACAATGCATATAGCGTGTGTTAAGCATGTTATCTGCACTCGACTTTTCTGACTCGTCTGATTAGGTAACTTTTATTGACCCATCTCATCAGGTAACTTTTACTGACCCGACTGATCAGGTAACTTTTACTGACCTGTCTGATCAGGTAACTTTTATTGACCCGAATGATTAGGTGAATTTTTCCTTGTCGTCTGGTCAGGTGACTTCTTTGTTGTTTTGTTTTGCTTCATTGTTGTTTTTCGTTGTTCAACAACTAATCATCAACACTCGATAATGAATATTTGGAATAAAATATTCTAACAAATACCACAACTGAGATTAAAAGGCTAATTATTTTAACCAGTGAGAAATCAGCTGCACTTGCTCATGCCAAATATGAGTTTTCTAAACTAACACAGCTGAGTAATACACAAGCAAAGGAAATAATATCCTTGAAGACATCTATAACCTTAGATGATTGTATATAAATAAAAGGCCACTTTATTTAAAATCAGGCCTTGAATATGACCCCAACACTCCCTCTAGTTCAAAAACTACTTTCATCAAGGGATAAACTCATGTCCAGATTGCTGAGCCTTCAAACAAACTCGTATTTCAAAATAGGCAGCATCCCAGTCAAAAGTTTAGGCAGCAACCAAGGTTTACAAGGCAGCCACCTAGACAGAAGACTAGGCAATGGCAAAGGCAGAAGCAGCAGTCAAAACATTATTGCAACTACTACCAAAGACTCCCCAAAAACAGATTTCAAAATGGGAGACGTAAATGGAAACCTCAAGGTTATCCAAATTTTCAAAATAAACAGGCGTGGAGACCCCAAAGCTTTAATAAATGGTCTCAGCTAAGATTTAGGAATGACCCACACCAGAGATATTATGAGGCATATTCAGTATACAATCCTAACCAAGGATATAGACCTAGACACTATGCACCTCATAGGAATAACCAATAAATCCAAAACACCAGGAGAAATCAATTCTCCAGGAAGTTCACTAACCCCAAAGGACCCACTCAAATTTGGTTACCTAAATCTCTGCTTATCTGATTGCAGAAAAGGTGGAAGGACTGCCATTATGTCATTTCATGGTCAACAGGAGAAGGTGAAAAATGATTTGTAGACTCAAGGCACATGACAGGGAACAAGAAGATTCTGTGAGAATATGTGAAAGAAATTGGACCAGATGTAACTTTTGGAGATAGCTCATGTGGACAAACCAAAGGACATGGGAAACTACACAGGGGGAATATAATCATTACTATAGTGCAGTATGTCAAAGGGCTCAAATACAATCTTCTAAGTATAAGCCAATACTGTGATGAGAACAACTTAGTAGTCTTCACAAGATGGAAATGAATGGTGATTGATCTCCTGACTGGAGAAGTGAAGCTACAAAGATTCAGAAGAAGAGATGTCTACCTGATAGACAGGAAATCAGAAGCACCAAACACTTGTTTCTTATCAAAAACAATTGCTGAGAATGGATGGCTATGGCACAAAAGATTATGTCACTTGAATTTCAAAGCCATCAACAAATTCAGCTCTCAAAAGCTGGTCAGAGAACTTCCAGAAGAAGTATTCAAGAAATAAGCCCTCTATGATGCATGTCATAAGGGAAAGAAAACCAGAGCAACTTTCAAACCGGTTCAGCCTACGACTCTCACCACCAGAATTCTGGATCTACTTCATATAGATCTCCTTGGCCCCATCAAGCCAAGGACATTGAGTGGAAGGAAGCATGCCTTAGTAGAAGTAGAGGACTACTCCAGATATACATGGGTTGTTTTTCTCTATAAAAAGAGTGAAAGATTAACAAAGCTACCTGAACTGCTGAGGAAAATTCAGAATGAGAAATCCCTATCAATCATAATATCTTCGGCTACATCGATCTAACCATAGTCGATAATATGACTTGGGTCTGGAACGTACTTTCTCAACTGAGAAACATGAAAAATGCTGTGTACGTGACTCAAAGCTGGAGGCAACGCCAAGCGATAAGCTAATTCTCTAACACTGTCCAAAATTTCAAATGGTCCGATATACCTCGGACTAATTTTTCCCTTTTTTCCGAAGTGGAAAATTCCCTTTGTCTGCGACACCTTGAGTAGAGCATGATCTCCCGCTTTGAATTCCAAGGGTCAACGACGAGTATCAGCATAAGATTTCTAACGGCTCTGGGCAGTCAAAAACTGGTCTTGGATAATAGAAATTTTCTCCTTAGATTCCATCAACATATCCGGTTCCATTGCGACTAACTCCGAAGCCCCATCCCAACATAATGGCGATCTACACCACCTATCATAAAGTGCTTCAAATGGTGCCATTTTGATCGACGCATGCCAACTATTATTGTAGGTAAACTCGATCAACGACAAATGAAGTTCCCAATCATTACTCCAGTCTAGAGCACAAGGCCGCCACATATCCTCTAATGTTTGAATCATACGCTCAGTCTGACCATCTGAATGCGGATAAAAAGACGTACTTAATTTCAACTCGGTGCCCAAGGCCTGATGGACTGCTTGCCAGAAATGTGACAGAAAATGGCCATCCCAATCAGAAACACTAGTTTCATGGGCACCATGCAATCTCACAATCTCAGCTATAAAAGTTTGAGACAATCTCTCCGATCCCCAAGTATCCTTAATTAATACCAAGGAAGCATGCAGACTTGGTTAATCGATCAACAATTACCCAAATCATATTCATTCCGGCTCTAGATCTCGGTATCCCCATGATAAAATCCATAGAGATGTCTTCCCACTTCCACTTGGGAACGGGAAGCGGCTTCAACAACCCCGCCGGTCGTTGATGCTCGATCTTGACTTATTGACACGTCAAATATCGCAATACGAACTCTGTGACGTCCTTCTTCATATTATTTCACCAAAAATTTTGCTTCAAGTCCTTGTACATCATACTCGTTCCAGGGTGAATTGAGTAAGGCGTAGCATGGGCTTCTCGAAGAATTCTCTGTCTCAACTCCAGATCATTCGGAACACAAAGCCTGCCTTGAAATATCAAGATATTGTCCTCATGGACCATAAAACCAGGGGCTTTTCCTTTTATTACGTCTTCCTTCAGTTGAGAAATCATCGGGTCACTCCACTGTTTCCCTTTGAGGTCATCAACCAAGGATGAAGTAATTTCGAAGGTACACAACTGTCCCTATACTCTCCAAAGCCAAACTTCTATACCTTGCTATATCAATTCCTGACGAATCTTCATTTGAGGTGTAAGAACCTCGAGCATTTGAAGTGATGCCAGTTTGCGGATCAAAGCGTCCGCAACGACATTAGCCTTTCCAGGATGGTAATGAATTTCCAAGTCATAATCCTTAATCAATTCCAACCAACATCGTTGCCTCATATTCAACTCTTTCTGACTGAAAATGTATTTCAAACTCTTGTGATCGGTATTAATCCGACACGAAGAGACATACAAATAATGCCGCTATATTTTAAGTGTGAAAACAACTGCGGCCAATTCCATATCATGAGTAGGATAATTCATCTCATACGGATTCAACTGCCATGATGCAAAGGCTATCATTTTATCGTGCTGCATAAGCACACATTCAAGTCCCTGTCCTGAACCGTCACTATAAACTGCAAATCCTTCACCACCCTATGGTAAAGCTTGGATTAGCGCTGAAGTCAAACGTCTCTTCAGTTCATCAAAGCTCTGCTGTCTCTCCACAGTCCAAACAAACTTTTTCGTCTTCTGAAGTAATTGCGTAAGCGGCCGAGCAAGTTTCGAGAACCACTCGACAAACCTACGGTAATACCCAGCAAGACCCATAAAGCTATGAACTTCCTTAACATTATTTGGCGATGACCAATCTAGCACTGCCTCAATCTTCTGCGGGTCCACATGAACGCCTTCAGCCGAAATCATATGGCCGAGAAACATAACTTCTTTCAGGCAGAACTCACATTTTGAGAATTTTGCATAAAGGTTCCCAGCTGTCAAAATGTCTAGTATTAAACGCAAGTGTTGGGCATGTTCCTCCTCATCTCGAGAATAAATTAAAATATCGTCAATACAGACGACTACACATTTATCAAGGTACTCAATAAATATCTTGTTCATTAACTGCATGAACACTGCCGGTGCATTAGTCAGCCCAAAAGGCATGACTACAAATTCATAATGTTCGTATCTTATTCAAAAAGCAGTCTTTGGAATGTCGGACTCTTTCAATCGAAGTTGGTAGTATCCCGATCTCAAATCAATCTTCGAGAATACTGCAGTTCCCTGGAACTGATCATATAAATCATCTATATGAGGTAATGGATACTTGTTCTTGATGGTCACTTTATTTAGCTCACGATAATCAATGCATAAACTAGTGAACCATCATTCTTTCTCACAAAACAACTGGTGCGCCCCAAGGCGAAGCGCTCAGTCTAATGTAACCCTTCTCTAACATTTCTCCCAACTGATTCTTCAATTCTTGCATTTATGAAGGTTCCATATGATAAGGCGCCTTAGAAATCGGAGCCGCGTCAGGCTCTAAAACAACAGAAAATTCTACCTCTCGATCTGGAAGTAATCCCGAAAGATCGTCTGGAAAAACATCCGAATATTCATTAACAATTGGAATCAAAGAGAAGTCGACTCCATTCTCCTATGACTTCAAAGTATAACACCAATAGCCTGTGAAACCATTATTCAAGAGCTTAAGCTTAAGCAACTTAAGATGGTTAAATTTACGGCTTGTGACCCAAATAGCCCTGTGACCCATCTCGTCACAATTGTTACATCTCAGAGGTGGGAAAGAACACCCGCAGTTAAGGTGACCAGTACGGTTACAATTGTAGTACGTCATGGCACGAGTCGAATGGAAACTCTTACCACTTATAACAGAATGCGATGACTGCCCGATAGAACTGTTGGTCGTCTGGGGTTTCTGAAAGTTTCCACCCTTGCTACTAGAATAGTTACCGGTGGTCTTCTACTTCTTCGGCTCATTAGCAATATCAGTGTTAGCACACAACATATCATATGCCAAAGCCCTGTCTTGGTACTCCTTCAAGGTATTACAAGTAAATCCAGCCATATAACGCCGTAAATCCATATGCATTCGCATGTCGAAATGGCAGATCTTGTCACGCTCATCAAGCACCTGATTCCTCACATGAATCAGTTGTTGGTTGTATTCAACTATCGCCTTTGAGACTGGAATGTTCTGCAGCTTAGCTTCGAAAAAGGCTCGGACTGCTTTCTTGTACTGGCCAAGGGCGAAACTCAGCCTCCAGCATATATTTAAATTCATCCCATGTAGCAGCATGATCTTGTGGTTTAACAGCTTTCCACCAGGTTGCGGCTTCTTTGGCAAGAAAATACTGAGTAATAGGTACCTTCATCGTTTCGGGGCAATCAACTGCCTCAAACGCTTTTTCCAATTCGAAAAGCCAACTCTCCCAACCAATTGGGTCGGTAGCACCGCTAAAACGCAGAGGGTGCATACGGACCACATTCTAGAGCAAAGCATCTACCGTCGGATTAGGATTATTCATATGAACAGCTTGTGTCAGGAGGTCCATCTGATTTTCCAACTATTGAAGAATATTCGGAACACTAGCATCCGTATTATCTCCTCGTCCAGCTGACTGGTCATGCTGACTCTCGGTATCCGTATGCACTGAAATAGATAATGTAGGGCTAGCCGACCCCGCAACAGAACTGAGGGAAACGGCCGCGCCATGTCCTCTCCTGCGCCTACGGCCGCGTCTACGTCCTCATACCCTGTCAACAGACACTCTGAAGGACACATACAGTACATAAGTACAATTCAAATTACACGTCATCAAGGTGATGGATTCCCAAGAATACCAAATTAAAAGCGAAGCGATTAAGGAAATACAAGAACAGTAATAGTATAAATGTCGTACTTTTCATAAACTTTTGGCTTTGATGTTCGTTCACCTTTGTCACTCATTGTAAGCGCATATTGATATGATGTTGATTTTAGAGCTTCGTATCTTTCAGATTATGTTCGTATTTATCGGACTTCGCAATGGTATTATTGGGAGGAGCAGTTAGCGCAAGCTAAGTGGTGAGCTAATGCATGCTATTTGTGTTGAGTAGTGCGTGCTAACATCGCCGGTAGCGCACGCTAATGTCTTGGTTTTGGGCAGAGCGATGGCGAGGTATGTTCTGCGGACAAGCGATCAAGCATGCTAGGGGTGAGCTAACGCACACTATTCTTGTTTAGTAGCACGCGCTAGCGTCACTGTAGCATACGCTAAAGATTAGAGTATGGCAGAGGCAGTAGCTAGGTTCTGTTCTCTAGGCGAGCAGTTAGCGCACGCTAGGCGACGAGCTGATGCACGCTATTTTTGTTGAGTAGCGCGCGCTAGCATCGCCAGTAGCACACGCTAACGAGTTGGGTAGTGGGTTCGATGTTTCTACATTGAAGCAGTTAGCGCACACTTATACTGTCCATAGGGCATGCTAACGACACATGTCAGAAGCTACTGGACTACTAGGTGGCCCGTTAGCACGCGCTATCCTTATGGTTAGCGCACGCTAAACATCATTTTGTATATATAGGATGCAACAGATCCCCTTTCCGTCATTTATCACTTCATATTCTTCCTTCGGCGATTTCGGGCGATTTGTGAAGATCCCGACTGGATATCATCATTTATCATCATCTCCAAGCTATTAGTTCGGATTAAACCACGTTTGATCTTCCTCATCCTTCCAAATCTAAGGTAAACTTCCTAAAAATCCTACCTTGGGAATTTTTGGGGTTTTTTTATCCGATTTGGTTGTATAATCCGTTTTTTTACCATGGTAATCTTGAGTTTGTGATTAATCTCACTTGTGTATACGTCAACCATATGATTTCATGCCCTACTTTGGATTGTGTTGCGAAATCGAGAGGATTGGGTGTTTCCCAATCCTATGTTCATGATATTGTAATCAGGGAAATCGTTAGTGGGGGTTTCGTGAGTTACTTCTTGTGTATACCTATAAACCCTTCAATCATATATCTCGATCAAGTATTAGGGTCACGGTAATGTATAACACTATTGTAACTTGACTCTATGCATTTGTTAGTATAAACCGAGATCACCAAGCTCTCGTGTACCAAATACAACGAGCTCTAAATGCTTTGACCAAAGACTTATGATCTCGTTTGCCACTAACCACATAGGAAATCTACTTGTTCATTTACAGGAGAAAGAATCTTATCTTGGTATTCAGTAGACATTGCTACTTGCCCACCAAGTCGCACTTCGATGTTGACTCCATGCAGTAATTTAATTTATTTATTAGAGTTCATTAAATTATCTTAATTCGAAGAATATATCTGAACCCGGACCAGAAGCTGATTAAATCATCTTCCTCTTTCGATGATCGACACACGAACAACTGGTATAATATGGATTGCTAGATCCTTACGAATAATGTTGATAAATAGTACAACAAATAATTCATTGCTAGACAGATTTTTACTATTGATCAATATCAACTAAGGGAAGAAGACGGAGAAGGCCAAAACGGACAAATGGAAGAAACATTGTGATGATTCCATTGATGTTAGTTGTCTACTCTCATGTACTCAAGATGAAAGGATATATTGATCATCTTGATAGGATCAGTTTTTCACTTTCTAAGGAGCACTCCACGGATATGATCCTAAACTCTTTACCCGATAGCTTTGGTCAGTTCATTATAAACTATAATATGAATGAGATGGAGAAGTCCATTGATGAGATGCATGGGATGCTTAAAACGGCTGAGCAAAATATTAAGAAGAAACCAAGCCACATGCCAAAGGTCATCAAAGGGAAGTCCTTCAATAAAAAAGGCAAGGGCAAGGGTATCGCAAAAGTTGCCAAATCTAAAAACCCTACTAAGCCGGTTTTCAAGTATAAAGCTCACAAAGATGGAACTTGTCATCATTGCGATAAACCAGAACACTGGAATAGAAATTGCAAGGTTTACTTGGAAGAGCTAAAGCATACCAAGGGTAGTGAGACCGCCAAAGGTATATTTGTTCTAGAAGTTAACTTATATACTTCTAACTCCTGGGTATTGGATACTGGGTGTGGATCTCACATTTGTACAAATGTACAGGGGTTGAGAAGCAGTAGAGAGCTAAAGAAAGAGGAAGTGGATCTAAGAGTCGCAATGGAGAAAGAGTTGCTGCACTAGCCGTAGGAACTTATGATCTAGTTTTACCCAATGGGCTTTTGTTAGTTTTGAACAACTGCTATTATGTTCCTGCTATGAATAGGAATATTATTTCAGTTTCTACATTAGATTGTGAAGGTTACAGTTTTCTTATTAAGAGTAAGATTATTCGTATTTTCTTTGATGACTTGCTTTATGATACTGCAAAGTTATATATTGGCCTTTACAATATTGATCTATATGAGTGCAACATTTTGGAAGTCTATAACATTGCAATCAAGAAACCTAAGCTCAATGATTCTAATCCGACTTACTTATGGCGCTGTCGTAGACTTGGTCACATAAACAAGAAATGCATTTCTAAACTCCATAACGATGGACTTTTAGACTCTTTAGACTATGAGTCATATGGGACATGCGAATCTTGTTTACCGGGAAAAATGACGAAGAATTTCACCGGTCATGGAGAAAGGGCTAGTGATCTATTAGGCCTAGTACATACTGATGTATGAGGACCTCTTGGCACTCATGCTAGAGGCGGATACCAATACTTCATCATATTTACCGATGATTTTAGCCAGTATGGATATGTTTATCTTAAGAAGCATAAACATGAATCTTTTGAAATGTTCAAAATAGTCCAGAGTGAAGTACAGAATCAACTTGGCGAGAATTAAAACCCTTTGATCAGCTCACAAAGTATTTGTTGCTCGAAATGCTGTCTTCTTAGAAAGGGAATTTATTTCCAAAAGAGACAGTGGGAGAAGAGTAATTCTCAAGGAAACTCGATAACCACAATAAGACATTGCTTCACCGATGGAAACTGAACAGGCTCATACATCAGTTGAAGAGCCAGTTCAAAGTACACAAGTCCCTCGCAGATATGATAATAGAGGATGATGACGCATCACTCATAGATGATGAGCCTAGTACCTATACAAACACAAAATCGTACATGAACCTGAGAGATATGAGTATCTCATAATAGAGGATGATGACCCATCGCTCATAGATGATGAGCCTAGTACCTATACAAACACTTCTTCAGGACCAGAGTTCGAGGAATGGTTAGAAGCCATGAAGTCAGAGATGCAGTCCATGTATGACAATCAAGTTTGGAACTTGATAGATCCACCTGAGGGTGTTAAAACCATTAGGTGCAAATAGCTCTTCGAAATAAGAAATACATGGATGATAATATGCAAGCTTATAAAGCTAGACTAGTGGCAAAAGGTTATAGAAAGATTCATGGTGTTAACTATGAGACTTTTTTGCCAGTAGTCATGCTTAAATCAATTAGAATTTTATTTGCCATTGCTGCATAATAGGATTATGAGATATGGTAAATGGATGCAAAAATAGCATTTCCTAATGAAAACTTACTCGATGATGTGTATATGACGCAACATGATGGTTTTGTTCATCCAGAAAATTCTAAAAAGATTTGCAAGCTTCAAATATCCATTTATGGGTTGAAGCAGGCTTCTCGGAGGTGGAATCTTCATTTTGATGAAACTGCCAAAGAGTTTGGGTTTATCCAAAATGAAGATGAAGCATGTGTGTACAAGAAGGTTAGTGGGAGCATAGCTGTTTTCTTAGTCTTATATGTAGATGACATATTACTCATTGAAAATGACATACCCATCTTGAAAACAGTCAAGACTTGGTTGGGAAGTTGTTTCTCAATGAAAGACTTAGGAGAAGCTGCTTACATTCTTGGGATAAAAATCTATATAGATAGATCAAAGAGAATTATTGGTCTGAGTCAAAGTACCTATATTAACAAAATATTGAAGAGGTTCAATATGCAGGACTCCAAGAGAGGACTCTTGCCAATGTCATATGGCATTCATCTGAGTACGACTCAGAGTCCTTCGACTCCTGATGAGCAAGCCCGTATGAGCAAGATTCCATATGCTTCAGCCACTGGATCGATCATGTATGCCATGATTTATACTCGACCAGACGTATCGTTTGCCCTTAACATGACAAGTCGATACCAATCAAATCCAGGTGAAAGTCAGTGGACAGCAGCGAAAACCATCCTAAAGTACTTAAGAAGAACTACGGATGTTTTCCTAATTTATAGAGGGGCGGGAAACAAGTTGGCTGTAAATGATTACATCGATGCAAGTTTCGAAACCGATAGAGACGATTTAAGATCGCAGAGAGTTTTATGTTTTTGTTTAAAATGGAGGTGCTGTGAGTTGGAAATGTTCCAAATAAAGCACGCTCATGTATTCTACTACCAAAGCTGAATACCTGATAGCATCGGATGTAGTCGAGGAGAATATGTGGATCCTTTTAGGACCTATAAGTCTTTACTGCGATAATAATGGTGCTATTGCGCAAGCTAATGAGTCAAGGACCGATTAGAGATCCAAACACATACTCAGTATATGCAAACTAGCTGTTGTTATCCAAAATATTATCCGGAGATGATATTGCTGGAATGGTCGAGTAACAAACAAATGCGAGAACACTTCCGTGGGAAAGTAAATAATACAAGATTTGTCGGGATTGTTAATTCCGGGCTTGAATGCTCTCGCGAGATATTATTAATACAAATACTTTGGAGTACAAATATTAATGTTAGAGTGCAATTAAAATGAGTGTAAAGACTCTAGTTATCTTAGCTATAGAGCGTGAAGATTGCCGGAAGAACTAGATATGATGCTCTGTGAGTTCTTGCTTTCTATGTTCTGTATACGTGAATGAGTTTCTGTCAAGTAATTTCACCATCTATGTGTATGTCCCTCTGGCCACTGTTGGAGGCCTACTATTTATAGTAGAAGAGGTTGCTAGGTCCTCCCCGGCGATCGCGGGCGACCGCCGTTTTATATATTAGAATAAAATGGGCGATCGTCCCATCACGTGGCACTGTTTCCTTAAAGTCCGAGGCTGCTGCTGGCAACCAGATTAGCAAGCCAAAAAGAAGCTCGCACGTGTCCTGAGTCGCTGTCTGGGGAGGACCCACTTTGTACCTTTCGGCGGGCCTGTCGGTAGGTGTGAATGTAGTGACAGGCTGGGGTCAAAAGGCCTTATCTTGCGGCGCCTTTTGCGGATCTGCACGTGGGTCTTCATACGAGATTCAGTCTTCGAAGACTCTGACGGGTGCCGGATTCATACGTGGCACGGGACGATCGTCTACAGTCGGACATTATAGGCGATCGCAGATGCAATAGACGATCGCCTTGGACGTCGACCGCTAGGCGCTTGCCGAACATTTGTCTTCTATGGCTGGCTCTTGATCATTATGTCGATCGCCATCGAGGCGTATTAATCGCCGCACAACAATTGCCCCCAGCTCGCTCCGATGTTGAAAACATGGGGTGAGGTGGCACTGTTGGCGATCGCCTATTTTAGACTATTAACTCGTCCGCTTATGACAAGGACGATCATCACCTGGACGATCTGATTTCGAATCCGGACGATCTCCTTATGCGCTGGAAATAGCGGGAAGTGGAGGCGGGCTCTCGAAACGTCGCAGGGACACGCGTCGCGCTACCGTTGGGGGAGTCCGATGGTTTCACTACGCCATAGATGGCCTACGGCAACTCCTACAAAATGTTGCAAGAACCAAAAAAATCGTTGCTGTAGACAAGAAAATCAAAACGACAACACTTTTTTGGTGTTGCACTTTTCACCGCTGCCGTAGGTCCCTATAGCAACACTTATGTCACCTACTGCAACACCACTCCTTTTGTTACCATAAGACTGCAAGGCATCGTTACCTATAGTCTACAGCAACATTAAACAAATGTTGCAGCAGAGGCCAATTTTCTGTAAAAGTAGGGGACACTACTAAATTTATTTATTTTTTTAAATAATTTTTTTAATAAATTGAAATTATTTTTTTAATATATTTTTTTTTTTAAAAAAATATATTATATTCCCGCCCAGTCCGCACCCGCCCCGCCCGCCCAAACGCGCCGCCACCCGCTCCCACGCGACCCGCACACAATATGTATAAATGTGCATTTCCGCTACTCACGGGATTTGAACCTGTGACCTCAATGAGATGGACGTGGGTATCAAACTAGTGAGCCAAAGTCATTTGTTGTTCTAATATTGATTTATATTATATAAGTGTACAATAAACCATATATATATATGTATATAAATATATAATATATATATATATATATTAATATTCAATATATTCCACATTTGATATAATATAATTCATAAAATAATATGTATATATTATAATTTTTAATATAAAATGTAATATAATTTTTAATATTAATATATAACAAAATATATTAATATTCAATATATTCCACATTTGATATAATATAATTCATAAAATAATATGTATGTATTATAGTTTTTAATATATAATGTAATATAATTTTTAATACTAATATATAACAAAATATATTAATATTCAATATATTCCACATTTGATATAATATAATTCAAAAAATAATATTTATATATTATAATTTTTAATATAAAATGTAATATAATTTTTAATATTAATATATAACAAAATATATTAATATTCAATATATTCCATATTTGATATAATATAATTCATAAAATAATATGTATGTATTATAATTTTTAATATATAATGTAATATAATTTTTAATATTAATATATAACAAAATATATTAATATTCAATATATTCCACATTTGATATAATATAATTCATAAAATAATATGTATGTATTATAATTTTTAATATATAATGTAATATAATTTTTAATATTAATATATAACAAAATATATTAATATTCAATATATTGCACATTTAATATAATATAATTCATAAAATAATATGTATGTATTATAATTTTTAATATATAATGTAATATAATTTTTAATATTAATATATAACAAAATATATTAATATTCAATATATTGCACATTTAATATAATATAATTCTTAAAATAATATGTATGTATTATAATTTTTAATATATAATGTAATATAATTTTTAATATTAATATATAACAAAATATATTAATATTCAATATATTGCACATTTAATATAATATAATTCATAAAATAATATGTATGTATTATAATTTTTAATATATAATGTAATATATTTTTAATATTAATATATAACAAAATATATTAATATTCAATATATTGCACATTTAATATAATATAATTCATAAAATAATATGTATGTATTATAATTTTTAATATATAATGTAATATAATTTTTAATATCAATATATAACAAAATATATTAATATTCAATATATTCCACATTTGATATAATATAATTCATAAAATAATATGTATGTATTATAATTTTTAATATATAATGTAATATAATTTTTAATGTTAATATATATCAAAATATATTAATAGTCAATATATTGCACATTTAATATAATATAATTCGTAAAATAATGTATGTATATTAATTTTTAATATATAATGTAATATAATTTTTAATATTAATATATAACAAAATATATTAATATTCAATATATTCCACATTTGATATAATATAATTCATAAAATAATATGTATGTATTATAATTTTTAATATATAATGTAATATAATTTTTAATATTAATATATAACAAAATATATTAATATTCAATATATTGCACATTTAATATAATATAATTCATAAAATAATATGTATGTATTATAATTTTTAATATCTAATGTAATATAATTTTTAATATTAATATATAACAAAATATATTAATATTCAATATATTCCTCATTTGATATAATATATTTCATAAAATAATATGTATATATTATAATTTTTAATATAAAATGTAATATAATTTTTAATACTAATATATAAAAGTAATTTTACATAAAAAATGAAGTTTTTTTTAAATAGTACATCTACGGCAACACTGTGTCATAAAATGTTATAGCATGTAACACTTTGCTACTAAGGCAACACTTTGTAAACATATACAGCAATATCAAAAAAGCAATGTTGCAGCAGGTAAAATTTTTAGAGCTACTACAACATTTTTGAGCGCAACACTAACAAAATCCGTTGTCGTAGGTCATCTATGGCGTAGTGTTTTGTCAGACTTGTCACCTGGCGTGCCCTCGATACGACGCGTACGCGGGTTTCGAGGGCTGCATTTAATGTGTCCCCCTCCCGACGGTTGCACTTCAGCCCCCGGGATTCAACTCTTTATGTGCCCTTGCTTTTTAGATGAGACTTTGCCGAATTTCTTTGAAGATTCTTGTGCCGACCGACTTTCTTTATAGGTAAGAACAAAAATTCTCTCCCCCCTTTTCTCTTAGAAACATGTCTAGAGGAGGATCCAAAGCTTATGAGGCTGGTAGCTCCTTTGCCGCCGCGACATCGCCTGCCCGGGAAGAAACCTCCGCGGTTCTTCATATGGAGACGGCCGTCGAGGCCATTCGTGCGGGAATCGCACCCGCGGAGGTCGAAGAGCTCTTCAACGAGGCCGACGCGACGAGATCGGCGGCGGCGGCGGGGCAGAGGGACTCGCCGTTGGATGAGGATGAAGTAGTGAGGATATACGGGGAGCAGAACAGTGTGTTCGGCCCTGCCTATCTGGAATTCGCCGAACTTATGGATGGGTTTGCCGAACCACGTTCCCAGTTTGACTTTGGAGCATACTCTGACGCCCACCCCTATGATCCCGTGAAGCAGGCGGCGTTTCGGGCCGCAGACCACTCCCCGTGGACCCTCGGTCAGATTCGAAGTTCGGCGACCAGGAAAGACTTGAGTCGCTGGAGGGCGAAATTCCATATCCCTTCTGACGTCTCGCTGCACGTGCCCTCGGAGAACGAACGTGCCGACCAACCCCCCAAGGGTATGGTCGCCGTTAATGAACTGATCTTGGAGGCCGGTCTACGGTTCCCATTGCCGTTCGCCGTGTCGTACCTTCTGACCGCCTGGAATGTGGCGCTGCTCCAATTGACGCCGAACGCCTCGCAGCAGATTATTAGTACTTTGACACTTTTTGGAGGTCATCAGCTGTTCCGTCTACCTTCTGCACTGGAAATGAACTATCTCTTCAAGCTGACTGTGCAGAAGGGATCGGTCGGCGGCTACCACATTCAGGGTCGCATGGGCAGAGTGGTCCTCGGGGTGCCGAATAAGACCCGGGGCAACCTGACGAAATGGTTTTGGGTCGGCGGAGCGTGGAGGTCGGCATCGAGTGATAAGCCAGAGGATGAGTTGGCTATCCCCACCAGTTTTCGGGAGAGGAATCCGAGTAAGGGTTTAAACTCTCCCATTGTTTGGATACCTCTTGAACTGATCTAATTTGGTTTCCTTTTTGCAGGCTCCCTTGTTCCAGCGATCGACGATCTCCCCTTTGATTTCTTGATCGTCTGGGAGCGAATTCGCGGTCTGCCGGACTCCTACTTCGACGTTCGCACAGTCAACAATAAACATCATTGGTTGGGAGCTCGATTGTTTCGCTTCCCTCGCCACCTGAAGGTTCCAGGTATGAAATTATATTTTCTCTTTCCTTCTTGACGATCGTCTGGTTGAAAGAGATGTTTAACTTGTCTAAATTTCTTCTTTGACAGAGATCCATTTTCCCCGCTATGCCGAGCCCCCGAGAGAGATTCTGATGTCGAACCCCGGTCTTTTGGGTCATCTACACCAAGGAAAGAAGGCGGGTCGTGCCCCTGCAACGACGTCCCGTCCTGTCCCCGAGGAGAGACCTACCATAGTGCCGGTCGTCGAGCCGGAAGCTCGGGAGGAGGAGCAGCTCTAGTGCAACCGCAAGAGGCGGAGGCCGGAGGAGCCCTTGCCGGCTGTTTCTACGGAGGCATCCATCGTGGTGCCGCCGGTTGCTGCACCGTCTATCTCCGCTATCCCGATGGCGGGAGGGTCTTAGGCCTCGGCGGCCTTCTTGAAGAATGCGGCGATCGCCGAAGCTGAGACTCCGAGGGGCAAGCCCTTTTTCGGCCGTGACCCCGAGTTGGCCGCGAGGTAAGACTGGTATGATATTTCTGGGTTAGGATACTTGTGTAGAATGTATACTAACTTCTTTGTTTTTTGTTTGTGTTGCAGGGTCCGTCTTGCCGATCCGGACACCTCGCCAATGGTGCTGGATTTCCTAGCGAGCAAGTCTCCACGCCAGTCCCTCGACGTTCCTTCTTATGTCTCCCGGGCCATCACCTCCCTTCCTAAGGCTTGGACGACCGATCTCGACACGATTGCTCGTCGGTGGTCTGGAGATGCCATGCAGGCGACATTCGCCCTGACTCTCCACGCGGCGACGATGGCCGCCCTAGTCGTTAAGGATTATGAGGGGCGACCCTCTACTGCTCGCCTCCATCAAGATCTTGAGGCCGCTCGGAACCAGAATGCCGATTTCGCTAATCGGATAGTGGCAATGGAGAATGAGTACCTGGAGACGGCTAAGCAAGCCAAACAGGACCTTGACCGGATGAAGGAGGAACTTGACCAGTCCCGGGGGGTGGCAGATCGGTTTCGTGACCAGATGACGGACACCCGCCGGTTGCACGCGGCCTCGCTGGAGAAGGTGACTAGGCTGAAGGCGACAGTGGATCGGCTCAACGGCGAGCTGGAGAGAGCGAAAGGGGAACTGGCTTCCAAGGTGTCCGAGCTCGCGGAAGCGGAAAAGATGGCCGCGGGGCTGAAGGAGCAGTTAAAGACGATCGAGACCGATCCCTACCTTAATGTGGAGTACGCCGGCGAGTTCGCATACTATATAGCTTACGCCGACGCTATTCGTGCAGCCAAGAAGGTAGGGATCGAGGTCGGACTTATGATGGAAACCTTCAAGGCCTATGTACTCGAGCATCCCCTCCAGCCGGACTTCTCCTTGCCGATCCTCGACCTTACCGACTTAGGGATCGATCTGAGCTGGTATCCGTTTCTGGATAAACTTGTTTATCCTGAAGCCGGTGAGGAGGTGCGCGCCGATCCGCCTGCTGGAGGCGAAGGCCAGTGGGGGGTGGCCTGAGTGATGCTGGAGTTGTTTTGTTTTCCTTTGCTTTGTAATTTCCAGTTTTTCCTTGTATTGCCTTCGGGCTTGTATGTACGATCATTTTGAATGGAATAAAATACTTCTTTTTGCATCTGATTCTTTATATGTACGATAGCCTCTTCTGAATGTTTACATATGAATTTATACAAGTGTTTTCACAATTGCACCTGATGCCTTGTTTGTATGATCAACTGTTTGAATGTTCCGCATCACTTTGATTTTGCACAATTGTCTGAATAGATCCGAATGCATTGGTACACTTGAAAATTCTTACTTGTGAATTTCTTAATCAAAACTGATCGTCATGTGTGTGTTTGAACAAAGCCGATCGTGTATGGATCCTTCTTCCCGATCGCATGTAGGAATAGCTCTGCTCTGCCCCTTGTTTTTGTTTACTTAGTGTAAGTAAGGGAACGAAAATAGTATGTTTGGTGAGCTATCTTTAGTTCGGCCGATTTTTCGAGGGAGGATGACTGTTTCAACTTCAAGGAACCGTGCACGGTCGCGGAGTTCGATGGACCGACCTCCATAACCGTGTCTTTGTGTGCGAGGGACACTCCATCTATAGGTCTGTCTCGCGACTCACTTTATTGTTAGGGTCCTCCGTTAGGCTGCGCCCACCTTGTATTTAAACGAAAGGCGAGCGGTCTTGGTCTGGAGGAGTCCTTGCACGGGGCATCGTCGGCTTATTCGACTCCACGTCCGCAGCTTGTTAGCACTTTTCTACCTCGGGTCGTCATGTTAGATGGCGACCCTCGACGGTATACGTTGTGACGGGGTAGGGATGCGTCGCCTTGTCCGGGTACATCATGTTAGATGATGTACTTTTGAGGGAGCGCGAGCGTGTCCACAGATATATTTGGAGGGTCCTTCGGCTATGCTCGCCTCGTATTTAAATGAAGGGCGAGCGATCGCAGCCCAGAGGAACCTTGCATGGACGAAGCTGCCGGTTCCATCGACCTCCAGGACCATGGCTGCACTTTTCTACCTCGGATCGCCATGTAGAATGACGATCCTCGATGGTATACATTGTGCTTGGGGGGGATCGCTTGTATAGGTCTGTCAGGTTAGATGAAGACCTCTTGTAGGGCGAGCGAGTCGTCCTCTTTTTAGTTGTTCGTTTTCGTCGAGGCGAATCATATATAGGGGATTGAAGAATCTCACTAAAATCTACGTATATTGGGTAACTGAATACAAAGTTGTTACTGGTAGTATTTCTTCAAATGCACGGCGTTCCAGGATATTGGTCCGGAGTGCCGTTTGGGTGTTCGAGTTCGTAGGCTCCCCTAGTTAGCCACTTAGATATCCTGAAGGGGCCTTCCCAATTCGAGCCAAAGACTCCTGTGTGAGTCTGGACCTTTTTGAGGACTAGGTCACCCACTTGGAACCGTCTTTCCTTGACCTTCGAGTTGAAGAATTTCTCGGATCTCCTTTTATGGATTATGTTCTTCATTTCCGAGGTCAGTCGCCGTTCTTCGAGCATGTCCAAGTCGATTCGTCGGGCTACATCATTGTCCGCCGTCATTTCCTGTTTAGTTCGATGGCTGAGGACGGTGATCTCCGAAGGGATCACCGCTTCTGTTCCGAAGGCGAGGGCGAATGGGGTCTCGCCGGTTGAGTTTCGGGTCGTCGTTCGGTAGGACCAAAAAACATCCGGGAGCTCGCTCACCCATCGTCCTTGTTTGGATTCGATTCGTGCTTTGATCATGTGCTTGAGGATCTTGTTTACAGCCTCTACCTGCCCGTTCGTCTGAGGGTGGTAAGGGTCCGAGAACAACTTTTTGGTTCCCCATTTCTCGCAGAATTGCATGACTTCCAATCCGTCGAATTGCTTTCCGTTGTCGGAGATGATAGCCTGGGGTAGACCGAACCGGCATATGATGTTCTTCCAAATGAACTTGATTACTTGTTCTTGGCCGATCTTGTTGAGTGGTTCGGCCTCAGCCCATTTTGTGAAATAATCGACCCCCACGATGGCAAATTTACATCCTCCTGGCGCCGTCGGCAAGGGACCGATGAGGTCGATGCCCCATTGGGCGAACGGCCATGGACTGTACATAGAAGTGAGATGTTCGGGGGAGAGCTTGATATTTGGGCCCATCACTTGACATCTGTGACACAATCGGGCGTAAGCGATCGCGTCTTTTTGTAGTGTAGGCCAGAAAAATCCTTGCCTGGTCGTTTTGTGAATGAGAGCTCGTCCCCCAGCGTGATTTCCACAGATCCCGTCATGGATCTCGGATAAAACGAGTTGGCCTTCCTCCGGCATAATGCACTTGAGGAGAGGAAGTCTGAAAGCTCGCTTGTAAAGCCGGTCGTCCAATAGGGTGTATCTGGTCGCACGGAGTTGAAGCTGACGAGCTTTGATATAGTCGGCGGGGACCGTTCCGTCCTTCAAGTATTTAAGGAACGGAGTCATCCAGTTCTCCTCGGCGATGGCAACTGTGGTAATCAGGCTTCTGTCGATTGTCAGCTTTACTGATTTTGTGATTTGGATGTTAGAGAAATCTGCTGCCCCATCTGATGATGCTAGTTTGGATAGGGCATCGGCCTGGGAGTTGTGCTCTCTCGGGACTTGTTCGATCAGAACTTCTTCAAACTTCGTGCACATTTCGGCGACCAATTCTTGGTATTTGATCATTTGTTCGCCGCGCGCCTCATATTCTCCCTTGACTTGATTCACGACCAAGAGGAAGTCCATTAAGATGTGGAGACGATGAATATCCAGGGCGAGGGCTAGATCGAGTCCGCCTACCAAGGCTTCGTACTCGGCTTCATTGTTGGTCGCCCGAAACCCGAAATGCCCAGCATTTGTGAAACTTTGGCCTTCGGGGCTGATGAGAACAATCCCTGCCCCCGCTCGCGAGTTGGTTGCCGATCCATCCACGTACAACTTCCAAGCGGGGCGACCGATCTGGGTCGGACTGGGTGGGAATGTTAGTTCCACCACAAAGTCCGCCAGGTCTTGGACTTTGATCGCCGTTCGAGGGGCGTACGTGATACCGTATTGGGCGATCTCCAGTGACCACTTGAGGAGTCGTCCGTTGGTGTCTGTCCGGTGCAGGACTTGCCTTAAGGGGAGAGTCGTCAGAACCTCCACTTGATGTTCGAAGAAGTAGGCCCTTAGCTTGCGAACACTCATGACTAGAGCATAGGCGATCTTCTCCAGAGGTGTGTAACGCGTTTCCGCATCATTGAGCGCTTGACTAATGTAGTAGATCGGCAAGTGGGCTTGCTCCTCTGTTCGCACTAATACGGCACTCAGCACGACCTCCGAGGCTGCCAGGTAAAGGAATAGCTTTTCGCCGGGGATCAGCTTTGCCAAGATCTGGGGGTTAGACAGGTACTCCTTAATTTTGGCGAATGCTATTTGACTCTCCTTTGTCCATGCGAACTTCTTGTTCTTTATGGTCGCGAAGAATAGCTTGCTTTTATCTCCGAGCCGGGAAATAAAACGGTTAAGGGCAGCTAGACAACCTGTCAGGCGTTGCACCTGCTTGACATTCCGTGGCTCCTGCATATCGAGGATCGCCTGGATCTTGGTGGGGTTTGCCTCAATCCCTCTTTGGCTCACGATGTGCCCCAGGAATTTTTCGGAGATTATCCCAAAGTTGCATTTCTTGGGGTTCAGCTTCATATTGAACTTCTCAAGGATGGCGAATGTCTCGGCAAGGTTATTGAGGTGATCTTCCTTTTTGAGGCTGTTGACTACTATATCATCAATGTAAACCTCCATGGTCTTGCCGATCTGATTGGCGAACATCCCGTTGACTAGTCGCTGATAGGTCGCCCCTGCATTCTTCAGACCGAACGGCATTCGGACCCAAAAGTATATGTCTTTTTCCGTGTGGAACGATGTGTGTTTTAAGTCTTTCTCCGCCATGGGGATCTGATGGTACCCGGCGAAGGCATCCATGAACGACATCATTTCGCAGCCTGCCGTGCTATCGACCAAGTGGTCAATATGAGTCATCGGAAAGTGGTCTTTTAGACATGCCGCGTTGAGGTCGGTGAAGTCGATGCATAACCTCCAGGTGTTGCTCGGCTTTTTGACGAGCACTGCGTTGGCTACCCACTGTGGCTCGTCTGTAGCTACTCCGATTAGTTTGTTGTCGAGTAGCTTTTTGACTTCTATGTGGAGCGCTGCGTATTTCTCAGGACCGAATTTTCTACGTTTCTGGTGAACAGGCTTCCTTGCCGGGTCGATCTTTAGATAGTGGCAAGCGTGTTCAGGACTTATGCCGACCATATGTTGATGCGACCAGGCAAAGACTCCGATGTTCTTACGTAGTAAACTGATCAGATCCTCCTTTAACTCGAGGTCGATGCTTGTGCCGATCTGTACTTCCCGCTCCGGGCGAGCCGGATCTATCGTTATGCTTTCCAACTCTTCAATGGGGACGGTCGCTTCTCGTTTGGATCGATTTCCGGACTCGATCCTTGGATCGATGTCGAGGCTTGGCTCGAAACCGATCCTTGGCTCGATGTCGTCCGTCAATCGATGTGAGATGCCGTCCTCCGAGTCGGGCAGGTTCGAGGCGCTTGGCTCGTCGAGCTCCATCGGTTGATTGTCGATCGACTCAACATTATAAATAGTGTGGGAAGGAGTTACGACATAGGAGTAATTCAAACATTTATTAGCCATTAGTTGGTCTCCTTTTACAGTACCGACCGTCCCATCGGCAGTGGGGAATTTGATACAGTAAAAGAAAGAAGATGCGACTGCCTCGAAGGTTTCTAGAAATGGACGACCTAGGAATCCATTATAGATGTTAGGCCTATCTATGATTACAAAATTTAGGTTCCTAGTAATCCTAACCTTGGGATAGTAATAACATATTAGCTCGACAGAGAGCTTAATCCTTCCATAGGCTTGGACTGTGCTGTCGCCGAACCCTTGAAGCACGGTGTCAAATGGCTTGATGAACTTGGTTAAGTTTCCGAGCTGGTCAAGAGCCGATTTGAATATGATATTGCAAAAGCTCCCATTGTCAACCAGCACGCGATCGACTATTTTCCCAAGGATACATACAGAGATTACCAATGCATCCTTTTTGGGACACTGCACTCCCTCTCTATCCTTGTTGGAGAAAGTGATGAGTGCGTCCTTGGTGATGGTCGGCTCTGGGGGTACCACGACATGGACCCCGGCGAACGCCCTCAATTCGGCCTTCCACTTTCTATTCGACATGGTGGAAATCGGGGAAAGGCCTCCGAGATTTCCACCTCCCGACTGAAGCATGTTGATCTGGACGCCGGGGTTGATCGGAGGGATTGATTCGTCTGAGTACTCCGGCTCATTTGGCTCGATCCTAGCGACCGTATTGGGAGAGATTCCATTGTTCTGACGGCGATCGCGTCCCCCGGTCCTTTCGGCTCGGGGTTCTGGCTTGGTAACCAAGTTATCCAACTTGCCTTCCTCAAACAGTCTCCAGAGTTGTCTGAGGAGGTCACAGCACTGGCTGGTGTTGTGGCTGGGACTCTTGTGGTAGGCACAAAATTTGCTGCGGTCTAGATGACCGTTGTCCCTTAATGACTTTGGTTTGTTAAGCCACTCGCGCCCCTTGATGGCGTTAAAGATGTGGGCCGGAGATATATTGAGGTTGCGGAGGAGGTGAACCTCCACATCCTCGAAGGCTTTGAATTAACCGGACGGCTTTGTGATTGCCTTTCTGGGCTTGGCGACCGCCTTCTTCTGGACGTGGTATGGCGCCTTCCCTTCTCCGGCAGATCCCTCGCCTAAACAGAGGGTGAGCATTCTCTGCCTGGCTAGAAAATCAGCGGCCCTGACGCGGAAGATCGCGTAGGTCAGGGGGATGTCCTTCGTAAGGTGCCTGAACATGGGCGAGTGGCCACAGAATCCCCCTAGGGCCGACTAGAGAGCGAGCTCGTCACTAATAGGCTCGCCGGTGAGGACTATTTCATCCACCCGGTCGATGTAGTCTTCATCGGGCTCGTTCTTCCCCTGCCTAATCTTCATCATGCGGTGGGGGCCTTCTGGCCGAGCAAATTTGGCGGCGAAATACGATGTGAAGTCGTTCGCCAGCTTCTCAAAACAGTTGATCGAGCGTGTTGGCAGTGAGATGTACCCCCTATGGGCAAGATCGCCCAATGTCAATGGGAACATTCGGCACTTTATCGCGTCCGATGTCCCGCATCCGGTCATGTAAATCCGGAACTTGCTCAAATGGGTCTCAAGATCCGATCTCCCCTCATATATAGGTGTTTGAGGGGGAGCGATCTTCGGTTGAACTGGGGCGAGCTCGATCTAGGCCGCGAGTGGCTCACTCGATCTAGCGATCGATCTCTTGGCGCCTGCCCCAGTTTCTAAGAGCGCCTTCATTTCGTCGAGCTGGCGCAGCATGGCGGCCATCGCCATAGCCTGACTGCTCGCTGATTGGCTCTCGGAGCGTGAGCCAAGGCGATCATGTACTGATCTCCTGGCCCCATGGTAGGTGACAAGTTCTCTGCCGCCGGGCTCAATTCTTGGGCGAGTTGGGGCCCGTTGGCCAGCTTGTCTTCTGGGAGTCGGATATGTCGAACTCCTGGTGATAGATTCGGACTCCGATGTCTCCCGGCTGGGTCCTAAATGCCCGGGTCGCCATGAGGTATCACTCCCTAGGCGGCTGAAGACGGAGTCGTCCCGCCTTATGAGAGCCTTTTCCTGCGGCTCGGGGCTTTCTGTCGATTTCTCAACATATAGCCCCTTGAGCTTCTGCTTGCCTGCTCGGCGGATGGCTGATGGAGTAATGGTGGGCGAGTCGCATGCCCTCCGTCGCTCCCTGAGGATGGCCATAGCCTCCTCGATCTGTTCCGCGGTTTGGAACTGATCGAGTGAGATGCTGGGACCGTCCCTTGGGGGCGGGAGTGAGAGCCTCGCGTCGCCAAGGTCGCCTTCCGCCGTAGGTTGGGATTCGGTCTGGGCCAGAATGAGATGTACGGCAGATCGCAGGGTGGCTCTTTTAGAGGTCGTAGCAGACATCATGTTTCTGAAAATTTTTCTTTGAAGAACAGTGAGTGTTTCTTCAAGTATATGCCCCGGAGAACAGTGAGTGCTCTTCGAGATGGTCGGAATAAAAATGAAGGTTAAGAAGCCCCTTCTTCTAGCGCCAATTGTTGTTATCCAAAATATTATCCGGAGATGATATTGCTGGAATGGTCGAGTAACAAACAAATGTGAGAACACTTTCGTGGGAAAGTAAATAATACAAGATTTGTCGGGGTTGTTAATCCCGGGCTTGAATGCTCTCGCGAGATATTATTAATACAAATACTTTGGAGTACAAATATTAATGTTAGAGTGCAATTAAAATGAGTGTAAAGACTCTAGTTATCTTAGCTATAGAGCGTGAAGATTGCCGGAAGAACTAGATATGATGCTCTGTGAGTTCTTGCTTTCTATGTTCTGTATACGTGAATGAGTTTCCGTCAAGTAATTTCACCATCTATGTGTCTGTCCCTCTGGCCACTGTTGGAGGCCTACTATTTATAGTAGAAGAGGTTGCTAGGTCCTCCCCGGCGATCGCGGGCGACCGCCGTTTTATATATTAGAATAAAATGGGCGATCGTCCCATCACGTGGCACTGTTTCCTTAAAGTCTGAGGCTGCTGCTGGCAGCCAGATTAGCAAGCCAATAAGAAGACCGCACGTGTCCTGAGTCGCTGTCTGGGGAGGACCCACTTTGTACCTTTCGGCGGGCCTGTCGGTAGGTGTGAATGTAGTGACAGGCTGGGGTCAAAAGGCCTTATCTTGCGGCGCCTTTTGCGGATCTGCACGTGGGTCTTCGTACGAGATTTAGTCTTCGAAGACTCTGACGGGTGCCGGATTCATACGTGGCACGGGACGATCGTCTACAGTCGGACATTATAGGCGATCGCAGATGCAATAGACGATCGCCTTGGAAGTCGACCGCTAGGCGCTTGCCGAACATTTGTCTTCTATGGCTGGCTCTTGATCATTATGTCGATCGCCATCGAGGCGTATTAATCGCCGCACAACAATAGCAACGGAAGAGAATGTTGCTGATCCACTTACCAAGCCTCTCTCACAAGGAAAGCATGTTGAGCATGCTAGATCGATAAGACAAAGTCATGAATGAATAGTCCTAGTGTAAGTGGGGGATTGCTGGGAATCGTGCCCTAGGACATTCGATGTGCCTAGATTTGTAATTGCCACATTTAAATAAAGTTATTTATTTATCGTTGATAATTATAATGTGTGCATGTTTTAATATTATAATAATCGAATAATAGTTATTCACGAATAATAAGATTATTCAAATGTCCCTGGTCCAATCGCCTTGAGTAGAGACTCAAGTGATTAATATACTAGTATAAGTTTGATTGATAATCATCAGATATTTATGCGTATGGTATGGATCAAACTTATGGCTATTGGTTGGAGAACCAATACTGGACAGACCCGCATTGAGATCACTGCATGGAAATGTCATAAGTGAATCTCAATATAACAGTACGTCAATAAGTCCTTGAACCCTAGATTATCATAGAGTCCAACATGATAACTGCTATGCCTTGACGTAATCCAATGTTATCTGAAACATGGTGATCATAAAGGTTAGCGATCGGGATTAGTGGGAGTCATGTAGAGGGCAATAAATAATCAAGATGGGGATTTGTCCCTCTCTTTAGTGGGAGAGATATCTGATGGGCCCCTCGATAAGTAAGACTGAAGGAAATGCATAGCCATGCTCAAATGAAGAGTCATTTGATTCAATCAGTCTATTTAAGATCGAGAAAGCGTTTGAACATAATAAGTATGATAATTTTCACGACTTAGTTCAAATATGATATCGCGCGATAAATGGATTTGACACGTTAAATGATTTAATGGACTATAAACTTATATTATTTGGGTAGTCATAATGTCTTGCTAGAGACCACTTGTGATTTATTATTTAATAAGGTATTAAATAATTGCCAACATAATAGACGCCTTTTGGGTCACACATACGACAACTAAAGACAAGCAAGAATAATTAATAGATATAATATTTATATCTATTAAAGAAAATAAATAATGAGTAATATATAATATAGGATATTATATACTATATTATTTAATTATATCAACTGGGAAAGATAAATATAATATTAGATATTATATTTATTAGAGGATTAAATAATAAGTAATATATAATATAAGATATTATATATTTTGTATTATTTAATAAGTTGAGGGGTAACTAAACAAATACTAGAGTTTGACTCTAGGGTTTACTTAGTCTAAATAAAGAGTCTTGGACAAGGAGTTTTCATAAGAAAAATTACACAACCCTAATTGTGTGAGACCAAAAATCGGCCCCTCCCCTCTACTGTTCGGGTGAACTGTTTTCAGTCCAGGAAGTCCGTTTTGGCCATCTCCGTCTTCTTCTCATAGTTGATTTTGATCAACAGTATAAATCCTTGTAGCAAGGAATCATTTGTTGTACTGTTTATCAATATTATTCGTAAGGATCTAGCAATCTGACTTGTGCCAATTGTTCGTGTGTGGATCACCGAAAGAAGAAGAGGAGTTAATCAACTTCTGGTCCAGGTTCAGATCTATTCTTCGAATTAAGGAAATTCGACGAATTCTTAATAAATCAATTAAATTGCTGCATGAAGATCCTCGTCTGAGTTTTTCGTTAATTTATTCCGCTGCGTCTTGCTTATATTTAATTTACTCGATACATGTAAAACCCAATAGTAGTATCGGAGCCAACTTGCAGTGATTTAATTATTTATGTAGAACATATTTTATATGCTTTGAATATATAAAACTTATGTTCTTGATCATATTTATGAAATAGAGATTTTTAAATATTTTTGATTTAATTTGATTGAATCGGATCGTTCAAAATCAATTTTCTGAACTATTTTCCGCATAAACTGTTGTCCAGAACTGTTATGGAATAGCACGGCGAAACGGGTCAGGTTCGGGCAGATTCGAGTCGGGCCCTGGTCGGACCAGGACCCACGGGCTGCGGTAAAATAGCAAAATAATATTCCACACCTGAAAGGATACGATTCCACGCCCATTCACACCCGAGGCCGCGTCCCGACTATCTCGGCTGGCACGCCTCTTGTGAACTATATTCACTGATATTTTATTTACTCCTATTTTGTAAAATCAAAATAAATGTCTCAAAAATGCATATTTTGCGGCTGGCGAGATTTGAACCCGCGCGGCCGTGTGCGGTTATATAGGGCTCAGCCATTTGGGATAGTGTTTCAGATTGTTGAATTTTGATCGAATATTAATCTTATACATGACTGTCAGGCAGATTCATATTCTGTTTAATTAATTATATGATAATTAATTTTAATAGTATGTTTAATTAATTATGTGATGATTAATTTTAGTATATGTTTGGTGGATGGCATGGCCATAAATTGACCAATGTGATTGGATGTTTCAATTTAATTTTGGGTTGGTTTTACGGCCTGCATGTCGTTTAATTATAATTAGTTTCTACACCCTGTGAGTCGCCTTTTAATTTATGATTATAATTAGTTTTTTACGGCCTTCGAGTCGTCTTTTAATTTATTATTATAATTTACGGCCTGCATGTCGTTTTTCATCTTGTAATTTAATTTTACTAGTGTAGTATTCTTCATTAATGTAATGTAAACAAGAAGGAGACGGAAGGACGGACTCGAGAGGCTAATTGCTCGCGTATGACGTTCCAAAGAGTTGGAAGATCAATGAAGACCAATTATACCCTTTAGATTGACCTTTGTGATTTTCAAGTTGGCTCATGAAAATCACGTTAGGATTATGGTCATGCTACACATGGTCCTATGTTTATTTTGTCATGTGATGCTATGTATGTTTAAATTTATGCATGTATGTGATGCGATGTATGTTGAGATGTATGTTAGCCAACATAGATATGCTGCATAGGATAAAACCCATTGTTAAATTTTTTTTAATGCAATTCAATTAAAGCACCTATCAAGACTTCGATCATCTTGAGCAAGTCATGCCAAAGCAGGGTGCTCAGATTATCTTAGTAAGGTAGGATGGGTAATGGTGATACATATGTGTTTTAATAAACTAAGAATTCAAAAGAGTTTTGAACCTTAAGGCATAAGATGGTATTATAACATGCTTGGGCATAAGATGCCAAAACCCATAAGTATAATCTAAGAGTTACATATGATATAATCGATAAAGAGTTATCCACCTAAAGTAACTCAATTCTAGGCGTCATGCCAAAGCTGAGTTTAGAATTATGCAAAATGGGTTCTTAGCCCACTAAAATTACAGATGTTGTAAAATTGAGGGTATTTTGTTTTAGTGGGAATATTTTTCGAGAAATAAAATGTGACTAGATATTTTGCATATGAATTTTGAAGATAATAGAATGGCATCAAACAACACATCCACCATTTCACTGTGATCCGTCCTTGAGAAGGACAAACTCAAAGAAAATGGCTGCAACTATCTGGATTGGATCCGGAGCTTGAGAATTGTTCTCAAGCAAGAAAGAAAGATGTATGTTCTTGAGGAAGAATTCCCGATGAGCCTGCTGACAATGCTAACAAAGCAACAAAAGACAAATGGAAGAAATATTGTGATGATTCCATTGATGTCAGTTGTCTTATGTTGGCTACCATTTGTCCAGAACTTCAGAAGAATCAGGAAGAAATGGAAGCTTATGAGCTTAATGCTCACCTCAAGGAAATTTTGTCGAAGCATGCTAGGAAAGAGAGGTATGAAACCTTTCAATCCTTGTCTGCTTGCAAGATGGTTGAGGAGACACCTGTCAGCGCTCATGTACTCAAGATGAAAGGATATATTAATCATCTTTATAGGATCGGTTTTCCACTTTCTAAGGAGCACTCCACGGATATGATCCTAAACTCATTACCCGATAGCTTCAGTCAGTTTATTATGAACTATAATATGAATGATATGGAGAAGTCCATTGATGAGCTGTATGGGATGCTTAAAACGACTGAGCAAAATATTAAGAAGAAACCAAGCCACATGATAATGGTCAGCAAAGGGAAATCCTTCAAGAAAAAATGCAAGGGCAAGGGTAATGCAAAAGTTTCCAAATTTAAAGACCCTACTAAGCCGATTTTCAAGGCTAAAGATCAAAAATGGAACTTGCCATCATTGCGATAAACCAGGACACTGGAAAAGAAATTGCAAGGTTTAGTTGGAAGAGCTAAAGCATACCAAGGTAGTGAGACCGCCAAAGGTATATTTGTTATAGAAGTTAACTTATATACTTCTAACTCCTGGGTATTGGATACTAGATGTGGATCTCACATTTGTACAAATGTACAGGGGTTGATAAGCAGTAGATAGCTGCAGAAAGGGGAAGTGGATCTAAGAGTCGCAACGGAGCAAAAGTTGTTGCACTTGCCGTGAAAACTTATGATCTAGTTTTACCCAATGGGCTTTTGTTAGTTTTGAACAACTGCTATTATGTTCCTGCAATGAATAGGAATATCATTTCAGTTTTTATATTAGATTGTGAAGGTTACAGTTTTCTTATTAAGAATAAGATTATTCGTATTTTCTTTGATGACTTGCTTTATGGTACTGCAAAGTTATATATTGGCCTTTACAATATTGACCTATATGAGTCCAACATTTTGGAAGTCTATAACATTGCAATCAAGAAACCTAAGCTCAATGATTCTAATCCGACTTACTTATGGCGTTGTCGTCGACTTGGTAACATAAATGAGAAATGCATTTCTAAACTCCATAACGATGGACTTTTAAACTCTTTCGACTATGAGTCATATGGGACATGCGAATCTTGTTTACTGGGCAAAATGACGAAGAATTTCACCGGTCATGGAGAAAGGGCTAGTGATCTATTAGTCCTAGTATATACTGATGTATGCAGACCTCTTGGCACTCATGCCAGAGGCGGATACCAATACTTCATCACATTTACCAATGATTTTGTTGGAATATTTATTCCACATATTCATAATTAGTGTTTTGATGATTAAGTTGCTAAACAAAACAAAACAACAAAGCAGCGAAGCAAAACGACGAAGTAGACGAAGACACAAAAAGCTGATAAAAATACATGTCTAGCGCACGCTAGACAGCATGCATTAGCGCATGCTAACGTGACCGTTCTGCAGTTCAGACAAGTTCGAAGTAACCTGAAGTGAAGTCACCTGATGAGGATAGCGTACGCTACATATGTTTACTAACACACGCTATCGAGGCCATATTACCGTTGTGAAGATATTCAAACACAGAATGACGTATGCAGTGAAGTCAGCTTAGCGCACGCAACAGATGATATTTAGCGCACGCTAAATATCAGTTTGAAATCAAGTCAATCAATCCGTTGGGAAGAATCTGATGCAAAGTCAAAAGTATAAACGGATATATGATGTATACAATGATACAAAATTAGCACACGCTATAGGGAATTATTAGCGTACGCTAACTGTCAAGGACAGTAGCCACTGGACTGAAATAACAAATCATTAATGTACGCTACATGAAGATCATTACGTACGCTAAGGAAAAAATGTGCGATAGCGCACGCTAAGAAGGAAGAGCTAGCGCACGCTAACTAGTCAAAACAGACTAATGACTAGTTTAGAGGAAGAAGGCTATAAATACCACATCCTTGGTATTATTCCATACAACAACATTGAGCAAATCATACATACTTGTTATATCATTGTAAACATTATAGTTGTTGTTCTTGAGCTTATATTGAGTGATTGAGTGTTATACACAAAATCATACACGAGCGAGAAAAAGAAAAGATACGGTTGGATTCGGTGTTATTAGGATCAAGGATCCGACATTGTTAGAATCACAATCGCTATCTTAGTGAGGTTTATCTAGTACCAATAGAAAGCTAGAGTGGTTGATTCCTTATCCAATAGAAAAGGAAAAACGGTTTTACTCGGACCGATAGAAGACGAGCTTGTAACGGTAATCCCTCGACCGATAGAAGAGAGGCGTAGAAGTTTTGATCTTAACCCTATAGAAAAAGATACCAAGAGAGAGGACGTAGGCACGTTTCGCCGAACCTCTATAAATCCATGTGTTGTTTAATTTCTGCACATTATTATTTATGCTTCCGCACAACGGCGCAATATCCGATCCCATACCCAACAGATTTTAGCTGATATGGATATGTTTATCTTATGAAGCATAAAAATGAATCTTTTGAAATGTTCAAAATAGTCCAGAGTGAAGTACATAATCAACTTGGCAAGATAATTAAAGCCCTTCGATTAGATCAAGGTGGCGAATACTTGAGCCAATAATTCTACGATCATCTTCGGAGTTGTGGAATTATTTCACAACTTACTCCTCTTGGAACACGTCAACATATATAACGGAGAGTCCGAGAGGAGGAATCTAATTTTATTAGATATGGTTCGATCCATGATGAGTCAAACGTAGCTTCCATTATCATTTTGGGGCCACGCCTTAGAAACAAAAGCATTCACCCTTAACCGTGTTCCATATAAAGTACTTGAAAAGACACCATTTGAGAAATAGACTGGTAAGAGACCAAACTTGTCTTTTCTAAAGATCTGGGGTTGCGAAGCATTCATAAGGCGCCAAGTGTTTGACAAACTGGCAGCCAGATCTGAAAGATGTTTATTTGTAGGATATCCTAATGAAACTAAAGGATACTACTTTTATAAGCCCGCAGAGAATGGGACGGTACGGTAACAGCAATAATGGAATCTAAAGATTTAAATAATCTTGATTTTAGTGCTCTCCTTGGTTCTCTTATCAACTACGAGATAGTTTTAAAGTCTCAGAATACCAAATCAAAGCCGAAGGAAAGATCGATAGCTATGAAGGCTAAGATGTCGAGAAAGAAAGAAGAAATCCCGGTGGACGAAAGCGATGAAGAATCGGCATATTATGCCAAGAACATCAATAAGTTCCAACACTTATTAAACTGGAGAAACCAGGACATGTAAAAGGGCGAATCTAAGAAGTTCGACAATACTTGTCGATTATGTGGTAAACCTGGCCACTTTGCTAAGAACTGTCGTGTAAAACCCAATGAGGTTTTAATTGCTACATGGAGCGACTAAGATACCGATGAAGATTTTCTAGATCAAAATAATCTCGCGATCATGGCCTGGAGTTCACTCGACGATAGCGACGTCGAAAGCCAAGTAATTCTTACAATAAATTATTTGAAGCATTCGAGTTATTACATACCGATTATCAAAATGCTTTAAATGAAATTAAATCCCTTAAGTCTAAATATAAAACTTTGGAAATGAAAAATTCCAAAATCATTGAAAAGGGAAAATTTGTTGAGATCGATCATTTTAAATGCGTTGAAAACGAAAATATTTTAAAGAATGATCTTTTAAAAGTTCAAGATGAACTTAAAACTTTGACGAAGAAGTTTTCGTGCGGCAACGATAAATTTGAACAAATGCTTTGTGTTCAAAAATATACTTTGAATAAAGAGGGGCTAGGATTCAAACCACGTTTTAAAAACGAATCCATAAACTTTAAAATACCCCGATGTGAAAAATGTTTGAAAATTGGGCACCATATTTCAAACTATAAAAGCCCAAGACGGACGATTAAAGTTAAGAAAACTTGGATTCCTAAATGAACCACCATCCCAAACATCGTTCATGTCTCGAAACAAAAACCAACTATAGGTTGGATCCCCCAAAATAAATTTTAACAATTGATATTTTACTCAGGGGGGTATATTTTTTTGGTATCATGCATATTATCTATTGCATATTTACATTCAATTGGTATTTTTTTCACTTTTTGATGAGATAAAAAGGGGGAGAAAGGAGATGAATTGATAAAGAGTGTCATGAAAGAATGACGAAAAAAATAAAATTGGAAAAAGGAGGAGAAAAGAAAGCATACAAAAAAGGGGGAGAAACGAAGGAGTTGAAAAATGAAAAGGAGAAGTCGAAAACGAAGAAAATGGGTGAAACTAACGAAACGATCAAAGCCGAAAACTTTGATTCGTAGAAATATACATATATTATTTTTACAGGATTATCTAATTCAAGAGTTGTTTTGTAATCATCAAAAGGGAGAGATTGTTGGAATATTTATTCCACATATTCATAATTAGTGTTTTGATGATTAAGTTGCTAAACAAAACAAAACAACAAAGCGGCGAAGCAAAACGATGAAGCATACGAAGACGCAAAAAGCTGATAAAAATACATGTCTTGCACACGCTAGACAACATGCATTAGCACACGCTAACGTGACCGTTCTGCAGTTCAGACAAGTTCGAAGTAATCTGAAGTGAAGTCACCTGATGAGGATAGCACACGCTACACATGTTTCCTAACGCACGCTATCGAGGCCATATTACCATTGTGAAGATATTCAAACATAGAATGACGTATCCAGTGAAGTCATCTTAGCGCACGCAACAGATGATATTTAGCGCACATTAAATATCAGTTTGAAATCAAGTCAATCAATCCGTTGGGAAGAATCTGATGCAAAGTCAAAAGTATAAATGGATATAGGATGTATACAATGATACAAAATTAGCACACGCTACAGGGAATTATTAGCGTACACTAATTGTCAAGGACAGTAGCCACTGGACTGAAATAACAAATCATTAACGTACGCTACATGAAGATCATTACGTACGCTAAGGCAAAAATGTGCGATAGCACACGCTAAGAAGGAAGAGCTAGTGCACGCTAACTAGTCAAAACAGACTAATGGCTAGTTTGGAGGAAGAAGGCTATAAATACCACATCCTTGGTATTATTCCATACAACAACATTGAGCAAATCATACATACTTGTTATATCATTGTAAACATTATAGTTGTTGTTCTTGAGCTTATATTGAGTGATTGAGTGTTATACACAAAATCATACACGAGCGAGAAAAAGAAAAGATACGATTGGATTCGGTGTTATTAGGATCAAGGATCCGGCATTGTTAGAATCACAATCGCTATCTTAGTGAGGTTTATCTAGTACCAATAGAAAGATAGAGTGGTTGATTCCTTATCCAATAGAAAAGGAAAAACGGTTTTACTCGGACCGATAGAAGACAAGCTTGTAACGGTAATCCCTCGACCGATAGAAGAGAGTCGTAGAGGTTTTGGTCTTAATCCTATAGAAGAAGATACCAAGAGAGAGGATGTAGGCACGTTTGACCGAACCTCTATAAATCCGTGTGTTGTTTAATTTCCACACAATATTATTTATGCTTCCACACAACGGCGCAATATCTGATCCCGTACCCAACCGATTTTAGACGGTATGGATATGTTTATCTTATGAAGCATAAAAATGAATCTTTTGAAATGTTCAAAATAGTCCAGAGTGAAGTACATAATCAACTTGGCAAGATAATTAAAGCCCTTCGATTAGATCAAGGTGGTGAATACTTGAGCCAAGAATTCTACGATCATCTTAGGAGTTGTGGAATTATTTCACAACTTACTCCTCTTGGAACACGTCAGCATATATAACGGAGAGTCCGAGAGGAGGAATCGAATTTTATTAGATATAGTTCGATCCATGATGAGTCAAACGTAGCTTCCATTATCATTTTGGGGCCACGCCTTAGAAACAAAAGCATTCACCCTTAACCGTGTTCCATATAAAGTAGTTGGAAAGACACCATTTGAGAAATAGACTGGTAAGAGACCAAACTTATCTTTTCTAAAGATCTGGGGTTGCGAAGCATTCATAAGGCGCCAAGTGTTTGACAAACTGGCAGCCAGATATGAACGATGTTTATTTATGGGATATCCTAATGAAACTAAAGGATACTACTTTTATAAGCCCGCATAGAACAAAGTATTTGTTGCTCGAAATGTTGTCTTCTTATAAAGGGAATTTATTTCCAAAAGAGACAGTGGGAGAAGAGTAATTCTCGAGGAAACTTAAGAACCACAAGAAGACATTACTTCCACCGATGGATATTGGACAGGCTCAAACATGAAGAGCCCGTTCAAAGTACACAAGTCCCTCGCAGATCTGATAGGGTGCGGCATGAACCTGAGAGATATGGGTATCTCATAATAGAGGATGATGACACATCGCTCATAGATGATGAGCCTAGTATCTATACAGAAACTGCTTCAGGACCAGAGTCTGAGGAATGGCTAGTAGCCATGAAGTCAGAGATGCAGTCCATGTATGACAATCAAGTTTGGAACTTGATAGATCCACCTGAGGGTGTTAAAACCATTTGAAAGAAGAAAGACATGGACGATAATCTGCAAGCTTGTAAAGCTAGACTAGTGGCAAAAGGCTATAGACATATTCATGGTGTTAACTATGAGACATTTCGCTAGTAGTCATGCTTAAATTAATTAAAATTTTATTTGCCATTGCTGCATAATAGGATTATGAGATATGACAAATGGATGTCAAAATAGCATTTCATAATGAAAACTTACTCGAGGATGTGTACATGACCCAACATGAGGGTTTTATTCATCCAGAAAATTCTAAAAAGATTTGCAAGCTTCAAAGATCCATTTATGGGTTGAAGCAGACTTCTCGGAGCTGGAATCTTCATTTTAATGAAACTGTCAAAGAGTTTAGGTTTATTCAAAATGAATATGAAACATGTGTGTACAAGAAGGTTAGTGGGAGTATAGTTGTTTTCTTAGTCTTATATGTAGATGACATATTACTCATTGAAAATGACATACCCACCTTGCAAACAGTCAAGACTTGGTTGGGAAGTTATTTCTCAATGAAAGACTTAGGAGAAGCTGCTTACATTTTAGGGATAAAAGTCTATAGAGATAGATCAAAGCGAATTATTGGTCTGAGTCAAAGTACCTACATTAATAAAATATTGAAGAGGTTCAATATGCAGGACTCCAAGAGAAGACTCTTGCCAATTTCATATGGCATTCATCTGAGTACGACTCAGAGTCCTTCGACTCCTGATGAGTGAGCCCACATGAGCAAGATTCCATATGCTTCAGCCACTGGATTGATCATGTATGCCATGATTTGTACTCGACCAGACGTATCATTTGCCCTTAGCATGACAAGTCGATACCAATCAAATCCAGGTGAAAGACATTGGACAGCAGCGAAAACCATCGTGAAGTACTTAAGAATAACTACGGATGCTTTCCTAATTTATAGAGGGGTGGGAAACAAGTTGGTTGTGGATGATTACATTGATGAAAGTTTCGAAGTTGATAGAGACGATTTAAGATCGCAGAGAGTTTTATGTTTTTGTTTAAAATGGAGGTGCTGTGAGTTGGAAATGTTCCAAGTAAAGCACGCTCATATATTCTACTACTAAAGCTGAGTCCCGGACAGCATCGGATGTAGCCGAGGAGAATATGTGGATCGTTTTAGGACATATAAGTCTTTACTGTGACAATAATGGTGCTATTGCGCAAGCTAATGAGTCAAGGACCAATTAGAGATCCAAACACATACTCAGTATATGCAAAGTAGCAATGGAAGAGAATGTTGCTGATCCACTTACCAAGCCTCTCTTACAAGGAAAGCATGTTGAGCATGCTAGATCGATAAGACCAAAAGTCGTGAATGAATGGTCCTAGTGTAAGTGGGAGATTGCTGGGAATAGTGTCATAGGACATTCGATGTGCCTAGATTTGTAATTGTCACATTTAAATAAAGTTATTTATTTCTCGCTGATTATTATAATGTGTGCATGTTTTGATATTATAATAATCGAATAACAGTTATTCACGAATAATAAGATTATTCAAATGTCCCTGGTCCAATCGCGTTGAGTAGAGACTCAAGTGATTAATATACTAGTATAAGTTTGATTGATAATCATCAGATATTTATGCGTATGGTATGGATCAAACTTATGGGTATTGGTTGGAGAACCAATACTGGACAGACACGCATTGAGATCACTGCATGGAAATGTCATAAGTGAATCTCAATATAATAGTACGTCAATAAGTCCTTGAACCTGAGATTATCATAGAGTCCAACATGATAACTTCTATGCCTTGACGTAATCCGACATTATCTGAAACATGGTGATCATAAAGGTTAGCGATCGGGATTAGTGGGAGTATTGTAGAGGGCAATAAATAATCAAGATGGGATTTGTCCCTCTCTTTAGTGAGAGAGATATCTACTGGGGCCCTCGATAAGTAACACTGAAGGAAATGCATGGCCATGCTCAAATGAAGAGTCATTTGATTCAATCAGTCTATTTAAGATCGAGAAAGCGTTTGAACATAATAAGTATGATAATTTCCATGACTTAGTTCAAATATGATATCGCGCGACAAAGGGACTTGACACGTTAAATGACTTAATGGACTATAAACTTATATCATTTGGGTAGTCATAATGTCTTGCTAGAGACCGCTTATGATTTATTGTTTAATAAGGTATTAAATAATTGCCAACATAATATAAGCCTTTTGGGTCACACATACGACAACTAAAGACAAGCAAGAATAATTAATAGATATAATATCTATATTTATTAAAGAAAATAAATAATGAGTAATATATAATATAGGATATTATATATTATATTATTTAATTATATCAACTGAAAAAGATAAATATAATATCAGATATTATATTTATTAGAGGATTAAATAAGAAGTAATATATAATATAAAATATTATATGTATTGTATTATTTAATAAGTTGAGGGGCAACTAAGCAAATACTAGAGTTTGACTCTAGTTTAAATAAAGGGTCTTAGACAAGGAGTTGTCGTAAGAAAAATTACACAACCCTAATTGTGTGAGACCAAAAATCAGCCCCTCCCTTCTACTATTTGGTTGAGCTGTTTTTAGTCCGTTTCTGCTATCTCCATCTTCTTCCCTTAGTTGATTTTGATCAATAGTACAAATCCGTCTAGCAAGGAATTATTTATTGTACTGTTTATCAATATTATTCGTAAGGATCTAGCAAACCGGCTTATACCAGTTGTTCGTGTGAGGATCACCGAAATAGAAAGAGGATTTAATCAGCTTCTGATCCGGGTTCAGATCTATTCTTCGAATCAAGGTAATTCGACAAACTCTAATAAATTAATTAAATTACTGCATGTAGATCCTCCTCTGAACTTTTCGTTAATTTATTCTGCTGTGTCTTGCTCATATTTATTGTATTAAATACACGTAAAACCCAACAGTTCGATCCAATCACTGACTGATGGAGTCAACCTCGAAGTGCAACTTGGTGGGCATGTAGCAGTGTCTACTGAATACCAAGATAGGATCCTTTCAACTGTAAATGAACAGGTAGATTTCCTATGTGGTTAGTGGCAAACGAGATGATAATCATCAGATGTTTATGCGTATGGTATGGATCAAACTTATGAGCATTGGTTGGAGAACCAATACTGGACAGACCCGTATTGAGATCACTGCATGGAAATGTCATAAGTGAATCTCAATATAACAATACATCAATAAATCCTTGAACCTGAGATTATCATAGAGTCCAACATGATAACTGCTATGCCTTGACGTAATCCAACCTTATCAGAAACATGGTGATCATAAAGGTTAGCGATCGGGATTAGTGGGAGTCATGTAGAGGGCAACAAATAATCAGGATGGGATTTGTCCCTCTTTTTAGGGAGAGAGATATCTACTGGGCCCCTCGATAAGTAAGACTGAAGGAAATACATGGCCATGCTCAAATGAAGAGTCATTTGATTCAATCAGTCTATTTAAGATCGAGAAAGCGTTTGAACATAATAAGTATGTAACACCCCAAACTAGGCGGCTATTACAGTGCCGTGGACCCCCAACTGGGACCTGCCAGGCGAATGAAAATTAATGAATTAAATGTTAGGAATACTTGTTAGATTTTGATGATGTCATTAATATAAAATCAAATGTTTATTACTTGACAAAATGTAAGGAAGAACCAAATGAGTATCTTCCATAGGCCAAAATATGTTAAGTATAAAAACTTGGCAAAATGTAAAGAAGAACCAAATGAGTATCTTCTGTAGGCCAAAAATTAGTTAGGCTAAAAAACGGCTAAGTACTAAGTACAGCCTAGTCCATCAGAGAGGAACAGCCGACTCCAGTCAGAGTAGCTCTGGTCAACTAAATTTATCAGAGAAGTTTGACCAGACTGCAGCCGAGGCACCTCAGGGAAGTCACCTGACCAGATAAGTCACAAACAGTGAACAGCCGAGAGGACCTATCTGTAGAGATGTTAGCTGCATATCAGCCTACTCGACTACAGCCAAGTACTCCAAGTCCACGTCAGCATGCGTTGAAAAGTCAAATATTACGGAAAGCTCACATGCAACGTGAAGAGACAAATTGTAGTGATTCCCGCAAGAGATATGATTTAAATAAATCATCCAGACCCACCTTGAAGACTTTAATCCTTTTATATTCAAAAGATTCGGCGCTCACATGCAGAAGTCTTCTGGCAGTCGGAAGATAAAATAAAATAATGGGAATCCAGCCTTGCAACGTTCAGAAAGATTAAACAATGAAGTCTCCCTCCAACGGACGGATTTGTTCAAAAGATTTGCAAACGGCTACAAGGAAGAAGCTCAGAGATCGTGATCTATATATATCCGAAGATTTGAAACTGAGCAACTACCGGTGCGAACATACATTCTAGCGATCAAAGCAATCAAGCAATCTAAAGCAATCAATAGCATCGAGAAAAGAGCAGATCTAAAAGTTCATACTTAAGGAAGCTCTTAAGTTGGAGAAGACAAACACTCTTGTCTATAATCTTGAGTACGGGGTACTTTACTGGTTGAAGTAAGAGACTGTAAAGGCATCCGAGGATCGAGGATCAAGAGGTGCAAGGCAGTCAAGTGTGTACAACGGCACGGATTTCCACTGGTTGGAAGCTGTTGTAGTGTGGTTTGAATCACTGTAATATTTATCACTGGTTGAAAATTATAGTGAATTCATCTCCAACAGGTTTGGAGAAAAGTGGATTAGTAGAGGATTACCCCACCTCTCGAGACCACTATAATTGCTGTGTCATTTCTTGTTTCTTGCATCATACTTTAACTGCTGCATACATTGTTAAGTGTTTCATTAAGTTAATTTATATTCGTCATCAGCTGACTTCCGCACATATCCAAGAACAAACGACTCCAAGTCATTTGTTTGACCATCAGCTGAAGAAATTCACTCTTCGTGAAAAAGAGTTCAAGAGTTTCAACAAGTCTATTCACCCCCCCTCTAGACTTGTTCCTGGACGACTTGTGACCTACAAGTGGTATCGGAGCGGTTGGTTCATTTTTTTTTCGAACCAGATCTATATTAGATATATATATCTTAACTCCCACTTTATAATGGAACACATGCACTCTAGACTCCCTGTCTTTTCGGTTGACGAGTATGATCTGTGGAAGATAAGAATGCAGGCACACTTATCTTCAATTCATGACGACATGTGGTGCATCATTGAAGACGGTCCATTCATCTTTGAAAAGGACAACACAGCCGAGGAGATTGCAGCAGGGAGGCCAGAAAAGATTCCAAAGAAGAGAACAGAGCTGACCCCCGAAGAAAGAAAGCTGGCCAATCTTGACAACCGGGCCAGATATGTGTTATATCAAACTCTTGACAAATCCACCATGGTCAAGATAAAGAACTGTAAGAATGCCAAAGAAATATGGGACACATTAGCTCTAATGTGTGCGAGAGCAGGCTGATCAAGGAAAACAAGTCATCAATTGCTATCCAAAAATTTGACAACTTTAAAATGAAGAATGGTGAATCCATAGATCAAGTGGACACAAGGTTCAAAATTATCAATGAGATCAACTCCACGGGCAAAACCTATGGCAACAGGAAATGGCACTAAAGGTCCTCGGATCTCTCAATCCCGAATGGAGCATGAAGGCCGTAGCCATGAGAGAGTCCAAGGACTGAATAAAATAAAGATTCGTGAGCTGTTTACGATTCAAGGCTTACGAGTTCGAACTTCCAAGTTCATCCTCAACTGAGCCTGCAGAGAAGGGAATTGCATTTGCAGCCGAGTCCCCTGCCAAGAGCCTATCTGATGTGAAACCTCCAAATCCACTAGATTTTGAGGAAGAAATGGCTTTCATAATGCAAAGGTTCAGCAATTTCAGAAAGAACTACTCCAAGTATAAGAAAAACTACAAGGAGAATCCAAGAAGGAACCAGAAGGCTGGAAGCTGGAAAGTTGAATGCTACAACTGTCACAAAATAGGACACATCCAAATGGATTGTCCCGAGCTCAAGAAGGACGAAACCAAGAAGGAGGTGGGCAGAAAGGAAGATAGAAGAAAAGCTCTCATCGGAGAAGACCAGGAGCATGTCGAATCAAGCAGCGGTTTCTTTTCTGATGAAGACGAGGAGTATGATTGCCTGATGGCAAACCTAGCTGATGAAGAGGTAACATCTAAACCCACGGGTTCAAATAATAGCTCAGCCATGTCACAAGATATGTATCTACATGAATCGGTAAATCAGTTATTTAAAGATTTTGAAACACTCAAATCTGCACACCAAGCTGTATCAGCAGAGAAGGCTCAGCTGCAAGATGAGAATAGGCAGCTGAAAAATGATTTCGAAAAACTCAGCCTAGATTTAAATAAGGTTGAGACAACTACAGCTGACTTTAAAAACCAGGCAAATGTCAATACAGCTGAGATAGATCGGCTAACCATTTTACTTAAAGAAAAATCAGCTGCACTTGCTCATCCCAAAGCTGAGTTTACTAAGCTGGCACAGATAAATAAAACTCAGGCGCAGGAAATAACCTCCCTGAAGGCGTCTTCAACTCTGGGCGAATTGTGTACTTATAAAAGGTCACTATATACCAAATCAGGACTTGGATATGATTCTCACACTCCCTCTAGTTCTGAAACCAAGTTTATCAAGGGAGAAACAATAGTCTCGACTGCTGAGCCTGTGTATAAACCGATATTCAAAACCAGGCAACAGCCAAGTCAAACGTCTAGGGTGCAGTCAGGTTACACTGCATGCCCACCTAGACAGCGACTAAGCAATGGCGTGCAAAAGCGGCGGCAGACAACATGCCCACTATTACCAACAACTCCCCAAAAATAGATTTCACAATGGGAGGGGCAGATGGAAACCTCAAGGTTATCCTAATTACCAAAATGAACAAGTGTGGAGACCACAAAGGTTTAATAAATGGTCTTAGCCTAGATTTAGAAATGGACCACACTATCAAAATTTTGAGGAATATCCGGTATACAATCCAACCAGAAGATTTAGACCTCGACCACAGACATATTATAAGGGTTATAATAATAATAATAATAAATTCTATAATCCAAGGAGAAATCAATTCTCCAGGAAACCAACTAACCCCAAAGGACCCACACAAATTTGGGTACCTAAATCTCTGCTTGTTTAATTGCAGAAAAGGTGGAAGGACTACAACCACATCTCCTCAAGCTCAAATTTTGGAGGTGAAGAATGGTTTGTAGACTCTGGATGCTCGAGGTATATGACCGGGAACAAGAAGATGCTGACCAAATATATCAAAGAAAGAGGTCCCGATGTAACCTTTGGAGATAGCTCTAGAGGACAGACAAAAGGCTTTGGAGAACTGCACCGAGGAAACATTGTCATATCCAAAGTCCATTATGTCAAAGGGCTCAAGTACAACCTCCTGAGCATAAGCCGATTACGTGTGAGAAGAATCTAGTAGTCTTCACCATCTTGAAGTGTATGGTGAAAGACATCTTATCTGGAGAAATAAAGCTACAAGGTTTCCGAAGAAGAGATGTCTACATGATTGATTGGAACACAGGAACACCTAACTCCTGTTTTCTATCCAAGACAGTAGCTGAGAATGGATGGCTATGGCACAAAAGACTATGTCACCTAAACTTCAAAGCCATCAACAAGATTAGCTCTCAGAAGCTGGTCAGAGGACTTCCAAATGAAGTATTCAAGAAGGAAGCACTCTGTGATGCATGTCAGAAGGGAAAGCAGACCAAGGCATCGTTCAAGCCAGTTCAGCCTACAACGCTCACATCAAGGATCTTAGATCTACTCCACATGGTTCTATTTGGTCCTATCAAGCCAAGGACTTTGAGCGGCCGAAAGCATGCACTTGTAATAGTAGATGATTATTCAAGGTACACTTGGATCATTTTTCTATACAAGAAAAGTGAAACCCTGACCAAGTTACCTGAGCTGCTGAGAAGGATCCAGAATGAGAAATCCCACTCCATAATCAAGATCAGATCAGATAGAGGAGGAGAGTTTCTCAACAAGGCGATAACTGATTACAGCGATCAGAATGGGATCCAGCATGAGCTATCTGCAGCCAGGAGGCCCCAGCAGAATGGTGTTGCTGAAAGAAGGAACAGAGCCCTGAAGGAAGTAGCAAGGTCCATGATTGCAGAAGCAGACCTACCCAAAAGGTTCTGGGCTGAAGCTGTTAACACAGCCTGCCACACCCAGAACAGGAGTATGATAGTAGGGAGATATGGCAAAACTCCCTATGAGGTTTGGAATAATAGAACTCCTACTGTTGCTTACTTTCATGTTTTTGGTTGTAAGTGTTTCATCCACAACAACGGTAAAACACAGCTAAATGCCTTTGATGCTAAAACTGATGACGGTCTCTTTATGGGATATTCCCAAAGAAGCAAGGCATATAGAGTTTTTAATAAAAGAACCTTAGTTGTGGAGGAAACACCCCATGTTGTTTTTGATGATTCTACCGTCGAGTACAGGAAACAACTTGAGCTAATTGAGAACAAGCTCAAGTCAGCAACCCTTGAAGAAGTCATTATACATGACACTGGAATGGTGGACTCACCTGCAGACCAGCCTGATGACCCAACTGCAGCTGCTGAAGACCCAACTGCAGATCAGACAGGACCACCTAACCTATCTGATCCAGTTGCTGCTGAAGAAGACCCAGCCGGAGCTGACAAAGACTCATCTGCAGATAAGAACCAAACTGCAGATGACAAGGCGGTAGCTGATCCAGTTGCAGACCAGAACCCAGCTGATGCAGATAATCACTAGAGCAATCCAACAGGGGGAACAAACCCAGAAGAGGACGATATTCCCAAATGGCTCAAGGATCACCCAATTCAGCAAATCATCAGAAAGTTGACTGATGGAGTTAAGACGAGACAGTCAACCCTACCAGCAGGAATGGCGATGTTCTCATGTTTCATGTCGCAAATTTAACCCAAGACTACAGAACAAGCCTTGGAATATTATTCATGGATTAATGCCATGCAAGAGGAATTGGAGCAGATGGAAATAAACAAAGTTTGGGAACTAACAGACAGACCCGATCACAAGAAAGTTATTGGCACCAAATGGGTGTATAAAAACAAGAGTGATGAAGACGGAGCTGTTGGCCACTTAAGTATACTGGATACAGTTTGGAAAATCGTTTAAACAACAAACTGTACGGAATCTAAATCTGAGTGCGTAGCGGAAGTCTTGGATACAGTTAGTTGCCGTGGATACAGCAACGACGTATTTGGTGTATACTTAATATATCACAGTTATTTCAAACAGTAAAAGCAGAAGGTAAATAACAAAGTAATTTAAGTGGTTCGAGGTAAACCCCTCTACGTCCACTGGTCCTCCACAAAGGAGTAAAAAGTTTATTATAATTACTGTGTACACAACTACGTAATTTTAAACAAACCTATCCTTGTATCGTTCACACAGATTGATACAAAGAACGTCACTTTCAACCGTTCACACAGATTGGTTAAAGCTTCCTTCTTGACTAGCTTCTTCACACACAGTTCCAAATCTTTGTCCTTATTCGTCCCACACAGGTCAGAATAACTTGTTGAGTTCACACAGAGCTCGGTTTTTACACAGAGGTAAAAGGTAGGTAACCAGGTAAGAACAGCAGCTTTGAGGTTCTTGAGCTGATGATGGCTGTTCTTGATGTTGAGCACTGTATATCTCTTTCGTTCTAACTTGCAGTATGCTTTGGAGATATGTTTGCTCTGATGATAACTTTGATAGCTTGAGTATTAGGTTACTTGAATTGGTTCAGTAACTGATCTTCAATGTCTTCAAGGATATATATAGTCTCTGAAGAAAGTATCCGTTGAGATGTATCCGTTTGAATAAGATGTCTTTCAACGGGAATATGACATGATCCGGATTTCGCGGGATTCTGAAGATCTGAAGACTGGCAGTATTTAAATACTTTATCCTTGAGTATTTAAATACTTCTTTGTTCAACGGGACTTGACTTGTGTTCTTTCTTGTCCTTTTGTGAACTGTATGGAAGATGACTGTATTTAGGGCATCGAGACAGTTTCCATACTTGGTCTTTTTACAAGTCTTCTTGCTGTACTGATGAGCTTCACTTATGCTGATTCGAGGCAGGTCTTCGATATAGGATAAGTCCTTAAGCCTCGATACAGTTTCCTTTACTGTATTTGGCATATATGTCAAAACCTCTAAATAACATTTGATACAGGGATTCGAGTATCCCGGCTGTTTCGATACAGGGTGTTTGTTTTTCCCAACAATTTCCCCCTTTTTGACAATTTGCCAAGACCTTCTTACTTAACTCTTCGAGTCTTCTTGATGATGCCAAAACCTTCTTCATGAAGCATTCTTCTTCGATGACTTCTGGCAGATTTCTTGGTCTTTTGTCAATAGGTCTGACTTTGTGACTTAGTCTACAATAATGAATCGCTTTCGCAGCACGTTAAATCTGATTTACAACTTAAGCCTATGATTGGCGCGCAGGCACAATCTTACAATGTATTCTAAGTTTACAACTGAAATTATGAACTGTTCGTAGACTAGTTCGTACAGCTTATTTTTCAATCAAGTTTGTCTAACTTGAGATTCCTATCAAACAATTTTAAGTAATTATACATAAACACAGTAGATTACGAGTTGTAATCTTTCAAGACAAACAAACTATTTTATTGATATTCAAAATGATTGAGTACAAAGTTTGCTGTTTCGAATAGAAATTACAAATACAAAAATAGTATACATAAATTTCAGCTCTTTATCTATAATCCGCATGCCTCCATGGTCTTTTTCCTTGTTCGTTCTCAGTGCCGCGCCACCAGTTTTGAAGTGAATCATTGCCTCGATCCTGGTATATCGCTCTTCCTTCATATGAACGATCAAAGGCAAGTATCCAATCTTCTGGATGGGTGACCCGATCTCCTCTTCTATGTTTTGATTTCATTTCGATTTGGAGAGGGAGTTTACCTTCTTCTAGCATCTTTGAAAACTTATCTGCCGCTTCCGCTAACGTTTTATAATTTTTGAAGATGGCGGATTCCCTGATGAGTCTGACAAAATATCTCATCAGTTCATTCTTCCTCCAGTGCTTCACTTCGTCGGCAGTTGGGTTGCGGTTGGTCGGCAGACGTATTTCCGAAGGTCTTTGGATAAGAGTTTGCCAAGGGACATTTGGGTCATGGAATTCCGGTCTGGAGCCTGAAATTTTAAAGCTTTGGGATTGAGGTGCTAGCTTGTTCAATTCGGCAGTGATACTGTTACGAGCGACCTCAAATTCCCTTTCTTGTTGCATCCTTATTCTCCTTGCAGCTTCTCGTGCCTCTTCCCCCTTTTGGCTTCATCAAGACTTTGCAGGATTTCAAGAGCGGCGTCTGTTTGGTCTCGATCTTTGGTCATTCTATCAACAAGGGACGAAAGAGTCTGCGACATATCTTGAATGCATTTGTCGTGAGCACGCGATTGAGAGCTGTTCTCGATCATTGCACAGCGGTCTTGGCTTCAATCCTTGTCTTTGTAGCTTCCTCCTTCAAGCTTGCTCCTGTTTGTCTTCCATGATCTTCAAGGCTTGCTTGAAAACTTCTGGCAAAAGGATGAATGCGTTGACAACTCGAGATACTTCGTGTTGAAGAGTGGTCATTTCTTCTACGGCAGAGGTGTGCATCCAATTCAGTGCCTTTTCAACGGAAGATAGAGCGTTTACTGCATCTTGGATAAATACAGTCTGAAGGCCAAGAGCTCGCAGGCGCTCTTTACGTGCAGCAGAGATCGGAGAGTCAGGCTGGGCGAAGTCTGCAGCGCCGTTCAATCTTCTTACATTCACGGATGGACGTGAAGTAAGTTGGACATCCTCAGGTTCGTTACCGTCCTCGGATTCCAAGGTTGCAGGGGCGGGGGCAGCTTCTTGTGGTTCGGCGACAGTTGGTTCAGAAGCGTCCTGTGGCGAAGGTTCTTCGGCAGATATGGATGCAGGAGGGACTGAATCCTCCTGTTGGTTGGCAGGAATAGGCATGTGCCTGGTTCTCGGATGATTGGCATGCATGGTGCTCTGGTTATACGCAGAGGGTTTGACACCTCCTAAGTATATCCTCGAGCTATTTTTCTTTGCATCGGCGGATTGCATCACTCCGCACTTCGTCAGAATGTAGTTCAGCATTAAACCAAAGGATTTCTTTTGGGTGGAAGGTTTGCACACCTCTTCTTGAAGACATTTCAGAATGATTTGGCACCAATTGACCTTTTCACAGGTTAAAATAGCTACCATCATCCTGAACCTTAAATTCGTGCACATCTCGAACGCACCGGTTCGGTTTTCAATGATCCTGGAACAAAAGTCATGCAGATAAACGAAATGAAGAAGGAAATTTTTCTTGTGACAAGTGGTTGTCACCATATCAACCACTTTGGACCCTGTAAATAGTCCATAAAACTTGGTAATAAGCTCTTGAGACCCGAACGTCTCAAGTTGGTCCATGGTCAGGCCGTCGGCGGGCAGCCTGTAGATTTTCTGGAGTAGGTCGCGATTGATGCAGATTTGCACTCCCTGGGCTAGTGACAGAAAACGAACGGCGGCGTTGAGGTAGAATTCCTCAACCAGATGGGCGTCGTATTTTTCGGCGGTTTTGCTCCCGAAGCGATAGAGACCTTGTTGTTCAAGACGAGTAATAATATACTCCATTGGTTCGGTGTCGTTGATTTACGAGATAATACGCTCGATGATGACAAGTTTGGAGAAGATCCGGCCATCAATGATGTTGGAGGTTTTCTTCAGGACAGGGGAAGAAGATTGACTAGCCATTGAAGTTTTCTTAAAACGAAGGTGGAAGAAAACAGTCGAAATTAGCAGTGAATATGCAGAAAATATGTAGGCTGTTTGCTTGAGAACTCTTGTAATTGCAGAAAGAGTAAAGAGTCTCTAATGGCAGATACAGTCCTTTTATACTTGGGCGGCGAAATAGGGTTTTGCAGAGTACGAATGGTCAGATTTTAAGGGATGGGAACCGATTTTGAAATCAACGGTCAAGATGGATTGAGTGTAACTGGTACGCTAATCCATTAAAAGGTTTTAAAATACAGCGGGTCCCACTTCTAACATAGGTTGATACCCTAAATGCCTAAAACGGCGGTTTAAAAATAATAAACAATTTAAAAACATCGCGGCTTTTGAGATTCAGTTGTCCAGATGTCGTGTAAGGCATTGAACATGACGTTTGACGTAAAAACAGGGCACGTGGACAAAAATTATTTTAAAAAGGAAATAATATTATATTATATACTGAATCGAAATCCTATAGCATGTCTTGTTCTCCGTCGATCTGACGTTCCCCCTTAAAAAGGTACTAATAGGTTTTAAATTCCATCTGACAATATTTGGATTAATCTTTGTATTCATGGGTCCTGATATTCCCCCTTAATTATTGCACACACCATTTGTAGGATTCGTATGCCTTCGTTCGCTCTGATCTTGTATTGATGATTACGAGTGTACGGATAATTAATGTTGAATCTTGTATTCACGGGTCTTACAAACATTCCCCCTCAATTGTTGAGTAAAAGCAGTAAATTTACTTACGGAGTCCATTTGTAGTATTCCCAGTCTGTTCTTAGCATGTTGAATCTTCCGTGTCGAGAGGCTTGGTGAAAATGTCGGCCGGTTTGGATGTCCGTATGGACTTTTTCGGCGAACATCCTTGTTCTCGACATGATTTACGATAAAATGATGCTTCATGTTGATATTCTTAGTGCGCGAGTGCAAAAGCGAGTTATGCGTGATTGCGATTGCACTCGTGCTATCACACATGATTGGAGTCTCTCTAGTATCGATTCCATAATCGGCGGTTGTTCTTTGCATCCAAAGGATCTGCATACGGCGACTACGGCTGACATAGTACTCTGATTCGGCCGTGGAAGAGAGTTAGCCAATTGCTTCTTCTTGAACCAAGAAACGAGTCTAGGTCCGAGAAAGTGACAAGTCCCACTTGTACTCTTCCTATCTAGCTTGCGACCTCAGAGATCCGAGTCGTGTATCCAACTAAATCGAATCGCCTTCCTTAGGATACCACGATCTGCATCATTGTTCATTTAATGTACTTCAGGATTAGTTTTGTTGTTTTGATGTGTGATTCCTTAGGTGCAACTTGGTATCTCGCACACACTCCAATGACAAGCGGATATCGGGCACTGCTAGCCGTTAGGTACTGAAGCGAACCAATGAGCTTCTGTAGAGTGATTGGTCAAACGGCTTTCGGCTTCATCAGCACTAATTTGCGGAAGTGCTCATGGGGTTGGCGAGGATTTGGAATTGTTCATTCCAAATTTGTTGAGAAGCTCCTTCTTTGTATTTCTCTGGTTGATGAATATTCTGTAGGCAAGCTGCTTTACACCTGCAAACCTAGGAAATAACTAAGTTCCCCATCATACTCATTTCAAATTTGCTTTGCATGAGATGTGAGAACCTTTGACATAGAGCAAGGTTAGTTGAACCAAAAATAATATCATCGACATAGATTTGTACCATTAGAAGGTCATCACCTTCCGTATCTTGAACAATGTTTTGTCGATGACACCTTTCTCAAATCCGTTGTTGGTTAGATCTTTGGGACATGGTTTCGTACCGAGGCTCTAGGGGCTTGTTTAAGTGCATGCGGGCTTTCCTTAGCTTTGTAAACTAGATCGATACCGTCTGTGTTGGCAAACCACGGTGGTTGTTCAACATAAACTTCTTACGCAAGCTCTCCATTCGGAAAGAACTTTTGACGTCCATTTGGTATACGATAAAACTCTTATGGTGAAAGGCTAAAAATATCCTAATGGCTTCTAGTCTCGCTACAGGCGAAGGTTTCATCATAGTCGATTCCTTCTTCCCGACAATAGCCTTGTGCTACTAGTCTGGATTTGTTCCTTATGATAAGTCCATTTCGATCCTTTTTGTTTGAAATACCCATTTGGTTCCTATAACCGATTGGTGTGTTGGTGCAGGTACAAGATACCATACATTATTTCTTTGAAACCGTTAAGCTCTTCTTCCATAGATGTTATCCAATGAGAATTGTTAAGAGCGTCTATGGTGAAACAGTTGGATCGGGCTAAGAATACATCGATAGTGCACATATTGAGTCTCCTAAGTTCGGATTGAGATTTCCATTCAGGAAACTGTGAGACTTGACATTAGATTCTTCTTGTGCACAAAGTACATTTCCTTGTGTACTCTGTATTCTCCTACGAGTAGAAACACCGGCATTAATGTTTCCAATGATCGGCTCTTGCGGGTGATCTCTCAACCATCTTCGGTCGGGTTCTAGTTCGGGATCCGTCTTGTATCGAAAGTTTACGTGGTTACTGACTTGACTTATGCGGCGTCAGCTTCATCCACATCGATTCTTATAGCTGCGGGGTTGATTTCTAAATCAACGACAGGTTCTATAGGTGTAGGTGGATCCAAGATAGGTAGATGGTGAATGTCCTGAGTGATATCATCTACTCCTGTAGGGTCATGGTGTGGTTCGTCGAACACTACATGAACTGATTCCTCGATCGTCAGCTTCCTTTTATTAAAGATTCTGAAAGCTTTGCTGATGGAGGAGTATCCTACGAATATTCCTTCATCTGATTTTTCATCAAAGGTTCTAAGTTGGTCCTTCCCATTGTTCAATACGTAACACCTGCATCCAAAAATGTGAAAATACGAAACTAATGGAGTTTTGTTATTCCATACCTCGTAAGCTGTTTTGTTGTGGTGCTTGTTGACGATACAGCGGTTTTGAGTGTAGCACGCTGTATTGGTTGCTTCACCCCAGAAACGCTGTGGCAATTTGCTTGCGGCAATCATTGTCCTTGTTGCTTCTTTCAACGTCCTATTCTTTCGCTCGGCAACACCATTTTGTTGAGGTGTGCAGGCGGTGAGTATTAAATCTTTGTATGCCATTCTCCGAACAGTATTGCTCTATAAAGCGGTTAGTAAATTCAGTACCTCTGTCGGAACGAATGCACACGATACTTGACGCTTTTTCATTTTGCAACATCCTCAGGAGCTCGGGCAGCCTTGATGTTGTTTCCTTCTTCTTGCTAAGAAAGATCGTCCAAGCATACCTGGAATAATCATCAACAACAACCATGCAATATTTCTTACCTCCCAAACTTACTGGGTCTACAGGACCGTAGAGATCCATGTGTAGCATTTCCAACACTCTTTGGGTTGAAAGGTAGGATTTGCTTTTCAGGGTTGACTTGATTTGCTTGCCTTTACGGCATGGTCCGCATTTATCCTTCTTGAATGACACATCTGGCAAACCTCTAACCATACCCTGTCTTGAAAGCTTGTTGATCGTCTTGAAGTTGACGTGAGACATCCTCATGTGCCATAGCCAGCTAAGATCTGCAGTGCCTTTGGCAACAAAACACGGAATTGAGGAGCTTATAGGCTTCCAGTCAGCAATGTACATATTACCTGATCTGCTTCCTGTAAGCACAACTTCCTTGGTTTGGGTGTTCTTGACTCTACAGCGATCTATATAGAACTTCACCGAGAACTGTTTATCACAGAAGTGGCTAATACTAAGTATATTATACTGTAAGCCTTCAACATAGGCAACATCGGTGACCTTGAATTTCCCGATAAGTAGGTTTCCTTTCCCTCTTGTTCTTCCTTTAGACTTATCACCGAAGCGAACTTTTGGACCGCGACCTTCTACAAAATCAGATAGCTTGCTCCTGTCTCCGATCATGTGTGAGCATCCACTATCGAAGTACCGAGGTATCCTCCTCTAGAATGTCTGTAACAAAGAAATTAGGTAGATTTAGGTCCCCTTTGATTTTGGGTCCATATATGTTAGTTCCTTTAGGTACCCAGTTTTCTGATAGCAATTGGTTTCTTGTAGGATGTACTCGTGCAGGTGTTGCGATATCTACGGGGCATATCCGTAGTTGTTATAATCATGATAATTACTATGCATGTAAAAATCGGGGTTATTATTATTATTCGATGCGAGTGCCGTCTAGGAGGTGGAGCCATTTTCCTGGGCCTAACAGCTTGTCTTACGGGTCTCCGGTTGGATTCCCAATCTTGTTGTTGATCTTGAATCGCATCTGCTTGTCTTGAGGGATAACGGGGCTCGTATCCAATACCTAGGCGCATCTTGACCGAGTGTCTTCTGCGGGCCTTTGGTGGTTGGATACCGTCTTCTTCGAATGATGCCGGCTTTGATGATATGCTTGTGGATCATGCTTTAGATTACGCCTTCAGTGGTGTTGGTTCCACTGTCTCGAATAGTAGAGTTGTGGAGGCGGAATGGCAGCCTTCGGTTTTCTCGGTACAGCAGGTTCTTTTATGGGACTAGGAGTATCTTCCGATTCTGGAATGTGTTCCACACTCTTGACGAACACAGTACTAGTTTTACCTTTATTCGAACATGAGCTGTATCCTAAGCCACTTTTATCATGAGCATGTTGCCCAGTGCTTAGAATTTCTTCCATTCTTTTGGACGATTTTTCAAAAGACTTCAGAATGGTCTCAAGTTGATTTCTCGCTTCTCGAGAGTTGTAATTTTGGTTTGTAGTAGAACCAAATCATTTGTCTTGCTCTCATTATGGGTTTTAACCGCATTTAGTTCATGAGCAAGTTGATGATTGCTCTCCATGAGTTTTTCAAAATTGACCTTGCTGGTTTCACAATCAAGAGACATATTTTCATAGTTTATCTTCAGCAAGTCATTCTCATCTTTCAGCTCTAAATTTGTTAATTGAAGCTGTATATTCTCGATTTTAGAGTCTCATGGGCCTTTTGAATGTTTTTAAATTCATTCATCATATTTTCGAAAGTATGAGATGCATTAGGTGGAATAAGCGAGGTTGAGCTTACCTCATCGTCATTGTCTTCACCTTACGGAACATCTTTGGCCATAAAGCACATGTATGCTTTATCATCGAACTCATCGTCGGATGAATCACTTTCGATGACCACTGAAGACATTCTGCTGATTTGGATGGTGTGGGGAGGCTTCGATTCTCCATCGGGGCCTTGAGCTTGTCTTTCCAAGCACGTCTTCTTTCATCTCTCTCTTGTTGCTCGGCCTCGGGCAATCTTTGGACTTTGGGATGAGGACATTTGTTTGCATAATGGCACGGTTTCCTGTGATTATAACACGAGTTAGCATCACCGGATGATGTTTGGTACTTACCTTGTTGTGAGTTTGGGCTGTAGGAGTCTTTCAGTTGTTTGATGAACTTTTGAATTTATGCATTAGAAGCGCCATTTCATCTTATGACGGGATGTCGTCGTCCATCGGCATTCTTGTGACCGGGCTTCGACGAGCTAGGCATGCTGTGTCGACGGTTCGATACAGCAGTGAGAGCTGTGACCTTTGAAGGAGATTCTTCAGCTTTCTCTCTTCTATCAATGTCATACTCAAAAGCTTTAAGGTCAGAGAAGAGATCAAAAGTGGATATTTCATTAAGATTACAGGATACACGCATAGCTGTGGTCTTAATGTCCCATCGAGCCGGGAGAGATCTGAAAATTTTAAGTTCTTCTCCTTTTGGGTGTAAATCTTGCCCAACGCTTCAAGTTCACCAACAATACCGGTAAATGCGAGGTCAAGTTCCTCAAGTGTTTCCGTTGGTTTCATTTCAAAAGATTCAAATTCTTGAGTAAGTTTTGAAATCTTGTTTTCTTTTGAGCTCAGTTCCCTCACAAATTAACTTGAGTTTATCCCGATTTCTTTGGGTTTTTGCGGCTCTTTACCTTTGAGCGTGCATTTGTCAAGAGTGACAAATAACGCGTTCTTAGCCACGTTGTCGAGATTGGCTCGCTTCCTTTCATCGGTTGTCCATTGCTCGCGTTCTTTCTCGAGCATTTCGGCATGGGCTTGGCCCTCAATCCTTCTTGGTGGATTGACCTTCATGATCTTGATAGGACCATCTGTATAACAAAATCATCTCTTCGTGCATTCTTTAAGATGAGCTTCCATTCTAATTCTCCAGTCGTCAAATTCGTTAATAGAGAACATAGGGACTTTGTTAATTATAGAAGTATCCATACTTGATAATATAGGAATGAAAGAGACTGTTTTGAAAATAAGTGATTTGAATCGATTCGGTTAAAAGAAATACGTGATTCTTTTTAGAATCAACCGCTCGATACCACTTGTTGGCCACTTAAGTATCTTGGATACGATTTGGAAAATCGTTTAAACAACAAACCGTACGGAATCTAAATACGAGTGCGTAGCGGAAGTCTTGGATACGATTAGTTGCCGTGGATACACAACGACGTATTTGGTGTATACTTAATATATCACAGTTATTTCAAGCGGTAAAGCGGAAGGTAAATAACACGATAATTTAAGTGGTTCGAGGTAAACCCTCTACGTCCATTTGGTCCTCCACACAGAGTAAAGTTTATTATAATTACTGCGTACACAACTACGTGATTATCAACAAACCTATCTTTGTCTCGTTCACACAGATTGATACTAAGAACGTCACTTTCAACCGTTCACACAGTTGGTTAAAGCTTCCTTCTTGACTAGCTTCTTCACACACGGTTCAAGCTTCGTCCTTATTCGTCCCACAGTCGAATAACTTGTTGAGTTCACACGAGCTCGGTTTTTACAGATGTAAAAGGTAGGTAACTGAGTAAGAACAGTGACTTTGAGGTTCTTGGTGATGATGGTCATTCTTGATGTTGAGCACTGTATATCTCTTTCGTTCTAACTTGCAGTATGCTTTGGAGATATGTTTGCTCTGATGATATCTTTGATAGCTTGAGTATTAGGTTACTTGAATTGGTTCAGTAACTGATCTTCAATGTCTTCAAGGATATATATAGTCTCTGAAGAAAGTATCCGTTGAGATGTATCCGTTTGAATAAGATGTCTTTCAACGGGAATATGACATGATCCGGATTTCGCGGGATTCTGAAGATATGAAGACCGGCAGTATTTAAATACTTTATCCTTGAGTATTTAAATACTTCTTTGTTCAACGGGACTTGACTTGTGTTCTTTCTTGTCCTTTTGTGAACTGTATGGAAGATGAGATGCATTAGGTGGAATAACTGAGGTTGAGCTTACCTCATCGTCGCTGTCTTCACCTTCTGGAACATCTTTGGCCATAAAGCACATGTATGCTTTATCATCGAACTCATCGTCAGATGAATCACTTTCAGTGACCACCTGAAGACATTCTGCTGATTTGGATGGTGTGGGGAGGCTTCGATTCTCCATCGGGGCCTTGAGCTTGTCTTTCCAAGCACGTCTTCTTTCATCTCTCTCTTGTTGCTCGGCCTCGAGGCAATCTTTGGACTTTGGGATGAGGACATTTGTTTGCATAATGGCACAGTTTCCTGTGATTATAACACGAGTTAGCATCACCGAGATGATGTTTGGTACTTACCTTGTTGACGAGTTTGGGCTGTAGGAGTCTTTCAGCATGTTTGATGAACTTTTTGAATTTATGCATTAGAAGCGCCATTTCATCTTATGACGGGATGTCGTCGTCCATCGGCATTCTTGTGACCGGGCTTCGACGAGCTAGGCATGCTGTGTCGACGGTTCGATACAGCAGTGAGAGCTGTGACCTTTGAAGGAGATTCTTCAGCTTTCTCTCTTCTATCAATGTCATACTCAAAAGCTTTAAGGTCAGAGAAGAGATCAAAAGTGGATATTTCATTAAGATTACAGGATACACGCATAGCTGTGGTCTTAATGTCCCATCGGGCTGGGAGAGATCTGAAAATTTTTAAGTTCTTCTCCTTTTGGGTGTAAATCTTGCCCAACGCTTCAAGTTCACCAACAATACCAGTAAATCTGAGGTCAAGTTCCTCAAGTGTTTCCGTTGGTTTCATTTCAAAAGATTCAAATTGCTGAGTAAGTTTTGAAATCTTGTTTTCTTTTGAGAGCTCAGTTCCCTCACAAATTAACTTGAGTTTATCCCGATTTCTTTGTCATTTTGCGGCTCTTTACCTTTGAGCGTGCATTTGTCAAGAGTGACAAATAACGCGTTCTTAGCCACGTTGTCGAGATTGGCTCGCTTCCTTTCATCGGTTGTCCATTGCTCGCGTTCTTTCTCGAGCATTTCGGCATGGGCTTGGCCCTCAATCCTTGCGAGTGGATTGACCTTCATGATCTTGATAGGACCATCTGTATAACAAAAATCATCTCTTCGTGCATTCTTTGCAAGATGAGCTTCCATTCTAATTCTCCAGTCGTCAAATTCGTTAATAGAGAACATAGGGACTTTGTTAATTATAGAAGTATCCATCGATAATATAGGAATGAAAGAGATGTTTTGAAAATAAGTGATTTGAATCGATTCGGTTAAAAGAAATACGTGATTCTTTTTAGAATCAACCGCTCTGATACCACTTGTTGGCCACTTAAGTATCTTGGATACGATTTGGAAAATCGTTTAAACAACAAACATGCGGAATCTAAATCGAGTGCGTAGCGGAAGTCTTGGATACGATTAGTTGCCGTGGATACAACAACGACGTATTTGGTGTATACTTAATATATCACGGTTATTTCAAGCGATAGCGAAGGTAAATAACACGGTAATTTAAGTGGTTCGAGGTAAACCCCTCTACGTCCATTTGGTCCTCCACACAGGAGTAAAGTTTATTATAATTCTGCGTACACAACTACGTAATTATAAACAAACCTATCTTTGTATCGTTCACCTGATTGATACAAAGAGCGTCACTTTCAACCGTTCACAGATTGGTTAAAGCTTCCTTCTTGACTAGCTTCTTCACACACGGTTCAAAGCTTCGTCCTTATTCGTCCCACACAGTCGAATAACTTGTTGAGTTCACACAGAGCTCGGTTTTTACGGATGTAAAAGGTAGGTAACTGGTAAGAACTGACTTTGAGGTTCTTGAGCTGATGATGGCTGTTCTTGATGTTGAGCACTGTATATCTCTTTCGTTCTAACTTGCAGTATGCTTTGGAGATATGTTTGCTCTGATGATATCTTTGATAGCTTGAGTATTAGGTTACTTGAATTGGTTGATGGCGATCTTCAATGTCTTCAAGGATATATATAGTCTCTGAAGAAAGTATCCGTTGAGATGTATCCGTTTGAATAAGATGTCTTTCAACGGGAATATGACATGATCCGGATTTCGCGGGATTCTGAAGATATGAAGACCGGCAGTATTTAAATACTTTATCCTTGAGTATTTAAATACTTCTTTGTTCAACGGGACTTGACTTGTGTTCTTTCTTGTCCTTTTGTGAACTGTATGGAAGATGACTGTATTTAGGGCATCGAGACAGTTTCCATACTTGGTCTTTTTACAAGTCTTCTTCTGTCTTGATGAGCTTCACTTATGCCGATTCGAGGCGGAGTCTTTGATATAGGATAAGTCCTTAAGCCTCGATCTGTTTCCTTTCTGTATTTGGCATATATGTCAAAACCTCTAAATAACATTCGATACGAGGATTCGAGTATCATTTGTTTCGATACGAGGTGTTTGTTTTTCCCAACAGGCTGTTGTTAGGAATAAAGCGGACTCGTAGCAAAGGTTATGCACAGTGTGAGGGAATAGATTTTGATGAAACTTATGCACTGTTGCAAGATTAGAAGCCATCGACTATTCCTCGCATATCTGCATTCAAGGACTTTGAAGTCTACCGGATGGATGTAAAAGTGCGTTTACAGGCGGGATCCTAGAAGAAGAAGTCTATGTAGAGCAACCCCGGGTTTTGTCAAAGGAGACAAAGTCTATAAGGCTTGAAGGCTCTGTATGGACTCAAGCAAGCACCGAGGCGTGGTATGAAACACATGTCTGTGTTTCTTGATAAAAATGGATTTTGCAAAGGGAAAGTGGACAAGACCCTATTCGGAGTGGAGCACGAAGGCCACATATTAATAGTTGATTTATGTGGATGACATCATATTCGGGTCAACCAATCGAGCTATGCGAAATTCTCCAACCTCATGCAAGGAGAATTTGAGATGAGTATGATGGGAAAGCTTAACTTCTTTCTCGGATTACAAGTTAGCGAGATGGAAAAAGGAATTTTCATCAACCAAGCAAAGTATACCAGAGATCTTATCAAGAGATATGGAATGGAATCACCAAACCCGCAAGAATTCCAATGAGCACAAGTACTCACTGGATGCGAGGCAGGCGGGCATATCGGTGGACTCAACCCACTACGAGAGGACTCATCGGATCTCTTACGTGCCTCACCGCAAGCAGGCGAGACATATCATATGCCGTTGGAGTTTGTGCAAGATTCGAGTCCAAGCCGAAGCAATCACACCTAGATGCGGCCAAGAGAATAATTAAGTACCTAAAGTCTACAATTAATGTTGGACTATGGTATCCCAAGGATGACAACTTCGAGCTATCGGGATACTCGGATGCGGATTTCGCAGGATGCAAAATCAACGGGAAGAGCACTAGTGGGCGTGTCAATTCCTAAGAACGGATGATATCTGGTTTAGCAAGAAGCGAGTTTCTAACTCTATCTCCACTCTGAGTCGGAATACATTTGCGGGTAGCTGTTGTGCCTGAGATTCTATGGATCAGACAACAGTTAAGGGACTATAATATTATTGCCAACGAAGTTCCTATTTGGTGTGGCAACAATAGTGCTATTGCAATAACCAACAATCCAGTTTTGCATTCAAGGACGAAGCACATTGACGTTAAGCATCATTTCATTAGAGACCATGTACTTAACAAAAGGGTTAGAGTTGAAAGAGTCAGCACAGACTATCAAATAGCTGACATCTTCACTAAACCCTTGCCAGAAGAAAGATTCCTAGAGCTGAGCAGAGACCTTGGATTACTAGATTGGGAATCTAGTACTGAAGCAAGTTAAAGGAAGGACGGACCCTCAGAATCAGCTGGCGATGCGGGCGAAGACGAAGGCCGGGCGAAGCAACTTAGGCATGAGAATACCGGCGAAGTCAACTAACCTGTTGCATAGTGGTCAATAGTTAACAAATCAGACCAGCTAAGTTTTCTAAACTGACCTCTAAATTTTTAATTATTATCTGTCACATTTATAATATTAATTTTGGCTACCGAATGGCATTTAAATATACATTTTTATAAGCCAAGTGGCAATTTTAATATACGCGTCAAATGCCTATTAAATCAACCTCTACGATGGCCAATCAGAATCAACCGTCAAATTTTAAATTGGGCCACCGATTCAAATTTGAAATTCAAAAGAATATCAAAAGGCGTACCACCGTTCAAATATATAATAAACTAATACAAACGTCTTTTCATCTTCTTTATAAGGAAAGAAGACCTTTCACTTTACTCTTCACGCTTACAGAAACCCTAGAATTCACAGAGCAAAAATATACACTAAAAATCTTCTATTTGCAGAAATGGCATCTTTCGAAGGAGTGAATTTGAAGGCAGTGAAGGACCAGGTCATTTTCTCCATGGTTGTCGACTTTGAAGGTTTACTAGAAGCAAACCTAGAGGACTACGACATGCTCAATTTGATCCGGGCAATGAAGCTGGATGGGATCTACCCATTTCTCGACATCAACCCGCAACATCTGTTCAAGGAAGATGTCGTTGAGTTTTATCGCAATGCTTATCTGATTCAACACGGGATTAACAGCACAGTCGGCGGAGTACCTGTCAGCATAGATCGAGAGAAGATTCGTTCTGTATTCGGGATGAAGCATCGTGGTTTGGCGGTCGAAGCTCTCAAACAATCAGCCGCCGAAACCTGGAAAACGATTAAAGTCGAAAATATCCCAGAGAAATTGAAGTTTACAGCCAAGAGGAATGAATTAAAAAGGATTTACCGTGTTGAGTTGGATATTACCAACAAGATAGTCATGGGGATGGCGGGCAGCTATGACCAATTGTCATCATCGAAATTTATGGTGTTGGGTGCGTTGATTCAGGAAGATGAAGTCGATTGGGCGGACTATATTTTCAGGCAACTCGTACGCAAGGTGAACAAGGTCGAGTGGCTTGACGATGAGAAGAAGTTCAAAACTAAGCTGGCGTTCGGAACGCATCTTAGTTGGTTTTTGGAGAAGACCGGAGTGGCTAAGGGAAACACTGACCCTTCCACCCAAATAAGAGGCTAGGTCATATGGACCATGAGAAGAAGAAAGTCGGAGGCACTGGGAAAGCAGCTCAGTTGTTGAAGGATCTGCCGGACTCAAGAACATATCCAAGATACGATTTATCAGAGGAGTCAGACAGACCTGCAGCTGAGATCGGAACTGCAGTCGAGTCCGACAACGAGTCCGACGATACACCCATTGCTGTCAGATTCAAGAGACGGGGACCAGCCCCAGAAGGACCCTCTAACCTGCAGTCATCACCGGAACCCTCTCCTAAGAGGCCAAGGAAACTGCAGTTTAGCGAGGGAGAGAAGTCTGAACACCTTACCAGCCCATCAGTTCGATCACCAGTTCATCCTGAAGACCTGCCTACACGAGACACCACTGAAACTCGGATTATACCTGTTCTCACCCCCCCAGTCTACATATCCGAAGAAGAGGAAGCAGGTCTAATAATCTCTATTCCTGAAGCTGACTATACTTTTAACCTGTTAGAAAATAATACCTTCAATCTTTCTATTGAACAACTCCAGCTTGTTAAACCACAAGCAGAAAAACACTCTTTTGTACATATTTTTGAAGAGTGGAAATCTTTTAAAACTATGCCTTTTACAAATCTTCAAAACTACATTGCAACTGATGGCTGGGAATATCCCCAAGCCACTGAGGAGGTTCTGATTGAATTTTGCAAAGAATCAGACTTGGCTTTAATCCTCCAGGATAAATGGTTCATGTCACATTTTAAAACGAACATGGACCACTTTATCCATTCTATCATGCTCAGCATTTTTGATGGCATTTTTGGAGAGGAGGAAGAGGAAGTAGCTGAAAAGGAGATAAGGATTGAAGAAGTAGATGGAGACAATGGAATTATTGATTTGGTGGCTGAAGAAGATGAAGAAGAGAGAAAAACAGGAGAAAATATTTCAGTTGAAAAACAGCCAGAAGAAATTGAGAAGACAGAGGAAGTGGCTGATGAAGGAGATGAAGAAGAAGGAGAGGAAGTAGATCAAGAAAAAGATGAAGAAGAAAAGGAGGATGAGGATGATGAAGGAGAAAAGAAGGAGAAGGATGATGATAAGAATGATGATGATGATGATGATAATGATGATGGAGGAGAAGCAGGAGCAGAGAAGGAAAATGAAAAAGAAAAAGATGAGGAAAAAGAAAAAGAAAACTCTGGAGAAAAGGAAGAAGAAGGGAAAGAGGAAGAGAGAGAAGGAGACAAGGAGCCAGAACAAGAGCCGGAGCCAGAGCCTACTCACGAAGCTGTAGATAGGACTGTGGTACCTGCGCGGTACACCAGCCTAGACGCAGAGCTGGCTGAGGACTCCAGGTCAGGGACCCCAGAGAAAACCCACTCTGACCTACCAGCTGCAGAAAGGAGCCTGCAGTCTAGTGGTTCCCTTGCAGAAGGATCAGGAGAGCACTCTCCATCAGCTCAGTTATCCCCTACCATGACTGAGCTGATCAAGCAAATCGTCAGAGATACTATTGGAGAGCTGCTATCAACTCAGGTCACTCCTGACCTTCAGTCAATAAATGCCAAGATAGATACCCTTCTACAGAGAGAAATTCCTCAGCCCCCTCCCCCTACCAACAACAGAATGCCATTTGGCATGTCTGATTGGATGAGCAGGATGGAACAGCAGCTGACTACCCTTGTTGATGCTGGCAAAAAGGGGGAAGAGAGAATTCAGGGGGAAGAGAGAGAAATAAGAAGCAAGAAGAAACAGGATGTCCCTCAAATTGAAGGACCTTCCAGTCTGAAGAGAAAGGAAGCTGTAGATCGAGATGACCAGGCTGACCAGCCTGAAGGAAAAAGAAGAAGGACTAGAGGCGGCTTTGAACCTACTCTAGAATGGGAAGGGAAGGAGCTATGGTTTGTTGAGGATTTCGTTCCATTTTAAGCTCTTGAGATGTGGGGAGCTGCTAGGAAGAGGTTCATCATAGACTATTACATCTGGGAACTACTCCATGATGACAAACTCTCCCCACAAGAAATTTTCATAAACTTCATGGAAGAAATCCATCCGAAGCTTTGGGCTGTTTTGAAGAAGCACGCTAAAGAACAAAATGCTTATCCCATGATTCCTCCATTCAGAGCAGAGGAAGCACCAATCCGTATGGACGGTGAACTTGATGAGTTAGCACTTCAAAGAGAAATCACGCTATTGTGTCTTGAGAACAGATTCAGATCCCAGCAAGAACAAGACTTCGCAGCACTTGTTGTGAAGAGAAAATATGGTCTTGCTCCAGTCAAGATAAGACCTATCGGAGCCAAACCATTCAAGCCTGCCAAGCAGCCTATTCGAAGAGGCAGAGGGAGAGGCAGATGACCTTTAGTTATTTCCTTTATTTGTAATTTTATTTTCTGTACTTAAAACTTTCTTGTAAAATTTCAATAATAAGTTAGAAAATTTTATAAACAGTCTGTTGAATGACAATCTCCAGTTGTCTCAATATTAGACTGATTTCAGTTTTGTCTCGCACTTAAGTGCAGACTTGGTCATTTGATTTCTTACTTAGTTTTGCCATCATCAAAATAGGGGGAATTTGTTAGGAATACTTGTTAGATTTTGATGATGTCATTAATATAAAATCAAATGTTTATTACTTGGCAAAATGTAAGGAAGAACCAAATGAGTATCTTCCATAGGCCAAAATATGTTAAGTATAAAAACTTGGCAAAATGTAAAAAAGAACCAAATGAGTATCTTCTGTAGGCCAAAAATTAGTTAGGCTAAAAAACGGCTAAGTACTAAGTACAGCCTAGTCCATCAGAGAGGAACAGCCGACTCCAGTCAGAGTAGCTCTGGTCAACTAAATTTATCAGAGAAGTTTGACGGTGCGGCCTGAGTACCTCGGGAAGTCACTGACCGGATAAGTCACAAGCAGGTGAGCAGTGAGAGGACCTATCTGCAGAGATGTTAGGCATATCGGCTGCTCGACTCTGACCAAGTACTCCAAGTCCACGTCAGCATGCGTTGAAAAGTCAAATATTACGGAAAGCTCACATGCAACGTGAAGAGACAAATTGGAGTGATTCCCGCAAGAGATATGATTTAAATAAATCATCCAGACCCACCTTGAAGACTTTAATCCTTTTATATTCAAAAGATTCGACGCTCACATGCAGAAGTATTCACAACGGTCGGAAGATAAAATAAAATAATGGGAATCCAGCCTTGCAATGTTCAGAAAGATTAAACAATGAAGTCTCCCTCCAACAGACGGATTTGTTCAAAAGATTTGCAAACGGCTACAAGGAAGAAGCTCAGAGATCGTGATCTATATATATCCGAAGATTTGAAACTGAGCAACTACCGGTGCGAACATACATTCTAGCGATCAAAGCAATCAAGCAATCTAAAGCAATCAATAGCATCGAGAAAAGAGCAGATCTAAAAGTTCATACTTAAGGAAGCTCTTAAGTTGGAGAAGAAAAACACTCTTGTCTATAATCTTGAGTACGGGGTACTTCACTGGTTGAAGTAAGAGACTGTAAAGGCATCCGAGGATCGAGGATCAAGAGGTGCAAGGCAGTTAAGTGTGTACAACGGCACGGATTTCCACTAGTTGGAAGCTGTTGTAGTGTGGTTTGAATCACTGTAATATTTATCACTGGTTGAAAATTATAGTGAATTCATCTCCAACTGGTTTGGAGAAAAGTGGATTAGTAGAGGATTACCCCACCTCTGAGACCACTATAATTGCCTGTGTCATTTACTGTTTTACTGCATCATACTTTAACTGCTGCATACATTGTTAAGTGTTTCATTAAGTTAATTTATATTCGTCATCAGCTTACTTCCGCACATATCCAAGAACAAACGACTCCAAGTCATTTGTTTGACCATCAGCTGAAGAAACTCACTCTTCGTGAAAAAGAGTTCAAGAGTTTCAACTAGTCTATTCACCCCCCCTAGACTTGTTCCTGAACGACTTGTGACCAACATTAAATAATATAACTGTAGTACCGAACCACATTATATTATCAAATTAATCCGATGAGGAGTTTTGAGTACAATACACCCAGGAAATACAGAATACCTGTATATTTTATATGAAGATAAAATATACAACACTGAATAACATGAACATTCAAACGGAAATTTGCAGCGGAAATAAAAATAAAGAAACATGAATGACTGAAAAGGACTGGAGCCCCCTACTAGTATCACTGGGACTCCTCGCCTTCAACATTCTCTTCCCGTGCCTTTGCCTTGCCATGACCTGAAAACAACATCCCCCGACGGGGTCAGTTACACAGAACAACAATCCTCAAGAGTTGAATAAACACAATCATTATATATCTTAGTTATGAAATTAAGCTGAAAAGGGGCATCATAGTATGCCCGTAATGGGACGTGCAAGTGCACAAGACGAGTGTCCGGACACACCCACACTTGTACCTAATTAGTCTCACGGAGGCACGTTACCGTGTACATAGTCTAATGTGTCAGTGAACCCGCACCACATGACTATCGAGTGCCCGACTAAAAATTCCACACATAACCACCTGGCCACGCAATATGAACCCAGAAGGTCACACGAACTAAAGTGACCATCAAGAATATTAATGAATAACAATCCAACAAGGGTCAAGAATGACTCACCGAGATGAAATAATAATGAAATGAATGATAGCTCACTGAAATGATTGGAACCGTCATTCCTCGTGAATTGAATGATTAGTTTGATAATTACAAGTCTCAACATGATTAATATACCATAAATGAATTATGAATACGAATGAACAATAACGAAAGGAATGAATATCCTTTTAACCGAGTAAGAATTAACTTACTCAAATACCGGTGATGAAATGTCCTCCCTCGAACAAACGTCCTAATGAAAATATCGGTCGCTCGAACAACCTTGAATAACATAATTACCAACAAATGCTTAATATACGTATCAAGCATGAATCATGACCAACTCAAAAGTCGATACAACAATAACCAAATTTATTGGGACATTCTAACGAATACGTTACAAACATACTTCCATGGGTTACGACCAACCCCAATTATATCGAAACCAACCTCCAAATGAGTAATACAATCCAACAAAACACCTTCAATGATATCAGTAATCCAATAGGAAACCACAACTCAAGGTTACGACAACATCAATCGGAAACCCCCAAAATAACCAATGTCAAACATCAAGGGTTCTTGAACAATTCCCCAAATATTCATCAAATCCGAAATATACACCAATAAATATGTAGGAATACATGTATCCAAAGTAGATAATCCATATCTAAAATATTCCAACATAATAGCAAGCTAACACGAAGAGATCGGAATGAAAACACTCAAATCCCGAACTTCTAGATTCAAGAATGTTTACCTTGATTTGGTGTGTTGGAGAGGATTATATGATGATTAATCCGCACTAGAAGTTTGAAAATGATGATAGGTGATTGCAGCTCGAAGAACACTTCTCAAAACGTCCAAAATCGCCTGAAATCGCCTAAGGAAGGAGGTGAGATGTGAAAATGACGAACTGGACTGAACTGTCCTATATATAGTAAACCCAGCTTAGCGCGTGCTAGCTCCTGTGCTTAGAGTGCGCTAGTGGGTTTACCGGGTAGTTCAGTACCCGCTGGCTGCATCGTTAGCGTGCGCTACGTACCTTGGTAGCGTGTGCTAACATCCCTTCTTAGCGTGCGTTAACCTTGTGTTAGCGCGCGCTACCTGATGGTTGATGTCCAGAATATTGGAGTCCAGAACCTACCGTCCTCTGTTTGATTACCTTAGCGCACGCTATGCCTATACCTTAGCATGTGCTACTAACACCATTAGAATACGCTATATCCACTCTTAGCGTGCGCTATGAATTATTCCCCTCCAGTCCAGTACCCACTGGACCCTGTCTGGTCGAACCTTAGCGCGCGCTACACTGATGCTTAGCATACGCTAGCAATACCACTAGCGTACGCTATAACCACTCTTAGCGTGTGCTATGATTACATTCAGTCCAGTACCTTCTTGACTATCTGCCTGAACCACAATAGTGTGCACTAATATTGAGAGGTAGCCTGCGCTACCAGTACTCACTTAGTGCGCGTTAAAGAGAATACGTAGCGTGCGCTACTCCTCACACATAGTCCTATACAAGGATGAAAATGATGATATGCTCTGCTCGATTTGTTGGGAGTATGCCCTCGAATGCCACTCAGAGGATGATGAGTGAGGGCATTGTACTTGTAATTATGTAAATCATTAATATAAGGCAATGGATGTTTCTTTATTTACTGGTAGTTACTGGCATTGCTAACTCGTAAATATACATATAGAAACTAGTCCGTGTATTTGAGAGCAAACTGTTCCACTCCTTATTGGATAAGGGGGTCGGCACTGGAAAGGTTTATAGCTCAAATACTTAACCGTTCGCAAGTCGATGAAACTTGACTGGGCGTTAAGTTTATGTGAAGACTTGTATGACGTGTTCTTTGACATGGAGAGTGCCTGTAGAACACTAATGGTTAGTGGGAGCACACGTTATAGGTATGCTAATTGGATTAGTATACTTGAACCGACTCACCCTCGATTCGTCACATGGATTTCACTCCGGGACAGTCAATGACGGAATCGAAAGGTTGTGATAGGTATTCGTGAACCTTCGACTTGAGGATTTAATAGGGATGTACTTGTGACGTCAAGATTTTCATTAGAGTAGTTCAACACTGTAAACCGGAAGGTGGGGGTCAACCTCAACGTGCATCTTGACGGGCAAGTAGCAGGTCCTACTGAATACCAAGATAGAATTCTTTCTCCCGTTAGTGAGCGGGTTATATGTCCTATGCGGTTATTGGCAGATGAGATCATAAGTCTTTGGCCAAAGCATTGGACCTAGTTGTATTATATACACGAGAGCTCGATGATCTCGATTTGCATTAACTCATGCATAGCGTCAAGTACAGATAGGGTTTGACTGACCGTGACCCTATAACTTGATTGGGACAGTTTAAAAAAGGGTTTATACGTATACTGGTATTCATGATATAATGGTTCTTGAATGATCCCAATCGTTCGTTCTCACTTGGGGTACAGTGTAGGCCGCCAGGCTGGCTAGGTGGTGCTACTACTCTTTGGTTCCTCCCATTGCTGACTGAGACGGACCTACCGAGTCGCTCAATAGGATTGGGGATGGAATGAATCGAGCTTATTCTCTCATTATAAACATTAGATATTGGATATCTAATTTATTGGGACATTGGATGTCTAAATCGATTTATTGGATAAATTGATTTACGGCCTAATGAATTAAATATTTCACCGGGTGATTAATTTAATTCATGAATATAATTATTTCTTGGAGTAGTTAATTATGTTATTATGTGTTTTATATGATTAATTAATTGGATTATTTAATTGATATTAATACATCGGAACGGAATCGGAGTTTATCTGTTTGGACTCGCGGGAGTCCGAAACGAACCAAATTCGTCCGACTCCTTCTAGATGGCCGCCCCACCCCAACTCACCTCCATGTGAGTCTTCTTGTCTACATCATGATGTTTGGAATATCTTTAGTCAAGGGGACAAGTATCATGGACATTATTAGGTTGGGAGTTTTATATTGTAAAATGAAGAATAAAAGAAAGACTTGAAATCCCTCACTTCACCCTTGGTGTGCTTCTATACGTGAGTTGTGGAAGAGAGAGAGATAGAACTTAGAGTTCATTTCAATAGTCTTCAAAAGTCTTCTTCTTCATTTCATTTCATGTTCTTGATTTTTCTTGGAGGAAAATTGAGAGATATAAAAGAGAGATTGTGAGTTATATACTTAGAGTGTGATAATCACATAGAAAGCTTCATCACTTAGCTCTAGCCGTATCCTTAGAGGATAGCAAGGTGATCGTCGTTCCGTTCGTTTCTTTGGCGCGTGGCAAGTAGAGGCATTGTGTTTTCAACATTAGATCATCCAAGGGCTTGGAGCGGATTGGATTCGTAGAGATAAAGCAAAGCTTGGGGAATAGCTCAAGAGAAGGATACCACTTAATCAACGGACTACGAGGGTATGTTTTTCGTATCTCTTGTATTTCATTTATATATTCGTATATACGTAGCTCGATCGATCCTCTTAGGGATTCGAATCGAATTAATTTTCGTTTTACCGCTTCCGCTGGGCCTTCGTTTTAGGCTCCAAATCCCAACAGTGGTATCAGAGCGTAGGTCTTGCGATCGTATATACGATATTGGCATTTGGAATGCTCGATTAGATGGTGAATGATTTGGAATCATTTAAGTCATAATCGTGGTACATGTTTTACGTTCGTTGTAGTTATATTTTTCGTAAGTTTATGTCTAAATATAAATCTTAAATTTCTGGGAAATATGATTTATATTGAAGATATGAATGTTGAAAAATATTGATATCGATATCCTATTGAAAATCGAGCTCGAATCGTCATCGGACGACTTTTCGGACAAAGGGCGAGAAGCTGCCCGGGAGTGACTCGGCCGTGTCAGTGACACGGGCCATGTCCGGCAATCTGCGAGCCATTGCCGAGCCGACCGACCGTGTCGGCGACACGGGCCGTGTCTGGCCGCAGTGTCGGAGGTGACTCGGCCGTGTCGGCGACACGGGCGTGTCTGGCAGAATGTCAAGGACATCTGCCGCGACCCGACCGTGTCGGGCGACACGGCCGTGTCAGCAGTGCCGTGATGACTCATACTGGCGAGCCATTTTGCCCCGGCTCGAATTTTTCGTGTATTCTTGAAAATTAATCTCCCGCATGTTAAATTGAATTTAATATGATTAAAATGATTTATGGTATTTCATTTTATAAGGGAAATTCGATTAATTGGAATATTTGTGGGTGACCGAATTATTTGAACATTTTTCATATTACCGATTGTGTGAATCGATTGGATCGGTTCGTATTGTTGATTGGATCAATGTATCTCTACAATTTTCGTTTATATAGTATTTATTGGATGAATGCTTTTGAATGGGGATGTGGTTCGTGGACTTAGTTTTGAATCGTTCGTTTTATTCGATTGGGTTGTAAAGGCCGTTTTGAGCCTATTTATTTTACTAGAAATATTTGTATCTAGGATGCAATTTTCAATGTAAAATTTATATGTAATGACAAAGACCGGAGGAAGATCCGTTTCGAGAAGACGAAGATCCCTGTGAATCGTTTGTGTGTTTATCTCTGTTTTCTTGATTGTGCGTGTTTCCTTGTAATGGGTGCTTTGTGTTTTGTGATTGTTCGGATAATCGACTTGGTTGTATTATCTGTTTGATGACGCTTGTCACTTGTTGGTTTTATTATGTCTCTATCGGTGGCGTTGTGTTGGTCGTCGTGGAGCGTGTTTTCACGTCGTATGTCTCTTTGCGTTTCTTGCAGTGTTTCGCCGTTGGGCACGATTTTTTTTCGGTTCTTGTGTATCTCGCTGATTTTTCCTGGCGGGATATTGCTTCTTCCTACTTGATTTAAGTTTCGGGACGAAACTTCTTTTAAGGAGGGTAGAATGTAATATCCGCAATTTCGGATTTCGGTAATTTTCTTTTTTCGGCAGAAGTCCGTTTCGACGACTCGTTTGGGACCGTTTCATCATTCTGAGAATGATTAATTCTACACTTTTTGTCATCCGAGTTCGTTTCGGTATTATTTTGTTGAGTTCCGTGTTTCTTAACGACTTTTCCGCACTCGAGTTCGATTCTTGTGAATCTCGTTCGAAATTACTGTTTCGAGTTTCCCGTAAGTTCGTTTAACTTTGTTAGACGTGTTGTGAACTTTGGTTTGGTTATTTGATCACGTATCGTGATTTTCGGATGTTTTGGGCCGTTTTCGTAATTTCCCAAAGTTTGGGGTAATTACTTCTATTGTCGAATTTCAAGCCTTCGGGTGGTTGGAATCGTGTGTTTTCTTAGCCCTTAGATTCGTCTTTGCGAGTACATCGTAATCGTATCTTCGATTCGTATTCAGGTTCGTGTTTCAGGGTCGTTCGGATCGTCGTTGTGGTTCTTCATTTTGCACCTGGAGGTTGCTGGCCGGACCTGTGCGAAAAGGCTGGCAGTGGCGCGGCGTCTCTGCGCCCGGGTCGGCAGTCTAGCGGCCGAGACACGGCCGAGAACCTGCGCAAGTTTTGCGTCGGGTGATGCGCCGTGTCGGACACGACCGAGACATACGTGCGGGCACCTTGCGCCGGGTGTTGCGTCGTGTCGGTCAGGTCGCGCACTGACCCGCAACCCGGCGGAAGACACGGCGCTGGTCTGGGCTGTTTTCTGCGCCGTGTTCGGCAGGGGTATAAATATGGCAGAGCAGTCGGGTTTCACCCATTTTTTCTCATTTCTTCACTTCCTTTCCGCGGCTGGGACTTGGAGGGCACGAGGAGATGTTGTTCCACTGTAAATCCATGAAGTTCCTGAGTCCATAACATCGATTAATCATTCCATATCTTGCTCCGATCGGCCGAATTAGGGTAAGTTTTCTTAAAATCTAGTTTTGGGGATTTTGTTCGATTTGTTCGTTTAATCCGTTTCAACTCAGAATAGTGATGGATTGATGATTGTTAAGCTATATTATCTCGAATTCCTTGTTATTCCACGGTTGGATTGCCACGGATTTTTCATTTTATTGAGTATCTTCTCGACGCCTTGAAGGTGTTCGATAAAATGTCACAAAGAGAATCCGAGCGTTCTACGATTATTCTTCCTCGTTTGTTCGTTAATTTATTGATGGTATGATGTTAGGGTCAGATTCCTTGTGAAGAACTCGAGTCGGAACCCTTCCGTTCGTTGTCTTCTTCGTGGTACAAGATTCCCGGTCGAACCGTGTTCTTCGGGGTATTCGGTAACGGTTATTAAGGCAAGTATCCTATTATACGACTTGTATCTTGCGACTAGAAATCCTGTATGAGATTTATGATGATTTTGTTTGCCTTCGTAAATATGTTCCGTTTGAATTGGTTGTGTATTCCGAAATTTGAAGGCTTTGTGATAATAGTGTTATATTGGTATACGTGTTAGGTGTTGTGACATTTGTGCAGGATTGCAACATACATATGGGATGGTTGTACACTTGGTTGTGCAATGTATTGTGTACCGATCGTGTGTTATGTTGGTTGTGTGTTGTTGATTGATGATAGTTGTTGCGAGTGTCGAGATTGTGTTATGTGCATGTGATGTACGATTTTGTGGTGATAAACTTGATTGATTAAATGTGCTCATTGTCGTATGTAATGTGAATGTGGTGTGCTGGAACGCTAAGTTCACTCGTGTCGGTTCGACGGGGCCTACGAGGATTCATGGCACAGGTCCATGGGATCAGAACTTAGTGTGTGGTGCTGAGGTCCAATCGTGCGGGTCTGATGAGGCCTACGATGATTCATGGCACAGGTTCATCGAATCAGGACACAGTACGTCCAACCGTGTGGGTTCGACAGAACCTACGGTGACACGTGACACAGGTTCACGGGGTCAGGACTAGTTGTTGTGATTGATGTGTTTGTTTCTTTCCATGCGGGTTGTTGAACCTACGGAGACACGTGACAGTGGATCACGGTGTCGGAATTGATTATGTTTGTTTAATTGTGCGTGGTGTAGTCCGTGCGGGTTGTTGAACCTACGAAGACACGTGACAATGGATCACGGTGTCATGAGCATGATTATTTTCAAATCAAAGTTTTGAAAGGAAAAGTTTTATGGAAATGATTGTTGGACCGAGTCCTAAGCTTGAGTAAATGTTTCCCGTATTGTAAATTGTTGAGTTATAAAACAAGATTTGGTTTAAGGCCCTAAAGTTTTTCGAAAGGTTTTGTGAATCAGGACTTGAGGTCTTAAAGGTTTTGAAATTCTAAAAATTCCCGAGATGATAATCTTATTTTCGAATGCTTCATAGCTTATCTTTCCTTGTGAAAACCTCCCGGGAATATTTTGATACTCGATTATTATTTGCTTGTTACATTTCGTATGATTTGATACTTGCACTAGTAAAACAATAGAGTTTTACTAACCCCCGAGTAATCGGAGGGTGGATGTCTGTTTTGCGTCCAGGTTCATGCAGATTCAGGGGAGCAGTCACAAGATTGGTACAAGAGGATGACGAGCTGCGATACTAATCAAGAGTCGAGAGTTGTTTAGATTTTTGTTGTGTTGTCATAGTTGATTTCAATCTTCCATTGTATTGTACTTCGACCCCCGTGTGGGTAATGTTGTTTTAGTCGGTTCTGTTGATGGATTTGTGTGACCTAATCGGTCTGTGTATTCATGTGTAAGTGACCTTAACGGTCTGTATTATTATATTGTTTGACCCTGGCCGGGCAAGCATTTGGTTTTTCATGGATGTTTAGCCTGGTAGATCCTTGTGGAAAGGGGCTACGGCGTGTAATATTCCCATACGGTTTTGGGGGTGTTACATTACGGTCGTAACCAGCATTCGTCAAAATCCTGCCCAGCACCTGCCGACCACTTACGGCCGTAACGGATCACACCTTATGGCCTTAACCGGCCTTCGTCCAGCCAAGTCTGCTGAGCACGTACGGCCGTAACCGGCACCTTACGGCTGTAACTCGGCCAGGCCAGGCCCTGCTCCGGCCGTGACTCGGTCGTGGCCACTCCGACGGCCCCGACAACCCTGAAACCCAAACCTGAATATAAATCGAAGATACGGTTATGAAGTACTTGCAAAGACGAATCTAAGCGCTAAGTGAACACACGATTCCGACCACCCGAAGTGTCGAAATTCGACAACGGAAGTAATTACCCCAAAGTTTTGGGAAATTACGAAAACGTCCCAAAACGTCCGAAATACACGATACACGATCGAAACACCAAACCAAAGCTCGCAACATGAATAATAACATTAAATGAACTTATGAGAAACTTGAAACAACAATTTCGAATGAGATTCGCAAGAATCAAACTCAAGTGCGGAAAAGTCGCTAAAAAGCACGGAACTCAACAAAACGACACCGAAACGAACTCGAACATCGAAAAGTGCAGAATTAAACATTCTCATAATGACAAAACGGTCATAAGAGAGCCGTCAAAATAGACTCCCGCCGAAAAAAAATTATCGGAAATCGAAATTGCGGATATTACATATAATTCCTCTGATTGTTATATATTATTTAAATCCTTATTACCTAAAGACACTACAGTTTTCTACATAATGAGTATCGTATTTTAACACAATTACAACGTCTTCTGTAATAAGAGACCATACAGATTGTGATTGGATACCTACGATTTATGCAGAGGGAAGTAGTTTGTCCAGATGGGACTTGTCCCTCCTATAAAATGGAGAAGATATCAACGGGCCCTTGATAAGTTAAACTGTTTAAATGCATGGCCATTGTTGGGCTTCGGTCAGCATCCTGCCTGCATTAGCTTAAAAATGCGCGAGGCGCGGCTTGCGATTCGACCTGTGAGATCTGCACTAGAAAGTGGTTAAATGAATTGATTATGACTACTCATACCAACAAGATGCATCTTCTTTTCTGGTATCCATCTCATAGAAACTCCAAAGTTAAGCGTGCTTGGCCTGGAGTAGTTATGGGATGGGTGACCCCCTGGGAAGTTTCTCAGGTGCGCGTGAGTGAGGACAAAGCGCGCTAGAAAAGACTCGTGTTGGTACAGTGAGGATAGTCTTCATCATTCTGTGGACCAACAATTGGTATCGGAGCAGGTCACGAGTGCGGATTCCCTCGAAGTATCCTACAATGGAGGCTGCCAGCGTGTTGGAACTAAGAGGCGGGCATGCAACAAATGTTGCCAGTTGGCCGGGACCAAGATGTTGGTGCTGTTGAGGTTGTCAAGTGCTGGAGGGCTATGTGATCAAATCTAGTATGCTGGAACTAAGATACTGGCGCAGCGGAAGTAAATGAAGGTGGAACATATGCTGATGTCAAGTGTTGGAGGACTGTGTGAATGAATCTAGCCGCTAGAGGGCTGTGTGATCAAATCTAGTTCGCGGAGGTTTCCAGACTCTGGAGCTGAAATGCTGGCAGATACTGGGAGGGGGATTGTTAGGCTTCGGTCAGCATCCTGCCTGCATTAGCTTAAAAATGCACGAGGCGCGGCTTACGATTTGACCTGTGAGATCTGCACTAGAAAGTGGTTAAATGAATTGATTATGACTACTCATACCAACAAGATGCATTTTCTTTTTTGGTATCCATCTCATAGAAACTCCAAAGTTAAGCATGCTTGTCCTGGAGTAGTTATGGGATGGGTGACCCCCTGGGAAGTTTCTCAGGTGCGCATGAGTGAGAACAAAGCGCGCTAGAAAAGACTCGTGTTGGTACAGTGAGGATAGTCTTCATCATTCTGTGGACCAACAGCCATGCTCAAATTGATCAATAAAGAGTTATTGATAAGTATTTGAATTGGACAATTGTAACTTGAGATCAAGAATATTAATTAAGCTATATAAGATCGACTTATCCATGTCTTATGCTTAATTAGAATATTGCGCGACGAGAGGATTAAATATTATACAGTAACGGAATTTCGTTCGTGCTGTCGAATTAATTCTTTTAATGTAGGTAGTCATAATATCTAGCTAGAGGCCGCTTATGATTTATGAGTCATAAAAATTATTTTATACTCATTTCCGTATTAATTAGAACCTACAGGGTCACACACTTAAACGAGCAGAGCAGCTATTTTGTTCCAGTTGATTAAAAGTTGGTGAAACAGTTGGTGAACCCTTAGCCATGATGAGGACTATATAAGAGTGTCTTGTGATAGCTGTCACATAATAAATAATTACAAGTGAAGACATATTTGTGGAGAGAGAATCAAAAATCTGATTTTGATACTTCTCTCTCTCAAAAGTCTTGAAGATATATTCAAAAGTTGAATAATCAAAAGGATCAAGAATATGTCTTCATATCTTTGAAGGTTGATTTTTTCACCAAGAAAGTATTTAGAATACTCTTCTAATCTTCATCTAATCTCGTGAGTTTGATCTTTAATAACATATTGAATAAGATTTATAGTTGTTATTTTAGATCAAAGTTCAAGAACATTTGTGTTGGTCCCCTTTTCAAGTATACTCGGTACATCTTGGAAAATATTTAAGCAACAGGCTGTATAATAAGGATCTTAACAGGCTGTATAATTTTCTAATTCAGAGTGCGTAGCGGAAGTCTTAAAATGGAAGATATGCTGTTGATACAGCAACTCGGTCTATTCTCCTATTAGCTTGGTGCGTACAGGGTTTTGCAGTGTATACTTGTATAAATCACAATTATGAAAACAGTAACGGCGAAAGGTAAATAACACAGTATTTAAGTGGTTCGAGGTAAACCCCTCTACGTCCACTAGTCCTCCACACAGGAGTAAAACGTTTATTATAAATACTGCGTACACAACTATGTATTTATAATCAAACCTATCCTTGTATCGTTCACACAGATAGATACTGGTATCGCTTTCAACCGTTCACACAGTTGGTTAAAGCTTCCTTCTTGACTAGCTTCTTCACACACGGTTCAAAGCTTCGTCCTCTTATTCGTTCCACAGTCGAATAACTTGTTGAGTTCACCTGAGCTCGGTTTTACACAAGGTAAAAGGTAGGTAACCGGTAAGAACGGTGACTTTGAATATGAAGTTCTTGAGCTGATGATGACTGTTCTTGATGTTGAGCACTGTATATCTCTTTGGATCTTAACTTGCAGAAAGCTTCTGGAGATATGTTTTGCTCTGATGTATATAATGATAGCTTCTTCACTTGGTAACTTGGGTGTGTGTATGTTGATCTTCAACGCTCTTATATATATAGTCTTCTGAATATTATATCCGTTGAGATAGATCCGTTGGGCAAGATTCCGTGATAACTTGAATAGACCAGGATCCGGATATTGCGGGATTTGAAGATCTCTGACAGCTTCAGTATTTAAATACTTTATCCTTTCAGTATTTAAATACTTCTTTACCAAATGATACATGACTTTAGTGAATACTAAAGATTCCTTTTAAAGCGGTCTTCAGTCCTGTTCCGATGTGAATGCTGTATCCACTAGTGTTGTAGGCACATTGGAATAGTTAGGCGCTGTATGGAAGGCTACTGTATTGAGGTTTCGAGACAGCTTCCATACTGTAACACCCCAATTCACAAATGGGACATTACACGCTGTAGAACCCTCGTGAGGTCTACCAGGCTAACACATGACACATAAACCACAATATGATCCCAAATGATGCACTCCAAAAAGTACGTAAGGTCGTGGCCTCGGCCAAAACATTTTAACGGAGTATATGAATATAAGATAAAAACTAATTCTTTGCCCACGCAGGGGACTTAAACCAAGTTTCAAAGTAAACGGTCTAACTTCAATACTCAACAATGCAATGACAAAACATAAAAATGCAGACTCGAGCCACATCATCAAGCCAGCCCATCCTTTACATGCATGTCCCGTGCTTGCTCCTCAGTCCTCCCGGTACCTGAAATGCATAAGACGCATTTCCCCCATTTAAGGGGTTAGCATTCGAATAGCTAGTGCAAGTACACAATTACACAACATTATATACATACACGATTCAACGCAAACAATTCATTAGGAAAAATCATTTTGAAAATCAATATTCCGGAATGTCACATTAACACCAAAACGGTATATCAACAAGTTTTCCACATCACAATTATCCACGCTTGGTAACTCGCGACCGTACCCATTAGTATCGGTCCCGGAGGTCCGTCGGACCGTCCCGGTGAGAAACCACTTCGCGGCCATACCCATTAGTATCGGCCCCAGAGGTCCCGTCGAACCGTCCCGGTGGAAGAACATCAACGCACGCACCCAAGTCCACTTAGTGGCCGTACCCATTAATATCGGCCCCCGAGAGGCCCCACGCCATCCCGGTGGAAGAGTAACCAACACAATCGTTCAATAAACCGGTTTACATCATTCGCATCAAAACCGTACACACATAATGAAATATAATACATGTACTTGCCTTGGATAATACGGCGAAGGAAGCAGCGAAGGAATAGGTTATGGTCCGAACAATCCTCTCAAATCCGACCCTAACACAATAATGATATACAACCAATCTCAACATCATGAATACGAAGAAATTCATCCTAGTTCTACCCGTTGGGACAATTCATCGGACACCACGCGTGCATAAGGAAATGAAATCGGTCAACGGTGCAATAACGGGATTTCATCCCAACCAATAACAAGAAAACCAAGGGTCACGAGTATACTATCAAAATCTAACAACAACATCGGTTAATTCGGATTAAAACACAAGATCACCACCAAACCCTCCCCAAAATCATACTAGGGTTAAAGGAGTTCTTACCTCTTGAAGAATCAAGCACTCAAATCCGAAAACCACGTGTTAGATCCGCAATCCGAGCCACCCGATCGAAAAGAGATGAAGAAATTTACACAATTAAGTGATAGATGGAGGAAATCTCCCTCTCAAGCCACTCTCTCTCGCACGGTTGAAGAAGGGAAAGGAAATGAGTGGCTCACGCTGAATAAAAACGCAGATATAGCGCTGACCGCGTTGTGTGCATGGCTCGGTGAAGCGTCTTGCGGCACAGGGCCAAAAATCGCGCCCAGTGATCGGCTGACCGCTCGTTGTGCCGTGGCTCATTCGAAGTGTGCCGCGGCGCAGATTCGGCGTGTGTCGCGGCCCTGCCGGACTGTGCCGCGGCATGCGGTACAGTCGGTTTTGGCCGGCAAGTGCCACACGGGTGTGCCGCGGCCCAAACAAGTGTGCCGCGGCACTGACTCGGCTGTGTGCCGCGGCGCACAATCCTTGTGCCGCGGCACACGGTACAGTTTGTTCGGACAACAGCTGGGTGATGTGTGTGCCGCGGCGCACAATCCTTGTGCTGCGGCCCACACCCCCCCTCCCCCCCGGGTCCCAAAATGACGAAAAATGATCCGGAAAGAGAATAAAAGCAATAGGGATCGATATTTGGGCAACAATAACACGAAATGGAAGTACGGAACCCAAAAACGATCTGAGGTACACAACCAAAGTCGAACAAGGGACAAATTCCCTAAACTTCTAGGAAATTACAAAAACAGCCCAAACATCCGAAAAAATCACGACACAACGTCGGATTAACAATCCGAAACTCACAACATGCTCTACTCAAGCATACGAACTCATGGAAGTAAGAAAATGACGAAATCGAACGAGTTTAACGAGAATCGAATACACATGAGACAGAATATAACACAAGATGAAATTACGTAAAAACATTATCGAGACCCGTCTAAACGGAAAAAATCCAAGAACAAAATAGGTTCAGAATTACAAAACAGTGCCAAGCGAGTTGTCCGAAACGAATATGCACCAAAATAGAAATTACTAAAAAATAGAAAACGCGGATATTACATTATCTCCCCCTAAAAATAAGTTTCGTCCCGAAACTTACAACACGAATAACTCGGGGTATCTCGACCTCATACTCTCCTCCGTTTCCCACGTGGCTTCCTCGGATCCATGCCTCGACCACTGCACTTTGACCAAAGGAATGGTTTTGTGCCTGAGTTGCTTAACTCGACGCTCTAAGATCTGAATCGGCCTCTCCTCGAAGGTAATGTCGGGCCCCAACTCGATCTCTCCAAAATCAATAATATGGCTAGGGTCCGATACGTACTTCCTAAGTTGGGAAACATGAAATACGTTATGCACGTGGCTCAGGGACGGCGGCAAGCCTAATCGATACGCAAGCTCTCCGACTCTATCTAAAATCTCAAATGGCCCGATATATCTCGGACTAAGTTTACCCTTCCGACCGAAGCGGTAAACTCCCCGAGTCGGCGACACCTTAAGCAAGACGTGATCTCCCACCTCAAACTCCAACGGTCGGCGACGTGTATCGGCATAAGACTTCTGCCGACTCTGGGCCGTCAACAATCTACCACGAATCAGGGTAATCTTCTCCCTCGTCTCAACTATCATGTCGGGATCGGTACCGATTTGCTCGGACGTATCGTCCCAACACAACGGTGATCTGCACCTCCTTCCATACAACGCTTCGAATGGTGCCATTTTGATCGAGGCATGCCAACTATTGTTGTACCTGAACTCGATCAACGGCAAGTGTGTCTCCCAATCATCCTTCCAATCTAAGGCACAGGCTCTCAACATATCCTCTAACGTCTGGATCGTCCGCTCCGACTGTCCGTTAGTCTGAGGGTGGTAAGACGTACTGAGTCTCAACTCGGTCCCCAAAGCTCGGTGAACCGCCTGCCAAAAATGTGATACAAAACGGCCATCACGATCTGAAACAATACTCTTAGGAGTCCCATGCAATCTCACAATCTCTGCAATAAACACTCGGGCCAGCCTCTCCGGTCCCCAAGTATCCTTAATACTCAGAAAGTGAGCTGATTTGGTTAGTCGATCAACAATAACCCAAATCATGTTCATTCCGGTCCGAGTCCTAGGCATCCCGGTAATGAAGTCCATAGAGATGTCTTCCCATTTCCATTCGGAATGGGAAGTGGTAAATAACAACCCAGCGGGTGCCGATGTTCAATCTTAACCTTGTGAGTCAAACACTTCGCCACAAACTCGCTAACATCCGTCTTCAAATTACTCCACCGATGCTGCTCCTCACATCCTTGTACATTTTACTCGTACCGGGATGTATGGAGTAAGGTGTAGCATGAGCTTCACTCAAGATCTTGTCTCGGCTCAACAACACTCGGTACACAAAGTCTGCCGCGAAACCTCAAAACTCCATCATCGTGAACCACAAATCCAGGGGCTTTCCCTTTCCTCACATCCTCCCTCAGCTGGACTAAAAATGGATCATCATACTGTTTCGCCTTGATATCATCAGTCAATGACGAAGTGATCTCCAACGCACATAACTGGCCCTGGACTCTTTGAACCCAAACCTCAATATTTTGGTAAATAAAATCTCGCTGGATCCCACTCTGTGGTGTAAGTACCTCTAACATCTGTAATGCCATCGGCTTCCGGCTCAACGCATCAGCCACTATGTTAGCCTTACCCGGATGGTAAAGTATCTCGAGGTCGTAATCTTTAATTAGCTCCAACCACCTGCGCTGTCTCATATTCAACTCTTTCTAACTGAAGATATACTTCAGACTCTTGTGGTCCGTAAAAATCTTACAAGACGATCCGTAGAGATAATGCCTCCATATCTTTAAAGGCAACGACCATGACTAACTCCAAATCGTGCGTGGGATAATTTACCTCATAAGGTTTCAATTGGCGGGACGCATAAGCAATCACTCTGTCTCTCTGCATCAAAACACATCCTAGACCAAGGCCCGAAGCATCACTATACACTACGAAATCCTCGTTCCCCTGGGGTAATGCTAAAACGGGTGCGGTGGTCAAACGTCTCTTTAACTCGTCAAAGCTGTCCTGCCTGTCTGCAGTCCACTCGAACTTCTGAGTTTTCTGGAGCAACTGAGTGAGTGGTCTAGCGATCTTAGAAAATCCCTCAACGAATCTACGGTAATAGCCGGCAAGACCCAGAAAACTCCTCACCTCCTTCACATTCTTAGGCGGCTCCCAAGCCATCACTGCCTCTATCTTCTGCGGATCTACCCGAACTCCCTCTGCTGAAATCACATGCCCGAGGAACGTCACTTCCTCGAGCCAAAACTCACACTTAGAGAACTTCGCGTACAACTGCTCAGCCCTCAAGGTGTCTAATACAATCCGGAGATGTAGGGCATGCTCCTCCCGACTCCGAGAATAGATAAGAATATCGTCGATGAAAACGACTACGAATTTGTCCAAATACTCAATAAAAACTTTGTTCATTAACTGCATGAACACTGCTGGGGCGTTAGTTAGCCCGAAAGGCATAACCACAAACTCATAATGGCCTATCTCGTCCGAAAGGCAGCTTTCGGTATATCGATGTCCCGAATCCTCAACTGGTAGTAACCCGATCGCAAATCGATCTTCGAAAAGACTGTCGCCCCCTGAAGCTGATCAAACAAGTCGTCGATCCGGGGCAAAGGGTATTTATTTTTGATGGTCGACTTGTTTAATTCTCGATAATCGATGCATAAACGAAGCGACCCATCCTTTTTCTTAACAAAGAGTACGGGCGCACCCCAAGGCGATGCGCTCGGTCGAATATACCCTTTATCTAACAATTCTCCTAACTGATTCTTCAACTCTAACATATCCGACGGTGCCATACGGTACGGTGCTCGAAAAATAGGGGCTGCATTCGGCTCAAGATCGATAGGAAACTCCACCTCTCGCTGCGGTGGTAATCCCGGCAAGTAAATGCAGGAAAATATCGGGATACTCACAAACAAGCTGGAATTGACGACATGTCAATTCCACCATCCTCGCTTGCCTTTGCGTAACACCAATAGCCGACACAACCTGACCACAGTTGAAGTTTCATTGCCTTTAAGGCGCTAATCACACTCCCCGATCTCCCCGGCTTTCGACCGATGAGGGTATGCTCGGTGTCGTCCTCGGCTACTATCGAGATGGTACGAGTCCGATAGTTCATGATAGCACCGTGACGCTCTAACCAATCGTCCCCGAGGATTAAATCCTCACCCTTAAGGTCTATAACAATGAGATCCGAGGCGATCTCGGCTCCCGATCCTCACGGGGCAATTCCTAACTTCGGTCCCCAACCATACGATCCCGCTAGGCGTACCCACCACAAGCGGTTCACACTCAAACAAGCGATTAAAGCCAATACGATTCACACAATCCGATGCAATAAAGGAATGGGTAGCACCGAATCAAAAGCACGAGCTGGATGAGTAAGGATCGAGTGGTACTGACGCCACGGAATGTCTGCCTCCTCTGTGCGCCTCATCGATACAACCGGGGTGGCAACCCGAACTCGAGGCTGCACGGCGATCCGATTGACCCGACCCCTACCACGACCGAACCTGCGGAACATGAGTGGTGGAAAAGCTGTGATCCTTCGATCGGTAGTGGTAGTCGGAACTCTAGCGGCCACAGTGGCCCTCTCACAATGAGATGCCCGATGTCAGTGCATCGCAAGTAAAGCAAGCAACTAACGGAAATGGGCAATCCTTCATAACGTGCTCGGCCGACTGTAATTAAAACAAACTCTCCCTTGAGTGCCACAGATGGACCGAGCGGTTACCACAGGATCCACCGGCTGATGAAACGGCCTCTTCCCTAGTGTAGGAGCGAAGCGAGACCTCGAAATCGTCACCTTTACTGCCGAGAACCCGCCGGTAGTCTTACCTTCTTAGCCCGTAACCGTCTCGATTAGGAATGACCATCTCGATCGCGAGGCGCGATCACAGTATTCCTTCAAAGTGGCACACATGAGCGGTGCCATACTGCACGCCTAATATGCGGCTTCATGCGCATATTGAAGTAGTTTTATCGGCCTTCGTTCTCACTTGATCTCTCACGAAACCCAATGCTGATTGTAAGAAATGATGGCACGAGAAATAGGAACATCTGAGGTGTAGCGGTGAAGAATTCCACAGTGCGCTCCTTGGTAGCGGCGGACAATACTGCGCTTCCATAGCGGCCTTGAATTCCTCCCAAGTAGCTCGACGGTCTATGGGCACAACGGCCTCCCACCATTCCGCGACTTCCTTATCCGGGGAAGTCTTGGGCGATATGTACCCTCCTGTCTTCGAGGCAAGCTACGGCATCAAAGGTCTGGACAAGCGAAAGAGCCAATTCTCCCAACCGAGGGAGTCGAAGCTCGGAGAAGCGAGGAGGGTGCATCTTAGTCACCGTCTGAAGCCATTTACTAGCCTCCTCTTCGGGTGTCGGGGCGGATTAGCGTCCGCCCGAGCTATCTGAGCAAGGTGAGCTACTAGCTGGCTTGAAATCTGACAGTAGCCGGCGTCGGCATTATTACCCGACGGCCTTGGTGAGAGGCTGAGTCTGCAGAGGACTGAGAAAGTGAGCCCTCTTCATTATCAGCACCCCGACCACGGCCTCGGCCGCGTCCCCTAGCTGGTCTACCACCACGACCTCTCAACATATTAGAGGAAGAATGAAAAGGACAAAATCAGAAAGATTTACAATTGACAAAGTTGGTATCACAATTCACAATCCCGAACAACGCAAGAAAACGAATTACAGGAATATAAGAGTTCGAGGAGACTTACAGCCACGGGTCGCACGAAAAGACGGTAGCCTGATGATATTAGGCTCAACGACCGACTCTAAATGACGCCACTAACAGACCCAAAATTAACCGACAGCCTAGGTATTCAAAACCTAAGCTCTGATACCATAAATGTAACACCCCAATTCACAAATGGGACATTACACGCCGTAGAACCCTCGTGAGGTCTACCAGGCTAACACATGACACATAAACCACAATATGATCCCAAATGATGCACTCCAAAAAGTACGTAAGGTCGTGGCCTCGGCCAAAACATTTTAACGGAGTATATGAATATAAGATAAAAACTAATTCTTTGCCCACGCAGGGGACTTAAACCAAGTTTCAAAGTAAACGGTCTAACTTCAATACTCAACAATGCAATGACAAAACATAAAAATGCAGACTCGAGCCACATCATCAAGCCAGCCCATCCTTTACATGCATGTCCCGTGCTTGCTCCTCAGTCCTCCCGGTTCCTGTAATGCATAAGACGCATTTCCCCCATTTAAGGGGTTAGCATTCGAATAGCTAGTGCAAGTACACAATTACACAACATTATATACATACACGATTCAACGCAAACAATTCATTAGGAAAAATCATTTTGAAAATCAATATTCCGGAATGTCACATTAACACCAAAACGGTATATCAACAAGTTTTCCACATCACAATTATCCACGCTTGGTAACTCGCGACCGTACCCATTAGTATCGGTCCCCAGAGGTCCCGTCGGACCGTCCCAGGTGAGAAACCACTTCGCGGCCGTACCCATTAGTATCGGCCCCGAGGTCCCGTCGAACCGTCCCGGTGGAAGAACATCAACGCACGCACCCAAGTCCACTTAGTGGCCGTACCCATTAATATCGGCCCCGGAGGCCCCACGCCATCCCTGGTGGAAGAGTAACCAACACAATCGTTCAATAAACCAGTTTACATCATTCGCATCAAAACCGTACACACATAATGAAATATAATACATGTACTTGCCTTGGATAATACGACGCGATGGAAACGACAAAGGAATAGGTTATGGTCCGAACAATCCTCTCAAATCCGACCCTAACACAATAATGATATACAACCAATCTCAACATCATGAATACGAAGAAATTCATCCTAGTTCTACCCGTTGGGACAATTCATCGGACACCACGCGTGCATAAGGAAATGAAATCGGTCAACGGTGCAATAACGGGATTTCATCCCAACCAATAACAAGAAAACCAAGGGTCACGAGTATACTATCAAAATCTAACAACAACATCGGTTAATTCGGATTAAAACACAAGATCACCACCAAACCCTCCCCAAAATCATACTAGGGTTAAAGGAGTTCTTACCTCTTGAAGAATCAAGCACTCAAATCCGAAAACCACGTGTTAGATCCGCAATCCGAGCCACCCGATCGAAAAGAGATGAAGAAATTTACACAATTAAGTGATAGATGGAGAAAATCTCCCTCTCAAGCCACTCTCTCTCGCACGGTTGAAGAAGGGAAAGGAAATGAGTGGCTCACGGCCGAATAAAAACGAGATATAAGCGGCGATCGCGTTGTGTGCAGCGGCTCGGTGGCGTCTTGTGATGCAGGGGCCAAAATCGCGCCCTTGATGATCGGTGACCGCTCGTTGTGCCGCGGCTCATTCGAAGTGTCGCGGCGCAGATTCGGCGTGTGCGCGGCCTGCCCGGGCGTGCAGCGGCCGCAATCTGATCGGTTTTAGCCGGCAAGTGCCACACGGGTGTGCCGCGGCTTGACTCATTTGTGTGCCGCGCGCACAATCCTTGTGCCGCGGCACAGTCTGATTTGTTCGGACAACAGCTGGGTGATGTGTGTGCCGCGGCGCACAATCCTTGTCTGCGGCCCACATCCCCAGGTCCCAAAATGACGAAAAATGATCCGGAAAGAGAATAAAAGCAATAGGGATCGATATTTGGGCAACAATAACACGAAATGGAAGTACGGAACCCAAAAACGATCTGAGGTACACAACCAAAGTCGAACAAGGGACAAATTCCCTAAACTTCTAGGAAATTACAAAAACGGCCCAAACATCCGAAAAAATCACGACACAACGTCGGATTAACAATCCGAAACTCGCAACATGCTCTACTCAAGCATACAAACTCATGGAAGTAAGAAAATGACGAAATCGAACGAGTTTAACGAGAATCGAATACACATGAGACAGAATATAACACAAGATGAAATTACGTAAAAACATTATCGAGACCCGTCTAAACGGAAAAACTCCAAGAACAAAATAGGTTCAGAATTACAAAACAGTGCCAAGCGAGTTGTCCGAAACGAATATGCACCAAAATAGAAATTACTAAAAAATAGAAAACGCGGATATTACACATACTTGGTGCTTACTTAGACTTTGTTGCCGTACTGAAGGGCTTCACTATATGCTGATTCGAGGCAGGTCTTCGATACAGGATTGCAACGTCAACCGGCTTTCGATACAGGGCTTGCTGTATCAAGATTTTGGCGATTATCAAAACAAAATTATTTATCCCAACAATTTGAATAATATTCTTGGTGTTCTTGTTCTTACCATAATCAAGAACTTACCTATATTCAAATTGATTTAAGTAAAATCTTTGTTGAATCGGAGCTAACAATCCGTTAGACGCTCGGGACTTGTTCGTTGTGTGGATACCGTAGAGGACGCTCGCTTCTTGCAACATCTCTAGAAGGCTCGATCGAAAACACGCTACAAGAGGTAACAATCATGTTCTTCGTACTTTGATAATATACTTGGATCCTCAGAGGGTTTTTACATATTATATTATACTTCCGCTGCTCTATTTCGATATATGATGAGATCATAAATCTTTTTTAGTTCGATAAAATCCCAACAATATTCACATCTCAAGATGGGGATTAGCACACTCGCGTTGACTTTTTGCGACGATGCTTGGCAGATAGTGTCAAAGATCTTGACACAATAGTCCTAAGTGATAAATGTAGTCTCAGCGTGGAGACCCATCTATAGTACTCAAGGCCTTCTAAGTCCAAGATATTAAATTAGGGACGAGTTAGATCAACCATCTTTATATAAGAAAAGAAAAGTATGAATTTCACATTATCATGAGGACATTTATGATCAAATCAATAATGGAAGCATATGTTTTTTTGGAATCAAGATATGGTCACCACTTTGATGCTTTGAGAAAAATATTACTCGATAAGTTACGTTATCGTGATTTCGTTTTGTAGGTTGAAGATTTTTTCCCTAAAGTCTAGTAATCATGAAGCCTATGTGATATTTATATATACATGCGGAATATATGTATATATATTTATCGACATCTAACACCTAAAATATATCTATATACACATAATGTAGTCAAATAAATCTAGGATCGGCCAAAGGCCCAAGCCACTAAAGCAAGGGTTTGGGGCCTCCATTTTTTTTATAAAAAATAGCTTCATTTTTTCTCAGTTAGGTTATATTAGTAGTAAATTGCGATAACATACAACGACTTCGTTGTCGCCAAATTGGCCGAAGATGAGCATTGTATGCTAAATTGTGCATATTCGATTCCCACATAGGGACATTTTTTTATTTTTTAAACTGATTTACATTACATATATTGCATCATGAGACGATTCCCACATAGGGACATTTGTTTATTTTTTAAACTGATTTACATTACATATATTGCATCATGAGAATAATCACAACTTAATAATGAGTCACCAATACGTTTGGTTGGGGGATTTGGAGCGGAGGAGAGGGAGGAATGAGATTTTAATTAAAATTACTTGCTTGGTTCATAAAACTAGAGGGCAGGTAGGGCTGTAAATGTATCGAGCCGAGCTTTGATCGAATCGAGCCAAGTTTCATTTTTTTTTTCTGCCGAGTCGAGCTTCCTTACCGAACAAAAATCGTGTTCGAGCTCGATCTCGTTAATAAATCGAGCCGCACACGACCTTTTATCGAACACAAACGAGCTGAGACGAAACGAGCTCTTAGCGAGCAACTCGTTAACAAAAAAAATTAACCATTGACACAAAAAAAAACTCTCGACGATCCAACCGTGCGTATGTCAAGATATATCTAATTTATTAATTTTTCAAAATTTTCAAAAAATAAAAAATTAATTTAGTTGGAGATCTTAGTAGATCACTACTATTCTGACTAGTACTCGTAACTAGTGTTTTGTCCCAAATTATTGTTTCTATTTTTTAAAATTATTTCTCGATGATCCAACCGTACAGATGTTGAGATATATCTAATTTATTGATATTTCCAAATTTTCAAAAATAAAAAATTAATTTGGTTGAAGATCTTAGTAGATCACTGCTATTCTAACTAGTACGCGTAACTAGTACTTTGTCCTGAATTATTGTTTTTATTTTTTAAATTATTTCTCGATGATCGAACCGTACGGATGTCAAGATGTATCTAATTTATTGATATTTCCAAATTTTCAAAAAATAAAAAATTAATTTGGTCGGAGATCTTAATAAAAAATAAAAATTTTGAAACATACTCCCTCCGTCCCATAAAAACATTAACTTTGTCCGGGCACGGGTTTTAAGAAGTGTAGTGTTGTTTTTGTTATGAGTGGAGAAAGGGTCTCACAAGTTGATTGTATTATGAGTGGGGAGAAAATAAGTGATGGGTTAGTGTGCAAAAAAGGAAAGAAAGAAATGTGTATGTTTTTATGGGACGGACTAAAAAGGAAAGTGTGTATGTTTTTATGGGACGGAGGGAGTACATTTTTTCGAGCTTTTTCGAGCCGAACCGAGCTTGAACGATTTCGAGCCGAGCTCGAGCCGCGCATGGTGAAAGCTCGGCTCGAGCTCGTTTTCTTATCGCACATATTTTTGTGTTCCAGCTCGGCTCGAGCTCTTAACGAACCGAGCCCATAACGAGCCGAGCTCGAGCTTGTTCGTTAAAAGTTAGTTTCATTTACAGCTCTAAGGGCAGGGTGGAAAATTTTTAATTTATTTAGGTTCGAACAAGTTTGAAAGTGGCGAATCTTAGAATTTAACGTTTGAGTATACGTTTGAACACCTCGAACCGAGACGCATTTTTGCGAATCGAGCCGAACCGTTTGACTAAACGTTTCAAAATTTTTACGAATGACTGAATTAACTGGCTGAGAGTTGCTTAGATAATTGATGATAAATTTGTATCTTTATCAGATTCTCAACATAGGTAAGGCATGAAGCAAAAATATTGCGTGAAGCATCCACAAATTGGACTAGGAATGTGTTTTTGCTTAAGTGGACTGATAGAATTAGTTGGGCTGGGGGAGAGGTATTTTAAAATGGCCTTTACTACAGTAATCGAGCCGAGCCGAACCATTTGGTCCGGTTTGCGAACCTCAAATATTAGGGTTTGACTCTAAATTTGAAGGGCTAAATCGAGCTTCGAATCGAGCTTTTTCGAACCGAATATCTCGAACCGAATCGAACTTTCAAGTTCCTTTAAGGCCTACGTGTCTAGTGATTTTTACAAGGTTCCTCTTTTAGACCGATTTCTGCTGTGCCTCCAGAATGCATAAGAACAAAAGGTAAGTAATAAGTATTGATTCAGCAGCTGTTGGTTGGTGGCATGTCATTTTTTCGTATACGAACCCACCTGAATCTTATTCCTCATCTAAAACCCTATTCCTTCCAGTATTCCACCTTTCTCCTTCGTCCTCGCATGTCGTCTTCTTTTGAATGTACTCCTAATCCTTTATGTTTCACCTCTCCAAGAAAATAAAAATAAAATAAATAATAATTAATTCCCCGCACACATTCGCCTGAAAACCAAAAACAATATGAGATCTATGAATCTTGTCGATTCATGGGTTCAAACTTGCTCCACTCTCAACCCGCAATCCCAATGTAAATCCTTCATCGCCTTCATCAGAGTGAAGCACGATTTTCTGAGATCGAGAAGACCCATTTCTTCTTTCAGCGTATCAGCCATCATAACCGAAGAGGAAGCAAAGATTGACGCCAAAAAGAAAAAAGCGCCGTTCAATTTCAACGCTTACTTAGTCGAGAAGGCTAATTTTGTGAACAAAGCCTTGGACGACGCCGTTCCAGTGAAGAACCCGCCGATGATCCATGAAGCGATGAGATACTCCTTGTTAGGTGGCGGAAAGAGGGTCCGCCCCATGCTCTGCATCGCCGCCTGTGAGGTGGTCGGGGGCCACCAGTCCGCCGCCGTGCCTGCCGCCTGTGCGGTGGAGATGATCCATACTATGTCGCTCATCCATGATGATTTGCCTTGTATGGACAATGACGATCTCCGCCGCGGAAAACCAACAAATCACAAAGTTTTTGGCGAGAATGTGGCTGTGCTTGCAGGTAGAACATTGTTCGCCTTTTTTTTTTCCTTTCCCTTTTTTTTTGGGGGGGGGGGGGGTATATTCTGTTTTAGGCCAACTACTGACGAGTTGTGATTCCAAATAATAAGTTCATAGTTATATTTAGGAGTGGAAGTTCGTGTTCATTGAGTAGTGTTATGTGTTGAACTATCATATTTTTCATGTTTATTCATCTTATCTGATCACAAATGCAACAAAAGGTTTAATTTTAATTAAATTTACAAATCCGTGCATCTGTGTCTTGTTTCACCGTGTTGTGCCTTAGAACAACTCCAACCGTGCACAAAACTCATATTTAATCACAAATATAACAAAAAGTGTTATTTTAGTTAAATTTACAAATCCGTGCTTCGTGTCTTATTTCACTCTGTTGTGCCTAAGAACAACTCCAACCGGTGAGCAAGACTCACTCACAAATACAATAAAAGGTGTAATTTAAATTGAATTTGCGATTTTGTGCATGTGTGTCTTATCTTACCTTCTTCTGCCTTAGACCAACCCCGACCGGTGCGCAAAACTCAATTTTGCAGCAACTTTCTCTTCCAATTAGTCACCAAAAAAACAAACGCACAAATGTTCTGCATTTTACTGTTAAGCAATGCAAAATTGCCCTTCATCTCTTAAAAATTACAAATTTCCCCCTGTTATGTTTTATACTAATAGTCGCTGCATCTTGGATTTGCAAATGAGTTTTTCCGGTTGGAGACGGTCTTCTAGTGTCGTTTCTTTCTGCAATTCTTGCCCTCTAATTATTCTTCTATATTCTTGCTAGCAGGTGGTTCTTTACTGGCCTTTGCATTTGAATTCATGGCCACCGCCACCATTGGTGTCGCGTCCAACAGGGTTCTAGCAGCGGTGGGTGAGCTGGCAAAGGCCGTAGGGACGGAGGGGCTAGTGGCCGGACAGGTGGTGGATTTACGCTGCACGGGCAGTAATTCAAATGTCGGATTAGACACTCTCGAATTCATTCACACGCACAAAACCACAGCACTATTAGAGGCCTCGGTGGTTTTAGGAGCAATTTTGGGAGGAGGAAGCGAGGAGCAAGTGGAGAAACTAAGGACATTTGCTAGGAAAATCGGACTGCTTTTCCAAGTGGTGGATGACATATTGGACGTGACGAGATCGTCCGAGGAGTTGGGGAAAACGGCAGGGAAGGATTTGATGGTGGACAAAACCACCTATCCGAAATTGCTGGGGCTTGACAAGGCTAGAGAGCTTTCCGAGAAGTTGAATGAGGAGGCTAAGGAGCAGCTGGCGGATTTCGATACGGACATGAGGGCCCCTCTAGTGGCTTTAGCTGATTATATTGCTCATAGGCAGAATTAGATTGGTAGTACTATTTTTTTCCGGAGGATTTCGTGGAGGTGGTGGTGTTGTAATAGATTCTTGTAGATTTGTTATCTGGTATTTTTAGTTGATTCTGTTGGAGTATAACTTATTGTCACCGTAACCCTACATGTGGTTTGTTCATTGTATCTAAAATGTACTGAAAACACACATTGTACTTGATTTATGTGCTGTTTTTCAGATGTATTAGTTTAGAGATTTCCAAGATTATTCTGAAGATAATTTGGGGTTTGGAAAATGTGATGGAAACTGTGTAGAACGTTCTTTTACTCTTCTATTGTAGCATCTTTTGAGAAATCTGTTTGTCTTGCTATGAATTTAAATTTCACTATTATTTATTTTACACTTCCCTTATTTTATATAACTCGTTCAAAATACACGAGGTTAATTAAGTTCGCACTCTAGTAAGAAGAAATAGACGGAATGTTGTGTGAGTCCGGTATTTCACTTTAAGTACTTGATGGATTCTTTACATATCTATATGATAAATATTAAACAAATTGCACATATATATGATGCACATATCCTATTTTCCCATAATAAAAGGAAAAGGAATCAAATCTATCCCTAAAAATAAGTCAGTTTCCAAATCATCGTATTCTCTATCTTTCTTTCTTTTTTTTTTCTTTTTTTTTTTTGATAATTAAGTGATCCCAGTTTAGCCGGACAAATCCTAGTCCCTCAATGAACCCACTCATAACCCATTGAGAGAAGTAAATCGCGAGTCGCTCGAGAAATTCCAGGGTTTTCAATGCCTTTCGCAGACCTGCGCGAGAGAAGCTTAGCGATTAACGATGCCTCGCCGGTTTCAAAGCGATTCTCGGGAGAAATGGCTGATTGGTCAGCACCTCCGGGTTCCCAGCAAGGAAATACTCCCACACTGCCGCTTGACGCGAGATTAAACATTGATTAGCGGTCACTCGAGCTAGCCCGGGAGCTAGAGGATCATAAAGAGAAAAACCTCCTCTTTCACCCCCTTGGTGGGAATTCAACCCAAGACCTCTCCCAAAGAAGTGTATTAAGTGTAGGCGTCCTACCACTGGACCACCAACCAATTCCCTTCTTTCTTTTTTCTCCTCTTTTTCCTCCCTGTTTTCTCCGTCTCCCTCCTTTTTGTTTCTCCTTGTTAGGCTATTCCTAATGTTCGATGAAATAATTCTTAAAAAATTATTTTTAATAGTTTGGTTACTTAATGTTACATTTGGATATCATTTATTTTTGTCCATAAATTTTATATATTTAATAATGAAAAACGAAGGTACAAATTATGGATCATATCAGGTGTTATTTGGCTACTTAAATATTGCATTTGGATAATAGTTATTCTTGCCATTATTATTTTTAGTTACAATAAAAACGGAGGTATAAAACTGTGCATATTTTTTAATTGAATATTAAGTTGTGTAAATTTACAATGTCAACTAAAATTATATGAGCCCTTGTAAGTAGTAGTTTAGTTATGGCGCTATTGTCTTTCGCTAACTGTTATTCATACTTGTAAACTTATTTAATGAAAAACTATAAATACGTCTTTGGATAGTTCTATAATTTTATTGATTACTTAATCGTATAATAATAGTTAGCACTATTTTATAAATGGGGACCAACTATTTATTCTCGTGAATCCAGAATAAAAGTAACCATATACATTAATTTAGATATCCAATGTAATATCCGAGATCTTCGTTCCAGTTTCGTTGAGTTTTTCTGCGGATTATCGGATTGGCGTTGTCCATGTCTTTGGAATGTTGTGCCATGTATGGTTGTGTCATGAGTTGACACGTGTTTGATTTCCGTTTCAGATCATTGCATGAGTTTTTGACTCATTGCAGTGTAGCGCACGCTACCGCTTGTGGTATAGCGCGCGCTACTGTGCCATTGATAGCCCATGCTATCGGGGGTGTAGCGCACGCTAACTGGCAGTCTGGAGGTAGTCCAGGAGCTACTGGACTGAGACTGGAGTCTCGTTAGCGCACGCTATGGTTGGTAGATAGCGCACGCTATCGTCTGCCCAGCGCAAACTAATTGTTCTTACTAGCGCATGCTACCTGGTAGGTGCAGACCAGTCCATGAGCCACTGGACTGGATTCGTGACTCGTTAGCGCAAGCTACGCATATTGGCTAGCACACACTAACTGTGTTATATGCGGTATGTTTGGGAGCATTGACCCCGTTAGAGCGCGCTAATGTAGTGTGTTTAGCGCACGCTAATAACTATCCAGTATAAATACTGAGCAGCCTTCATTTTGTCATTTCTCACCCTTCTTCATCCCTTTCCGACGGGAGCGAGCTTTTGGAGGGTTTTTGGGCGATCTTCATCACCAAGCTTCATCTTGAGGTGGATTTATGTATGTCTAACATCATCTAATCATCTTCTTGGCCCAAATCAAGGTATTCTCTTTTTAGAACCCTAGTTCTTGAATTTTAGGGTTTTTTCTTGGTTCTTCGATTTAATCCGAGGATGATGAATCGATTATGTAATTCTTGTTGTCTTGGTTATGATCTTCGGATTTTTAAACTAATTCATGATTTTATATCACTCGGAACATAGTTCTTGATTCCTTTGAGAAACCCTTAGATCCTTGTTGTTCTTAGTGTTGATTTGGATTCCGATTAGTTTGTTGATTCGTGATGGTATTGTTCTCGTAGTATTCAAGGGACTATCGAGATTCTTGATCGTTATCTGGAAGCTCAAGGGCTGCTCGAACCCGTCCGTTCATCGTTCCGTTGCTCGTGGTTTTGAGGCAAGTATCTTGCCATACACTTTGGATTTCGTAAGATATAATAATTGGTGACTGTCTATGTACAAATTGAATGTTTTATTGAACTTCCAAAAGAATCGATATATATTCTCGATAAGTGTTTTCTTCCAAATTAACTTGAGTGTTTTAGAACAAATGTGTCGTTCTGAGAATGGGTATTAGTATTGTATGTTGTTCATGGTTTTCGTGGGGTAGTGTTAGGTGACTGTTGTCACGATGATGTGTGATGTTGTGTGGTTTCCCATTGGGTTGTTCACTTAGGGATGTCTCAAGGAGGCTCCGAGGTTCGTGGCTTACTAGCACGGGATGTGAATAACCCTTGTGAGGATGTCGATGTGAATATTTGGGTCTTGAACCCCGTGATTTATGATTGGAATTGTATTTTGGAAATAACCTTTGGGTGTGCCCCAAAATGGTTTTCGGAAGGCTGGGAATTCTTTAAAATATTTTACTAGCTGTTTACCTCGTTTCATTCCTACCTTACATAGTTTGTAGATTATATTGTTAGTCTTGCTTGTGTCCGATTGCGGAGGCCATTCTAGTGAGTACTCTGAGTATATGGTTTATAGTCCATTGTATTGAAAGTCGGATATTACTACTGAGTGTGAGAGTTATATTCGTTCCCTCCGAGAGGGCCTGACGAGGCCGAGGAGGGATCCGCGCATTATCGGGTCCACGAACATTCAGATTAGCCATTCCGAGAGGGCCTGACGGGGCCAAGTAGGGATTCGCACATTGTCAGGTCCACGGTTAATCCGGGAGTATTTTTAGCCTTATGGCTTAGTGCATTTTGTGATATGTCCGGAGTATCACGATGTTTTGACTTTCCGTAGTGCTTGGGGATGTAATACATATTTATCAGAGGTGCTTGGACTAGAATGGCTTAAGAATGATGTGTTGTGTGTAACTGGTCCTCAGTTGTGAATTGATATATGACTATAGTTTTCGTGATTATTTTCCAATCAAAACCTCCCGGGATTCGGAGTTGTTTTCAAAAGTGCTTACTTGTTCAATTCTACTTTCAAGACTTGAACTATTTTAACTAAATGAAACATCTCGAGAAATCTTTCTAAATTAATTAAGTTATTGTATTCCCAGAATATGATATGTATGGCTTGTATTTGTATTTTATACTTGCACTAGCAAAACAGAGGAGTTTTGCTAACCCCCGAGTATCGGGGGTGGATGTCTGTATTGCGTCCAGGTAATTGCAGGTTGCTGGGGAGCGAATCACAAGGTCGGTATGAAGGATGAAGAAAGACGACGATACTAATCACATGAAGACCAGTCGTTGAGTATTTTGGTAGAGTCTTGTTGTTTGTCTCTCCGTTGTATTGTTCCCCCATTTTATGGGGATGTTGATGTGTTCCGACCCCTGTGTGGGTACGAGTTATGAGGATCAGTTATGTATGTTTGATATGTTGTGTTGTGGCAAAAGACCAAATCGGTATAGTGGTTCGACTTTAGCCGTGTTGGCATGTATGGTTTATCGTGTTTTTCTGTATTTAGCTTGGTAGATCCTCAACGAGAGGGTCTACGGCGCTGTAATATTTCCAATCGGTTTGGGGGTGTTACAGAATATGGTATCGGAGCTTAGGTTGCAGAAACCTAGGCTGTCGGGACGAGTTGTGTGATGTCGAGTCTTGTCTTGTCAGATTTTATCTGACTGAGTCATGTCGTGACACATCGTCTGAGATGTCGGTCGTGATTAGTATCAAGGTGCAGCCACCATCTTCGTGTGATCTGTGGATGTAAGTCTCCCCTATATATGTTGCGTCTCGTGTCACACGAGCTTATGTGATTTTTGTGTTATGATGTGGAGTTAAATGTGAATCGTGAATACGTACTCCATGATTGTTGATTCTCGCATTGTACTGGAATGAAGAGTGGTGCCGGTATATATGTATATATATATATATATATATATATTTCCTTGTATAAATCGTTTTTACAGGAGTAATGTTTTGGTGTGGCTACGCAAGGAGAGTTTATCAACGTGATATTTTGAAACTTTAAATGCTTTGGGAAGTCACGTAAATTTCATTATAAAACATCCTTCAAGAGTGGAAAAAGTTTGATTTCCTATGATGACATTGAGACCGAAATTTTTGAGAATTTAAACTACTCATATTTTATTTTCATCTTGCATTGCAAATTTTCAAAATTTAATTTTTAAAACTCAAATGAGGTCTATCAAAAATTTACTTGAAACATGGTTTCCGCTTTTAACTTTTCGGTTAGGAATTTCGGTTAGCAGGTATGTAGTAATGATGTTATTATCATTTCAACTATAATGCTCGCAGTTGTGATTAAAGGGGTGGTGTGGACATTTAATCGTTCGGTATGCACTCATTGAGATAGTTTTCTTGATCGAGAGGTGGGAATTCGGTTTTGAATGTTAATTATCTTCTGATGGGTATTTGCGTAATGTTATAATTATGTGAACCGTTGGCATTTGGATTTGTACGCTGTTGTTTATTTGTAACCTTCGATTTTGGTATGGTTTGGCATATGCTCATAACGTGTTGCTGAATTCGAGCAATTAGTGCATGCCAAGTGTGCAACTAGCGCACGCTAATATGGCATGGCTAGCGCACGCTAAGTCTCTGTGGTAGCGCGCTAATCAGTCTGGACATAAGCTTTGGTACTGCATTTTGGCCGTTAGGTCTAACTGTTGTGATTGTTAGACCGATCAATTGTGACCGTATTGTATGTGTGTTATTCAATGACAACAATTGTTGTGTGTGATTACCTGATTTTCGTTGTGTTAGGTGGTTACTTGTTAATATGCCTAGGGGCAGAGGTCGTGGTCGCGACCGTGGTACGGATGGGCACGGGGAGCAGATGCAGGATCGAGAGAATTCTGTCGGGAATGATATTAGTATTGGTGTTGCTACTATACTGCAACAAGTAGCAGCACAGATGACTCAGTTGACCCAAGAGGTTCAACGCAACACTGACGCGACTCAGAACGTCGGTGTAAATCAATGGCTTCGAGAGGTAGTCCGTAGGAATCCCCCTCGATTCGCCGGTGCTGCAGATGCGTTGGGCTGGGATGGTTGGCTTTTCCAGTGGGGAAAGATATTCGAGGCTGTCGATTGTCCCGAAGAGCGGAAGGTACCTATCGCTCAGTACCTTCTTGACAAAGATTCTGCTAGTTGGTGGGAAGCTATTAAATCTCGTGATCGTGATGTCATGTGGGCGGAGTTCCAGGTATTTATGGAAGCTGAGTTATGTCCGAAACCGATTAGAGATCAGAGGATTCATGAATTTTATTTGGCAGAACCGCAAGATATATCGGTGTCGTAGGCTATCATCGACTATAGCAAACAACTCAGTTATGTGCGAGATCAGGTTAGAACCGAAGAAGAGAAAATCCTTCATTTTGACAGACGGGTGAAGCTGGAGATTCGCCAGTATATGGCGGGATTTACTTGCACTTTGTTGAGGGATTATCAGGATTGAGCCTTAGCCTACGAACTAGCTTCGTTATAGTCGGAGCGTGTGCACGAGTCGAAGAAGCAGAGGAAGTCCGATGACCTTATGGACAATAAAGGAGGTGGTGTTTCTAGATTTCAACGTCGTAGTCTTTTTGCTGTGAGGCTCCATCGCTCGATGCGTGGGACTGAGAGTTTCAAGTTGTTTGCTTTGACTCATGGTAAAGCTAGGAGGTGTTTTAACTGTAATGTTTTGGGGCATGTTCCTGCGCATTTCCCTTCTCCTCCAGTAACGTGTTACAAGTGTGGACTCATGAGACACAGGGTTCAGTTTCGCGAGTTAGTCACCGAGCCTTCCGGGGCACAGACTTGAGCACTAATATCAGGATCGACTCCAAGGAGTCCCTAAGAGTGTAGTCTACCAATTGTATGTTGTGTTATTTCCTTGCCTTGTTGTTTCGAATTTCGGGGATGAACTTCTTCTATTAGAAGAGAATCGGATTTTTGAAATTCTGTGTTCTCAATCATATCAACTCGTTTGTGTTCGCTGATATATTCTGAACTTGTCCTGTCTTTTGTTTCTGTTGATCGAACGAGTTGTGGTATTATTTTGGATTAATCCGTTTGTCATTGTGACTCTTTCCGAATTCGACTCCATTCCTATGAGTCGTATGTTAATGCATATCTTATCATTTTTACCAGACCATCTATTGTCTCGAGTCGAGGTGTGGACTTCGGAATGGTTATTTGATTTTGTCGTCTGTCGTTATTCGAATATGATTGTTCGACCATTGTTCTCTCGATCATTGTGGTTCGATCGCTTGTTGTCCGGCCTTGTTGGTCATGTATTGTGATTTCTGAGCATTCAAATTTCTTCATAATTTCCTTAAGTTTGGGAAATTAACTTCGTTTTCGATCTTTCAATCCTTCGGTTGTGGAATTCCGTATTTGTTCAGCGATTAACGCGTATATTGATTGATGTACTGTTCGGGCTGGTCAACCATATTGATTTTGTTCGTTGCATTTCATTATCATTCTGGCGCAGCGATATGGATGGCAGCAGCCACGTGCTACATGTGATTCGTTGCAGGTTCTCGGCAACGGATAGCATATGTTATCTGGAATTGCTTTGCATTGATCGTTCTATGTATCAAGTTTCTGAGACGAAACTTCTTTTAAGAGGGGTAGAATATAATACCCGAGATCTTCGTTCCAGTTTCGTTGAGTTTTTCTATGGATTATCGGATTGGCGTTGCCTATGTATTTGGAATGTTGTGCCATATATGGTTGTATCATGAGTTGACACGTGTTTGATTTCCGTTTCAGATCATTGCATGAGTTTTTGACTCATTGCAGTATAGCGCACGCTACCGCTTGTGGTATAGCGCGCGCTACTGTGCCATTGTTAGCGCACACTACCGGAGGTGTAGTGCACGCTAACTGGCAGTCCAGAGGCAGTCCAGGAGCTACTGGACTGGGACTGGAGTTTCTTTAGCGCACGCTATGGTTGGTAGATAGCGCACGCTATCGTCTGCCCAGCTCACGCTAATTGTTCTTACTAGCGCACGCTACCTGGTAGGTGGAGACCAGTCCAGGAGCCACTGGACTGGATTCGTGACTCGTTAGCGCACGCTACGCATATTGGCTAGCGCACACTAACTGTGTTATAGGCGGTATGTTTTGGAGTGTTGACCCCGTTAGCGCGCACTAATGTAGTGTGTTTAGCGCACGCTAATAACTGTCCAGTATAAATACTGAGCAGCCTTCACTTTGTCATTTCTCACCCTTCTTCATCCCTTTCCGACGATAGCGAGCTTTTGGGGGGGTTTTGGGCGATCTTCATCACCAAGCTTCATCTTGAGGTGGATTTATGTATGTCTAACAACATCAAATCATCTTCTTGGCCCAAATCAAGGTATTCTCTTTTTAGAACCCTAGTTCTTGAATTTTAGGGTTTCTCCTTGGTTCTTCGATTTAATCCGAGGATGATGAATCGATTATGTAATTCTTGTTGTCTTTGTCATGATCTTCAGATTTTTGAACTCATTCATGATTTTATATCACTCGGAACATAGTTCTTGATTCCTTTAAGAAACCCTTAGATCCTTGTTGTTCTTAATGTTGATTTGGATTCCGATTAGTTTGTTGATTCGTGATGGTATTGTTCTTGTAGTATTCGGGGGACTGTCGAGATTCTTGATCGTTATTTGGAAGCTCAAGGGCTGCTCGAACCCTTCCGTTCGTCGCTCCATTGCTCGTGGTTTTGAGGCAAGTATCTTGCCCATACACTTTGGATTTCATAAGATATAATAATTGGTGACTGTCTATGTACAAATTGAATGTTTTATTGAACTTCCAGAAGAATCGATATATATTCTCGATAAGTGTTTTCTTCCAAATTAACTTGAGTGTTTGAGAACGAATGTGTTGTTCTGAGAATGGGTATTAGTATTGTATGTTGTGCCTGGTTTTCGTGGGGTACTGTTAGGTGATTGTTGTCATGATGATGTGTGATGTTGTGTGGTTTCCCATTGGGTTGTTCACTCGGGGATGTCTCAAGGAGGCTCTGAGATCCGTGGCTTACTAGCACGGGATTCGAATAACCCTTGGGAGGATGTCGATGTGGATATTTGGGTCTTGGACCCCGTGATTTGTGATTGGAATTGTATTTTGGAAATAACCTTTGGGCTGTGCCCCAAAATGGTTTTCGGAAGGCTGGGAATTCCTTAAAAAATTTTACTAGTTGTTTACCTCGTTTCATTCCTACCTTTCATAGTTTGTAGATTATATTGTTACTCTTGCTTGTGTCCGATTGCAGAGTCCATTCTAGTGAGTACTCTGAGTATATGGTTTATAGTCCTTTGCATTGGAAGTCAGATATTACTACTGAGTGTGAGAGTTATATTCGTTCACTCCGAGAGGGCCTGACTGTAATACCCGAGATTTTTACTTTCCAGTTGCCCTGAATTAATTGTTGTTTGGTTTCGGTTACTTTTTTTGGTTATGATTATGTGGGATATTTTTTTTTATGATGTATTGTTTGATGTGTTCTGTTGTAAAGTTCGTCATGCGAGACTTGTGTCGCGAGCGTTTCTTTGATTAAATGTGTGCTTGGGTTGTGGCATGTTACATTTCATGGTTGGCTCATTATTGTGTTGAATCATAGCAGGTGCATTAGTGCATCCGAGTCGTCGTAGCATTAGGTGCATTAGGTCCATATGTAATATCCGCAATTTCGATTTCCGGTAATTTTCTTTTTTGGCGGAAGTCCATATTAGAGACTCTATTGTGACTTTTTCGTCATTACGATAATGATTAATTCTACACTTTTTGTCATCCGAGTTCGTTTCGGTGTCGTTTTATTGAGTTCCGCGTTCTTAAGCGACTTTTCCAAGTTTGAGTTCGACTTTATAAAATCACCATAAATTCTTGGAAACTCCAAAAATTCTGAATCTTTTCAGTATTATTGATCATCAAGTTAGCTTTCCAATGGTTCAAACGGTGAGTCAATCGGAGTCCGGACGAAGGAGTTACGGTCGAAATAGATAAGACTGCACCATGTGCCTTTTGATGCTGGAGCGGGCTGTACCGCGGGCCGCGGGCCCTGCTGGCCGGGCCGCGGCACTAAGCCAGTGCTGGGCAGTATATATTGGTCGGGCAGGCTACTTCTTCACTCATATTCTCACTCAATTCATCTCCTCCGCGGCCGATACTATGAGATCACGAAGACATGTTGTTCAACTACCAATTCATGAAGTTCTTGAGTTTCTAACATCGATTAATCATCACATAAAATCCTCCGATCGACCGAATCAAGGTTAGATTTCCTAAAAATCTAGTTTTGAGAAAATTGGGGATTTTGTTTGATTTCATCCATTTAATCCGTAGTAACTAAGATTAGTGATGGATTAATGATTATTGAGCCGTATTCTATCAATTTCCTTGTTGTTCCATGGTTTGATTGCCGAGGATTCGTCGTTTTGTTGGGTTTCTAATCGATACCTTGAAGGTGTCCGGTAGAATGTCATAGAGGGATTCGGGCGTTCTATGATTGTTATTCCTCGTTCGGTCGTTGATTTATTAATGATATGATGCTAGGTTCGAGTTCCTTGCGAAGAGCTCATACCGAACCCTTCCGTTCGTCGTCGTCCTCATCAAGAATTTCCGATCGAGCCTTCCCGTTGCTTCGTGTGCTTTGGACTTGAGGTGAGTATCTCGTCTATAATCTTTATACTTTGAGAATGTGACGTGTCATGAATTTAACGTGGACTTGTTAGTGATTGAACGTTTAACCATAACTCACTTCTAAATGAATATGTGATTCTATGAAAGTAAATACGAGCGTAAACTTGAAATTCTTGGAGAATGATAACCACCATTTCGTGTGTATTGTGTTCGAGACGGATATTTAGAAGTAGTAATTATCCGAGAAATTATGGAATATTTGTATTGTTTACTTATTAGAATGTTTATTAAATGATGGTGTGACACGAATGTATTACTTGTGAAAGCGTTTGTTGTACTGATTCATGATTTTACGTGTTTGTGATTGTGGTGAATATTATACCCTTGTTGTGAAATCGGTGAAATGATGATATTGACCGGGTAGGGACCCGTGAGGCCTCCGGTGGCGCGTACTTGCGAGTACGGCCAGTTTATTTGATTTGACCATAAGGTTATCGAATCGGGTAGGTCTGGAGAGGGCCCCGAGAATCGTCACTTGCGAGTGCGATGTCACGATAACTTGTGGGCGTGTTTGAATGATGATATCGACCGAGTAGGGACCCATGAGGCCTCCGGCGGCGCGTTGCTTGCGAGTACGGCCAGTTGATATGATTTGACCATAAGGTTATCTAATCGGGTAGGTCTGGAGAGGGCTCCGAGAATCGTTACTTGCGAGTACGATGTCAAGATAATGTATAGGTGGGTTTGAGCTTGTTTTTCGGTAACTAATCCGGGTTGGGTCCCATCGAGGCCACGGAGGTGATTTGAGTATTTGACTGGATATCTCTAAACTGTGAATGAATGAATCTTAGATTCCGGTCATATTGGTGATTTTGGTTCCGCCTTTGAGGCTCGTTTGTGAATGGAACCGTCTATATGATTTTGAAAGAAAACCCTTCGGAAGAAGGAGAATTTCTGTATCTTTTCATGATTTTACACTGAGACCCCCGACGTCCTCAATAATTCTCTCAAATGTGTTTTGAAGTTATCTTTATGATATTCCCTAATGGGAACCATTTTCGAAAAGATTTTAGACTCGGGGATCGTGTTACTACCTTGTTGAAAGGTTATTTTCATAACGGTTTTATTCTTCATGTATAACTTTATAGCTTGGTTACTTGCTAGCGATTCTATCGCTAACCTCTCGTTGGGGATTTTGTTATTTATTCCAGGTGTTCTGACTGGAGAGTGAGCAACCACAGGATCGGCTCGGAGGATGATGTAAAGCAGCGATACTAGTCACAGTTGTAGTTGGTTGTCCATCAGTGATCTGACGGTCTGAGTTTTCCTTGTCATCCTCGATGGGATGGACATTTTATGTATTTTGTGATAGAGTTGTATTTTGATTTATCAGATGTACGGAAATGTTGTGTTTTGAAAGACCTAATCGGACTACGGTATTATGTTTGGTCGAGTTGACCACATGTGGGTGTTGTTTTGTAGTATCCTGCCTGGTAGATTCTTGCGGAAAGGGGTCTACGATATGTAATATTCTTGAGTGGATTGGGGGTGTTACATAAATGGTATCGGAACCAGGTTGGTTTGCAAAAAACCTAGGCAGTTGAGTCTAATTGGGTCTTGTCGAGTCTTGTCGTGTCGTGTCACCCGGGTGAGCAATTGTGAACAAGTGTGATCGTGGTGATCCGTTGTGATCAATTGTGATTTGTTGTGATTAGTATCGTGGTGCAGCCATCACCTCCGTACGACCTGCGGACGTAAGTCTCCTCCTTTATGCGAGGTATGTGTATTTCTTGATTTCACTTGTGCGAGTTAATTATGGTGCACAATTTTATTTGCACGGTGTTGTGTAATGGAGTTGTATTCGATACTTGTGCCGCACTTTATGTGTATACAGCTGGATGTATTTATGTCTTGACTTTAAACCGCCGTGAGGGGTGATATGATGTGAAATTGATGAACCTTGATGGGTTTTGAAAAGGGCACCGACTGTAGAGTCGGTGAGAAACTCAGATGAATGGTTTTGTTGTATGTTTAAACTTGATGCGCACGAGATGTATTTGGTTGAATTTTTGATTCTGTTTGCCGTCTAGGTAGAGCTGTTATCGGACTGGTTCGGATCGGTTTTCTCCAGATTCGGATCCGGTCCGATAGGTTACCGGGTAGATCCGGTCCGGACCGATAACGGTTCCGGTTCAATTTTTAGAACTCGAATCCGAACTCGTTAGTTTTCGGGTGAGTTTCGGTCCCGGTATTTCGGTCCGGTTCATGATCGGGTTTCGGGTTCACTCGGACCGCTAACAGCCCTATGTGGGGTGGATCTTTACTAGAAAAATGACGGAAGAGCAGCAAAATAAATCACATAAATGGGGGTTACATGATTCGAACTCCAGACCTTTTGTTCAAAGGTATAGCGTCTTAACTACTTGACCAGCATGCTATTTGTGTTTAAAACACGCAAAACGTATTAATAATATATGTATAAAATATATAAATTATAAAATACATATAAACTTTTTTTTAATTTATTACCGGGTTTCTTTTCGGTTTTATCGGTCCGGGTCTTATCGATTTCGGTTCAATGTTTAGAACTCGAATCCGAACTCGTTAGTTTTCGGGTGAGTTTCGATCCTGGGTATTTCGGTCCGGTTCATGACCGGGTTTCGGGTTCACTCGGACCGCTAACAGCCCTACATCTAGGCATGTGGTTTTAAGTTCGATTATTTTTGTTTGGACTGTCGTAATTGTGCCACTGTGGGTAGGTTTGAGAACGTGTTTCTGAGGTTCTTTAAGATTCTAAGTATTTTGTGAAAATCGAATTTTTATTTTATATTTTGATGGTGCGATTAAACAACGGCCTTTATGAATTTTGAAATCGGTTGGGTTTTGTCAAATTGATCTGGTATTTTCAAACTACACCATCAGCCGGTATTTGGAAAAATATATTTTAATGTATTTCGGGCACAGCAAAATATTACTGTCATCGTCGATTGTGATCAAAAGAATTTTGAAAAATTCTGTTTTGCCAACGACTTTGGGTTTCAAAATTTAAAACCTTATGTGTTTCGTTATGCTGTTATGCCCGTCGGAAAACTTTCACCATACTTTCTAAGTGCCGAGATACATTGTTAGGAGTCGATCATTAACCTTCGGAGCCGTTTTGAAACTGTTGAGTTGATTCTTTCCATCTTACAGTTAGTGTTAAGACTGTAAGCTTCTGATTGTCGTGGTAGTACCTTTGTTGTTACAATTCTCCCTATGCTCATTATTTGTCGTTTAATCCCTGTCGACCTAGTCATATGGTCCGTCTATGACGATTGTGAACTCTGACTGCGGTGTCAGTATTGCACTTAGTTGCTTATCCTGTCTGGATATCAATGACATATTATAAGTTGTCACCGTTCTTGTTAGCAAGTTATGGGTGTACGTCCGGATGTTATGGTTTCATAGTTCAGTTAAATTGTATTATTCTTTGATGTTATCCGGATGTGGTAGTTGATTGATAGTAATGATCATATAGATTGACAAGGTTATTTTGATGATATCGTTTATCGAATACACTGGTGTTTCAAGACGTTTTGCAAATAATTTTCAAAACGAAACAGATATGATAATGGGTTCATAGTTTTGATCAAATGACCGAGGTATTAAAAATATTTATTTTCAAAAATCCATTTTAGCAAAAATTTTCAAATTTAGGAATTTTAAAATGCTATCATTTGAACAAGTGCCTCGGAATATTTTGTGTTTTTAATATTACCCATATTTTCCGCGACGGTGTGTTTGTGATTTTGACCATGATTGCTTTGGTAAAGGTCGTACGTTGTGTTGACATAGATAAGTAAATGATTTATGAATTTGAATTCTATCGTTGCGGTAATAGTTCGTGTATTCGTGTTATGACTCAGAATAAGTATTTTATTGTGTTACTATTGTTTGCCCTATATTGATTATGTGGTGTTTGTTTTGTCCTTCTGAACGATTGTCCGTTCAGTATGCCGAGAGGTCGGGGTCGTGGGAATCAGTCGCGTGATCAAGATCATACTACCGGTAATGGCATTAGTATCGGTGATGCTACTATACTCTCAGCAGGTGGCGAACCAGATGACTCATTTGGCTCAGGCGGTTCAACGTAACAATGCCGCGAATAAGGATGTCGGGTCGACTCAGTGGCTTAGAGAAGTGTTCGTATGCATCCTCCTCGCTTTGCGGGCGCGGGTGATACTTTAGGCTGGGACGGTTGGCTTTTCCAATTGGAGAAGATCTTCAAGGCGGTTGCTTATCCCGAGGAGCGAAGAATTCCTATCGCTCAGTTCCTTCTCGTTGGTGACGCTGCTAATTGGTGGGAGGCCGTTGAGCCTCAGGATAGTTCAAGAAGTTGATGGAAGCGGAGTTCTGCCCGAAGCCGATCCGAGAGTACAGGATCCGAGACTTTTACCTAGCCGAGCCACAGGATATACCAGTGTCGAGGCTATTATCAATTATAGTCGACAGCTCGCTTACGTGAAGAGGCTGGTGAGGACCGAGGAAGACAAAATCCGTCATTTCGACATGCGGATGAGACCAGAGACTCGACAGTACATGTCGGGTTTCACTTGTGCTACATTGAGAGAGTACCAGAATCGAGCCATGGCGTACGAGATGGCATCGTTGTCTTCTTGGCCTTCGCATGAGCCGAAGAGACAGAGGATGTCTGGAGATTTTTCGGATGGTGTGAGAATCGGAAATTCTTCTAATCGAGTTTTGCGTAGTCATGCAGCGAAACCTTCCCTTTCTTCGTTTGGTGGAACCAAGAGTTCCAAGTTATCTTCTTTGACTCCTAGTCAGACTAGGAGGTGTTTCAATTGCAATGTTGTGGGCCATGTGTAGGCCAATTATCCTTCGTCGTCGATTACTTGTTATAACTGTCGACTCGAGGGCCACAGGGTTCAGTATTGTGAATTATTCCATGAGATTTCCCAGAATCGAGCTTCAGCACCCTTGTCGGGATCGACTTGTGTGGATCGCGGAGACTTATTTGTTCGTTCCTTTTGCTTACTTCACCCTTCTTTTTTTTTTTTCGGGACAAAACTTCTTTTTAGAGGGGTAGAATGTAATACCCGAGATTTTTACTTTCCAGTTGCTCTGAATTAATTGTTGTTTGGTTCCGGTTACTTTGTTTGGTTATGATTATGTGGGATATTTTTTTATGATGAATTGTTTGATGTGTTCTGTTGTAAAGTTCATCATGCAAGACTTGTGTTGCCGGCGTTTCTTTGATTAAATGTGTGCTTGGGTTGTGGCATGTTACATTTCGTGGTTGGCTCGTTATTGTGTTGAATCATAGCAGGTGCATTAGTGTATCCGAGTCGTCGTAGCATTAGGTGCATTAGGTCCATATGTGCAATTTCGATTTTCGGTAATTTTTTTTGGCGGAAGTCCATCTTAGCGACTCTATTGTGACTGTTTCGTCATTCCGATAATGATTAATTCTACACTTTTTGTCATCCGAGTTCGTTTCGGTGTCGTTTTATTGAGTTCCGTGTTCTTAAGCGACTTTTCCAAGTGTGGGTTCGACTTTGTAAAATCACTATGAATTCGTGGAAACTCCAAAAATTCTGAATCTATGAAGTATTATAGACCATCAAGTTATCTTTACAATGGTTCAAATGGTGAGTCAATCGGAGTCCGAACGTAGGAGTTACTGTCGAAATAGCTAAGACTGCACCATGTGCCTTTTGATACTGGAGTGGGCTGTACCGCGGGCCGCGGCCCCTGCTGGCCAGGCCGCGGCACTAAGCCAGTGCTGGGCAGTATATATTGGTCGGGCAAGCTACTTTTTCACTCATATTCTCACTCAATTCATCTCCTCCGCGGCCGATACTCTGAGATCACGAAGACATGTTGTTCAACTACCAATTCATGAAGTTCTTGAGTTTCTAACGTCGATTAATCATCACATAACATCCTCCGATCGACCGAATCAAAGTTAGATTTCCTAAAAATCTAGTTTTTAAAAAATTGGGGATTTTGTTTGATTTCATCCATTTAATCCGTAGTAACTTAGATTAGTGATGGATTAATGATTATTGAGCCGTATTCTATCAATTTTCTTGTTGTTCCATGGTTTGATTGCCGAGGATTCGTCATTTTGTTGGGTTCCTAATCAACACCTTGAAGGTGTACGGTAGAATGTCATAGAGGGATTCGGGCGTTCTATGATTATTATTCCTCGTTCGGTCGTTGATTTATTAATGATATGATGCTAGGTTCGAGTTCCTTACGAAGAGCTCATACTGAACCCTTCCGTTCGTCGTCGTCCTCATCAAGAATTTCCGGTCTAGCCTTCCCGTTGCTTCACGTGCTTTGGACGTGAGGTGAGTATCTCGTCTATAATCTTTATACTTTGAGAATGTGACGTGTCATGAAGTTAACGTGGACTTGTTAGTGATTGAACGTTTAACCATAACTCACTTCTAAATGAATATGTGATTCTATGAAAGTAAATACGAGCGTAAACTTGAAATTCTTAGAGAATGATAACCACCATTTCGTGTGTATTGTGTTCGAGACGGATATTTAGAAGTGAGTAATTATCCGAGAAATTATGGAATATTTGTATTGTTTACTTGTTAGAATGTTTATTAAATGATGGTGTGACGCGAATGTATTCCTTGTGAAAGCGTTTGTTGTACTGATTCATGATTTTACGTGTTTGTGATTGTGGTGAATATTATACCCTTGTTGTGAAATCAGTGAAATGATGATATTGACCGGGTAGGGACCCGTGAGGCCTCCGGTGGTGCATACTTGCGAGTACGGCCAATTTATTTGATTTGACCATAAGGTTATCGAATCTGGTAGGTCTGGAGAGGGCTCCGAGAATCGTCACTTGCGAGTGCGATGTCACGATAACTTGTGGGCGTGTTTGAATGATGATATCGACCGGGTAGGGACCCGTGAGGCCTCCGGCGGCGCGTGGCTTGCGAGTACGGCCAGTTGATATGATTTGACCATAATGTTATCTAATCGGGTAGGTCTGGAGAGGGCTCCGAGAATCGTTACTTGCGAGTACGATGTCAAGATAACTTATAGGTTGGTTTGAGCTTGTTTTTCGATAACTAATCCGGGTTGGGTCCCATCGAGGCCACGGAGGTGATTTGAGTATTTGACTGGATATCTCTAAATTATGAATGAATGAATCTTGGATTCCGGTCATATTGGTGATTTTGGTTCCACCTTTGAGTCTCGTTTGTGAATGGAACCGTCTATATGATTTTGAAAGAAAACCCTTCGGAAGAAGGAGAATTTCTGTATCTTTTCATGATTTTACACTGAGACCCCCGACGTCCTCAATTATTCTCTCAAATGTGTTTTGAAGTTATCTTTATGATATTCCCTAATGGGAACCGTTTTCGAAAAGATTTTAGACTCGGGGATCGTGTTACTACCTTGTTGAAAGGTTATTTTCATAACGGTTTTATTCTTCATGTATAACTTTATAGCTTGGTTACTTGCTAGCGATTCTATCGCTAACATCTCGTTGGGGATTTTGTTATTTATTCCAGGTGTTCTGACTGGAGAGTGAGCAACCACAGGATCGGTTCGGAGGATGATGTAAAGCAGCGATACTAGTCACAGTTGTAGTTGGTTGTCCGTCAGTGATTTGTCGGTCCGAGTTTTCCTTGTCATCCTCAATGGGATGGACATTTTATGTATTTTGTGATAGAGTTGTATTTTGATTTATCAGATGTACGGAAATGTTGTGTTTTGAAAGACCAAATCGGACTACGTTATTATATTTGGTCGAGTTGACCGCATGTGGGTGTTGTTTTGTAGTATCCTGCCTGGTAGATCCTTGCGGAAAGGGGTCTACGGCGTGTAATATTCCTGAGTGGATTGGGGGTGTTACATAAATGGTATCGGAACCAGGTTGGTTTGCAAAAACCCTAGGCAGTTGAGTCTAATTGGGTCTTGTCGAGTCGTGTCGTGTCGTGGGGTGAGCAATTGTGAACAAGTGTGATCGTGGCGATCCGTTGCGATCAATTGTGATTTGTTGTGATTAGTATCGTGGTGCAGCCATCACCTACGTATGACCTGCGGACGTAAGTCTCCTCCTTTATGCGAGGTATGTGTAGTTCTTGATTTCACATGTGCGAATTAATTATGGTGCACGATTTTATTTGCACGGTGTTGTGTAATGGAGTTGTATTCGATACTTGTGACGCACTGTATGTGTATACAGCTGGACGTATTTATGTGTTGACTTTGAACCGCCGTGAGGGATGGTATGATGTGAAATTGATTAACCTTGATGGGTTTCGAAAAGGGCACCGACGGTAGAGTCGGTAAGAAACTCAGATGAATGGTTTTGTTGTATGTTTAAACTTGATGCGCACGAGATGTATTTGGTTGAATTTTTGATTCTGTTTTCCGTCTAGGCATTGGTTTTAAGTTCGATTATTTTTGTTTGGACTGTCGTAATTGTGCCACTGTGGGTAGGTTTGAGAACGTGTTTCTGAGGTTCTTTAAGATTCTAAGTATTTTGTGAACATCGAAGTTTTATATTATATTTTGATGGTGCGATTAAACAACGGCCTTTATGAATTTTGAAATCGGTTGGGTTATGTCAAATTGATCTGGTATTTTCAAACTACACCATCAGACTATATTTGGAAAAATGTATTTTAATGTATTTCGGGCACTGCAAAATATTACCGTCATATTCGATTGTGATCAAAAGAATTTTGAAAAATTCTGTTTTGCCAACGACTTTGGGTTTCAAAATTTAAAACCTTATGTGTTCGTTATGCTGTTATGCCCGTCGTAAAACTTTCACCATACTTTCTAAGTGTCGAGATACATTGTTAGGATTCGATCATTAACCTTCTGAGCCATTTTGAAACTGTTGAGTTGATTCTTTCCTTCTTATAGTTAGTGTTACGACTGTAAGCTTCTGACTGTCGTGGCAGTACCTTTGTTGCTACAATTCTCCCTATGTTCATTATATGTCGTTTAATCCCTGTCGACCTAGTCATATGGTCCGTCTATGACGATTGTGAACTCTGACTGCGGTGTCAGTATTGCACTTAGTTGCTTATCCTATGTGGATATTATTGACATATTATAAGTTGTCACCGTTCTTGTTAGCAAGTTATGGGTGTACGCCCAGATGTTATGGTTTCATTGTTCAGTTAAATTGTATTATTCTTTGACGTTATCCAGATGTGGTAGTTGATTGATAGTAATGATCATATAGATTGACAAGGTTATTTTGATGATATTGTTTATCGAATACACTGGTGTTTCAAGGCGTTTTGCAAATGATTTTCAAAACAAAACAGATATGATAATGGGTTCATAGTTTTTATCAAATGACCGAGGTATTAAAAACATTTCTTTTAAAAAATCCATTTTAGCAAAAATTTTCAAATTCAGGAATTTTAAAATACTATCATTTGTACAAGTGCCTCGGAATATTTTGTTTTTTTAATATTACCCATATTTGACTGCGACGGTGTGTTTGTGATTTTGACCGTGATTGCTTTGGCAAAGGTCGTAGGTTGTGTTGACATAGATAAGTAAATGATTTATGAATTTGAATTCTATCGTTGCGGTGATAGTTCGTGTATTCGTGTTATGACTCAGAATAAGTATTTTATTGTGTTACTATTGTTTGCCCTATATTGATTATGTGGTGTTTGTTTTGTTCTTCTGAATGATTGTCCGTTCAGTATGCCAAGAGGTCGGGGTCGTGGTAATCAGTCGCGTGATCAAGATCATACTACCGGTAATGGCATTAGTATCGGTGTTGCTACTATACTCAGTAGGTGGTAGACCAGATGACTCATTTGGCTCAGGCGGTTCAGCGTAACAATGCCGCGAATAAGGATTTCGGGTCGACTCAGTGGCTTAGAGAAGTGGTTCGTATGCATACTCCTCGCTTTGCGGGCGCGGGTGATACTTTGGGCTGGGACGGTTGGCTATTCCAATTGGAGAAGATCTTCAAGGCGGTTGCTTGTCCCGAGGAGCGAAGAATTCCTATCGCTCAGTTCCTTCTCGTTGGTGAGGCTGCTAATTGGTGGGAGGCCGTTGAGCCTCAGGATAGTCCAAGAAGTTGATGGAAGCGGAGTTCTGCCCGAAGTCGATCCTAGAGCAGAGGATCCGAGACTTTTACTTAGCCGAGCCGCAGGATATACCAGTGTCGCAGGATATTATCGATTATAGTCGACAGCTCACTTACGTGAAGAGGCTGGTGAGGACCGAGGAAGACAAAATCCGTCATTTCGACATGCGGATGAGACCAGAGATTCGACAGTAGATGTCGGGTTTCACTTGTGCTACATTGAGAGAGTACCAGAATCGATCCATAGCGTACGAGATGGCATCGTTGTCTTCTGGGCCTTCGCATGAGCCGAAGAGACAGAGGACGTCTGGAGATTTTTCAGATGGTGTGAGAATCGGAAATTCTTCTAATCGAGTTTTGCATAGTCATGCGGCGAAACCTTCCCTTTCTTCGTTTGGTGGAACCAAGAGTTCCAAGTTATCTTCTTTGACTCCTAGTCAGACTGGGAGGTGTTTCAATTGCAACGTTGTGGGCCATGTGTAGGCCAATTGTCCTTCGCCGTCGATTACTTGTTATAACTGTGGACTCGAGGGCCACATGGTTCAGTATTGTGAATTATTCCATGAGATTTCCCAGAATCGAGCTTCAGCACCCTTGTCGGGATCGACTTGTGTGGATCGCGGAGACTTATTTGTTCGTTCCTTTTGCTTACTTCACCCTTCTTTTTATGTTTCGGGACGAAACTTATTTTTAGAGGGGTAGAATGTAATACCCGAGATTTTTACTTTCCAGTTGCCCTGAATTAATTGTTGTTTGGTTCCGGTTACTTGGTTTGGTTATGATTATGTGGGATATTTTTTTTTTGTGATGTATTGTTTGATGTGTTCTATTGTAAAGTTCATCGTGCGAGACTTGTGTAGCCGACGTTTCTTTGATTAAATGTGTGCTTGGGTTGTGGCATGTTACATTTCGTGGTTGGCTCGTTATTGTGTTGAATCATAGCAGGTGCATTAGTGTATCCGAGTCGTCGTAGCATTAGGTGCATTAGGTCCATATGTAATATCCGCAATTTCGATTTTTGGTAATTTTTTTTGGCGGAAGTCCATCTTAGCGACTCTGTTGTGACTTTTTCGTCATTCCGATAATGATTAATTCTACACTTTTTGTCATCCGAGTTCGTTTCGGTGTCGTTTTATTGAGTTCCGTGTTCTTAAGCGACTTTTCCAAGTATGAGTTCGACTTTGTAAAATCACCATAAATTCTTGGAAACTCCAAAAATTCTAAATCTTTTCAGTATTATAGATCATCAAGTTAGCTTTCCAATAGTTTAAACAGTGAGTCAATCGGAGTCCGGACGAAGGAGTTACGGTCGAAATAGCTAAGACTGCACTATATGCCTTTTGATGCTGGAGCGGGCTGTACCGCGGGCCTCGGCCCCTGCTGGCCAGGCTGCGGCACTAAGCCAGTGCTGGGCTGTATATATTGGTCGGGCAGGCTACTTCTTCACTCATATTCTCACTCAATTCATCTCCTCCGCGGCCGATACTCTGAGATCACGAAGACATGTTGTTCAACTACCAATCCATGAAGTTCTTGAGTTTCTAACGTCAATTAATCATCACATAACCTCCTCCGATCGACCGAATCAAGGTTAGATTTCCTAAAAATCTAGTTTTGAGAAAATTGGGGATTTTGTTTGATTTCATCCATTTAATCCGTAGTAACTTAGATTAGTGATGGATTAATGATTATTGAGCCGTATTCTATCAATTTCCTTGTTGTTCCATGGTTTGATTGCCGAGGATTCGTCGTTTTGTTGGGTTCCTAATCGACACCTTGAAGGTGTCCGGTAGAATGTCATAGAGGCATTCGGGCATTCTATGATTATTATTCCTTGTTCGGTCATTGATTTATTAATGATATGATGCTAGGTTGAAGTTCCTTGCGAAGAGCTCATACCGAACCCTTCCGTTCGTCGTCGTCCTCATCAAGGATTTTCGGTCGAGCCTTCCCATTGCTTCATGTGCTTTGGACTTGAGGCGAGTATCTCGTCTATAATATTTATACTTTGAGAATGTGACGTGTCATGAATTTAACGTGGACTTGTTAGTGATTGAACGTTTAACCATAACTCATTTCTAAATGAATATGTGATTCTATGAAAGTAAATACGAGCGTAAACTTGAAATTCTTGGAGAATGATAACCACCATTTCGTGTGTATTGTTTTCGAGATGGATATTTAGAAGTGAGTAATTATCCGAGAAATTGTGGAATATTTGTATTGTTTACTTGTTAGAATGTTTATTAAATGATGGTTTGACGCGAATGTATTCCTTGTGAAAGCGTTTGTTGTATTGATTCATGATTTTCCGTGTTTGTGATTGTGGTGAATATTATACCCTTGTTGTGAAATCGGTGAAATGATGATATTGACCGGGTAGGGACCCGTGAGGCCTCCGGTGGTGCGTACTTGCGAGTACGGCCAGTTTATTTAATTTGACCATAAGGTTATCGAATCGGGTAGGTCTGGAGTGGGCTCCGAGAATCGTCACTTGCGAGTGCGATGTCACGATAACTTATGGGCGTGTTTGAATGATGATAACGACCGGGTAGGGACCCATGAGGCCTCCGGTGGCGCGTTGCTTGCGAGTACGGCCAGTTGATATGATTTGACCATAAGGTTATCTAATCGGGTAGGTCTGGAGAGGGCTCCGAGAATCGTTACTTGTGAGTACGATGTCAAGATAACTTATGGGTGGGTTTGAGCTTGTTTTTCGGTAACTAATCTGGGTTGGGTCCCATCGAGGCCACGGAGGTCATTTGGGTATTTGACTGGATATCTCTAAACTGTGAAAGAATGAATCTTGGATTCCGATCATATTGGTGATTTTGGTTCTGCCTTTGAGGCCCGTTTGTGAAGGGAACCGTCAATATGATTTTGAAAGAAAACCCTTCAGAAGAAGGAGAATTTCTGTATCTTTTCATGATTTTACACTAAGAACCCCGACGTCCTCAATTATTCTCTCAAATGTGGTTTGAAGTTATCTTTATGATATTCCCTAATGGGAACCGTTTTCAAAAAGATTTTAGACTCGGGGATCATGTTACTACCTTGTTGAAAGGTTATTTTCATGATGGTTGTATTCTTGATGTATAACTTTATAGCTTGGTTACTTGTTAGCGATTCTATCGCTAACCCCTCGTTTGGGATTTTGTTATTTATTCCAGGTGTTCTGACTGGAGAGTGAGCAACCACAGGATCGGCTCGAATGATGATGTAAAGTAGCAATACTAGTCACAGTTGTAGTTAGTTGTCCGTCAGTGATCTGTCGGTGTGAATTTTCCTTGTCATCCTCGATGGGATGGACATTTTATGTATTTTGTGATCGATTTGTATTTTGATTTATCAGATGTACGAAAATGTTGTGTTTTGAAAGACCAAATCGGACTACGGTATTATGTTTGGTCGAGTTGACCGCATGTGGGTGTTGTTTTTGTAGTATCCTGCCTGGTAGATCCTTGCGGAAAGGGGTCTACGGCGTGTAATATCCATGAGTGGATTGGGGGTGTTACACTGACGAGGCCGAGGAGGGATCCGTGCATTGTCGGGTCCACGAACATTCGGATTAGCCACTCTGTGTGGGCCTGACGGGGCCGAGGAGGGATTCGTGCATTGTCGGGTCCACAGTTAACCTGGGAGTATTTTGAGCCTTATGGCCTAGTGCATTTTGTGATATGTCCGGAGTATTTTGACTTTCCGTTGTGCTTGGGATGTAATACATATTTATCAGAGGTACTTGGACTAGAATGGCTTAAGAATGATGTGTTGTGTGTAACTGGTCCTCAGTTGTGAATTGATATCTGACTATAGTTTTCGTTATTATTTTCCAATCAAAATATCCCGGGATTCGGAGTTGTTTTCAAAAGTGCTTACTTGTTCAATTCTACTTTCAAGACTTGAACTATTTTAACTAAATGAAACATCTCGGGAAGTCTTTATAAATTAATCAAGTTATTGTATTCCCCGAATATGATATGTATGGCTTATATTTGTATTTTATACTTGCACTAGCAAAACAGTGGAGTTTTGCTAACCCCCGAGTATTCGGGGGGTGGATGTCTGTATTGCGTCCAGGTAATTGCAAGTTGCTGGGGAGCGAATCACAAGATCGGTACGAAGGATGATGGAAGACGACGATACTAATCACATGAAGACTAGTCGTTGAGTATTTTGGTAGAGTCTTGTTATTTGTCTCTCCGTAGTGTTGTTCCCCCGTTTTATGGGGATGTTGATATGTTCCAACTCCTGTGTGGATACGAGTTACGAGGATCAGTTATGTATGTTTGATATGTTGTGTTTTGGCAAAAGACCAAATCGGTCTAGTGGTTTGACTTTAGCCGTGTTGGCATGTATGGTTTATCGTGTTTTTCTGTATTTAGCCTGGTAGATCCTCACCGAGAGGGTCTGCGGCGCTGTAATATTTCCAATCGGTTTGGGGGTGTTACAATCCGTTCATAATTCATTTAGTATCCAATTACAATACCACTCGAAGAATCGAAAGATTTTACTATAAATCTCCAATATGATTACTCAATGATTAAAAAAATACGAGTACCCGATTAACCAACCATATATCATTTAGGTACGACTACATAATGACATACATTTCAAACATAATAGAACCTAGTTTCAAGGGAAAAATACATTATAAAAATTCTCTAAACACAAAAATTGAGCATGAACGTCTAGTTATATTCACGTTCAACTCTGCTACTCTTGTTCTTTGATTACCCATAAATAATAGAAAACCATATTTGATCATATATATCCAAACATATTATACAAGTTTATGGAGACAAAGTACAATTTACATAAAAATGTCAAACATGTATATCCATTTATTTCATAGTAAACATACATCATAAAAAATACATCCAAAGATCTGCTACAAACTATCAAACAAGTACTTAATTTTTTGTATAACGGTAAACATATTCCTGAGAAATATATCCAAATATTTCTTGTAAATTTATACGGACAATTTTCATTTCTCATACAATTTATGTAAGAATATATTGGTAATCAATAGTCATCCTTCATGAACCAAGACAGCCACAACCGTCCACTCAAATCAGCCTGAGCCCAAGGTGCAACTAGCAGAAAACCCAAAATAGAATCGTTGGGAACTCACCACTGTTAGGAATATGCCTCGAATGCCACTCAGGGGATGAGAGAGTAGGGGCATTGTACTTGTAATTATGGAATAATTAATAAAAAGGCAACATGATTCATTCACTGTTTATTGTATTTCAAATGCATTCTTAATTTGGTAAATATTGAAGTGAAGTCCATGTAAATAAATCTAACATTCCATTCTCTTTATCGGATAAGAGAAAATGCACTGGAAGTGTTTAAAGTTTATTTACGTAAATCGTTCGCAAGTCAATAAACTTAAATGAGCATTAAGTTTTAAGTAAGACTTGTATAATTGATGCTAGGACGTGTGCATGTCTTGATAGCATAGTTATAAGTATATTGGTGGGACCAGTATACTCGAACACGACTCATACTTGATTCAGTCACACGGTATTCACTCTTGGAGAGTCGATGACGAATCGAAAGGTTGTGATAGTATATGTAGACCTTTGACTTGAGGGTTCACTAGAAGATGTGCCTGTGGCGTTTAGTTTGTCATTAGAGTAGTCAGACTCATTTGCTTAATTGCTGAGTCAACATCGAAGCGCAGACTATACGAGCAGGTAGCAGTATTTACTGTACGCCAAGATAGGATTCTATCTCTTGTTAGTGAGCAGGCGAATGTCCTATACGGTTAATGACAAATAAGATCATAAGTCTTTGGCCAAAGCATTCTGATCTAGTCGTATTAAATACACTAGTAATCAGTCGGTCTTGATGTGCATTAACACATGTATAGTGTCTAGTCAACAGTAGAGTTTGACTTTTCCGTGGCCCGAAGACTTGACCGGGACATTTGATAAAGGGCCTATACATATATGGTATTCACGACATAATGATTCTGGAATGATCCCTTCATTCGTTTTTAGTCGGGGTTTTACAGTGCGGTTCGCTAGGCTGGCTAAGTGCTGCTGGCACTCATTGGTTCTTCCCAATACCGGCTGAGATGGACCTACAGAGTCGCGCATCAGGATCATTGACGTATTAATCAAAATTTATCATCTCTCTATTAATATTAAATATTGGATATCTAACTATGATTTATTGGATAAATCAAACATCGGTCTTATGAATTGAAATTAAGTTACCGGGTAATTAATTTAATTCATAAATTATATTTCTTAGAGAAATATATTTATATTTGATATAATTAATTAGATTAATTAATTAGTATAAATACATTGGAGATAAAACAGAGTGTATTTAGCGGAGTCATTTGACGAACGTTCGGTACACGAGCCGAGTGACTCGGCCCGTTACTTGAAAAATTCTTCTAAGCTCCCCACCCCTCTCACCTTTCACATGGAATTAATTTTTTGCATGTGATAGTTTTTGTCTTGTGTGGCTTATTATATGTAGAGATTCCTTCTACATATTATATTATGTTTATGAGATGTGATGTGATATTATATATCCCAACAAACATAATAACAAGATAGAACACTCCATCTTCATGGAGGCTCGGCCGAGAGCAAAAGTGAGAGTAGACCTGGTAAACGGGTGGGCTCGGCCGAAACGTGCCGGGCGAAAAACGGGCGGGCCAAATCTGGGCCGGGCCAAAAACGCCCGGGTTTTTTTGGACAAAAAATGATAGGCCCGTGGCCAGCCCCGGGCGGGCCCGGCCCGGCCCGCGGGCCTCGACTTTTTTTTTTTTTTTTGAAATATTATTTCTGTATAAATATAGAAATATTTTTCGATCCTTAATTATTATATTATTCACTATACTATCACAATCAATTAAATAAATATACAAATATTTTTATTTGATAATTATATTATTTACTACACTACCACAATCAAAAGACAAATATATAAATATTTTTATTTGATGATTATATCATTTATCACTACTATTTTCTTATAAAAATCATAAAATAATATTATTATTGATATGAGATACTACAACGTAATCACAAAGTCTCATAAAAAAATAAAATTACATCAATAATTAACATATAAATGTAATATAATCTAACAAATAAGGAAAAAATTTAAATATTATAATTAAATAAAACATAAATATATATATATATATATATTTATATATATATTAAAAAAATGGGTCGGGCGCCCATGGCCGGGCCTCAACGGCAAGCTAATCTGGCCGGGCCAAAAGGCCCGATTTTTGGGCCAAAATATGAAGCCCAATGCCCGCCCAAAAACGGGCGGGCTGGCCCGGCCCGCGGGCCTGGGCCTATTTTGCCAGGTCTAAGTGAGAGGGAGAGAGAAATTTATTTTCCTTTTTATTCTACATCTTATAGGTGAAAGAAAATTAAGAAAAATAAGAGAGAAAAATTCATATAGTAATTCCTAGCCGTGTTCTATCAAGAACGGATTGCTATATATTTTTTCGGTCAAGTTCCGACGCGTGGTGACGTAGAGGCATCGTGTTTGGGACGAGGAGACTTCGTGCTCGTGCTCGGGTTCGTGAACAACATCAACTTACGACGATATTATCAAAGGCTTCAAGGGTATGAGACTTTGATCTTTTTATCTTCGTCTTTTTTTTCGTATATACGTTACTTGATCGATCCTGTTTGGGATTCTTTATTATTTTTCCGCTGCGTATTTCATTTTGTTTCCGGAATCCCAACAGTGGTATCAGAGCGAGGTCAATGATAACGTATATACGATTATTTGTACATTCTGAATGCTATTATTTGTACATTCTGAATGCTATTGGTTGATGTTTATGATTTAGAATCATTATTGGTATAATCGGTGATTTTTAATTGTTCATTGTAAATTTTGTTTCTTTGATTTTATGTAACTTATAAATCTATAAAATTTTATTTTATTGATTTATAAGTCCTACATAAAAAATTAGAAACATCACGTTTTGGAAACGAGCCAAAAAACAAGCCGAACGGAGATCGGACTCGCGGCCAGTGTCAAGTCACTACAGCGGTGCACGGCGGTGGCCGAGGTCAGCTGCTACCGGACGAGAGCAGACAAGTGACTTGCTCCAGCGAGTCACCCTCGGCCAGCCCCCTTTTTCGGGCTCCGTTTGCGGGCTGGGCCCATTCTGACTTGTCCGGGACTTCGTTTAGTCTTTGTATTACATTGTAATATTTTCCCACATTTTAAATTGGATTTAATTTGATTAAAATGAATATTTGGAATATTGTTTTAAATGGGAAAGATATTAAACGAAAATACTATTTTTGGCCAGATTACTTCGAACGAATTGAAATGACGATTATTTGTATTAATTGAATTAATACCATTAAAATTGAATAGATTTATTTTTATATTGATTGGATTAATATATTAATTGATTATTTAAATTTAGTGCCATTAATATTAATTGAATTAATATTGTTGAATAGATTAATTTTATAAATTAATTGGATTAATATATATTAAAATTAATTGTTTAATTTCATTGCCGTTACATGTTGTGTGGAATCCTTATGTGATGGTGATATAGCTTGTGGACTTAGTTTTGATTTGTTCGTTTCGATTGGATTGTAAAGGCCGTTTTTAGCCTATTTATTTTTTACTAGAAAATTTGTATAGGATGTATTTTCTATGATGTAATTAATTTTTTGCTATGACAAAGACCGAAGACAACCGACCGAAAAGACGAAGAATGGAAGACTATTTTATTTTTCTTTATTGGGTTATTCGCTTGGCCCAGTACTTAGGATAAGGTCCATGAGCTATATGTTGGTAGTAACTAGGTTGCTATTTACTGTTTTTCCATTTTGAATGAATAACATACAAACGCGCTTATAAATAAATTAATGTGCAAAGTGTAACATTAATCACGAAATTCTCCCGACAACAAATATACTAAGTTTGAAAAGGGTTACGAGGTTTCCTACCTGCCATCAAACTCGTAGAAAATTGATACCCGAGATGGTGTGCTATGCTTTCGAGTTATCGGGTAGTACATTTGGTAGAGGTTGAAAAATTCTTGAGTGCATTAGATGTCTTCCGTTGGTGATAAATTCAACCCCTAGAAACCTGATAGGTTGCCGGCTGAGATTCAATAGTCAAACTTATAGACGTTGATGGTCAACAACTTAGATAGTCTGGATTTCCAAGAAACCTGAAAGGTTGAGGGCATGAAGACTAGGGGTAAAAGAAGATCAAATCATCCGTTGGATGGGTTGGTGTTAGACACCACTTTACAGAAATTAATTGGCAAGAAACCTGACAGGTTGCGTCTGTTAAAATTTGTAAAGAACTTGATCATCACTAAAAAGCCGATATTACCATGACTTCCGGGTTATAACATGGAGTGTATAATTCCAATAAAATTAGTGGGATCTGAGACAAGAATTATACAAGCCCTTAAATTCTATATTCGGTCATAATAAAATAAGTCACTAATTCAATTTTGTCTATATCAATGCAGAGAAACATAATTAAATCTCTCTAAAATGGCTAAGAACCCACTTGCAATATTACTTGAAAAGAATCTCCTAAATGGCCCCAACTTTGTTGATTGGTTGTGGAATCTGATGATTGTACTCAGTATGGACTCTGGGATGCATCTTTGAGGCGTACATTCCACCGACTCCAGTCCGGACTAGGGGTAATCAGGAAGAGACTGATATCCATGAAAAATGGGTCAATGATGACGTGCTGGTCCGTAGATTTATGATGGGGTCAATGACTAATGAGTTGCAGAGAGCGCATGAGAAAATGACTTCTGCTAGGTAGATTCTCGCACACTTGACCGAGCTTTATGGAGAGCACAGTGGGACTGCTAGATATGAGATATCGAAGCAATTATTCAGTGCTAGGATGAAAAAAGGGGAGAAAGTGGGAGACCACGTCCTCAAGATGATCTCTATGATTGAGAGGCTCGAGGTGCTCAACTTTCATATGGATTTATCCCTTCAGATTGATCTCATCCTTCAATCTCTGCCTGACTTCTTCATGCAGTTTGTAATGAATTTCAACTGTAATGAGATTTCATGCACATTAGCTGGGCTAATGACTAAACTGTTGATGGCACACTCTAACATGAAGACTAAGCCGAGGAAGGCTTCTCTTGTGATTTCTTATGGGCCTCGGAGGTCCAAGAACAAGAAGAAAAAGACCTACGAGCAGTATAAACCCAAGAAGGGGGTTCACAAAGGCAAGGACAAGGCCCAAAAGGTTCGGAGGGTAGACAGTCCAAAACCTACAGATAAATGTCTTGAATGCGGTGAGCTGGGCCACTGGCGTAGGACTTGTACCATGATTAATGGCGCATCAGATACGGAAATTTTTGTTTTTGAAACCAATTGGTCCGCTACTGTATATTCTGCTTCATTGATTCAGGTGCTACTTCTCATATTTGTACTATGAATCAGGATCTGGAGTGAAGTAGGAAGCTTGAAGCTAGGAAGTGATGATCACTGTCGGAAGCAGACAAAGTGTTGAGGCAATCGATATTGGATCACTCCTATTGGGTTTAGAATCTGGTTTTATTTTAACGTTAGATGAAGTACTTGTTTTGCCCAAGAGGCATAAAAATATTGTATCCATTCCAGTCTTGGACCAGAAAGGATTTTCTTTCTTCATTGGCAATGGTAGTTGTGAAAGTTTTTTTCGAAATAAATTTGTTGGCACAACTACGTTGTTGAATGGTTTATATCATCTGAACTTACAAAATAAATCAGCAGTGAATACTATAACTAGGAAACGTGGCAGGCAAGATACTAATCAAGCTCTTAAGTGGCACCTTAGACTTGGTCGTGTTGGTCAGACCAAGGTTCACAAAATGGAGAAAGATGGACTTTTAAGTCCATTGGGTGTAGAACCTATCAAACTTGTGAATCCTGCCTTAGAGACAAGATGACTAAGTCCCCCTTCACAGGGACTTTTGTAAGGGCTGCTGAAAAACTTGGGTTGGTATATACCGACATTTGTGGTGCTTTGGAAGCAGCCCACGATGGATATCAATATTTCATAACGTCCACAGATGATCATACTAGGTGTGGGATTGTGTACTTGATGAAACATAAATCCGAAGTCTTTACTAAATTCAAGGAATTTAAGGCCCTAGTTGAAAAACAGACTGGATGTCATATCAAAGCACTTCAGTCAGACTGAGGTGGCAAATATATGAGCACATATGATCATACTTACATGAGAGGTATGGCTATACACATGTCGAGGAACTGGGTCTCCACGATGCACCTGATAGGCGTGAGGATGACTCTGTCACCTATGACCAAGCAATAATGGATGTGGACTCCAATAAATGGCAAGAAGCAATGGAAGCTGAGATAGACTCGATGCATACCAATCAGGTCTGGACTCTAGGAGATCTACCAACTGGCATGAGGACTATTGGAAATAAATGGATCTATAAGAGGAAGACTGATGGGGATGGCAAGGTTGATGCCTATAAGGCCAGGCTTGTGGCGAAGGCTTATACCCAAATGGAAGGGATCGATTATCATGATACCTTCTCGCCCGTAGCTATGATCAAGTCGATTCGTATGATGCTTGCCATTGCTGCCTATTACGATGATGAAATATGGCAAATGGATGTCAAAACGGCTTTTCTAAATGGATACCTGGAGGAGGAAATCTATATGGAACAGCCTAAGGGTTTTTTGTCCAAAGCTAATATTCATAATGTGTGTGAGCTGCAACGAGCCATTTATGGGCTGAAGCAAGTTTCTCGGAGTTGGAACCTTCGATTTGACGAAGCAGTCAAGGACTTTGACTTCGTACAAAATGAGAAGGAACCATGTGTTTACAAGAATTTCAGTAGGAGCAACATTGCGTTCTTAGTACTATATGTAGATGACATTCTACTTACAGGAAATAACGTAGCAATGCTCAGCACTATGAATGCTTGGCTTTCTAAAATGTTTTCCATGAAAAACTTGGGAGAAGCTTCCTATATTTTAGAGATCCGTCTTTACAGAGATAGACCGCGAAGAATGATAGGACTTTCCCAAGCCCTTTATATAGATAAAATCCTAAGAAGATTCAAGATGGATGAATCTAAAAGAGGGTTCCTTCCCATGCGACATGGAATTCATCTTACCACGAAAATGTGTCCTCAGAGTGAGGAAGACAAAAGAGAGATGAGTAAGGTACCCCATGCTTCGGCAGTGGGTAGCCTCATGTACTCTATGTTGTGCACGAGACCGGACTTAGCATATGCTGTTAGTATGGTAAGTCGTTTTCAAGCAAACCCGGGAAGGTAACACTGGACTGCCGTCAAGAACATTCTTAAGTACTTGAGAAGAATTTGATTATTACTTACGGTGGTGGAGAACTAAAGGTGATCAGATTCACCGATTCGGATTTTCAAGGAGACAAGGACGACCCTAAGTCAACATCTGGGTATTTGTTTACTCTAAATGGAGGAGCAGTATCTTGGAGAAGCTCCAAGCAAAGCGCTATTGCAGATTCCACCTGCCAAGCAGAGTACCAGGCTGCCTGAGAGGCTAGCAAGGAAGCATTTTGGATGCAGAAGTTTGTGCAAGAACTTCAAGTGGTGCCTAATGCAGAGCTGCCTATATCACTATTCTGTGATAATGATGGAGTTGTCGCCCAAGCCAAGGAGTCAAGGGCTCACCACAACACCAAGAATATAGAGATAAAATTTCACATCGTTCGAAAGATGGTTGAAAAATGATATGTTTCGTTGCAAAGAGTAGACTCAGAAGACAATGTCTCTGACCCGCTGACTAAGCCGTTATCTCAGGCTGTCTTGGAAAGACATCTGAAGAACATGGGTATTGGATACCATGATGTATGGAATTGAGTGCAAGTGTGAGATTATTATGATTATGCCCTCGAACGCCACTCAGAGGATGAGAGAGTAGGGGCACTGTACTTGTAATTATGGAATAATTAATAAAAAGGCAATACGATTCATTCACTGTTTATTGTATTTCATATGCATTCTTGATTTGGTAAATATTGAAGTGAAGTCCATGTAAATAAATTGAACATTCCATTCTCATTATTGGATAAGAAAAAATGTACTGAAAGTGTTTAAAGTTTATTTACGTAAATCGTCCGCAAGTCAATAAACTTAAATGGGCATTAAGTTTTAGGTAAGACGTCTATAAATGATGCTAGGACATGTGCATGTCTTGATAGCATATTTATAAGTATATTGGTGGTACCAGTATACTCGAACATGACTCATACTTGATTGAGTCACATGGTATTCACTCTCAGAGAGTCGATGATGAATCGAAAGGTTGTGATAGTATACGTGCACCTTTGACTTGAGGGTTCAGTAGAAGATGTGCCTGTGACGTTTAGTTTGTCATTAGAGTAGTTAGACTCATTTGCTTAATTGCTGAGTCAACCTCGAAGTGTGGACTATACGGGCAGGTAGCAGTCTTTACTGTACGCCAAGATATGATTCTATATCCTGTTGGTGAGCAGACGAATGTCCTATACGGTTAATGGAAAATAAGATCATAAGTCTTTGGCCAAAGCATTCTGATCTAGTCGTATTAAATACACTAGTAATCAGTCGGTCTTGATTTGCATTAACACATGTATAGTGTCTAGTCAACAGTAGGGTTTGACTTTTCCGTGACCCAAAGACTTGACCGGGACATCTGATGAAGGGTCTATACGTATATGGTATTCACGACATAATGGTTCTGGAATGATCCCTTCATTCCTTTTCAGTCGGGGTTTTACAGTGCGGCCCGCTAGGCTGGCTAATTGCTGCTGGCACTCATTGGTTCTTCCCAATGCCGGCTGAGACGGACCTACAGAGTCGCACATCAGGATCGTTGATGTATTAATCAGAATTTATTATTTCTCTAGTAATATTAGATATTGGATATCTAATTATGATTTATTGGGTAAATCAAACAACAGTCTTATGAATTGAAACTAAGTTACCGGGTAATTAATTTAATTCACAAATTATATTTCTTAGATAAATATATTTGTATTTGATATAATTAATTAATTAGATTAATTAATTAGTATAATACATTGGAGATAAAATGGAATGTATTTAACGGAGTCGTTTGACGAACGTCCGGTACACGAGCCGAGTGACTCGGCCCGTTACTTGAAAAATTCTTCTTAGCTCCCCACCCCTCTCACCTTTCACATGGAATTAATTTTTGCATATGATGTGATATGATGTTTTTGTCTTGTGTGGCTTATAATATGTGGAGATTCCTTCTCCATATTATATTATGTTTATGAGATGTGATGTGATATTATATATCACAAAAAAGATAATAACAAGACAGAACACTCCATCTTCAAGGAGGCTCGGCCGAGAGCAAAAGTGAGAGGGAGAGAGAAATTTATTTTCCTTTTTTTTTTAATATCGAGGTTCCAAGCTTACACCTGACTAGTACTCGGGATAACAGCCCCGGCCCCATGGTACTGCTACGAGTTAAATCGCGATATGTGTATCTTGCTCCCAGGTTCTTAAATATCCTCAACTACCGCGCACAAGGAGTCGTCTCCCAAGTGATTGCTCCATGATGGACCCCCCCAAATCCAACCGCAGGTTCCCACCGAGATCTGGCCTCCCACACTGCCGATTGAAGCCCTCAATATTTAATTGTTCCACCAGCGTAGAAAATCCAGAAAAATAAGAGAGAAAAATTCATATAGTAATTCCCAGCCGTGTTCTACCAAGAACGGATTGCTATATATTTTTTCGGTCAAGTTCCGACGTGTGGTGACGTAGAGGCATCGTATTTTCGGTATTTGGGACGAAGAAATTTCGTGCTCGTGCTTAGGCTCGTGAACAACATTAACTTAGGAAGATACTATCAAAGGCTTCAAGGGTATGAGACTTTGATCTTTTTGTCTTCGTCTTTTTTTTTTCGTATATACGTTACTTGATCGATCCGATTTGGGATTCTTCATTATTTTTCCGCTGTGTATTTTATTTTGTTTCCGGAATCCTAACAACCACCGCCTACAAACCTTTTGTCGGAAAATTAAAACAAAACCTGAGAAACCAACTAGGACCTAACTCACATCAAAATTGCGTGAAGCGCGTCATCCTTCCTCAATAGAATGAGGGCCCGTGTTTGTCGTAATTGGTTCTTATAGTTGCAAAATCTGATTTAGGATTGTTGAGATATCAAAGGATCATTATAGTGAATTTCTAATGATTTGAGAGAAAAATATTTCTTCTATTATCACTCAAGAATAGATACAAACTCACAAAATAGAAAAACTCTCAAACTCACTCAATCTCAACTTGGATTGTTATTCACTCTTTGAACTAACTCTTGGAGATGGAATGGTTACAAATGCTACAAACATGCCTTATTTATAGGTACTAAATATGGTGTGAAACTATGGTGTGAAAGGATCAACCATGTGAAGTTTCTCATCCCTTTCTTGTCAAACTTGCAACTAATTGTTCAAAGGTAGATGCCTTCACATGTTGAAATACTTAGCCTCCATTCTAGAAGGGTTTGAATTCTAACACTCCCCCTCAAACCCGACTTTGCATTCCGAGTAATTTTCGAAACTCATAAATCTTTGTTGCGGATAAGCTCTTCGTAAATATGTCTGCAACTTGATCTTCTGTATTGACTGGTTTCATGTCAATATCTCCTTGGAGTACCTTCTCGCGTAAGAAATGATAATGCACTTCGACATGCTCGGTCCAAGCATGAAATACCGGATTCTCAGCCAAACGAACTGCTGACAGATTGTCACAGTGTAATGCAACTCCATCTTCTATTGGTTGGTTTAAATCCTTCATGATTTGAGTCAACCAAGCACACTCTTGTGCTGCCATCGCCCCTGCTCTATATTCCGCTTCAGTAGTTGAAAGAGAAACGGTAGGTTGTCTCTTAATGCACCAAGATTGAATATATAGCTCCTGAACCAAGATTGAATATATATCCTGTAGTCGATCTCCGGGTGTCATGGTCCACTGCCGTTCATAAAGAGATTAGCATCGATCAGAAGACTCCAGTCACTCAGGTTCCTCAGAGTTCGGGCCGTGGTAGGGGTCGGGGTCAGCCAGATCGCCGTGAAGTATCGAGTTCGGGCTCGGTACACCCCCAGTTATATCAGATGAGATGTGCGGAGTAGACAGACGTTCCGGTGGCATCAGGTACCCCTCAAATCCTTTCTCATCCAGTTTCGGTGCTTTTTGATTCGGGTGCTACTCAATCTTTTATTGCTTCAGATTATATATGTCGTACCGGTATTGACTGCTTGTTTGAGTGTGAACTGTTCGTGGTGGGTATGCCTAGTGCGGATCATATGGTTGGGAACTGAGAAGTTAGAGATTGCCCAGTGAGGATTGAGAGCCGGGATTGGCCCTCTAACCTCATTGTTGTAGACCTTAATGGTGAGGATTTGATCCTCGGGGACGATTGTTTGGATCATCGCGGTGCTATCATGAACTGTCGGACTCGTACTATCTCGATAGTGACCAAGTATGGCATGGAGCATATTCTTGTTGGTTGTAAGCTGGGTAGATCAGGAAATGTGATTAGTGCCTTGAAAGCGACGAAACTTCTGAACCAGGATTGTGAAGGCTACTGGTGTTACGCTTTGAAAGCGGAAGATGGTGGGGTTGACATGTCATTGATCCCAGTTGTGAACGAGTATCCTGACGTATTTCCAGATGACTTGACGGGATAACCACCGCAGAGGGAAGTTGAGTTTCCTATTGATCTAGAGCCGAATGCGGCACCTGTTTCTCAGGCACCGTACCGTATGGCACCGTCAGAGATGCTGGATTTAAAGAAGCAGTTGGGGAATTTCTAGATAAATGGTATATTCGACCAAGCGCATCGCCTTGGGGTGCGCCTATGCTTTTGTTAAGAAAAAGGATGGATCGCTTCATTTATGCATCGACTATCGAGAATTAAACAAGTTGACCATAAAAAACAAGTGCCCTTTACCCTGGATTGACGACTTATTTGATCAGCTTCAAGGAGCGACAGTCTTCTCAAAGATTGATTTACGACCGGGCTACTACCAATTGAGGATTCGGGATAGTGATATACCGAAAGCTACTTTTTGGAAGAGATTTGGCCATTACGAGTTTGTGATTATCTTTTTAGGCTAACCAATGCCCCAGCAGTATTCATGCAGTTGATGAACAAAGTTTTTATTGAGTATCTGGATAAATTTGTGGTCGTCTTTATCGACGACATCCTTTGTAACACCCCCAATACACTCAGGGATATTACACGCCGTAGACCCTCTCCTCGAGGACCTACCAGGCTGATAACTAAAATCAAACATCTAAACTTCGCCTTTAAGGTTAAAATGACTCAGTAGACCGATTTGGTCTTTCAATAATAACATTCAACTCAATTCCAACACATACCCACGCAGGGGTCAAAATACAATAAACTCCCGTACAACGGGGAAAAGATACTGCAGCGGAAAAGAAAAATACAACTTGACCAGTAGGACATCATATGGATCCTCGTGTGATTAATATCGTTCATCTTTCATCATCCTTCATGCGGACCCTGTGCTATGCTCCAAAACCTGAATGCAATACAGACATCTACCCCCCGAATACTCGGGGGTTAGCAAAACTCTACTGTTTTGCTAGTGCAAGAACAAAGTGCAAATACGAGCCATACAATTCAAATTCCACGAATAACAATAATCAGGAATCCTCAAAGATCCAAATGTAACGAAAAGTACTTCCCGAGGCAAGAGTTTGGGTAAAACATTCCAAAACCGAAAGATCACAAATAAAGGAAACAATTTATAAAACAGTTTAAAGATGCCATCGAGAGTTTTAATAGAAAACAATTTAGGATTATCAAATCCTTATCTTTCCAAAATCATCAAGGGTCACAGTCCAAAGATTTTGTTTTTGCAAATAGAATACCACCAACAATTTACAGGGTCAGAGCCCAACATCACGTGTACTCAACGGACATAAAATCAACGAAACATAATCACACACGCGCATCGCTTAGGACCGGGACGCCACCACAGACATCCCACCCGAGGCCTCGAAGGACCCTCCCGAGCTGGCTAGCGAAACAAAACACAACATTTGACCACCAAATCATAACCATAAGCTATCCCGGCATCGGGCTAACAAGCTACGAACCTCGGACTCCCCGCAAGACATACCCGATGGTAACCCCACTAGTTATCTCAGCATCGGGCTAACAAGCCATGAACCTCGGAGTCCCCGCAAGACTTACCCGATTGGATAACCCATGACACGTACATCACAACCAAATCATAACCATAAGTTATCCCGGCATCGTGCTAACAAGCCACAAACCTCAGAGTCCCCGCAAGACATACCCGATGATAACCCCATAAGTTATCTCGGCATCGGGCTAACAAGCCACGAACCTCGGAGTCCCCGCAAGACATACCCGATTGGATAACCCTACGGTCTCGCCCGACCCATACTAGCAAGTATGGATCCCGGAGATTCAACAATCCTACCCGGAGGCAAATCACATATAACAAGCACACAACAATAATCGATTATCAAGCCAAACAACATTAACAGTCGCAACCTCCTTTCAAGGAGTAACAACTAACATCACATCATGTCAAAACCGCAATACACTGAAATGAAGCCATATACGCACATACGCATTATCAAGCACCACATAAACTCCAAACATATCCAAAGGATTCACGTATTCGCTTACAACCCACACAATTTACAAAACACACGCGTTTTGAAAGTGAGCGTTTAATGAGGCAAGCCGAATCTTTTGAAAACTCGTTTCAAACAATCAAACAAACATATAAAGACGATCACCAATTATCATATCCATAAAACAAGAATTGTATGGATAAGGTACTTGCCTCAATACCACGAGCACGGAACCACGAACGGACACGGCTCAACCGGGAAGCTTCGGAACGCCCGATGCTAACGAAAAGGAAGACGACAACGAACGGAAGGGTTCAACACGGTTTCTTCGCCAGAAACTCAACCCTAACATAATATAATCAATAAATCAACGATCATACGAGGAAGAATAATCGTAGAATGTCTGAAAACCCCTCTAAGACATTCTACCGGACACCTTCAAGGCGTCGGTCAAGAACTCGACCAAAACAACGAATTGATACGATACAACCATGGAATAACAAGGGAAATGATATAATACATCTAAATATCCATCAACCCATCATAATCCTAAGTTAAATCGGATTAAACGGATGAAAACAACCAAAACACCCAAATTCCCCAAAACTAGATTTCTAGGAAATCTGACCTGATTCGGTAGATCGGAGGGTGTTATAGGATGGATGATTGATGATATGAACTCCAAAACTTCATGGATTGATTGTCCAACAATATCTCTCCATGATTAACCAAGCTCCATCCACGGAAGGGAAGAAAACGAGTGAGAAATGGCTGAAGAAAAATGTCTGCTGGCCTTAAATAGGCAGCCTGCCGGCCGAGTTACGTACGTAACCGGCCAAGGGCTTACGTACGTAACCGGCCATGGATGAGACGCTGCCCAAAAATGCCGGCATCCTTACGTACGTAACAGGCCAAGGGTTATGTACGTAACCGGCATTACGTACGTAACTGCCGAGCGCTACCGTACGTAACTCGGCCAGCGCCGGCCTGGGCCCAGACTGCCCGACCATGACCCGGTCGGGGCTAACTCCGACGGCCCGAACGACCCCGAAACCCGAACCTAAATACGAATCGAAGATACGGTTACGAAGTACCCGCAAAGACGAATTCGAGCACTCAGAGAACACACGATTCCGACCACCCGAAGGCTCGAAATTCGACAACGGAAAGTAATTACCCCAAACTTTGGGAACTTACGAAAATGGCCCAAAACGCCCGAAAATCACGATACGTGATCGAATAACCAAACCGAAGTTCACAACACGTTTAACAAAGTTAAACGGACTTACGGGAAACTCGAAACAGCAGTTTCGGACGAGATTCGCAAGAATCGAACTCAAGTGCAGAAAAGTCACCAAAAAGTACGGAACTCAACAAAACAACACCGAAAAGAGCTCGGATGACAAAAAGTGAAGAATTAATCATTCCCGGAATGACGAAACGGTCATGAGAGAGTCGTCAAAACGGACTTTCTCCAAAAAAAAGAAATTACCGGAAATCGAAATTACGGGTATTACATTCTACCCTACTTAAAAGAAGTTTCGTCCCGAAACTTAAAATAAGTAGGGAGAAGCGATATCCCGCCAGGAAGACTCGACGAGATACACAAACACCAAAAACTCGCGCCCAACGGCGAAACGCTGCAAGAAACGCAAAGAGACATACGGCGTGAAAACACGCTCCACGACGACCAACACAACGCCACCGATATAGACATAATAAAATTAACAAGTGACAAGCGTCATCAAACAGATAATACAATCGAGTCGATTATACGAACAATCAGAAAACACAACGAACGAAAATTCAATATGGTTGACCACCCCAACGGTACATCAATCAAAACGCGAGCCAATCGCTGAACAAATACGGAATTCCACCGCCCAAGGGTTGGAAGATCGAAAACGAGACTAATTTCCCGAACTTAAGGGAATTAGGAAGGAGTCTGAACGCTCAACAATCACCAAACGAGAACAAAAACCGAACAAACAAACGATCGAGACAACCAAAAATCGAACAATCATGTCCGAAACACGAAGGATAATAAAATTCAAATAACAACTCCCAGGATGATCTGGTGAGAACAACAAGACATGCATGCCCATAAGATACACAGGAAAGAGAATAGCGATTGAAAAGTCACAACGACAAACGAGTTATTCCGAAACAATACCACCCTCGTTCGATCAACAAAAGCAAGGGATAGGGAAAGTTCAGAAAATGTTAACGAGCATAACGAGTCGACAGAGTCGAAAACACAGGAGTTCCAAATCCGATCCACTTCGAATAAAAGAACTAATAGAACCAAATGATGTCACTTCCGAACAAGGTTCACAAGAATCGAACCGAACTCGAAAAAGTCACAGCGATAACCAGATCGACCCACAACAAGATCACAGTTCGTTCGGACGATGAAACCGAAATATAGAACAAGTTCATAAAGTATCAACGAACATGAGCGAGTCGATAGACTTGAGAAAGAGGAAATGCAGAAGTCCAAAAACAACACGGGTATTACATTCGACCTCTTATAAAAGAAATGTCGTCCCCAAAACTCGCAACAATGAAATCGAGGTGACAACACAACAAGCAACCGACAGAAACATCCTTTGAAGGCCTCTCAAAGACGATCCTGATATCTGTGCTAAAGCGTGATCTCCGAAAGTCTCAGTAGCCAATTCGCAAAACTGAATTCGGTGTCCCTCGAGTCCTTACTTGAAACGCGTTACTGATTGGAAGGATAATTTACACGTGCATGCCCCGGCACATCACGGTTGAAACACCTCGGCTCGGCATACCGAAAATACAGATGCTAGATATAATGGGGCATAACGTCGCAAAACAACATAGCGGAGATGCCAATTTGGCATAACATATCAACACATACTAAAATCACAACGACCGCGGGATTGTTCGACGATTACAACAGCCCGAACAATAGCCAACACACAATCACAAACCCAAGCTTCAACAGCTCACACTCATGCGACAACACACAAATCACCACGAGGCGACAAATAGTAAATACCAGTTCACACCTCTCACAGAGGGCTAGTACAACAAATGCATGGCAACGCCTCAACGTTCATGCCACCAATTCGATCATACTCGGGAGCAAACATCATAATGACAAAGCAAACATCATACATACATTCCCAAATGCAAACAGGAATTGATAGGTTTTAAAAACGAAAACCTCATTTTGAAAATAATTTAGAAGAACACCGGTTGATCTTGAGTATCACCTTTCAAAAAGTACAAACGTGAAACATCGTTATCGAGACTTTGGAAAACCATTTCGCAATCGATAAAAATGAGGACACTTTCTCTTAGTGAAAACTTTCAGAATATTCGACCCTCGGGTCTAAGTAAAAGTGTTTCTAAAACATTGAAAATATCTCAAAACATTTTGGTCCTCGAGGTAGAAGAATTTTGAAACATATTGTGGCACCTTGGATGTACCACGAGAAAATAATTCATTTTAAAAGTATGTCTCGAAATTTATTTCCTAAGATACTCAAGGTTTTCAAAGATAATTCAATGGGCTAGAATGCCCAAAAATTTCAGGTAATTACACGAAACAATACAGCGCCGTGGGCCCCACGCCAGAACCCACCAGGCTAAAAACCATTTACATAAACGTCAAAAAGGTTGATGACGGTAATATTTCAAAAACTTACAAAAGTCATTTACAAAGTACTAAATACCGTCATAAAAGTTTTGCCAAAACGATCAAGGCCAAAATGCCAAAAACTTAGTTTAGGGAACCGGTTTTCGAAATAAAACTCAGTCGGTAAAATACCGAAAGCCATTACAAAAGAACTCACGCAGCGGGTAAAAGAAATAAAGTCAAACATGCACAATTCAGCAACATTACTCCTCATATGAACGAAATATGAGGGTCAAATAACCACATATCAAGAAATCAAAATCCATAAGAGGATTCCGTCATTTAACAAATAATCATAAAAATAGCTCGTGTCACACGAGGCACAACACAAAGAAGGGAGACTTACATCCACAGGTCGCACGAAGATGATGATCGCCCCGCGATACTAACCACGACCAACAAACTCAGACGACGCGTCGCGACACGACTCAGTCAGACAAAATCCGACGAGACAAAACTCAATAGACACCACTGACCCGATAGCCTAGGTTTCCACAACCTAAGCTCCGATACCATTTATGTAACACCCCCAATCCACTCAGGGATATTACACGCCGTAGACCCTCTCCTAGAGGATCTACCAGGCTGATAACTAAAATCAAACATCTAAACTTCGCCTTTAAGGCTAAAATGACTCAGTAAACCTATTTGGTCTTTCAATAATAACATTCAACTCAATTCCAATACATACCCACGCAGGGGTCAAAATACAATAAACTCCCGTACAACGGGGAAAAGATACTGCAGCGGAAAAGAAAAATACAACTAGACTAGTAGGACATCATACGGATCCTCGTGTGATTAGTATCGTTCATCTTTCATCATCCTTCATGCCGACCCTGTGCTATGCTCCAAAACCTGAATGCAATACAGACATCCACCCCCCGAATACTCGGGGGTTAGCAAAACTCTACTGTTTTGCTAGTGCAAGAACAAAGTGCAAATACAAGCCATACAATTCACATTCCACGAATAACAATAATCAGGAATCCTCAAAGATCCAAATGTAACGAAAAGTACTTCCCGAGGCAAGAGTTTGGGTAATACATTCCAAAACCGAAAGATCACAAATAAAGGGAAACAATTTATAAAACAGTTTAAAGATGCCATCGAGAGTTTTAATAGAAAACAATTTAGGATTATCAAATCCTTATCTTTCTAAAATCATCAGGGGTCACAGCCCAAAAATTTTGTTTTTGCAAATAGAATACCACCAACAATTTACAGGGTCAGAGCCCAACATCACGTGTCCTCAACGGACATAAAATCAACGAAACATAATCACGCACGCGCATCGCCTAGGACCGGGACGCCACCACAGACATCCCACCCGAGGCCTCGAAGGACCCTCCCGAGCTGGCTACGAAACAAAACACAACATCTGACCACCAAATCACAACCATAAGCTATCCCGGCATCGGGCTAACAAGCCACGAACCTCGGAGTCCCCGCAAGACATACCCGATGATAACCCCACTAGTTATCCCAGCATCGGGCTAACAAGCCACGAACCTCGGAGTCCCCGCAAGACATACCCGATTGGATAACCCATGACACGTACATCACAACCAAATCATAACCATAAGTTATCCCGGCATCGTGCTAACAAGCCATGAACCTCAGAGTCCCCGCAAGACATACCCGATGATAACCCCATAAGTTATCTCGGCATCGGGCTAACAAGCCACGAACCTCGGAGTCCCCGCAAGACATACCCGATTGGATAACCCTACGGTCTCGCCCGACCCATACTAGCAAGTATGGATCCCGGAGATTCAACAATCCTACCCGGAGGCAAATCACATATAACAAGCACACAACAATAATCGATTATCAAGCCAAAGAACATTAAGCGTCGCAACCTCCTTTCAAGGAGTAACAACTAACATCACATCATGTCAAAACCGCAATACACTGAAATGAAGACATATACGTACATACGCATTATCAAGCACCACATAAACTCCAAACATATCCAAAGGATTCACGTATTCACTTACGACCCACACAATTTACAAAACACGCGTTTTGAAAGTGAGCCTTTAACGAGGCAAGCCGAATCTTTTGAAAACTCGTTTCAAACAATCAAACAAACATATAAAGACGATCACCAATTATCATATCCATAAAACAAGAATTGTATGGACAAGGTACTTGCCTCAATACCACGAGCACGTAACCACGAACGGACACGGCTCAACCGGGAAGCTTCGGAACGCCCGATGCTAACGAAAAGGAAGACGACAACGAACGGAAGGGTTCAACACGGTTTCTTGGCAAGAAACTCAACCCTAACATCATATAATCAATAAATCAACGATCATACGAGGAATAATAATCGTAGAACGTCCGAAAACCCCTCTAAGACATTCTACCGGACACCTTCAAGGCATCGGTCAAGAACTCGACCAAAACAACGAATCGATACGATACAACCATGGAATAACAAAGGAAATGATATAATACATCTAAATATTCATCAACCCATCATAATACTAAGTTAAATCGGATTAAACGGATGAAAACAACCAAAACACCCAAATTCCCCAAAACTAGATTTCTAGGAAATCTGACCTGATTCGGTAGATCGGAGGGTGTTATAGGATGGGTGATTGATGATATGAACTCCAAAACTTCATGGATTGATTGTACAACAACATCTCTCCATGATTAACCAAGCTCCAGCCGCGGAAGGGAAGAAAACGAGTGAGAAATGGCTGAAGAAAAACGTCTGATGGCCTTAAGTAGGCAGCCTGCCGGCCGAGTTACGTACATAACCGGCCAAGGGCTTACGTACGTAACCGGCCATGGCTGAGACGCTGTCCAAAAATGCAAGCATCCTTACGACGAATCGCCAAGGGTTACGACGAATCGCATTACGCACGAATCGCCGAGCGCTACCGCACGTAATCGGGCCACCGGCCTGCATCGCCCGGCCATGACTCGGCCGGGGCCAACTCCGACGGCCCGAATGACCACGAAACCCGAACCTGAATTCGAATCGAAGATACGGTTACGAAGTACTCGTAAGGACGGACTAAAAAAGTTAAACGGACTTACGGAAAACTCAAAACAGCAGTTTCGGACGAGATTCGCAAGAATCGAACTTAAGTGCGAAAAGTCGCCAAAAAGCACGGAACTCAACAAAACAACACCGAAAATAGCTCGGATGACAAAAAGTGCAGAATTAATCATTCCCGGAATGACGAAACGGTCATGAGCGAGTCGTCAAAACGGACTTCCTCCAAAAAAAAGAAATTACCAGAAATCAAAATTACGAGTATTACATTCTTATCTATTCCCGGAGTCAGGAGGAGTATGCTTTACATCTCCGGATTGTGTTAGACATTTTGAGCGTTGAACAGTTGTATGCGAAGTTCTCTAAGTGTGAGTTTTGGATCAAGGAAGTGATATTCCTCGGGCATGTGATTTCAGCGGAGGGAGTTCGGGTAGATCCGCAGAAAATAGAGGCAATGATGACATGGGAACCGCCTAAGAATGTGAAGTAAGTGAGGATTTTTCTAGGAGTTGCAGGCTATTAACGTAGGTTTGTTGAAGGATTTTCTAAGATCGCTAAACCCCTCACTCAATTACTCCAGAAGACTTAGAAGTTCGAGTGGGACGCAGATAGGCAGGATAACTTTAATGAGTTGAAGAGACGATTGACTACCGCACCAGTTCTAGCTTTGCCTCAAGGGAACGAGGATTTTGTGGTGTATAGTGATGCTTCGGGCCTCAGACTCGGATGTGTTTTGATGTAGAGAGATATGGTTATTGCTTTTGCATCCCGTCAGTTGAAACTTTACGAAGCAAATTACCCTACGCATGATTTAGAGTTAGCTGCAGTCGTCTTCGCTTTAAAAATTTAGAGGCATTATCTCTATGGGTAGCCATGTAATATTTACACGGATCACAAGAGTCTGAAGTATATCTTCAGTGAGGAGGAGTTGAACATGAGATAGCGTAGGTGGTTGGAGTTAATTAAAGACTACGATCTTGAGATTCTTTACCATCCGGGCAAGGCCAATATAGTGGCAGATGCGGTGAGTCCTAAGCCGCTGGCGCTATAGATGTTAGATGTAATTACGCCTCAAAGCAGGATCCAACGGGATTTGATTTTTCAGGATATCGAGGTTTGGGTACAGAGAGTTCAGGGTCAGTTATGTGTGTTAGAAATTACTTCGTCTTTGGTTGATGATATCAAGGCGAGGCAATATGATGATCCATTTTTAGTCCAACTGAGGAAGGATGTGAAGAAGGGGAAAGCCCCTGGATTTGTGGTTCAGGATGATGGAATTTTAAGGTTTCGCGGCAGGTTATGTGTACCGAGTGATATTGACTTGATACAGAAAATCTTGAGTGAAGCTCATACTACGCCTTATTCCATACATCCTGGTACGAGCAAAATGTACAAGGATGTAAGGAGTAACTACTGGTGGAACAATTTGAAGACGGATGTTAGCGAGTTTTTGGCGAAGTGTTTGACCTGTCATTAGGTTAAGATCGAGCATCAATGACCCACGGGGTTATTACGACCACTTCCCATTCCGGAGTGGAAGTGGGACTACATTTCTGAGGATTTCATTACCAGTATGCCTAGGGCTCGGACTAGAATGAACATGATTTGGGTTATTGTTGATCGACTAACCAAATCATCTCATTTTCTGGGTATTAAGAATACTTGGGGCCGGAGAGACAAGCACGAGTGTTTATTGCAGAGATCGTGAGGTTGCATGGGACTCCTAAGAGTATTGTTTCGAATCGAGATAGTCGGTTTGAATCACATTTTTGGCAGGTTGTTCATCGAGCTTTGGGAACTGAGTTGAGACTTAGTACGTCCCACCACCTTCAGACAGACGGACAGTCGGAGTGGATGATACAGATGCTGGAGGATATGTTGAGAGCCTGTGCTTTAGACTGGAAGAATGATTGGGAGTCTCACTTGCCGTTGATCGAGTTCACGTACGATAATAGTTGGCACGCTTCGATCAAAATGGCACCATTTGAGGCATTGTAGGGAAGGAGGTGCAGATCGCCGTTGTGTTGGGATGATGCATCCGAATTGATTGGCACCAAACCAGATATGGTAGTTGAGATGAAAGAGAAGATTGCTTTGATTCGTAATAGGTTGTTAACGGCCTAGAGTCGACAGAAGTCTTATGCCGACACGCGTCGCCGGCCGTTGAAGTTTGAGGTGGGAGACCATGTTTTGCTGAAGGTGTCGCCGACTCGGGGAGTTTATCGCTTCGGCCGGAAGGGTAAACTTAGCCCGAGATATATTAGACCGTTCGAGATTTTGGAAAGGGTTGGAGAGCTTGCTTATCGGTTAGGCTTGCCGCCGTCCTTGAGTCATGTGCACAATGTATTCCATGTTTCCTAGCTTCGGAGGTATGTACCGGAACCTAGTCATACTATCGATTTTAGAGAGATTGAACTGGGTCTCGACATCACATTTGAGGAGAGACCGGTTCAGATTTTAGAGCATCGGGTGAAACAGCTTAGGCACAAAACCATCCCTTTGGTTAAAGTGCAGTGGTCGAGACACGGATGAGAGGAAGCGACTTGGGAAACGGAGGATAGTATGTAGGCGAGATACCCCAATTTATTTACTTTGTAAGTTTCAGGACGAAATTTATTTATTAAGGGGAGAGAATGTAATATCCACACTTTCTATTTTTAGTAATTTCTATTTTTAGTGTATATTCATTTCGGACGACTCGCTTGTTATTGTTTTGGAATTCTGAAACTATTGTATCCATGACCATCCGGACGAGTTTCGGAGTTGTTTTTATGAGATTTTACTTATTGTGTAATTTTTCTGCATTGAAGCTCGATTCTCGTAAATCTCGTTCTATACTGACGTTTCGTTACTTCTTCAAGTTCCTTTAATGATTTTGGATATGTTACAACTTTCTGAATTGCCGTTGAGGTCTCAAGTTTAGATTTTCGAATGTTTGGATCATTTTTGTAAATTCTTATTATATTGGGCATTGATGATAATATTCGTTTATTCCAGACTTCAGATGACCGGAGGCTTGTGGTGGTTTTTATGTTTATCTCATCTATAAAATATCTTCGTATATTTTTGGTTTCATGCCTTGTACTTTCATTCCGGTTGTTGACGAATCGTTGTTATCAAACCAGCCTGACCTGTTGCTAGGGCTGAGTTACAGCCGTTAGACAGCATGCATTACGGATAGTGTCCTTTTTGTGGCGGCCGTAACGTAGTTGTATATTTTCGGCAGTAAGGCCATGAATACAATTATGGCCGTAATGGTATAGGTGTTACGGCCGTAACACCTGCCCAGTTTATAAACTGGGCAACGACTTTTTTCTTCATTTTTCACCTTCCTCTCCTTCTTGCGCGTCGGGAGCGATCATTAAGACTAGGAATCGTCCGTTTTCCACCCAAAATCCATTGGAGAAGTTTATTCAAGCATTATATCATCGCCCTATAATCATATCAACAGTGGTTTCGCCTTCAAATTGAGGTATATTCTTAGAACCCTAGTTTTTGGGGATTTCGGGAATTTGGCATGATTTTACCCTTTGAATTCGATTTAGCTTTGATAAGTTGTTAGATTATGATTATGTAATCGTAATCCATTTCTTTCGTTATAGTTTAATGGATTAAACTTCAATGTTGTCACCGTTAATAGATTGGAATCGATTATGACTTCGTAGTGACCGATGAATTGTCCCAATGGGTAGAACTAGGATGAATCCTTGCGATTCCGAAATATTGAGGTTTATTGTATATCGTTATTGTGATAGGAGCGAATTTGTGAAGACTATTAGGAGCGAAACCTTTCCTTTCGCCATTTCCTTCACGTATATTATTCGAGACAAGTACATATATTACATTTCATTATGTGTGTTACGGTTGCGATACGAATGATGAATTATGATATCGTGTATATGTATTGTTGCTCTTCCACCCGGGGATGGTTCGACGGTACCTCTGGGGGCCGATATTAAGGGGTCCGGCCGCGGAAGTGGTTTCCCACCCGGAGCATTCGACGGGGAGTCTAGGGGTCGATACTAAGGGTTACGGCCACGGGTTACCAAGTGTGTATGGTTGTGATATTGATATGAGATGATTCACTACTTTCATGTCAATAGAATATTCCGGAATATGATTTTTCAAATGTTTTCTAAATGAGATGATTGTGTTGAATCGTATCTGTATATAATGTAGTGTAATTGTGTACTTGCACCAGCCATTCGAATGTTAACCCCTTAAATGGGGGAAATGCGTCCTATGCATTTCAGGTATCAGTCGAGCTGAGGAGCCGGCATGGGACACGCATGCAAAGGATGGCCCAACATGATGATGAGGCTCGAGTCTATGTTAGATGTTTTGTTACCATGTTTACCTTGGTGTCGGAGTTAGTCTGGTTGTTTTATGAATATTTTTAAAGTCCCCTACGTGGGCAATAAACTTATGTTACCTTATGCTTTATGATATTTAACTAAGATGTTTTAGCCGAGGCCACGACCCTATTTTACTATTATTAATGTGTCCTATGGGTTTCTTTTATGGATTATGTGTCATGTGATACCATGGTAGACCTTGTGAAGGTTCCACAGCGCGTAATGTCCCTTATGAGATTTGGGGTATTACAGGAGGCTACAACGTAATTAATATGCAAACTTTGTGCATACAAATTTTGGCAAAAAACAAGCATATATACAAGTAACATCATGTATTAAATAAAACAAGCGTAAAGTCCCCACCTCGAAATACGATGATGATCCTTGAAAATTGAGATGCGAGTGCAGTTCAAAACTCAGGCTCCAAGTCCTCGTCCCCTAGAATAATAATTAAAATTTAATATTAATATAGTGTTTAAAATAAATTAATATAAATTATTTTATTTATAATTGAGTAAAAGAGATCTGATTTTTAAAATATTGAAACTGATTGGGGGTCGAATTAAAAGGATTGGGAAAACTGAGAGACTGAAATTGAATACACGAAAATTGATTTGGGGTCAAATCGAAAAGTCTATAATTTTGAGTGCTCAATTGAAACCCCCCAAAAAGAAGCTGGGTATAAAAACCCTTCTCTTCCCCAGCCCTCGGTATTCTCTGTCTCTCTCCCCCGATTCTCCCTCTCTTACATCCTGTTCCTCGCTGACTCTCTCTCTCTCTCTCTCTCTCTCTCTCTCTCAACAGTTCAATTGGGGGAGGAAGAGAGAGAATACCGAGGGTAGGGGAAGAGAAGGGTTTTTATACCCAACTTCTTTTTAGGGATTTTCAATTGAGCACTCAGAATTATAGACTTTTCGAATTGACCCCAAATCAACTTTTCAATGTATTTAATTTCATTCCCTCAGGTTCTCCAATCCTTTTAATTCCACCCTCAGCCAGTTTGAATATTTTAAAAATTAGATCTCTTTTACTCAATTATAAATCAAATAATTTATATTAATTTATTCTGGACACTATATTAATATTAGAATTTAATTGTTATTGGAGACGGGGACTTGGAGCCTAGGACTTGAACTGCATTCGCATCTCAATTTTTAAGGATCATCATCGTATTTCGAGGTGGGGACTTTACGCTTGTTTTAATTAATGCATGATGTTACTTGTATATATGCTTGTTTCTTGCCAAATATTTATATGCTCAAAGTTTGCATATTATTTAAGTTGTAGCCTCCAATGAGTAGTAGGCATAATGTGCCCAAAGTTTGCATGTTAATTACATTGTAGCCTCCAATGAGTAGTAGGCAGTATGCACAAAGTTCGCATATTAATGGCCCTCGGGCAACCACCAGGTTCAGGCATATCATATTTACTTGACAACATGTATGTATTTAAATTTAACAAAGCATTCCCTCCTCACTGTGCGAGTTGAAAACTCATCCCATTATTTAAACCTTTCAGGTTGAGGAGACTGACGTGGCGGGCAAAGGCGTGGCGTGATAATAATGTCTATTTAGTCTTCAATTATTTCATTTATTTAAAATTTTTAACTTTGACTTCAATGTCATGGTTGAATATTATGGATATTTTGAAATGTTGGGAATTTATTTTATATATACTTGCAAAATGGTTTACTTTATTTTAATTTCCGCTGCAATTATTCAATTATTTTTCTTAAAGTTATTTAATCTCCATTGAAATTAATTTATAACGGTATTTTGAAAAGTGGTCGCTATATAAGTGGTATCAAAGCGGGTTTACGGTTCTGTAGACTCGTTCAATAATTTCATTTTCAAACTAAATTTCCTTTTCGCAAGTAGTTAAAATTTTAATGGCATCTATGATTATTATCAGTCACCGTCACAGCTCCACATCAACTCTAAGGTACACATTTCAAGTTATGTTTATGTTGTAATCATAACAAAATTTTACGGTTATGAGAGTCAACTCATTTTTTGAATCATGTTGCAATATCATGTTTATATTTTAGATATGATATGTTATTGGGAGTAGTTAAACCCTTAGACGCGATGTATACTTTTATTCCCATCCCTTATGAGGATATTCCTAAGAAGTCATTGGCTATAATGCACCTTAGGACCATGGCAACTCGTGGATGTGGACGCCCATCTAATCGAGGTGCGGATAATCTTGGGGGTCAGAATGCCTACCCTGGTGCTGGAGCTGCTGGTGGTGGTGGTGGTAACAGAGGTCAAGATAACCACAATAATAATGTGCCAGCTCCTACCCAGGCATAGGTTGTGCAACAGTTCCGATGTTTCACACCACCATCATTCAACGGTCGAGAAGGACCATCTTTCGTCGATGAATGGCTGATGTTGCTAGAGCATACCCTTGAGCTCCTTGGGTGCATTGATGCGCAAAAAATTCTTTGTGGCAAGTATCAAATGGTGTAGGATGTTGGATGCTGGTGGATGAGCTATTGGCGTTTGAGGCCGGCAGCCGAGCGTGCTACATTAACATGGGATCGATTCAAAGAACTAGTGATGGAACAGTACTATCCACAACACTACCAAGAGAAGATGGACCTTGAGCAAGGGAGATTATCGGTTGAAGAATATGATAGAAAATTCAACCAAATCAGCTTCTTTGTGGAGCACATGGTGGATACTGGCCGCAAGTGAGCCCTCAAATTTCGTAGTGGGTTGTATCCGAGTAATCACCATATTGTGGCTGGTCATGGAGTGTTTCCCTCTGATACCACTTATATAGCGACCAATTTTCAAAATGCCATTTTAAAATAATTTCAAGTGAGATTAAATATCCTTAAGAAAAATAAATGAATAATCGCAGCGGAAATTGAAATAAAATCAACCATTTCGTAAGTAACTATATAATAAATTCCCAACATTTCAAAACATCTATAATATCCAATCATGACATTGAAGCCAAAGTTAAAATTTTAAGTAAATGAAATAAACGAAGAACTAGATAGATATTATCATCACGCCATGCCTTTGCCCACCACGTTAGTCTCCTCAATCTGAAAGGTTTAAATAATAGGGTGAGCTTTCAACTCGCTCAGTGAGGGGAGAACGCTTTGTTAAATTTAAATACATACATGTTGTCAAGTAGATATGACATGCCTGAACCTTGTGCTTGCCCGAGGGTCATTAATATGCGAACTTTGTGCATACTACCTACTACTCATTGGAGGCTACAACGTAATTAACATGCAAACTTTGAGCACATTATGCCTACTACTCATTGGAGGCTACAACGTAATTAGTATGAAAACTTTGTGCATACAAATATTTGGCAAGAAACAAGCATATATACAAGTAACATCATGCATTAAATAAAAAAAAGCGTAAAGTCCCCACCTCGAAATACGATGATGTTCTTTGAAAATTGAGATGCAAGTGCAGTTCAAATCCTAGGCTCTAAGACCTCGTCTCCTAAAATAATAATTAAAATCTAATATTAATATAGTGTCGAGAATAAATTAATATAAATTATTATTTTATAATTGAGTAGAAGAGATCTGATTTTAAATATTAAAAATTGGCCAGGATCAAATTAAAAGTATTGAGAAAACTGAGGGACTGAAATTGAATACACTGAAAAGTTGATTTGGGGTCAAATCGAAAAGTCTAGAATATGGAGAACTCAATCGAAAAACCCTAAAAAGAAGCTTCATATAAAAACCCTTCTCTTCCCCTGCCCTCGGTGTAACACCCCGAGATATTCGGAATAATTACAGCGCCGTAAACCCTTTAAGTAAGGATTTACAAGGCTAATTAAAAAAGAAAGTAAAATTTAAGACATCAATACTGCGGAAATTCAAGTTTGTGAAAACGTACAACTGGTTCAACGAGTAATTAATACAACCATATCGAATTAATATCAATAAGACACGCGTACTCGAGTACAGAAACCAAACCAAGAAAACAAATCTCCAATAACACTAAACATCACTGAACCCCTTCGTCGTCACGTCGGTACTGTGGCTGTTTCCCTGCTCCTTGGCTACCTGAACATCAAAACAAATGTCCACCCCCGAAGGGGTTAGCAAAACGATGCTAGTACAAGTATCATATTAAACAATTCGAATATGCATCAACAATACATGACAAGATACACCACACGGACTTCCGCTACCGGAATCCGACAATGCGAATCTACAAGATTCCATTACACAGCATGGGTATTCCAATGATCCAACGCCCTCAGCATAGATCCCAAGATGATCCCGTCGGACCAACACGAGGTGGAAATAACCCATCCAATGATCCAGCGCCCTCAGCCTAGATCCCAAGATGATCCCGTCGGACCAACACGAGGTGGACATCCGATCCAGTGCCCTCAGCATAGATCGTACAACGTATACAAACACAACTCATGCATACACATATGCCAAATCATTATGTTCATCAACATGAACATATAAACACTATATAACGAATACCATGGCAAATCAACGAAGTAAATATCATGTTCAATCATCATGAATAATCATACGCATGCTCCAAAAATACCAATATTAACATATCACGATACTTGCCTCGAAGATGGCAAGAACGATATACTTCAATGATCTCAACCCACTCGAAGGTCGCCTCCTTCGATCAACGTAGCAAGCTCGAACCTTAACAAAAGGAATGATATACAAATCATCTCAAGTCGAATAATGGCCTAACAATTCGGCCTACGGCCGAAAAGCTCAAAATAAACAAGCTGTCTGGATTGCTTAGCGCGCGCTACGTACTTTACGTAACGTGCGCTAAGCCGGACTGTTAGCGTACGCTATCGTATAAGACTAGCGTGCGCTAGCCACGGACTGGCAGTCTGACTCGGCTGGTCTCATAACGTACGCTACGTACGTTTCGTGCGTTAACCGAACCTCGATAGCGCACGTTAACTCACACATGTTAGCGTGCGCTAATCTTGCATGGCGAGAATCGCAAACCAAATGGGTTGAATGGTGAAGAACTCATGAATTCTACCGTGATGATACAAGTTATCCTCGGGCATATCATGCTACTAAGGTTTGTGGAAGTTTTAAGATTATGAAATACAAATATACGGATAGTCATCTCAATATCATAATCCATCTACGATCTTCGAGAAATAATCTAAGTTCCGATCGTCTTACGTTCCAAAACACAAGATTCCAACGTGTACAACATAGCAACTGGGTAATATCCGATTACTGATCATAAATCGATTTGAACATGCTTAGGAGTCCTTATAATAAGATGGTTCAAAGGTTCATACGATATATAGTGCCGATACGTCAAAAGTATCCTTCTAACATGTGATGACCGATTATAACGAAATACTTGCTATCCAAACATGATTCAAACTTCCTTAGGAACATTACTAACATCGGTGAAGAATCACCTACCTCAAAGTAGTGAAGAACACGGAGGAAAATGAAGCAATCCAACACCGAAGGCTTGAACACCAATCTCCAATGATATGCGATCTTCAATCTCGAACCAGGAGGTTGATACGAAGTGTTTAGGACGAAGGGAGTTATGTTCCAAGTGTAAGAGTTCGGTTATGGGAGGAGAAAGAATCGAAATCACGAATAGGATGTCATCTATTTATAATAAATGGCTATTAGCGCGCGCTAGTCCACCTTTCGTAGCGTGCGCTAACGGTGTCTCGACTTAATCGAGTCAGCACTTAGCGTGCGCTATTCACATGTCTGTAGCGTGCGCTAAGGCGTTGACTTGGCTTTTCCCGAAAGCCGTCCAGGTTCATTCGACACAATCCGACAAGGGTCCCTTGGCCAGATCTCACCTACCGCACGTCTCGATCAATTTGACCACGCATAGCGTGCGCTAATGATCCCCTGTAGCGTGCGCTATGAATCCCCGTTAGCGTACGCTACACTCAGCCTGTAGCGTGCGCTACATGCACAGAATTTCAATCTCTAAAACACATACACGAAATTATACGTTCGACAACATCGGATTATGAAATACGGAGAATAGTACTCAGACAAAAGTACAATCATTACAATATCACAAGTTCTAATTACATAACAGAAATCTCGGGTATTACATCCTTCCTCCCTAAAAAGAAGTTTCGTCCCGAAACTTAGGATGAAAACAACTCCGGATATTTAGCCTTCATACCGTCCTCCGTTTCCCAAGTGGCCTCTTCGAATCCATGTCGTGACCATTGTACTTTAACCAAATGTATTGGTTTATTCCTCAATTGTTTGATCCGGCTCTCAAGTATCTTGATTGTTCTCTTTTCGAAGGTGCCATCATTAGCTATCTCGATCTCGTCGAAATCAATGACGTGACTGGGGTCCGGTACATACTTCTGCAGTTGGGATACGTGAAACACATTGTGAACATGACTCAGCGATGGCGGTAAGGCCAACCGGTATGCTAAATCCCCAACTCTCTCTAGGATCTCAAATGGTCCGATATATCTCGGACTAAGCTTGCCTCTTCTCCCAAAACGGAAAATCCCTCGTGTAGGAGACACCTTCAATAGTACGTGGTCCCAGTCGAACTCTAGAGGCGACGACGTACATCGGCATAAGACTTCGTCGACTGCAGGCGATCAGCAGTCTCTCTCGAATCAAAGCTATCTTCTCTTGAGTCTGAATAATCAATTCCGGTTCCGTCCCGATCAAATCCGAAGAATCATCCCAACTCAGGGGTGATCGGCATCTTCTCCCGTACAAAGCTTCAAACGGTGCCATCTTAATTGAAGCATGCCAACTATTATTGTAGGTGAATTCAACTAATGGCAAATAAACTTCCCAATCAGTTGAACAATCCAAAGCACAGGCTCTAAGCATGTCTTCTACAGTTTGAATAGTCCTTTCGGACTGACCGTCTGTTTGGGGATGATAAGCTGTGCTAAAGTTGAGCTCAGTCCCCAAAGCTTTGTGAACTGCTTTCCAGAAGTGCGACACGAAACGACCATCTCGATCCGAGATAATGGTCTTCGGCGTCCCATGCAATCTGACTATCTCCGCAATAAATACTCGCGCCAATCTTTCGGGTCCCCATGTATCTTTGATCCCTAGAAAATGAGCCGACTTGGTTAGTCGATCAACTATAACCCAAATCATGTTCATTCCCGTTCTAGTCCTTGGCATACTGGTGATGAAATCCATCGAGATGTCCTCCCACTTCCATTCAGGGATCTGAAGCGGCCTTAACATTCTAAGCAGTCGCCGATGTTCGATCTTAACTTGCCGACAAGTCAAGCACTTCAAACGTACTACGCTCGTCCTTCTTCATATTCCCCACCGGAAATTTTGTTTTAAATCCTTATACATCTTATCACGCCCGGGTGAATAGAATAGGGTGCGCTGTGAGCTTCCTTGAGAATAGTCCGTCTCAAATCATCGTCATCGGGAACGCAAAGTCGACTCAAATCTCGTAACTCCATCATCTTGTATCACGAATCCTGGGGCTTTTCCTTTCTTTACTTCATCACATAATCGAAGGATCAGAGAATCGTCCAACTGCTTAGACTTGATCCCCTCGACTAGTGATGAAGTCAGTTCCATCACATAAAGTTGTCCTTGGATTCCTGGTGCCCATACTTCAATCCCCTCGCGGATCAGTTCCCGTTGAATACTGGTTTGGGATGTAAGTGTGTTGTTGCCCAAAATATTTATCCGAAGATTAATACTGCTGGATGACGGACAACAAACATCAATTGCGGGAGCACTTCCGAGAGAAGATAAATAATACAAGATTTGCCGGGTTTGTTAGGACCGGGCTTGAATGCTCTCGCGAGATGTTATTAATACGAATATTCGTGGATACAAGTATTAATGGGAGAAATCTAAATACAATGAGTGTAAAAAGACTCTGTTAATCCGGCACTTGAGCGAAGCTTGGTGTTCTTCGTCCCGCCGATAATCTGCTCGAGGAGAAAAGGCCGGGAGAAGTAGGACCGAAAGAAAGCTGTTGCCAAGAGTTGGATGTTAGCCAGGTGCTTAAAGTTTGCTTCTGTATTGCGTATGTATTGCAAGAATGCCCGAGAGTTCCGCCCCTGAAACCGAGTGCAGGCTGCCTCCTTTATATAGGGGTTGAGGTGCCCTGTCTCCTAGTGGGCGATTGCCTTTCGGCATTTAATGTAATGGGGCGATCGTCCTAAAGGGCACGTGGGCTGCCTGCTAAAAGTCCATAGATCCAGCCGGCAGCTAGCTGAGTGGCCCAATGAGGAGCCGGCACGCGTCCGGAAGTACTGTCACAGGAGGTCCCACTTTGTTACTTTCGGCGGACTCTGTCAGGGTAGGTGACAGGCTGTGGTCACCAGTCTTGTCCGTCAGCTCCTTTCGCAGGTCTGGGCCCTGTTGGTAGGTGAGGTAGGTGACAGGTTTGTCAGCGCCTTTTGTGGATCTGCACGTGGGGTCAGTTTGGAGACTTGGTCTTTGGCCGATTGGATGGCCATCGGCCCAGATCGTCATGATGCGGTCGCCTCTAGCTGGACACCGAGGATCGTTCTCGGCCAGTCACTGAAGGTCGGCAATGGTCGGTCGCCAAGGGTCGATCGGCGGATGCCGATAGAGGGTCGCCAGATGTCGGTCGCCAGGAGTCGGTCGCCGAGTACCGAGAGACGATCGTATCTGAGGTCGATCGCTCGGCACCGGGACTTGTCCTGGGACCTTCGTTTGGCCAGTCTAGCATGTCCGCTGGGTTAAGGCTCGGTCGCCAGGGCGCTGATCGGCAGATCTGCCTTGGCCGCTCGGCAGTAAGTCGGTCGCTCGGCCTCGGAGGCAATCGCCGGTCGGAAGGTGTTAAAACTTGACACAACAATTGCCCCCCAGCTTGCTCCTATGTTGAAGACATGGGGCGAGGTGGTTCTTGCTGGCGACCTTGCTGAGCTGACTTACGATTTCGGACTTGGGCTATCACGGTCGATTGGATTAGCTATCTTTCGGTCTTGTACCTGCAAAAACAACATTGGCCGATCCCCCATGGAAACTTGGTGATTTCGCTTTGTTTGAGGAATCGTGCACAGTCGCGGAGATCGATGGACCGACCCCATGACCGTGTCTTGGTGCGCGAAGACAATGAGTGTCTCGTGACTCACTTTATTATGAGGGTCCTCCGTTAGGCAGCGCCTCGCCTCGTATTTAAACGAAGGGCGTGCGGTCTCGGTCTAGAGGAGTCCTTGCGCGGGGCAGCGTCGGATGAATCAACTCCACGCCCGCGGCTTGTTAGCTCTGCTTCCACCTCGGCCAGCCATGGAGATGGCCGACCTCGACGGTGTACGTTGAGATGGGGATTGTGGCATGTGTCCACTGATTAATGTTGGAGAGCCCTCCGACTACGCCGGCCTCGTATTTAAACGAAGGGCGGGCGATCTTGGCCGAAAGGGACCTTGCATGGCCGAAGCAGCCGGTTCCATCGACTGCCAGGACCATGGCTTTATGATGTGCGGTGGAGGCGATCTTATGCCTTAGTCCGTCATGTTATATGCTGGACTATAGATGGCGATCGTGTCCTCCGGACTGCGGATGATGTAGCGTGACGATCGGCGATCGGGCCGGAAGACTGGCGATCGTCGCTCGGCTGCCGATCGCTTATTCGTAGGTCGACATTGGCGATCGGGCGGGAGATCGTCGTCCGAGTGCCGATCGCGCTGCTCACAGGCTAAGAAGAAACCTTTGCCTGGCCTGAAAATCTGCGGCTCTTGCCCGGAAGGCTGCGTAGGTCGTAGGTTGGGTCTTCGTGAGATGCCTGAACATAGGCGAAAAACCCTGAAATCCTCCTAGGACCGCGTAGAGGGCGGTCTCATCGCTTATGGGCTCGCCATTGAGGATGATTACGTCTACCCGGTCGATGTAGTCCGAGTCGGACTCTTCTTCTCCCTGCTTGATTTGCATCATGCGAAGGGGACCTTCGGGCCGGACGACCCTGGTGGCGAAGTATTCAGTGAAGACGTCGCCGGCTCGTTAAAGGCCAATGGACCGAGGTGGCAATGAAGTGTACCACCGGTGGGCGAGGTCGTCCGGCGTCGGAGGAACATTCGGCATCAGTCGCGTCGGATGCCCCACACCCGATCATGTAGATGTTGAACTTCCTTAGGTGCACTGGGGTCCGATCGCCCCTCGTACACGGGCGTTTGCGGGGGAGCGATCTTATGCTGCACGGGGGCGAGCTCGATGTCGATCGTGAGCGGCTCGCTTGGCCCGGCGATCGTCTTCTTGGCGCCTGCCCTGGATTCCAGGAGCGCCTTCATGTCGTCGAGTTGACGTTGCATTGCAGCCATCGCCGTGGCTTGGTCGCTTGCCGATCGGCTTTGGGAGCGAGGCCGAGGCGATCGTGTACCGATCTCCGGGCTCCGCTGCCGCCGACCTCGGCAATTCGGCGAGGGGGAGCCAGACGGCTAGGCTGCCTTCTGGGAGTCGGGTAGGCCGAGCTCCTGGTGACGGACTCAAACTCCGTCATCTCGTAGCTGGGGCCGGACTGCCCCGGTAGCCAGGTCGGGTCACTGCCCAGGCGATCGAAGACAGAGGTGCCCCGGCTGGCGAGCGCCTCTTCTTGCGGACGGGAGCCTCCTGGCGATCGCTCGGCCAGTGAGGCCTTGAGCTTCCGCTTGGACTTCCGGCGGACGGCCGAGGGGGCGATAGCAGGAGGCGCGTTGAGAGCACTCCGTCGCTCCTGTAGGACGGCCAGGGCCCCTTCGATCTGTTCCTTGGTTCGGAACCGATCGAGCGAGAGGCTTGGGCCGCCGTCCAGGGACGGGATCGAGCGTCTCTGACCGCGGCGGCTACCTTCCACCATCGGCTGTGGCTCGGACTGGGTGTAATACCCGGTTGTAATTCAGTAATTGTAATTCAGTCATTATCATTCAGTAATTTCATTCGGTAATTGTCACTCAGTGGATTTTCACTCAATTATAATCATTCATCAATCATGTTCATTCACCGTGTTCACCGTTCGTATAAACTTCGAGTTGAGTATCGTTATTGTTCATCGTTTCAACTTTATTCATATGAGTTCGACTTTGTTAGATCACCATTAATTTTTGGTAACTCCAAAAATTCTAAATCTTTGCAATATTATAGAGCATCGAGTTAGCTTTCCAATGGTTCAAACGGTGAGTCAATCGAGTCCGAGAGAGTTATGGTCGTTTTAGCTCACCCGCTCATTTTTCGATTTTGGCGATCACGGCCGACCGGGACTTCGGTCGTGTCGTCCAAGACGGCCCGTGCCGTGCACTCGTCCGGATAATGCGAAGTGTTCGCCTCAGACCCGACCGTGTCGCAGCACGGCCGAGTCGCACCCTTCCGGATAGGCCAGAACCGTCTGACCAGAGGCCCGACCGTGTGCCAGGACACGGTCGAGTCAATGCCGAGCGCCGCGGACGGGTCACTATCGGTAGGCCCCTTTGCGCCGCGACCGTGTCATGCCAGACACGGTCGAGTCCCTGCCGGCCAGCTTCGCGCCGCGACCGTGTCAGGCGGGCACGGTCGAGTCTGGCTGCCGAGTCAACCCCTATAAATTCATTTTTTGAGCATTTTGAGCTCATTTCTTCCATATTTTTCCATCTTCTTCACCTGCAACCGAGAGAGAATAACTTGAGGGAGAGATTTCTTCATCAATTATCATTTGAGTGTGTATTTTCATCACCTTCAATCATTTGGGAAGCTTGGATACTCGATTAAACTCGTGTTCTTCGGATCGAAGTGATTGGATATTCAAAGGTAATATTCTTCAACACCTTGGATTTCGATTTTTGTGTTGAGATGCGATGTTTTGGATGTTATAATCATGATATATGAAGGGATATGTATATGATTATGAGTTTGTATAAGGATTCTTTGGATTATTGAGGAATTATTCAAGAACACTTTGAAAATCGAGTTGGAATTGGGGATTTTCGACTAATTGTTGTTATAATCACATTTTTGGATATTCATATCGGATTATTGATCGTATTGGAGATGTTTTGTTGGTTTGAAACACTTCTTGGGGAATTTTGATATTTGTATATCGAAGTTTGTTTGTAAACAATCGGAGTTGGGTACAACGTGTTTGATTTAATGTCTCTATGGACTTGGTTTAGTCGTATCGACGTTTGGAATTCGTTATATTCGTGTATTGATCGGATTGTTGGTAATTGTATTGAATTAAGGTTGTTCGTGCGACCGACACTTCATTTAGGACGTTGTTCGTGGAAGGATAATTGTCATCGGTATTTTGTAAGTTAATTCTTACTCGGTTAAAAGGATACTCATTCCTTTTGTTGTTGATTGCTCATAATCATAATTCATTCATCATAATATTAATCATTTTGAGACTTGTAATTGTCGAATAATCATTTCATTCACGAACGAGCAGCGGTTCCAAATCATTTCACCGGGTTATCAATCACGTCACTATTACTTTCATATCGGTGAGTCATCTTGGCCTAGTCTAATTATTATTCATTGTTATTCATCATGGTCATTCTCTCATGTGACCTTAGGTTCATATTGCGTGGCGGGTGTGGCTGTGTGGAATTTTTAGTCGGGCACACGATGGTCATGTATTGGGTTCACCGATACATCGGACCGTGCACACGGTAACGCTTACCTCCGTGAGACTAATTAGGTACAAGGACGGGTGTGTCCGGTCATTCGTCTTGTACACTTGCACAGAACATTACGGGCGTACTATGATACTCCTCTTCAGCGAAATTCATAATTAAGAATATTTCATAACTTCGGTTAATTCATGATTGTGTAATTTCAACTCTTGAGGATTGTTGTTCTGTGTAACTGACCCCGTTTGGGGATTTTGTTTTTCAGGTCTGGGCAAGGCAAAGGCACGGGGAGAACACGCTGACGTCGAGGAGTCCCAGTGATACTAGAAAGGGGCCCCAGTCTGTCCAGTCTGTTCAGTCATTTATGTTTCCTTTATTTATTCCGCTGCAGACATTCCGTTTGAATACTCGTTTCATTCAGTGTTGTGTATTTTATCGTCATATAAGATACACATGTATTCTATTTTATCCTGGGTGTGTTGTATGAAACTCCTCATCGGAGTAATTAATGTTGTAATGTGGTTGATCGCATTCACCTGTGTAATTCATTCATTTTCATCCGCCCGGTGGGTCCCTCGGGGTCCACGGACCGTAATATCCGCCTAGTTTGGGGTGTTACAGAGTTGGTATCGAGCGTGGTTTTGAATACTACCTTCCGAGTCATGTCTTATTTGAAATCATCGTCATCGACTAGTATCATTGGACTTTCGCCACGTGTGACTGTGCAAATGCCGAGCCAATCGACCTAAGAAGCGTAAGATTTCTAACGCCATGGTATAATTTCGGCAATAGTCATTCATTCATCATTCATCATTTGACATTCCTCAAATATCATCAATCACTATGATCGCACGATCATATTAACTCATTAATCACTTAATTCATTTCATTACGCAGCTTAATAATCGTGACGATCACGTTAACTCATTAATTACTCAATTCATTTCATTACTCTTGTCAACTGAAGATCATATTATCAATCTTGTTAAGTTATTCAAGATAGTCATTTTAAGAATTTCATCGATAATCATGTAACTTCAAGAATCATTCATATAATCACTAAGTTAGAACATGTATACTCATTTTCATCATCTCATGACATAATCATAATGTGTTAATCATGCGGGAAATATAATCATTATGCGACCTTCCTACTTCCGTATGGAGAGAGCCGTCGAGGATGCACGAAGAGAAGCGGTGCGAACCGAAACCCGAGAAATAATCACTCATCACGGGAAATCGTGCTCAGACTCGGCTCGATCAAGATGTTCGGGTTGATCCACTCACTTTTATGCAAGCCATGATCACCCATGTGCGGTTGCTCAATCATCATTGCGCCACTGACCGGATTAATCGAGAGAACTCTCCCATATGAGCCACCGCTAAGGAAAGTCTTGAACAACAACCTTCATCTCACGCAAGAAATCAACGAACCGTAATCAAACCTAAGTCGGTCAGTCAACCTTCAAGAAGCCTCGTGTGAGTCCTATCGCTTCGAGCGACCTCTACGGCGCATAATCGTGCGGGATCTCATTCCCGAGCGCCGCCCGCCATCACCTATTTCAATTGTGGAACGCCGGGTCATTTCAGCACCGAGTGTTTGAAACCGTCTATCACGTGCTATAATTGTGGGAATTTTGGGCATAAGGCCCGTTTTGCCGAAGGGACTCCAAGTCGGCACCGGCGGCATCTCAGGCCCCGAAGCAACCAGCGTTTTAGAATCGATCGCTTTGTCATCGTCATTTAAGATAATGGAAGCAAATAGAGTTGGAGCTCGTATTTATCGACGGGAGCGTCGGTTCGGGACCGCAGTCCTGATTCATGTGATGAAGAGTATCGGCGATCCGTGGCCCAAACGATCTCGTATACTCGTAATTTTATTTCAACCCGTGTGGACCTTTTGAGACGCGTGCACCGCATTCATTCAATGTCAAGTCATGATTGAAAAAACTTAAGTGGGATAGTCCTCGTGCTTGAGCACCTCATACCATCGGAGTACTGACGATAGAAGATTTTCGAAATCATACCAAGGTAAGCTTAATGACCGCAATTGGTCGGTGGACCTAATCGTGGTGAATTTATCTAAGGACGATGTAATATTGAGTGTTAATTAGATGGATTGTCATGATGCCGTTCTCAATGTTCGTAGCGCATGGTCACTATCATTTTCGCCGTTGGTCGCCGAATGTGTACTTCAGTGGAGGTAATCCCGTTGTCCCAGAAGGATTACTATTATGATGAAAGCAGAGAAATTCCGCAAGCAAGTTGTTCAGTCATTCATTGTATCATTTTCATCGATTGGCCTTTCTAAGGCAATCGAGCTATTTCATCATTCATTGTATCATTTTCATCGATTGGCCTTTCTAAGGCAATCGAGTGAGTCATTCAGTCATTGTATCAGAATCATCCATAGGCCTTACTAAGGCAAGCGAGCTATTTCATCATTCATTGTATCATTTTCATCGATTGGCCTTTCTAAGGCAATCGAGTTATTGATCATTCATTGTATCATTTTCATCGATTGGCCTTTCTAAGGCAATCGAGTTATTCAATCATTCATTGTATCATTTTCATCGATTGGCCTTTCTAAGGCAATCGAGTTATTTAATCATTCATTGTATCATTTTCATCGATTGACCTTTCTAAGGCAATCGAGCTATTTCATCATTCATTGTATCATTTTCATCGATTGACCTTTCTAAGGCAATCGAGCTATTCAATCATTCATTGTATCACTTTTTATCGATTGACCATTCTCGGGCAATCGAAATGTTCAATCATTCGTGGTATCATTGTCATCGTTTGACGATGTATTCCGAACGAGTTATCTGGTTGCTTTCTCATAGAGTAGTGGAATTCGGGAGTGAGTTGGAGCAGTGCGTCCCCATTATCGAAGACACCGTATCGGATGGCCCCGACCAAATGCGGGAGTTGAAGATTCAACTTGAGGATTAGTTCGAGAAAGGTTATCTCCGACCGAGTGTGTTCCGTGGGGAGCACCGGTGTTATCTGTCAAGGAGAGGTATGGTTCGTTCGTGTGTGTATTATTATCGGGAGTTGAGCAGGTGGTGAGGATCAAGATTAGTATCCTCTATCCCGTATCGACGATCTTTTGGATCAACTTCGGGAACTTGGTATTTTCCAAGATCGACTTAAGATCCGGATATCATCAGTTGCGGATTCGAGAGTCGGATATCACGAGGACGGCTTTTCGAACACGCTATGGTCGCTATGAGTTTGCGGTTATGCCGGTTGGGTTGATCATTGCACCTGCGGTATTCATGGAGTTAATGAATCAGGTTTTCATCGACTTTTGGATCAGTTTTGTTGTTGTCTTCATCGATGACATTTTGATTATTCTCGTGACCGGGAGGAACACGAGGTTCATTTTCATCAGGTTTCCGACGTGTTAAGACGAGAGCAACTTTATGGGAAGTTTTCCAAAGGTGAGTGCTGGATGTCCGAAGTGACTTTTCTCGGACCTGTAATTTCATCAGATGGAGTGCGTGTTGATCCTCAGAAGACGAAGGCTATCCAAGATTGGTCACCTCCGAAGAATGTTAAGCAAATCCGAAGCTTTCTCGGATTAGCCGGCTATTATCGGCGGTTTGTGGAAGGATTTTCTAAAAATTGTTCAGTCAATTCATTCATCACTCACTCAATCTCATTGTTCAATTAATTCATTCATCACTCAGTCAATCTCATTGTTCAGTCAATTCATTCATCACTCACTCAATCTCATTGTTCAATTAATTCATTCATCACTCAGTCAATCTCATTGTTCAGTCAATTCATTCATCACTCAGTCAATCTCATTGTTCAGTCAATTCATTCATCACTCAGTTAATCTCATTGTTCAATTAATTCATTCATCACGGAGTCAATCTCATTGTTCGATTAATTTATTAACCATCCAGTCCATCTCACGGTTCAGTTGTTGATCTTGTGAATCAAATTTTTCAATCTTGTGAACTTGTTCAAGGTAATCATTTCAGGAATTTCATCAGATAGGCTTGTCACCTCACTTGATTTTTCAGGCGATCTTCTCATATTACGGCGTCATGTCGACGATCGTTTTATTGCATTATTAATGCATCCATTTTGTTAGAGCATGTATGCTCATTGTTATCATTTCATCTCGTAAACATAGTGCAATCTTCATACGAGATCTGTAATTATCACGTGACTTTCCTGCCTCGGTATGGAAGGAGTTCCGAGGGACATCGGACTCCGACGTCCAAGAGATCGTTTCTAGTCGTATTCATGCTGGGAGAGCATCTTCATCTCAGACAACGAGTTCGACTGTTGTTTGCTTAAACAGTGATACAACGGGACATTCATCACCGGTGTTGAGCAAGTTAATTCTTGCAGTAATAGGATAATCATTCATTTCATCGTCGTTCAATTGTTCGCATAGGTCATTCATCATATATCAATCACGTTAAGACTTATATTTATCAACCAATCATTCACCTCACGGGGAACAATGGTTCCAATAATTTCATTTGAGTTATCACTCATTTCGTTATTAGTTCACCTCGGCGAGTTATTCTTGATCCTTGTCGGATATCTAATCATTTATCATTCATCTTAGTCACTCTCGTTTTGGTAACCTTTCGGGGTCATATTAAGCGGTGAGTTCAGGTTTGGGTCTTCGTCGAATCGTTGGGATCGAGGAGATCGATGGTATGGAGGATATCGATGTTGGGTACATTTGATATATAGCCTTGTCTTTCAGATGACTATATAACTCAATCCGTATTAATGTGTCATGGTTGTGGATCATTTATTGTTGATCTATCTTATAATGATCGTATTTGAGAATCTTGAGATTTTGAGATCGTTTGATGCATTCCTTTTGGTGTCATACCGAGACTTCGTGATATTTTTGGGAAATCGTTCTTTGTGATCCGAGACGTCAAGACTTGGGGACTTGGGCGTGCGATTGATTTGGTCCCGAGAACTATTTGGACATTATTGTTTGCAGATCGTGATGGATAGTTCATGTCCCGAGTTAATTACCCTTAGTTTCGAGGACGAAACTCTTTTAAGGGGGGGGTGTATGTAATACCCGGTTGTAATTCAGTAATTGTAATTCAGTCATTATCATTCAGTAATTTCATTCGGTAATTGTCACTCAGTGGATTTTCACTCAATTATAATCATTCATCAATCATGTTCATTCACCGTGTTCACCGTTCGTATAAACTTCGAGTTGAGTATCGTTATTGTTCATCGTTTCAACTTTATTCATATGAGTTCGACTTTGTTAGATCACCATTAATTTTTGGTAACTCCAAAAATTCTAAATCTTTGCAATATTATAGAGCATCGAGTTAGCTTTCCAATGGTTCAAACGGTGAGTCAATCGGAGTCCGGACGAGAGAGTTATGGTCGTTTTAGCTCACCCGCTCATTTTTCAGATTTTGGCCGATCACGGCCGACCGGACTCGGTCGTGTCGTCCGGCACGGCCCGTGCCGTACTCGTCCGGATAATGCCGAATTGTCTGCCTCAGGACCCGACCGTGTCGTCAGCACGGCGAGTCGCACCCTCCGGATAGGCCGTAACCGTCGACGGAGGCCCGACCGTGTGCCAGGACACGGTCGAGTCAATGCCGAGCGCCGCGGACGGGTCACTATCGGTAGGCCCCTTTGCGCCGCGACCGTGTCATGCCAGACACGGTCGAGTCCCTGCCGGCCAGCTTCGCGCCGCGACCGTGTCAGGCGGGCACGGTCGAGTCTGGCTGCCGAATCAACCCCTATAAATTCATTTTTTTGAGCATTTTGAGCTCATTTCTTCCATATTTTCCATATTCTTCACCTGCAACCGAGAGAGAATAACTTGAGGGAGAGATTTCTTCATCAATTATCATTTGAGTGTGTATTTTCATCACCTTCAATCATTTGGGAAGCTTGGATACTCGATTAAACTCGTGTTCTTCGGATCGAAGTGATTGGATATTCAAAGGTAATATTCTTCAACACCTTGGATTTCGATTTTTGTGTTGAGATGCGATGTTTTGGATGTTATAATCATGATATATGAAGGGATATGTATATGATTATGAGTTTGTATAAGGATTCTTTGGATTATTGAGGAATTATTCAAGAACACTTTGAAAATCGAGTTGGAATTGGGGATTTTCGACTAATTGTTGTTATAATCACATTTTTGGATATTCATATCGGATTATTGATCGTATTGGAGATGTTTTGTTGGTTTGAAACACTTCTTGGGGAATTTTGATATTTGTATATCGAAGTTTGTTTGTAAACAATCGGAGTTGGGTACAACGTGTTTGATTTAATGTCTCTATGGACTTGGTTTAGTCGTATCGACGTTTGGAATTCGTTATATTCGTGTATTGATCGGATTGTTGGTAATTGTATTGAATTAAGGTTGTTCGTGCGACCGACACTTTATTTAGGACGTTGTTCGTGGAAGGATAATTGTCATCGGTATTTTGTAAGTTAATTCTTACTCGGTTAAAAGGATACTCATTCCTTTTGTTGTTGATTGCTCATAATCATAATTCATTCATCATAATATTAATCATTTTGAGACTTGTAATTGTCGAATAATCATTTCATTCACGAGGAACGACGGTTACAAATCATTTCACTGGGTTATCAATCACGTCACTATTACTTTCATATCGGTGAGTCATCTTGGCCTAGTCTAATTATTATTCATTGTTATTCATCATGGTCATTCTCGTTCATGTGACCTTCCGGGTTCATATTGCGTGGCCGGGTGTGGCTGTGTGGAATTTTTAGTCGGGCACACGATGGTCATGTATTGGGTTCACCGATACATCGGACCGTGCACACGGTAACGCTTACCTCCGTGAGACTAATTAGGTACAAGGACGGGTGTGTCCGGTCATTCGTCTTGTACACTTGCACAGAACATTACGGGCGTACTATGATACTCCTCTTCAGTGAAATTCATAATTAAGAATATTTCATAACTTGATTAATTCATGATTGTGTAATTTCAACTCTTGAGGATTGTTGTTACGTATGGCGGCCGTTTGGGGATTTTGTTTTTCGTGCGGGCAAGGCAAAGGCACGGGAGAACACGGCGGCGTCGAGTCAGTGATACTAGAAAGGGGCCCACTGATCTGTTCAATTCGTCATTTATGTTTCCTTTATTTATTCCGCTGCAGACATTCCGTTTGAATACTCGTTTCATTCAGTGTTGTGTATTTTATCGTCATATAAGATACACATGTATTCTATTTTATCCTGGGTGTGTTGTATGAAACTCCTCATCGGAGTAATTAATGTTGTAATGTGGTTCGGTACTGCATTCACCCTGTGTAATTCATTCATTTTCATCCGCCTGGTGGGTCCCAGTCGGGGGTCCACGGCACTGTAATATCCGCCTAGTTTGGGGTGTTACACTGGGACAGAACAGGGGGTTTGGCCGGTTGGTCAGCGGCTTTCTTCGGCGCGGAGGCAGAAGACATGATTTCTGTAGGATCTCTTTGAAGTGCAGTAAGTGTCACTTCAAGTATCTGCCCCGAGAACAGTGAGTGTTCTTCGGGACGGTAGATGTAAAAAATTCGAGGGTTGGATGCCCTCCTTCTAGCGCCAATTGTTGTTGCCCAAAATATTTATCCGAAGATTAATACTGCTGGAAGACGGACAACAAACAACAATTGCGGGAGCACTTCCGAGAGAAGATAAATAATACGAGATTTGCCGGGTTTGTTAGGCCCGGGCTTGAATGCTCTCGCGAGATGTTATTAATACGAATATTCGTGGATACAAGTATTAATGAGAGAAATCTAAATACAATGAGTGTAAAAAGACTCTGTTGATCCGGCTCTTGAGCGAAGCTCGGTGTTCTTCGTCCCTGCCGGTGATCTGCTCGAGGAGAAAAGGCCGGGAGAAGTAAGACCGAAAGAAAGCTGTTGCCAAGAGTTGGATGTTTGCCAAGTGCAAGTATTTTGCTTCTGTATTGCGTATGTATTGCAAGAATGCCCGAGAGTTCCGCCCCTGAAACCGAGTGCAGGCTGCCTCCTTTATATAGGGGTTGAGGTGCCCTGTCTTCTAGTGGGCGATCGCCTTTCGGCATTTAATGTAATGGGGCGATCGTCCTAAAGGGCACGTGGGCTGCCTGCCAAAAGTCCATAGATCCAGTCGGCAGCTAGCTGAGTGGCCCAATGAGGAGCCGGCACGCGTCCGGAAGTACTGTCACAGGAGGTCCCACTTTGTTACTTTCGGCGGACTGCTCGGGGGTAGGTGACAGGCTGTGGTCACCAGTCTTGTCCGTCAGCTCCTTTCGCAGGTCTGGGCCCTGTTGGTAGGTGAGGTAGGTGACAGGTTTGTCAGCGCCTTTTGTGGATCTGCACGTGGGGTCAGTTTGGAGACTTGGTCTTTGGCCGATTGGATGGCCATCGGCCCAAATCGTCATGATGCGGTCGCCTCTAGCTGGACACCGAGGATCGTTCTCGGCCAGTCACTGAAGGTCGGCAATGGTCGGTCGCCAAGGGTCGATCGGCGGATGCCGATAGAGGGTCGCCAGATGTCGGTCGCCAGGAGTCGGTCGCCGAGTACCGAGAGACGATCGTATCTGAGGTCGATCGCTCGGCACCGGGACTTGTCCTGGGACCTTCGTTTGGCCAGTCTAGCATGTCCGCTGGGTTAAGGCTCGGTCGCCAGGGCGCTGATCGGCAGATCTGCCTTGGCCGCTCGGCAGTAAGTCGGTCGCTCGGCCTCGGAGGCAATCGCCGGTCGGAAGGTGTTAAAACTTGACACAACAAAGTGCTTCCAACACTCGAAGAGAAACGGGTTTTCGTCTCAAAGCATCGGCTACTACATTTGCTTTCCCCGGATGATAGAGAATCTCCAAGTCGTAATCCTTGATCAATTCCAGCCACCTTCTCTGCCTCATGTTTAATTCTTTCTGACTGAAAATGTATTTGAGGCTCTTATGATCTGTAAAGATCTGACAATGAGTGTCGTACAAATAATGTCGCCAGATTTTCAAGGCAAAGACCACAGCTGCTAGCTCCAGATCATGAGTCGGATAATTAACTTCGTACGGTTTCAATTGCCGAGAAGCATAAGCAATCACTTTATCCTTCTGCATCAACACACAACCCAAACCCTGATTTGAAGCATCACTGTATACCATGAATCCATCAGTTCCCTCTGGCAGTGCTAATATAGGTGCTGTCGTCAGTCTCCTCTTAAGTTCGTCAAAACCACCTGACATTTCTCATTCCACGTGAACTTTTGAGTTTTCAGAATAAATGAGTGAGCGGACGAGCAATTTTGGAAAATCCCTCTACAAAGCGGCGATAATATCCGGCAAGTCCTAAGAAGCTTCGGACTTCTTTCACGTTTTAGGAGCTTCCCACTCCAAGATTGCTTCGACTTTCTTCGGGTCCACTGAACTCCGTCGGATGATATCACAAGCCCAATGAAGGTTAATTCCTTAAGCCAAAATTCGCATTTAGAAAGCTTAGCATACAGCTGTTCATTTCTCAAGATGCTCAAAACCACACGTAAATGTTCAGCATGTTCCTCTGCGTCCCTCGAATATATCAAGATGTCGTCAATGAAAACGACCACAAATTTATCCAAGTACTCCAAGAATACCCGATTCATCAATTGCATGAATACCGCAGGAGCATTGGTAAGTCCAAATGGCATCACTACAAATTCATAATGCCCGTACCGGGATCTGAAGCGATTTCGGTATATCCGATTCCTTAATTCTCAACTGATGGTATCCTGATCGCAAGTCAATCTTCGAGAATACCCTTGCCCCTTGCAGTTGATCAAACAAGTCGTCGATCCGAGGTATAGGATACTTATTCTTGATCGTCATCTTGTTAAGCTCCCTGTAATCAATACACAGTCGGAGGGATCCGTCTTTCTTCCGGACAAAGAGAACGGGCGCTCCCCAAGGAGAAACGCTAGGTTGAATATAGCCCTTCTGCAACAATTCCTCCAGTTGTTTCTTGAGTTCATACATCTCGGTTGGCGCCATGCGGTATGGTGCTCTGGGAATAGGAGCTGCTCCAGGCTCTAATTCGATGGTGAATTCCACTTCTCTTTGCGGAGGTAACCCTGGTAGCTCGTCAGGAAATACATCTGAGAACTCATTCACAATTGAAATAGACGAGAGCTCTACTCCTTCCTCATTCCTCATGGCATAACACCAAAGTCCATGACATCCCTGTTTCAGCAATTTTACGGCTTTCATTGCTTTGATCAATTTTCCCGAGCTTCCCGGTCTCCATCCTCGGAATAAGTGTTCAGACCCGTCATCAGCAATGATAGAAATGACTCTCTCTCGGTAATTCGGGATAGCTCCATAACGGTTGAGCCAATCGTCTCCGAGAATTAAATCGTCACCGTAGATGTCAACAACAATGAGATTCGACGGCCAATCTCTCCCTCCTATAGATACTGGAAAATCTCTAGCCTCTAGAGTTCCCACAATTCTCTCTCCACTCGGCAATCCCACAACAAACGGTTCACAATCAATTAAGCACGAGATTTTCAAACGATTTACACAGTTCAATGATACAAAAGAATGTGTAGCTCCGGAATCGAATAAAACACTAACTGGTTGCAAAAGGATCTGAATCGTACCTGATGCAACAGCAGTGTTCTGATCGTCAGATCTCCTCATTTCATACAGGCGCGGAGGAACGGACCCAGCACTGGATGTCTCTCTCTTCCCCACGTTCTGCTGCTGAAATCCACTCTGCTGCGTCTGGTTCACACTTGTTTCCTTCGGCCCAGTCTTTGAGTCACAGTACCAAAAGATCTAGTAGCGGCTCCACGAAGGCCGCACGGTGCCCTTCTTGCCCACAATCGTAACAAGTCACGGAAGATGCGGGGCAATCACGTCGAATATGCCTGCTCGACCACAATTGTAGCATTTCTTTGATGCGTCAAATCAGCGATGTTGTCCTAACTTCTTTCCGCCTTTAGAAGGATGTGGAGGTTTCTAGCCGAATAAAGGAAGGCGGCCCTTGCGGGCCCCACCACTCTTGTTTTCTCGCAAAGTGCCGGTCACCTTACGCTTCTTTGCCTCTCTCGATTTCTACACCGCCGCCACTTTCATGTCGTAGGCCGCGCTTTGTCTTGATCTGCCGCAACGTAGTACACTCGAATCCGGACATGTCTTCTTGAATCTCGGCTTCATCCGCATATCAAAATGAAAAATCTTTTACGCCTCCGTTCGACCAAGTGTCGCACACAAGTCGGTGATGATTAAAAGTTTTAATTACATACATCACAGATGCCTCGAACTCTGTGGTGAGAAAAACTCTCGGATCTTTGCCTCTCTAAGGACGAGGACAATCGTGCTTCCATCATTTGTTTGAATTCCGTCCAATCCGCATTATGATTCTCGGGTCGAATAGCTTCCCACCAATCAAAGGCCTCCCCAGTCAGAAAATACTGGGCAATGGGAACCTTCCGGTCCTCGGGACAGTTAAGACCCACGAATATCTTCTCCAACTCCTTGAGCCAGTGATCCCAAGTAAGTGCCTCAGCAGATCCGTCAAATTTTGGCGGGTGCAATTTAACCACTTCAGCAAGCCATCTGTCTCCCCGGTTATCCTCGTGGTGCTGCTATCCCATCGCCGTCTGCATGCGATCAACGACCTGAGCGAACTGGTTTATCTGCGCCACCACCTGTTGAAGCACTCCCGGCATGTTAGGATTTGCGTCATCATTCGCTGATCCTTGCTGCCCTCCAGAATGGGAATCGGTTCGACTAGCCGATATTTCGGGGGTAGTTGCGGAATCCTCATGTCTCATGTTACCACGTCCGCGTCCACGACCGCGTCCGCGTCCACGTCCTCCTCTCAACATACTGTAAACGCAATTTCTCAATATCCAGAACAAATTTTTTCAAAATAAAGTCCGTCAATACTCACAAAACGGTAATTAAGTAAAACGGTAGTATAAGAGATTAAGAGACTTACAACCACGGTCCACATGACGACTTCGGCTGAACAGTGATGTTACAAACGACCCGTAAATCAAATAACGTAAACAGACCCAACTAAAACCCGACTGCCAAGATATCCATGAATCTTAGCTCCGATACCATATTCTGTAACACCCCGAGATATTCGGAATAATTACAGCGCCGTAAACCCTTTAAGTAAGGAGGCTAATTAAAAAAAGAAAGTAAAATTTAAGACATCAATACTGCGGAAATTCAAGTTTGTGAAAACGTACAACTGGTTCAACGAGTAATTAATACAACCATATCGAATTAATATCAATAAGACACGCGTACTCGAGTACAGAAACCAAACCAAGAAAACAAATCTCTAATAACACTAAACATCACTGAACCCCTTCGTCGTCACGTCGGTACTGTGGCTGTTTCCCTGCTCCTTGGCTACCTGAACATCAAAACAAATGTCCACCCCCGAAGGGGTTAGCAAAACGATGCTAGTACAAGTATCATATTAAACAATTCGAATATGCATCAACAATACATGACAAGATACACCACACGGACTTCCGCTACCGGAATCCGACAATGCGAATCTACAAGATTCCATTACACAGCATGGGTATTCCAATGATCCAGCGCCCTCAGCATAGATCCCAAGATGATCCCGTCGGACCAACACGAGGTGGAAATAACCCGTCCAATGATCCAGCGCCCTCAGCCTAGATCCCAAGATGATCCCGTCGGACCAACACGAGGTGGACATCCGATCCAGCGCCCTCAGCATAGATCGTACAACGTATACAAACACAACTCATGCATACACATATGCCAAATCATTATGTTCATCAACATGAACATATAAACACTATATAACGAATACCATGGCAAATCAACGAAGTAAATATCATGTTCAATCATCATGAATAATCATACGCATGCTCCAAAAATACCAATATTAACATATCACGATACTTGCCTCGAAGATGGCAAGAACGATATACTTCAATGATCTCAACCCACTCGAAGGTCGCCTCCTTCGGTCAACGTAGCAAGCTCGAACCTTAACAAAAGGAATGATATACAAATCATCTCAAGTCGAATAATGGCCTAACAATTCGGCCTACGGCCGAAAAGCTCAAAATAAACAAGCTGTCTGGATTGCTTAGCGCGCGCTACGTACTTTACATAACGTGCGCTAAGCCGGACTGTTAGCGTACGCTATCGTATAAGACTAGCGTGCGCTAGCCACGGTGCGATCGACTCATTTGGTCTCATAACGTACGCTACGTACGTTTCGTGCGTTAACCGAACCTCGATAGCGCACGTTAACTCACACATGTTAGCGTGCGCTAATCTTGCATGGCAGAATACTGCAAACCGAAAACTGGGTTGAATGGTGAAGAACTCATGAATTCTACCGTGATGATACAAGTTATCCTCGGGCATATCATGCTACTAAGGTTTGTGGAAGTTTTAAGATTATGAAATACAAATATACGGATAGTCATCTCAATATCATAATCCATCTACGATCTTCGAGAAATAATCTAAGTTCCGATCGTCTTACGTTCCAAAACACAAGATTCCAACGTGTACAACGTAGCAACTGGGTAATATCCGATTACTGATCATAAATCGATTTGAACATGCTTAGGAGTCCTTATAATAAGATGGTTCAAAGGTTCATACGATATATAGTGCCGATACGTCAAAAGTATCCTTCTAACATGTGATGACCGATTATAACGAAATACTTGCTATCCAAACATGATTCAAACTTCCTTAGGAACATTACTAACATCGGTGAAGAATCACCTACCTCAAAGTAGTGAAGAACACGGAGGAAAATGAAGCAATCCAACACCGAAGGCTTGAACACCAATCTCCAATGATATGCGATCTTCAATCTCGAACCAGGAGGTTGATACGAAGTGTTTAGGACGAAGGGAGTTATGTTCCAAGTGTAAGAGTTCAGGTTATGGGAGGAGAAAGAACTGAAATCACGAATAGGATGCTGTCCTATTTATAATAAATGGCTATTAGCGCGCGCTAGTCCCTGCTCGTAGCGTGCGCTAACGGCTGTCTGACTTAACTGGAGTCAGCACTTAGCGTGCGCTATTCACATGTCTCAGTAGCGTGCGCTAAGGCGTTGACAGCTTTTCCCAAAGCCGTCGTGTTCATTCGACACAATCCGACAAGGGTCCCTCGGCCAGATCTCACCTACCGCACGTCTCGATCAATTTGACCACGCATAGCGTGCGCTAATGATCCCCTGTAGCGTGCGCTATGAATCCCCGTTAGCGTACGCTACACTCAGCCTGTAGCGTGCGCTACATGCACAGAATTTCAATCTCTAAAACACATACACGAAATTATACGCTCGACAACATCGGATTATGAAATATGGAGAATAGTACTCAGACAAAAGTACAATCATTACAATATCACAAGTTCTAATTACATAACAGAAATCTCGGGTATTACACTCGGTATTCTCTCCCCCCCCCCCCCGATACTCCCTCTCTTACATCCTGTTCCTCGCCGACACACGCACTCTCTCTCACCAGGTTTATCGGTTCCCTCACTCTCTAGCGATGGCCGAAAATCTAACCAATACACCCTAACTAACCGATTCATAAGAAATTCTCACAAGTAAAAACCACAAACCCTCTCCATTTTTAATCTCGGACTCCAGAATCGGGCGATGCCGCAATGGCCTACGCACTTGCAATCACCACGATTCTGGAGTCGGAGACTAAAAATGGAGTGAGTTTGTGGTTTTTACTTCTAAGAATTCATTCTGAATCGGTTAGTGAAGCTGTATTGGTGATATTTTCGGCCATCGCCAGAGAGTGAGGGAACCGATTAAACTTTTGAGAAAGAGAGTGTGTATGTGTCGGCGAGGAACATGATGTAAGAGAGAGAGAATCGGGGGAGATAGATAGATTACCGAGGGCTGGGGAAGAGAAGGGTTTTTACACCCAACTTCTTTTTAGGGTTTTTCGATCGAGTTCTCTATGTTGTGAACTTTTTGATTTGACCCCAAATCTACTTTTTAGTGTATTCAATTTCAGTCCCTCAGTTTTCTTAATTATTTTTATTTGATCCCCGCCAGTTTTCAATATTTAAAATTAGATCTCTTTTACTCAATTATAAAATAATAATTTATATTAATTTATTCTCGACAATATATTAATATTAAATTTTAATTATTATTTTACGAGATGAGGACTTGGAGCCTAGGATTTGAACTGCACTCGCATGTCAATTTTCAAGGATCATCATCGTATTTCGAGGTGGGGACTTTACGCTTGTTTTATTTAATGCATGATGTTACTTGTATATATGCTTGTTTCTTGCCAAATATTTGTATGCACAAAAGTTTTCATATTAATTACGTTGTAGCCTCCAATGAGTAGTAGGCATAATGTGCTCAAAGTTTGCATGTTAATTACGTTGTAGCCTCCAATGAGTAGTAGGCAGTATGCACAAAGTTCGCATATTAATAGCCCTCGGGCAACCACCAGGTTCAGGCATGTCATATCTACTTGACAACATGTATGTATATAAATTTAACAAAGCGTTCTCTCCTCACTGAGTGAGTTGAAATCTCACCCCATTATTTAAACCTTTTAGGTTTAGGAGACTGACGTGGTGGGCAAAGGTGTGGCGTGATAATAATATCTATCTAGTTCTTCATTTACACTACCAAAAATAATACTTTAGCCGACGACTAGTCGGAGAATGGCCGACGGCCGACCGAAGTCGTCTGCTAAAGTCAACAACTTTAGCCGACGGTTAATTTGTTGTCGGCTAAAGCAATTTAGCCGACGACTTTACTGTTGGTCGTCGGCTAAAGTCAAGTTACTCGTCGGCTAAAGTTATGCAGTTTAGCCGACGCTAGTATACTTTAGCCGACGACATGTCGTCGGCTAAAGTCAGGTTTAGCCGACGGCTAGTATACTTTAGCCGACAACATGTCGTCGGCTAAAGTCTTACATGTTTTTTTGTACAGAATATATCAAAAAAATAACTCTGCCGACCGTGTCGATCGACACGGTCGAGTCGTTGTGGTCTACATTCAAACAAGTTTCTGGACGGATAACCCGACCGTGTCGATCGACACGGTCGAGTCGGGCTAGTTTTTTGGCCGACGGCGGTCGTCGGCTAAAGTGTGCCGACGACTTAGTATACTTTAGCCGATGACATATCGTCGGCTAAACCTGACTTTAGCCGACGACATGTCGTCGTCTAAAGTCTTACATGTTTTTTTGTGCAGAATATATCACCATCCAACACTTGAAGACTTTTTTTACAACATATTCAGAAATTACAGAACAAGAAAACAAAAAACAACTATTTTCTCTGGTTTGATCATTCAAGAAATCATATTGAAGGTATGTTTATTGAATTTTAATATCAGTTATAATTATATTACGCATATAATATATCTATTTGGATGATTACGAAAAACAACAATTTTCTCTCGTTTTCTCGAATATTTCTTGGTGTGTGTATATATATATATATATGGATTTGACATATTGAATTCGAGCTATATATGATGATTTTAGTCGTAGTTTTTGTATGTTCTTGATAAATACGATGTGTAATATTGTTGTTATTTTTGTTATAGGGAGGATAAAAGGTGGGTTGGTCTGCAAAAATGGGATCCAAGGGTCATAGATGGAATGCGAGGGTTTATTCGATTTGTGAAGGAGCATGATAGTGATAGTATGATTCATTACTGTCCTTGTAATAAATGTAAATGCCGCAGTGATATGTACCGTTTTACACTTGATGTCGTATGGGAGCACTTGAAAAAAATGGATTTTGGGATAAATATACATGTTGGATTTACCACGGTGAAAGATCGAATTCAATTATTCCCCATGATCACGGACAGTACAATGGTAGCACATCCAATGACCCCACAAGAAGGTTGATTGACGACGTGTTTGGTTATTACGACAGGGACGTATCGACTGAAGGTCAAGAATACCACATAGCTGATTAACCAGTCATGCGAACGCCTACATTGATACCCGTTAACATAATTTCTCTTGATAGATACAACAAGCTAATCCAGCTCCAATAGACTCTTCTTTATCCTGGGTGTCACATGATGGTTCTTGATAGTGTCATAGAGACTATGAGAGTCAAGGTGGAGAACAAAACCTCGATTAAAGCTGTGGATCATTATTTGGAACTTACAGGGAAAATGCTCCCAGAAGGTCATCATCTTCCTAGTAATCACAGTAAAATGAGACGTATCCTAAAAGGTCTTGGGCTATCATACATCAAGATCCACATATGTATATATGATTGTGCTTTATTTTTGGGAAAGCCTAATGAAGACCTAAAGAGATGTCCGATATGTGACACAGAGAGGTATAAGTTCACTCCTTCTGGTAAAGAGAAAGCTATGAAGGTTCTTTAGTATTTCCCTCTGAAGGATAGATTGGAGAGGCTATTCATGTCTCCTCCCACCGCCAAGGTGATGAGATGGAACGCTGAGCCTCGGGTGACTGATGAGGATATTATGATACACCCTTCTGATGGAGAGGCTTGGAAGCATATAGATAGGTAGTTTCCAAGATTTGCATCAGATGTCCGAAAGACTCGGACTTGCATCTGATGGATTCAACCCTTTTGGCAACATGAGCCTTTCGTATAGTATATGGACGGTGGTAATGGTTCCTTACAACCTTCCTCCATGGATGTGCATGAAGAAGGAGTATAATATGTTGACTCTCTTAGTACCTGGCCCCGGGTATCCAGGAAAGTGTATTGATGTTTATTTGAGACCTTTGATAGAGGAGCTGAAGTTGTTGTGGGAGCAAGGTCATATGACGTACGAAAGTTACTCACATGAGATGTTCTACTTACGTGCTATGTGTACCGGTACCATCAGTGATTTTCCTGCGTACGGGATGCTGTCCGAATCTGTTATTAGTGGATATAGAGGATGTCCAGTGTGCTTGAATGCTGACTGCGCAAGGTATCATTGTCGGAAGGTTATTAGAATGCGTCACCGTATATGGCTTGATCGACGATATCTCGCGCGACGGATGCCGGCAGATTTGATGGGACTGAAGAGGTTGGTGATCCACCACGAGAGTGGACTGGTGAGGAAATATTGGCCGTGCTGAATGAGTATGATTTTGGGCAGTTGAGCAACCATCCTGATATAATAGCGGCAACGCCTGAAAGACTTGACAGGTATAGGTATTGGTCCCACAAAAGTATTTTCTGGGATCTACCTTATTGGAGTAAGTTGTCGATTAGGAACTACCTAGATTTGATGCACATATAAAAAAATGTTTGTGAAAGTGTTGTCGGTACAGTGTTATGTTGGGAAGGGAAGACTAAAGACGGACCTAAGGCACGCATTAGTTTAAAAGAAATGAACATTAGAAAACATTTATGGTTGAAGGAAGGGAAGGGGAAACACAAAATGCCGAAAGCTGCTTATACCGTCACCCCTGAGCAAAAGGCTGAGATTTTTTCGTGGATGAAGGCTGCAAGGTATCCCACAGGATATGCTGGAAATATAGGGAGGTGTGTTAACTTCAAGGAGAACAAGTTAACTGGATTGAAGAGCCATGGCTGTCATATCCTCTTACAAAGTTTGTTTCCTGTGTTTATTCGACCATACTTGTCTAAACAGGTGGTCGAGCCTTGTGTATCGTTATCCAGGTTCTTTCAAAAGTTATGCACTAGGGAAGTAAGGAAGTCAGATCTCCGGCTCATGCAAAAGGAGATCATTTATATCTTATGCAAATTTGAGAGGATCTTCCCACCGAATTTTTTTGATCTCATGCCTCACCTCATGATCCATCTCCCTCGCCAACTTTTACTAACAGGCCCGATCCACTACACGTGGATGTTTCCAATAGAAAGGCAACTTGATGAGTACAAGGACTCTGTGACTAATAAGTCTGCACCAGAAGGATGTATAGTCGAAGCATATCTTGCATGGGAGTGTGTAACATATACCAAGTTCTATTTAGGCGCGGTGGATCCCACACCCGAGCCTATGTCAACAATTCCAGTGCAATTTAATCTCTCCATCATCACCAGCGAAGTTGAAGTTCAAGGAAGATTACATGATAGTTAGTTACAACCTTACGATCTACGAATTGCACATTGGTGGATATTACTTAACTGTTCAGAAGTTCAATATTGGAAAGATATTCACCTTTCATGTGATGCTGTGAATGGAGACATAAGATTCCACAATGAAACATTTGCTGATTATTTCGGACAATGGGTAACTGTTTAATTACTGTTTACTTATTTTGCTTACGTAATTTACTTAATTATGACATTCACCTTAATAAATTAATATCCAGATGACGCACATACAAAGTGATGGCCACCTGATGTGGTTACGTGAGTTGATGCTTGTTTCGATGAAGCCTGTTACATCTAGAGTTTATTCAATGGCGAAGATAAATGGTGTGACATTTGTATGTATCGACAGATATCAAAGAAGGAGGTGTCAAAATTCTAGGGTTATGATTAACGGTGGATATTACGATGTTCTTCTCGAAGTAGTGGAACTAATTTATGGAGAAGGCTTGACAGTTAGTTGTTGAAGTGTAGGTGGTTTGATACAAATCCTCAAATCGAAAGGGAGGATAATTATGGACTATTATCTGTTGATACTTATACAAGTTGGTATGAAGGTGATCCTTTTGTTTTTGCAACATCTGCTAAACCAGTTTACTATCTCGATGAATTGGTAAAAAAAGGAGAATGGAAGATCGTAAATCATGTGGCAACGAGAAATATATATAGTGCGGCTACACTTGGACTAGCAGTCGATAAGGATGATAATGAGGCATACCAAGAGCCGGATACAACTAATATTCCACCATCCTCCACAATACTACTGAATAATGTTGTAGAAGGTTGAGTGGTTCGGCTACATGGTGAAGATTGTGGGTTCATAGATGTAAGTACAAATGAATTACATGCAGACTCTGATGAAGATGATGAGGACGAGTTCAGACATATGCTGTCAGTTATCTACTCCAACACAGAGACAGACTCAAGTAGTGATTCTGACTACGAACCTTAGAAGGAAATATCATTTGTAAAAGTTCCTCAAATATTTATTGTTGTGTACCGCTCGAACGAATCGAAAAAGTGATATTATTATATACCTGATTTTTTATTTTGTTATATATTCATTCTCCCATATATAAAAAACAAGTATAAATTTATAAAATATTATTATATAAAAACTGTAAAAATTAATATACAGATATAGAATCATGTCTAAATATTTATAAGATATATTTATAATTAAATTCAAATATATATAAAATATTATTATATAAAAACATGTCTAAATATCTAAAATATTATTATACATGTATTTATAATTAAATTCAAATATGTAAAATATTATGTTATATAAAAGACATATATAAATATAAAAATTGGGTTAAAATGTTTGAATGATAAACATGACCCCGTGGCAAAATGCCATATTGCTTACATAAATGTCCCGGGGTTCGAACCCCGGCAGCCATTGGGGCATTTTTTTTTTCGGTATTTAGTTTAGCCGACGACGATCGTCGGCTAAAGTGAACTGCCGACCGTGTCGATCGACACGATCGAGTCGTTGTGGTCTACATTCATAAAAAGTTTCTGGATGGATAACCCGGCCGTGTCGAATGGCACGGTCGAGTCGGGCTGGTGTTTTGGCCGATGACGATCGTCGGCTAAAGTGTGCCGATCGTGTCGATCAACACGGTCGAGTCGTTGTGGTCCACATTCACAAAAGTTTATGGACGGATAACCCGACCGTGTCTACAGACACGGTCGAGTCGGGCTGGTGTTTTGGCTAATGGCGATCGTCGGCTAAAGTCCTTAAACGTATAGCCGACGACGACCTTTGTCGTCGGCTAAAGTTCCCTTATAAAAAAATGCGCCTTTCTTCCCCATTTCTTCCTTTCTTCCCCAAACCTCCGCCGCCGCCCCCCATTTTTTTCCCTTTCTTCCCCTGCCCTCCGCCGCCCCTCCGCCGCTCCTCCCGTCGTCTGTCCGCATCCGCCTCGTCTCGTCCGTCCGCCTCGTCCTGTCCGTCCACCTCATCCCGTCCGTCCTCCTCCCTCGTCCGTCTGCCGCCAGCTCGTCATCCGCCGTCTTCCCTAGGTAAGTTTTTTTTATTTCTATTTTTTTTCAGTTTTGATTTCTGTTTTTTTTTTCATTTTCTCGGATGTTTTTATTTGCTGGTTTTGGTTATCGTGGCTGGTACTGCTTATCTTGTTAACGTCTAGGATAAATGATTCAAGTTGTTACTACAATCGATTGTTTTTGGTTCAGCGGAAGTTGCATTTGTCCGACGGAGCATTAGTTATCGATTAGTTATCGCTGTTTCTTAATACTTCTTGATGATGACAACCGATTGATTTTTTCAAGAGGCAAGGTCTTGTTATAATTTCGTTACCTGTGAATTTTCAAAAATAATTTCTCATTAGTACTTATTAATTCAAAATGATCTTTAGGGTTTATGATGTTTTATGATGTAAAAATAATTGATTTATGTTTTCGAATTTGTACAGGTTAAATGGATAAAATTAAGAGACTAGCGTGTAGTAAGAAAAAATAGAAGACTCCGGAGTCGGGAGATAGTTCCGCAGCTTCCAATCGTGTGGATCCTGTCTGTAAATATTTGGATCAGAATAACGCTCGCGTACGTGGACTAGTAGAGAATAGTGGACTGAAGTTTAAGGATGGGAACTTGTATCCGGCGGATGATACACATACTATTGCGAGGCGTTTATCGTATCAGACTCCCAGATCGCGGACGACCCCCACTACTGTTGAGACAACTCAGCCTCATATGCCTCCTATACACCGCATTCCCTCCCCTCCTACTACATCTAGGAGCGGCCGATCTACACCGAGCACGTCATCCGAGGTGCCTTCCGGTCCGCCGTCGACTCTATTTATGCCCCCTATGGTACCATCAATTCCAGGGGTCGATGAGGAAGGAGTCCGCCGGCCATATAGCTTGGTTAACCCGACGGAGACGTATGTGTTCCAGGCGTGGCCTGAGAAAATGATTTGGCGGACATGTCGGATATCTAAGAGGAAGTTGTACGTGTCGCTTGCGCAGCTTGAGAATGAGGAAGGTTCTACCGAAGACGAACCAAAAAAGAAGAAGAAGACTCATGGCCCATCGAAGGGTCTAGCACTTGACACATATGTTTCAAAAAATGGCCGTCACAAGATAGCAGTTGATGAAAAGTATCGACTACCCATTTTGGCTTCGGATGCTTGTACGGCATATTGTCGTAATATTGGGTTTGTCATACGCAATAGAGTTCCGGTACTATGGACTGAGTGGAAAGATGTGCCACAAAGTGTGAAGGATGCATTGAACAATGTTATGTCGATAAGTTTATCTCAATTCCGAAAGCTACTTTTTTTATTTCAATTATGAAAAAATTTAGTAATATATATTATATGCTAATTGTAGGTTTGATTTGAAGTTCCTTCTTTCCTACTACATACTTGGTGCGATGAGGTGCAAACAACCAAGTAAGTAATTTTCACAATACGTAGTTGAGTAATTACTCGAGAAATTTTTGCATCATTTTAGTTATTGTTAAAAATATGTATTTGTCAAATGAGTTTATAATTTATTTATAAATACAAAACAATTTGTAATTTAAAATTCACAACTTGTATAAATGGAAGGTAATTTGATTGATAAATTTAAACATGGTAAACATTCTAATTTACTTGTAACTATGAGTATTATAACATACACTTTTAGAATTACATAAAATATTATAATATTAATTATACATAAAAATAATAAAACTAGCATATTAATATTATATAATCATACACAAAAACAAATATAAAATGACATGTAACATAATCACTAAACTTAAATCTTAACATTCAACTGTATATACACAACAGATTATTTATGAATAACATAATAAACAAATAACATTATGAATTAGAATAAAACAATAACACAAAATCATAGTAAATAAATACATAAAATTTACAAAATATTTACAAATATATTTGACTAATGTTTGATTATTATTTATAAATGTTTGTTATAGGTACAAATCTTGGAAAAATGAGCTACACATGTTTTGGTCAGCTTGGGGTAATTCCCGCGAGGCTACTCCCAGAGAGTTCAAGTATCGGGAGTACGAGTGGAGGTGGCTATGTGCACATTTTAGCGACTCGGACTATATTGTATGTAATCGAGCTCTAAATATTGTCGTAATGCTATTGTTGTTTAAATATATGTAATATATATGAAACTTACTTGTGGTAATTTTTCTCCTTGTTAAATGAAAATTACATGTTTCTATGTGTAGGCGAGCAGTTCAACCAACACTGTTAACCGTAAGGGTTTGACGGAGCACCACAGCTTAGGTTCGCGGTCGTTAGCGAGAGTTTCGCACGAGGCCACTTCTGATGAAAATGTGGCGAATGCCTTTGTCTACATGACTCAGAAGGCATATCCTAACTATCTGGATAGACTTGTAAGTTGTAAATGTATCATAACCATTTTAATACTGCTATCAGTCTTTACCTCTGAACTTTATTAATATTCGGTTACTTTTTTTGTTCCCACTTAATTAGGAGAGAGTGACTGAGGAGTCTGAGATGATGTTGATATAGATGGTGAGGGAAGAGCCTCCGGATTTAGACGAGGCTGGTCTCGAGTTAGCATGCCGAGAGATCGATCAGGCCGATCCCTACATTAGGGCAAGGGTGTGGGCTAACATTTACCGTCCTAAAGGGAGTCATCACCGGACGCCGATGATGGGAGCTGAAGGTACCGGATTATTGAAGAATACTACAGGGTTTCAGCGCAATCAAAGGGGCGACACTCAAAAGGCCTATTTGGAGGAGGAAATGAGGATCGAGAGGGAGCTCCGAGCTGAGGAGCAAAGGAAGTCTCAAGACCAGTTCCAGAAATTCTAAGAGGAACGAAGGACGGTTCAACAAGATATGTTAGCTCAGGAGTAGGACATGATGCAGTATATGATGTCCTTGAGTCAGACCGTGTGTCAATCGGGAATTTCGGTACCACCACCACCTCAATTCTTCAATTCACAAACACCCACCTCTTCTTCACAGCCTCGTGACGACGACATGCAAGACGGTAGTAATCCTTCATCTATATTTAATAATTTGACGGATCTTTGAGGATTTTAGTTGTCATTGTAGTAGTTCATTTGCTAAATATTTTTTATTTAGACTCGTGTTCGTTAACGTTGCTGTTTATAGTGATTTTGTTGATGTTGCTACATGACATGTTGATATGGTTGATATTTGAATTATGCTTTTCGTAATTGATTTATGTTGATTGTGATGTATGGTGGTGTATTGTACACTTGGAATAACAGGTTATCTGAACAGGTTTGGTGATTCTGAAATCTGAAAATTTTTTTTCACTGGACTTTAGCCGACGGCATTTGCGCAGACTGTCGGCTAAAGTACTTATTTAAAAATAAAAAATAAAAAAAAACTTTAGCCGATGGTAACTTTCCGTCGTCGGCTAAAATGTAGACTTTAGCCGATGATCTAGTTATCGTCGGATAAAACTAGACCATTTTAGTCGACGACCTTGTCACCATCGGCTAAAACTAGACTATTTTAGCCGACGACCTTGGCACCGTCGGCTAAAACGTGGACTATTTTAGCCGATGGTTACGTAACCGTCGGCTAAAGTCGAACTTTAGCCGACGACCTTCGCCATTTGCCGTTGGCTAAACTTTAGCCGACCGACCTCGGCCAACCCACTTTTAGCCGACATTTTTCGACTTTAGCCGACGACTTTTTGCTGTCGGCTAAAGTATAAACATTGGTAGTGTTATTTCGTATACTTAAAATTTTAACTTTGGCTTCAATGTCACGGTTGGATATTATGTGTGTTTTGAAAAGTTGGGAATTTATTATATAGTTACTTACGAAATGGTGGACTTTATTTCAATTTCTGCTGCAATTATTCATTTATTTTTCTTTAGATATTTAATCTCTCTTGAAATTATTTTAAAATGACATTTTGAAAAGTGGTCGCTACATTAATTGTTCGTCAAAAAAATTATTTTTTATGATAGTTATGCTACAACATAAATCATCTTTTTTTGAAAAACTGAACCTATATATGTAATTTAAAAACTAAAAAATATTATTTTTAGATTCAGGACGAAAATACGAGCCGAAAAAATGGTCGGACCCGACAACTCGGGGCTGCCGGCAATAGACTGCCTACGCTCGGCAAGCAGCGGCCGAGAGGCAGTGATCCTCTTGACCAAGGCCCGACAATTGTGCCTGGCCACGGGCTTAGCCCGGGCAAATTTTTTCGACTCTATTTTTAGTTTGTGTTTTGGTAAATTAACTTCCCACAAATTAAATTGGATTTAATTTGACTAAAATAAAAATATGTTAATTTTTAAGAGAATTAATTTAATAAAATATTTATTTTTATTCGGAGAATTTAAATTAATGGTTGTGTGAATTAATTGGAGTAATTCTAATAGATAGATTAATTTTATATTAATTGGATCAATATATCAAATTTTATATTTATGCCATTACTTTAATGTATCTATGCATTTAATTTCTGATGGTGATGTAGTTCATAGATTTAGTTTTGAATCTTTATTCGATGAGGTTATAAAAGCCGTGTTCAGCCAATTTATTGTTGGAATATTTTATTCCACACTAATGTATTATAAAGAATTTTGATGATGCGTTGATAATCAACGAAAAATAATAATTAATCAACAAGCAGTCGAAGACGCACGAGCTGGACTGAAAACCAAAGACATGAAGCAAAAGCAAGCTTAACATATGCTAACAATTCAAATTAAGGTGTGTAATGATTAAATTAGAAGAAACTGGGCGATAACAGTCAGACATGTTAACGCACACAATGAAAGAATCTAACATATAGAATAGCATGAGTCAACATACGCTATATGCACACGTTAACATACGCTATGAAGTTTGAAACGTGAATTCAAAGATTAGCTTGTTGGAGGATTCTAGTGTAACACCCCAAACTAGGCGGACATTACAGTGCCGTGGACCCCCGACTGGGACCCACCAGGCGAGTGAAAATGAATGAAATACACAGGGTAAATGTAGTACCGAACCACATTACGTCATTAATTACTCCGGTGAGGAGTTTTATTACAACACACCCAAGGAAATGACCGAATACAAGTATATTTTATATGGAGATAAAATATATAACACTGAATGAACTCAAAATCCAAATGGAAATCTGCAACGGAAATGAAATAAGGAAACACGGTGAATGAAAGGACTGGGGCCCCTTTCTAGTATCACTGGCACTCCTCGCCGTCAACATGCTATTCCCGTGCTTTTGCCTTGCCATGACCTGAAAACAAAATCCCCAAACGGGCCGGCCATACGTAACAACAATCCTCAAGAGTTGAATATACACAATCCTGTCGAAACATACGCAATCAAACATGCTATATGAATCAACTAACAATATGGCTCAAAGGAATGGCACCACACTACGTCCGGGATGGAAATGTGTCCGTGCACAAGCCACCAACGAGTATCGATCGAATACACGTGTGGTCTTGTACCTAATCAGTCTCACGAAGCCATCAACTCGTGTGCACAGTCCAATGTGAGGCCACCAACCAACACACGACTTAAATGTGCCCGACATGAAAATCCTACACATACCAACCGGCACGCCAGTATGACCCGGAATGCCACGATATAACAAAAGTGACATCGAAAATGAATAATGACTCACCAAGATGAAATGATGGTGAAATGAATGACAGCTCAATGAAATGATTGGAACCGTCGTTCCTCGTGAATGAAGTAATTAAGTGACAATTACAAGTTTTTGAAATGGTTAGTACCTTATGAATGAATTATGATTATGAATGAACAACAACGAAAGGAATGAATAACCTTTTAACTGAGTAAGAATTAACTTACACAACACCGGTGACAATTATCCTTCCACGAACAATGTCCTAATTAAGATATCGGTCGCTCGAACAACCTTGAATAATACAATTACCAACAATCCGTTCAATATACGAATCAAACACGAATATAACGAACGCAAAATGTCGATACGATTAAACCAAGTTCATTGGGGCATTATATCGAACACTTTGTGGCCAAACTTCGATTGTTTATAACCAAACCTCAATAATACCAACATCAAATCCCCAAGAAGTGTTTCAAACCAACAAAACATCTTCAATACGATCAATAATCCAATATGAATATTCAAATTCGTGATTACAACAACGATTAATCGAAAACCCCCAAATCCAACTCAATATTCAAAGTGTTCTTGAATAATCCTTCAATAATCCAATGAATAATCAAACATATCCACAATCATGCGTATATCACTTCATACAACATGATCTTAACATCCAAAACATCATATCTCAATACAAAATCGAAATCCAAGATGTTGAAGAAATTACCTCTTGAAGATCCAAGCACTTTGATCCGAAGAACACGCGTTAGATCGATTATCCGGGCTTCACGATCGAAAGGAGATGAAGAAAATCCAACACTCAAGTGATAGATGATGGCAAGTCTCCTCCCTCAAGCCCTCTCTCTCGGATAGGTTGAAGAAATGAGAAAAATGAGTTGAAACTCACAAAAATCGCAATTATAGTGCAGACTGCACTGTGTGCCGCGGCCCGGCCGAAGTGTGCCGCGGCACGGGCAGGCGCCGGTGATCGTCTTGCGTGGCCCCGACGAATGTTCCGCGACAGTGTGCCGCGGCCCTGTCGGCATGAGCCGCGGCCCCCGGTACAGACGGGTTGGCCGATAATTGCAACACGAGTGTGCCGCGGCCCGGATGGGTGTGCCGCGGCAGTGACTCAGCAGTGTGCCGCGGCCCTGCCGGCATGAGCCGCGGCCCACGGTACAGGCTGCTCGGCCAAAACTGGAAAATGTGTGTGCCGCGGCACACACTCCTTGTGCCGCGGCCCACACCCCCTTGGGTCCTTGATAAGTGTCAGTTTTGTACACTTATCCATGGTTTGTATCGATAAAATTCACCCATAATTGAGGTAGTCTACTCATTTTTTGCTTTTAATTAATTAGTTTTTTTTATTTTATTTTTATCGGATGTTGATCGGATTAAATAACTGATTTACTCAAGAAATAACATGTTTATTAAATATTATCTTTGTTGAATTTTGATATATTCATGTTGTAGGGCTTTCCGAGACGAATTGGCAGTATTTCCGGATTCAAAATCAGAGTTATATATCAAAAGTTATCATCCGAAGAAGATTTGGGGCAAAAACGCAAAGTCTGAGAAATTCTTAACTTTCAAAGCAACCAGTGAACAAATTTACGAAGCCAAGTCACGGCCGTAACTACAGAATGTTACGGCCGTAAGTCACCCTAGTTACGGCCGTAACTCCTGAATGTTACGGCCGTAACTCTTGACAGATTGTGATGATTTGTCTAATTTTTTATACTTTTGTCTATTATTGAGGGGATGGCTGGCATTGATCCGATCTAATGTAATAATGCTGGATTTTTGGAGCTATTAGATGACTTTAGGTGTATAAATAGACCCCTTAGATCCTTCATCATTCATCATTCATCTTATAATTTTCCATTTTTTGTAAACTTTTCTTTTTGTGTGAAGAACACACTTGTGTTCTTGAGTGATCTTTGTAAGTGTGGTATAGCATATGTTGTTCAGAGAGTTTATTGCTTCTATCTCCTTTATCTACTAAGGGAGTTAGGATCAATTCTTTCTCTTGATTCACCTAATAATGACCACAAAAGCTTGTAATATGTATAATAAACCCTTCATGGGCTAAGTAACTTTTAGTTGGGATTATAAACAAGGTTAGTCATGTTATTTATGTTTGTATAAAGATCTATTGTGAATTACTTATTATTGTGTGTGATTTTCATTGTTTTAACAATCTTTATTTATTTGGCCAATAAATGACGATATTTATGGTCTTCATATGTTTCGAAACAAAATATGTTTGATTAGATCAAATGATCTTCACTCTAAGTTGTTCTAGGGGATAGAAATATACCTCTAGTCCTTAGATGATTCTTTGAGTTATTTTCATAAATCCTAATGCTATGTATTGAAGCCAATCAACATAGAAATATAGTGGATTGATTCAATATGTAAGTGGCGTTTTATAGTTCGAAAGAGAAACCGTCTTTTTAAGGAAAATCGAATCTACACAACATAATAAGTAAATTCATCTTATGATATCCTATACACCTTTTATAACTAATGACGAACTAAGTACGTAATCCCAACTATTTCATTTTATCGTTAATCAATCTATTATTATTGCTATCTTTTTATTTCCTTATAATATTAGAACTATTATTGCATTTTCTTTGCAAATATTAAACCAAACTTTTTAATTGTGTGTTTCACTCATATTAGTATCTATAAAAATAGACTAATAGTTTATAATTCAAATTATAACCAAACTTCCTTGTGGGATCGATAAACCGGACTAAAAAAAGTCCACTTTACTACTTGATACGATATCGTGCACTTGCGATAGTTACACTTACAACATGTCAAGTTTTTGGCGCCGTTGCCGGGGAGGTATAAGTTATATTTGAAATCTTACATTGTGAACTATTTTTATAGGTACAAATTTCTCGACGTTATAACTTAGTACTCAATTGTGTTTGTCCGGTCAAGTGGCAGATAACGGTACTCCGTGACTATTAAAGTCGGATTTTTCAGTTTCCAACAACAACTGATATTTGTAGATATTTTCTTCAATTATTTTCATTGCCTTTTTATTTATTTATTTTTTATCATGGAAGAAACATTGTATAAAATCGAGAAAAGATTTCCCTTTCTAAGCAAAAATGCAATTTTAAAAATTTACAAGACAAGACTTGAAAGTATGAGGTTGCTTATGAATAAAAGCATACCTTTTGACATAAGATTGATTATTGAATCCAAAGTAAGAATTGAAGGTGAATTCACAGAAACACCGACTAGATTTTTACCAGGGCTAGGAAAAAGTTCATATGCCAAGAAATGACGAGCAAAGATGATAGTCGTTTGCTATAAATGTGCTAGATGGAATTGTAATTTAAAATGTGGATCTTTAGGAATTCCATCTACAAACAGAGAAGATAAAATTCAGTTCATTAAGGATGGTCTGATTAAGGAGAATTTAGATGATATCGAAATTTCTCTTGACACGCATCCTAGTGGACTCGTACATTATGGAATTCGATGTTTGTGGAATAAATTCAAACCAGAATATGAACAACGTCTTTGGAATCTGACGTTAAAAGACCCTGTTTGCCAATTTGTAAGAAAATTGGATGGGAAGCTTCTCCCCGACTCATAGAAGGCGTTTAGGCTGTTTCTAAACGTAAAATCAGAGGAAGATGTGAGCCACAATCACAACTATTGTACATACGCGTAAGTATCTTTTATTTTTATCGTGTGGTGAGATTTTCTAAATAAAAAATGTGATACGCGATAAATGCTTTCATTATTCTATTGAGTAGTTGAAGCGCAATCAAACGCAATCACAAACTTGTTAAACAATTTTTCCTTATTTTTCTTCTATAAATAAATATTGTGCTTGTTTCTTTCATTCATCCCTCAAACTTGCACTTTTCTCTATTTCTCTCTCAAAAAAAAAAATTCTTTTCAAAAATGGAGTCATCATCTTCAACAAAAAAATTTAGCACAATCTGCATTTTTGGTGGAGCTAGTTATGGAAAAGAGGCATGCTTTACTGAAACAGCCCACAACTTGGGTCGTACCTTAGGAGAAAAATGCATTCATGTAGTTTACGGAGGAGGAAGTCTAGGATTAATGGGACGAGCTGCTGCTTCTGCCTATATGGAAGGAGTAAGAGTGTTGGGAATAATCCCAAAACCTCTGGCTGAAAGTAAAATCACCGGGTCAACTATTGGAGATGAGTTTAGATCTGTAAATATGCAAGATCGCATAACTCATATGATAAATAATTCTGGCGCCTTTATCACCCTTCCCGGTGGTTTTGGCACCCTTGAGGAACTTTTTCATGTGGTTACCAGAGTCCAGCTAAATGTTCATCAAAAACCAATAGGTCTGCTTAATGTCAATGGTTTCTTTGATGGTTTACTATCTTTCATCGACTACTCTGCTGAAAAGGGTTTTATTTCCGAGCGTGCTAAATGAATCATAGTCGTTGCAATAACACCAGAAGAACTAATCAAAAAACTCAATGAATTTGTTCCTCAACCAGATCCAGCTCTAGCTAAAATTGTCTGGATGGAAGATTTTACCGTGAGAAAACGAAAACTGGATTCATTCCTCTCCCTTTGATAACCTATATCGGACCTCTTATATTTTTTTTACTTTCTGTCGTGTGTAATAATCGTGCTAAATGGTGGCAGCTTAAGGAGTTTCTTCTTGATCTCTTGACGCGCATCTATTCGCGATTTATGTATTGTTATTGCTGTAATTTTTATTGTGTTTTTTTTATAAAAGCATTGATGGCAGCGTAAGGCGACTCTTCGGACTTTCTTGATGCGCATTTTAAAAATTGTGTTATACTTCCGAGTATATTTTATTTTCTTTTGTTTTGTGCCTCGTATATTTATTCTCTTGCAGATTCTAAAAGGCGTTAGCTCAAACATCGACTTTCTTAACAGGAAGTATTCTTCTTTTCTGCATTGCTTTTTATTTTATTTTTTTTTAAAACTGAGGACAGTTTTATTTTCAAGTTTGGGGGTGGTTTGTTTAATTATTTTGGTGTGTTGGAATTTTGGTGTGTTTTGATTGATTTGGTTATTTGCTTTAATTTTATATATATATATATATATATATATATATATATATATATATAGTAGTTTGATTTTTGATATTTCTAGATCTGGCCATAACACCAATAAATTAGCTATATACATGTTTCTAAAATCGTTTTAACCGGTTAAAAAATTGTATATTCCAAAAATTTCTGAGCCTTAATCTCTCTCTCCAAGCCTTGTAATTATCATATAAAATCGAGTCATTCGTTACCTTGAGAAAAGAAGAATCAGTCGGTTGATGAAAAATAGAACTGAAATTTACTTAATTTGTGGAGTTTTTGATTTTTCATGCTTAACTAAAAAATGATTTTCTGCAAAAATTCTATTCCCTAAAAAAAAAAAGGAGTCATTGGTGAAAAGAGCTACACGTTAGCAAATAACGATGTGAAAGCTATCACCTAAAAAAAATGACGAAAAGGAGAAGTGTTGAGCAGCAACAGCTGCCTAATTTTGGGGGTCTTAAATTTTGCGAAAAATAAAGGACTAACCATTGTTGGTGCGTAGCTGCCGTCTCAAGAAAATTGGTGAAAAGAGCTACACGTTAGCAAATAACGGTGTGAAAGCTATCACCTTTTAAAAAAAAGAGATAGAAATTGTGTTAGTGAAAAGAGCTACACGTTAGCAAATAACGGTGTGAAAGCCATCACTAAAAGGGACGTAGTTTATGAGCAGATTTGAATTAATTAGCGGCTGGATTTCAATACACTCAATTTTGTGAAAATCACAATATTTGATGACGCCAATAAAATTCTTCTTCATATTGAGTCGAAAAATAAACGAGTGGTCGAGAGCAACCATTAAAGGGAGTCGTGTGTATAACTAGTGGGAAAGAAACAATCAACCTTTGGGGGGGGGGGGAAACCTTGAATTTGGAATTACAAAATAAAAACCGTGTTTTAACTTCAAAAACATTAGTAGATTTATTTTGAATCTTGATTCATTTCTATCTACTGTATAAAGCTGGTTGTTGTGTATTAATGGCATTTTGATCTCCTTTTCTCTTTTTAAATTTTAATTTATGTGTGTATTAATTTTTCTTATTTTTATTTTTGGAGCATGAATAATAAAGAGTATTGCTCGGGACTAGCAAGAATTCAAGTTTGGGAGTGTGAAAAGTGTCAGTTTTGTACACTTATCCATGGTTTGTATCGATAAAATTCACCCATAATTGAGCTAGTCTACTCGTTTTTTGCTTTTAATTAATTAGTTTTTTTATTTTATTTTTATCAGACGATGATCGGATTAAATAATTGATTTACTCAAGAAATAACATGTTTATTAAATATTATCTTTGTTGAATTTTGATGTATTCATGTTGTAGGGCTTTCCGAGACGAATTCAGCAGTATTTCCGGATTCAAAATCAGAGTTATATATCAAAAGTTATCATCCGAAGAAGATTTGGGGCAAAAACGCAAAGTCTGAGAAATTCTGGGCTGAAAACGTAACTTTCAAAGCAACCAGTGAACAAATTTACGAAGCCAAGTTACGGCCGTAACTACAGAATGTTACGGCCGTAAGTCACCCTAGTTACGGCCGTAACTCTTGAATGTTACGGCCGTAACTCTTGACAGATTGTGATGATTTGTCTAATTTTTTATATTTTTGTGTATTATTGAAGGGATGGCTGGTATTGATCCGATCTAATGTAATAATGCTGGATTTTTGGAGCTATTAGATGACTTTAGGTGTATAAATAGACCCCTTAGATCCTTCATCATTCATCATTCATCTTATAATTTTCCATTTTTTGTAAACTTTTCTTTTTGTGTGAAGAACACACTTGTGTTCTTGAGTGATCTTTGTAAGTGTGGTATAGCATATGTTGTTCAAAGACTTTATTGCTTCTATCTCCTTTATCTACTAAGGGAGTTAGGATCAATTCTTTCTCTTGATTCAACTAATAATGACCACAAAAGCTTGTAATATGTATAATAAACCCTTCATGGGCTAAGTAACCTTTAGTTGGGATTATAAACAAGGTTAGTCATGTTATTTATGTTTGTATAAAGTTCTATTGTGAATTACATATTATTTTGTGTGATTTTCATTGTTTTAACAATCTTTATTTATTTGGCCAATAAATGACGATATTTATGGTCTTCATATATTTCGAAAGAAAATATGTTTGATTAGATCAAATGATCTTCACTCTAAGTTGTTCTAGGGGATAGAAATATACCTCTAGTCCTTAGATGATTCTTTGAGTTATTTTCATAAATCCTAATGCTATGTATTGAAGCCAATCAACATAGAAATATAGTGAATTGATTCAATATGTAAGGGGCGTTTTATAGTTCGAAAGAGAAACCGTCTTTTTAAGGAAAATCGAATCTATACAACATAATAAGTAAATTAATCTTATGATCTCCTATAAACCATTTATAACTAATGATGAACTAAGTTTGTAATCCCAACTATTTCATTTTATCGTTAATCAATCTATTATTATTGCTATCTTTTTATTTCCTTATAATATTAGAACTATTATTGCATTTTCTTTGCAAATATTAAACCAAACTTTTTAATTGTGTGTTTCACTCATATTAGTATCTATGAACATAGACTAATAGTGTATAATTCAAATTATAACCAAACTTCCTTGTGGGATCGATAAACCGGACTCAAAAAGTCCACTTTACTACTTGATACGATATCGTGCACTTGCGATAGTTACACTTACAATGTGTCAGTCCTAAAATGATGAAAAATCACCCAGGGAGGGAAGAAAGCAATAGGAATCAATATTTGGGAAACAATAACACGAAATGGAAGTGCGGAAACCCCAAAACGGTGGTTCCAAGCAATGATTACAAGGGTTCGTCCAACAAAAACACGATTTGAACAAAGAAGAGATTTGAAATGACATGAACTCAAACGAAAACATCGACTAATGAATCAATTACAACAATCAAGATAATACTCTTGTTTCGTTTCCCGAATAAGGTTGAAACAATGAACAATATCGATAAGTTATTCCGAACGGTGAACACGGATGAATGATTATTATCAAATGAAAAATTAAATAGTGACAATTACCGAATGAAATTACTTGAATGATAATGACTGAATTACAACCGGGTATTACATACACCCCCCTTAAAAGAGTTTTGTCCCCGAAACTAAGGGTCAAACAATTCGGGATAACTCTCCCGCATACTATCCTCGGTTTCCCAAGTAGCCTCTTCGACTCCGTGTCTAGACCACTGAATTTTAACCAAAGGAATCGCCTTATTCCTCAACTATTTGATTCGCCGCTCTAAGACTCGTATGGGACGCTCTTCATACGAATGATCATCTGCGATCTCGATTTCGTCGAACTGAAGTATGTGACTGTTAGGCGTATTTTTATACGCTTATTTATCATTATTTCGTATTATTTTGGCGAGTAAATTTGCATAAATGAGCTTTTAATGCCTTATTCTTGTATGTTTGACAGGAGATTGGAGTCCGGAAGCTAAAACGAGGCGAAACGGGCGAAAACGGCGAATTTTGGCCGTGGGCCGCGGCACAAGGCAAGTGGGCCGCAAAGACACGCAGAGGACCAGCGAGGCACGAGTAGATCGTACTGAGCCGCGGCCTGACTTGGTGAGCCGCGGCCCAAGAAACACACAGCGCCTGAGTTTTAATTTGCCGCCGTGTGCAGCCTGCAGATTTAGTGAGCCGCGGCACCTTTGGCGGTTTTGGTGTGCTCCGGGCGGATTTGGGCCGTTTTGAAGCCAGTTCTCGACCTACTCACACGGACGCGATTTGGAGGCTGTGGGGAGCTATAAATAAGGGTTTAAGACCCTAATTAATCATCTTGGAGGCTTGGGAAAAAGGAGGATCACAGAAGACTATCGCAGATGAGAGAAGCAGAAGACATCAAGGGCAGAGGGCGGAAGCCAGAAGAACGGAGGAATCCGAGCTCTTCATCTGCGTTTGATTTTCATGCTTTTATTTATTAATTCTGTATTTTCATTATTTAGTATGTCAGGCTAAAACCCTTGATCTAGGATTTTGATGAAACCTATGTTTTGATGGATTTGCTTGAGATTATCTATTTAATTCCCTTTTTGTTGAGTTTTCCCAATCATGTTTAATGCTTTCAATTATTTGGCCAATAGTTTTATTGTTTTAATCATTCAATTCGAATCGGGAGAGGAGAGTTGGTGAGGAACTATTGGTGAGGACCGTTTTATCTTGTGAGATAGGAATATACTCATAGGAACTACGTGGCCTTTTGGAGATTTTATGCTTTTTGCCTATTGACGAATTAATTCACCTAGGGATAGAGTGCGTTATTCGCCTTTAGGAAAATCTATCGACCTCGGGAGAGGCGGTAGAGTATACTAGTAATCTTCGCCTTCAATAAATTGGGAAAATCATTAACTTCAGATAATCGAGAGTAAATTCGGATAAACCAAGGTGGATTCAGAATCCTAGACTTATTCATCATTTGATTCTCTTTCTTCAAGCGACCGTTTATACTATTTAGCCTTTTATTAATTCTTTTAGTAATTAATTGCAAACCCAAAGTTCGATTGTTCAAATAAAACTAGAATACATAAAAATCGGTAGTTAGTAATTCAGTCCTCATGGGAACGATACTCACTCATCACTTTATTTCTTGTCAACGATAACGTGCACTTGCGTTAACAAAAAATCCGCAACAAAGTTTTTGGCGCCGTTGCCGAGGACTGAAATTTTTACTAATATCGATTTCAGTGTTTCTAGCCTTAGTTTGAACATTTTTTTTATTTACTTATTTTCGTGTATTTTATTTTATTTGTTTGTCCTTTCAGGATCTTTCGCGTAGTGCATGAAAAAATTCGGTAACGAAGGCCTACTACCTTTCGATACCGAACTCGAGCGCACTCTTCGAAGAAACAAGAAGAAGAAATGACAGTTACCAGCGAAAGTCAACATGGCCGATAATATCGAAAATCACGGAGGAAATAATATTGTGCAGCAAGCTGAACCGGAAATGGCACTTCGAGATTATGCTATGCCGCAAATTAACGCAAACTTTTCGGGGATTCGGCGTCCCACCATTCAGGCGAAAAACTTCGAAATCAAGTTTGCAATTATTCAGATGGTACAATCAAGCCAGTTCTGTGGTTTGCCGAATGATGACCCCAACGCACACATCGCGTCTTTTCTCGAGATTTGTGACACATTCAAGAACAATGGTGTCACCGACGATGCTATCCGTTTATGGGTTTTCCCTTTCTCTTTGAGGGATAAAGCAAAATTTTGGTTGAATTCTTTACCGCCGGGCTCGATCACGACATGGGCGGAATTAGCGCAAGCCTTCCTTGCTAAATTCTTCCCACCTTCAAAGACGGTGAGGTTACGAAACGAGATCACCACATTTGGTCAATATGATATGGAGTCGCTCCACGAGGCGTGGGAGCGATACAAAGATTTGCTAAGGAGATGCCCATATCACGGCCTTCCGGACTGGCTCCAAATTCAGACATTCTACAATGGTTTGAGTGCCTCTACACGCACTCTCGTGGATGCAGCCACTGGAGGAACTTTAATGGGAAAAACTATGGCCGAGGCACACTCGTTATTGGAAGCTATGGCCGTAAATGCATATCAATGGCCGTCCAAATGATTAAATCCGAAACGAGTCATGGAATCAAACAATGATCCGATCTCCACCTTATCAGCTCAAGTCGCTGCCTTGACGCAACAACTTCAAGCCTTTTCGCATGCTCCTTCTCCCGTTACCATTGAATCTTGCAATTGGTGTAACGAATCTCACCCTAGCGCGGAGTGCCAAGTCGGAAACCCGTTCGAGCAACATCCGATGGAGCAAGCTCAATTCGTGGGAAACGGAAATCGACAAAATAATCCTTACCCCAGCACTTATAATCAAGGTTGGCGAAATCCCCAAAATTTTTCATGGAGGAACGGGCAAACATTAAAACCTCCACAAGCCCAATTTGCGCAGCCCACACAGCAGCCCCTCAACCACGAAAGGTATCCTTGGAAGATGCTCTTGCTCAATTGGCGGCTAACACGAGCCAATTCATGACCCGCACCGAGACTACCCTCCAAAATCATTCTACCTCCATCCGAAATATAGAAACACAAATGGGGCAGATTGCTAATCTATTGTCCTCTCGGTCTCAAGTTGCATTGCCCAGCGCTACCGAAATGAACTCCAAAGAAAACGTGCAGGCAATCGAACTACGAAGTGGAAAGGAGTTGAAAGAGCAGCCTGTCCATAACAAGGACAAGATCGAGCAAAGTGAGACAGAAAAGGACGAGGCACCCAAGCCAAGGGAAGTATCGACTACTCACCCCACTCCTCAAATTCCATTCCCACAGCGTTTCCAAAAACAAAAACTAGACAAGCAATTTTCAAAGTTCCTCGACGTCTTCAAGAAATTGCACATAAACATTCCATTTTCCGACGCGTTGGAACAAATGCCGAGTTATGTAAAATTCATGAAAGAAGTCTTGTCAAACAAAAGAAAGCTCGAGGAATATGAGACAGTCGCATTAATGGAGGACTGCAGTGCTATTTTACAAAAGAAGCTCCCACCTAAATTGAGAGATCCGGGAAGTTTTACCATCCCTTGCATCATTGGAAATTCGTCTTTTGAAAGAGCCCTATGCGATCTCGGAGCCAGCATAAACCTTATGCCCCTTTCTATTTTAAAAGGCTGGATATTGGGAAGCCAAGCCGACGGTCTCCTTACAATTGGCCGATAGGTCCATCAAATATCCGAGGGGAGTAATAGAGGACGTGTTAGTAAAGGTTGACAAATTTATCTTTCCAGCCGATTTTATTGTGCTCGACATGGAGGAAGATCAAGATATCCCAATTATCTTGGGAAGACCATTTTTGGCAACCGACCGAACTTTCATCGATGTGGAAAAGGGGAAGCTGACTCTACGTGTTCAATAGGAGCAAGTAACGTTTAATATCTTTCGATCCGTAAAATATCCGAGTGATGCTGAAAATTGTTTCCAAGTTGACGTCATTGACTCGTGAGTGAGTAGAACCTTTCGAGAGAATTATCCACCCGATCCATTGGAGTCCGTTTTGATTGGGGCTGTTTCCGAACTAAATGCAGAACATGCAGCCTATGTACGCCACATGGATGTTTCCCCGCCAATTTTCATTCGTCAACCATTCGAGGAGCTCGGAAGTTCACTAACTCGACCAATCCCATCAATCGAAAAACCTCCAAAGTTGGAACTCAAGAAGCTGCCGCCTCATTTAAAATATGCATTTTTGGGGCCCGACGACTCCCTTCCAGTTATTCTTTCGGCCACTTTAGCGGGGGATCAAGAGGCGAAATTATTGAGAGTTTTGAGGGAGTACAAATCTGCTCTTGGATGGTCTATTGCGGATATTAAGGGGATCAGCCCGTCAATTTGCATGCACAAGATTTTGATGGAGGAAGACTACAAACCATCTGTGGAGCATCAACGCCGGTTGAATCCAAACATGAAGGAGGTGGTAAAAGTCGAGGTTTTAAAACTCCTCGACGTAGGTATGATCTTTCCGATTTCTGATAGCAAGTGGGTAAGTCCGGTCCAAGTTGTGTCGAAGAAGGGTGGGATAACGGTTGTTCAAAATGATAATAATGAACTAATTCCCACTAGGATTGTCACGGGATGGCGTATGTGCATAGATTATAGGAAATGAAATAAGGCCACTAGAAAAGATCATTTCCCCTTACCTTTTATTGATCAGATGTTAGATACATTAGCCGGACACGATTTCTATTGCTTTCTCGATGGTTACTCGGGGTATAATCAGATTTATATAGCCCCCGAAGACCAAGAAAAAATGACGTTTACATGTCCTTACGGCATTTTCGCTTATAGGCGCATGCCTTTTGGATTATGTAATGTGCCGGCTACTTTTAAATGGTGTATGATGGCTATTTTTTCTGACATGGTAGAACAGTGTATTGAGATTTTTATGGATGATTTTTCTGTTTTTGGAGATTCTTTTGACATTTGTTTGAAAAATTTGCAGAAAGTCTTGAGACGATGCGAAGAGACAAATTTGGTCTTGAACTGGGAGAAGTGTCATTTTATGGTGCAGGAGGACATAGTGCTTGGCCATCGAATATCCTCACATGGAATTGAAGTCGACCGGGTGAAAATCGAAACAATTGAGAAGATGCCTCCACCTACTTCGGTCAAATGGATTAGAAGTTTTTTGGGACATGCCGGTTTCTATCGCCAATTTAATAAGGATTTTTCGAAGATCACGAAGCCGCTGAGCAATCTACTCATGAAGGATGTTTCATTTACTTTTGACAAGTCGTGTAAAGAAAGTTTCGATTCATTGAAAAAAGCTCTAAGCACGGCACCGGTGATAGTCGCTCCGGACTGGGACCTTCCATTCGAGTTAATGTATGATGCAAGCGACTTTGCCATTGGGGTTGTTTTGGGGCAGAGACGAGGGAAGGTGTTCCATGTCATATACTATGCGAGCCGGACACTCGACGACGCCCAAAGAAATTATGCCACAACGGAGAAGGAATTGTTGGCGGTGATCTTTGCATTTGATAAATTCCGGGCGTATCTACTGGGAACGAAAGTGATAGTGTGGACCGACCATTCAGCAATAAAATACCTTTCGGAGAAGAAGGATGCTAAACCAAGGTTGATTCAGTGGGTGCTTCTCCTTCAAGAATTCAACTTGGAGATTCGGGACAAGAAAGGGACTGAAAATGTTATAGCCGATCACCTTTCACGATTAGAGAGTCCCTTTGAGAAGGGAGAAAGTCAGCCACAAATCATGGAAACCTTCCCCGACGAGCAGCTCTACAAGTTGGGTTCAAAACACGCGCCTTGGTATGCTGATCTAGTGAACTACTTGGCAAGTAGAACAATTCCAAACGACCTCTCACGCCATCAAAAGAAGCAGCTAATCTCAGACGCTAAGTATTATTTGTGGGACGATCCTTTTCTATTCAAGAGATGCCCCGATCAAATCATTCGTAGATGTATTCCGGATGAGGAAATCCACAGTGTGCTAAACCATTGCCATGCATCACCCTACGGTGGACATTTTAGTGGAAATAGAACAGTGGCGAAGGTCTTACAATCGGGGTTCTATTGGCCATCATTATTCAAGGATGCTCACTCCTTTGTGTCCGCGTGTGATCGGTGTCAACGAACGGGAAACATCTCAAGACAACACGAAATGCCGCAGAACACCATACTTGAAGTTGAATTGTTCGATGTATGGGGGATCGACTTCATGGGTCCATTTCCTCCATCAAATAAGAATCTCTATATTTTGGTAGCCGTAGATTATGTCTCAAAATGGGTTGAAGCGGTGGCACTACCTACGAATGGGTCCAATGTCGTAATCAAGTTTATAAAACAATATATCTTCACACGTTTTGGGACTCCACGTGCTATTATCAGTGATGGTGGGTCACACTTCGACAACAAATTTCTTGATGCGGTTTTGAGAAAATACGGAGTCACTCATCGTGTTGCTACAGCATACCATCCTCAGACGAGCGGTCAAGTCGAGATATCAAATCGAGAGCTGAAGTGGATCCTAGAAAAGACGGTCAGCTCGTCTCGAAAAGATTGGTCGTTTAAACTCGATGATGCACTTTGGGCGTACCAGACTGCATATAAAACACCTATCGGAATGTCTCCCTACAGATTGGTTTATGGGAAAGGTTGCCATTTACCTGTAGAGATGGAACATCGTGCTTACTGGGCGATAAAGAAACTAAACTTTGATCTGAAATCTGCTGGTGAAAAGCGTTGTTTGCAGCTGAACGAGTTGGAAGAAATTCGCCACGACGCATACGAAAATGCAAAAATTTATAAGAAGCGGACAAAGACTTGGCATGATAAGCACATCACGCAGAGAGAGTTTGTCCCGGGACAAGAGGTGTTGCTATTCAATTCTCGCTTAAAGTTATTTCCCGGGAAATTGCTTTCACGATGGTCGGGACCGTTCACCGTAGTTCAAGTGTTCCCACATGGTGCGGTAGAAGTACAAAAAGATGACCGAAAATTCAAAGTTAATGGACAATGGTTGAAGGCATACTTGGGAAATCCAATAGACATGCAGAAAACGAGTGTCGTCTTATCCACCGCCGGATGAATGCGAGAAAAGTCTGGCTGAAGACTATAAACTTAGCGCTTCTCGGGAGGCAACCCGAGTATTGGTTGTAGAATCTTTATTGATTTATTGCATTTTTAGAGTCTTTATTTGTCGTCATTTTTCTTTGATCCGTCTATCCCTCTCGTCTTGATGTTTTCGTTTAAAAATTCTGTGCAGGAATCACCCCAGGGGAGGAAATCAGTGATGGGCCGCGGCACAATAATAGTGAGCCGCGGCACGCACCAGTTGATGGAACAAGGCCAAACAAACTGTACTATGTGCCGCGGCACGATCTTACTGAGCCGCGGCACACCAGGTCACTGAGCCGCAGCACACATTCCCTGAGCCGCGGCATACCAAAGGTTCAAGAAATGCCCAGGAGACTGTACTCTGTGCCGCGGCACGAACCAAATGTAACACCCCCAATCCGCTCAGGGATATTACACGCCGTAGACCCTCTCCTCGAGGATCTACCAGGCTGGTAACAACATTTAACATCTCGACAATGCCTTCAAGGCTAAAATGACTCAGTAGACCGATTTGGTCTTTCAATAAAATATACAACTCGATTACAAACACATACCCACGCAGGGGTCAAAATACAATAAACTCCCGTACAACGGGGAAAAGATACTGCAGCGGAAAAGAAAATACAACTAGACCAATACGACATCAACGGATCCTCGTGTGATTAGTATCGTTCATCTTTCATCATCCTTCATGCCGACCCTGTGCTCTGCTCCAAAACGAATGCAATCTGAGACATCCACCCCCCGAATACTCGGGGGTTAGCAAAACTCCACTGTTTTGATAGTGCAAGTATAAATACGAAAACAAGCCATACATATCATACTCCACAAAAACAGAATAATCGCGAATATACTTCCCGAGAAAATTTACTTGATCAAACCATTCAAAATGTGAAAGGTAGGAAATAACCCAATGTCCATATTACAAAACATTTTACGATCTCGGGAGTTTTAGAAAACATTTGAGATATAAGAATTCTAAAACCTTTCGAAAACATTTAGGGACACAGCCCAAAAGTCATTTTCCAAAATTCAAGTTCCGGTAACAATACGCAGGGTCCACAACCCAATTCACAAAACACGGGGTCCGTGACCCAAATCACAAATCACATGTTCCTAAGGATTATTCGTGTCCCGTGCTAACAAGCCACGAACCTCAGATGCTCCCGAAGAACAAACCCGAGTGAATAACCCAATAGGAAAAACATATCAAATCACATGTCACCGTAAACGCAGTCACGTGACTACAAGCACATATACGAACATAATCAAACCACAACCATAAGTTATCCCGGCATCGCGCTAACAAGCCACGAACCTCGGAGTCCCCGCAAGACATACCCGATGATAACCCTACAAGTTATCCCGGCATCGGGCTAGCAAGCCCCGAACCTCGGAGTCCCCGCAAGACATACCCGTATTGGATAACCTTACGGTTTCGCCCGACCCATACTAGCAAGTATGGATCCCGGAGATTCAACAAATCCTACCCGGAGGCACATCACAATACATCAAGCACACAACAATAATCACTTATCAATCCAAACAACATTAAGCATCACAAACTCCTTTCAAGGAGTAACAACTAATATCACACACATTACGTTCTTACCGAACAAGTACATAATAACAATACGTAATCCCAGACAAAGGATTACGGTCTATCAAACTCACTCGAATTGATCATATTATCTTTCAACATACAAAACCAACACACATATTATGAGAATACATATTCACGAAGTATACGAATTATCGTTGAAAGACAACATTTATCGAGAACATACCAATCCCTTTTTACGTTCATTAAATATTGATTTCGCATAAAATCATTTATCAAGAATTATATCAACGAAACATGAAATGTATGGGCAAGATACTTGCCTCAAAATCGGTACGCAAGTATTCCGACGAACATGGCTCAACCGGAAAGCTTCGAAACGCCCAATGCTATCGAAACGGAAGACGACGGCGATCTAAAGGGTTCAACACGGTTTCTTCGCAAGAAACACGACCCTAACATCATACAATCAATAAATCATCGACCATACGAGGAAGAATAATCATAGAACGCCCGAAAACCCCTCTAAGATATTTTACCGGACACCTTCAAGGCGTCGGTCAAGAACTCGACTCAAACAACGAATCGATACGATCCAACCATGGAATAACAAGGGAAATGATATAATACATCTAAATAATCATCAATCCATCAAAATCCTAAGTTAAGTCGGATTAATCGGACGAAAACAACAAAAACCCCAAATTCCCCAAAACTAGATTTCTAGGAAATCGACGATTCGCTCGATCAAAGGATGTTATAGGACGGATGATTGATGATATGAACCTCCAAACTTCATGTATATGTTGTTAAACAACATGGCTACAATCTTGGAACACGCCCATTGCCAAGAGAAGTGGAAGAAGGAGAAAAAATGGCGAAAAACGCATTGCTGGGCTTTAAATAGCACGACAGACTCGACCGTGTCCGCCCGACACGGTCGTGGCGCGCTGATTGGCAGCGAGGACTCGACCGTGTCTGCTAGACACGGTCGCGGCGCGGAGGGGCCTTCCGACGATGACCCGTCCGACGGCGACTTCAAGACGACTCGACCGTGTCCTGGAACACGGTGGGCGTGTCGGCGATCGTCTCGTGCCAATCCGGAAGAGTTCGGCACGGGCGTGTCGGGCGACACGGTCGGGCCACGAGACGAAACTTACGGCTTATCCGGACGAGCACGGCACGGGCCGTGTCGGACGACACGGCCGAGTTCGGCCGCGTGATCGCCAATAACGAGCGGGTGAGCTAAAACGACCATAACTCTCTCGTCCGGACTCCGATTGACTCACCGTTCGAACCATTGGAAAGCTAACTCGATGCTCTATAATATTGCAAAGATTCAGAATTTTTGGAGTTACCAAAAATTAATGGTGACTTTACAAAGTCGAACTCCCACGTGAAAAAGTCGATTAAGGACACGGAACTCAATGAAACGACACCGAAACGAACTCGGATGACAAAAAGTGCGGAATTAATCATTCTCGAAATGACGAAAGGTCATGAGCGAGTCGTCAAAACGAACTTCCTCCGAAAAAAGAAAATTACCGAAATTCGAAATTGCGGATATTACATTCTACCCTCCTTAAAAGAAGTTTCGTCCCGAAACTTAAAACAAGTAGGGGGGAGCAATATACCCGCCAGGAAAACTCGACGAGATACACAAAAATGGAAAACTCGCGCCCAACGGCGAAACGCTGCAAGAAACGCAAAGAGACATACGGCGTGAAAACACGCTCCACGACGACCAACACAATGTCGCCGTTAGGGATACAATAAAACCAACAAATGACAGTGTCATCAAACGGATAATATAGCCAAGTCAATTATCCGACAATCACAAAACACAACGAACGAAAGTCAGTATGATTGACCAACCCAACGGTACATCAATCGAAACGCGAGCCAATCGCTGAACTAATACTGAATTCCACCGCCCAAGGGTTGGAAGATCGAAAACGAGACTAATTTCCCAAACTTAAGGGAATTAGGAAGGAGCCTGAACGCTCAACAATCACGAAACGAGAACAAAACCGAACAAACAAACGATCGAGACAACAAAAATCGAACGGTCATGTTCGGATCACGAAGAACAATAAGGTTCAACCGACAACTCCGAGGTTCACATCTCGACTCGAGACAAAACAAGATCCGGTGAAAACAACAACGTATGCATTCACATAAGATCCACATGAAAGGGAATAGAAATTGAAAAGTCACAACGACAAACTAGTTATTCCGAAATGATGCCACACTCGTTCGATAAACAAAAACAAGGGGCAGGACAAGCTCAGAAATGTCAACGAACATAAACGAGTCGACAGAGTCGAAAATACAGAAGTTCCAAATCCGATCCACTTCGAATAAGAGAACTAGTAAAACCAGATGATGTCACTTCCGAACAAGGTTCACAAGAATCGAACCGAACTCGAAAAAGTCACAGCGATAACCAGATTGACCCAAAACAAGATCACAGCTCGTTCGAACGACGAAACCGAAATACAGAACAAGTTCAGAAAGTATCAACGAACACGAGCGAGTCGATAGACTCGAGAAAGAGGAAATGCAGGAGTCTAAAAACAACACGGGTACTACATTCGACCTCTTATAAAAGAAGGTCGCCCCCGCAACTCACAACAGCGAAATTAAGGTGACGACACAACGAGCAACCGACAGAAACATCCTTCGAAGGCCTCTCAAAGCCGATCCTGATACTTGTGCTGAAGCGCGAACTCCAAAAGTCTCGATAGCCAATTCGCAAAATTGAATTCGGTGTCCCTCGAGTCCACACTTGAAATGTGTTACCGACGAGAAGGACAATATACACGTGCATGCCCCGGCACATTACGGTTGAAACGTCTCGGCTCGGCATACCGAAAATACAAATGCTCGATACAATGGATCAAAACACCGCAAAACAACATACCGGAGATGCCAACTCAGCATAACATATCAACGCATACAAAAATCACAACAACAACGGCATCATTCGACGATTACAACATCGACGGCGGCAAAGACACAATCACAAACATCATGAAACAATCACCCATGTGTATAACGCACAAAAATCCAGGCTTTAACAACTCACACTAGTGCGACAACACGCAAATCACCACGAGGCGATAAACAGTAAACACCAGTTCACACCTCTCACAGAGGGCCAACAAAACATATGCGTGGCGAACGACTCGACGCTCACGCCACCAATTCAATCACAATTTGGGGTTGGCACCGTAACGAAAGTTCGAAAACCATACACGCATTTCCGGTCCGCAAACAGGAATGATAGGTTTTAAAAACGAAAATCACCTTTGAAGACAGTTTGGAAACACCAGTTGATCTTGAGTATCATTTTACAAAAAGTTGAACAAACATCATTCTCGAGACTTTGAAAATCATCTTGCGTTTGAACAAAAATGAGGACACCTTCTCGTAGTGAAAAACTTTCAGAATAATCGACACTTGGGTCTAAGCAACTGCATTTCTAAAAGTAATTGAAAGTATCTCAAAATATTTTGGTCCTCAATTGGAATGATTTTGAAACATATTACGGTACTAGAAGGCACCTTGAAAGTACTGCGAGAAAATAATTCGTTTTAAAAGTACGTCTCGAATTTTAATTTTCTAAGATACTCAAGGTTTTCAAAAAATAATTCAATGGGCTAGAATGCCCAAAAATTTCAGGTAATTACACAGAACATTATAGCGCCGTGGTCCCACGCCGGAACCCACCAGACTAAAAATCATTTACAAAAATGTCAAAAAGGCCGATGACGGTAATGTTTCAAAAACTCACAAAAGCCATTTTACAACATGCTAAATACCGTCATAAGAATTTTGCCAAAGCGATCAAGGCCATAATGCCAAAAACTCGGTTAAGGAATTGGTTTTCGAAATAAAACTCGGTCGGTAAAATACCGAAAGTCATTGCAAAAGAACTCACGCAGCGGATAAAAGAAATACGGTTCAACATACACAATCGAGCAACACTACTCCTCATATGAACGAAATATGAGAGTCAAATAACCCCATATCACAAAATCAAAATCCATAAGAGGATTCCGTCACTTAATAAATAATCATAAAAATAGCTCGTGTCACACGAGGCACAACACAAAGAAGGGAGACTTACATTCACAGGTCGCACGAAGATGATGATCGCCCACGATACTAATCACGACCAACAAACTCAGACGACGCGTCGCGACACGACTTAGTCAGACAAAATCCGACGAGACAAAAACTCAATAGACACCACTAACCCGACAGCCTAGGTTTCCACAACCTAAAGCTCCGATACCATTCTGTAACACCCCCAATCCGCTCAGGGATATTACACGCCGTAGACCCTCTCCTCGAGGATCTACCAGGCTGGTAACAACATTTAACATCTCGACAATGCCTTCAAGGCTAAAATGACTCTTGATACCGATTTGGTCTTTCAATAAAATATACAACTCGATTACAAACACATACCCACGCAGGGGTCAAAATACAATAAACTCCCGTACAACGGGGAAAAGATACTGCAGCGGAAAAGAAAATACAACTAGACCAATACGACATCAACGGATCCTCGTGTGATTAGTATCGTTCATCTTTCATCATCCTTCATGCCGACCCTGTGCTCTGCTCCAAAACCTGAATGCAATACAGACATCCACCCCCCGAATACTCGGGGGTTAGCAAAACTCCACTGTTTTGCTAGTGCAAGTATAAATACGAAAACAAGCCATACATATCATACTCCACAAAAACAGAATAATCGCGAATATACTTCCCGAGAAAATTTACTTGATCAAACCATTCAAAATGTGAAAGGTAGGAAATAACCCAATGTCCATATTACAAAACATTTTACGATCTCGGGAGTTTTAGAAAACATTTGAGATATAAGAATTCTAAAACCTTTCGAAAACATTTAGGGACACAGCCCAAAAGTCATTTTCCAAAATTCAAGTTCCGGTAACAATACGCAGGGTCCACAACCCAATTCACAAAACACGGGGTCCGTGACCCAAATCACAAATCACATGTTCCTAAGGATTATTCGTGTCCCGTGCTAACAAGCCACGAACCTCAGATGCTCCCGAAGAACAAACCCGAGTGAATAACCCAATAGGAAAAACATATCAAATCACATGTCACCGTAACCGCAGTCACGTGACTACAAGCACATATACGAACATAATCAAACCACAACCATAAGTTATCCCGGCATCGCGCTAACAAGCCACGAACCTCGGAGTCCCCGCAAGACATACCCGATGATAACCCTACAAGTTATCCCGGCATCGGGCTAGCAAGCCCCGAACCTCGGAGTCCCCGCAAGACATACCCGTATTGGATAACCTTACGGTTTCGCCCGACCCATACTAGCAAGTATGGATCCCGGAGATTCAACAAATCCTACCCGGAGGCACATCACAATACATCAAGCACACAACAATAATCACTTATCAATCCAAACAACATTAAGCATCACAAACTCCTTTCAAGGAGTAACAACTAATATCACACACATTACGTTACCGAACAAGTACATAATAACAATACGTAATCCCCGACAAAGGATTACAGTCTATCAAACTCACTCGAATTGATCATATTATCTTTCAACATACAAAACCAACACACATGTTCTGAGAATACATATTCACGAAGTATACGAATTATCGTTGAAAGACAACATTTATCGAGAACATACCAATCCCTTTTTACGTTCATTAAATATTGGATTTCGCATAAAATCATTTATCAAGAATTATATCAACGAAACATGAAATGTATGGGCAAGATACTTGCCTCAAAATCGGTACGCAAGTATTCCGACGAACATGGCTCAACCGGAAAGCTTCGAAACGCCCAATGCTATCGAAACGGAAGACGACGACGAACGAAAGGGTTCAACACGGTTTCTTCGCAAGAAACACGACCCTAACATCATACAATCAATAAATCATCGACCATACGAGGAAGAATAATCATAGAACGCCCGAAAACCCCTCTAAGATATTTTACCGGACACCTTCAAGGCGTCGGTCAAGAACTCGACTCAAACAACGAATCGATACGATCCAACCATGGAATAACAAGGGAAATGATATAATACATCTAAATAATCATCAATCCATCAAAATCCTAAGTTAAATCGGATTAATCGGACGAAAACAACAAAAACCCCCAAATTCCCCAAAACTAGATTTCTAGGAAATCTGACTGGTCGCTTCGATCAAAGGATGTTATAGGACGGATGATTGATGATATGAACCTCCAAACTTCATGTATATGTTGTTAAACAACATGGCTACAATCTTGGAACACGCCCATGCCAAGAGAAGTGGAAGAAGGAGAAAAATGGCGAAAAAAGCAGTGATGGGCTTTATATAGCTCAGCAGACTCGACCGTGTCCGCCGACACGGTCGTGGCGCGCAGATTGGCAGCGGGGACTCGACCGTGTCTGCTAGACACGGTCGCGGCGCGGAGGGGCCTTCCGATGATGACCCGTCCGACAGCGACTTCGGCGACTCGGCCGTGTCTGGAACACGGTCGGGCGTGTCGGCGATCGTCTCGTGCCAATCCGGAAGAGTTCGGCACGGGCCGTGTCGGGCGACACGGTCGGGCCCCGAGACGAAACTTCCGGCTTATCCGGACGAGCACGCACGGGCCGTGTCGGACGACACGGCGAAGTTCGGCCGGTGATCGCCAATAACGAGCGGGTGAGCTAAAACGACCATAACTCTCTCGTCCGGACTCCGATTGACTCACCGTTCGAACCATTGGAAAGCTAACTCGATGCTCTATAATATTGCAAAGATTCAGAATTTTTGGAGTTACCAAAAATTAATGGTGACTTTACAAAGTCGAACTCCCACGTGAAAAAGTCGATTAAGGACACGGAACTCAATGAAACGACACCGAAACGAACTCGGATGACAAAAAGTGCGGAATTAATCATTCTAGAAATGACGAAAGGTCATGAGCGAGTCGTCAAAACGAACTTCCTCCGAAAAAAGAAAATTACCGAAATTCGAAATTGCGGATATTACACCAAATGAGCCGCGACACACTAACACGTTGAGCCGTGGCACGCCTAAACTGAGCCGCGGCACCCGACGGTATTACAAAAAAGTCCCAGGCCGACTTTACTCTGGGCCGCGGCTCACTTATGTTGTGTCGCGGCCCCTGTCGCAATATAAGAATGCCCAGGTATACTTCATACATTCGATCGGCCAGCACAAGGTCCCTTCCTTCCTTCCTTCCTTCGCACAATGAGGTCAGTCGATACCCTTCTCTTAGTCTTCTTCTCAAATTCTTCAGGTAAATCTCGATCTCTTAAGCATAATTGATACACGATTTGAAAAGTGAATTAAAGTTATATGTTGCTAGTTTTTCTTCAATGTTTTCTCAAAAATGGAGTTAGAATATGGTGATTATGGTATTTGATTGTGATGGGATTGGTGAACGAATTGATGATGTTAGTTGCCATTTTTCACGGCTATTATTTGTGTTATTATTTTTGGGATTTGGAGTTAACCATTAAAATTCTTGTTCTTCATTTTAACTTGTGCATACCAAGTGTTTGATAAATTGCAGCAATGAAAAATTGGTAAGCCAAGCATTTTTAAATTATATGCAACGAATCATTTTATCGAATTACATTGTCCCCAACCCTTACATCATGTTAAACTTGAGAGCTCGTACTTAACTTCCTCTTTGATGATGCAAGCTCATTTATTCACGCTCCGCATGATGTAGTTGAGAAGCGTGCAAGCTCGCCGGATGACGCCGGCACCAGCTCGTGAGAGGACTGGAGGGGAGTACTTGACCTTTCACTTTTATTGCATATTGTATTGTGTTCATTGAGGTCAATGTACGTCCTAAGTTTGGGGGGGTCTATTTATGTTGCTACATTTATTGCTGTACTTATTTCGTTGCACTTTTCATTATTTTGAGTTATCTTTTTGTCGATAGCCTTGCTTGTCATGATTTTTGGCCTATTCGTGATTTTTTCGTGCTTCTATTTGTGTAATACTGATGTTACGACACTGTTTTTCTCCCTGAAGAAACGGTCGAGTTTTAGTCGAGCTGTAGTCAGTGATTTCTGTTTCTGCTAAGTCCTCATTTAGGTCCGAAATTTTTTCGTAAATGTAGAGGTCTTAGCGGATAAGAGAGGATACATACGTGTTTTAAAATCACCGTCGATACGTTTGGTTACATTTTTCGGTTAGCTACTTGTCCAGTTACATAAGTTGTGTTGGCGCTTAGATTGAGTTTAGAGTCGGTTAGTTTTTCCCAAAAGTCGAGTTATTTTTGTTCTATGATGGGAAGTCTAGTAACCGGGGGTATTCACGTGACCCATTGTTTACTCTCGCGTAAAACGACGACCCTGATTAGACTAGTGATTTAGAAATTTCAATTGTACCGAATACGGGAAGCCTAGTAACCGGGGGTATTCGCGTAACCCGCTGTTTACTCTCGCGTAAAACAGCGACCTTGATTCGGACATGCTGGAATAGCTATTCGAGTTGTTTCTCCGCTGTGGAGGGGAACTTAGTAACTAGAAGCATCCATGTGCCCCATGAGTGTCTTTTACGTCAAACGGTTTCCCAATACATGAGAATGGAAGTTCCACCCTAGGATTATCCCGATGAAACATCCCGAGATCCGAACCTAGTGGTCAACTCGAATCAATTTCTTGAGCATATATATATATATAAGGGAATACTGTCCGAGGATTATTTTTTGATGAAACTCGTGAAAATTTTGCCATTAGACTGTGGAACGGGGCGAATTAGCTTGTTTATTTTAACCTTTCATATTGACGGTCGATTAAATTCACGTTTGTTAATCTTTGAGCTGGATTTTTTCATGAACGAGTGATTAGGACAGAACTTGGTTACTTTGCGGAATCAGTGTTCTGAGTGTAGCTCGCCATTACGATACTCGTATTATTCAGAGAGAATTTTAGGGTAGTATTGATTAGGTTGAGCACTATGAGTTGCACGATTATTCACGATATTCTTTTGTTGAAATTAATTCTTTTTGCTTGAGGACAAGCAAAGGCTCAAGTTTGGGGGTATTTGTTAGGCGTATTTTTACACGCTTATTTATCATTATTTCGTATTATTTTGGCGAGTAAATTTGAATAAATGAGCTTTTAATGCCTTATTGTTGTATGTTTGACAGGAGATTGGAGTCCGGAAGCTAAAACGAGGCGAAACGGCAGCAATTTGGCCGTGGGCCGCGGCACAAGGCAAGTGGGCCGCGTCACACGCAGAGGACCAGCAGGCACGAGTAGATCGTACTGAGCCGCGGCACAGACTTGGTGAGCCGCGGCCCAGAAGAAACACACAGCGCCCAGGTTTTAATTTACATGCCGTGTGCCGCGGCACAGATTTAGTGAGCCGCGGCACACTGGGCGGTTTTGGTGTGCTCCGCGCGGGTTTGGGCCATTTTGAAGCCAGTTCTCGACCTACTCACATGGATGCGATTTGGAGGCTGTTGGGAGTTATAAATAAGGGTTTAAGACCCTAATTAATCATCTTGGAGGCTTGGGAAAAAGGAGAATCACAGAAGACTATCGCAGACGAGAGAAGCAGAAGACATCAAGGGCAGAGGGCTGAAGCCAGAAGAACGGAGGAATCCGAGCTCTTCATATGCGTTTGATTTTCATGCTTTTATTTATTAATTCTGTATTTTCAATATTTAGTATATCAAGCTAAAACCCTTGATCTAGGATTTTGATGAAACCTATGTTTTGACGGATTTGCTTGAGATTATCTATTTAATTCCCTTTTTGTTAAGTTTTCCCAATCGTGTTTAATGCTTTCAATTATCTGGCCAATAGTTGTATTGTTTTAATCATTCAATTCGAATCGGGAGAGGAGAGTTGGTGAGGAACTATTGGTGATGACCGTTTTATCTTGTGAGATAGGAATATACTCATAGGAACTACGTGGCCTTTTGGAGATTTTATGCTTTTTGTCTATTGACGAATTAATTCACCTAGGGATAGAGTGCGTTATTTGCCTTTAGGAAAATCTATTGACCTCGGGAGAGGCGGTAGAGTATACTAGTAATCTTCGCCTTCAATAAATTGGGAAAATCATTAACTTCAGATAATCGAGAGTAAATTCGGATAAACCAAGGTGGATTCAGAATCCTAGACTTATTCATCATTTGATTCTCTTTCTTCAAGCGACCGTTTATACTGTTTCGCCTTTTATTAATTCTTTTAGTAATTAATTGCAAACCCAAAGTTCGATTGTTCAAATAAAACAAGAATACATAAAAATTGGTAGTTAGTAATTCAGTCCTCGTGGGAACAATACTCACTCATCACTTTATTACTTGTCACTGATAACGTGCACTTGCGTTAACGAAAAATCCGCAATAAGTTTTTGGCGCCGTTGCCGGGGACTGAAATTTTTACTAATATCGATTTCAGTATTTCTAGCCTTAGTTTGAACATTTGTTTTATTTACTTATTTTCGTGTATTTTATTTTATTTGTTTGTCCTTTCAGGATCTTTCGCGTAGTGCATGAGAAAATTCGGTAACGAAGGCCTACTACCTTTGGATACCGAACTCGAGCGCACTCTTCGAAGAAACAAGAAGGAGAAACGACAGTTACCAGCGAAAGTCAACATGGCCGATAATATCGAAAATCACGGAGGAAATAATATTCTGCAGCAAGCTCAACCGGAAATGGCACTTCGAGATTATGCTATGCCGCAAATTAATGCAAACTTTTCGGGGATTCGGCGTCCCACCATTCAGGCGAACAACTTCGAAATCAAGCCTGCAATTATTCAGATGGTACAATCAAGCCAGTTCTGTGGTTTGCCGAATGATGACCCCAACGCACACATCGCGTCTTTTCTCGATATTTGTGACACATTCAAGAACAATGGTGTCAACGACGATGCTATCCGTTTATGGCTTTTCCATTTCTCTTTGAGGGATAAAGCAAAATTTTGGTTGAATTCTTTACCGCCGGGCTCGATCACGACATGGGCGGAATTAGCGCAAGCCTTCCTTGCTAAATTCTTCCCACCTTCAAAGATGGCGAGGTTACGAAACGAGATCACCACATTTGGTCAATATGATATGGAGTCGCTCCACGAGGCGTGGGAGCGATACAAAGATTTGCTAAGGAGATACCCACATCACGGCCTTCCGGACTGGCTCCAAATTCAGACATTCTACAATGGTTTGAGTGCCTCTACATGCACTCTCGTGGATGCAGCCGCTGGAGGAGCTTTAATGGGAAAAACTATGGCCGAGGCACACTCGTTATTGGAAGCTATGGCCGCAAATGCATATCAATGGTCGTCCTAACGATTAAATCCAAAACGAGTCATGGAAATCTCAAACAATGGTCCGATCACCACCTTATCAGCTCAAGTCGCCGCCTTGACGCAACAACTTCAACCCTTTTCGCATGCTTCTTCTCCCGTTACCATTGAATCTTGCAATTGGTGTAACAGATCTCACCCTAGCGCGGAGTGCCAAGTCGGAAACCTGTTCGAGCAACATCCGATGGAGCAAGCTCAATTCGTGGGAAACGGAAATCGACAAAATAATCCTTACCCCAGCACTTATAATCAAGGTTGGCGAAATCCCTAAAATTTTTCATGGAGGAACGGGCAAACTTTAAAACCTCCACAAGCCCAATTTGCGCAGCCCACACAGCAGCCCCCTCAACCACCAAAGGTATCCTTGGAAGATGCTCTTGCTCAATTGGCGGCTAACACGAGCCAATTCATGACCCGCACCGAGACTACCCTCCAAAATCATTCTACCTCCATCCGAAATCTAGAAACACAAATGGAGCAGATTGCTAATCTATTGTCCTCTCGGTCTCAAGTTGCATTGCCCAGCTCTACCGAAATGAACTCCAAAGAAGACGTGCAGGCAATCGAACTACGGAGTGGAAAGGAGTTGAAAGAGCATCCTGTCAATAACAAGGACAAGATCGAGCAAAGTGAGACAGAAAAGGACGAGGCACCCAAGCCAAGGGAAGTATCGACTACTCACCCTACTCCTCAAATTCCATTCCCACAGCGTTTCCAAAAACAAAAATTAGACAAGCAATTTTCAAAGTTCCTCGACGTCTTCACGAAATTGCACATAAACATTCAAGTTTGTTAATCTTTGAGCTGGATTTTTTCATGAACGAGTGATTAAGACTGAACTTGGTTACTTTGCGGAATCAGTGTTCTGAGTGTAGCTCGCCATTACGATACTTGTATTATTCAGAGAGAATTTCAGGGTAGTATTGATTAGGTTGAGCACTATGAGTTGCACGATTATTCACGATATTCTTTTGTTGAAATTAATTCTTTTTGCTTGAGGACAAGCAAAGGCTCAAGTTTGGGGGTATTTGTTAGGCGTATTTTTATACGCTTATTTATCATTATTTCGTATTATTTTGGCGAGTAAATTTGAATAAATGAGCTTTTAATGCCTTATTGTTGTATGTTTGACAGGAGATTGGAGTCCGGAAGCTAAAACGAGGCGAAACGGGCGAAAACAGCGAATTTTGGCCGTGGGCCGCGGCACAAGGCAAGTGGGCCGCGTCACACGCAGAGGACCAGCAGGCACCAGAGTAGACTGTACTCTGAGCCGCGGCACAGACTTGGTGAGCCGCGGCCCAGAAGAAACACACAGCGCCCAGGTTTTAATTTACATGCCGTGTGCCGCGGCACAGATTTAGTGAGCCGCGGCACACTGGGCGGTTTTGGTGTGCTCCGCGCGGGTTTGGGCCATTTTGAAGCCAGTTCTCGACCTACTCACAAGGATGCGATTTGGAGGCTGTTGGGAGTTAGAAATAAGGGTTTAAGACCCTAATTAATCATCTTGGAGGCTTGGGAAAAAGGAGGATCACAGAAGACTATCGCAGACGAGAGAAGCAGAAGACATCAAGGGCAGAGGGCGGAAGCCAGAAGAACGGAGGAATCCGAGCTCTTCATATGCGTTTGATTTTCATGCTTTTATTTATTAATTCTGTATTTTCAATATTTAGTATATCAGGCTAAAACCCTTGATCTAGGATTTTGATGAAACCTATGTTTTGACGGATTTGCTTGAGATTATCTATTTAATTCCCTTTTTGTTAAGTTTTCCCAATCGTGTTTAATGCTTTCAATTATCTGGCCAATAGTTGTATTGTTTTAATCATTCAATTCGAATCGGGAGAGGAGAGTTGGTGAGGAACTATTGGTGATGACCGTTTTATCTTGTGAGATAGGAATATACTCATAGGAACTACGTGGCCTTTTGGAGATTTTATGCTTTTTGTCTATTGACGAATTAATTCACCTAGGGATAGAGTGCGTTATTTGCCTTTAGGAAAATCTATTGACCTCGGGAGAGGCGGTAGAGTATACTAGTAATCTTCGCCTTCAATAAATTGGGAAAATCATTAACTTCAGATAATCGAGAGTAAATTCGGATAAACCAAGGTGGATTCAGAATCCTAGACTTATTCATCATTTGATTCTCTTTCTTCAAGCGACCGTTTATACTGTTTCGCCTTTTATTAATTCTTTTAGTAATTAATTGCAAACCCAAAGTTCGATTGTTCAAATAAAACAAGAATACATAAAAATTGGTAGTTAGTAATTCAGTCCTCGTGGGAACGATACTCACTCATCACTTTATTACTTGTCACTGATAACGTGCACTTGCGTTAACGAAAAATCCGCAATAAGTTTTTGGCGCCGTTGCCGGGGACTGAAATTTTTACTAATATCGATTTCAGTATTTCTAGCCTTAGTTTGAACATTTGTTTTATTTACTTAAATTCGTGTATTTTATTTTATTTGTTTGTCCTTTCAGGATCTTTCGCGTAGTGCATGAGAAAATTCGGTAACGAAGGCCTACTACCTTTGGATACCGAACTCGAGCGCACTCTTCGAAGAAACAAGAAGGAGAAACGACAGTTACCAGCGAAAGTCAACATGGCCGATAATATCGAAAATCACGGAGGAAATAATATTCTGCAGCAAGCTCAACCGGAAATGGCACTTCGAGATTATGCTATGCCGCAAATTAATGCAAACTTTTCGGGGATTCGGCGTCCCACCATTCAGGCGAACAACTTCGAAATCAAGCCTGCAATTATTCAGATGGTACAATAAAGCCAGTTCTGTGGTTTGCCGAATGATGACCCCAACGCACACATCGCGTCTTTTCTCGATATTTGTGACACATTCAAGAACAATGGTGTCAACGACGATGCTATCCGTTTACGGCTTTTCCCTTTCTCTTTGAGGGATAAAGCAAAATTTTGGTTGAATTCTTTACCGCCGGGCTCGATCACGACATGGGCGGAATTAGCGCAAGCCTTCCTTGCTAAATTCTTCCCACCTTCAAAGATGGCGAGGTTACGAAACGAGATCACCACATTTGGTCAATATGATATGGAGTCGCTCCACGAGGCGTGGGGGCGATACAAAGATTTGCTAAGGAGATGCCCACATCACGGCCTTCCGGACTGGCTCCAAATTCAGACATTCTACAATGGTTTGAGTGCCTCTACATGCACTCTCGTGGATGCAGCCGCTGGAGGAGCTTTAATGGGAAAAACTATGGCCGAGGCACACTCGTTATTGGAAGCTATGGCCGCAAATGCATATCAATGGTCGTCCTAACGATTAAATCCAAAACGAGTCATGGAAATCTCAAACAATGGTCCGATCACCACCTTATCAGCTCAAGTCGCCGCCTTGACGCAACAACTTCAACCCTTTTCACATGCTTCTTCTCCCGTTACCATTGAATCTTGCAATTGGTGTAACAGATCTCACCCTAGCGCGGAGTGCCAAGTCGGAAACCTGTTCGAGCAACATCCGATGGAGCAAGCTCAATTCGTGGGAAACGGAAATCGACAAAATAATCCTTACCCCAGCACTTATAATCAAGGTTGGCGAAATCCCTAAAATTTTTCATGGAGGAACGGGCAAACTTTAAAACCTCCACAAGCCCAATTTGCGCAGCCCACACAGCAGCCCCCTCAACCACCAAAGGTATCCTTGGAAGATGCTCTTGCTCAATTGGCGGCTAACACGAGCCAATTCATGACCCGCACCGAGACTACCCTCCAAAATCATTCTACCTCCATCCGAAATCTAGAAACACAAATGGAGCAGATTGCTAATCTATTGTCCTCTCGGTCTCAAGTTGCATTGCCCAGCGCTACCGAAATGAACTCCATAGAAGACGTGCAGGCAATCGAACTACGGAGTGGAAAGGAGTTGAAAGAGCATCCTGTCAATAACAAGGACAAGATCGAGCAAAGTGAGACAGAAAAGGACGAGGCACCCAAGCCAAGGGAAGTATCGACTACTCACCCTACTCCTCAAATTCCATTCCCACAGCGTATCCAAAAACAAAAACTAGACAAGCATTTTTCAAAGTTCCTCGACGTCTTCAAGAAATTGCACATAAACATTCCATTTGCCGACGCATTGGAACAAATGCCGAGTTATGTAAAATTCATGAAAGAAGTCTTGTCAAACAAAAGAAAGCTCGAGGAATATGAGACGGTCGCATTAACGGAGGAGTGCAATGCTATTTTACAAAAGAAGCTCCCACCTAAATTGAGAGATCCGGGAAGTTTTACCATCCCTTGCATCATTGGAAATTCATCTTTTGAAAGAGCCCTATGCGATCTCGGATCCAGCATAAACCTTATGCCCCTTTCTATTTTTAAAAAGCTGGATATTGGGGAAGCCAAGCCGACGACGGTCTCCTTACAATTGGCTGATAGGTCCATCAAATATCCGAGGGGAGTAATAGAGGACGTGTTAGTATAGGTTGACAAATTTATCTTTCCAGCCGATTTTATTGTGCTCGACATGGAGGAAGATCAAGATATCCCAATTATCTTGGGAAGACCATTTTTGGCAACCGGCCAAACTTTGATCGATGTGGAAAAGGGGAAGCTGACTCTACGTGTTCAAGAGGAGCAAGTAACGTTCAATATCTTTCGATCCGTAAAATATCCGAGTGATGCTGAAAATTGTTTCCAAGTTGACATCATTGACTCGTGCGTGAGTAGAACCTTTCGAGAGAATTATCCACCCGATCCATTGGAGTCCGTTTTGATTGGGGCTGTTTCCGAACTAAATGCAGAACATGCAGCCTACGTACGCCACATGGATGCTTCCCCGCCAATTTTCATTCGTCAACCATTCGAGGAGCTCGGAAGTTCACTAACTCGACCAATCCCATCAATCGAAAAACCTCCAAAGTTGGAACTCAAGAAGCTGCCGCCTCATTTAAAATATGCATTTTTGGGGCCCGACGACTCCCTTCCAGTTATTCTTTCGGCCACTTTAGCGGGGGATCAAGAGGCGAAATTATTGAGAGTTTTGAGGGAGTACAAATCTGCTCTTGGATGGTCTATTGCGGATATTAAGGGGATCAGCCCGTCAATTTGCATGCACAAGATTTTGATGGAGGAAGACTACAAACCATCCGTGGAGCATCAACGCCGGTTGAATCCAAACATGAAGGAGGTGGTAAAAGTTGAGGTTTTAAAACTCCTCGACGCAGGTATGATCTTTCCGATTTCTGATAGCAAGTGGGTAAGTCCGGTCCAAGTTGTGTCGAAGAAGGTGGTATAATGGTTGTTCAAAATGATAATAATGAACTAATTCCCACTAGGATTGTCACGAGATGGCGTATGTGCATAGATTATAGGAAATTAAATAAGGCCACTAGAAAAGATCATTTCCCCTTACCTTTTATTGATCAGATGTTAGATAGATTAGCCGGACACGATTTCTATTGCTTTCTTGATGGTTACTCAGGGTATAATCAGATTTATATAGCCCCCGAAGACCAAGAGAAAACGACGTTTACATGTCCTTACGACATTTTCGCTTATAGGCGCATGCCTTTTGGATTATGTAATGCGCCGGCTACATTTCAACGGTGTATGATGGCTATTTTTTTGACATGGTAGAGCAGTGTATTGAGATTTTTATGGATGATTTTTCTGTTTTTGGAGATTCGTTTGATATTTGTTTGAAAAATTTGCAGAAAGTCTTGAGAAGATGCGAAGAGACAAATTTGGTCTTGAACTGGGAGAAGTGTCATTTTATGGTGCAGGAGGGCATAGTGCTTGGCCATCGAATATCCTCACATGGAATTGAAGTCGACCGGGCGAAAATCGAAACAATTGAGAAGATGCCTCCACCTACTTCGGTCAAAGGGATTAGAAGTTTTTTGGGACATGCCGGTTTCTATCGACGATTTATTAAGGATTTTTCGAAGATCACGAAGCCGCTGCGCAATCTACTCATGAAGGATGTTCCATTTACTTTTGACAAGTCGTGTAAAGAAAGTTTCGATTCATTGAAAAAAGCTCTAAGCAGGGCACTGGTGATAGTCGCTCCGGACTGGGACCTTCCGTTCGAGTTAATGTGTGATGCAAGCGACTTTGCCATTGGGGCTGTTTTGGGGCAGAGACGAGGGAAGGTGTTCCATGTCATATACTATGCGAGCCGGTCACTCGACGACGCCCAAAGAAATTATGCCACAACGGAGAAGGAATTGTTGGCGATGATCTTTGCATTTGATAAATTCCGAGCGTATCTACTGGGAACGAAAGTGATAGTGTGGACCGACCATTCAGCAATAAAATACCTTTTGGAGAAGAAGGATGCTAAACCAAGGTTGATTCGGTGGGTGCTTCTCCTTCAAGAATTCAACTTGGAGATTCGGGACAAGAAAGGGACTGAAAATGTTATAGCCGATCACCTTTCACGATTAGAGAGTCCCCTTGAGAAGGGAGAAAGTCAGCCACAAATCATGGAAACCTTCCCCGACGAGTAGCTCTACAAGTTGGGTTCAAAACACGCGTCTTGGTATGCTGATCTAGTGAACTACTTGGCAAGTAGAATAATTCCAAACGACCTCTCACGCCATCAAAAGAAGAAGCTAATCTCAGACGCTAAGTATTATTTGTGGGACGATCCTTTTCTATTCAAGAGATGCCCCGATCAAATCATTTGTAGATGTATTCCGGATGAGGAAATCCACAGTGTGCTAAACCATTGCCATGCATCACCCTACGGTGGACATTTTAGTGGAAATAGAACAGCGGCAAAGGTCTTACAATCGGGGTTCTATTGTCCGTCATTATTCAAGGATGCTCACTCCTTTGTGTCCGCGTGTGATCGGTGTCAACGAATGGGAAACATCTCAAGACGACACGAAATGCCGCCGAACACCATACTTGAAGTTGAATTGTTCGATGTATGGGGGATCGACTTCATGGGTCCATTTCCTCCATCAAATAAGAATCTCTATATTTTGGTAGCCGTAGATTATGTCTCAAAATGGGTTGAAGCGGTGGCACTACCTACGAATGGGTCCAATGTCGTAATCAAGTTTATAAAACAATATATCTTCACACGTTTTGGGACTCCACGTGCTATTATCAGTGATGGTGGGTCACACTTCGACAACAAATTTCTTGATGCGGTTTTGAGAAAATACGGAGTCACTCATCGTGTTGCTACAGCATACCATCCTCAGACGAGCGGTCAAGTCGAGATATCAAATCGAGAGCTGAAGTGGATCCTAGAAAAGACGGTCAGCTCGTCTCGAAAAGATTGGTCGTTTAAACTCGATGATGCTCTTTGGGCGTACCGGACTCCATATAAAACACCTATCGGAATGTCGCCCTACATATTGGTTTATGGGAAAGGTTGCCATTTACCCGCAGAGATGGAACATCGTGATTACTGGGCGATAAAGAAACTAAACTTTGATCTGAAATCTGCTGGTGAAAAGCGGTGTTTGCAGCTGAACGAGTTGGAAGAAATTCGCCACGACGCATACAAAAATGAGAAACTTTATAAGGAGCGGACAAAGACTTGGCATGATAAGCACATCACGCAGAGAGAGTTTGTCCCTGGACAAGAGGTGTTGCTATTTAATTCTCGCTTAAAGTTATTTCCCGGGAAATTGCGTTCACGATGGTCGGGACCGTTCACCGTAGTTCAAGTGTTCCCACATGGTGCGGTAGAAGTACAAAAAGATGACCGAAAATTCAAAGTTAATGGACAATGGTTGAAGGCATACTTGGAAAATCCAATAGACACGCAGAAAACGAGTGCCGTCTTATCCACCGCCGGATGAATGCGAGAAAAGTCCGGCTGAAGACTACAAACTTAGCGCTTTTCGGGAGGCAACCCGAGTATTGGTTGTAGAATCTTTATTGTTTTCTTGCATTTTTAGAGTCTTTATTTGTCGTCATTTTTCTTTGATCCGTCTATCCCTCTCGTCTTGATGTTTTCGTTTAAAAATTCTGTGCAGGAATCACCCCAGGGGAGGAAATCAGTGATGGGCCGCGGCACAATAATAGTGAGCCGCGGCACGCACCAGTTGATGGAACAAGGCCAAACAAACTGTACTATGTGCCGCGGCACGATCTTACTGAGCCGCGGCACACCAAAGGTTCAAGAAATGCCCAGGAGACTGTACTCTGTGCCGCGGCACGAATAAAATGAGCTGCGGCACACTAACACGTTGAGCCGCGGCACGCCTAAACTGAGCCGCGGCACCCGGCGGTATTACAAAAAAGTCCCAAGCCGACTGTACTCTGGGCCGCGGCTCACTTATGTTGTGCCGCGGCCCCCGTCGCAATATAAGAATGCCCAGGTATACTTCATACATTCGATCGGCCAGCACAAGGTCCCTTCCTTCCTTCCTTCCTTCGCACAATGAGGTCAGTCGATACCCTTATCTTAGTCTTCTTCTCAAATTCTTCAGGTAAATCTCGATCTCTTAAGCATAATTGATACAAGATTTGAAAAGTGAATTAAAGTTATATGTTGCTAGTTGTACTTCAATGTTTTCTCAAAAATGGAGTTAGAATATGGTGATTACGGTATTTGATTGTGATGGGATTGGTGAACGAATTGATGATGTTAGTTGTCGTTTTTCATGGCTATTATATGTGTTATTATTTTTGGGATTTGGAGTTAACCATTAAAATTCTTGTTCTTCATTTTAACTTGTGCATACCAAGTGTTTGATAAATTGAAGCAATGAAAAATTGATAAGCCAAGCATTTTCAAATTATATGCAACGAATCATTTTATCGAATTACATTGTCCCCAACCCTTACATCATGTTAAACTTGAGAGCTCGTACTTAACTTCCTCTTTGATGATGCAAGCTCATTTATTCACGCTCCGCATGATGTAGTTGAGAAGCGTGCAAGCTCGCCGGATGACGCCGGCACCAGCTCGTGAGAGGACTGGAGGGGAGTACTTGACCTTTCACTTTTATTGCATATTGTATTGTGTCCATTGAGGTCAATGTACGTCCTATGTTTGGGGGGGTCTATTTCTGTTGCTACATTTATTGCTGTACTTATTTCGTTGCACTTTTCATTATTTTGAGTTATCTTTTTGTCGATAGCCTTGCTTGTCATGATTTTTGGCCTATTCGTGAATTTTTCGTGCTTCTATTTGTGTAATTTACGACACTGTTTTTCTCTCTGAAGAAACGGTCGAGTTTTAGTCGAGCTGTAGTCAGTGATTTCTGTTTCTGCTAAGTCCTCATTTAGGTCCGAAATTTTTTCGTAATTGTAGAGGTCTTAGCGGATAAGAGAGGATACATACGTGTTTTAAAATCACCGTCGATACGTTTGTTACATTTTTCTGTTAGCTAGTCGTCCAGTTACATAAGTCGTGTTGGCGCTTAGATTGAGTTTAGAGTCGGTCAGTTTTTCCCAAAAGTCGAGTTATTTTTGTTCTATGATGGGAAGTCTAGTAACCGGGGGTATTCACGTGACCCGTTGTTTACTCTCGCATAAAACGACGACCCTTATTAGACTAGTGATTTAGAAATTTCACATGTACCGAAGACGGGAAGCCTAGTAACCGGGGGTATTCGCGTAACCCGCTGTTTACTCTCGCGTAAAACAGCGACCTTGATTCGGACATGCTGGAATAGCTATTCGAGTTGTTTCTCCGATGTGGAGGGGAACTTAGTAACTAGAAGCATCCATGTGCCCCATGAGTGTCTTTTACGTCAAATGGTTTCCCAATACATGAGAATGGAAGTTCCACCCTAGGATTATCCCGATGAAACATCCCGAGATCCGAACCTAGTGGTCAACTCGAATCAATTTCTTGAGCATATATATATAAGGGAATACTGTCCGAGGATTATTTTTGATGAAACTCGTGAAAATTTTGCCATTAGACTGTGGAACGGGGCGAATTAGCTTGTTTATTTTAACCTTTCATATTGACGATCGATTAAATTCACGTTTGTTAATCTTTGAGCTGGATTTTCTTCATGAACGAGTGATTAGGACTGAACTTGGTTACTTTGCGGAATCAGTGTTCTGAGTGTAGCTCGCCATTACGATACTCGTATTATTCAGAGAGAATTTCATAGTATTGATTAGGTTGAGCACTATGAGTTGCACGATTATTCACGATATTCTTTTGTTGAAATTAATTCTTTTTGCTTGAGGACAAGCAAAGGCTTAAGTTTGGGGGTATTTGTTAGGCGTATTTTTATACGCTTATTTATCATTATTTCGTATTATTTTGGCGAGTAAATTTGCATAAATGAGCTTTTAATGCATTATTCTTGTATGTTTGACAGGAGATTGGAGTCCGGAAGCTAAAATGAGGCGAAACGGGCGAAAACGGTGAATTTTGGCCGTGGGCCGCGGCACAAGGCAAGTGGGCCGCACACGCAGAGACCAGCAGCACGAGTAGATCGTACTCGAGCCGCGCACAGACTTGGTGAGCCGCGGCCCAGAAGAAACATACAGCGCCCAGGTTTTAATTTGCACGCCGTGTGCCGCGGCACAAATTTAGTGAGCCGCGGCACACTGGGCGATTTTGGTGTGCTCCGCGCGGGTTTGGGCCGTTTTGAAGCCAGTTCTCGACCTACTCACACGGACGCGATTTGGAGGCTTTTGGGAGCTATAAATAAGGTTTAAGACCCTAATTAATCATCTTGGAGGCTTGGGAAAAAGGAGGATCACAGAAGACTATCACAGACGAGAGAAGCAGAAGACATCAAGGGCAGAGGGCGGAATCCAGAAGAACGGAGGAATCCGAGCTCTTCATCTGAGTTTGATTTTCATGCTTTTATTTATTAATTCTGTATTTTCATTATTTAGTATGTCAGGCTAAAACCCTTGATCTAAGATTTTGATGAAACTTATGTTTTGACGGATTTGCTTGAGATTATCTATTTAATTCCCTTTTTGTTGAGTTTTCCCAATCGTGTTTAATACTTTCAATTATCTGGCCAATAGTTGTATAGTTTTAATCATTCAATTCGAATTGGGAGAGGAGAGTTGGTGAGGAACTATTGGTGAGGACCGTTTTATCTTGTGAGATAGAAATATACTCATAGGAACTACGTGGCCTTTTGGAGATTTTATGCTTTTTGTCTATTGACGAATTAATTCACCTAGGGATAGAGTGCGTTATTCGCCTTTAGGAAAATCTATTGACCTCGGGAGAGGCGGTAGAGTATACTAGTAATCTTCGCCTTCAATAAATTGGGAAAATCATTAACTTCAGATAATCGAGAGTAAATTCAGATAAACCAAGATGGATTCAGAATCCTAGACTTATTCATCATTTGATTCTCTTTCTTGAAGCGACCGTTTATACTGTTTAGCCTTTTATTAATTCTTTTAGTAATTAATTGCAAACCCAAAGTTCGATTGTTCAAATAAAACTAGAATACATAAAAATCGGTAGTTAGTAATTCAGTCCTCGTGGGAACGATACTCACTCATCACTTTATTACTTGTTAACGATAACGTGCACTTGCGTTAACGAAAAATCCACAATAGTGACTCGGGTCAGAAACATACTTCCGTAGCTGAGAGACGTGAACACATCATGAATTCGGCTCAACGCCGGAGGTAAGGCCAATCGATAAGCTAACTCGCCTACTCGATCCAAAATCTCAAACGGTCCAAAGAATCTCAGGCTCAACTTTCCCCTTTTCCCGAAACGGAAGATAACTCGACTCGGGAATACCTTGAACAAAACATGGTCACCCGTCTCTAACTCTAATGGTCAACGATGATTATCTGCATATGATCTCTGTCGACTCTGAGCGGTCAACAAACGACTCCTGATCAAAGATACCTTCTCACAGGCGACTATAAGTATATCGGGATCGGTGCCGATCGATTCTGATAAGTCATCCCAACACAAAGGAGATCGACAACGACGACCGTACAAGGCGTCGTAAGGTGCCATCTTAATCGAAGAATGCCAACTATTATTGTATGTGGTCTCGATCAATGGTAGTTGAACTTCCCAATCATCTTTCCAATCGAGGACACATGCCCTCAACATGTCCTCCAAAGTCTGAATAGTCCTCTCTGATTGTCCGTCGGACTGAGGATGAAAAGTTGTAATGAGATTAAGCTGAGTTCCCATAGCACGATGAATTGATTTCCAAGAATGAGACACAAAGCGTCCGTAACGAACGGAAACGATACTTTTAGGAGTACCGTGCAGTCTCACTGTCTCTTTGATGAACAGCTGGGCAAGTCTCTCGGGACCCCACGTATCCTTAATCTCAATAAAATGAGCTGATTTAGTTAGACGATCCACAATCACCCAGATTGTATTTATGCCACGACTCGTCGGCAAACTCGTGATGAAGTCCATTGAAATATCCTCCCATTTCCACTCTGGAACAGGGAGTGGTTTCAGCATACCTGCCGGTCGCTGATGTTCTATCGTGACTTGCTGACAGGTTAAGCATCTCGAAAAAAATTCTGCGAATTCTCGCTTCATATTATTCCACCAGTAATTTTGTTTCAAGTCCTTATACATCTTGCTAGACCCCGGATGAACAAAATAAGGGGTAGCATGAGTTTCTCTCAAAATCGAGTTTTTCAACTCGTCATTCGCCGGTACACATAACCGATTATTAAATTTCAAAAGTCCATCCTCGTGGACCACGAATCTAGGGGCTTTCCCCTGAGTCAAATCCTCACGGATGCGCAACAATGATGGGTCTGAACCCTGATTCTCTCTGATTGCCTCCTCAGGTGACAATGAAATCTCTAACATGCAAAGTTTCCCTTGTACTCGTTGAAGCCAAACCTCGATCTCAGATCTAAGGAATTCCTGCTGAAGCTCCTTCTGAACTGTTAAACGAGCAAGCATCTGCTCCTGAACGGACTTACGACTCGAGGCGTCGGCGACAACGTTTGCCTTGCTCGGGTGGTAAAGGATCTCGACATCGTAATCTTTGATTAGTTCCAACCACCGTCTCGGTCGCATATTTAACTCCTTCTGAGTAAATATATACTTTAAACTCTTATGATCGGTGAATATCTGACAAGTAACGCTATAAAGGTAATGACGCCAGATTTTCAAAGCGAACACCACAGCTGCTAGCTCCAGGTCGTGGGTCGGATAATTAACCTCGTAAGGTCTCAATTGCCATGAAGCATAGGCAATAACCTTCCCATTCTGCATGAGTACACATCCGAGACCCTGCCCGGATGCATCACTATAAACCACAAATCCTTCCGTCCCTTGCGGCAAGGAAAGTACAGGTGCTGAAATTAACCGGCTCTTGAGTTCCTCAAAAATCCGCTGACACGCGTCGGACCACGTGTATTTCTTATCCTTTCGAAAAAGGTTCGTCAATGGTTGAGCGATTTTAGAAAATCCTTCCACAAACCGCCGATAATAACTGGCTAATCCGAGAAAGCTTCGGATTTCCTTAACATTCTTCGGAGGTAACCAATCTTGGATAGCCTCCGTCTTCTGAGGATCAACACTCACTCCATCTGATGAAATTACATGTCCGAGAAAAGTCACTTCGGACATCCAGAACTCACCTTTGGAAAACTTTCCATAAAGTTGCTCTCGTCTTAACACCTCAAGAACCTGATGAAGATGAACCTCGTGTTCCTCTCGGTCACGAGAATAATTCAAAATGTCATCGATGAAGACACCAACAAACTGATCCAAAAAGTCGATGAAATCCCACTTCATTGATTCCATGAATACCGTAGATGCATTAGATAACTCAAACGGCATTACCACGAACTCATAATGACCATAGCGTGTTTGAAACGTCGTCCTTGCGATATCCGACTCTCGAATTCGCAACTGATGATATCCAGATCTTAGGTCGTTCTTGGAAAATATTGAAGCTCCCTGAAGTTGATCTAAGAGATCATCAATACGGGGTAGAGGATACTTATTCTTGATCGCCATCCTGTTCAACTCCCGATAATCAATACACAAGCGAAATGAACCATCCTTATTTTTGACAAACAACACTGGTGCTCCCCACGGAGACGCACTCGGTCGGATATAACCTTCTCGGTCAAATCCTCTAATTGATTCTTTAATTCCTGCATTTCGGTCGGGGCCATCCAGTACGGTGCCTTCGATAATGGGGACATACCAGGCTCCAACTCTATCGTGAATTCCATATCCCTCGGTGGAGGTAAAACAGGTAGCTCGTCTGGGAGTACATCGTCAAGCGATAATGATGATACCACGAATGGTTGAACACCTCGATTGCCTGAGAATGGACAATCGACAACAACGATACAATGAATGATTGAACACCTCAATTGCCTTAGAACGGTCAATCGATGAAAATGATACAATGAATGATTGAACATTTCGATTGCCTTAGAACGGCCAATCGATGAAAATGATACAATGAATGATTGAACACTTCGATTGCCTTAGAACGGCCAATCGATGAAAATGATATAATGAATGATTGAACACTTCGATTGCCTTAGAACGGCCAATCGATGAAAATGATACAATGAATAATTGAACACTTCGATTGCCTTAGAACGGCCAATCGATGAAAATAATACGGTGAATGATTGAACACTTCGATTGAGTAATTTCACTGCTTCCATCATATTAATGATTCTTCCGGAACAACGGGGATCACCTCCCTGAAGCACACATTCGACCCCCAACGACGGAAATGATAGTGACCATACGTTTACGAACATTGAGGGGGTATCATGACGATTCATCCCACTAATACCCAATATACATCGTCCTTAAGTAAATCCACCACGATTTGGTCCATCAACCAATCGCGGTCATTTAGACTTAATTCAGTCAGTTCTTAACCTCATGATTTCCGTAAATTCTTCTACCGTCAGGTAGACCCATGATATAAGGTCCACAATTAATAGGACTATCTAAGTGAAGTCTATTCAAACATAATTCGGAAATGAATTAATGCGGTGCACCGGTATCAAAAAGGGTACACACAGGTTTAGATAAAATTACGAGTATACCTGAGATCATTCGGGCCACCGGATCGTCGGTCCTCTTCATCGTGTGAATTCGGGATTTGCCGGCCCCCGAACCGGATGCTCCCGTCTGATACATATAAGCTTCGCCCTTATTCGCTCCAGTCGTTTTAAACGACGCTGACTGAGTATCTTGATTCTGAACGGCTGACTGCTTCGGGGCCTGAAATGTTGTCTGAGTATTCCTGGAGTCTCTTCGGCAAAAACGGGCCTTATGCCCAGCAATTCCGCATTTATGGCACGTGATAGTCTGCCTCGGGCACTTGGTGCTGACATGACCCGGTTCTCCACAATTGAAACAGGTGATGGCTGAGCTGGCTGCTCGGGACTGAGATCCCGTAGGATTAGGTGCCGTAGGAGGTCGCTCAGAAATGTTAGTGCCCGCACGAGGTTTCTTAGAGGTTGACCGACCGCCTTCGGACCGATTACGCTACGTTGATTTCTTGCTGACAGATGAAGGTTGTTGCTCAGCAATTTCCTTAGTAGCAGGCTCATACGTGAGGGTTCTCTCGATTAATTCGGCCAAAGTGGCGCAATGATGATTGAGCAATTGCATATGGGTCATCATGACCTGCATAAAAGTGAGTGGATCAACCCGAACATCTGCCGATCGAGCTTAGTCCTGAGTACGACTTCCTGACAGTGAGTGATTATTCCCCGGGTTCCGGGCCGCACCGCGGCCTCTACCCGTGCATCCCCTGACAGCTCTCTCCATACTGAAGTAGGAAGGTCGTATGATAATCATAGATCTCGTATGAGTACCGCATTATGATTTACGTCATGAAATGATGAAAATGAGCATATGCGCTCTAACACAGTGATTACATTAATGATTAACTGATGTGACATGATTATCTGATGAAATTCTTGAAATGAGTATCTTGAACTAGTTAACAAGATTAATGATATGATCTTCCAGATCAACAACTGAGTAATGGAATGAATTGAGTGATTAATGAGTTAACATGATCGTCCTGATCATCAACTGAGTAATGAAATGAATTGAGTGATTAATGAGTTAATATGATCAACATGATTAAAATGAAAATGATGTTTGAGGATTGTTAACTAATGAATTATGAATGAATGATTATTGCCAGAAATTATACCATGGCGTTAGAAGTCTTACAATTCTTTCGGTCTGATTGGCTCGGCATCTGCGTAGGTCACACGTCCAATGATACTAGTTCGATGACGATGATTTCAAATGAGACATGACTCGGAAGGTAGTATTCAAAACCATGCTCCGATACCAACTCTGTAACACCCCAAACTAGGCGGACATTACAGTGCCGTGGACCCCCGATTGGGACCCACCAGGCGAGTGAAAATGAATGAAATACACAAGGTAAATGTAGTACCGAACCACATTACATCATTAATTACTTCGATGAGGAGTTTTATTACAACACACCCAAGGAAATGACCGAATACAAGTATATTTTATATGGAGATAAAATATACAACACTGAATGAACTCAAAATCCAAACAGAAATCTGCAGCGGAAATGAAATAAGGAAACACGGTGAATGAAAGGACTGGGGCCCCCTTCTAGTATCACTGGGACTCCTCGCCGTCAACATGCTATTCCCGTGCTTTTGCCTTGCCATGACCTGAAAACAAAATCCCCAAACGAGGTCAGTTACACAAAACAACAATCCTCAAGAGTTGAATATACACAATCCTGTCGAAACATACGCAATCAAACATGCTATATGAATCAACTAACAGTATGGCTCAAAGGAATGGCACCACTACGTCCGGGATGGAAATTTGTCCGTGCACAAGCCACCAACGAGTATCGATCGAATACATGTGTGGTCTTGTACCTAATCAGTCTCACGAAGCCATCAACTCGTGTGCACAGTCCAATGTGAGTCCACCAACCAACACACGACTTAAATGTGCCCGACATGAAAATCCTACACATACCAACCGGCACGCCAGTATGACCCGGAATGCCACGATATAAAAAAAGTGACATCGAAAATGAATAATGACTCACCAAGATGAAATGATGGTGAAATGAATGACAGCTCAATGAAATGATTGGAACCGTCGTTCCTCGTGAATGAAGTAATTAAGTGACAATTACAAGTTTTTGAAACGGTTAGTACGTTATGAATGAATTATGATTATGAATGAACAACAACGAAAGGAATGAATATCCTTTTAACTGAGTAAGAATTAACTTACACAAAACCGGTGACAATTATCCTTCCACGAACAACGTCCTAATTGAGATATCGGTCGCTCGAACAACCTTGAATAATACAATTACCAAGAATCCGTTCAATATACGAATCAAACATGAATATAACGAACTCAAAACGTCGATACGATTAAACCAAGTTCATTGGGGCATTATATCGAACACTTTGTGGCCAAACTTCGATTGTTTATAACCAAACCTCAATAATACTAACATCAAATCCCCCCAAGAAGTGTTTCAAACCAACAAAACATCTTCAATACGATCAATAATCCAATATGAATATTCAAATTCGTGATTACAACAACGATTAATCGAAAACCCTCGAATCCAACTCAATATTCAAAGTGTTCTTGAATAATCCTTCAATAATCTAATGAATAATCAAACATATCCATAATCATGCGTATATCACTTCATACAACATGATCTTAACATCCAAAACATCATATCTCAATACAAAATCGAAATCCAAGATGTTGAAGAAATTACCTCTTGAAGATCCAAGCACTTTGATCCGAAGAACACGCGTTAGATTGATTATCCGGGCTTCACGATCGAAAGGATATGAAGAGAATCCAACACTCAAGTGATAGATGATGGCAAGTCTCCTCCCTCAAGCCCTCTCTCTCGGATAGGTTGAAGAAATGAGAAAAATGAGTTGAAACTCACAAAAATCGCAATTATAGTGCAGACTGCACTGTGTGCCGCGAAGTGTGCCGCGCACAGTGGCCAAAATCGCCCCTGATCGGCACAAGGCCGCGGCCCGACGAATGTGCCGCGGCAGTGACTCAGCAAGGTGCCGCGCCTGTCGGCATGAGCCGCGCCCGTGCATGCACGGTTGGCCGATAATTGCAACACGAGTGTGCCGCGGCCCGAACGGGTGTGCCGCGGCCCTACCGGCATGAGCCGCGGCCCACGGTACAGGCTGCTCGGCCAAAACTGGAAAATGTGTGTGCCGCGGCACACACTCCTTGTGCCGCGGCCCACACCCTTTGGGTCCTAAAATGATGAAAAATGACCCGGGGAGGGAAAAAAGCAATAGGAATCAATATTTGGGAAACAATAACACGAAATAGAAGTGCGGAAACCCCAAAACGGTGGTTCCAAGCAATGATTACAAGGGTTCGTCCAACAAAAATACGATTTGAACAATGAAGAGATTTGAAATGACATGAACCCCAACGACAACATCGACTAATGAATCAATTACAACAATCAAGATAATACTCTTGTTTCGTTTCCCGAATAAGGTTGAAACAATGAACAATATCGATACACAACTCGAAGTTATTCCAACGGTGAACACGGATGAATGATTATTATCAAGTGAAAAATTAAATAGTGATAATTACCGAATGAAATTACTGAATGATAATGACTGAATTACAACCGGGTATTACATCTAGAAGATCAACAAATACAATGGTCACAATACAGTTAACGCACGCTAAATGAAGAAGTTAACGAACGTAGTCTTTACAGGATTAACGTACGCTGTGAGATGTTATTAATGACCGTAATGTTTGTTCAAATTCAACTAATCAATCCGTTAGATTGATTCCAAAAGGTCAATTGATACAACAGACACATGAACATTAACGTACGCTACAAGAATATCTAACGTACGCAAAGGAAGAAACAATAGCTACTGGACTATACTGGACAGATGATAATGTTAGGAATATGCCCTCGAATGCCACTCAGAGGATGAGAGAGTGAGAGCAATTGTATTGTAATTATGAATATTATAATTAATAAGGCAATTATTATTTCTATATTATTGTATATCACTGGCATTGTGATTTGGTATATAGAATAATAGTCCTTGCATTTGAGAGTGAACATTCTACTCCTTATGGAGATAAGGAGATAGGCACTAGAAGTGTTTAGAGCTCGAATGCTTAACTAGTTCGCAAGTTGATAAAACTTAACAGGACATTAAGTTTTAATAAGACTTGTATAACTGATGCTAGGATGTGTGCACGTCTTGATAGCATAGTTATAAGTATATTGGTGGGACCAGTATACTCGAACATGACTCATACTCGATTCAGTCACACGGTATTCACTCTCGGAGAGTCGATGACGAATCGAAAGGTTGTGATAGTATACGTGGACCTTTGACTTGAGGGTTCAGTAGAAGATGTGTCTGTGACGTTTAGTTTGTCATTAGAGTAGTTAGACTCATTTGCTTAATTGCTGAGTCGACCTCGAAGTGCGGACTATACGGGCAGGTAGCAGTCTTTACTAAACACCAAGAAAGGATTCTATCTCATGTTAGTGAGCAGGCGAATGTCCTATACGGTTAATGGCAAATAAGATCATAAGTCTTTGGCCAAAGCATTCTGATATAGTCGTATTAGATACACTATTAATCAGTCGGTTTTGATTTGCATTAACACATGTATAGAGTTTAGTCAACAGTAGGGTTTGACTTTACCGTGACCCGAAGACTTGACCGGGACATCTGATGAAGGGTCTATACGTATATAGTATTCACGACATAATGGTTCTGGAATGATTCGTTCATTCGTTCTCGATCGGGGTTTACGGTGCGGCCCGCTAGTTTGGCTAAGTGCCGCCCGCACTCATTGGTTCCTCCCAATTCCTACTGAGACGAACCTACGGAGTCGCGCAATAGGATCATTGATGGATAAATGTGAATTAATAATCTCTCTTATAATATTAGATATTAGATATCTAAGTTTGATTTATCGGATAAATCAAATAGCGGTCTTATGAATTGTAAGTAGGTTATTGGGTGATTACTTTAATTCATAAATTATATTTCTTAGAGAAATATATATTTGTGTTTGATATAATTAATTAATTGGATTAATTAATTAGTCCAAACACATTGGAAATAAAACGGATTCGTTTGACGAACATCCGATACACGAGGGATTCGTTTTGACGAACATCCAAAGATTACGAGCCGAGTAAATTCGACCCGTCTTCTTGGAAATTTCCCTTAAGGCCGTCCCCCTCCCTCTCTTGTCTCTTTTAAACTTATTTTATGTCACTAGGTGACATATGTGAGGTGTATTTGATACCCTCAATCATGTGTTAAAGGAAGACTTTCATTTTTTTTATAAATAAAAGTCTTTAAAAAGGAGAGAGTACAACTTCTTCTTGCAAGAACTCAAAATCACGAATTTGAGTGATAGAGTAAGGTTGAAAACTTCATCTTGATCTTAGAGACAAGATATAAGAAGAATACATTGAGAGAGAAAATTCCTACAAGCTTCCCTAGCCGCATTCTTGAAGAAAGGAAGCTTGTCGATTTTTCCATCAAGTTCCAGCGTGTGAAGTAGAGGCATCTTGCTTTAGGTGCTTGGAACGAAGGGCTCTTCATCATCATCATCATCATACGAAGGTTTTTCAGAGACATCATAGGTATGGGACTTTGATTCCTTGATCATCGTATTTTTCTTTTCGTATATACGTTACTTGATCGATCCTCTTAGGGATTCCGTTATTCTTCTGCTGCGTTTATTTTCTGTGGAATCCCAACAGTGGTATCAGAGCGAGGTCAAATATATCGTATATACGATCATCTTTGCATTTGGAATGTTATTTGATGATGTTTATGATTTAGAATCATAATAGATATAATCGAAGAAATTTAATCGTTCGTAGTAAGTCAAGTTTCGAATATTTTATGTGAATTATAAATCTGAAAAATTTGATTTTTATTGATTTATAAGTTCTTCACGAAGTTAAGAAACTTTTTTGTTTTGGAAGAGAGTCGAAAAAATGAGAAAAACGGGGGTTAAACACGAATACCGCACGAAGACGCAGCTACCGGCAGCAGCTTACTCGACTGCTGCCTGGCCGGCCGAGAGTGACTCGGTAGGCTACTGTAGCTGGTCGGCCAGCCTGCCGGGCAGTTACCGAGAGTGACTCGGTCCGGGCGATTCTCGGGTTTTCGGCCCGATTTTGAATCGGGCCGTGGGCTGGGCCTGATACTGGATTTTCCGGGACTCCATTTTTGTGTTTATATTTCGTTGTAATAATTTTCGAAATTTAAATTGGATTTAATTGGATTTAATAAAATATTTGGAATGTCTTTTTGTTAAGGGAAATTATTAGACGAGAATATTGTTTTGGCCGGATTACTTTGAACGGATTAAAATGACGATTATAAATATTAATTTGATTAATATCGTAGAAATTAAATAGATTAATTTTATATTAATTGGATTAATATATTAATTGATTATTTAATTTCATTTACCGTTACATGTTGTATGGAATGCCTTATGTGATGGTGATATAGCTCGTGGACTTAGTTGTTGATTTGTTCGATTCGATATGGTTGTAAAGGCCATTTTGAGCCTATTTATTTTTACTAGAAAATATGTATTATAGGACGTATTGTTCAATGATGTAATTATTCATATGGCTATGACGAAGACCAAAGATGACCGACTAGAAGACGAAGAATCAATACTGTATTTTTCCTTTCTTTATTTGGCTTGGCCCAATACTTAGGAAAAAGTCCATGAGCTATATGTTGGTAGTAACTAGGTTGCTATTTATTGTTTTTCATTTTGAATGATTGACAAACCACAAACCGCGCTTATAAACGGATTAATGTGCAAAGTCTAACATATAATCGCGTTAATACTCCCACTTATAAACACTAAGTTATAAAGGTTACGAGGTTTCCTACCCTCCGCCAAACTCATGGAAAATTGAAATCTAAACCGGAATATTATTCTTCCGAGTATGTCGGGGTAATATTTTTGGGGAAAGTTGATAAATTCCTAGAGTGCATTAGATGCCTTTGGTTGTGACAAATCAAACCCCTATAAACCGTATGGATTGCCGGGTAAGATTCAATTGTCAGACTAATAGGAGTTGACGGTTTAAACTTAGATAGTTCAGCGAGCCATAGAAACCAAATGGGTTGAGGGCAAGTGAACTGGGGGTAAAAGAAGATCGAATCATCCATTAGATGGGTTGGTATTAGACACCACTTTATAAAGAATAATAGAATATAAACCGTATGGGTTGCCCTCTATTAAACTTTGTAAAGAAATCGATCACCACTATGAAGTCACCCAAGGCTTCCGGATTTAACATGGGAGTGTGTAAATGCCGATAAAATAGTGGGAGCCGAGTTATGAATAAAGAAAGTCCTTAAATTCTTTACTCGGATCATAATTAAACAATCACTAACGAATCTCATATTATTCTCTCAGCTTAACAAAACTCTCAATATGACAATGAACCCACTCGCTATACTACTTGAAAAGAACGTCTGATCGGGTCCGAACTATGTGATCAAGCCGAACTTGAGGATTGTCCTAACTATGGAAATGCTGGGATACGTCTTGGAGGCGGACATCCCAGCGGCTCCTGCAAGAACCCGAGCCAATCAGGAAGATGTCGATGCCCATGAGAAATGGGTAAAAGACGACATAAGAGTGCGAGGGTACATGTTAGGCTCAATGACCAATTTGCTTCAACGTGCCCATGAAAAGATGACGTCTTCACGAGCCATCTTAGCGCACCTGGCTGAGCTCTATGGAGAGCATAGCCGAACTGCTAGATATGAGATATCAAAGCAATTATTCGGCGCCAGGATGAAGGAAGGATAGAAGGTTGGGGACCATGTCCTCAAGATGATCTCGATGATTGAGAGATTGGAAGCTCTTGATTTTCAGATGCATGCATCTCTCCAAACTGACCTTATCCTGCAGTCACTTCCTAACTCCTTTTCCCAATTTGTCATGAACTTCAACTGCAATGAGATTGCATGTAACTTAGCTGGGCTAATGAACAAACTGACGACTGCCCAGTCTCAGATGAACACAAAGGGAAAGGAAGCTGCACTTGTGATTTCTTCTAAGACTTGGAAGTCCAAGAATAAGAAGAAAAAGAACAAGAAGCAGTTAGGTCCGATACCCAAGATCGACAAGGAAAGGGGCAAGGCCCCAATGGTTCAAAAGAGCAAAGGGGCCAAGAAAATGGATGTATGCCTCAACTGCGGTATGCTAGGCCACTGGAAGAGGTATTGTCCAAAGCTTGACCGTAATGCGCCTTCAGGTACGGAACTACTAGTTTTAGAAACAAATTGTTCTGTAACTGTATATTCTACTTCTTGGATACTTGATTCCGGTGCGAGTTCTCACATTTGTACAATGAATCAAGATCTGGAATGAAGTAGGAAGCTGGATTCATGGGAGGTGATGGTCACCGTCGGAAGTGGGCATAGTGTCGAGGCTTCTGATATCGGATCCCTTATGTTGGATTTAGAATCTGGTTTTATTCTCACTTTAGAAGATGTACTTGTTTTGCCCAAGGGGTACAAGAATATTGTATCAATTCCGGTCATGGACCGAAAGGGATTTCACTTCTTTATTGGAGATGGGTCCTGTCGTATTTATTTCAGAAATAAATTGGTTGGTACTGCTACATTATTAAATGGTTTATACCATTTAAATTTAAAGAATAAGACAAGTGTGAACACTATAACTAGGAAGCGTGGTAGGGATGAAACGAACCAAGCACTTAAGTGGCATCTTAGACTTGGTCATATCGGTCAGACCAAGGTTCATAAAATGGAGAAAGATGGGCTTATAGGTCCATTGGGATCAGATCCCTATCCAACTTGTGAATCTTGCCTTCAAGGCAAAATGACTAAGTTACCCTTCGCAGGGACTTTTGAAAGAGCTGCTGAAAAACTTGGATTGATCCATACCGACGCCTCGTGGCCCTTTTGAAGTGGCACGAGGCTTTCAGATTTCATTACATTCACCGATGACCATACTAGGTATGGATTCGTACTTAATGAAACATAAGTCTGAAGCTTTTGATAAATTCAAGGAATTTAAAGCCCTAGTTGAAAATCAAACAGGTAACCGTGTTAAGACTCTTCGGTCAGACCGGGGTGGTGAGTACATGAGTACCGAATTTGATGATTTCTTAAAAGAACTAGGAATAGTGTCACAATTCACTCCTCCAGCTACTCCACAATTAAATGGTGTATCAGAAAGAAGGAACCGAACCTTGTTGGACATGGTTCGCTCCATGCTTAACTAGACTGATCTACCGATTTATCTGTGGGGTTACGCGCTCCATCACTGTGCATATCTTGAACAGATGTCCTTCTAAATCCGTTCCTAAGACTCCCCATGAGATGTGGAGAGGTAGGAAACTAAGTCTTAATCACATTAGGATTTGGGGATGCCCTGCTTATGTCAAGAAGACTAAAGTAGAGAAATTGGAAACTAGGTCTGTGAAAGGTCGTTTCATAGGATATCCAGGGGATTCCATGGGATATCTATTCTACATGCATGAAGATCATAGGATCATCGTTGCTATACAAGCACACTTCCTGGAAGATCAGTTTATTCAGGAAGGAGGGGCAGGTAGAAATATTTCTTTGGAAGAAATAAAAGAAACACCAAATGAGACAACTATGCAAGATATAAGAACCGAACCTTCTGAAATACAAATACAACCTCGCAAGTCTAGTAGAATTTCTCAATTACCTGAGAGGTATGGCTATCTGCATCAAGAGGAACTGGGTGTCCATGAGATGACAGAAAGTAGTAAAGAGAATGATCCCTCTACATACGACCAAGCGATGGTAGACGTTGACTCCACCAAGTGGCAAGAAGCTGTGGAAGCTGAGATAGACTCAATGCATGCTAATCAGGTCTGGACTTTAGTAGATCGTCCTAAAGGCATAGTGCCTATTGGAAACAAATGGATCTATAAGAGAAAGACTGATGGAGATGGCAAGGTTGATACCTATAAGGCCAGGCTTGTGGCAAAGGGTTATTCCCAAAGAGAAGGAATCGATTACTTCGCACTACGCCATAGATGACCTACGGCAACGGATTTTGTTAGTGTTGCGCTCAAAAATGTTGTAGTAGCTCTAAAAATTTTACCTGCTGCAACATTGCTTTTTTGATGTTGCTATATATGTTTACAAAGTGTTGCCTTAGTAGCAAAGTGTTACATGCTATAACATTTTATGACACAGTGTTGCCGTAGATGTACTATTTAAAAAAAAACTTCATTTTTTATGTAAAATTAAAATTAAATAATCTTTTATATATTAATATTAAAAATTATATTACATTATATATTAAAAATTATAATACATACATATTATTTTAGGAATTATATTATATTAAATGTGCAATATATTGAATATTAATATATTTTGTAATATATTAATATTAAAAATTATATTACATTATATATTAAAAATTATAATACATACATATTATTTTATGAATTATATTATATTAAATGTGCAATATATTGAATATTAATATATTTTGTAATATATTAATATTAAAAATTATATTACATTATATATTAAAAATTATAATGCATACATATTATTTTATGAATTATATTATATCAAATGTGGAATATATTGAATATTAATATATTTTGTTATATATTAATATTAAAAATTATATTACATTATATATTAAAAATTATAATACATACATATTATTTTATGAATTATATTATATCAAATGTGGATAATATTGAATATTAATATATTTTGTTATATATTAATATTAAAAATTATATTACATTATATATTAAAAATTATAATACATACGTATTATTTTATGAATTATATTATATCAAATGTGCAATATATTGAATATTAATATATTTTGTTATATATTAATATTAAAAATTATATTACATTTTATATTAAAAATTATAATATAAACATATTATTTTATAAATTATATTATATCAAATGTGGAATATATTTAATATTAATATATTTTGTTATATATTAATGTTAAAAATTATATTACATTATATATTAAAAATTTTAATACATACATATTAGTTTATGAATTATATTATATTAAATGTGCTATATATTGAATATTAATATATTTTGTTATATGTTAATATTAAAAATTTTATTACATTATATATTAAAAATTATAATACATACATATTATTTTATGAATTATATTATATCAAATGTGGAATATATTTAATATTAATATATTTTGTTATATATTAATACTAAAAATTATATTACATTATATATTAAAAATTATAATATATACATATTATTTTATGAATTATATTATATCAAATGTGGAATATATTGAATATTAAAATATTTTGTTAAATATTAATATATTTTGAAAATAATTCTGAAATTATTAACAAACATATACATATAATATATATATATATATATATATATTATATATATATTTATATACATATATATGGTTTATTGTACACTTATATAATATAAATTAATATTAGAACAACAAATGACTTTGGCACACTGGTTTCATACCCACCTCCATCTCATTGAGGTCGCAGGTTCAAATCCCGTGAGTAGTGGAAATGCACATTTATACATATTATGTGTGGGTCGAGTGGGGGCGGGTGGCGGGCGGGTTTGGGCGGGTAAAGTGATCAAGGGAATATAATATATTTTTTAAAAATAATATATTAAAAATAATTTCAATTTATTAAAAAAATTATTTAAAAAAATAAATAAATTTAGTAGTGCCCCTAATTTTACGTAAAATTGGCACTTTGCAACACTTGTTTAGTGTTGCTGTAGACTATAGGTAACGATGCCTTGCAGTCTTGTGGTAACAAAAGGAGTGGTGTTGCAGTAGGTGACATAAGTGTTGCTATAGGGACCTACGGCAGCGGTGAAAAGTGCAACACCAAAAAAGTGTTGTCGTTTTGATTTTTTTGTCTACAACAACGATTTTTTTGGTTCTTGCAACATTTTGTAGGAGTTGCCGTAGGCCATCTATGGCGTAGTGTCGAGACCTTCTCGCCTGTAGCTATGATTAAGTCTATTCGCATGATGCTTGCTATAGCAGCCCACTTAGATTATGAAATATGGCAAATGGATGTGAAAACGGCATTCCTAAATGGATTCCTCGAGGAGGAGATTTATATGGAACAGCCTAAGGGATTCATATCTCAAACCAATATTCATAAAGTATGCAAACTTCAAATATGCCATTTGTGGACTGAAGCAAGCTTCACGGAGTTGGAATCTTCGTTTTAACGAGACAGTCAAAGAGTTTGATTTTGTCCAAAATGAAGAAGAGCCCTGTATTTACAAGAAGGTTAGTGGGAGCAAAATTTCTTTCTTAATACTATATGTAGATGACATTCTACTTATAGGAAACGACGTAGGAATGCTCAGTTCTGTGAAAGCTTGGCTCTCTAAAGAGTTCTCAATGAAAGACTTGGGAGAAGCTACCTATATTCTGGGTATTCGTCTCTACCGGGATAGAGCGAAAAGAATGTTAGGTCTTTCCCAAGCCCTATACATAGAAAAGATCCTGGAGCGATTTAGGATGGAAGATTCTAAAAGAGGGTTTCTACCTATGCAACATGGTGCAAAACTTTCCTTAGAGATGTGTCCTCAAAGTGAGGAAGATAGAAAGGAAATGAGCAAGGTACCTTATGCTTCGGCAGTAGGTAGCCTTATGTATGTAATGATTTGCACTAGACCGGACATTGCCTATGCTGTGAGCATAGTAAGTCGGTTTCAGTCAAATCCAGGGCAGGAACATTGGACTGCTGTAAAGAACATTCTTAAGTACCTAAGGAGGACTAAAGACTTGGTTCTTACATATGGCGGTGGAGAACTAAGAGTGATGGGTTATACAGACTCAGATTTTTCAGGGTACATGGATGCTCAGATGTCCACATCAGGGTATATCTTTACTCTGAATGGTGGGGCAGTTTCTTGGAGAAGTGCCAAGAAAAGTTCGACTGCTATCTCTACATGTCAAGCCGAATATCAAAAACACGAGGTCGCTAAAGAAGCTTTTTGGATAAAGAAGTTCAATGAGGAACTTCAAGTGGTTCCTAACGCAGAGAAGCCCGTGACACTGTTTTGTGACAACGACGGAGCTGTTGCACAGGCTAAGGAGCCTAGGTCTCACCACAACACCAAACTTATTGCGAGAAAATATCATTTTGTTAGAGAAATGGTTCGGGATGGGAATGTTACACTGCAGAGAGTAGACACAGCAAATAACATTGCTGATCCGCTTACCAAGCAACTATCTCAGAAGGTCTTAGAGAGACATCTGGAGAGTATGGGTATTAGATACCACAGTTTGTGGCATTGAGTGCAAGTGGGATATTGTTAGGAATATGCCCTCGAATGCCACTCAGAGGATGAGAGAGTGAGAGCAATTGTATTGTAATTATGAATATTATATTTAATAAGGCAATTATTATTTCTATATTATTGTATATCACTGGCATTGTGATTTGGTATATAGAATAATAGTCCTTGCATTTGAGAGTGAACATTCTACTCCTTATGGAGATAAGGAGATAGGCACTAGAAGTGTTTAGAGCTCGAATGCTTAACTAGTTCGCAAGTTGATAAAACTTAACAGGACATTAAGTTTTAATAAGACTTGTATAACTGATGCTAGGATGTGTGCACGTCTTGATAGCATAGTTATAAGTATATTGGTGGGACCAGTATACTCGAACATGACTCATACTCGATTCAGTCACACGGTATTCACTCTCGGAGAGTCGATGACGAATCGAAAGGTTGTGATAGTATACGTGGACCTTTGACTTGAGGGTTCAGTAGAAGATGTGTCTGTGACGTTTAGTTTGTCATTAGAGTAGTTAGACTCATTTGCTTAATTGCTGAGTCGACCTCGAAGTGCAGACTATACGGGTAGGTAGCAGTCTTTACTGAACACCAAGAAAGGATTCTATCTCCTGTTAGTGAGCAGGCGAATGTCCTATACCGTTAATGGCAAATAAGATCATAAGTCTTTGGCCAAAGCATTCTGATATAGTCGTATTAGATACACTATTAATCAGTCAGTTTTGATTTGCATTAACACATGTATAGAGTTTAGTCAACAGTAAGGTTTGACTTTACCGTGACCCGAAGACTTTACCGGGACATCTGATGAAGGGTCTATACGTATATAGTATTCACGACATAATGGTTCTGGAATGATTCGTTCATTCGTTCTCAGTCGGGGTTTGATGCGGCCACTAAGTGGCTAAGTCCGCCCGCACTCATTAGTTCCTCCCAATGCCTACTGAGACGAACCTACGGAGTCGCGCAATAGGATCATTGATGGATAAATGTGAATTAATAATCTCTCTTATAATATTAGATATTAGATATCTAAGTTTGATTTATCGGATAAATCAAATAGCGGTCTTATGAATTGTAAGTAGGTTACTGGGTCATTACTTTAATTCATAAATTATATTTCTTAGAGAAATATATATTTGTGTTTGATATAATTAATTAATTGGATTAATTAATTAGTCCAAACACATTGGAAATAAAACGGATTCGTTTGACGAACATCCGTTACACGAGGGATTCGTTTTGACGAACATCCAGTACACGAGCCGAGTAATTTCGACCCATCTTCTTGGAAATTTCCCTTAAGGATATCCCCCTCCCTCTCTTGTCTCTTTTAAACTTATTTTATGTCACTAGGTGACATATGTGAGGTGTATTTGATACCCTCAATCATGTGTTAAAGGAAGACTTTCATTTTTTTTATAAATAAAAGTCTTTAAAAAGGAGAGAGTACAACTTCTTCTTGCAAGAACTCAAAATCACGAATTTGAGTGAGAGAGTAAGGTTGAAAACTTCATCTTGATCTTAGAGACAAGATATAAGAAGAATACATTGAGAGAGAAAATTCCTACAAGCTTCCCTAGCCGCATTCTTGAAGAAAGGAAGCTTGTCGATTTTTCCATCAAGTTCCGGCGTGTGAAGTAGAGGCATCTTGCTTTAGGTGCTTGGAACGAAGGGCTCTTCATCATCATCATCATCATACGAAGGTTTTTCAGAGACATCATAGGTATGGGACTTTGATTCCTGTATCTTGGTATTTTTCTTTTCGTATTTACGTTACTTGATCGATCCTCTTAGGGATTCCGTTATTCTTCTGCTGCATTTATTTTCATTGGAATCCCCATAGATAACACACTCAACAATGAAAGACTTACGTACGCTACACACAATATATAGAGCACACTAAGGAGGAGCAGGAAGCAACGGCTAGTTGAGGATTAAAGCCTATAAATACCAGTTCATTTGGTATCCAAGGAACAACAACTTCAAGGAACTTCTATATACATTTGAGTTTATTATATATATTATTGTTGTTGTAATCAAGCTTAATGGATAAGAGTTTGAGTGTTTAATTCACTCAATCATACACGAGAGAAAAAAATATTGTAGATTTGATTCGATGTTATTAGGATTGTGGATCTGGCATTATTAGTATCATAATCTAAATCCAAGTAAGGTCTTTATGATACCGGTAGAAAGCTAGAAAGGTTGTTTTCTTATCCGATAAAAAAGGAAAAATAGTTTATCTTGGACTGACAATAAGATAAGACTGTAACCGTTTATCTTGAATTGATTGAAGACAAGATTGTAATGGTTTACCTCGGACCGGTTGAAGACAATGCGGAAATATTTCTCTTGAACCTATAGAAAAAGATAGTGAAGGATAGAGGACGTTGTCACATTACTGAACCTCTATATGTAACATCCCCAAGTTATTAAGGGTATATTGCAGCCCCGTGAGCCCCGCCGTGGGACCCACAAGGCTATACACACGCGGAACCATGAACTTTGACCGATAAGGTCCAAGCATAATCCAATGGAGGACAATAAAATTGGCACTCAAAACAATATCTAATGAGACCGAAAACAATATATTAAGAATCAATCCTAAGGCAACACATGCCAAAACATCTAGAAGCTAGAAACAGTACTCGAGTACTCATAACCATTTCAGGTACAACATCACCGAATGGATAAAATACAAAGTATAACCAGTGACAAGAACAGGGATGAACATGATTTGGGTGATAGTTGATCGCCTAACCAAGTCGGCTCATTCTATGGGCATTAAGGATACTTGGGGACCAGATAGGTTGGCATGAATGTTTATTGCGGAGATAGTCCGATTGCATGGTACACTGAGGAGCATTATTTCAGACCGATATGTTCGCTTCATGTCACATTTTTTGAAAGAGGTTCACAGAGCCTTGGGAACCGAGCTGAACTTTAGCACATCTTATCATCCTCAGACTGATGGACAGTCAGAGAGGACTATTCAAATAGAATACATGCTGAGAGCTTGTGCCCTAGATTAGTCGACTGAGTGGGAAGTTCGTCTACCATTGATTGAGTTCACTTACAACAATAGTTGGCATGCTTCCATTAAGGTGGCATCTTTCGAAGCGTTATATGGGAGAAGATGCAGATCACCACTGTGTTGGGATGATTCGTCAGACTTGATAGGGATGGAACCAGAGTTGATAGTACAGACTCAATAGAAGGTAGCTTTGATTCGTGAAAGGTTGTTGAGTGCCTAGAGTCAGCAGAAATCATATGCAGACGTGCTCCGTTGCCCGTTAGAATTTGTAATTGGGGACCACGTGCTTTTAAAGGTTTCTCCTACTTGGGGAATTTTTCATTTTGGGGGGAAAGGAAATCGAGTCTGAGATATATCAGACCATTCGAGATTCTTTAAAGAGTTGGGGAGTTGGCGTACCGGTTGGTCTTGCCGCCGTCGCTGAGTCATGTGCGTAATGTGTTTCACGTGTCTTAGTTACGGAAGTACATCACATATCCTAGTCATGTAATTGATTTCAGCGAGATGGAAGTTGCTAAGGATGGCACGTTTAAAGAGAAACCAATCAAGATACTCGAGAGTTGAGTCAAACAATTGAGAAATAAACCAATCACCTTGCTTAAAGTTCAATGGTCGCGACATGAAGTCGAAGAAGCCACTTGGGAAATGGAGGATAGTATGAAGTCAAGATACCTAGAATTATTTTTATCTTAAGTTTTGGGACGAAAATTCCTTTTAGAGGGAGAGTATGTAATATCCAGATAATTGTTGAGTATTTTCATCTGTATTTGAACCTTGTAATATTCGACTTTGTGGTATCAATATTCGAAATGTGATTTTTCCCGTATTTGTACTCCAACCGTTATGATCATATTAGGAAGAGTTTGCAAATTCATGCATGCAGCTACGTCATAACGTACGCTAGCAGGTAAGCTTAACGTACATTATGAGCTGAAGATAGCGTACCCTATGGATGAAGCATAGCGTACGTAACAGGCAGTCAAACAGATCAGGTTGGTTGGCGTATGGGCCCACTTGGGATGGGGTCGGATAATATATTCCAGCATGATCCGGACAGATTTTCGATAAAGCAAGTCCACGGGGCATAACGTACGTTAAAGGATTTCGATAGCGTACGCTACACGGAGATTATTATGTACGTAAAAGGTAATGATTAACGTACGTTAAGGAGGTCAGAAAATGAGACATTAGCTACTGTCATACGTTAACGTACGGTAAGGATCTCATATAGTGTACGCTAAGATGATAACGTATGTAAGGCTGTGAGATTAACGTACGTAACGACCAGGGTTTTATAAATAGGACAGCACCCCTTTCATTTCTTACACTCCTTCATTTCCTTTTTTTCGGACCTCCTCCATCTCAAGAGCTACTCCAAAGAATATACCCCCTTATATTAGCCTCTCTACCTGGTTTGGAAGATCGTAGATGTCTCGTATTGGTATTCAAGTCTACGGTGTCGAGTTCTACCGATCGTTTTCATCGTTATTCTTCGTTTAAGGTATGTTAGGATGATCTCAGTTCATATTTCATTTCAAGAAGACTGTTCTGGACATGTTGATTATGTTATAAGGAATTATTAATCATGCATGAACTATATATCCTAAGTTTGGGAGATTATGATGATTAAGATTAGATTTTTCGTAATGATATGTTGGCCTATGATTACATTGAGTGTTAGGATGAAGTTCTCAGAAATATTCATGTCCTCTCCTTGATGATTTCGAAATGAGTAGAGATTGGATGACTTAAAGTTGAAATATTCATAATATATGAATGATTGTGATAATTATGGAAGTCTTCACCACCAAGAATGTGATCTTTATAGTTTGAAGAAAATCATTGATATATCACTCATTATTATAAGATGAAGATGATGATTTAGGGTATGTTGAACCATTAACACTCTTGTAGGAGGTTTGATCATTGAAGAAGGATAGGAGTTTTAGTTAAACTTGAATTAACTTGCAAGGACCGAGTCCTTTGTATGAGGTTTGGGATATGTTCATCACAATCATGTTTTCAATAAGAACCAATGAGTAGCTGCACCATACATGTATAAGTTGTTAATCTTCGTTTCGAGTATTGAATTCTTGACGACATGAATATACTTGAATTTTGTAGACTTTGTCATGTTATCCCCATTATTGGCATTCAATTCAATTGATTTATATTGGAAGTCCGATTAAGTGTTCGTCTTTCGTTGAACCGTGAACCGACCATATATAGGATGTTTAATCCGATCATAGTTTAGGTATGTTAGATGATCATGTGTTAGTTATGTATAAGCATTTTGAATTCTTAGTATTTCATTATTGTGTAAAGGCCTGAGGCTTGCAAGTGGTTAGACGAAGGGACGACCTTCGAGCATTTTGGGTGATTGTCGAAGTATTTAAACCTTGTCGTCATTATAAGGCAAGTACTTTAATTACGTTTTATGTATTGATGTTATACATGTTGTCATGCATATATGTTGTTGTTATATGTCCACCTCGTGTTGGTCCGACGGGATCATCTTGGGATCTATGCTAGCGTGCGCTGGATCATTGGACAGGTTTTCCACCTCGTGTTGGCTCGACGGGATCATCTTGGGATGTATGCAGTGAATGCTGGATCATCGGAATTACCATATGTATGTTGTATCATGTTATGGTTATCATGTTGTGTATGGTATTGTGACTCTTCTCGTGGTAGAGGCTCGTTTTTATTATTATTGAGGATGTTGTTATTATTCTTCGTGAGATATTGAATAATTTGTTGTTGTATAATTATCGTACTTGTACTAGAATCATTGTGCTAACCTCTTCGGGGGTGGACATTTGTTTTATGTTCAGGATACAGGAGGATGGGCTTGAGCCGCATGACGACGAGGGTGCGGAGTGATGTTATGGCCGGAATGGTTTGTCAGTTGCATTTGGTTTTAAAATAAGTACTCGAGTACGCTGTTATTTTGTCGTCTTTGAAGTTTGTATTCTGATGTGGATTGATTTGTATGTTTTATATTGGCGATGTAATAATTATTTTTATGATTGGGATTTAATGTTGTTTTTTAAATTCTTAGCCTTGTAAATCCTTATATCGAGGATTTACGGCGTTGTAATAATCTTGAATATCTCGAGGTGTTACACTAATGGGGTCACCCGATAGTACAGTGGCTTATGACCTGCGTCGTTAGCATGCACTACATCTGGAGCCAGCGTGCGTTGTGCAACGTCGATAGCGTGCGTTAGCCCACGCCTAGCGTGCGCTAACTACTAGTCCAGAGAGAAGAATTCAGCTACTGTCTCTGCCAGACTCAACCCATTAGTGAGCACTACTGGCGAAGCTAGCGCGCGCTACTCGACACGAATAGCATGCGTTAACTCATGCCTAGCGTGCTCTAAATGCCTGTCCAGAGAGCAGAATTTGGCTACTGCAACTGCCCAACTCAGACCATTAGCGCACTGATGAGTCGATTCTTGATCGACTCATTCTATTCTATTTAGTCGTATTTTTGTTTTCTTCTTAGTATTTTTGTTCTCTTTTATGCGTTGTATGTTGTGTTTTTAATTTTTAGGTATCCAAGCGAAGATTGTTATGAAATATGCGCTTTCATAGCCAATATTGGAGTTTATGACGATCAAGAGCAAAAATGGGGCCTAAAACGATAAAGATTGAAGCAATATCGGTCAAATTCCAGAAACAACACTCCGAATTGGGATGTGTTCTCCATTTATATAGATTCCTCGTGAAATTATCTTCGAAACGGTATATCATACGCTAAATTTCGATATGTATTGATACAAGAACGAAGGATCAAGTCGAAGAAGACTAAAAACCGGAATCAAAACAGAAGAAACGACCCGGGCCGCGTCAGGCAACACGACCGTGTCACAGGACACGGCCGAGTCACGATCCAGTCGAAAACTCTATTTCCAGCAAAGTACAACACGACCGTGTCACTGGACACGGCCGAGTCACGATCCAGTCAAAAACTCCATTTCTAGCGAAGTGCAACACGGGCCGTGTCATATGATACGACCGGGTCCGATTGACAGAGCCTTTTGTCATTTCCAGGATAGTATGACACGGGCCGTGTCATTTTTCGGTGCAAGTCCATTTCTTTGACATTTTTACACGATTTGGAGCATTTTTCTTGGTCTTTTGGCTTTATAAAAAGGTATTGGAGACCTTAGGAAAGGAGATTCTGATCTTGTGTGAGATTTTTGGGTGGAAAAACACATGATTTAGGGAGAGAAACATCAAAATAGGGAGAAAAGAGAGATTTTCATCATCTTCTTTATATGTTCATCTTGAAGAAAAATACATTTGTGAGTGAATATTATTCCTTGTACCATTTTGTTGTGAGTTCTTGAAAGAAGTTCATCAAACCTTCATCGGGAATTCGATTTCGGCATTTACAAGGGAAGTTTCTACAATGTTTTGTTTTACCATTCCCATTATTATTGTCGAAATAATCATGTGTATCCAATCTTTTCATATGGGTTTTTTGATTGAGCCACACACATGTTATCGATTGTTAGTTTCTATTGATTTTCCGGGTAAAATTTGGGATTGTTCCTCTTTGTTTGTTCTTCGCATAAGAACTTTTGATTTAGATCATCAAACCTATTTCATAGTTGTTATTATTATTCAAAATCGAGGGTTTTTGTCAGTGTTCGCTATTAAACGACCCGATAGAAGTGATTGTGAATGTTCTAAACCTTTTTCCGCGATCTTTTAGCGAATTACCTCATCAAAGGTATTAGCTAGTCGATTGTTAGTAGAGATTCGTCCCCATCAAAGGAGTGTCTTATTTTCCTAAATAACAATCGTCATTTTTAGAATTACCGCCATCAAATGGATTTCTTTTAATCGTGAGCAATCGATAATTCCAAACCTTAATTCTTTGAGTATCGGAACTAATAATTGATTACATGTGTGTCGGTGATTCTAAACTCCCATATCATTCTCATATTTGCAATCTCTTAATTATCCAACCATTAAATTCGGTGTTTTTAATGCTTAGCTATTAATTTATTTTTCCACACTTGTTTTGCGATCTTACATCTCAATCGAATCATGCACAGTGTTTGAATTTACTATACTTTTGTTAATTCGACTATTTGCCAAACATAATCGAACTTCAAACCATTTCCAACTCCTCGAGAGATCGACCTCGGAGTTACTTGCCGCTTCCTGCAAAAGCGATTCATACACTTGCGAGTTTATAATTTGTTCATCAAGTTTTTTGGTGCCGTTGCCGGGGAGTTGGCGTTTAATTTTTGATCTTGTTTTAATAGTAGTTGAATTGTTACTATTGATCATTTTTCCATTTTCATTATTTTCGATAAAATCTAAAAATTCGCCCTAACTTATTTTGTTTATGCTTGGTAGGAGATCGTTGGGAAACCCGATTCTTCCACCCATAGACGAAGTTCAAAGGATTAGAGCACCAAAAACCATAGCCACATCATCAATGGCAAACGACGAGGTGCATCCGGATCTTGAAGAGCGACTATTGCTCCAAGAAGAGAACCCTCGTCAACTGAGGCATGAGAATGTTGCAGAAAATTTAGATGAAGAAAACATTCATCAACCGAGGTTTCCGAGATATGAAAATGTTGGGCGAAATCAAGGGATACCCAAAGCTCAACAAGGGAGACACTTTTATCCGAGACAATCACCCGTTGGAGTGCAATATGGAGCGAATTATTATCCTGGGCCTCAATATGGGACGGAAGCAAACTACAACATGCCGCAAAAACCTCCGGTTGAGCATCTAATGTGGGACTATGCAAATCCCGTGGTGAACACCGCCATCTCGTGCATCCAATTAGCACCGGCAGCAAGGAACTACCACATGAGTGGATTTCACATCGAGCAATTGCCCTCATTTCACGGATTAGCACGTGAGGATCCATTGTCATTCATCCGAGACTTCTATGTGGCTATTGACAACTTTCCATTACATGGGTTGAGCGAGGATAAACTAAGAATGAAGTGCTTCCCTTATACACTCAAGGATGGGGCGAAACAACGGTTGATGACTTTGGCGCCGGGCTCACTAAGAACATGGGATGAAGTTTACGATAAATTCATTACCAAGTACTTCTCTCATTCAAAGACTACACAATTGAGAACTCAAATCTCAACATTCGGACAAGATGGAGAGGCATTTCATGAAGCATAGGACCGAAACAAGATGCTCCTTATTCAATGCCCAAACCATCACTATCTACTTCAACTACTTAATCAATTCTTCTATGATGGGTTGACTCAATATTGCCAAGGTGCGGTGGATAATGTAGCCGGTGGTTCGTTTTGGGGGTTAACGGAGAGACAAGCATATGATGTGTATGAAACGTTGGGAGCCAATTCACAACAAAAAAGTGTACGTGTTCGTAGGGGAGCCGTAAACCAAGTAAGCTAGAAGGACGAGATGCAATCTAAAATGGATGAGTTAACGAAGGAACTAAGACAACTCAAGACTCAAAATAAACCTTCGAGCTCATGAGTTTGCGAGATTTGCGGAGCACCAGGACATGATGCTAATTCTTGCCCACATACTTTTCCGTAAGAACAGACCGAACAAGTGAATTGGGCTATGGGACAAAGCACGGGAAGGCCCGAATGGGAGGAGAGGAGAAATAATTATGGTGGAAATGCAAGAAATGCACCTCTCCTGAACACTTATCATCCTGGGCTAAGAAACCATCCGAATTTCTCATGGAGAAACAAAAACCCAATGCGGTACGACACAAGCGCCCAAGCTCGATACAACGGAGGAAACCGAGCCCAACAACAAATGCAAAGTGAACCACATCCACAACAAAGGAACTCTCTCGAGGAGAGTATTGTGGCATTCATTAAGGAGAGCAGGGAAAACCAAGTGGAGAACAATAAAAGATTCGAATCTTTAGAAGCTTCGGTGAAGAAAATGGAGATTCAAATTGGGCAACTTGCTACCGAGGCACGTAGGCAATAAAGGGGTAAACTACCAAGTCAACCCGAGCAAGCTCAAGCTATTAACACTCTCCGAAGTGGTAAAGTTATTAATAAAGAGACTAATTCCGAAGCAAAAGAAAGGGGCGGTGAGAAAGAAGACGAGTCGGGAAATCAATAAGAGAAAATAGACGAAGCAACTTTGACTTCCAAGCTTCACAAATCTGCTCAACCATATAAGCCACAGTCCCTTTTCCGAGCCAACTTAGAAAAGCAAAGCAAGATGAGCAATTTTTCAAAATATACGGCATGCTTTCGAAGCTTCATGTCAACTTACCTCTCTTGGATGTTGTGAAGAATATTCCCGCTTATACAAAATTTTTCAAGGAGTTGACCTCCAACAAAAGAAGGTATAATGGGAACGAGAAAGTGGTGCTCTATGAAGTAGAAGCAAGGAGTCAAAAAGGGGCGATCTCAGAAGTTTTATGATCGACATCACTATGGGAGATAAGAAGGTTGCTCGTGGCATGCTTGATTTGGGAGCAAGTGTGAATCTAATGCCATACTCGACTAATTTAAGGCTTGGACTCGGAGGAATCAAACCAACATGAATGACTCTTCAAATGGCGGATAGGTCAGTGAAATACCCCAAGGGAATCATTGAAGACCTATTAGTGCAAGTAGACAAGTTGGTGATTCCGACCGATTTTGTTATCTTGGAGATGAGCGATTTCGCAACAAGCGAAAGTGAAGGGACAATAATTCTAGGATGGCCATTCATGCATACAACGAAAACAATCATCGATGTTGATGAAGAAAATGTCACCATGACCGTCTTGTGCGAAATGGTGGAAATCGACGTGTTCGGTTCATCTCCTATCCCTTCTCATATTTATACTGCTCATGATTGCAATTTTATTGATTGCATTGATTCTTTGGTTGATGATACATATTTGCATGACGATGTAGGGGACACGTTGCATGATGCTCTAACCGTTGAACATGAAATGGGGCTGAATAATTTACAAATTGAAGAATATGTTGCATTGCTAGATAAATCCGAGCCCATTGATGAAATTGACGATCTTAAGATACCTTTGGAATTAAATTTTGAGGAACCTGTTGAAATCACCCTGCCCCAACTTGAATTGAAAGAACTTCCGGCACATCTTAAATATGTTTACCTAGGCAAGAGTGACACTTACCCTGTGGCTGTCTCTTCCGAATTAACTCCTTTGCAAGAAAACAAATTAGTAGAAGTCCTGACTAGATTAAAGGAAGCGATTGGGTGGAGTATTTCTGATATCAAGGGGATAAGTCCTATTAGGTGCATGCATAAAATAATTCTTGAGGATAATATTAAACCTGTTAGGCAATCTCAAAGGCGTTTGAATCCGAACATGCAGGATGTAGTGAAAAAGGAAGTTTTGAAATTTCTAGATGTCGGAGTCATCTACCCGATATCCGATAGTAAGTGGGTTAGTCATGTGCATGTAGTGCCTAACAAATCTGGAATAACAGTGGTTCGTAATGATAAAAATGAATTAGTGCCCACTAGAACAATAATCGGTTGTAGAATGTGCATTGATTATCTGAAATTAAATGCCGTAACAAAAAAAGATCATTTTCCCCTCCCTTTCATTGATCACATATTGGAACGTTTAGCTGGGCATGATTATTACTGTTTTCTAGATGGTCTTTCAGGTTTCTATCAGATTCTCATTGCTCCGGAGGATCAAGAGAATACCACTTACTTGCCCGTTTGGCACTTTTGCCTTTAGGAGGATGCCGTTTGGTCTTTGCAATGCTCCCGCTACTTTCCAAAGGTGCATGCTTTCCATATTCTATGACTTGTTGGAAAAGTCTATCGAGGTATTCATGGACGATTTTTCTGTGTTTTGAACCACTTTTGATGATTGTTTACATAATTTGACTATTGTGCTCGAACGATGTATTGAGTGTAATCTTACACTTAGTTGGGAAAAGAGTCATTTTATGGTGAAACAAGGTCTTGTTTTGGGTCATGTGGTTTCCAATAAGGGAATGGAGGTTGATAAGGCTAAAGTTGATTTAATTGTTAAATTACCTCCACCTTCATGTGTAAAAGAGGTTGGAAGCTTTTTAGGGCATGCCGGGTTTTATAGGCGTTTCATTAAAGATTTTCCAAAAATTGCCCCCCCTTTAAGTAATCTTTTGTGTAAAGACGCCAAATTTGATTTTACCGAGGAATGTTTGGTTGGTTTTAATGCTTTGAAAGAAAAGTTAACTTCCACGCCTATTGTTGTTGCTCCCAACTGGTCTCTACCATTTGAAATTATGTGCGACGCATCCTACTTTGCTATTGGTGCCGTTTTGGGGCAGAGGGTGAATAAATTTTTCCATGTAATTTATTATGCTAGCAAAACACTCGATGAAGCCCAGGCAAATTATACCACCACCGAAAAAGAGTTTTTAGCCGTTGTGTTTTCTTTAGACAAGTTTCGATCCTATTTGGTTGGTTCGAAAGTAATTGTGCATACGGATCACGCCGCATTGAAATATTTGTTAAAAAATCCGATGCCAAGCCAAGATTGTTTCGGTGGGTTCTTTTGTTGCAAGAATTTGATTTGGAATTTAAGGATAAGAAGGGTTCGGAAAACGTAGTTGCCGACCATTTATCTAGATTAACTGAGGGAGATAATTTTAAGCTCGATAGCTATTTGTCGATTGTTGAAACTTTTCCTGACGAATAATTGTTTGATGTGACTAAGACACCTTGGTATGCCGATATTGTTAATTATATTGTTAGTGGTGTTTTGCAGCCCGACTTGACCTTTTAGGTGAAGAAGAGATTTATTTCCATGTGCAGTCATTACATTTGGGACAACCCCAACTTATTCAAGTTGGGGCCCGATCAAGTATTCCGACCTTGCATCCCGGAACAAGAGTACAAGAGCATCTTGTCATTTTGTCATGACTTGAATTGTGGTGGACATTTTAGCGTGAAGAAAATGGCACATAAAGTTCTTCAATCTGGATTCTATTGGCCGACATTATTTAAGGATGCCTATTCCTATTGCAAGAATTGCGATCGTTGTCAACGAACGGGGAACATAAGCAAAAGAAATGAGATGCCGTTGACAAATAATCTTGTAGTGGAACTTTTCGATGTTTGGGGAGTCGATTTTATGGGTCCTTTTCCACCTTCCTTTGGCTTTGAATATATTTTAGTTGCTGTGGATTACGTTTATAAGTGAGTGGAAGCAATTCCGACCCGGACTAACGATGCTAACATGGTTTGCAATTTTTGCAAGGATGTGATTTTTTGCAGGTTTGGGACGCCTAGAGCTGTGATTAGCGATAGAGGCACGCATTTTTGCAATAGACAACTTGCAGGGTTGCTCAAGAAGTATAGCGTGACGCATAAGGTCGCGACGGCTTACCATCCACAAACCTCCGGGCAAGTTGATGTGTGTAATCGACAGGTAAAGGCAATACTTGAGAAGACAGTGAAGCCGACAAGGAAAGATTGGGTGTTGAAGTTGAACGACGCCTTATGGGCATATCACACAACTTACAAAACTCCAATTGGAGTGAGCCCGTATCGCCTCGTTTTTGGGAAGGCATGCCACCTACCTGTTGAGTTAGAACATAAGGCATATTGGGCTATCAAAGCACTAAATTTAGATCAAGAAAAGGCTGGGGAAGAACGACTTCTACATTTGAATGAGCTGGAAGAGATGCGATACGAGGCATACGAAAATGCTAAGATCTACAAGGAACTGATGAAATGGTATCACGACGAGCGTATTATTCGCAAATCTCTCAAGCCTGGGATGGATGTTATACTACATAACTCTCGTCTTAAGCTCATGCCGGTAAAATTAATGTCGCGATGGGGCGGACCTTTCAAAGTCGTTCAAATATGGCCACACGGAGCGATAGAAATATTTGATCCATAGAAAAATGAGCATTTTAAGGTAAACGGACATAGAGTGAAGCCATACTTCGGCCGAAGTGAAGAAATCAATGTGTTTGAATGCATAGAGGTGCATGATGTCGAAAATTGAGAAATACAGGAAGAAGTCGAGCTAATGACTATAAAAAAGTGCTACTCGGGAGGCAACCATACGATTTTATTAGATTTTCATCTTTTTGTTTTTCAAATTTATTTTCCTTATTCGTTTTTGCTTGGTTTGAGACTGACCGGTTCGACTTTAGGTGTTAAAAATGCAGGGAAACAAGAGCGTTATCAGAAAAAGGCATTTCTGGGTAGGTTGGACACGGGCCGTGTCACAGGACACGGTCGGGTCAGCAATACAGTGAGAATTTGCATTTCTGGGCAGGTACGACACGGCCGTGTCATAGGACACACGGTCGGGTCTGGAGATAGCGAATTTTGCATTTCTGGAGGAGTTGGACATGGTCCGTGTCATATGACACGGCCAGGTTGGGAGGACAGCGAGTTTTCACTTTCTGAAGGAGTACGACACGGGCTGTGTCATATGACACGGCCGGGTTGGTAAGACAGAACGTCTTTTTTAATTTCTGAACAGGTACGACACGGCCGTGTCACAGGACACGGGCCGTGTCAGTCGGGGCTATATAAGGGACACACGGTCGAGTCCCTCATTCTTCTTCTTCCCCAGCAAATTTTTTTCCCCCTCCCGAACCCTAGCACCGATCTTCCCAATTTTTCTCTTCATTTTCAAAGGAATTTTGCGCAAAATCAAGGGAAGATACAAGAATCATTTACGAAATCATCATTATTCAACCAATTTCTTACTCAAAGCAGTCAAATCGGACGAATCGGGGGGCTCATTTTTAATTTTTTCTCTCTTCAAATTCTCCGAATCCAAGGTATGTTTTTCATGTTTTTAATGATTCTTCTTGATTATGAACATGCTATGATGTTAGAATCACAAGTCTTTGATTATCTAGGGTTCATGAATTAAATTGAAGATGATAATTTGGGGATTTTTTATTGTTCTTAATACTTGATGATTAAATTACTCTATTGGAAATTCTTGTGGTTAAGGGATGTTTTCCATGATGAAGATGATGATTTCTAGAGGATTCGAATGATAAAGTTTACTTGGGGAGTTATTTTGATCGAAAATGGTTATATTGGGGGTTATTCTGTAGTTTATTATAAGTTTGGGGGAGGAATGCGTTATTAGTCCTTGAATAAATGATAAATTGAAATTTTTTGCAGAAAATGGCTCAAGGACGTGGACGTGGAAACTCTCAGCGGGGAGGGGTAGGAATGCCGGAGAACAAGTGCAACCAGCACGAGTGGCAATCCTAGGGGCTGTCGAAACCCCCAAATCTTACGAAATTGATCTCCCCGAATCGCGAAAAGCGAGGTGGGAGACGTTAGCCCAGAAAAAAATGCTTCCTACGCGATGGCCCGATGATGAATGTATGACCGCAATGGGCATAAAATATGATGTCATGAAATTCCTAGAAAGCGTGAAATGGGCCTGGATGATGACGCAACAATGGCCAACTTATAGGTGTCTCACGATGGAGTTTCTTATCACTCTTACCGTCAGAAGAGATCCGGTGACTCGTGAACCGGCTGTAATAATGTTCCGGCTAAACAATAACGAAGAGAGGCTTACCATGAGAGAGATGGAGAACATCTATCACGCGAGCCACGACGGACAATACCAAATAAATAGGTTCGAATGTGAAACCTATTGGCGAGCTATGGTGGAATACCTAGGGAGCGAGGCATGGTATTACGTTGCAAAATCGGCCAAAGGATCGAATCTTCGCAATCCAATACTCCGATACCTACACAAGGTGATTGCAAATACTATTTATGGCCGAAAGGAGACCGAGCCTATTTCACTGAGAGAATTATACATCCTGACCCACATGCTCGATAATACAAATCCAGCCATCAGGATGAACTCTTTGAAGTATGAACTCTTTTCTTGGATGCCTCGGGATTTATTTCGTTGTTTTGATATACAAATCGAGGATAATTTGAAGTGTAAAAATTGTTGATAATCGAAACGGGTGTGAAATTGAACAAGTAGTTTAATATCTTGGAGGTATGAAAAAAACTACTTGTGAGCTTTTGAGCCTTCGTTGCATTTTCAAATATGCAAGTTTCTTGTTCGAAACTACTAGTGTATGTGTGTAATTAAGTGGAAATGATTTTAGGCACTTTTGATCTTAACCCTTCGATTCTGGCCAACCCGACAATTGATTATTCCTTAAATAAGCCCAATTGAGCTCATTTTCTATTTCATTGTCAAACCACATATTGAGCTTTCCATTGCTATAATCCTTTGACCCATACTTGAGCAATTAGAAATTATTTTTTGACGAGGATACAAATATTGTGGTAATATTGGGTGATATATATTGTTGGGAGTGTTGAAATGGAGAAAATAATTACTCCGCTATTTTTGGGAACTTAATAACCGGGTGTATTCATGTGACCCATGTTTACATTTGCGTAAAACAGTTACCTTAGATATGAGTATGCTTGGAAGCAGTTGTGTATGTTTTGTTCCTAGTAACCGGGTGTATTCATGTGACCCATCGTTTACATTCGCGTAAAATAGATCCTAAAATGACCCAAGCCCAAAAAAAAAATTCGGAGCAATAAGGAGGGCTTAAGGCTGCGTTTCTCACTTTCATAAGTGCTTGCTGCAAGTGTTACATAGTTAAGGGATTGAAAGAGGCAAACTCCAAAAATCTTGAGCTTCTAAGCGATTATGTGATTTAGTTCTAAATTTCTCAAGTCAAGTTACTTTAGCCATATCTATCCCACCCAGACCCAAGCCTACATTACAGCCGAGTAAAGTCCTTTTTGATTCACAATTTTGCATACACAAAATAGTCGTAGAGATGTAGACGATTGACAGGCCTATGGGGTTCCTTATTTCATTGATTGAGTTCCGAGTGTATACATATCTCTATAAAACTTTGAGAGTGAGTGAATACACTCGACCAGTGAGGTTTATATTTGCCAAGTATTGACTATGATGTTAAGGAAGCACCCTGGAGATTTGAAAACTTTGAAGAACTCAACTTATTTTACTTGAAGTGTATTGATGAAATTTTCGAAGAGGTCCTTTGAGGTATGTTGAGAGAGGAGTTTCCCTTGTGAGTGGTTATTTTAAAATGCATTGCTCGGGATGATCAAATTTAAGTTTGGGGGGATTTCATGAGTCGATTCTTGATCGACTCATTCTATTCTATTTAGTCGTGTTCTTTTTTTTGCTTCTTAATATTTTTGTTCTCTTTTATGCGTGGTATGTTGTGTATTTAATTTTTAGGTAGCCAAGCGTAGATTGTGGTGAAATATGCGCTTTCATAGCCAATATTGGAGTTTATGACGATCAAGAGCAAAATGGGGCCTAAAACGATAAAGATTGAAGCAATATCTGTCCAATTCCAGAAACATCACTCCGAATTGGGATGTTTTCTCCATTTGTATAGATTCCTCGTGAAATTAGCTTCGAAACGGTATATCATACGCTAAATTCCGTGATGTATTGATACAAGAACGAAGGATCAAGCCGAAGAAGACCAAAAACCGGAATCAAAACAGAATAAATGACCCGGGCCGCGTCAGGCAACTCGACCGTGTCACAGGACACGGCCGAGTCATGATCCAGTTGAAAACTCCATTTCCAGCAAAGTACAACACGACCGTGTCACAGGACACGGCCGAGTCACGATCCAGTCAAAAACTCCATTTCCAGCGAAGTGCAACACGGGCCATGTCATATGACACGGCCGGGTCCGATTGACAGAGCCTTTTGTCATTTCCAGATTGTATGACACGGGCCGTGTCATTTGACACGGTCCATGTCACTTTTCGGTGCAAGTCCATTTCTTTGACAGTTTTTCACGATTTGAAGCACTTTTCTTGGTCTTTTGGCTTTTATAAAAAGGTATTGGAGATCTTAGAAAAGGAGATTCTGATCTTGTGTGAGATTTTTGGGTGGAAAAACACATGATTTAGGGAGAGAAACACCAAAATAGGGAGAAAAGAGAGATTTTCATCATCTTTTTTGTATGTTCATCTTGAAGAAAAATACATTTGTGAGTGAATATTATTCCTTGTACCATTTTCTTTTGAGTTCTTGAAGGAAGATCATCAAACCTTCATCGGGAATTCGATTTCGGCATTTACAAGGGAAGTTTCTGCCATGTTTTGTTTTACAATTCCCATTATTATTGTCGAAATAATCATGTGTAGCTAATCTTTTCATATGGATTTTTAGTTCGAGCCACACACATGTTATCGATTGTTAGTTTCTATTGATTTTTCAGGTAAAATTTGGGATTGTTCCTCTTTTTTTGTTCTTCGCATAAGAACTTTTGATTTAGATCATCAAACCTATTTTATAGTTGTTATTATTATTCAAAATCGAGGGTTTTTTGTCGGTGTTCGCCATCAAACGACCCGATAGAAGTGATTGTTAATGTTCTAAATCTTTTTCCGCGATCTTTTAGAGAATTACCCCATCAAAGGTATTAGCTAGTCGATTGTTAGTAGAGATTCGTCCCCATCAAAGGAATGTCTCTTATTTTCGTAAAGAACAATCGTGATTTTTAGAATTACCGCCATCAAACGGATTTCTTTTAATCGATAGCAATCGATAATTCCAAACCTTAATTCTTTGTGTATCGGAACTAATAATTGATTACATGTGTGTCGGTGATTCTAAACTCCTATATCATTGTCATATTTGTAATCTCTTAATTATCCAACCATTAAATTTGGTGTTTTTAACGCTTAGCTATTAATTTTTTTCCGCACTTGTTTAGCAATCTTACATCTCAATCGAATCATTCACCATGTTTGAATTTACTTTACTTTTTTAATTCGACCATTTGCTAAACATAATCGAACTACAAAACATTTCCAACTCCTCTAGAGATCGACCTCGGAGTTACTTGCCGCTTCCTACAAAAGCGATTCGTACACATGCGAGTTTATAATTTGTTCATCACGCATGCTACTGGTGAAGCTAGCGCGCGCTACCAACTAGAATTAGTGTGCGCTATCTACTCCATCTAATAACATCACCACAAGGTCCAAAAGATACGAACATGCCCCGAAAGGTATGAAACTCCAAGATCAACAACAACATCTCGATAAGTGGTGACAATAGAAATCGAGGTAAAAGAACGTAAAAGCGAACAATTCAATAAAAATACGGGTATTACATTCCCCCCTCTAAAAAGAAGTTCCGTCCCGAAACTTTAAAAAATAAAAAGTTCGGGGTATCCCGATCGCATCTTCTATTCCATCTCCCAAGTCGCTTACTCGACTCCATATCTTGATCATTGCACTTTAACCAATGGAATGGTTTTGTGTCGAAGCAGCTTCTCATGATGTTCAAGGATCTTCACCGGTCTCTCTGGGAAGGTAACATCCTCGGCTATGTCAATCTCACTATAGTCGATAATATGACTTGGATTCGGCATGTACTTTCTCAACTGAGAAACATGAAAAATGCTATGGACATGACTCAAAGCTGGAGGAAACGCCAAGCGATAAGCTAAATCTCCAACCCTTTCCGAAATTTCAAACAGTCCGATATACCGCGGAATAAGTTTACCCTTTTTCCCGAAGCGGAAAACTCATTTGGTCGGTGACACCTTGAGTAGGACATGGTTTCCCACTTCGAATTCCAAAGGTCGACGACGAGTATCACCATAAGATTTCTGACGGCTCTGGGTAGTCAACAACCGGTCTCGCATGATAGAAATCTTTTCCTTAGTCTCCATCAACATATCCAGTTCCATCCCGACTAGCTCTGAATCCTCGTCCCAACATAATGGAGATATATGTAACACCCCCAAGTTATTCAGGGTATATTACAGCGCCGTGAACCCCACTGAGGGGCCCACAAGTCTAATCATACGCGGAACTACAAAACTTGACCGATAAGGTCTAAATACAATGAAATGAAAGACGATACAAAGGGTATTCAAACCATGTCCAATGTATCCAAATACATCACAGTACAAAATCAAAAACTCGGCAACACAGGACGGAACATCAAGGAAGACGGAAAACGAACAATACTCGAGTATTCAATAACCATTCCAGTATAACAACACTGAATGGAGGAACACAATACATAACTGGAGATAAAACACAGTATCACGCTTGCCCATCATCTTCATGCCGACCCAATACCTGCCTATCCGCTCTCCTGGAACCTGGAATACATAAAAAGTATTTCCCCCATAAAGGGGTTAGCCGTCGAATAGCTAGTGCAAGTATATCAAGTATGAAACACAATACTCCTCGACAATAAAGTAAATGTAACCGTCAATTCATCAATTGAAGACTAGTATTCTGGAATAACTAAATCTCATTGCTTCACATCAATACATATATGAATACCGTGGAACCACACCAGAGGCTACGGAACCCTTAGCGGACCCGTCGGTCCGTCCCAGAGTGGTTCGTTCATATCATCCGTGGAATCGCACCAGAGGCTACGAAACCCTTAGGGGACCCATCGGCCCGCCCCAGAGTGGATATAAATAATCATGCCGTTAATATATCATACTTTCAAAGTCGAGAACGTACATTCATAAATATATACTTGCCTTTGAGACATCGAGAAATTGAACGGAAAGGAGTATGAGTTCGGTAGGTCCAAGAATGCGCTTCCGGCACCTAAACGATTCGCAAGGAATATGATAATCAATTATCCATACTCAAACTACACGAAGAAACTCCCGAAACCCGTCTACGATTCATGAAAATACACGGATAAACAACTAGAGGATGGAAAATCGTCCAAACCCTCACAAGTCCGAAAACGGCCCAATCCAATCCGTAAAATCGTAGGAAAAGCATGCATACGGGAAAGATACATCATAATCTCAAAGTCCTCAAGCCTCAAACCAGATAAATCGAACGAATCTAAGAAAACCCCCAAAATTCCCAAAAATAGGGTTTTAAGAATTTTACCTTGATTTGGAGGATAGAAATGTATTAGATGTTGCATAATCCTTGTTATCCAACCCAAGATGACGATATCTGAAGAAGGACTGCCTCAAATCGCCCCAAATCACCTCTCCCGAGCTCTCCCGATCGGAAAAAGTGGAAATGATGAGAAATGACAAGTGCAGGGGTTGACTGTCCCCTTATATACTGTCCCAGTCTAGCGCACGCTACGCCTCAATATTAGCGTGCGCTAACGGGTCACCTGGTAGTCCAGTGGCTACTATCCGCAGACGTTAGCGCGCGCTACTCCACATCCTTAGCGTGCCCTAACTGGTGTCCTGCCAAAATCTCAGTTCACCGCCTCAGTCCGCTAGCGTGCGTTAACACTGAGCACTAGCGTGAGCTACGCAACACATAGCGTACGCTAGCCGTTGCCTAGCGTGCAATGCCTGCTAGTCCTGAAAGTCTGAAACCTCACTGCCTCTGCCGACTCAGTCCGTTAGCGCGCGCTAAGGCTCAAAACTAGCGTTTGCTACTCACACAGAATTAGCGTGCGTTAGCATAGGCCTAGCGTGCGCTACCTCCCTGACCCAGAACATTTCCGAAAGGTCTAAGCGGCACGATCATGATCCAAACAAGGCATGAAACTCTAGATCAACGGCGACGCCATCACAAAGAGTCTACAGAGCAACAAAACAGGAATAATGGTAAGGTCAAACAGTCAATAAAAAGTACGGGTATTACATTCTCCCCCTCTAAAAAGAAGTTTCGTCCCGAAACATAAGAAATAAAAAGTTCGGGATACTCCGATCGCAAATTCTCTTCCGTGTCCCAGTCGCCTCCTCGACTCCATGTCTCGACCATTGCATTAAAACAAACGGGATGGTTTTGTGCCGAAGCTGCTTCTCACGACGTTCAAGAATATTCACTGTTTTCTCCAGATAGATAACATCCTTGGTTACGCAAATCTCATTATAGTCAGAAACATGACTTGGATCCGGCATATGCCTTCTCAACTGAGAAACATGACAAATGATATGAACAAGACCCAACACAGGGGGCAACGACAAGCGATAAGCTAAGCCTCCAACCCTGGAGTAGGACATGGTCTCCAAAATCGAATTCCAATGGTCGACGACAAGTATCGGCTCACGATTGATATGTTGAAGGGCATCTCAAAATACGAAAAAAGGTCAACTAAAATCGTTTGTATTGTATTCAACAATACCAAGAATTCTCAAAACATTATTCTAACTCGTAAGTGTATCATGAGCTATCTGTGCTGAATCATAGGATTGTACCGATAAAGCTCAATATGGACAAAAACTAATAACACACGAAACAATGACAACAAGTCCCGAAACACTGACATACAATCCGAATGCTCACACTGTCAAAGACAATGATCAACCCATAAACCAACCGAGAATATCGTCGACATGATAAACTCCAATGTTATCGGCGAAAGATCCACAATAATCTAGAATACCATCAACATGATAACCTCCAAAACGATCAATAAGAGAAAAACAACGACCGAGAGTACCATCTACAAGGTAGCTCTAAACGATCAACAATAATGGATCTCACGGAAATAACCCCGACTGTCGAACAAACCCCTCGGGCGTATGAACAACCAGTCACAAACAGTGAAACATATCCAATACAACATGGATTATGAACGACCACAACAATAAGGCTCAAGAGGGACATCACAGTACGCCCGATCCGGAAATGTGTCCGTGCACATGTCCACTCCGTATACGGAATCCAGAATATACGTGGGACAATGTACCTAATTAGCCTCACGGACTACGTCCCGTGTGCATGGTCCAATGCGGAAACGTCCACGCATGACCATCGTGTATGGCTAAAAATACTACATATAACCAATCGGCACGCAGATATGATTCCAGATATATCATAATGCAACATGACAAAGAAATTCAAAGGATAACACCTCCAATACGGATCATACGACTCACCAAAGTGAACGATGATACATGAATAATGAAAGATCGACACGACCAACAATATCCAGCATAACCATCCTGGGATCACAATCCCTAAGGACCGATTAACACGAACAACAATCTGGAAATCCTCAACCCTCAGCGATCACAAAATTACCGAGTTCACAAGAATGATAGTGTGCTGCCTTGAGTCGGCCAACACGACAATAATAACTCACGTATGGGCACCGTCTTCGGCGATCCCAATTCAATACCTCGATTGTCTTAGAACGACCAATCGATAACGACTCCACGGATGGGAACTATCTTCGACAGTCCCAATTCAATACTTCGATTACCTTCGAATGGTCAATCGATAACAACGATACAACGGATGTCTCGGCACCTTTAATCGGTTACTGATAACGAAGATGATAATCGAATACATCAATGCCTTCAATCGGCCAATACAATATCAATATAAAAACACCGATATCAATAACGACGATCACCACAATATCTCAATGGAACATCAATCACAATAACAATCGATACGTCGATACCGCGAACCGGCTATCGACAGTAACTTAACCAACAAATATCGCAATGCCTTGAACCGGCCATTTACGAACAACAATAACATTTGGCATAATTTGCCGAATGGTATCGTATCAAACAATCCCTTGACATCAACAAAATCATAAAGAGGCCAAGTCTCGAAATGATACACACATTCATACACATATATGATAACATTAATCTCATTGACTAGTACAAGTATAAAACTTGCCTCAATATCAATACAATGAACTGTTACCAATTCATTTGATTTCGTCTACGAGTTCCTCAGTCCCGACCAAGGTAATCTAGGAACTCTTCAACCTCAACCGCAACACAACAGTCATAATCCATGGTCAAACATCATATCTTATTGTAAAACGAAGGATTAATAATCAACAGGTTCGATGACGACCAATATCAAGATAACCAGGCCATAAACTCATCGATTTCACTATATCTCGATTAAACACAGTCTGAACTATCCAACTCAGACCCTCACGAATCCATGTCTACAATACGAGCCGAAATCCGATGATCATACCAGCAACCAATTCGGACCAATAATAAGGGTCTAAATGTTATCGATTCCAAACTCAATTCTTAAATACGAATTGACAAGGTTTCCTTCTCGTAAATCCATCGTTAAAATTTACCTATGACCGTCATTAATTCGAACCATCCGACTGGTTCAAAACAATAGATAATCATATTAAAAAGGTTATCAAACAATCCAATCATTCGACTTGATTATTTGCTCCATACGTATGGGATTCCAAATTCAGAGATGAATAATAGTCTCATCAAACTCATAATCACATTCGTATTCCTATACGAATATTATTTCAAACACATAATTTAGCTCTAGATATGAATATTCCATATTCATATTCAAAACATCAACACTTCTTATAAATCTTCAAGAACATGAAATATCCAAAATCACGTTCAGAACAACACATCCGAGGTATATATCTTCATGATACCATTTTCTTCATCATATGAAGAAGATATCAATAATCATATCAACATCAGAAATCTCTTATTACAATTCCAATAAATCTCATATAACATTTGTAACACCCCCAAGTTATTCAGGGTATATTACAGCGCCGTGAGCCCCACCGTGGGACCCACAAGGCTAAACATACGCGGAACTATAAACTTGACCGAGAAGGTCTACACACAATGGAAAGAAAGACGATACAAATGGTATTCAAAACCATAACCAATGAAACCATATACATCACTGCACAAATCAATACCTCGGCAACACAGGCCGGAACATCAAGGAAAACTGAAATACAATACTCGAGTATTTAAAAATCCATTCCAGTACAACAACACTGAATGGAGGAATCCAAGAAAATAACCGGAGACAAGACACAGTATCACACTTGCCCATCATCTTCATGCCGACCCGATACCCATCTGTCCGCTCTCTCGGAACTGAAATACATGAAACGTATTTCCCCCATAAAGGGGTTAGCCGTCGAATAGCTAGTGCAAGTATAACAATATGAAACATAATACTCCTCGACAATAAAGTAAATGTAATCCGTCAATTCATCAATATCCGTCAATTCATCAATTTAAGACTAGTATTACGGAATGACTAAAATCTCAAGACGTATGTGAATGCCGTAGAAACGGTTCGTTCATATCATACGCCGTTACATGTAGGAATGCCGTCAAAACGGTTCGTTCATTACATGCCAACATTATTTCATATGAATGCCGTAGAAACGGTTCGTTCATATCAACCATGGAATCGCACCAGAGGCTACGAAACCCTCAGAGGACCATAGGCCCGTCCCGGAGTGGCTAGAAATAATCATACCATCAATATTTCATACTTTCAAAGTCGAGAACGTACAATCATAAATGTATACTTGCCTTAATAAACGTTACCGAAGATCCCGAAGAACACGGTTCGACCGGGAAGCTTGAACCACGAAGAAGACAACGAACGGAAGGGTTCCGACTTGAGTTCTTCACAAGGATTTCGTCCCTAAGTCATATCAATGATAAATCAACAATCGTACGATGAATAATAATCGTACAACGCACAAAACCCCCCTCTTAGACCTTTTGTCGGACACCTTCAAGGCGTCGACTAATAACTCAACCGAAACGACGAATCAATACACTCCAACCGTGGAATAACGATGGAAATGATAGAATACTCCTAAATCATCATCAATCCATCACTAATCTAAATTACTACGGATTAAAAGGATGAAGTCAAACAAAATCCCCAATTTCCAACATAAAATTCGAAGTGTTCTTGAATAATCTTTCAATAATCCGATGAATACTCAAACATGTCCATAATCATGCGTATATCACTTCATACCCCATGATTTTAACATCCAAACATCATTACCCAATACAAAATCGAAATCCAAGATGTTGAAGAAATTACCTCTTGAAGATCCAAGCACTATGATTCGAAGAATACTCCATAGATCGATGATCCGAGCTTCACAATCGAAAAGAGATGAAGAGAAATCACACACTCAAGTGATAGGTGAAGAAACTTCTTCCTCTCAATCCTCCTCTCTCGTGCCCAAGTGAAGAAATGGGGAAAAATGAGGTGATCCGCTCAAGAAAACGCAGATATAGGGTAAACTGTCATGTGTGCCGCGGCTCAGTAGAAGTGTGCCGCGGCACAGCCCAAAATTTGCTCCTGTGGCTCGCGGTGTGCAGCCGCGGCTCAGCCTGTGTGCCGCGGCACCGGGTACAAAGGTTTTGGCCGAACGGAAAATGAGAGTGACTTAGCTATTTCGACCATAACTCCCTCGTCTGGACTCCGATTGACTCACCGTTTGAACCATTGGAAAGCTAACTCGATGCTTTATAATATTGCCAAGATTCAGAATTTTTGGAGTTTCCAAGAATTTATGGTGATTTAACAAAGTCGAACTCATACGTGGAAAAGTCGCTAAAGAACACGGAATTCAACAGAACGATACCGAAACGAACTCGGATGACAAAAAGTGTAGAATTAATCATTCTCAGGATGACGAAACGGTCCCAAGAAAGTCGTCGAAATAGACTTACGCCAAAAATAGAAAATTTCCGGGGAACAAAATTACGGGTATTACATTCTACCCTCCTTAAAAGAAGTTTCGTCCCGAAACTTAAAACAGGTAGGGAGAAGAAATATTTCGCCAGGAAAAACTCAACGAGATACACAAGAACCGAAACTTACGCCCAAACGGCGAATCATCAATATAGAACACAACAATACATTACCCGAAGGTAAACCAAACCAATGCCGAAAAAGATACGAATTCACAATGCCCGAAGGCTCCAACGGAAATACCGATACATCACAATGGCCTGAAAGCCGAACAACCCAAAGCTGTAAATCATCACAAAATAGATCTCAAAGAAACCAACCTGACTGTCGGACATACCCCTCGGCGTATGAACAACCAGTCGCAAATCGTCGGACATATCCAATACAACATGGACTACGAACGATCAATCAATAAAGCTCAAGAGGGACATCACAGTACGCTCGATCCGGAAATGTGTCCGTGCACATGTCCACCCCGTATACGGAATCCAGAATATACATGTGACAATATACCTAATTAGCCTCAAGAACTACGTCTCGTGTGCACGGTCCAATGCGGAAATATCCACGCATGACCATCGAGTGCCTGGCTAAAAATCCTACACATAACCAATCGGCACGCAGACGTGATTCCATATATGCCACGATACAACATGACAATGAAACTCAAGGGATAAAACATCCAATACGGATCATACGACTCACCAAGTGAACGATGACACACGAATAATGAAAGATCGACACGACCAACGATATTCAAAACAACCATCCTGGGATCAGAATTCCCTAAGGACCGATTAACACGGCAATAATCACAACACCACAATTCGGGAAATCCTCAACCCTCAACGATCACAAAATTATCGAGTTCACAAGAATAATAGTGTCGCCTTGAGTCGGCCAACACGACAATAATAATTCAACGGATGGGAACTCTCCTCGATCCCCAATTCAATACTTCGATTATCGTAGAATGGCCAATCGATAACAACGATACAACGGAGGTGAATTTATTTGACAACGGATGGGAATTATCTTCGATAATGCCAAATCAATACCTCGATTACCTTAGAGCGGCCAATCGATAATCAATGATACGTTAAAATAGATGTCCCTGAGTCTTAAACAGACCACAGAAATGGAGATGAAAAAAAAAGGGTATATCAAACGTCTCCAATCGGTTAATATAATCTTAATAGAAAAACACCGATATCAATGACGAAGATCAACACAATATCTAAATGGAACATCCATAACAATCACAATCGATACGTCGATCTTTGCGAACCGCAATCGACAATGACTTTACCAACAAGTATCGCAATGCCTCGAATCGGCCTTTAACAAACAACAGTAACATTTGGTATAATTTGCCGACGGGCGTCGTGTCAACCAATCCCCTGATATCAATACAATCATAAAGAGGCCATGTCCCGAAATGATACACACAATCGTACGCCTACACGATAACATTAGTCTCATTGATTAGTACGAGTATAAAACTTGTCTCGATATCAATACAACGTACTGTTACCAATTCAGTTGATTTCGTCTTACGAATTCCCTCAGTCTCGACCAAGTTAATCTACGAACCCTTCAACCTTTACCGCAACACAACAGTCATACTCTATGATCAAACATCATATCTTATTGTAAAACGAAGGATTGATAATTAACCGGTTCGATGACGACCAATATCAATACCACCAAACCGCGAACTCAATCGTTTGAACCATATCTCGACTAAACACAGTCTGAACAATCCAACTCAGACACTGACAAACCCTGTCCACAATACGAGTCGAAATATGATGATCATATCCGCAAGAAATGAGGACCAATAATAAGGGTCTAAATATTATCGGTTCCAAACTCAATTCTTAAATACGAATTGACAAGGTTCCCTTCTCGTAAATCCGTAGTTAAAATTTACTTATGACCGTCATCAATTCGAATCATCCGACTGGTTCAAAACAATAGATAATCATATTAAAAAGGTTATCAAACAATCCAATCATTCGATTTGAATATCTGCTCCATACGTATGGGCTTCCAAATTCAGAGATGAATAATAGTCTCATCAAACTCATAATCACATTCGTATTCCTATACGAATATTATTTCCAACACTTCTAGATATGAATATTCCATATTCATTTTCAAAACATCAACACTTCTTAAAAATTTTCATCACCTCGTATAATTCAAGAGTTCTTCAAGAACATGAAATATCCGAAATCACGTTCAGAATAACATATCCGAGGTATATATCTCCATGTTATCATTTCCTTCATCATGTCATTCATACAACCTCAAGAATCACAACAAAACCCTTATCGTCATATGAAGAAGATCTCAATAATCATATCAACATCCGAAATCTCTTATTACGATTCCAATAAATCTCGTATAGCATTATCACATGATACCAAGATTGTAACACCCCGCATCCTCACAGGAATATTACACGCCGTAAACCCTTCTTACAAGGATTTACCGTGCTAAGCACAAATTTCCACGTCATTTCAAAAATGCCAAAAGACCGATGACGGTAATATTTTTTAAATACTAAAAAAATCATTTTCCAAATACCGTCAAAGCGATCAAGGTTAAAATGCCGAAAACTCAGCTTTTTAGGGAATCGGTTTTACAAAATAAAATTGATTGGCAAAATACCAAAATCCATTTCAAAAATACTCATGCAACGGATAAAAGTACCCAATTTATGCATTTACATTGAAATAAAACGAACATCAAAATGCGCGATTCCCAACATACTCCCTCCCAAGTAGTAATCCTTAAAGAAAAAAAATGAACCACTATCAAAGGGATACGAGGATTACTTTGTATGGACTAACCACGAAGAAGAATAATTTGAACTCCATTCCAAGAATCATCAAAAACTTCAAGAACAATACTTAAATCCGAGCTCTCCATCTTAATTTTGTTTAAGAGAAACATCTCTCAATGTTTAGGAACTTCAAGTACTTCCAAAGGCTCTCTCTCTATTGACTGAAGGGAGGAGAATGGACAAAATGCCTCTCATCACTCGTCTATCCTCTCTATAAAACACATCACTAGCGCGTGCTAGACCTTATATTAAGCATGCGCTACATGACTAACGTGCGCTATCCTTCCTTGATAGCGTGCGCTATCGGGCAGTCCAGAAGCTACTACATTGCTTCGAAATTCATCTAACGTACGCAATGTCCATGCATTAGCGTACGCTAACAGGCGTTGACTTGCTACAGTATCGTGCCCCCACATGTCGAAAGCATCCGCGATTACCGGGATTCCTTTGACCGATATGGAATTAACGTGCGCTAATCATACGATTTTTAACGTGCGCTAGCTCTACACGACAACTCTTGTTGACCTTATCTGGACACGCGTCGAACATGGCCGGGTCCGCCCGCCGAAGCTAAGATTCCATTAATGGCGATCTGGTGTTAGTGCGCTAACCAACATGCGTTAGCGTGCGCTAACTGAATATAAAAATCAATCTGGGCCTACCTGTCAGCCACCTTTCGGAACTAACCCCAGCAAGTTGTTACGCACGTTAGGGGTCCTCCTTAGCGCACGTAACCGAATCTCTTAGCGTGCGCTAAGTATGCGTGCGCTAGGCATACCTTGTAGCGTGCGCTAACGTAGCTGTACTTAGCCATTTTTCGCTATTCTCGACATAAACACATTCAATAATATTGTCATACGTTCACATCCCTCAAGTACAATTGTCCATCAACGACATCCAACATATAAACGAAAAAAAATTATATCCGAAAAATCGGGGTATTAAACTCTACCCCCCTTAAAAATAAGTTTCGTCCTCGAAACTTGCAATCACTCGCACAAACAACATTTCAACGGAAATTTAAATTCACCAAGAATTATCGAATAATCCGAACAACATACTTACAAGTCTGCGAAGTCGAAGATCTCCCGTGATACTAGCATGCGACTCCTAAACAAAGTCTCAACATAATACCGATACACACCACTATCGCAATTAGCAACTTAACAAAATCTCAAGGAAGAGTTCACGTCCATGACCACGGCCACGATTCTTCCTACTTTCAGCCAACATTCTGAAGGGCACATCCGTGCGTAAGTATAATCCGAATCGCACATTCTCGAAGTGACCAAATCCCAAGGATACCAAGCTATAAACGAAACGATTAAGAAAAATACAAGAAGAGTGAGAGGACTTACAAGTACGGCCGTCGACCGTGATGATGGCGTGTAGTGATACTGTGGGCAAATGCCGACTCAATCGACCCAAAAGACCGACAGCCTAGGTATCCATAAACCTAAGCTCTGATACCATATTCTGTAACACCCCCAAGTTATTCAGGGTATATTACAGCGCCGTGAGCCCCGCCGTGGGACCCACAAGGCTAAACATACGCGGAACTATAAACTTGACCGAGAAGGTCTACACACAATAGAAAGAAAGACGATACAAATGGTATTCAAAACCATAACCAATGAAACCATATACATCACTGCACAAATCAATACCTCGGCAACACAGGCCGGAACATCAAGGAAAACTGAAATACAATACTCGAGTATTTAAAAATCCATTCCAGACAACAACACCGAATGGAGGAATCCAAGAAAATAACCGGAGACAATACACAGTATCACAATTTACCATCATCTTCATGCAGACACTATACCAATCTGTCCGCTCTCCTGAAACACGAAATACATGAAACGTATTTCCCCCATAAAGGGGTTAGCCGTCGAATAGCTAGTGCAAGTATAACAATATGAAACATAATACTCCTCGACAATAAAGTAAATGTAATCCGTCAATTCATCAATATCCGTCAATTCATCAATTTAAGACTAGTATTCCGGAATGACTAAAATCTCAAGACGTATGTGAATGCCGTAGAAACGGTTCTTTCATATCATACGCCGTTACATGTAGGAATGCCGTCAAAACGGTTCGTTCATTACATGCCAACATTATTTCATATGAATGCCGTAGAAACGGTTCGTTCATATCAACCATGGAATCGCACCAGAGGCTACGAAACCCTCGAGAGACCATAGGCCCCCGGAGTGGCTAGAAATAATCATACCATCAATATTTCATACTTTCAAATTCGAGAACGTACAATCATAAATGTATACTTGCCTTCATAAACGTTACCGAAGATCCCGAAGAACACGGTTCGACCGGGAAGCTTGAACCACGAAGAAGACAACGAACGGAAGGGTTCCGAATTGAGTTCTTCACAAGGATTTCGTCCCTAAGTCATATCAATGATAAATCAACAATCGTACGATGAATAATAATCGTACAACGCACAAAACCCCCCTCTTAGACCTTTTGTCGGACACCTTCAAGGCGTCGACTAATAACTCAACTGAAACGACGAATCAATACACTCCAACCGTGGAATAATGATGGAAATGATAGAATACTCCTAAATCATCATCAATCCATCACTAATCTAAATTACTACGGATTAAAAGGATGAAGTCAAACAAAATCCCCAATTTCCAACATAAAATTCGAAGTGTTCTCGAATAATCTTTCAATAATCCGATGAATACTCAAACATGTCCATAATCATGCGTATATCACTTCATACCCCATGATTTTAACATCCAAACATCATTACCCAATACAAAATCGAAATCCAAGATGTTGAAGAAATTACCTCTTGAAGATCCAAGCACTATGATTCGAAGAATACTCCATAGATCGATGATCCGAGCTTCACAATCGAAAAGAGATGAAGAGAAATCACACACTCAAGTGATAGGTGAAGAAACTTCTTCCTCTCAAGCCTCCTCTCTCGTGCCCAAGTGAAGAAATGGGGAAAAATGAGGTGATCCGCTCAAGAAAACGCAGATATAGGGTAAACTGTCATGTGTGCCACGGCTCAGTAGAAGTGTGCCGCGGCACAGGCCCAAAATTTGCTCCCAGGGCTCCGCAGTGTGCCGTGGCTCATCCCAGGTGTGCCGCGGCACCGGGTACAGGCGGTTTTGGCCGAATCTGGAAAATGAGAGTGACTTAGCTATTTCGACCATAACTCCCTCGTCTGGACTCCGATTGACTCACCGATTGAACCATTGGAAAGCTAACTCGATGCTTTATAATATTGCCAAGATTCAGAATTTTTTGAGTTTCCAAGAATTTATGGTGATTTAACAAAGTCGAATTCATACGTGGAAAAGTCGCTAAAGAACACGGAATTCAACAGAACGATACCGAAACGAACTCGGATGACAAAAAGTGTAGAATTAATCATTCTCAGGATGACGAAACGGTCCCAATCAAGTCGTCGAAATAGACTTCCGCCAAAAATAGAAAATTTCCGGGGAACAAAATTATGGGTATTACAACATTATCACATGATGATCCCAACATGCTCCCTCTCGAGTAGTAACCCTTTAAAAATGTGCCACTATCAAAAGGGATACGAGGATTACCTTATATGGACGAACCACGAAGAAGAATAATTGAATTCCATTCCAAGAATCATCAAAAACTTCAAGAACAATACTTAAGTCCGAGCTCTCCATCTTAATCTTGTTTAAGAGGATCATCTCTCAAAGTTTAAGAACTTCAAGTACCTCAAGGCTCTCTCTATCGACTGAAGGAAGGATAATGGACAAAAAAAATGCCTCTCAGCACTCGTCTATCCTCTTTATATAACACATCACTAGCGCGCGCTAGACCTTATATTTAGCGTGCGCTACAGTACTAGCGTGCGCTATCCTTCTTTGATAGCGTGCGCTATCGGGCAGTCCAGAAGCTACTGTATTGCTTCGAAATTCATCTAACGTACGTAATGCCCCTGCATTAGCATACGCAAACAGGCGTTGACTTGCTACAGTGAAATGCTCAGTAGCGTGCGCTATTCCTCGACCTTAGCGCACGCTAATCGTCGTTGACCCGACAATCTGTACCTTCCCAGAAGATGCCCGGGTCCTACACGCCGAAAGCAACCAATAAAGACAAAATTCCCTGTTGACGATCCGAAATTAGCGTGCGCTAACAACATGCATTAGCGTGCGCTAATCGCCGATTATAACCAGTCTGGGCCTACCTGTCGGCCACCTTCCGGCCTTATACAGAATACCTTATGTACGTTAGGGGTCCTCCTTAGCATACGTAACTCAAATCTCTTAGCGTGCGCTAAGTATGCACCGTAGCATACGCTAAGTATATATCTTAGCGCGCGCTAGGCATACCTTGTAGCATACGCTAACGTGGCTGTACTTAACCATTTTCCGCTATTCTTGTCCGTCGTCTTGATATACTAGATGTATATACACGACATACTGAATACATATATATACAACCTGATAAAATTCTCATATGATATACCCAATATCAAAAGTACGATAACATGATACACGATATCTTCAAATATAATTGTCGACCAACTACGACAATTATACTAATACCGACAATTATACTAATAAAGCTATCTCAGTCTTCCAATTATTTTATCCATACTGTATAAACACCAATCTATCCAGTATATCTCAGATAAAATAATGCGAAAAATTTATACTGAAATCCGGATATTACGTACTAAAAGTCGGGATATCACACTGTACCCCCCTTGAAATAAGTTTCGTCCTCGAAACTTGCAACCTTGTCACAAACAACAGATCAATCCAAAATTTCCAAACTCATCACGAAAGCAATCAAACACCGCCACAAGCAGATAACCAAAACAGTATACTTACAGGTACGTGAAATCGATGATCTCCCGTGATACTAGCATGCGACTCCCAAACAAAGTCTCAACACAATACTGATACACACTAATATCGCAATTAGCAATTCGAAAATATCTTTCCGCATCCGCGACCACGGTCTCGTCTCTGTCCCCTATCAGCAGACATTCTAAAGGATACACAAAGTACGTAAGTACAATCCAAATCGCACGTCCTCGAAGTGATCGATTCTCAAGAATATCAAACTAAAAGTAAAGCGGTTAAGAAAACATAAGAAGAGTAGTGGGACTTACAAGTACCGGCCTCACTGTGATGATGGAAAAGTAGTGATACTGTAGATAAAAAATGACTCAATCGACCCAAAAAACCGACAGCCTAGATATCCATAAACCTAGATCTCCGATACCATATTCTATAACACCCCCAAGTTATTCAGGGTATATTACAGCGTCGTGAACCCCACCGAGGGACCCACAAGGCTAATCATACGCGGAACTACAAAACTTGACCGAGAAGGTCTAAATACAATGAAATGAAAGACAATACAAAGGGTATTCAAACCATGTCCAATGTATCCAAATACATCAAAGTACAAAATCAAAAACTCGGCAACACAGGCCGGAACATCAAGGAAGACGGAAAACGAACAATACTCGAGTATTCAGTAACCATTCCAGTATAACAACACTGAATGGAGGAACACAATACATAACCGGAGATAAAACACAGTATCATGCTTGCCCATCATCTTCATGCCGACCCGATACCTGCCTATCCGCTCTCCTGGAACCTGAAATACATAAAAAGTATTTCCCCCATAAAGGGGTTATCCGTCGAATAGCTAGTGCAAGTATATCAAGTATGAAACACAATACTCCTCGACAATAAAGTAAATGTAACTGTCAATTCATCAATTCAAGACTAGTATTACGGAATAACTAAATCTCATTGCATCACATCAATACATATATGAATACCGTGGAACCGCACCAGAGGCTACGGAACCCTCAGAGGACCCGTCGGTCCGTCCCAGAGTGGTTCATTCATATCATCCGTGGAATCGCTCCAGAGGCTACGAAACCCTCAGGGGACCCTTCGGCCTGCCCCAGAGTGGATATAAATAATCATGCCGTTAATATATCATACTTTCAAAGTCGAGAACGTACATTCATAAATATATACTTGCCTTTGAGACATCGAGAAATTGAACGGAAAGGAGAATGAGTTCAGTAGGTCCAAGAATGCGCTTCCGGCACCTAACGATTCGCAAGGAATATGATAATCAATTATCCATACTCAAACTACACGAAGAAACTCCCGAAACCCATCTACGATTCATGAAAATACACGGATAAACAACTAGAGGTTGGAAAATCGTCCAATCCCTCAGAAGTCCGAAAACGGTGTTTGAATATTTATTCCACACATTATTTAATTTATGTTTTGATGATTAAAGTTGCTAAACTACAAAACAACATCGAGGCGAAGCAAATCGACGAAGCAGACGAAGACGCAAAAAGTTGAAATATGGACTGCATTAGCGCACGCTAAGGCATATTCGTTAGCCCACGCTAACGCGGAGTAAGCTGCATTCCAGCCAAGTTTCGAAGTAAGCTGCAGTGATGTAAACTGTTGAGATAGCGCACGCTACACATCATTATTAACGCACGCTATCGAAGTCGTGTTACCGTTGTGAAGGAATTCAAACACAGAATATCGTATGCAATGAAGTCATCATTAGCGCACGCTACACAGTATGATTAGCGCACGCTAAGTTGTTTGAATCCAGTCAATCCGAACGTTGGGAAAATCAAGTCAAAGTCAAGCATCAAACGGATAGTTTGACAAGGAAAGGCAACAGATATATTACGTTAACGCACGCTACTCAATCATGGTTAACGTACGCTAAGTAAGTTAAATAACGTACGTAAGGAAGGAGGCATAACGTACGCTAAATAAGAAACGAAGCTCTTGGATCAAATGGAAAGATCTAGCGCACGCTACAAAAGAAGGCTAGCGCACGCTAGCAAGTCAAAACAGCCAGCAACGGCTAGTTTGTGGGAAATGCCTATAAATACCATTCCTATGGTATTGTTTGAGTACAACAACTTCAAGAAAACTAAATATTCATCTGAGAATCATATTCTTACATTGTTGTTGTAATATTGAGCTTATATTGTTAGTTTGAGTGTTTATACATTCAACATTATACACGAGAGGTAAAAGAAAAGATACGATTGGATTCGGTGTTATTAAGATCAAGTATCCGGCATTGTTAGAATCGCAATCGATATCTAAGTGAGGTTTATCTAGTACCCATAGAAAGCTAGAGTGGTTAATTCCTTATCCAATAGAAAAGGAAAAACGGTTTTACTCGGACCGATAGAAGATGAGCTTGTAACGGTAATCCCACGACCGATAGAAGAGAGGCGTAGAGGTTTTGATCTTAAGCCTAAGGAAAAAGATTCACCGAGAGAGGACGTAGGCTCGTTTATAGCCGAACCTCTATAAATCCTTGTGTGATTTATTTTCCGCAAATTTATTTTCGCTTCCGCATAAAACGACGCAAATATCCGATTTGGTACCCAACAATTGGTATCGGAGCGGTACTCCAATACGCGGCTTAACATCCGAGGAGAAGATCCAAAATGGCGTTTCAAATCTCTCCAGCCGAAGGCCTTGCTCTCAACCGACCACCATTTTTTGATGGCGCGAACTTCATGACTTGGAAGAAGAAGATGTCAATATTCATTCGAGCCTACGACATCGAACTTTGGAAAGTGATTTGTCTTGGTCCAAAAATCCCAATGAATTCCAACGGTACGCTTAAAAATTTTGAAGAATATGACGACTCCGATTGGAAAAACGACCATTTCAATTGTAAGGCAACTCAACTTCTTTATTGTGCCTTAAATCCGGAAGAACACAACCGGATATCATCGTGTGATAGTGCCAAAGAAATCTGGAAAATGCTTGAGGTAACACACGAAGGTACGTCTCAAGTTAAAGAGACGAAGATAAACATGCTCCTTCACGATTATGAATTATTCCAAATGAAGGACGACGAATCCATCTCGATTATGCTTGACCGATTTTCGGTTATTACTAATGGATTAGCATGTTACGGAAAACCACTATCGAGTAGTGAGAAAGTAAAGAAAATTCTCCGATCACTACCTCAAGAATGGGACGGTACGGTTACGGCAATAATGGAATCCAAAGATTTAAATACTCTCGATTTTAGTGCTCTCGTTGGTTCTCTTATCAACTACGAGATTGTCCTAAAATCTCGGAATGCCAAACCAAAACCGAAGGAGAGGTCGATAGCCTTCAAGGCTAAAATGTCGAAGAAGAAAGAAGAAATCCCGGTGGACGAAAGCGACGAAGAAATGGCATATTATGCCAAAAATATTAATAAGTTTCAACACTTATTAAACCGGAGAAAGAAGGACATCCAAGCGGGCGAATCGAAGAAACCCGACAACACTTGTCGATTATGTGGTAAACCAGGCCACTTTGCCAAAAACTGTCGAGTAAAGCAAAAGGAGGTTCTAATCGCAACATGAAGCGACGAAGATCCCGATGAATATTTTCTTGAACAAAATAATCTCGCGCTCATGGCCCGGAGTTCATTCGACGATAGCGACGTCGAAAGCCAAGTAAGCAATTCTTACGACGAACTTTTTGAAGCATTCGAATTACTACATACGGACTATCAAAATGCTTTAAATGAAATTAAGTCCCTCAAGTCTAAATATAAAACTTTGGAAATTGAAAATTCCAAAATACTTGAAAAAGGGAAATTTGTCGAAATTGATCATTCGAAATGCCTTGAAAATGAAAATATTTTGAAAAATGATCTTTTAAAAGTTCAAGATGAACTAAAAATTTTGACAAAGAAATTTTCATGCGGCAACGATAAATTTGAACAAATGTTATGTGTTCAAAAATATACTCTAAATAAAGAGGGGTTAGGATTCAAATCACGTTCGAAAAACGAATCCGTTAATTTCAATATACCCCATTGCGAAAAGTGCTTAAAAATCGGGCATCATATTTCTAATTGCAAAAGCCTAAGACGGACGATAAAAATTAAGAAAATTTGGGTTCCTAAAGGAACAAACATTTCAAACATCGTCTATGTTTCAAAAGAAAAACCAACTATCGGTTGGATCCCCAAAAATAAATTTTGACAAATGATATTTTACAAAGGGGGAGAAGGAATATTTTTGAGGGAAAATAATATTTTCAGGGGGAGTTTATACCCATATTAATGCATAAATTGTTATCATGCATATTTATATTTCTTTTGGTATCCTTTACATATTCTTTTTACTTTTTGATGAAGACAAAAAGGGGGAGAAAGATGTGAATTGAGATAAAAAGGAGAAGGAGATAAATGGAGATAAAAAATGAGAAAAATCGAAGAAGTTGAAAAGAAACGAAAAGCAAACAAATAGGGGGAGTTGAAAAAATTGAAAAATGAAAAACGAAGGAGTTGAAAAATAAGGGAGATGAAGAAAAAGAAAAGGATTGGAGAAACTAACGAAACGATCAAAGCCGAAAACTTTGATTCGTAGAAATATACATATATTTTTTTTTACAGATTATCCAATTCAAGAGTTGTTTTGTAATCATCAAAAAGGGGGAGATTGCTGGAATATTTATTCCACACATTATTTAATTTATGGTTTGATGATTAAAGTTGCTAAACTACAAAACAACATCGAGGCGAAGCAAATCGACGAAGCAGACGAAGACGCAAAAAGTTGAAATCTGGACTGCATTAGCGCATGCTAAGGCATATTCGTTAGCGCACGCTAACGCGGAGTAAGCTGCATTCCAGCCAAGTTTCGAAGTAAGCTGCAGTGATGTAAACTGTTGAGATAGCGCACGCTACACATCATTATTAACGCACGCTATCGAAGTCGTGTTACCGTTGTGAAGGAATTCAAACACAGAATATCGTATGCAATGAAGTCATCATTAGCGCACGCTACACAGTATGATTAGCGCACGCTAAGTTGTTTGAATCCAGTCAATCCGAACGTTGGGAAAAGCAAGTCAAAGTCAAGCATCAAACGGATAGTTTGACAAGGAAAGGCAACGGATATATTACGTTAACGCACGCTACTCAATCATGGTTAACGTACGCTAAGTAAGTTAAATAACGTACGTAAGGAAGGAGGCATAACGTACGCTAAATAAGAAACGAAGCTACTGGACTGAAACTGGAAAGATCTAGCGCACGCTACAAAAGAAGGCTAGCGCACGCTAGCAAGTCAAAACAGCCAGCAACGGCTAGTTTGTGGGAAATGCCTATAAATACCATTCCTATGGTATTGTTTGAGTACAACAACTTCAAGAAAACGAAATATTCATCTGAGAATCATATTCTTACATTGTTGTTGTAATATTGAGCTTATATTGTTAGTTTGAGTGTTTATACATTCAACATTATACACGAGAGGTAAAAGAAAAGATACGATTGGATTCGGTGTTTTGGATCAAGTATCCGGCATTGTTAGAATCGCAATCAATATCTAAGTGAGGTTTATCTAGTACCCATAGAAAGCTAGAGTGGTTGATTCCTTATCCAATAGAAAAGGAAAAACGGTTTTACTCGGACCGATAGAAGACGAGCTTGTAACGGTAATCCCTCGACCTATAGAAGAGAGGCGTAGAGGTTTTGATCTTAAGCCTAAGGAAAAAGATTCACCGAGAGAGGACGTAGGCTCGTTTATAGCCGAACCTCTATAAATCCTTGTGTGATTTATTTTCCGCAAATTTATTTTCGCTTCCGCATAAAACGACGCAAATATCCGATTTGGTACCCAACAAACGGCACAATACAATCCGTAAAATCATAGGAAAAGCATGCATATGGGATAGATACATCATAATATCAAAGTCCTCAAGCCTCAAACCAGATAATTCGAACGAATCTAAGAAAAACCCCAAAATTCCCAAAAATAGGGTTCTAAGGATTTTACCTTGATTTGGAGGATAGAAATATATTAGATATTGCATAATCCTTGTTATCCAACCCAAGAACGATATCTGAAGAAGGACTGCCTCAAATCGCCCCAAATCGCCTCTCCAGAGCTCTCCCGATCGGAAAAAGTGGAAATGATGAGAAATGACAAGTGCAGGGGTTGACTGTCACCTTATATATTGTCCCAGTCTAGCGCACGCTACGCCTCAATATTAGCGTGCGCTAACGGGTCACCCGGTAGTCCAGTGGATACTATCCACAGACGTTAGCGCGCGCTACTCCACATCCTTAGCGTGCGCTAACTGGTGTCCTGCCAAAATCTCAGTTCACTGCCTCAGTCTGCTAGCGTGCGTTAACACTGAGCACTAGCATGCGCTACGCAACACATATAGCGTACGCTAGCCATTGCCTATCGTGAAATGCCTGCTAGTCCAGAAAGTCTGAAACCTCACTGCCTCTGCCGACTCAGTCCGTTAGCGCGTGCTAAGGCTCCAAACTAGCGTGCGCTACTCACACAGAATTAGCGTGCGTTAGCATAGGCCTAGCGTGCGCTACCTCCCTGGCCCAGAACACTTCCGAAAGGTCTAAGCGGCACGATCATGATCCAAACAAGGCATGAAACTCTAGATCAACGCCGACGCCATCACAAAGAGTCTACAGAGCGACAAAACATGAAGAATGGTAAGGTCAAACAGTCAATAAAAAGTACGGGTATTACAATCTACACCGCCTACCATAAAGTTCTTCGAAAGGTGCAATTTCGATCGACGTATGCCAACTATTATTATAGGCAAACTCGATCAACGACAAATGAAGTTCCCAATCGTTACTCCAGTCTATGCCACAAGCCCGCAATATATCCTCCAATGTCTGAATCGTCCCATCAGTCTGACCGTCTGATTGAGGATGAAAAGACGTTCTCAATCTCAACCCGGTGCCCAAAGCCTGATGGATGGATTTCCAAAAATGCGATACGAAGTGACCATCTCGATGAGAAACAATAGTTTTAGGGGCACCATGCAATCTCACAATCTCAGCTATAAAAGTTCGAGCCAATCTCTCTGATCCCCAAGTATCCTTAATACCCAGGAAGTGTGCAGACTTGGTTAACCGATCGACGATTACCCAAATCATATTCATTCCGGTTCTAGTTCTCGGCATTCCAATGATAAAATTCATAGAGATGTCTTCCTACTTCCACTCGGGAATGGGTAGCGGCTTCAACAACCCTGTCGGGTGTTGATTTTCAATCATGACATCGCAATACGAATTATGTGACGTCTTCCTTCATATTATTCCACCAAAAGTTTCGCTTCAAGTCCTTGTACATCTTACTCGTTCCGAGGTGGATTGAGTAACACATAGCATGGGCTTCCCGGAGAATTCTCTACCTCAACTCTAGATCAGTAGGAACCTAAAGCCTGCCCTAAAATCTCAAAACATTATCCTCATGGACCATAAAATCAGGGGATTTTCTTTTAGTAACATCTTCCTTCAGTTGAAAGATCACCCGGTCACTCCATTATTTCCCTTTAGTGTCATCAACCAAGGACGAAGTAATTTCGAGAGTACACAACTTTCCCTGCACTCTTTGAAGCTAAACTTATATTCCTTGCTCGATTAGATCCTGATAGATCTTCGTCTGAGATGTAAGAACCTCGAGCATCTGAAGCGATTCTGATTTGCGGCTCAAAGCATCCGCGATGACATTGGCCTTCCCCGGATGGTAAAGAATTTCCAAATCATAATCCTTGATCAATTCCAACCAATGTCGCTGCCTCATATTCAACTCTTTATGACTGAAAATATACTAAAACTCTTGTGATCAATATAAATCCGACACGTACAACCATACAAATAATGCTGCTAACTCTTAAGTGCGAAAACAATTTCGTCCAATTCCAAATCGAGTAGGGTAGTTCATCTCATATGGCTTCAACTGTCGTGATGCAAAGGCTATCATTTTATCATGCTGCATAAGCACACATCGAAGCCCTTGTCCTGAAGCATCGCTATAAACTGCATATCCTTCACTACCCTATGGTAAAGCTAAATTCGGCGCTCAGGTCAAACGTCTCTTCAGCCCATCGAAACTCTGCGGTCTCTCAGCAGTCCAAACAAAATTTTCTATCTTCCGAAGTAATTGCATAAGCGGCCGAGCATGTTTCGAGAACCCCTCGACAAACCGACGGTAATACTTATCAAGACCCAAAAAGCTACGAACTTTCTTAACATTATTAGGCGGTGCCCAATCTAGCACTGCTTCAATCTTCTGTAGGTCTACGCGAACCCCTTCGTCCGAAACAACATGGCCAAGAAACATAACTTCCTTTAGCCAGAACTCACATTTCGAGAATTTTGCATAGATGTGTTCGGATCTCAAAACATCTAGTATCAAACGCCAGTGTCGGGCATGTTCCTCTTTATCCCCGGAATAAATCAAGATGTCATCAATAAAGACGACCACACATCTATCAATGTATTCGATGAATATCTTGTTCATTAGTTGCATGAATACTGCCGGTGCATTAGTCAATCCAAAAGGCATGACCACAAATTCATAATGTCCATATCTCATCCGAAATGCAGTTTTCGGAACGTCGGACTCTTTCACCTAGAGTTGGTAGTATCCTGATCTCAAATAAGTTTTTGAGAATACTGCGAATCCCTGCAACTGAACAAATAAATCATCTATACGAGGCAATAGATACTTTTTCTTGATGGTCACTTTGTTTAGCTCATGGTAATCAATCCATAAACATAGTGAGCCATCCTTCTTCCTCACAAAAAGAGCAGGCGCGCCCCAGGGCGAAGCGATCGGTCTAATGTACCCCTTCTCCAATAGTTCTCCCAATTGATTCTTCAATTCTTGCATCTCGGAAGGTGCCTTATGATAAGGCGCCTTAGAAATCAGAGCTGCATTAGGCTCTAATTCCACAGGAAATTCTATCTCTTGATCCGGTGGTAATCCTGGAAGAACGTATGGAAAAACGTCTGGATACTCGTTAACAAGTAGAATCGAATAGAAATTGACTTTGTCCCCTTACGACTTCAAAGCATAACACCAATATCCCGTGCAACCTTTATTCAAGAGTTTTACGGTCTTCATGGCGTTGATAAGCAACTTAGGTTGGCCCGATTTACACCCGATGAATGAGTACTTGGAACCACCTTTGGTCATCATAGTGATAACCTTAGTGTGGTAATTCATAATCGCTTGGTGACTGTCAAACCAGTCTTCACCGAGGATCACATTTTCGCCCTCGCTATCAACCACAATCAAGTTCGATAACTAATCAATATCAGCTATGCTCACCGGAAAATATCTAATATCCCAATTCCCCATGATTCTATCACCGTTAAGCAGTTTCACAATGAAAAGATCGCAAGCAGTCATACAATTTTTATTCAAACGACGTACATAATCCAAGAAGATGAAAGAATGTGCAGCACCCGAATCAAAAAGTATACGAACTGGATGAGATAGGATATTAATGGTACCTGAGGCCACCGCCGCATCAGGTTCATCTACTCGATGCATCTCATAGACTCGTGGGTGTGCCGATCCGATGCTAGAATCTCCCCCTCTAGCGTTCTGTCTCCATCTCCGGCCTCTGTCGTAACTCTAATGTGACTGACTAACTGATTGCCGTTGATCCATACTATGATCTGTAGGCGCTGGGACAGAAGCCCGAGTGTCCAAAGTCTGATCTTTTTCGGGGCAATAAACTGCCCTGTGTCCCATCTGACCATAAATGTGACACTTCATAGGTGGTAAATTGCACTCCAAATTGATGTGGCCTGGACGACCACAATTAAAACAGGTTACCGGGTGAGTTGAGGTGCCCAGAGCAGAATGAAAACTCTTCTTCCCTTTAAAAGAACGTGATGACTTCCCGACAGAATGGTTAGCTGCCTGAGGTCTCTGGAAGTTGCCACCTTTAGAGCCAGAAAAATTACCACCGGTCTTTTGCTTCTTCGGGTTGTCTGTGTTATCATTATTGGAACTTAACATGTCATATGCCAAAGCCCTGTCTTGGTATTCCTTCATAGTAGTGCAAGCAAACCCATCCATGTAATGCCGTAAATCCATATTCATCCGCATGTCGAAGTGTCGGATCTTGTCACACTCATAACGCACTTGATTGTTCACATGGATCAGCTGTTGGTTGTATTCCACTATCGCCTGTGAGACTAGAATGTTTTGCAGCTTAGCCTCGAAAAAGGCTCGTATTCTGCCTTCTTGCACTGGCCAAGGACAAAACTCAGCCTCCAGTAGCTCTTTAAATTCGTCCCAAGTAACAACACAATCTCGTGGTCTAACAGCTTTCCACCAAGTCGCGGCTTCTTTAGTAAGAAAGTACTAAGCAATAGGTACCTTCCTCGTTTCGGAGCAATCAATAGCCTCAAATACTTTTTTCAACTCGAAGAGCCAATTCTCCTAATCATTTGGATCGGTAGCACCGCTAAACTTCGGAGGATGCATACGGATCACATTTTGGAGCAGAACGTCCGCCGCTGTATTTAGATTATTTAGCTGAACAGCTTGGGCTATGATAGTCATCTGATTTGCCAATTGTTGAAGAACATTCGTAGCCCCAACATCTGGATTATACAAGAAGAATACCAAATTAAAAGCATAACGATTAGGAAAAATACAAGAAGAGCAAAAGGACTTACTAGTACCAGTCGCACTGTGATGATAGCAAAGTGGTGATACTATAGACAAACAATGACTCAATCGACCCAAAAGAACGACAGCCTAGGTATCCATAAACCTAAGCTCTGATACCATATTCTGTAACACCCCCAAGTTATTCAGGATATATTATGGCGCCGTGAGCCCCGCTGTGGGACCCACAAGGCTATACACACGCGGAACCATGAACTTTGACCGATAAGGTCCAAGCATAATCCAATGGAGGACAATAAAAATGGCACTCAAAACAATATCCAATGAGACCGAAAACAATACATCAAGAATCAATCCCAAGGCAACACAGGCCAAAACATCTAGAAGCCAGAAACAGTACTCGAGTACTCATAACCATTTCAAGTACAACATCCCTGAATGGATAAAACACAAAGTATAACCAGTGACAAGACATAGCATCACACTTGCCCATCATCTTCATGCCGCCCGGTACATGCCTATCCAATCTCCTGGATCCTGAAATACATGAAAGGTATTTCCTCCAAAAGGGGTTAGCCGTCGAATAGCTAGTACAAGTATATCGAGTATGAAACCCAATAATTATCTACAATAAAGTAAATGAAATCATCATTCCATCAAGCTCAAGACTAGTATTCCGGAATAACTAAATCTCATAGGACTTCATTTCAATACATACGTGATTAACCGTGGAACCGCACCAAAGGCAATGGAACCATCAGAAGCCCCATCGGAACCTCCCAGAGTGGTTAACCCAAAATATTCGTGGAACCGCATCAAAGGCAACAGAACCCTCAGAGGATCCGTCGGTTTGTCCCAGAGTGAATATATATAATCATACAATTCATATACCTTACTTTTAGAGTCGAGAACGTACAATCATAAACATATACTTGCCTTTGAGACCTCGAGAATTGGAAGGAAAAGAATACAAGTTCGGTGGGTCTAAGAACGCACTTCTGGCACCTAAACGATTCGTAAGGAATACAATAATTAATAATCCATACTCAAATCACATGAAGAAACTCCCGAAACCCGCCAACAGTTTCACAAAACTCCAAGGATAATCACCTGGAGGTTTAGAAATCATCCAAACCCTCTCAAGTACAAAAAAAGTACATAACCATCCATATAATTGTAGGGGAAACATGGGTACGGGGTAGATACAACATAATCTCAAAGATTTCAAGCTCCAAAATGGATAAATCGCACGGATCTAAGAAAATCCCCAAAAATCCCCAAACTAGGGTTCTAAGGAATTTACCTTGATCTGGAAGGTAGAAACGGATTAGATGTTGTATAATCTTTGTTATTCCACCTAAGATGATGATAGATGATGAGTAGACGTCCCCAAATCACCTAAGAATCGCCCCTCTCGTGTCCTCTCGTCGGAAGTGAATAAAATGGAAGAAAAGTGACGAATAACAGGGTTGACTGCCCTGATATACTGCGCCTATTTAGCGCGCGCTAAGTCACAAGGTTAGCATGCGTTAATGGGGTCACTCGGTAGTACAGTGGCTTCTGACCTGCGTTGTTAGTATGCGCTACATCTGGCGCTAGCGTGCGCTAAACAATGTCGATAGCGTGCGTTAGCTCACGCCTAGCATGTGCTAACACTACGCCATATATGGGCTTCAGTCACACCTAAAAAAGTGTGTTCACAGCCCAAAAAGTGTTGGTAAAAGAAAAAAACAGGCTACGGCTACACTTTGACCAAATTTGAGGGCGTTACAAAAATGGCCGCTACGATAGGGGTCTACGCTAACACTTTTATAGTTTCTCGTAACACTGGGAAAAAGTGTAGCTGTAGACCCCTATTCCAACTCTTTTTGGTTCTGTTCCTACACCTTAAGAGGTGGTGTTGTAGACCTATGCTAACACCGTTATCTATGTGGTGACACCATTAAAAGTATAGCTGTAGACCTATGGCTACACCTGTATAGTACTAGTGTAACATAAAATTGTGAAACACTTAGATATTGTTGGCCACACCCTTTATCATTATAGCTACACTTGTTTCTTAAACAATTTAATATCTTTGGCTACACTATGTTATTCTTTTGCCAACATGTAAATAGTATATTTTTGGGGTCAATGGCTACATTTTCGCAGGTTTTTACCAACACTCTAAATGCGAAAAATCAACCTATGGTATTTAATAATAGAGTTACCCATTAAAAATAAATTCAAATATCCCAAAACATAAAAGGTTATCAAACAACCATCCAAATACATAAACCATCCGAAATAACTACATAAATCCAAAATGAATATAAGGATGTCAAGGATCCTATCGCAATGATTCGAATCACCAAAGGGCCTAGTACATCCACCCATTACAAAAAATGGTGATACTCATTATAGTTTGCATCCATGCTAATCTCAACAACACATTCAAAACATGCAGTAGAAAAAAATTTCCGCTTAGGGTCTGTTTATTAAAGAGAATCTGAATTCCAATTCCGAAATCTTGAATTTTGAAAACTAAAACAATGAATGTTCTAAATTTCTGGTATTGAAAAATAATTTATGAATGTCTGATTTTTTATTTTGTGCTTGACAAAATACATACAATGGCAGCATAATAAACGCCTTTGTGGGGGACGAGCAGTTTGTCCCTCAACTGTCGGTTCTTGGAGTTCCGCTGGAAAAGCCCCCAGTCGATAACAACGTCCCAACGATGAGAATCCAACACTAACTAGATAATTGAAACATCTTTCATAAATCTTCATCGAGGATAGTTTTTGTTATTGAAAGACCATAGTAATCAAAATCACGAATCTTAAAGGAAGGCACGACAACATCAGGTGTCAGCTATTACTGAATGGAAATTATACCTGAAAATTTTCAACAGTTGTCCTCATATTCTTCGAGAACAGATTAAGGACTGCACTGTTGAGAAACAAAAACATCCAATGAGAGATCTCCAAATTTTCAAAGTAAGTCAAAGACCAAAAAAAATGCTGAAATGTATGTTTACTATTCAAAAAGAGAGGGAAGCAGTCCTCGAAAATCCAAACCAACCCAACCATGTGCCATAGCACAATATTGTAAACCACAGGCAGGTAAAAGAATTGGTTTTATATTGTAAACCAACGAAATTGTCATATAAAATGCAATCAATATAAAAAGAAATCATCTACTGACAGAAAGATATAGATTATAGATCCAAGAGGAAAACTTTAATGCAGGAGACTAATTTTCACCATGAATTAATCCAAAATATTTGACAAAGATCCACTTTCACTTATCTTAGGAAGCATGATTTGGATGGTCTTCAGGTGTAAGGTGATTTGATGCATGGCCCAGTCAAAGAGAAGGCCACCATCATAATTTTCTTCACTTCCGATGTGTCATCAGCAAATATGGCTCGATACTGGTTAACAACATCAAAAAGATGCATTCTATGACATTGTACCAACTCTTTCAAATATTCATAAGGATTCCTGTGGTCTAAATCGTCAAGTATTCCAGTAAGCCAGGCTTCACGACATCTTAAAAACTGACCACCAGGAAATGGTCCTTTGTTCAGAATAATATATCTTAAAAATGTAATGAGGTCTATAGATCAGGGGAGTATGAACTCTAAAGCAAATCATGATTAAAAATAGCTAAAAATATAATAATAAAAATAACCTGATCATGCTACCTGTAGGCGCATTCCATACTCATTGAAAACTGCTATTCGGCATAAATACCGAATGATGCAGAGGCACTCTGGCAACTACAAACGAAATGAGGTTTACAAGTACAAAAATGATAGAGACAAATTTTATTTATTTAGTTACTTTTGTTTACAAATGAATGGGTTTTTTAGATCATACAGTCTGGAAAAGCAAAATACTTGCCTTAAAAAGTTCGAATTGGTTTGTTTCTTTTCAAATAGTACACTTGCATGAGATGATTGAATCAGGTCGCGTCTTGTTAGACAACTACATGACATAAATATTGCCCTGAGAAAGTGAAGTGATGATAATCAGAAGACGCACGGCAAGTTCCTGACTAAGTACCCTGACTTGATATAACTCTTTTTTCTCAAACTATTCCACATATGGAGGTGGAACATTCGTGTAAAAGAATTTGCGCATTTGTTTCAAAGTTTCTGCAGGAGGAGAGCTTGCTATCCTGGACTCTGCAGCAAAGTAACGGTATTGACGGAAGGTTATTTTAGCTATCAGAAAAAACATAAAAACCAGGAACAATATGAATATAGATTTTAGATTTTTCTTTCTAATTTTTGCCATAATAGAGGTCTAGACTCTAGATACCTAAGCTAGACTTATTTAATAAATACAACTATGAATCATAATGAACCCATGAAAAAAAAATCTTCCAAAATAGAGAACTACATTTGGTTTTATTTCTACAGACTCAAAGCCCCTCATCTCTCCAGATTACAAATACCAGAATAAAAACAAAACGCTCTACACACCAAACACCTACACATAACAACTCTTAGTAAGTAACTGAAACTACCAATAATGAGAACTAAAAGAAAAGAAAATTGAAAACCCCATTAAAAATACAAGAAAAACCATCATCCAAAGAAAATTAGAGTACACCCTCAAATTAAAAACCAAACCCCAAAAAAAATTCACAAAAGAATGAAAACAAGAAAATTGGGACAAACCCTAATAGAAAACTCCAAAAACCAAAATTCAAAAAAATCAAAGAAATTGCAATATAGAGAAACCCTAATAGAAAGCACAGAGGATACTTTGTATTAGAATTTTTTAGACGCAAGATATTAGGAACTTCTTGAGGAAATCATATCACGAGAAGGTAAAGAAGCTACATGCAAATGTAAGAAATGGCGTGTAACCTGGTAACGGATACAGAAACATCACCTACAATCAAAATCCGAAGACAGCAACCATAAATAGCCCAAAATGGGCCACTGTGAGCATGTAACATTCACAAGCTAAGAAAGATATCTTAGCCTAACATTCATTAATTCAATTAGCAGCACAATTAAATTTTTATCATAATAAAGAAGATACCTGAACTCAGACCATATCTCAGAGGAAAAACCTGGAGAAAATAATCTCTGGCAAGATCGAACAAGGGAAGTAACTGTTGCAAAATGTCATTGCCTCAATCTCCAACCTTCAGGGCCAATTTTAGTTCATTTTTTAGAAATCCACCCTTGAACCTAGTCATTTAAAATACATCATTGTATTTCTGCATAAGCAATTACACACAAAGTTGTTCTCTCACACACACAATACACATATTTTTCACAGAACCACACACTGCACTTACATACAAACACACACAAAGAATGATAACTCCAATAGCCAAAAAAGTGTCCTAAGTCAAAATATGAATGAGGCAATAACAAGTAATGCATATCAAGTATAATAACCTAACATAAATAATACATAAGTAAAACAGATAGTCCCCTTCTGTAAAACCCTTTCATTCTATCGTTTAATGTCCCATCAAACTCAATGTTCAAAACACCAAAACTAATTGGCAAATATTTGTTGAACTCCAACACTAAGATCTCATCCTCCTCAAGTAACCCGACCTCCACAGATTCAAGAACCTAAAATTTCCAGGATAAATTTTAAAGCAAAAACGAAAATAAAATAATAGTAATAATAAAAGAAGTGGTGGGGCTGGAGCCTGGGAGGGAGGGAAATAAAAGAACTCAGAGGACGTCGACACTGCAAAATACTAAACTGGTACCTCATTACCAGAAGCGAGGGCGATGGATTTAGGATTGACGGATAGCTCGGCGGCGTTAAGGACAAGGAACTAAGTTCCTGAAATGACATCGACAGAAATTTGAACGGCCTGGTGGGTCTCAGATCTGGTGACACGGAGGAAATAAGAATGAAAAAATTGAGAAGAACAGTACTTTGTAGTCTCTCTCCGAGAAGGGCGACCTGTCGGAATGATGAATTGACGAGGATGGAGAGAAAAAGACACGTACCTCAGATTCCAGAAAGAGATAGATCAAGAGAAAAGAAGATGAAGCATCCATGTTGAATAACATGAAGCAGTCATGTTGAAAAAGATGAAGCAGAGAAGTCGAAAGAGTTGGCATAGTAAGAAATCGAGCCGACAAATGAAAGAAAGAGAAAGAAGCAGTCATGACGAAAAGTACAAAGAGTCACCACTCACCAAAAGAAGAAACGCGATTTCGACCAACTCGACATACGCTCTTTTAAAGTAAGTAGGACATGGTTCAAATTCTTTTATCGGAATGAGTGTTCTAAAGTGATAAATTAAATTTTAAACCATCTCTATATTAACATAGCAGTATGAAGAGTACCATGATGGGTCTAAACTTTAAACGGTTTGCTTTAACCATATCACTTAACTGAAGAAACCGAAAGTGATATAATGCCTAAAAGTCGAAATATGAGATAGAGTAAAGGATATTATTAATTAAAACTTCAAAAGGGATAGAGAGAGGTGGAAGAATGATTGATGCTGAGTAAAACAAAATAACACTTGTGCGCTTCTTCATTCTTTTACCTTTGGTCTGTATCTAAAGGTGATCAACTTGTGCTACAGTATGTATTCTCAAGTGTACTCGGTGAGGTAGCTCAAACTCTTCACCAATGCAAGTTCAAGCATCTAACTCATTCTGGGAATAACGGGACACTTTCTAGTAGTCAATTGAAAGGAATAAAGCATGCGACCTGATATTGTTTCTTGGAAGCTACCTGGAGGAATAATGCCCTACAAAGTAGACGACCAACATCATTGCCGACACCCTGGACTGAACATGTTATCATATCTGAATAACGTGAGCGGCATACTTGGGGAATAACGGTTCCTCAAACTAAAAAAACAAATCTTTTGCACTGGGACAGCCCCTCCATAATAGTTACCAAGAGGCCATCACTTAATCATATGCAGACAACTACCAAAAATCGAAGAATAGAAATAACAATGTATGGTCATTAATTAGATTTAAAGTTACACAATTCCGCTTAAACAAATGAAGACTTTTTATAACGTTCGGAGCTATGAATGATGAGAATAATCGTATAGGCAAATATCAAGCAAATGGAAAGTTCAGCACCTCCGAATAATGGAATTATGAAGGCGGTTTACTTTATAACATTAGTCTTCTAGCTGAAGTTTAAGATTATCCACAGGCCTCCAATATTTACACTCACATTATTAAATGTCGACTGTATGCCTATTATAAAGCACAAAAATAAGTAACAGATAAAATAAATAGAATATGTCACGTTTACTTCAAAGGCACATAAGTTAAAAATACAAGCTTATTATTGGCTTCGATATTGAACTCGAATCCAATACACCAAAAGATATCTTGATCTTAGCTGATCACTAATTTGGGAAAACTTCATGTCAACATTGGAATCACTCAACCCCCTCAATGACATTCATAATATAGTGTATGATGGACTCGAATGAAGAAGAAAAATCGTTGCAGCACTCAAAAAATTCCTACTCTTGCAACAAATAGTAAACACTTCATGAAGCAACCAGTTTGCAATAAAATCCTCAATTCGACACGAATTCTGTTCACATTCATATTTATATCAAAATTGGAGCACGAGAGCTGGGCAGAAAAAGCTCAGTAAATTGTAAACAGTAAAAAAGTAAAAGTAGCCAAAGATCAGCCAAAAACAACGAAAAAGAGAAAATTGATGACCTTGCCAGACACTGATCTTGAGGGCATCCGGAGATATCTCTATAACAGATCCGCCACTTGATCCTCCAACATCTCTCTCAATTGTTCTCCGCTCTAAAATCAAGTCCGTATTCTTAAACAAAACTACTAATACCAAACATATACATACATCTTCCTACGGGTTAATAGAAAGAAGGCGGTGGAGAAAGAAAGAACGATAATGGTAAACTTTTATTGGGTAGGTTTGCGAAGATGTATAACATCAATCGTAAATTTCAGTACTAAAAGAAAAGGGGATTTGGAAGGGATTAAAGTTGTGGGTTTAAATCTGAAAGAGCGTTTGTTATGTTATGAAGAAGCACATAATCGGAATGGCTGAACGATGATTCCAGAAAGAGATACGTGAAGAAAATAAAGATGAACCGGGCATGTTGAAGAAGATGAAGCAGAGAAGTCGAAAGAATCGCCATAGTAAGAAATCGAGCCGGAAAATGAAAGAAAGAGAAAGAAGCGGGCATGACGTAAAGTGAAAAGAGTCGCCAGAAGAAGAAACGTGATTCGACCAAATCAACATACGCTCTTTTAAAGTAAAAAAAAAGTAGGATAGGAATAAGTAATAATATATATATATATATATATATATATAGAAGATATACGATACGAAATGTATTTGCCAGTTGGATGGTCAACGGTTGAGGTGTGAGAGAGTTGAGAGAAAGAGTTGAGAGTTGAGAGTGAATAATTGAAATTTGACCCGCTTAATTGGAATATTTGGACAAAGATTGAGCCCGCCTATTTAATTGACTAATATTCGGACAATCATTGAGCTCGCCTATTTTTTATTGATTTTTAAAGACCAACGGCTACACATTTTCTAAAGACCAACGACTACACTGACTTCATCGTTACGGTAGATACTTAATAACGTCTACCGTAACAGTGATTTATAGAAATGCTAACACCGAAAACAAGTGTAGGCCTAGATCGCTTTCAAGGCATATATGGTTACACTTTTGCTTGTAACATTGAAAAAAGCGTTGTTAAAGCCCATATATGGCGTCCGTTTTGCATGTTTTATGATGCACTGATGATTTATGTATTATGATACTTGTACTAGCATTGTTTTGCTAACCCCTTCGGGGGTGGACATTGTTTTGATGTTCAGGTAGCCGAGGAACGGGGAAGCAACCACAGTACCGACAGGACGATGAAATGGCTCAGTGATGTGGTTGATGTTTATTGTTATTATGATTTGTCTTCTTGGTTCACTTTAGTACTCGAGTACGTGTGTTCTAATAATGTCATTTTCGATATGGTTGTATAAGTTAACTCTTTGGATCAGTTGAACCAGTTCTGTATTTTGAATTTCAGTTGTAAGTTTGAATTATATTTACATTTCTTTTATTTAGCCTTGTAAATCCTTACTTAAAGGGTTTACGGCGCTGTAATTATTCCGAATATCTCGGGGTGTTACAGCGCCCGTGTATATTCATTCCATTAGCATACTTATAACGTATGCTCATGCTGTAGCATTTATCCACTTGTAGAGCCTACAACTTAACCCGCCTAATTGTTTGCTCGCCATCTGCTATTGGACTCCAACATCCTTCTTGCTATAGCTTCTGACTAAGTAGAACTATGATGTAGATTTTACACTTATCAAAACTATGGCTCTGAACGAGCCAAATTGAACTGAATATCAGTAGGTTCGAATTCAGCTCCGTAGAGTTTGAACTAAGGTTCGGCTTGGCTCGAAATGGATGAACGACGTTCGAGCCGAAGACATTTGAACACGTTCAGCTCGTGAAATAAAAAATAAGTGAACAAAAAACAACATAAAATTGAAATAACTAGCCCAAATTTCTACAATTAAAGTCCTAATTAAAATGAGAAATTGAAACAATTGAAATATCTCATTGAAATACCTAATTGAACACCTAATTAAAATATCAAATTAAATCAACTGAAATAAAGAAACATCAAATTGGATTCTAATTGAACTAAGAAACACCAAATGGAATCCTAATTGAACCAAAAAACGACTGAATACCTAATTGATATCCTAATTAAAATATGAAAGTCAAAACCTAATTGAAACAATCCCAAAATCAAAACCTTGATCAATTCACCATTAAATCTTCAATTCTTGCTTAACCTTGCACATGCATCATCAATTCACCAGATTGTAGATAGAGACTCAGAGAACAATAAAAAGAGAGAGAGAGAGAGAGAGAGAGAGAGAGAGCAGACGTGCAAGGTTCAGCTTGTTGGTTTTTCGCGATTGGCTTGTGTAATTTGGGGGTGGGGGGAGGGGGAGATGGTTAATGGTTACTAAAAGTCTGAAATAGGGAAAGAGGGATAATGATCATTGATTTATTGTACAATAATTAAAGATGGGGATGGTTTCCTTTGGTTCTTTAATTAAATATTGGGCCAAATCCCTCTAAACCAACCGAACACTTTAAAAGGGCTATGGGGAAGGGGGTTCGTTTATGAAATAGTTGGGTTGGAGACCAATTAATGGGGTCTTATATTGGACCCAACTTGTTAAAATAATCGAACCGAGCTTTTCAAACCATTCGGCTCAGTTTGGTGAATATCAATATTAAAAATTCGGCTCTACGTTTGCACCTCCGAGCCGAGCCTCGAACTGAACTTTTTCGAGCCGCATACCCCGAGATGTTTCGAAACTTAAGGTTCACTTACATCCTAAATCAAAAGACAAAAGATTATTCCCAACATCACCCCTACCCTGGATGTTCACTGGACCACATGATTAGCATGAACTAATTCCAACCCATCTTGGACCCAATTTCCTTGGTTTTGAAAGCCTTTTTAGTTATGATACCTTCCAGATATGATTCACATATTGAAAATGACTCAATATGGAGCTCGTTTAATGGGCCATCGCCTATTTGGATCATTCTAAGGTTCACATGACTCAGTCGTAAATACAACAAATATGCTTCGTTCATGATCGAAGGTTTTTTCTTTTCTTAGGATTTGTCAGAGTTCAGTGATTTATTATGCATGGGAGTTTGTAGTATTTATGATATATAGTCTGTTGTATAAGTATCCATATAAATATATTCACCTTTCTTTTTATAATAGCATCACCATGAAAAAACTGAATATCCATCACAATGTAATTTAGAAACCAAAATTAAATACATTCTACAATCAAGTTCTAATATAAATTATTCATAACTAAAATTATATCACTAATCTTCAACTACACTACTCTCATTACTACATCCACCAGCCATGACTAATTGCCCTAGTTACAGTACTATCAATCGCACTAATCCAACTTATTACTTGAAAAACATGCGAGTCAAAACAAACATAATCAGCGGATCCTGAATATACTATACATTAAGTGGTAGAACAAGCTGCCAAATATGTTTAGTGCACGAGACATACCTCTCTTAAGAGCATGACAGTTTGTACTAAAAATGCCCTTTTTTACCATACTTGATCACTTCCCATTTGGACTTTTTGTTCGCCTCAGGCTGAAGAGCCTTATCTTTTAATTTGAGGGTCGCCACAAGTTTCTCGCCACTCGCTTCTTCCTGTTTCCACACTTTGGTTTGAAAGTTGAAGATTTGGAAGTTGAAGCCATAGTAGATGAAATAACGTGATAACCCTACCTGAAGCTTTGTCAGTAATTCTGTCAATGTATATTCTCTATGATTCATAATGTAGTTTAGGCGATATTTCTCAAAGCTTCTAGACAAGCTATCTATGATAATAATGATCTGTATTTATGCATCGATGGTGCCCAGTATATCAAGTTTCTTCAAATGATAAATCATTTTTAGAACATGATCCCTTACTAGTATCCCTATAGCCATCTGGGTCATTATCAAGACCCTCATAGCATTTTTCCTAGTCACTAGATTTTGATGCCTAGCCATCTGGATCACATTTTCATGCTTGTATAATTTTAAGTCTTTGCTTCGACGGATAGAACTTGCGAGTCCTATTGTCTTGTGACTATTGATGTATTGACTAAACTCCTCATAATTATGATTTCCATAATGTATTGGCTTCATAATACGGTTGTATAATCCCCTATTGATGATTTTTGAGTCTTATTCCTCTTGTTAATGCATAAATTCAACCGTAGACGCCTTGAGTCTTATGAATAGGCACTGTTTGGTAAATGTCGTGCAGTTGGGTCGACTTCGTAAGATCACCACCAGAACTTATATAGTTTAAAAATTCTGAAAATGGAAAGTATAATAAAGAGTTAAATCAGCTTCCCAATGTAATACCCGGTTGTAACTCAGTAATTATCATTCAGTAATTATAACTCAGTAATTATCATTCAGTAATTGATGCTCAGTAATCTCATTCATTATTGATCATTTATCACTCAGATTCAGTCATGGTATTCATCATTCAGAGTAATTGTATCGTGTATCAATCCTCATTCATCACTAATCTGATTGGAGTTTCGTGCCGTGTTTATCATCATTGTCATTTTCGTTGCAAGTTGTGCTTGAGGAGTAGCGCACGCTACATACTCCTTTTAGCGTGCGCTAATTGGGTATAAGTAGCGCACGCCATCGCCTTTAGCGCACGCTAAGGCTATCCGCACTCGTAAGGCACCGATCCGCAGTGAGAATAATTGTAGCGCACGCTACGAGTGGTAAGTAGCGCGCGCTATCGGGTTGTAGTAGCGCACGCTATATGTGTGGAGTAGCGCGCGCTAGGGACGGATCGAGTTGAGTCCGGTGGCTACCGGATCGCACCGGATTAATTTATAGCGCACGCTATGAGTTATGTTTAGCGACGCAATCAATATTATAGCGCACGCTAATCGGTTGTTGTAGCGCACGCTATCGAGGTTAGATCGAGGGCGACGGTTTCTCGGACTCCGATCGGGCGTCGAATATTTCGCTAGCGCACGCTAACAATGGATATTAGCGCACGCTAGTAATATGGCCGTAGCGCACGCTACAAATAGGTACGTAGCGCGCGCTACCGTGTTCGGACAGGGTACTGGACTACCCAAATTACACGTTAGCGCACGCTATGCACAAGGGCTAGCGCACGCTAACATGGATCGAGTATAAATTGGACAGCTTTAGTCGAGTTCGTCATTTTCCATCTCATTTCATTCCTTCGGTAGTTTTGGGCGATTTCGAGCGATTCGGAGAGGATTCTTCGAGGTGTAATCATCAATCATCATCTTCAAGCTCATCTTTCGGATTGATCATCATTTCATCATCTTCATCACATCGAATCAAAGGTATTAAACTCTTGGATCTAGAATTTCGGATTTTGGGTTTTCCTTCCGATTTCTTCGTGTAAGCTTGGATTATCATTGGAATATGTTAGTTATGGATTATCTAACTTGGATAAATATATTCCTACGGATTTAAACGGTTATTTTCGGAATTATTCCAAGAACCCTTGGGGTTGACTTCGGTTAATTGGGGATTTTCCGATTGATGTTGTTGTAATCATGAGTTATGGATTCCTAATGGATTATTGATATCCTTGAAAGTGTTTTGATGGTTTGAAATACTCATCTTGGAGTTGGTTTCGATTCATTCGAACTCGGATATCGTTGTGTCGATGTTTGAGTCGTTTTTGATCGTTTTTGATTTGCGTAATGATCGGATTATTGGTAATTGTGTTATTCAAGGTTGTTCGAGCGACCGATATTTCATTTAGGACGTTGTTCGTGGACGGACATTCATCATCGGTATTGAGTAAGTTAATTCTTACTCGGTTAAAAGGATATTCATTCCTTTTGTCGTTGTTCATTCATAATCATAACTCATTCATCATTGTATTAATCGTATCAAAACTCGTCATTGTCAATTAATCACCTCAGTCATAAGGAACGACGGTTCCGATCATTTCATTGAGCTATCATTCATTTCACCATCATTCAATCTTGGTGAGTCATTATTCATTTTCATTGTCACTTTTGTCATATTGTGGCATTCCGGGTCATCTTGGGCGCGGTTGGTATGTGTAGGATTTTCATGTCGGGCACATTATAGTCGTGTGTTGGTTGGTGGCCTCACATTGGATCGTGCACACGAGTCGATTGCTCGTGAGACCGACAGGTACAAGACCACGCGTGTTTGATCGTTGGTGGCTTGTGCACGGACACATTTCCATCCCGGGCGTAGTGTGGCGCCATTCCTTTGAGCCGCATCGATTAGTCGATTCATATAGCATGTTTGATTGCGTATGTTTTGAGAATAATTCATAATTTGAGATATATCATGATTGTGTATTTTCAACCCTTGAGGATTGTTGTTACGTAAATCGACCCGCTGGGGATGCTGCTGTGTCATGGCAAGGCTAAGGCACGGGAGAGCACGGTGACGGCGAGGAGTCCCAGTGATACTAGTAGGGGCCCCACTGCATACCATTTATTCACTCATTTGTGTTTCCTTTACTTATTCCGCAGACATCCCGCTTTGAGTGCTCCGTTCATTCGGTGTTGTGTATTTTATCGTCATATAAAATACACATGTATTCTATTTTATCCTGGGTGTGTTGTATAAAACTCCTCGTCGGAGTAATTGATGTTGTAATGTGGTTCGGTACTACATTTACTGTATAATTCATTCATTTTCATCCGCCCGGTGGGTCCTACGGGGTCCACTGACCGTAATATCCGCCTAGTTTGGGGTGTTACAGAGTTGGTATCGGAGCGTGGTTTTGAATACTACCCTCCAAGTCATGTCTCATTTGAAATCATCGTCATCGGACTAGTATCATTGGACTTTCGCGTCACGTGTGACTGTGCAAATGCCGAGCCAATCGGACCAAGAACCGTAAGATTTCGATGCCATGGTATAATTTCTCGCAATAATCATTCATTCATAATTCATCGTTAACAATCCTCATTCATCAATTTCAATTGTGATCAAGTCGATAATGTTAACTCATTAATCACTCAATTCATTTCATTACTCGGTTGTTGATCTTGAAGATCATATCATCGACCTTGTTAAATTGTTCAAGATAATCATTTCAAGAACTTCATCGATAATCATGTCACGTCAATCAATCATTCATGTAATCATTGTATTTGAGCGCGTATGCTCATTTTCATCATTTCATAATATAATCATAATGTGATACTCATGCGAGATATATAATCATCATATGACTTTCCACTTCGCATGGAAAGGGCGGCAGAGGACGTGGAGGACGAGGCCGTGGAGCGGGCGAATCCCGAGAACTCGTGCGAATACCCGCAAATGTCGAATAATGCTAACTCATCGAGCGGTGATGCCGCCACTCACTCACCGGACACGATCATTCACTATCGGGGAGTCGACCCGGGACACGGCTCAGTCAGAGGTGTCCGGGTTGACCCACTCGCATTTATGCAGGGCATGATGGCCCAAATGACCCAGATGGCTCGATTGATGGAGACGATGCATAACTCCGTCAATCAAAATCAGCAGGCTCCTCCGCCGCCACCTCGGAGGCAAGAGAGGGGTGTAAGCAATATCATTAGCGATATCTCTGCGGCAATGACCACCTACTTTTGAGGGCTCATCCGAGCCGGCGGATATTGTTCACCGGCTTGAGCATTTTGAGAAGTTATTTGCTATGGTGGATTGCCCCAAGGGCATAAAGTTTCATTGCGGCTTACTATCTCGGTAAGAGCGCTCATTCATGGTGGTTATCGTTGAGGCCTGACGGAACATGTACTTGGGATCGATCAAGACTCTCATGATGGAGAGGTACTATCCGGCCCCACTCGGGAGGCCAAGTTGTCGGAATTACTCACTCCCGACCTTTCGGCGGATGATGACGTTCTCGCCATCGCCGAAAAATTTCAGAACTTCTTCCGTTCGCCTCATCTATCATTCACTTAAGCGGACAAGATCAAGTATTTCAGCAAGAGGTGAAACCCCGTATGAGACTTCAATTACTTAATCATAATTGTGCCACTGCCGAGTTCATTGAGAAGGCTCTTACTTACGAGCTTACGGCTAAGGAAATTGCTAAGCAAAGCAACCTTCGTCTCGCTAGCAAGAAGTCCAAGAACCGTAATTAGTCCGACGGAGTCGTGCCACTTTCAAGAAACCGCGGGCGGGCTCTACTTTTCTCGAGCGACCTCCCGGCGTCTAAACCCGCGGAATCTCGGGCCGCGAGCGCGCTCGGCCATCACTGTTTCAACCGTGAGGAACAAGGTCATTTCAGCACCAAGTGTCCGGCTCATCACGTGCCACAATCGTGGATTGCCGGGCATAGGGCCCGCTTTTGCCGTAGGGACTCTAAACCCACTCCGCGTCATCTCAAGCCCTGTGTCATTCAGGGTGCGTAATCAAAGGCCACTCACTGGGCGTGCTCAAGACGACAGGAGCTAAAGGCGGAGCCAAGAGCTATCAGACGGGAGCATCCGGTTCGGGGGCCAGCAAGCCCCGAATTTATGAGATGAAGAAGACCGATGATCCCGAGGCCCGGATGATCTCAGGTACACTCGATATTCTATCTCAACCTGTGTGTACCCTTTTGATACTGGTGCATCTCATTCATTCATTTCCGAGTCATGTTTGAGTAGACTACGTCTGGGTAGTGCTACTAGTTGTGAGCCATATGTCATTGGCCTACCTGATGGTAGACGCATTATCAGAACCGTGAGATTCGTAATTGTCCGATTGATTTCATGGTCGTGTATGGCCGTGGACCTAATCGTAGTAGACTTACCGAGGGACGACATCATCTTGGGTATTGATTGGATGGATCGTCATGATGCCATCATTAGTGTCCGAAAGCGTTTGGTCACTATCATTTCGCATTTATGGAGTCGAATATGTGTTTCAGGAGGTAATCCCTACTGCTCGCAAAGTCATTAATTTGATGAAAGCGAAGATTACTCAATCAGGGATGTGTCGGTTATTGGTGCTTTATGGCCAAAACCGAGAAATCATCATTAATGTTAACGGATATTCCGGTGGTGAGGGAATATGCCGATGTTTTTCCAGACGAGTTACCTGGTTTGCCTCCACAGAGGGATGTGGAATTCACGATTGAGTTGGAGCCTGGTACGTCCCCGATATCGAAGGCGCCGTACCGGATGGCCCCGACCGAAATGCAGGAATTAAAGAACCAACTTGAGGAGTTGTTCGAGAAAGGTTATATCCGACCGAGTGCGTCCCCGTGGGGAGCACCAGTGTTGTTTGTCAAGAAGAAGGATGGTTCATTCCGCTTATGTATTGATTATCGGGAGTTGAACAGGGTGACGATCAAGAATAAGTATCCCTTACCCCGTATTGACGATCTCTTAGATCAACTTCAGGGAGCTTCAGTATTTTCCAAGATCGACTTAAGATCTGGATATCATCAGTTGCGGATTCGAGAGTCGGATATCGCGAGGACAGCGTTTCGAACACGCTATGGTCACTATGAGTTTGTGGTTATGCCGTTTGGATTGACTAATGCACCTGCGGTATTCATGGAGTTAATGAATCGAGTCTTCATCGACTTTTTGGATCGGTTTGTTGTTGTCTTCATCGATGACATTTTGATTTATTCTCGTGACCGGGAGGAACACGAGTTTCACCTTCATCAAGTGCTCGACGTCTTGAGACGAGAACAACTTTATGGGAAGTTTTCTAAATGTGAGTTCTGGATGTCCGAAGTGACTTTTCTCGGACATGTAATTTCATCAGACGGAGTTCGTGTCGATCCTCAGAAGACGGAGGCTATTCGAGATTGGCTACCTCCGAAGAACGTTAAGGAAATCCGAAGTTTCCTCGGATTAGCGGGTTATTATCGGCGATTTGTAGAGGGATTTTCTCGAATCGCTCAACCCTTAACGAACCTTTTGCGGAAGGATAAGAAATACACGTGGTCCTACGCGTGTCAACGGAGTTTTGAGGAACTCAAGAGTCGGTTAATGTCAGCACCTGTACTTTCCTTGCCGCAGGGACGGAAGGATTTGTTGTCTATAGTGATGCGTCCGGACAGGTCTCGGATGTGTGCTCATGCAGAACGGGAAAGTTATTGCCTATGCTTCACGGCAATTGAGGCCTTACGAGGTTAATTATCCGACCCACGACCGGAGTTAGCGTAGTGGTGTTCGCTTTGAAGATTTGGCGTCATTATCTTTATGGCGTTACTGGCCGATATTCACCGATCATAAGAGCTTAAAGTATATATTTACTCAGAAGGAGTTAAATATGCGCCAGAGACGGTGGTTGGAATTAATCAAAGATTATGATATCGAGATCCTTTACCACCCGGGCAAGGCGAATGTTGTCGCCGACGCCTTGAGTCGTAAGTCCGTTCAGGAGCAGATGCTTGCCCGTTTAACAATTCAGAAGGAGCTTCAACAGGAATTCCTTAGACCCGAGATCGAGGTCTGGCTTCAGCGAGTTCAGGGGCAGCTTTGTATGTTAGAGATTTCATCGTCACTCGAGGCGGAAATCCGAGAGAATCAGGGTTCGGACCCATCATTGTTGCGCATCCGAGAGGATGTGGCTCAGGGGAAAGCCCCTGGATTTGTGGTCCACGAGGATGGACTTTTGAGGTTTAAGAATCGGTTGTGCGTACCGGTGAATGACGAGTTGAAAAACTCGATTTTGAAGGAAGCTCATGCTACCCCTTATTCTGTGCATCCGGGGTCTAGTAAGATGTACAAGGACTTGAAACAAAATTACTGGTGGAGTAATATGAAGCGAGAAGTCGCAGAATTTGTTTCGAGATGCTTAACTCACAACAAGTTAAGATTGAACATCGGCATCGGCGGGTATCTTGAAACCTCTTCCTATTCCCGAGTGGAAGTGGGAAGACATTTCTATGGATTTCATCACGAGTTTGCCGACGAGTCGTCAGGCATGAACACGATCCGGTGATCGTGGACCGCTTAACCAAATCAGCTCATTTCCTTGAGATCAAGGATACGTGGGTCCCGAGAGACTTGCCCATTGTTCATTAAAGAGATAGTCGACCGCACGGTACTCCTAAAAGTATCGCTTCCGATCGTGACGGACGGTTTGTGTCGCACTTTGGAAATCATCATCGCTATGGGAACTCACTTAATCTCAAGATCGCTTTTCATCCTCGGTCAGACGGCAATCGAGAGGACCATTCAGACATTAGAGGACATGTTGAGGGCATGCGTCCTCGATTGGAAAGACGATTGGGAAGCCCAACTACCATTGATCGAGTTCACGATAATAACAGCTTGGCATGCTTCGATCAAGATGGCACCTTACGAGGCCTTGTATGGTCGTCGTTGTCGATCTCCGTTGTGTTGGGACGACTTATCGAATCATTGGGCACCGAGCCCGATATGCTTATAGCCGCCCGTGAGAAGGTAGCTTTGATCGAGTCGCTTGTTGACATTTCGAGTCGGCGTAAATCATATGCGTATAACCGCTGTCGACCATTAGAGTTCGAGGCCGGTGACCACGTGTTGGTCAAGGTATCCCCGAGTCGTGGTATCTTCCGCTTTTGGGAAGAGAGGGAAGTTGAGTCCGAGATTCATTGGACCGCTTTGAGATTTTGGATCGAGTAGGCGAGTTAGCTTATCGATTGGCTTTACCTCCGGCGTTGAGCCGAATTCATAATGTGTTTCATGTCTCTCACTGCGGAAGTATGTTGCCGACCCGAGTCACATACTTGATTCGACGAAATCGAGATCGCCGACGATCATTCATATGAGGAGCGTCCTATACGAGTTTTAGAGCGGCGAATCAAACAGTTGAGGAATAAGACGATTCCTTTGGTTAAAATTCATGGTCTAGACACGGAGTCGAAGAGGCTACTTGGGAAACCGAGGATAGTATGCGGGAGAGTTATCCCGAGTTGTTTGACCCTTAGTTTCTGGGAAGAAACTCTTTAAATGGGGGGTGTAAGTAATACCGGTTGTAACTCAGTAATTATCATTCAGTAATTATAACTCAGTAATTATCATTCAGTAATTGATGCTCAGTAATCTCATTCATTATTGATCATTTATCACTCAGATTCAGTCATGGTATTCATCATTCAGAGTAATTGTATCGTGTATCAATCCTCATTCATCACTAATCTGATTGGAGTTTCGTGCCGTGTTTATCATCATTGTCATTTTCGTTGCAAGTTGTGCTTGAGGAGTAGCGCACGCTACATACTCCTTTTAGCGTACGCTAATTGGGTATAAGTAGCGCACGCTACTGCTCAGCTTTAGCGCACGCTAAGGCTATCTTGGCTGCAGTCCAGAAGGCACTGGACTGCAGGTGAGAATAATTGTAGCGCACGCTACGAGTGGTAAGTAGCGCGCGCTATCGGGTTGTAGTAGCGCACGCTATATGTGTGGAGTAGCGCGCGCTAGGGACGGATCAGGTTGAGTCCAGTGGCTACTGGACTGCACCGGATTAATTCATAGCGCACGCTATGAGTTATGTTTAGCGTACGCAATCAATATTATAGCGCACGCTAATCGGTTGTTGTAGCGCACGCTATCGAGGTTAGATCAGAGGGCAGACGGTTTTCTGGACTCCAGTACTGGGCGTCGAATATTTCGCTAGCGCACGCTAACAATGGATATTAGCGCACGCTAGTAATATGGCCGTAGCGCACGCTACAAATAGGTACGTAGCGCGCGCTACCGTTGTAATACCCGGTTGTAATTCATTCATTTTCATTCAGTAATTATCAGTCTGTAATTGTCACTCAGTAATTCTCACTCATTAATAATCACTCATCATTCATGAATCACTCAATTGCGTTCAATGTTGGCATGTTGTAATCGTATATCAGTTACCGATCGTCATTTTATCTCCGTTTTTAGATCGAGACGGGAGTATTATCATTTTCATTGTGATTGATAGCCTTGTACTGAGAGTATCATCTTTGGCTCGTGTTAGACTTGTTCATTTTCACATTCGTATGTTATGTCGGATCATTCATCAGTCGTATCGTGGAATCGGAATTGTCGGATTGATTCACCTTGGCCAGCATCGAGTTACGGCCGTAAGGTTCTGGGATACGGCCGTAAGTCGGTACGGCCGTAAGGCTGGCCGATTACGGCCGTAAGTGGTCCAAAGAGTCGCCGGCATTTTGGCCAAGGTGAGTTACGGCCGTAAGGGAAGGTGAGATACGGCCGTAAGTGGCGTTCGTTAATTTCGGTGTTGCCGATCGGGTGACTTACGGCCGTAAGGGTTGCGGCATACGGCCGTAAGTCGAGGCGTACGGCCGTAAGGCTTGGCCGATACGGCCGTACGCCGCAGGAAGGATGTCCGCCATTTTTGACGAAGGCGGGTTACGCCGTAAGGTTGGCCGGATACGGCCGTATCATCCGAGTTACGGCCGTAAGGTGTGCGTAATACGGCCGTAAGGCCGTCGGCGGGTGTTTTTGACGAAGGCGAGTTACGCCGTAACTAAGGAACGATTACGGCCGTAAGTCCTGCACAGCTTTCGGACAAAGCCGAGTTACGGCCGCACGAGTTGGCGGTTACGGCCGTAAGGCCGTTGACTTGGAAAGTTACGGCCGTAAGAGGGCCGAGTTACGGCCGTAACTTCCGGCAGATTTAATGATTTGGCCGGGTCATTTCACCTCACTTTTTCATTTTTCCTTCTTCATCCGAGAGAGAGTGTTGAGAGAGTGATTTCATCATCATCAATCACTGAGTGTGTAATCTTCATCATCTTCATTCCTTTGGGAAGCTTGGATACTCGTTATAACTCGTGTTCATCGGATCGTAGTGGTTGGATCTTCAAGAGGTAAGCTCTTCAACACCTTGGATTTCGATTTTGTGTTGAGTTATGATGTTTGACGTTATAATCATGTTATATGAAGGGATATGTATATGATTATGAGTTTGTATAAGGATTCATTGGATTATTGAGAGATTTATTCAAGAACACTTTGAATATCGAGTCGATTTGGGGATTTCCGATTAATTGTTGTTATAATCACGTTTTTGGATATTCATAACGGATTATTGATCGTATTGGAGATGTTTAGTTGTTTTGAGTCACTTCTTGGGGATTTGAAGTTGGTATTATTGAGGTTTAGTGGTAATCAATCAAAGTTGGCCTCAAAGTGTTCGATATAATGCCCCAATGAACTTGGTTTAATCGTATCGACGTCTTGAGTTCGTTATATTCGTGTTTAATTCGTTATTGATCGGATTGTTGGCAATTGTATTGAATTAAGGTTGTTCGAGCGATCGGTATCTTGGTTAGGACGTTGTTCGTGGACGGACATTCTTCATCGGTATTGAGTAAGTTAATTCTTACTCGGTTAAAAGGATACTCATTCCTTTTGTTGTTGATTACTCATATGTTGGGAATAGTGCCCTAGGACATTCGATGTGCCTAGATTTGTAATTGTCACATTTAAATAAAGTTATTTGATATCATTTATTTCTCATTGATTATTATAATGTGTGCATGTTTTAATATTATAATAATCGAATAATAGTTATTCACGAATAATAAGATTATTCAAATGTCCCTGGTAAAATCGCGTTGAGTAGAGACTCAAGTGATTAATATACTAGTATAAGTTTGATTGATAATCATCGGATGATTATGCGTATGGTACGGATCAATCTTGTGGGTATTGGTTGGAGAACTAATACTGGACCGACCCGCATTGAGATCACTGCATGGAAATGTCATAAGTGAATCTCAATACAGCATGTCAATAAATCCTTGAACACGAGATTATCATAGAGTCCAACATGATAATCTATGCCTTGACGTAATCCAACGTCATCTCAAACATGGTGATCATAAAGGTTAGCGATCGGGATTAGTGGAAGTCATGTAGAGGGCAATGAATAATCAAGATGGGGATTTGTCCTCTCTTAAGTGAGAGAGATATCATTGGGCTCCTCGATAAGTAGGATCAAGGAAATGCATGGCCATGCTCAAATGAAGAGTCATTTGATTCAATCCTACTTAAGATCGAGAAAGCATTTGAACATAAATAAGTATGACAGACTCCATGACTTAGTTCAAATATGATATCGCGTGACAAAGGGATTTGACACGTTAAAAGGTTTAATGGACTATTAACTTATATTATTTGGGTAATCATAATGTCTTGCTAGAGGCCGCTTATGATTTATTATTTAATAAGGTATTAAATAATTGCCAACATAATATAAGCCTTTTGGGTCGCACATACGACAATTATAGACAAGTAGGAATAAATATCAACTGGGAATAATAAATATAATATTGATATTATATTTATAAGGAGATTAAATAATAAGTAATATATATAATATCGATATTATATATATTGTATTATTTAATAAGTTGAGGGGCAACTAAGTAAATACTAGATTATTGAATCTAGGGTTTACTTAGTATAAATATAAGGTCTTGGACAAGGAGTTGGAACTAAGAATACAAGACCTAAAATCGGCCCTTCAAGAAGAAGAAAAATCGGCCATCTACATCATATTGTAGGAGAACGGAGTCGGTCGTCCCTCTTCCCTTAGTTGATCTTGATCAATAGTACAATCCTTCTAGTAAGGAATTTGTGTTGTACTATTTATCAATATTATTCGTAAGGATCTAGCAATCCGGCTTGTGGAATTGTTCGTGTGTGGATCACCAAAAGAGGAAGGAGATATTCATCTGCTTCTAGTCCGGATCTAGAATTGTTCAATCGGATTAAGGTAATTCGATTAACTCTTTAATTAAACAATTAAATTACTGCATGCGATCCTAAATTGGGTTTTCACACTTATTGTTCCGCTGCGCTTTTACTCCGATTATTTTGTATTCGATACAAAAGAAAACCCAACAGTGGTATCGGAGCCAACTTGCATGTAATTTAATTGTTTGAGTAGAACATATTTATGTGTAAATTATGTTCCTGATTATGTTTATAAAATATAGATTTTATAAAATATTTTTTCTGGTTTAATTTGATTAAATCGGATCGTCAAAAATAAATTTTCGGAAGCTACAATTTCTCGCTTCCAGAATCGCTCGAACAGACCGCTCCGAGACGGGTCGGGTCAGTCCGGTCGGGTCGGGCCGACTCGCTGGCTAATTTTATTAGCAAAAATGTTTTTGCAATTGAAGGGTTTGAACCACGGTTATCGTGGCACCTTTCCGCCAACTTTCCATGTGCGCTGCGATTTTGTTTTGGAAATAATACACGGAAGGTTTTATTAGAGGCAAATAAACTGTTTTAAATATTGCAAAAATACTTCCGCAAAAGCGGGATTCGATCCCGCGCCACTCGGCTACCCCCGCAAAGACCACTTACCATCTCTACCGGATCTTGTTTTGGTAATTTTTCGGTAGTTCTATTTATAAGTCCTTTTCTTATAAAAGTAAATTTGGAAATAATAGTTGCAAAATGTTGCAACCGCACCCGCTGTGTTTCGAACCCGGCAAACCCGTGCCCAGATCTCGCCGGGCACCATCTCGGCGCAGTCCAGCTTTTGATCATGTGATGACTCAAATTTTAATTATTGTCCGATTGTCGATAAATTGATTATTTAGTATATTACATGCTTTATTAATTATTTGATAATTATTTATGGTATGTGTGTGGTGTATGGCATGACCATAAATTGACCAATGTGATTGGATAATTTAATTTCTTATGGGTTGGTTTTACGGCTGCGTGTCGTTTAATTATAATTGGTTTTACGGACTGCGAGTCGTCTATTTAAATTGTTTATTATTTTACGGCCTGCGTGTCGTTTGTACTTCTTGTAATTTAATTTATTAGTGTAGTATTAAATTTCATTAATGTAATGAAGACAAGAAGGACGAGATAGATGGACTCGAGGAGCAAATTGATCGCGTATGACGTTCCAAGGAGTTGGAAGATCAATGAAGACCATATTTAACCCTTTAGATGACCTTTGTGATTTTCATGTTGGCTCATGAAAATCACGTTAGGATTATGGTCATGCTATACACGGTTCTATGCTTTATTGTCATGTGATGCGATGTATGTTTAAATTTATGCATGTATGTGATGCTATGTATGTTTAGATGTATGTTAGCAAACATAGACATTAACATAGGATAAAAATCCCTCGTTAAAATTTTAATGCCGTTCATTTGAAAAACACCTATCAAGACTTCGATCATCATGAGTGGGTCATGCCAAAGCTGGGCACTCGGATTATCTTAGTAAGGTAGGATAGGTAATGGTGATACCTATACGTTTAATGAATTTGGAAATCAAAATAGTTTTGAACCTTAAGGCATAAGATGGGATTATAACATGCTTGGGCATACGATGCCAAATCCCATGATATAATCTAAGAGTTACATATGATGTAATCGATAAAGAGTTATCCACCTAAAGTAGTTCAATTCTAGGCGTCATGCCAAAGCTGAGTTTAGGATTGTGCGAAATGGGATCTTAGCCCACTAAAAATACAAATGTTGTAAATTGAGGGTACTTTGTTTTAGTGGGAGTATTTTTCGAGAAATAAAATAATGTGACTAAATATTTTGCATATTGAATTTTGTAGAATGGCATCAAACAACACATCCACCATTTCACTGCGATCCGTCCTTGAGAAGGACAAGCTGAAAGAAAATGGCAGCAACTATCTGGATTGGATCCGGAGCCTGAGAATAGTTCTCAAGCAAGAAAGAAAGCTGTATGTTCTTGAGGAAGAAATTCCCGATGAGCCAGCTGACAATGCAAATAAAGCAACAAAAGACAAATGGAAGAAACACTGTGATGATTCCATTGATGTCGGTTGTCTTATGTTGGCCACCATTTGTCCAGAACTTCAGAAGAATCTGGAGGAGATGGAAGCTTATGAGCTAAATGCTCACCTCAAGGAAACTTTCTCGAAGCATGCTAGGCAAGAGAGGTATGAGACCTTTCAAGCCTTGTATGCTTGCAAGATGGTTGAGGGGACATCTGTCAGCGCTCACGTGCTCAAGATGAAAGGATATATTGATCATCTTGAAAGGCTTGGTTTTCCACTTTCTAAGGAGCACTCCACGGATGTGATCCTAAACTCATTGCCCGAAAGTTTCGGTCAGTTCATTATGAACTATAATATGAATGAGATGGAGAAGTCCATTCTTTGAAATGCATGGGATGCTTAAAACGGCCGAGAATATTAAGAAGAAACCAAACCATGTGTTGATGGTCGGCAAAGGAAATCCTTTAAGAACAAAGGCAAGGGCAAGGGTAAGGCAAAAGTTGCCAAATCTAAAGACCCTACTAGGCCGGGTTTCAAGGCTAAAGCTCCCAAAGATGGAAATTGCCATCATTGCAATAAACCAGGACATTGGAAAAGAAATTGCAAGATTTACTTGGAAGAGCTAAAGCGTACCAAGAGCGGTGAGACGCCACGGTATATTTGTTATAGAAGTTAACTTATCTACCTCTAACTCCACAGGTATTAGATCTTGGATGTGGATCTCACATTTGTACAAATGTGCGGGGGTTGAGAGCGAGAGAATCGAAGAAAGGGAAGTAGATCTAAGAGTCGGCAATGGAGCAAGAGTTGCCGCACTAGCCGTAGGAACTTATGATCTAGTTTTGCCCAATGGGCTTCGTTAGTTTTGAACAATTGCTATTATGTTCTGCTATGAATAGGAATATTATTTCGGTTTCTACATTAGATTGTGAAGGTTACGCTTTTCTTATTAAGAATAAGATCATTCGTATTTTCTTTGATGACTTGCTTTATGGTACCGCAAAGTTATATCTTGGCCTTTACAATATTGATCTAGATGAGTCCGACACTTTGGAAGTCTATAACATTGCATCCAAGAAACCTAAGCTCAATGATTCTAATCCGACTTACTTATGGCATTGTCGACTTGGTCACATAAACGAGAAACGCATTTCTAAACTCCATAATGATGGACTTTTAGACTCTTTTGACTATGAATCATATGGGACATGCGAATCTTGTTTATTGGGCAAGATGACGAAGAATCCTTTCACCGGTCATGGAGAAAGGGCTAGTGATCTATTAGGCCTAATACATGCGTGTGTGCGGACCTCTTAGCACTCATGCCAGAGGCGGATACCAATACTTCATTACATTCACCGATGATTTTAGCCGATATGGATATGTTTATCTTATGAAGTATAAACATGAATCTTTTGAAATGTTCAAAATATTCCAAAATGAAGTACAGAATCAACTTGGCAAGACAATTAAAGCCCTTCGATCAGATCGAGGTGGGGAATAATTGAGCCAAGAATTCGATGATCATCTTAGGAGTTGTGGAATTGTTTCGCAACTTACTCCTCCCGGCACACCTCAGCATAACGGAGTGTCCGAGAGGAGGAATCGAACTTTATTAGATATGGTTCGATCCATGATGAGTCGAACAGAGCTTCCATTATCATTTTGGGGCCACGCCTTAGAAACAGCAGCATTCACCCTTAACCGTGTTCCATCTAAAGCGATTGAAAAGACACCATTTGAGAAATGGGTAGTAAAAGACCAAACTTGTCTTTTCTAAAGATGCAGGGTTGCGAAGCGTTCGTAAGGCGCCAAGTGTTTGACAACCGGCAGCCAGATCGAAAGATGTTTATTTGTGGGATATCCTAAGGAAACTAAAGGATATTACTTTACAAGCCCAGAGAACAAAGTGTTTGTTGCTCGAAATCTGTATTCTTAGAAAGGGAATTTATTTCCAAAGAGACAGTGGGAGAAGAGTAATTCTCGAGGAAAATCGAGAACCACAAGAAGACATCGCTTCACCGATGGAAACCGAACAAGCTCAACAAACGGTTGAAGAGCCCATTCAAAGTACACAAGTCCCACGCAGATCGATAGGATGCGACATGAACTGAGAGATATGGTTATCTCGTGCAGGAGGATGATGATGCATCGCTCATAGATGATGAGCCTAGTACCTATCTGAAGCCGCTTGTGGACGAGTCCGAGGAATGGATAGAAGCCATGAAGTCCGAGATGCAATCCATGTATGACAATCAAGTTTGGAACTTGATAGATCCACTGAGGGTGTTAAAACCATTGGGTGCAAATGGGTCTATAAAAAGAAGAAAGACATGGATGATAATCTGCAAGCCTATAAAGCTAGACTAGTGGCAAAAGGTTATGACAGATTCATGGTGTTGACTATGATGAGACCTTTTCGCCAAGTAGTCATGCTTAAATCAATTAGAATTTTATTTGCCATTGCCGCATACTATGATTATGAAATATGGCAAATGGATGTCAAAACAGCATTCCTTAATGGACACTTACTCGAGGATGTGTACATGACACAACATGAAGGTTTTTTTAATCCAGAAAATTCTAAAAAGGTTTGCAAGCTTCAAAGATCCATTTATGGATTGAAGCATGCTTCTCGGAGCTGGAATCTTCGTTTTGATGAAACTGTCAAAGAGTTTGGATTCATTCAAAATGAAGATGAACCTTGTGTGTACAAGAAGGTTAGTGGGAGAATAGTTGTTTTCTTAGTCTTATATGTAGATGACATATTACTCATTGGAAATGACATTCCCACCTTGCAGATACCAAGACTTGGTTGGGAAGTTGTTTCTCAATGAAAGACTTAGGAGAAGTCTTACATTCTTGGGATAAAGATCTATAGAGATAGATCAAAGAGATTGATTGGTCGAGTCAAAGTACATACATTAATAAAATATTGAAGAGGTTCAATATGCAAGACTCCAAGAGAGGACTCCCGCCAATGTCACATGGCATTCATCGAGTGAGACTCGAGTCCTAAGACTCTGATGAGCGAGCCCGTATGAGCAAGATACCATACGCCGGCTATTGGATCGATCATGTATGCCATGATTTATACTCGACCAGATGTATCGTTTGCTCTTAGTATGACAAGTCGATACCAATCGAATCCAGGTGAAAGTCACTGGACAGCAGTGAAAACCATCCTAAAGTACTTGAGAAGAACTAAGGATGATTTTCTAGTTTATGGAGGGGTGGGAAACGAGCTGGCTGTAAGAGGTTAAGCCTCTCTCACAAGGAAAGCATGTTGAGCATGCTAGAGCGATAGGACTAAAAGTCATGAATGAATGGTCCTAGTGCAAGTGGGAGATTGTTGGGAATAGTGCCCTAGGACATTCGATGTGCCTAGATTTGTAATTGTCACATTTAAATAAAGTTATTTGATATCATTTATTTCTCGTTGATTATTATAATGTGTGCATGTTTTAATATTATAATAATCGAATAATAGTTATTCACGAATAATAAGATTATTCAAATGTCCCTGGTAAAATCGCGTTGAGTAGAGACTCAAGTGATTAATATACTAGTATAAGTTTGATTGATAATCATCGGATGATTATGCGTATGGTACGGATCAATCTTGTGGGTATTGGTTGGAGAACTAATCTGACCGACCCGCATTGAGATCACTGCATGGAAATGTCATAAGTGAATCTCAATACAGTATGTCAATAAATCCTTGAACCTGAGATTATCATAGAGTCCAACATGATAACTGCTATGCCTTGACGTAATCCAACGTCATCTGAAACATGGTGATCATAAAGGTTAGCGATCGGGATTAGTGGAAGTCATGTAGAGGGCAATGAATAATCAAGATGGGGATTTGTACCTCTCTTAAGTGAGAGAGATATCTGCTGGGCCCCTCGATAAGTAGGACTGAAGGAAATGCATGGCCATGCTCAAATGAAGAGTCATTTGATTCAATCAGTCTACTTAAGATCGAGAAAGCATTTGAACATAAATAAGTATGACAGACTCCATGACTTAGTTCAAATATGATATCGCGTGACAAAGGGATTTGACACGTTAAAAGGTTTAATGGACTATTAACTTATATTATTTGGGTAATCATAATGTCTTGCTAGAGGCCGCTTATGATTTATTATTTAATAAGGTATTAAATAATTGCCAACATAATATAAGCCTTTTGGGTCGCACATACGACAATTATAGACAAGTAGGAATAAATATCAACTGGGAATAATAAATATAATATTGGATATTATATTTATAAGGATATTAAATAATAAGTAATATATATAATATTGGATATTATATATATTGTATTATTTAATAAGTTGAGGGGCAACTAAGTAAATACTAGATTATTGAATCTAGGGTTTACTTAGTATAAATATAAGGTCTTGGACAAGGAGTTGGAACTAAGAATACAAGACCTAAAATCGGCCCTTCAAGAAGAAGAAAAATCGGCCATCTACATCATATTGTAGGAGAACGGAGTCGGTCGTCCCTCTTCCCTTAGTTGATCTTGATCAATAGTACAATCCTTCTAGTAAGGAATTTGTGTTGTACTATTTATCAATATTATTAAATGAGATCTAGCAATCCGGCTTGTGGAATTGTTCGTGTGTGGATCACCAAAAGAGGAAGGAGATATTCATCTGCTTCTAGTCCGGATCTAGAATTGTTCAATCGGATTAAGGTAATTCGATTAACTCTTTAATTAAACAATTAAATTACTGCATGCGATCCTAAATTGGGTTTTCACATTTATTGTTCCGCTGCGTTTTTACTCCGATTATTTTGTATTCGATGCATAGAAAACCCAACAGAATCATAACTCATTCATCATTGTATTAATCATATTAAAACTTGTTATTGTCAATTAATCACTTCAGTCATAAGGAACGACGGTTCCAATCTTTTCGTTGAGCTATCATTCATTTCATTATTACTCTCATCTCGGTGAGTCGTTCTTGACTTTGTCAGATTATTACTTATTCATTGATATTCATTACGGTCATTCTCGTTCATATGACCTTCAGGTTCATATTGCGTGGCGGGTGTGGTATGTGGAATTTTTAGTCGGGCACACGATGGTCATGTATTGGGTTCACCGATACATTGGGTATGTGCACACGGTAACGCTTACCTCCGTGAGACTAATTAGGTACAAGGACGGATGTGTCGGACATTCGTCTTGTACACTTGCACAGAACATTACGGGCGTACTATGGTACTCCTCTTGCGTAATTCATAATTAAGAATATTTCATAACTTGATTAATTCATGATTGTGTGATTTCAACTCTTGAGGATTGTTGTTACGTATGGCCCGGCCCGTTGGGGGATTTTGTTTTAGTCACGGCAAGGCAAAGGCACGGGAAGAGCATGTTGACGGCGACGAGTCCCAGTGATACTAGTAGGGGGCCCCGATCACTCCGTTTGTTCATCATTTTGATCATTTGATTATTTCGTCATTCGTATTTTCCGCTGCAAATTCCGTTTGTAATGTTTATTTATTCAGGGTGGTGTATTTTATCTTCACATAAAATACACTAGTATTCGGTATTGTCCTGGTGTGTTGTACTTAAACTCCTCATCGGAGTGTTTGGTAATATAATGTGGTTCGGTACTACAATTATATTATTTAATTCACCATTTTCATTTGCCTGGTGGGTCCCAGTCGGGGATTCACGGCACTGTAATATCCACCTAGTTTGGGGTGTTACAGAGTTGGTATCGGAGAGTGGTTTTGAATACTACCCTCCAAGTCATTTCTCATTTGAAATCATCGTCATCGGACTAGTATCATTGGACTTTCGCGTCACGTGTGACCTGTGCAAATGCCGAGCCAATCAGACCAAGAACTGTAAGATTTCTAATGCCATGGTATAATTTCTGGCATTAATCATTCATTCATAATTCATCGATTAACAATCCTCAATCATCATTTTCATTTTGACCGAGACGGTCGAGTTAACTCATTAATCACCAATTCATTTCATTGTTCAGTTGTTGATCAGGAAGATCGAATCATTAATCTTGTTAACTCATTCAAGATAATCATTTCAGTAACTTCATCAGATAATCATGTCACGTCAATTGATCATTCATGTAATCGCTGTATTTGAGCGCGTATGCTCATTTTCATCATTTCATAATATAATCATAATGTGATACTCATGCGAGATATATAATCATCATGTGACTTTCCTACTTCAGTATGGAAAGAGCTGGCAGAGGACGAGGAGGACGAGGCCGTGGAGCGGGCCGAATCCCGAGAACTCGTGCGAACACACGTGCAAATGCCAGGAATAATGCTAACTCATCGAGCAGTGACGCTGCCACTCATTCACCTGGACGCGATCATTCCCTATCGGGGAGTCGTACCCGGGACACGGCTCAGTCAGAGGGTGTCCGGGTTGATCCACTCGCATTTATGCAGGGCATGATGGCCCAAATGACTCAGATGGCTCAGTTGATGGAGACGATGCATAACTCCGTCAATCAGAATCAGCAGGCTCCTCCGCCGCCACCTCAGAGGCAAGAGAGGAATGTGAGTAACATCATCGGCGATATCTCTCGCCAGAGGCCACCTACTTTTGAGGGCTCGTCTGAGCCGGCAGATATCATTCATTGGCTCGAGCATTTCGAGAAGCTGTTTGCTATGGTAGAGTGTCCCGAGGGACACAAGGTTTCAGTTGCGGCTTACTATCTCGGTAGAGCGCTCATTCATGGTGGTTATCGTTGAAGCCCACGACGGATCATGTACTTGGGATCGATTCAAGACTCTCATGATGGAGAGGTATTATCCGGCCCCACTCAGAGAGGCCAAGCTGTCGGAATTGCTCACCCCCGACCCCTCAGCAGACGAGGATGTTCTCGCCATTGCCGAGAAATTTCAGGAACTTCTTCCGTTCGCCTCATCTATCATTCACTCAGAAGCGGACAAGATCAAGTATTTCAGCAAGAGGCTGAAACCCCGTATGAGACTTCAGTTGCTCAATCATAATTGCACCACGTTGGCTGAATTCATTGAGAAAGCTCTCACCTACGAGCTTACTGCTAAAGAAATTGCTAAGCAGCAACCTTCGTCTGCTAGCAAGAAGTCCAGGAATCGTAATCAGTCTGACGGGAGTCAGGCCACTTTCAAGAAACCCCGTGCGGGCTCCGCTTTTTCTGAGCGACCCCCTGTGTCGTCTAGACCCGCGGAATCTCAGTCTCGAGCGGCCAGTTCGGCCATCACCTGTTATAACTGCGGGGAACTTGGTCACCTCAGTACCAAGTGTCCGAAGCAGACTATCACATGTCATAATTGTGGAATTGCTGGGCATAAGGCTCGTTTTTGCCGTAGGGACTCCAAACCTACTCAGACGTCATCCCAGGCCCCTAAACAGTCAGCCGTTCAGAATCAGGCCACTCAATCAGCGTCGTTTAAAACGACGGGAGCGACTAAAGGTGGAGCTTTTAGCCATCAGACGGGAGCGTCCGGTGCCGGGACTAGCAAGCCCCGGATAAAAGAGAAGAAGAAGACCGATGTTCCAGAGGCCCGAATGATCTCGGTACACTCGATATTCTAACTCAACTGTGTGTACCCTTTTTGATCTTTGGGGCATCGCATTCATTCATTTCCGAGTCATGTTTGAGTAGACTACGTCTGGCTAGTGCTACTAGGTGTGAGCCTTATGTCATCGGCCTACATGATGGTAGACGAATTATCGTGTCGTGAGATTGAATTGTCCGATTCAATTTCATGGTCGTGTATGGCCAGCAGACCTAATCGTGGTAGATTTGCCGAGGGACGACGTCATCTTGGGTATTGATTGGATGGATCGTCATGATGCCATCATTAGTGTCCGTAAGCGTATGGTCACTATCATTTCAGACGATGGGGTTGAATGTGTGTTTCAGGGAGGTAATCCCGGCTGTTCTGGTAAGGTCATTAATTTGATGAAAGCAGTAAGGTTACTCAATCAGGGATGTGTCGGTTATTGGTGCTATATGGCCAAAACCGAGAAGTCATCAGTAATGTTAACGGATATTCCGGTGGTGAGGGAATATGCCGATGTTTTTCCAGACGAGTTACCTGGTTTGCCTCCACAGAGGGATGTGGAATTCACGATTGAGTTGGAGCCTGGTACGTCCTCGATATCGAAGGCGCCGTACCGGATGGCCCCGACCGAAATGCAGGAATTAAAGAACCAACTTGAAGAGTTGTTCGAGAAGGGTTATATTCGACCGAGTGCGTCCCCGTGGGGAGCACCAGTGTTATTTGTCAAGAAGAAGGATGGTTCATTCCGCTTATGTATTGATTATCGGGAGTTGAACAGGGTGACGATCAAGAATAAGTACCCCTTACCCCATATTGATGATCTTTTAGATCAACTTCAGGGAGCTTCAGTATTTTCCAAGATCGACTTAAGGTCCGGATATCATCAGTTGCGGATTCGAGAGTCGGACATCGCGAGGACGGCGTTTCGAACACGCTATGGCCATTATGAGTTTGTGGTTATGCCGTTCGGATTGACTAATGCACCTGCGGTATTCATGGAGTTAATGAATCGGGTCTTCATCGACTTTTTGGATCGGTTTGTTGTTGTCTTCATCGATGACATTTTGATTTATTCTCGTGACCGGGAGGACCACGAGTTTCACCTTCATCAAGTGCTCGACGTGTTGAGACGAGAACAGCTTTATGGGAAGTTTTCTAAATGTGAGTTCTGGATGTCCGAAGTGACTTTTCTCGGACATGTAATTTCATCAGACGGAGTTCGTGTCGATCCCGATAAGACGGAGGGTATTCGAGTTTGGCTTCCTACGTACAACGTTATGGAAATCCAAGTTTCCTCGGATTAGCGGGTTATTATCGGCGATTTGTAGAGGATTTTCTCGAATCGCTCAACCCTTAACGAACCTTTTGCGTAAGGATAAGAAATACACGTGGTCCGACGCGTGTCGTGAGTTTTGAGGAACTCAAGAGCCGGTTAATGTCGCACTGTACTTTCCTTGCCGCAGGGACGGAGGGATTTGTGGTTTATAGTGATGCGTCGGACGGGGTCTCGGATGTGTGCTCATGCGAGCAGGAAAGTTATTGCCTATGCTTCACGGCAATTGAGGCCTTACGAGGTTAATTATCCGACCCACGACCTGGAGCTAGCAGCCGTGGTGTTCGCTTTGAAGATCTGGCGTCATTACCTTTATGGCGTCACCTGTCAGATATTCACCGATCATAAGAGCTTAAAGTATATATTTACTCAGAAGGAGTTAAATATGCGTCAGAGACGGTGGTTGGAATTAATCAAGGACTATGATATTGAGATCCTCTACCACCCGGGCAAGGCGAACGTTGTCGCCGACGCCTTGAGTCGCAAGTCCGTTCAGGAGCAGATGCTTGCTCGTCTAACAGTTCAGAAGGAACTTCGAGAATTCCTTAGACCCGAGATCGAGGTCAGCGGCGAGTTCGAGGGACAACTTTGTATGTTAGAGATTTCATCGTCACTCGAGGAGGTAATCGAGAGAACCAGAGTTCGGACCCTTCATTGTTGCGCATCCGTGAGGATGTGGCTCGGGAAAGCCCTGGATTTGTGGTCCACGAGGATGGACTTTTGAGGTTTAAGAATCGGTTGTGTGTCTGGCGAATGACGAGTTGAAAAACTCGATTTTGAAGGAAGCTCATGCTACCCTTATTGTGCATCCGGGTCTAGCAAGATGTACAAGGACTTGAAACAAAATTACGGTGGAGTAATATGAAGCGAGAAGTCGCAGAATTTGTTTCGAGATGCTTAACTCACAACAAGTTAAGATTGAACATCGGCGACCAGGCGGGTATGCTGAAACCTCTTCCTATTCCAGAATGGAAGTGGGAAGACATTTCTATGGATTTCATCACGAGTTTGCCGACGAGTCGTCGTGGCATGAATACGATCTGGGTGATCGTGGACCGCTTAACCAAATCAGCTCATTTCCTTGAGATCAAGGAAACGTGGGGTCCTGAGAGACTGGCTCAGTTGTTCATCAAAGAGATAGTCAGGCTTCATGGTACTCCTAAGAGTATCGTTTCCGATCGTGACGGACGATTTGTGTCTCATTTTTGGAAATCAGTTCATCGTGCTATGGGAACTCAGCTCAATCTCAGTACCGCTTTTCATCCTCAGTCCGACGGACAATCAGAGAGGACTATTCAGACATTAGAGGACATGTTGAGAGCATGCGTCCTCGATTAGAAGGACGATTGGGAAGCCCAACTACCGTTGATCGAGTTCACGTATAATAATAGCTGGCATGCTTCCATTAAGATGGCACCTTACGAGGCCTTGTACGGTCGTCGTTGTCGGTCTCCTTTGTGTTGGGATGACTTGTCAGAATCAATCGGCACCGAGCCCGATATGCTTATAGCCGCCCGAGAGAAGGTAGCTTTAATCAGGAGTCGTATGTTGACAGCTCAGAGTCGACAGAAATCCTATGCAGATAATCGTCGTCGACCACTAGAGTTCGAGACGGGCGACCACGTTTTGGTCAAGGTATCCCCGAGTCGAGGTATTTTCCGTTTTGGGAAGAGGGGAAAGTTGAGTCCGAGATTCATTGGACCGTTTGAGATTTTGGATCGAGTGGGCGAGTTAGCTTATCGATTGGCTTTACCTCCGGCGTTGAGCCGAATTCATAATGTATTTCATGTCTCTCAGTTGCGGAAGTATGTTGCCGACCCGAGTCACATACTCCAGTTCGACGAAATCGAGATCGCCGACGATCATTCATATGAGGAACGTCCTATTCGAGTTTTAGAGCGGCGAATCAAACAGTTGAGGAATAAGACGATTCCTTTGGTTAAAATTCAGTGGTCTAGACACGGAGTCGAAGAGGCCACTTGGGAAACCGAAGAGAGTATGCGGGAGAGTCATCCCGAGTTGTTTGACCCTTAGTTTCGGGGACAAAACTATTTTAAGGGGGGGAGTATGTAATACCCGGTTGTAATTCATTCATTTTCATTCAGTAATTATCAGTCTGTAATTGTCACTCAGTAATTCTCACTCATTAATAATCACTCATCATTCATGAATCACTCAATTGCGTTCAATGTTGGCATGTTGTAATCGTATATCAGTTACCGATCGTCATTTTATCTCCGTTTTTAGATCGAGGCAGGAGTATTATCATTTTCATTGTGATTGATAGCCTTGTCTTGAGAGTATCATCTTTGGCTCGTGTTAGACTTGTTCATTTTCACATTCGTATGTTATGTCGGATCATTCATCACCGTATCGTGGAATCGGAATTGTCGGATTGATTCACCTTGGCGGCATCGAGTTACGGCCGTAAGGTTACGGGATACGGCCGTAAGTCACGGTAATGCCGTAAGGTGGCGATTCTGGCCGTAAGTGGTCGGCCAGTGCCCGGCATTTTGGCGAAGGTGAGTTACGGCCGTAAGGGAAGGTGAGATACGGCCGTAAGTGGCGTTCGTTAATTTCGGGTGTTGCCGATCGGGGTGACTTACGGCCGTAAGGGTTGCGGCATACGGCCGTAAGTCGGCAGCGATCTGGCCGTAAGGCTTGGCCGGATACGGCCGTCTGTGCAGAAGGATGTCCGGCCATTTTTGACGAAGGCGGGTTACGCCCGTAAGGTTGGCGGATACGGCCGTATCATCCGAGTTACGGCCGTAAGGTGTGCGATACTGGCCGTAAGGTGTCGGCGGTGTTTTTGACGAAGGCGAGTTACGCCGTAACTAAGGAAGCAGTTACGGCCGTAAGTCTGCCGGCGACTTCGGACTAAGCGAGTTACGGCCGTGCGAGTTGGCGATTCTGGCCGTAAGGCCGTTGACTTGAAAGTTACGGCCGTAAGAGGGCGAGTTACGGCCGTAACTTCCGTGATGCCTTAATGATTTGGGGTCATTTCACCTCACTTTTTCATTTTTCCTTCTTCATCCGAGAGAGTGTTGAGAGAGTGATTTCATCATCATCAATCACCCGAGTGTGTAATCTTCATCATCTTCATTCCTTTGGGAAGCTTGGATACTCGTTATAACTCGTGTTCATCGGATCGTAGTGGTTGGATCTTCAAGAGGTAAGCTCTTCAACACCTTGGATTTCGATTTTGTGTTGAGTTATGATGTTTTGGACGTTATAATCATGTTATATGAAGGGATATGTATATGATTATGAGTTTGTATAAGGATTCATTGGATTATTGAGAGATTTATTCAAGAACACTTTGAATATCGAGTTGGATTTGGGGATTTCCGATTAATTGTTGTTATAATCACGTTTTTGGATATTCATAACGGATTATTGATCGTATTGGAGATGTTTAGTTGTTTTGAGTCACTTCTTGGGGATTTGAAGTTGGTATTATTGAGGTTTAGTGGTAATCAATCAAAGTTGGCCTCAAAGTGTTCGATATAATGCCCCAATGAACTTGGTTTAATCGTATCGACGTCTTGAGTTCGTTATATTCGTGTTTAATTCGTTATTGATCGGATTGTTGGCAATTGTATTGAATTAAGGTTGTTCGAGCGATCGGTATCTTGGTTAGGACGTTGTTCGTGGACGGACATTCTTCATCGGTATTGAGTAAGTTAATTCTTACTCGGTTAAAAGGATACTCATTCCTTTTGTTGTTGATTACTCATAATCATAACTCATTCATCATTGTATTAATCATATTAAAACTTGTTATTGTCAATTAATCACTTGATCATAAGGAGCAGCGGTTCCAATCTTTTCGTTGAGCTATCATTCATTTCATTATTACTCTCATCTCGGTGAGTCATTCTTGACTTTGTCGATTATTACTTATTCATTGATATTCATTACGGTCATTCTCGTTCATATGACCTTCAGGTTCATATTGCGTGGACGGGTGTGGCCGTGTGGAATTTTTAGTCGGGCACACGATGGTCATGTATTGGGTTCACCGATACATTGGATGCACACAGTAACGCTTACCTCCGTGAGACTAATTAGGTACAAGGACGGATGTGTCGGACATTCGTCTTGTACACTTGCACGAGAACATTACGGGCGTACTATGGTACTCCTCTTCGGCGTAATTCATAATTAAGAATATTTCATAACTTGATTAATTCATAATTGTGTGATTTCAACTCTTGAGGATTGTTGTTACGTATGGCGGCCCGTTGGGGGATTTTGTTTAGTCACGGCAAGGCAAAGGCACGGGAAGAGCATGTTGACGGCGACGAGTCGATGATACTAGTAGGGGCCCCGATCACTCCGTTTGTTCGATCATTTTGATCATTTGATTATTTCTGTCATTCGTATTTTCCGCTGCAAATTCCGTTTGTAATGTTTATTTATTCAGGGTGGTGTATTTTATCTTCACATAAAATACACTAGTATTCGGTATTGTCCTGGTGTGTTGTACTTAAACTCCTCATCGGAGTGTTTGGTAATATAATGTGGTTCGGTACTACAATTATATTATTTAATTCACCATTTTCATTTGCCTGGTGGGTCCCAGTCGGGGATTCACGGCACTGTAATATCCACCTAGTTTGGGGTGTTACAACCGTGTTCGGACAGGGGGTACTGGACTACCCAAATTACACGTTAGCGCACGCTATGCACAAGGGCTAGCGCACGCTAACATGGACTGAGTATAAATTGGACAGTTTAGTCAGAGTTCGTCATTTTCCATCTCATTTCATTCCTTCGGTAGTTTTGGGCGATTTCGAGCGATTCGGAGAGGATTCTTCGAGGTGTAATCATCAATCATCATCTTCAAGCTCATCTTTCGGATTGATCATCATTTCATCATCTTCATCACATCGAATCAAAGGTATTAAACTCTTGGATCTAGAATTTCGGATTTTGGGTTTTCCTTCCGATTTCTTCGTGTAAGCTTGGATTATCATTGGAATATGTTAGTTATGGATTATCTAACTTGGATAAATATATTCCTACGGATTTAAACGGTTATTTTCGGAATTATTCCAAGAACCCTTGGGGTTGACTTCGGTTAATTGGGGATTTTCCGATTGATGTTGTTGTAATCATGAGTTATGGATTCCTAATGGATTATTGATATCCTTGAAAGTGTTTTGATGGTTTGAAATACTCATCTTGGAGTTGGTTTCGATTCATTCGAACTCGGATATCGTTGTGTCGATGTTTGAGTCGTTTTTGATCGTTTTTGATTTGCGTAATGATCGGATTATTGGTAATTGTGTTATTCAAGGTTGTTCGAGCGACCGATATTTCATTTAGGACGTTGTTCGTGGACGGACATTCATCATCGGTATTGAGTAAGTTAATTCTTACTTGGTTAAAAGGATATTCATTCCTTTTGTCGTTGTTCATTCATAATCATAACTCATTCATCATTGTATTAATCGTATCAAAACTCGTCATTGTCAATTAATCACCTCAGTCATAAGGAGCAGCGGTTCGATCATTTCATTGAGCTATCATTCATTTCACAATCATTCAAACTAGGTGATTCATTATTCATTTTCATTGTCACTTTTGTCATATTGTGGCATTAGGGTCATCTTGGCGTGCGGTTGGTATGTGTAGGATTTTCATGTCGGGCACATTATAGTCGTGTGTTGGTTGGTGGCCTCACATTGGGTGTGCACACGAGTCGATTGCTCGTGAGGCGATTAGGTACAAGACCACGCGTGTTTGATCGTTGGTGGCTTGTGCACGGACACATTTCCATCCGGGCGTAGTGTGGCGCCATTCCTTTGAGCCGTCTTGATTAGTCGATTCATATAGCATGTTTGATTGCGTATGTTTGTGAGAATAATTCATAATTTCACATATAACGAGATTGTGTATTTTCAACCCTTGAGGATTGTTGTTACGTATGGCCGACCCGTTGGGGATCTTTGTTTCGAGTCATGGCAAGGCTAAGGCACGGGGAGAGCACGGTGACGGCGAGGAGTCCCAGTGATACTAGTAGGGGGCCCCAGTCTGTTCAGTCATTTATTCAGTCATTTGTGTTACCTTTACTTATTCCGCTGCAGACATCCCGTTTGAGTGCTCCGTTCATTCAGTGTTGTGTATTTTATCGTCATATAAAATACACATGTATTCTATTTTATCCTGGGTGTGTTGTATAAAACTCCTCGTCGGAGTAATTGATGTTGTAATGTGGTTCGGTACTACATTTACCTGTATAATTCATTCATTTTCATCCGCCTGGTGGGTCCCAGTCGGGGGTCCACGGCACTGTAATATCCGCCTAGTTTGGGGTGTTACACCCAATGGTTCAAACGGTGAGTCTCAAGGAAATGTGAGTTTTGTCTCAAGGAAGTGACATTCCTCGGACATGTGATATCATCGGAGGGAGTACGGGTTGATCCACAAAAGATAGAGGTAGTACTGGAATGGGAACCCCCTAAGAATGTGAAATAAGTGAGGAGTTTCCTAGGACTTGCGGGCTTTTACTGTAGGTTCATTGAAGGATTTCTAAGATCGCTCGACCACTAACTCAGTTACTTCAGAAAACTCAGAAGTTCGAGTGGAACGCAGATAGGCACGATAGCTTTGATGAGTTGAAGAGACAGTTGACTACCCTACCAGTTTTAGATTTGCCTCAAGCGAACAAGGATTTTGTGGTGTATAGTGATGCTTCGGGCCTCAGACTCGGATGTGTTTTGATGTAGAGAGATAGAGTTATTGCTTATGCATCTCGTCAGTTGAAACCTTATGAAGCAAATTACCCTACACGTGACTTAAAGTAAGCTGCGGTCATTTTCGATTTGAAAATTTAGAGACACTATCTTTATGGGTCGTCGTGTAAGATTTACATAGATCACAAGAGCTTGAAGTATATCATGAGTGAGAAGGAGTTGAATATGAGAGAGCGTAGGTGGTTAGAGTTAATTAAAGATTACGACTTTGAGATTCTTTACCACCCGGGCAAGGCCAATGTAGTGGCAGATGTATTGAGCTGTAAGCCGATGGAGTTACAAAGGGTAGAAGTACTTACGCCTCAAAGCAGGATCCAACGGGATTTAATGTGTTAGAATATCGAAGTTTGGATTCAGAGGATTCAGGGTCAATTATGTGCATTAGAAATCACTTCGTCTTTGATTGATGATATCAAGGCGAGGCAGTATGATGACCCATTTTTAGTTCAGCTGAGTGAGTACGTGCAGAAGGGGAAAGCCCCTGGGTTTGTGGTTCAGGATGACGGAATCTTGAGATTTCGAGGCAGATTGTGTGTACCGTGTGATATCGAGTTGAGACAGAAGATCTTGAGAGAAGCTCTTACTACGCCTTATTCCATACATCCTGGTACAAGCAAAATGTACAAGTATGTAAGGGTAACTTCTAGTGGAGCAACTTGAAGAAGACGTTAGCGAGTTTGTGTCGAAGTGTTTGACCTATCAATAGGTTAAGATCGAGCATCAGCGACCCGCAGGGTTATTACAGCCAATTCCCATTCCGGAGTGGAAGTGGGTGGATATTTCTATGGATTTCATTACCAGTATGCCTAGGACTCGGACTGGAATGAACATAATTTGGGTCATTTTCGATCGACTCACCAAGTCTGCTTATTTTCTGGGTATTAAGGATACTTGCGGACTAGAGAGACTAGCACGGGTGTTCATTGCAGAGATCGTGAGGTTGCTTGGGACTCTTAAAAGTATTATTTCTGATCAGATGGCCGGTTCGTATTGCATTTTTGGCAGGCTGTTCATAGGGATTGGGGGACTGAATTGAGACTCAGTACATCCTACCAATTATCAGACTGACGGACAGTCAGAGCGGATGATTCAGACACTTGAAGATATGTTGAGAGTATGTGCCTTAGACTGGAAATATGATTGGGAGTCACACTTGCCGTTGATCGAGTTCACGTACAACAATAGTTGGCACGCTTCGATCAAAATGGCACCATTTGAAGCATTGTACAGAAGAAGGTGCAGATCGCCATTGTGTTGGGATGATGCATCCAAATTGATTAGTACCGAACCATATTTAGTAGTTGATACGAGAGATAGAAGATCGCCTTGATTCGTGATAGGTTGTTAACAGTTCAGAGTCGATAGAAATCTTATGCCGACTCGCATCGCCGACGGTTGGAGTTTGAGGTCGGAGACCATGTGTTACTGAAGGTGTCGCCGACTTGAGGAGTTTACCGCTTCAGTCGTAAGGGTAAACTTAGACGGAGATATATTGGACCGTTCGAGATTCTAGAGCGACTTGGAGATCTTGCATACTGGTTGGGTTTACCATCGTCTTTAAGTCATGTGCATAATGTGTTTCATGTTTCCCAGTTGGTGTAACACCCCCAATCCACTCAGGGATATTACACGCCGTAGACCCTCTCCTCGAGGATCTACCAGGCTGGTAACAACATTTAACATCTCGACAATGCCTTTAAGGCAAAAATGACTCAGTAGACCGATTTGGTCTTTCAATAAATACATACAACCCGAATACAACTCATGCCCACGCAGGGGTCAAAACACAACCACACCCGTACAACGGGAAAAATATAGCAGCGGAAAATAAAGTACAACTATACCAATACGATATCAACGGGTCCTCGTGTGATTAGTATCGTTCATCTTTCATCATCCTTCATGCCGACCCTGTGCTCTGCTCCAAAACCTGAATGCAATACAGACATCCACCCCCCGAATACTCGGGGGTTAGCAAAACTCCACTATTTTGCTAGTGCAAGTATAAAATACGAAAACGAGCCATACATATCATACTCCACGGAACATGTTAATCATAAACATACTTCCCGAGGTAAATCACTTAATCAAAACGGTTAAATCGAAAGATAGGGGTAAACCCGATATACATCTTGTGAAAACATTTTACGATCTCGGGAGTTTTGAAAACACATTGGGATTTAAGAATTCTCAAACCTTTCAAAACGTTTAGGGACACAACCAAAGTCATTTTCCCAAAATATAAATCCGATAACAACAAATGGGGTCCACGACCCGATCATACCATAACAACTTTGTTTCCACAGTTATTCGCGTCCGTGCTAGCAAGCCACGGACCTCGATGCTCCGTAGAACAAACCCGAGTGAATAACCCACGGAAACTATATCAAATCACATGTCACCGTAACCGATCACGTGACTACAAGCAAATATACGTACATAATCAAACCACAACCATAAGTTATCCGGCATCGCGCTAACAAGCCACGAACCTCGGAGTCCCCGCAAGACATACCCGATGATACCCCACAAGTTATCTCGGCATCGGGCTAACAAGCCACGAACCTCGGAGTCCCCGCAAGACATACCCGGAATGGATAACCCTACGGTCACGCCCAACCCATACTAGCAAGTATGGATCCCGGAGATTCAACAATCCTACCCGGAGGCACATCACATACATCAAGCACACAACAATAATCACTTATCAAGCCAAACAACATTAAGTATCACAACCTCCTTTCAAGGAGTAACAACTAATATCACACACATTACGTTCTTACCGAACAAGTACACAATAACAATACGTAATCCCCGGCAAAGGATTACGGTCTATCAACTCACTCAAGTGATCATATTATCTTTAAACATACAAAACCAACACACATATTCCGAGAACACATATTCACGAAGTATACGAATTATCGTTGAAATACAACATTTATCGATAACATACAATTCCCTTTTTACGTTCTTTAAATTTTGTTTTTCGATTAAAATCTTTTATAAAGAATTATATCAACGAAACATTAAATTTATGGGCAAGATACTTGCATCAAAATCGCACGCAAGTATCCCGGCGAACACGGCTCAGCGGAAAGCTTCAAACGCCCAATGCTATCGAAGCGGAAGACGGCGGCGAGCGAAAGGGTTCAACACGATTTCTTCGCAAGAAACACGACCCTAACATCATACAATCAATAAATCATCGATCATACGAGGAAGAATAATCGTAGAACGCCCGAAAACCCCTCTAAGACATTTTACCGGACACCTTCAAGGCGTCGGTCAAGAACTCGACTCAAACAACGAATCGATACGATCCAACCATGGAATAATAAAGGAAATGATATAATACATCTAAATATTCATCAATACATCATAATCCTAAGTTAAATCGGATTATACGGATGAAAACAACCAAAACACCCAATTTCCCCAAAACTAGATTTCTAGTAAATCGACTGGTCAGTAGATCGGAGGATGTTATAGGACGGATGATTGATGATGTGAACCTTAAAACTTCATGGATTCATTGTCCAACAACATCTCTAGAAGATTCACACACCACAGCCGCGACGGGAAGAAAAGAACGAGAAAATAGGCGAAAAAACGCCGCCGAGGCCTTAAATGGTGGCAGAGACTCGGCCGTGTCCGAGGGACTCGGCCGTGTCTGCTAGACACGGTCGCGGCGCGGAGGGCCTTCCGATAGTGACCCGTCCGGCGGCGACTCGGCACGACTCGGCCGTGTCACGGAACACGGTCGGGCGTGTCGGCGATCGGTCCGGCATTTCGGGACGAAATGCAGCGCAGGCCGTGTCGGACGACACGGGCCGTGTCGGGCGACAGTCGGTCTGAGACGAAACCGGCATTTCGGACGAAATGCAGCACGGGCCGTGTCGGACGACACGGCCGAAGTTCGGCCAATGATCGGCAATAACGAGCGGGTGAGCTAAAGCGACCATAACTCTCTCGTCCAGGACTCGATTGACTCACCGTTTGAACCATTGGAAAGCTAACTCGATGCTCTATAATATTGCAAAGATTTAGAATTTTTGGAGTTACCAAAAATTAATGGTGACTTTACAAAGTCGAACTCCCACGTGAAAAAGTCGATTAAGGACACGGAACTCAATAAAACGACACCGAAACGAACTCGGATGACAAAAAGTGCAGAATTAATCATTCTAGAAATGACGAAAGGTCATGAGCGAGTCGTCAAAACAGACTTCCGCCGAAAAAAGAAAATTACCGAAATTCGAAATTGCGGATATTACATTCTACCCTCCTTAAAAGAAGTTTCGTCCCGAAACTTAAAACAAGTAGGGGGGAGCAATATACCCGCCAGGAAAACTCGACGAGATACACCAAAAACAAAACTCGCCCAACGGCGAAATGCTGTAAGAAACGCAAAGAGACATACGGCGTGAAAACACGCTCCACGACGACCAACACAACGTCGCCGTTAGGGATATAATAAAACCAACAAATGACAAGCGTCATCAAATGGATAATACAATCAAGTCAATTATCCGAACAATCACAAAACACAACGAACGAAAATCAATACGATTGACCAACCCAACGGTGCATCAATCAAAACGCGAGCCAATCGCTGAACAAATACGGAATTCCACCCCTCAAAGGTTGGAAGATCGAAAACGAGACTAATTTCCCGAACTTAAGGGAATTAGGAAGGAGCCTGAATGCTCAACGATCACGAAACGAGGACAAAAACCGAACAAACAAACGACCGAGCCACAACGGTCGAGACAACAAAAGCGAACAATCATGTTCGAATCACGAAGAACAATAAAATTCAAACAACAACTCCAAGGTTCACATCTCGACTCGAGACATTATATGATCCGGTGAAAACAACAACGTATGCATTCACATAAGATCCACATGAAAGGGAATAGAAATTGAAAAGTCACAATGACAAACGAGTTGTTCCGAAATGATGCCACACTCGTTCGATAAACAAAAACAAGGGGCAGGACAAGCTCAGAAATGTCAACGAACATAAATGAGTCGACAAAGTAGAATATACAGAAGTTCAAAATCTGATCCACTTCGAATAAAAGAACTAGTAGAACCAAAAGATGTTACATCCGAACAAGGTTCACAAGTATCGAACCGGACTCGGAAAAGTCACAGCGATAAACAGAAAAACAAGATCACAGCTCGTTCGAACGATGAAACCGAAATACAGAACAAGTTCAGAAAGTGTCAACGAACACGAGCGAGTCGATAGACCTGAGAAAGAGGAAATGCAGGAGTCCAAAAATAATACGGGTATTATATTCGACCCCTTCTAAAAGAAGTGTCGTTTCCGAAACTCACAACACGAAGGTGACAACACAACAAGCAACTGACAGAAACATCTTTCAAAGGCCTCTCAAGGCCGATTCCGATGATTGTCTTTGAAGCGCGAACTCCAAAAGTCTCGGTAGACAATTCGCAAATCGAATTCCGTGTCCCTCGAGTCCACACTTGAAATGTGTTCTTGACGAGAAGGACAATTTACACGTGTATGCCCGGAACATCACGGTTGAAATGCCCGGCTCGGCATACCGAAAATACAAATGCTAGATACAATGGGGCATAACGTCGCAAAACAACATAGCGGAGATGCCAACTCAGCACAATAAGGAATCATAATACATATCATATACAACGATTATCATCGTAAAATAATACACACAAACACTACAGCAACGACGGTATCGTTCGGCGACCTCAACGGCCCGAACAATAACCAGCACATAATTACAAACATTATGAAATACTCACATATGTACACAAACGTACAAACCCAAGCTTTAACAGCTCACACAGGTGCGATAACACGCAAGCCACCACGAAATGACAACATTAAGGATCGTCATCACACCTCCCACAAGGGCTAACAAAATATATGCGTGGCGAATGACTCGACGCTCACGCTACCAATTCAATCACAATTCGGGGTTAACACCGTAACGAAAGTTCGAAAACCATACACGCATTTCCGGTCCGCAAACAGGAATGATAGGTTTTAAAACGAAAACACCTTTTGAAAACAGTTTGGAAACGACGGTTGATCTTGAGTGAAATTTTACAAAAAGTAGTACAAACACCATTATCGAGACTTTGAAAATCATCTTGCGTTTGAACAAAAATGAGGACACATTTCTTTTAGTGCAAAACTTTCAGAAATATTCGACCCTTGGGTCTAAGAAACTGCATTTGAAAATATCTCAAAATATTTTGGTCCTCAACCGGAAAATTTTTGAAATGTATTGCGGCATTAGAAAACACCTTGAAAACACCGCAAGAAAATAATTCGTTTTAAAAGTACGTCTCGAATTTTAATTTTCTAAGATACTCAAGGTTTTCAAAAATAATTCAATGGGTTAGAATGCCCAAAATTTTCAGGTAATTACAAGGAACAATATAGCGCCGTGGGTCCCGCGCCGGAACCCACCAGGCTAAAAACCTATTATAAACTACCAAAAAGGCCGATGACGGTAATATTTCAAAAACTCACAAAATCCATTTACAAAATACTAAATTCCGTCATAAGAATTTCGCCAAAATGATCAAGGCCATAATGCCAAAAACTCGGTTAAGGGAATTGGTTTTCGAAATAAAACTCAGTCGGTAAAATACCGAAAGCCATTACAAAAGAACTCACGCAGCGGATAAAAGAAATAAAGTCAAACATGCACAGGACAACAACACTACTCCTCATATGAACGAAAAATGGGAGTCAAATAATCACAGAACACGAAATCAAAATCCATAAGAGGATTCCGTCACTTAACAAATAATCATAAAAATAGCTCGTGTCACACGAGGCACAACACAAAGAAGGGAGACTTACATTCACAGGTCGCACGAAGATGATGATCGCCCACGATACTAATCACGACCAACAAACTCAGACGACGCGTCGCGACACGACTTAGTCAGACAAAATCCGACGAGACAAAAACTCAATAGACACCACTAACCCGACAGCCTAGGTTTCCACAACCTAATCACTGATACCATTTTGTAACACCCCCAATCCACTCAGGGATATTACACGCCGTAGACCCTCTCCTCGAGGATCTACCAGGCTGGTAACAACATTTAACATCTCGACAATGCCTTTAAGGCAAAAATGACTCAGTAGACCGATTTGGTCTTTCCATAAATACATACAACCCGAATACAACTCATGCCCACGCAGGGGTCAAAACACAACCACACCCGTACAACGGGAAAAATATAGCAGCGGAAAATAAAGTACAACTATACCAATACGACATCAACGGGTCCTCGTGTGATTAGTATCGTTCATCTTTCATCATCCTTCATGCCGACCCTGTGCTCTGCTCCAAAACCTGAATGCAATACAGACATCCACCCCCCGAATACTCGGGGGTTAGCAAAACTCCACTGGTTTGCTAGTGCAAGTATAAAATACGAAAACGAGCCATACATATCATACTCCACGGAACATGTTAATCATAAACATACTTCCCGAGGTAAATCACTTAATCAAAACGGTTAAATCGAAAGATAGGGGTAAACCCGATATACATCTTGTGAAAACATTTTACGATCTCGGGAGTTTTGAAAACACATTGGGATTTAAGAATTCTCAAACCTTTCAAAAACGTTTAGGGACACAGCCCAAAAGTCATTTTCCCAAAATATAAATCCGATAACAACAAATGGGGTCCACGACCCGATCATACCATAACAACCTGTTTCCACAGATTATTCGCGTCCCGTGCTAGCAAGCCACGGACCTCAGATGCTCCCGTAGAACAAACCCGAGTGAATAACCCATAGGGAAACTATATCAAATCACATGTCACCGTAACCGCAGTCACGTGACTACAAGCAAATATACGTACATAATCAAACCACAACCATAAGTTATCCCGGCATCGCGCTAACAAGCCACGAACCTCGGAGTCCCCGCAAGACATACCCGATGATACCCCACAAGTTATCTCGGCATCGGGCTAACAAGCCACGAACCTCGGAGTCCCCGCAAGACATACCCGGAATGGATAACCCTACGGTCACGCCCAACCCATACTAGCAAGTATGGATCCCGGAGATTCAACAATCCTACCCGGAGGCACATCACATACATCAAGCACACAACAATAATCACTTATCAAGCCAAACAACATTAAGTATCACAACCTCCTTTCAAGGAGTAACAACTAATATCACACACATTACGTTCTTACCGAACAAGTACACAATAACAATACGTAATCCCCGACAAAGGATTACGGTCTATCAACTCACTCAAGTGATCATATTATCTTTAAACATACAAAACCAACACACATATTCCGAGAACACATATTCACGAAGTATACGAATTATCGTTGAAAGACAACATTTATCGAGAACATACCAATCCCTTTTACGTTCATTAAATATCGATTTCGCATAAAATCATTTATCAAGAATTATATCAACGAAACATGAAATGTATGGGCAAGATACTTGCCTCAAAATCGCACGCAAGTATCCCGACGAACACGGCTCAACGGAAAGCTTCAAACGCCCAATGCTATCAAACGGAAGACGACGAACGAAAGGGTTCAACACGATTTCTTCGCAAGAAACACGACCCTAACATCATACAATCAATAAATCATCGATCATACGAGGAAGAATAATCGTAGAACGCCCGAAAACCCCTCTAAGACATTTTATCGGACACCTTCAAGGCGTCGGTCAAGAACTCGACTCAAACAACGAATCGATACGATCCAACCATGGAATAATAAAGTAAATGATATAATACATCTAAATATTCATCAATACATCATAATCCTAAGTTAAATCGGATTATACGGATGAAAACAACCAAAACACCCAATTTCCCCAAAACTAGATTTCTAGAAAATCTGACCTGATTCGGTAGATCGGAGGATGTTATAGGACGGATGATTGATGATGTGAACCTCAAAACTTCATGGATTCATTGTCCAACAACATCTCTAGAAGATTCACACACCCACAGCCGCGTACGGGAAGAAAAGAACGAGAAAATGACTGAAGAAAAACGCTGCCAGGCCTTAAATAGGCTGACAGACTCGACCGTGTCCGGCAGGGACTCGACCGTGTCCTGCTAGACACGGTCGCGGAGCGGAGGGGCCTTCCGATAGTGACCCGTCAAGCGGCGACTTCGGCACGACTTCGGCCGTGTCTGGAACACGGTCGGGCGTGTCGGCGATCGGTCCGGCATTTCGGACGAAATGCGGCACGGGCCGTGTCGGACGACGGTCGGGTCTGAGACGAAACCGGCATTTCCGGACGAAATGCGGCACGGGCCGTGTCGGACGACACGGCCGAAGTTCGGCCAGCGTGATCGCCAATAACGGCGGGTGAGCTAAAACGACCATAACTCTCCAGTGGACTCCGATTGACTCACCGTTTGAACCATTGGAAAGCTAACTCGATGCTCTATAATATTGCAAAGATTTAGAATTTTTGGAGTTACCAAAAATTAATGGTGACTTTACAAAGTCGAACTCCCACGTGAAAAAGTCGATTAAGGACACGGAACTCAATAAAACGACACCGAAACGAACTCGGATGACAAAAAGTGCAGAATTAATCATTCTCGAAATGACTAAAGGTCATGAGCGAGTTGTCAAAACGGACTTCCGCCGAAAAAAGAAAATTACCGAAATTCGAAATTGCGGATATTACAGTTGGGGAAGTACATTTCGGACCCAAGCCATGTCCTTGAGTATGAAGGAATTGAGGTGGGTCCCGACATGACAATCGAGGAGAGACCGATTCAGATCCTGGAACGTCGAGTCAAGCAACTTCGACACAAGACTATTCCTTTAGTGAAGATACAGAGGTCGTGGCATAGAATCGAGGAGGCGACATGGGAGACGAAAGAAAGCATGAAATTGAGATACCCTGAATTGTTTACTTCTTAATTTTCGGGATGAAAATTCTTTTTAGGGGGAGAGAGTGTGATACCTGAGATTTTCATGATTGTATAATTTTAAGTCTTTGCTTCGACGGATAGAACTTGCGAGTCCTATTATCTTGTGACTATTGATCTATTGACTAAACTCCTCATAATTATGATTTCTGGCATGTATTGGCTTCGTAATATGGTTGTATAATCCCCTATTGATGAGTTTTGAGCCTTATTCCTCTTGTTAACGCATAAATTCAACCGTAGACGCCTAGAGTCTTATGAATAGGCACTGTTTGGTAAATGTCGTGCAGTTGGATCGACTTCGTAAGATCACCACCGGAACTTATAGAGTTTAAAAATTCTGAAAATAAAAATTATAGTAAAGAGTTAAATTAGCTTTACAATGGTTCAAACGGTGAGTCAATCGGAATTCGGACGAAGGAGTTATGGTCGAAATAGCAGACTACACTTTCAGCCTGGTACAGTGACACGGCCGTGTCATTTGACACGGGCCATGTCGAACTATTTTAGCTAAGAAATACCCACTGGCCAGTTGACATGGCTAGTGACTTGATTGTGTCATTTGAAATGGCCGGGAATTGCTGAAATCCGGAAAATCCGACCGTGTCATTTGAAACGGCCGAGAATAGCCCCCTCTCTCTCATATCTGAAGTGTTAGAGGGCATTCCTTCGACTCAACTTCATTCTCCACGAACAATTTCGGTTTTGTGCTCCAAAATGAAGCCATAAACTTGTTCCTAACATCATAGAATCCAGATATTAAGGTTGTTCTCGAAGAATCATCCATTTTTCTGGATTAAATCAAGGAAAGTAATGGAAGTTCTCCAAGTTTCTCCGATTGATTCTTACTAGTTCTTGTTTCTAGGATGATTCTTAGGTGTTCCTGGGTTCATAGATGTTCTTGAGTGGTTTGCATCGATTCTATTGGGGTAGAGATCGAATTCTTCATCTATACCAATTCTTGTACACGAAACGCCCGCTAGGTGTTTGATAAAAATCCCCTTGGAATACGATTTTGAATTCCACGTGTTATTGTGATTAAAATCGGCAGTCCTGATACGAGTCTTGCTATATTGATCATCTAAGGTTGGGAAATTTGGGATTGATAATTTCTTGTCCAAGTTTTACCAAACTCGGGAACCACTAAAATAATCAAGGCAAGTATATATATAACATTCGTTATGTGCGCTACGATTTCGATAAGAATGATGAACTGTGATATCATGTGTATTGTTGTTCTTCCATCCGGGAATGGTTCGACGGGACCTCTGGGGGCCGATACTAATGGGTACAGCCGCAGAAGTGGTTTCCCACCTAGGGATGGTCCGACGGGGCCTCTGTGGGTTGATACTAATGGGTACGGCCACGGGTTACCAAGTGTGGATAGTTGTGATGTTGAAACGTGTTAATATACTATATTGATGTAAATGTGATATTCCAGAATATTGATTTCAAATGCTTTCCAAAGAATTGATTGTGTTGAATCATATTTGTATATGATGTAGTGTAATTATGTACTTGCAATAGCTATTCGAATGCTAACCCCTTAAATGAGGGAAATGCGTTTTATGCATTTCAGGTATCGGGCGAGCTGAGGAGCCAGCATGGGAACCACATGCAAAGGATGGTCAAGCATGATGATGATGCTCGTATCTTTATTAATTATTTCGTTTTTATATCTTCGTGGTTTGATGGAGTTAGTTTAGTAAACTCGTTATTGTATTGAGGAAGATGTTAAGTCCCCTATGCGGACAATGAACTTATTTTATTTTCTGTTTTATTTCTAAAGTTGAACTAATATGTTTTGGCCGAGGCCACGGCCCTATTTGGATTATTAACGTGTCTTGATGGGATTTTTGTGAATTTTATGTCATGTGCTAGCCTGGTAGACCTTGTTGAAGGTTTTATGGCGTGTAATCTCCCTTATGAAGTTTGGGGTGTTACAATTTCCATGGCTATGGCCATGCTCTAATGCTGATTCAGCCACGCCATCGGGTGTAGAATATATATCTAGAGACGATGGCATTCCTCTGTTAGAACAAATTTATGTTCTTCAGCAGTCAGGACAATATTTATATTTTTCCAACCACCAAAATTAGTTACATCCAGTTTATTTTCTTTGAGAATAACATCTCACTAGTAGAAAAACACTTTCTAAATCGAGTAAAAGAGACATTCTAAATCGGTTAAATAACCGTTATAGATCCAGGCGATGTAAAAAGTCTGGACTTTCTACATCGGTTTTCAGAACTGATCAGAAAGTCTATTTGAACCGATCTAGAAAGTCTTATTTTTTTCCAAAAAAAAGACCCTCACCCAGCTCGTGTCCGACCCAACCACAAACGGCCCGGCCCGAGACCCGACCCAAGATTGATCCCGACCCAGTCTTGAAATATCAATGTATTTCATTTTATTGCCATGAGGGTCTGAACCCTTGACCTTGTAGTTGTGGAGTGAAGTCCCAACCACTAGGCTAAGGTAAGTTGTTTGATAAAGTTACATTTATATTAAATTTAAATATAATTTTTTAAGTGGGTTTTAGATCGGTTCTAAAATAATCGATCTAGAAAGTCTACTTTCTAGAGCAGTTCTAAAACAATCGATCTATAAAATGGTCATGTCACTTTCTAGATCGGTTATTTTAGAACAGATCTAGAAAGTGGACTTTCTTGATCGGCTATTTTAGAACCGATCTAGAAAATGGCCACGTCACTTTCTACATCGGTTCCAACATAACCGATATTAAAGTCCGATGTGAAATGGTGTTTTTTTACTAGTGTCTAGTGCATTGAAAAACATCTGAGAATAAAATTAAAAACATTGAGCACAAAATCTGAAGCAAAATATATTGAAGTATCTTAAAACTCAATACTTATGCTTTCGACCAACACTTCAAAAACTGCATATGCGAGCCATGATTGTGTAGACATTTACACATACATTTCTCTAGTCAACCTTGTGTATCACAAGTAAAATTAATAATGTAGTCCTCCTCGCCATGTATAAATTAACATGGACTTGATAGTGTTGCTAACAAGTGTAGCTAATCCTAAAAGTACCTAAGATAAATTCATAATTTAACTATCTTAGAATATTATTTTGAGATAATAGTCCTACATAAGAATATTATTTTAAGATAATAGACCTAGAGATGGAAATGCCCCATCATAGAAAATATTATTCAGTCTTTCTTAAAATTTTGAAGTTTAAATCTAGTGAACCTATAATTTGTACATCCGTTTATGAGAATTTTTCTTTATATAATTGATTTTTATTTTGAAAAATAAGTCAATTTAATATCTTAGTTATTTTTTCTTAAGGTTTTTTATTTTCTCGTCCTAGCATGCAGGAAACGTATCATGCATGCATCCATACAACCCATACATCAAGAATAAAAACCTGATAAAATAAGTTTATACAACTATCATGGTCTTCATTCTCGATTTGAAGCTGAGAAAATCTACGGCTAGATATCACCCAAAGGATCAAGCATCTTGTCACCTCATTCTCAACCGGGCCATAGATTTTCAAATTTAGAATTTTCCTTTTATGCAAAATTACTTAAATTAAAAAGATCTAAATTAAAACCCTAGCTCACCAGCGGAGGCAACAAATGACGATGAGACAGACGGGAGGACTCAGCCCGAGCTAATAAACTAGTCTGGACCAGCCCGACCCGCGATTCGATAGTTGGCTAGGTCACTCATCTGGTAGCCGTGCACTTCTCGACAGTCCAGACAATTGGCCAAGTAATTTCTTTCAGAAATTTTTGGTCATGCTTTGTCTTTTCCAACTCGATAATAATTTTAAACAAAACTAAAATAGACGGGATTTACAAATAAATTACACCAAAAAATATACCTTTACCCGTGGATTTCTCACGGTAAAATCTAATGCATGCCTCACAACGTGCCAAATAACCAACAATATGTAAGCAAAGTAACATCGTTCATATGACTATGATAATTGGATCATATTTTTTTGAAAGACAATTCTAGCAAACTATTCCAAAAATCATAGTATATGAATTTTAAATTGCTAGTAATTAATCATCAAAAATAAATTACATTGAGAAAACTGACTTTGATACCAATTGCTAGAAATAAAACACAACGGAGTCATGGTCAAATAAAATCATTTAAATCAATCACGAGCACAACATCTATTTAAAGTTGTTAATTAATTAGTTACCTATAATAGTAAGCAATTTAAATACGTAATATTTACATAATACATATTGGTAATATGAAATATTCTAGATCTTGAGGTAATAGAATATTTACCATTGAGTGTAGTGGTTGCCTTTATCACTATCTCAAGATTTTTTAGAGTATTCCCCTTGATCCGGATGTAGTATGGGCAACAAGCTAGCGGGTCTACTTGGACAGTTGGGATGAATCAGTCGAAATTACTACAAGGAGTGCCTCTCGATTTTCGTCTCTATTTTGCTGAATACTTTGGTATTTTTGAAAAATTGATGTGTTATCTTAATTATGGAATCAAACACAAAAGTCAAGATCCAAAATTTAACATAATAAAAACAAACTGAAATCTTTTGTACTGTCATGAGTGGATCGGTCGCCCCATGTCTTCTTATAGGCAACATGGACTATTGATACACATTAAAGTTATACACATTTCTCAGTATTAGTACCTAGAAATAATTATTAAGATCAAACAATTTCATACTAAACTAGGCTATTTTATGTGTTATTGAATGAGATTTGACTCAAGGAACTTAAATGGACACAAACAGGCAAAAACAGGCAAAAATGGACCAAAAATACTAGTGGGCTGTGACACAAGGTAATCAGACAGGAACCAATACCAATACAATATCAGTACAATATCCTATTTAAGTGCCATTTATAAGGATGCAAATGAGATGCAATGCACATTCAAAAAGGAATCTGGAATGACAATGCAAATTGTGCATAAAGCCATAAACACTCACACACACTGTCCGTGCGTTATGACTATCCTTATTTTACCCACAACATTCTTATGGGAATTTACCCTCCCATACTAAGCATCCCCCCCACACAATCAATCCAAAATAAATAAAATATACTATGCACACATGCCACGCTTGATTGACGACATCTCAATGATGGTTGGTGAATGGACCTTCCCGGATCGATTAACGTAGACTCTAGTTCTCCAACTCACGATCAGAATAATCAAGACACCAAACCTTTAATAAAAGCAAGATTTAATTCGCAATGTACAAGTTTACTGATCTAGAACCAAATAGAACACAAAATCACTAAAAAGCAGATAAGTCGGATCACCAGGGATCTGAATACATCATTTAAAACTCATACAAAAATTTTCGCGAACACTTTACAAATGATATATACTTTATACAATCCGAATGAAAATTCAGGTTTCGGATCCAAAAATGCTATCTGAATCATTAATTATATGATATATACATACCTTGATTTGAAGATATAAGAATCCGTTTATCGAGATGGACTTGATAAATTGCCTCCATGATGTTACACAAATGTTATAAACCTCAAATACAGGTAGAAATTACTCCCTCCGTTCCAGCTAACATGAGCATTTTGATTGTATATGGTCAATAATTTTCAAGTTTGACTATAAATTAATCTCAAACTATAATGGTAAAATATTTAACAAAATTATATTATAAAACTTTAGATGGTGAAGTTTCATAATATAATTTTGTTAAACATTTTACCATTATATTTTGAGATTAATTCTTAGTCAAACTTAGAAATTATTGACCACATAAAGTCAAAATACTCATGTTACCTGAGACGGAGGGAGTATGATTTTATATAGAGGGGCCGAGGGTTTATAGGAGAAGAGGGGAAAAGTTGCGAAGAACTCGTGGACTGGATTATTTATACCTGCAGCTGAACAACACGGCGCATCACACGACACTAGATGCACCATTTTGTCTTCTACGAATACGCGCATCACACGCTGACTCTCAAACACGGCGCAAGTCCTACACGACACGGCACGCGTCTGTATGGGTGTGACACGGCACTCCACATCTCAGCGAGTCAGTTGTGCGGTGCGCCGTGTTGCACAGTGTTTTCCTAAAAGTGCAGTATTCTATGAACGAGCATCGAACCGTCAAGATCTCACTATATGATAACGAAATAATAAATTAAACCACTTGATCACAATCACCAACTTCAGTACATCATAAATTAACTCAGCCCGATTGTCAATATAAGAAAAATAACCCAAAATAATATTCGCGTCAATTGTCTTCTACGAATACGTAGATAATAGATAATACAAAAATATAAAGGCACGGTGTATGGACAAACCCAAAATGACAGCACATCACCAACATACAATAATAATATGAAATAATTCCACGCGTCAGTCGCCAACGACATTCTAAATTTGCAACACAGCATGATATAATACGAAGAAACACACCAAACAAAAAGATCAATGTACGACATAAATAGTGAGACTACATGAAATCCCTGACAATTTTAATTAAATGCATAAATGAACTCATCCACATCATAGTAACATTTATAAACGAGAATATAGGGGTACAGATGAGATATCATAGTACCTAGTTATTCACATGAATCAATTATTAATTATACTTCACAATCGCTTGTTAAATCGGGATGCATCGCTGTGTAGTCTCGAAGATGGCTCATATTCTGCTCTCTTGCACAGGCCATAAAGAATATTCAGCCTCCATTAGATTCTAGAACCCTATTCCCAAGAAGCAATACTATCTTGGGCTTACCATCATGCACCAAGTCACAACTTCCTTTGAGAGGAAGTTTTGGGCGATGCCGCGATGGGAATTTTCCTCGTCGCGGGACAATCGAATACCTCTAATATGTAGCACCAATAAACCATGGAGGATGTATGTGGATAACATCTTAAAGTCATTTATCTGACCCGGTAGTAGCTGTCCGTGGCGGATTATTCAACTAAACTGCCAAAGTTAAGAGATTCATCTGATTGGCCACCTATTGCAGAATGTCCATAATACTGATGTAGGCGCCATTCCGAACCGAAATTCCCTGACTGACTGGTCCTGATGACCCTCAGTGCTAGGATGGACTGAGTTTGACAAATAAAGAGTAGCGATACCAGCCTTGAAACTAATGGATATGGACACCCCACCGACTGCGCCACGTCCCCTACCTTGTCTGCTACCGCATATGCATCCTCTACCAGTAGGAATTGTAAAGAATTGTGAGTAAAATCCAATATATAAACCAGCTTGGTGGTCGGTCCTCAAAGCACAAGTTCTAGGAACAATAGCAATTATGGCAATAAAGAGAGATAAAAAGGAATTACTAGCACCGGTCGTACTAAGATGATGGCAATGCAGTGACATCATACTCAAACGACGACTCGAATTGATCCAAAACACCAAAAACAAAGTTATCCATAAACCTAAACTCTGATATAATATTTTGTAATACCCCAGGATATCCAGATGAAACCCTTGTGAGCCCCTACTCGAGATCCACACGTCTATACATTCAATCCGATATAACTGGACCGACAAGGTCGTAACATTTAAACAATGGAAACAACATAAAGAACACCATTCACATGAATACTCCACAAAAATTTCAAATCAGTAAATAAGTGTCAAAGTGGATTCCAGCCACGAAGGAAAATACTGATATGTAATAAAAGGATTATATAATACTCGAGTACCGAAAGTGACAAAGTACAACAAATGAAATAAAATACAAGACGGCAAAAACATCGAACACAACACATTATCACTCTTTCTTATTATCCTCATATTGACCGATGTCTGCTCGTCCGTTCGTCTGATAACTGATATACATAAAATTATATTTTTCCCGAATAGGTTAGCTATGGAATAGCCAGTGCAAGTTTATTACATATGAAATAAATATTACAATAAAGTAAGCATATAACCTATTTTCCAAAATCAAGATAAATATTATGGAATAACTAGATCTCATATCCTATCATAGTTGAAAAATATGTTAGTGATTAATCGTCATTCGCACCAAAGGACACAAGCCCTCAGAGGCCCCATTGAACCGCCTTGAGGCCCCATTGAACCGCCTTGGGCGCTTCACCCAAAGTTTGCACTATTTTGCATGGTGGTTAACCCAAAAATGTTCACTGGTCTGCACCAAAGGCTGCAAACTCCTCATATGTCCCATTTGATAGGTCCTAGGTGAATTTACTCACTCGCACGCACATACACTTCACCTTCAATATCAAAAACAAATATCATAAGTAAAAAAAACTCGATTTTGAGACATGTTTGAGATGAACGAATTGATTAAATAATTAAATTTTAAAAAAAAACTAATTATTAAAAAATAATCGGGTTTTCGGGTACCCAAATTTACGCAACAAGTCGGCCCATGACCCGGCCCTATTATATGACTTTTTTCCGGGTCGGTTACCCGGCCCGAAAAAAAATTAAAAATTTTAAAAATACCCGGAATATTTAGTTCGGGTCATCGGGTAGTTGGGCCGGGTAGTTCGGGTCGGGTATTTTTGAACACCCCAAATGCTAAGTCACATTTTTCATCACACTTCCATCCTTTTTATTCTTATGAATTATTCGGGCGATTTCAGCACGAAGACCAGTTGAGATATCATCATCCATCAACATATTTGAGTTCCTAGCGCATGTTAAACATCATCGAATCCTTTTCCTCTTCAGAATCAAGGTACTTTCTCCTGGAACCCTAGTTTTGGGAGGGGGTTTCGTAGATTTATCCGTTTTAACCCATTTTAGTTATGGAATACCTACGGTTATGATTTATATACCCATTTCGGACGGTCACCCTACGTATTCATGGTTAATTTCATCTACTGATCGAATTAGAGAGGGTCTGGATCATCCACTTCATGAATTGTTTTCATTTGAATAGATCATATGCTGGTTTTGGGTGTTCCTTCGTGTAGATTGAGTTCGTGTTGTTGATTATTGCTTTCTTTACAAATCATTTAGGGCTAGAAGTTTTTAGATCAACCAATTGTAATTATATGAAATTTTATCTTTCAACTAATATGAAATATATTTAATATGAGAATCCATGTTAATGTATTTTCACTCATGGTATTTATTCTCACTAGTTTGGAAATTTATAAAATCTTTAAATAAAAAATAATATATTCTTTCATATATATAATTAAATATTGAATTAAGCATAATTATATAATAAAAAAATGATATATATATAAAAAAAAATTAGTTAGTTTTGAAATTTACTTATTGTACGGAAAATATTTATAATGTATTTAGTACTCGGGGAATTAATTTATATAATAAATTTTAAAATAAATTTATATTAAAATTACAAATTATTTATAAAAATTTAAAATTAGTGGTATTAAATTTTGGGCCGGGTACCCTATGACCCGACCCGAAAAAATAGGGTACCCGGTTATGAACACCCCTACTTAGCAGGTGTGTCAAGTTTACATACTGATTCGAGTTACGGCAGTAATTCCCACAGTAGTAACAAGTGAACTTACGACAATAATACCTGGTACTTGCGGGGTGGCAGTCATGATCCCATGCCTCACCACCCACCAATAATATCATTCCATCTCATTCATGCCTCTCTCATGCCTCACCATAGTTTTTTAGTGGCAACCATGATCCATACCTCATCTAATTTTATTTTTTTATTTTTTATATTCATAATTATATTAAACAATTTAATAAAAATATAATATTTCATTAATAACGAGGTGTTCAGACCCGTGTGATGCACACGGGTTATATTTAATTGTTCATTGGCTAATGTTTGTGTAAAAACCTACAAAACTTTATTGATAATCATAAATTTATTAAAAAGAAACTCAAAAAGCACCTCAAAACATAAAATAAAATAAAAACTTTATTGGTGAACGTCGGTCTCGGTAGTCTTGTTCCATGGTGGTTAGGCTCACGATGGATGCGTGGGTTTTGGTGGTTGTGAAGTCCGGCGGTGGTGAGGTTGGGTGGTGGTGAGAGTTTTGTTGGGGGATGATGAGTTATTTATATATTTCAATGATTATAGGTTATAAAGGAAATGATAGAATCCCTAAAGAGTAAATAATGAAGTCATTAAGACGCACCATTCAACTTCATTTTGATGGTTAGATGAATGTGAAAGAGTCAAACAACACTTCAACTTCATTTCGATGATTACACTAAGTTTGTGTTAGATATTTAGAACATTAAGACTCCACATTAATGACTATGGACTTAATCTTTTAATATATAAGATTAAAAGAAAATTACATAAAACTTATTAGGAAAAAAAAGGAAATCACTAGTCATCGAGATATGGTAAGTCTTGAGCCGCTACGTGCTCCGTAAGATCATATCGGAGATGGTAATGGATATCTTCGTCGAGTAACTCCGGTAGTACACTCTCGTCATAAACTGGCGCGACCGGCTGATCCATTATATGAACCAGTGATATTGCCATCTGGTCGTCTTTTAAAATCATATTGTGAAATATAATACACGTATAAACGAGTTGTCGAATCTTTTCGACCGACATAGCCCGGAGAGGATGACTGGGAATCATCCATTTTCCCTTAAGACGACCAAAAGCTCGTTCGACATCCTTTCTCAGACTCTTGTAGCTTCTTGAATCTCTTTTCCTTCAGGTCAGTGGGTACTTATATGCTTTAACAAACGTTGAATACGTAGGATAGATTCCATCGGTAAGATAATATCCACGTTTGTAAAGCCGTCCATTTACAGAAAATGAACTGTTTGGTGCCATTCCATTTCGCTCCGTAAGATACAATGGAGACTGATTCAAAACATTGATATCGTTGTTTGCACCAGGAGGACCAAAAAATGAATGCCAAATCCACAAATCATTTGAAGCGACGGCTTCAAGCACAATAGTCGGGTATTGGTGATCACCTCTCTTATATTGGCCTTTCAAATGTCTAGGATAATTTCGCCAAACGAAATGTGTACAATCAATGCTACCAAGCATTCCAGGAATGTGATGTTTTTCTTCATGTGCCTCGAATAAGCGTGCAACGTCATGGGTTGTCGGCCTACGTAAGAACTCTCGACTATATAATTCAACTATCGCATGGCAAAAATGATCAAGGCATTCTCCTACAAAATATTAAATAGTAAATAAAAAAAATAACGAAAACTTTATAAAAAAACCGAATTAAATAAATAAAAATGAGAAGGTTAACCTGACGTTCTTCATGCCATGTTTAAATAGTCATCAAATCTATCCGGAGGTTCACCCGTTGCGAGTTGCTGAATGGCCGATGTGCATTTTTGTAACGCCGTGAAACTTTTTTTCCCCTCGCGTCTTGGCCCTCTTGAAACCATTCGAAATTCGCTTCAACATCACCAACAATTCTGAAAAAAAAGCTTTTATTCATACGAAAACGGTCACGAAAAACATGGGCGGAAAACTTTGGTCGTTCGATGAAATAGTCATTCATTAGAGTTCGTAAAGCTTTTTCACGAAAACGAGTGACATACTCCCGGGTTTCGGTAGTGCTTGCCGTGTCTTCAATGGAATCGTACATGGCTAAATATATTGATAGGGTACTACCGGATAATAATAGTTCGGAAGAGTCTCGCGGGAAAAATTAACTCGTCCTTGGATGAAGAAGAGGAGGATGAAGACATGGTAAAATAAATGTGAATTGTTTGTGTGAAAATATGGTAAATAAAATGTGAATTGTAGGTGATTTATAAAGGGATTTTTTTTTGTTTAAATGCCAAACGGTCCCAAAAACCCCAACGGTCACATTTCAACGGTCATATTTTTCCCCATGCCTCAACGGCAAAGATTCTCGAGAGAGCCCATGCCGCAGGTATGCCGTAACAGTGGCAGCGGTGTTGCCGCTCGGCATCAACCATGCCGTGCCCATACTATATCCCATTACCACCCCCCTTATAGTCATATTTAAGGCTCTGGGATCCCACGACTCACCGAACATGGGCTTATGGCCCACCAGTGTATGTTGGAATATTTTATTGCAAATATTCATTATCAAATTTTGATGATTAGTTGTTAAACAATGGAAAATAACAAGGAAGCAAAACAAAACAACGAAGAAGTCGAAGATGCAAAAAGCTGGGCAGATTATGTATAACGTACGCAAGCCATATAGCTTAACGTACGCAATGAAGTGCTTATAATGTACGTAATTGGAATGCATAACGTAGGTAATATAAAGTTACCTGAAGGCAGACGAGAGTATCACCTGATGGAATAACGCACGCTACATGCCAGGAATAGCGCACGCTAGACAACGACTATAACATACGTGATGGACTATGTCTAACGTACGTAATAATGTGTTATGAATTCAAATATTGGAACCATTGAACAAACAGATGACATCATGGAGTATGTCAGCACGCAACAGATATTTTGACTTATGTTAATGTATGTAAAGGGAAGAGTATAACGTACGTAAGGGAAGAAACGAAGCTATTGGACTAATCAGTGAAGAGCTTAACGTATGTAACGAAATGATGCTAACATACGTAATGATCATATTGTATGTAACGCAGAGTACTTAACGTCCGTAATGAGGAGTGCAGAACTAACGGCTAGTTGAGGCTTTAGAGCCTATAAATACCACTTCATATGGTATTGAACACACAACAACTCAAAGCAATCGATTCATTGATCAGATATTGATATACATATTCTTGTTGTTGAATTGTACTTATTTCGATAAATGTTTGAATGTTATACACGAGAGGAAAGAGAAAGAATAAAATTGGATTCGGTGTTATTAGGATCAAGGATCCGGTATTATTAGAATCACAATCTATATCCACATAAGGTTTGTCTAGTACCCATAGAAAGCTAGATAGGTTGATTCCTTGTCGAATAGAAAAGGAAAACGGTTTAAGCTTGGACCTATAAAAAGATAAGTGTGTTACGGTTTATCTCGGACTGAAAGAAGATGAGATTGTAATAGTAATCCCTCGACCAATACAAGAGAGGTGCAGAGGTTGATCTTTAGCCTATAGAAAAAGATACGGAGAGAGGACGTATGCACGTTTGGCCGAACCTCTATAAATCTTTTGTCGTTTACTTTCTGCACTTTATTTACGCTTCCGTACAATAGCGCATATACCGAATATATACCAACAATTGGTATCGGAGTGGGTATCCATATATTAATTGGCTTAACATCCAATGAGAGAAGATCCGATGGCGTTTTAATTTGCACCGGTAGAAGGTCTTGCCTTGAACCGACCACCATTCTTCGATGGATCAAATTCTATGACTTGGAAGAAAAAGATGTCGATCTTCATTCGTGCCTATGATATAGAAATCTGGAAGATCATTTGTCTTGGCCCGAAATTTCGGACGGATCTCTTAAGAGTTTTGAAGAATATAATGACGAGGACTGGAAGAACGATCATCTAAATTGTAAGGCCACTCAACTTTTATATTGTGCCTTAAATCTAGAAAAGGTCAATCGTATTTCATCATGTGAAAGTGCTAAAGAGATATAAAAATTCTTAAAATCACACACGAGGGTACAACTCAAGTCAAGGAGATGAAGATTAATATGCTTCCCGATGACTAAGAGTTATTCATGATGAAGGGTTACGAGTCCATCACCAACATGCTCGATCGATTTTCGGTCATCACAAATGGACTTGCTTCTTTCGGGGAACCACTATCGAGTAGTGAGAAAGTCAAGAAAATCTTACGATCACTAACTAGTGAATGGAACGGCACCTTGACGGCGATCATGGAATCTAAAGATCTCAACACACTCGACTTTAGCACCCCTGTTGGTTCGCTAATTAACTGTGAGATTGTTCTACAATCACGAAGTGACAAGACGAAGCCGAAGGAAAGATCAATAGCCTTAAAAGCTAAGATGTATCGCAGAGAAGAAATCTCGGTCGATGAAAGTGATAAAGAATCGGCATATTATGTCAAAAATATTAATAAGTTTCAAAACTTATTGAACCGGAGAAAGAAAGACATCAAATCGGTCCAATCTAAGAAATTCGATAACAACTATCGAATATGTGGTAAACCCGGCCATTTTGCTAAGAACTGCCTGTAATATCCGACGGAAATTCTTACTTACTACTGTATTATTCGGATAATTCAATATTGTTGTAATCTTGTTGCATTTGTTTAATGTATATTGGTGTTGGAATATATCATAATAGATTTGATAATAACTACCACTCGCACTATGATTTGAATTCTCAACGTTGTATAGATAAGTACATTTTTGAGCTATTAAACCTGAGCCTAACGTACGCTAATCCTTTAGCATAGCGTACACTATATTGAGGTCTTTACGTACGTAAAGAGGTGCCTGTTACATACGTAACTCGTGTAATCGTATCCGATCTCAACTTTCGGCGTGTGGGGTCGGGTGTGATTCGAATATCTGATCTTTTGGAGGCAACCTAGTTAACCTACATTACGTACGTAAGGCTTAAAGTCATAACGTATGTAATGATGTTTCGTATTTTAGTTCAGTTGCCCCTGGAATTAGCTTACGTACGTAACAGTTTTTGTGTAGCGTACGTAAAGCTGTTAACGTACGTTATCCTCTTGTGATAACGTACATAATGAACTGTGCTGTTATAAAAAAACAACTTGTGTCTTTCATTTTGCACGTCCAAACTCCGATTTTTCACCCATATAATCATCCCCCTGCATCCCTAGATCAAATTTACCTTCTTCCAACTTGTGTTTGAGCTTTACATTTCGATTTTGGAGCTTGTTGATTAGAAGTTGGATTCATTCTTGAAGCTTAGATTGTGTTCTTGTGGTTTTGGTGTATTGTTCTTCATTTCTGAAGGTATGTTATACGATTTCACCCTATAATCTCGTAATTATAATGTTAGTGATTAAGTATACTCCACCTAGTGATGAATTAATCAAGCTAAACATGTTTGTAGTTGAGCTTTCAACAAACTTAATGATGAATATGATGATTAAGGGATTTGTAATGATATGTTCTTGGTGTTTTAAATGGTGATGATCATGTTTAGTTAAACCACACTCTTCTTGCTGGACTAATAACACCATTAGGATAATAATAGTCCTTGTTTCCTTATAATGAAAGTAACTTGTTGGAATAATTGCCATAAAATGTTTTAAGAAACCCTTGATGAACATTAGAAGAATGGAATGATCACCCAAGTCATATTATCAACTATAGTGAGCTTGATGTAGCCTAGGATGTTACCTTTCCAGAGATACCGGTGAAGATCCTTGAATGATGTAAGAAGCAGCTTCGGCATAAAACCATTCTGTTGGTAAAGGTGCAATGTTCAAGACATGGAGTCGAGGAAACGACTTGGCAGACGGAAGAGAATATGCGATCGGAATACCCCGAACTTTTTATTTCTTAAGTTTTGAGACAAAACTTCTTTTTAGAGGGGGAGAATGTAATACCTATACTTTTATGAATTGTTGGATTTGACGTCCTTTCACTTTTGTCGCTCTTGTAAGCACGTATTGAGATGTTGTTGTTGTTGTTGTTGTTGTTGTTGTTGTTGTTGTTGATTTTAGAGTTTCATACCTTTCGGGACATGTTCGTATTGATTGGAATTTGCAGCGATGTTTTGAGCCATACAGATAGCGCATGCTAGGCATAAGCTAACGCACGCTATTTCTGTTGAGCAGCACGCGCTAGTTTCGCCTGTAGCGCATGCTATTGGTCTGGGCTTGGCAGAGGCAGTAGCTGGGTTCTGCCCTCTAGACTAGTAGTTAGGGCACGCTAGGTGTAATCTAACACATGCTATTCGTGCTTGGTAGCACGCGCTAGCATCAGAGATAGCGTACACTAACTGCTCGGGTTTGGTACTGGCAGTAGGGGTTTCTACTCTCTGGACTAGCAGGTAGCGCATGCTATGGGTATTGCATATCGCGCGCTATGCTGGATGTAGCGCACGCTATCGACGCAGATCAAAGGCTACTGGACTACCGAGTGACCTCGTTAGCGCGTGCGATACTCTAGAATTAGCGCACGCTAATTAGGCCCAGTATATAAACTGGGTCAGCCGCCTTCTTCATCATTATCTTCACATTTTCCACATTTTCGACGAGAGCACACTATATAGGCGATTCTAAGGTAATTTGGAATAACTTTTCATCATCCATCACCATCTTTAGCTGGATAACAAGGATTTTACAACATCTAATCCATTCCTTCTCTCCGAATCAAGGTAAATTCCTTAGAATCCTAGTTTGGGGAATTTTTTGGTATTTTCCTAGATCCGTCCGATTTATCTATTTTGAAGCTTGAAATCCTTGAGATTATGATGTATCTACCCCGTGCCCACGTTTCCCTTATGATTATCCGAATAATTTTGTGTATTACTTGAAGTGGAGAGGGTTTGGATTATTTCCAGCCTCTATATGAGTACTTTGAAGATTTATGAATCGTAAAAGTGGGGTTTCGGGAGTCTTCCTTGAGAATTGAGTATTTATGACTGATTATCGTATTTCCTTACAAATCGTTTAGGCCGGAAGTGCATTCTTGGACCTCTTGAGCTTGAATACCATTTTCACTTCAGTTCTAAGGTCTCAAAGGCAAGTATATGTTTATGATTGTACATTCTCGACTTTGAAAGTGAGGTATATGAATTGTATGATTGTATATATTCACTCTGGGATGATCTGACTAGGCCTCATAGGGTTCCGTTGCCTTTGGTGCAGTTCCACGAATATTTTGGGTTAACCACTCTGGGAGGGTCCGATGGGACCTCAGAGGGTTCTGTTGGCTTTGGTGCGGTTCCACAGTTAATAATGTGTGTATTGGAATGAGATGTTATGAGATTGAGTGATCCCGGAATACTAGTGTTGAGTTTTATGAAATGATGATTACATTTACTTTATTGTCGAGAAGTATTGTGTTTCATATTTGATATACTTGTACTAACTATTCGACGGCTAACCCCTTTTGGGGGAAATACCTTTCATAAATTTCAGGATCTATGAGAGGAGAAAGACGTGTACCGGGTCGGCACGAAGATAATGGGCAAGAGTGATGTTGTGTCTTATTTCTGTCTGTGTTTTGTGTTAGGAGTATGCCCTCGAATGCCACTCAGGGGATGAGAGAGAAGGGGCATTGTACTTATAATTATGGAATTATCAATAAAAAGCAATATGATTCATTCACTGTTTATTGTATTTCAAATGCATTCTTGATTTAATAAACATTGAAGTGAAGTCCATGTAAATAAGAGCGAACATTCCATTCTCGTTACCGATAAGAAAAAAATGCACTAGAAGTGTTTAAAGTTTATTTACATAAACCGTTAGCAAGTAGATAAACTTAATTGGGCATTAAGTTTTGAGTAAAACTTGTAGAACTAATGCTAGGGCGTGGTTATAAGTATATTGGTGGGACCAGTATACTCGAACACAACTCATACTTGATTTAATCACACGGTATTCACTCTTGGAGAGTCGATGACGAATCGAAAAGTTGTGATAGTATACGTGGACCTTTGACTTGAGGGTTCAGTAGGAGATGTGCCTGTGACGTTTAGTTTGTCATTAGAGTAGTTAGACTTATTTGCTTAATCACTGAGTCAACCTCGAAGTGCAGACTATACGGCCAGGTAGCAGTCTTTACTGTATGGCAAGAAAGAATTCTATCTCCTGTTAGTGAGCAGACGAATGTCCTATATGGTTAATGACAAATAAGATCATAAGTCTTTAGACAAAGCATTCTGATCTAGTCGCATTAGATACACTAGTAATCTGTTAGTCTTGATTTGCATTAACACATGTATAGTATCTAGTCATCAGTAGGGTTTGACTTTACCGTGACCTGAAGACTTGACTGGGACATCTGATGAAGGGTCTATAAGTATATAGTATTCACAACATAATGGTTCTGGAATGATCCCTTCATTCATTCTCAGTCGGGGTTTACAGTGCGTCCCGCTAGGCTGGCTAAGTGCTGCCCGCGCTCATTAGTTCCTCCTAATGCCGGCTGAGACGGACCTACAAAGTCGCGCATTAGGAGCGTTGGCGGATAAATGTGAATTTATCATCTCTCAAATAATATTAGATATTGAATATCTAATTATGATTTATTGGATAAATCAAATAGCGGTCTTATGAATTGAAATTAATTTACTCGGTAATTAATTTAATTCATAAATAATTTTTTTTAGAGAAATATATTTGTATTTGATATAATTAATTAATTGAATTAATTAATTAGTATAAATACAATGGAAATAAAATGGAGTGTATTTAATAGTTTCATTTGACGAACATCCGGTACATGAGCCAAGTGACTCGGCCCGTTTCTTAGAAATTTCCTCATGGGGCCGCCCACCTCCCTTTCCATTTTGTCTTCGTGTGATGTTTTATTTTATGCTAATTGGCATGTTGTTTTCCTCACATGCTTCTAAATGAGATGATAATTTTTATCTTATCATATCTCACCTTTCTTCTTTATATCAACACACCACACCAACAACATCTTGATGCATTTCGGCCGTGAACTCATTTTAGAGAGTGAGGAGAGAATTTTTTCTTTGAGCATTCTTCATCTTTGAGGTGAAATAAAAATAAGAAAAATAGAGAGAAAAATTCCTACGAGTTTCCCTAGCCGTGTTCTTGGAGAATGGAGTCTTGTTGATTTTTCGGTCAAGTTACGGCGCGTGGTGACGTAGATACATCGCACTTCCGGTGTTTGGAACAAATGGAATTCGTGTTCGTGTTCAGGTTCGTGATCATGATCAACTTACGAAGATAATATCAAAGGCTTCAAAGGTATGGGACTTTGATCCTTTTATCTTCGTTGATTTATTTTTCATAAATACGTTACTTGATCGATCTTGTTTGGGATTCTTTATTGTGTATTATTATCCGGAATCCCATCAGTGGTATCGGAGTAAGGTCAATGATACCGTATATACGATTATTTGTGCATTTTAAATGCTATTGGATGTTGTTTATGATTTAGAATCATTGTTGGTATTATGGGAGATACTTAATTGTTCGTTGTAAATTTCTTTCTACGATTTTATGTGAATTATAAATATGTAAAATTTTATTTTATTGATTTATAAGTCCTACATAAAAGTTAGAAACATCACGTTTTGGAAATGTGCCGAAAAACGACCCGAACGGAGGTCGGACTCCGCAGCCCGGGGCTGCCAGAGTCACTGCCAGGCCGTGCCTGGCAGGTTGTCCAGACAGGAGGCCTGCTACCCGAATAGTAGCAGGCAGGTGACTTGCTCTAGCGGGTCACCCTCGGCCAGCCCCTTTTTTCGGGCTTGGTTTGCGGGCTGGGCCCGTTCCGACTTGTCCGGGACTTCGTTTAGTCTCTGTATTATGTTGTAATATTTTCCTACATTTTAAATTAGATTTAATTTGATTAAAATATATATTTGGAATATTTATTTTAATTGGGAAAAATATTAAACGAAAATACTATTTTTGGCCGGATTACTTCGAACGAATTGAAATGACGATTATTAGTATTAATTGGATTAATACCATTAAAATTGAATAGATTAATTTTTATATTGATTGGATTAATACAATAATTTATTATTTAATTTTAATGCCATCTATATTAATTGGATTAATATTGTAGAAATTTAATAGATTAATTTTATAGATTAATTGGATTAATATATTAAAATTAATTATTTAATTTCATTGCCGCTACATGTTGTGTGGAATCCTTATGTGATGGTGATATATAGCTCGTGGACTTAGTTTTGATTTGTTCGATTCTATTGGGTTGTAAAGGCCGTTTTGAGCCTATTTATTTTTACTAGAAAATGTGTATAATAGGATGCATTTTCAATTATGTAATTATTTATTTGGCTATGACGAAGACCAAAGACAACCGATCGAGAAGATGAAGAATTGAAGACTGTTTTTATTTTCTTTATTGGGTCATTCGCTTGGCCCACTACTTAGGAAAAAGTCCATGAGCTATATGTTGGTCGTAACTACGTTGCTATTTACTCTTTTTCATTTTGAATGATTGACAAACACAAATGCGCTTATGTTCCGAAATCACCATTCAGAACTCGCTACGGACACTATGAGTTTGTGGTGATGCCGTTTGGTCTCACTAATGCACCTGCTGTATTTATGTAGTTAATTAATCGAGTGTTCATAGAGTATTCGGAGAAGTTCGTAGTTGTGTTCATCGATGATATTTTGGTTTATTCCAAGAGTCCGGAAGAACAGGCGCATGACTTACGGATCGTTTTGAACCTCTTGAGAAGCGAGAAGTTATATGCGAAAATTTCCAAGTGTGAAGTCTAGCTAAAGGAAGTGATGTTCCTTGGTCACGTGGTATGAGCGGAAGGGGTCCGAGTAGATCCCCAAAAAGTCGAGGCAATTTTAGAATGGAAGTCTCCTAAGAACGTGAAGGAAGTCAGAAGTTTCTTAGGACTTGCTGGGTATTATTGTCGGTTCGTGGAAGAGTTTTTCAAAATTACCCGTCCACTTACTCGATTGCTGCAGAAAACCCAAAAGTTTGAATGGAACGATATATGTCAGGCCAATTTTGATGAATTGAAGAAGAGATTGACGACGGCACCAATTTTAGCACTACCACAAGGAACTCAAGGATTCATAGTTTACAGTGATGCTTCAAACCAAGGTCTCGGTTGTGTACTGATGCAGAATGAGAAGGTGATCGCCTACGCTTCATGGAAGTTGAAACCATATGAAGTAAATTATAGAACTCATGATTTGGAGCTGGCAACTGTTGTTTTCGCCTTGAAGATATGGATACACTATGTATACGGAACTCACTGTCAGATCTTCACAGATCACAAGAGTCTTAAATATATCTTCAGTCAGAAGTAGTTAGACATACGGCGGAGGAGATGGCTGGAATTGATTAAGGACTATGATTTGGAGATTCTTTATCATCCAGGTAAAGCAAATGTAATGGTTGATGCAATGAGCCGCAAAAACGCTCACGTCCCAGTCCAGCATTCAACAAGTGTTGATTCGTGAAGGAATTGAAGTATGGTTGAAAGGAGTCCAAGGGCAACTGTGTGTGATGGAATTAACTTCGTCGTTAATCGAAGAAATCAAATCTAAGCAATTGGATGATCCTCTGATGATTCGGTTACGTGATAAAGTGAGCAAGGGTAATTCCCCAGGATTTGTAATTCATGAAGACGGAGTTTTCAGATTTCAAAGTCGACTTTGTGTCCCCGATATTGATGTTTTGAAGCAGACAATCATGAAGGAATCTCACAGTACGCCTTATTCTATTCACCCAGGTACTAGTAAGATGTATAAGGATCTGAAGCAGAATTTCTGGTGGTGCAACATGAAGAAAGATGTGGCGGAATATGTCTCAAAGTGTTTAACTTGTCAGCATGTTAAGATCGAACATCAGCCACCCGCCGGAATGTTGAAGCCACTTCCGATTCCTGAATGGAAGTGGGAAGATATATCTATGGACTTTATCACCAATATGCCAAAGACCAGAACATGGATGAACATGATTTGGGTGATAATTGATAGTCTAACCAAGTCGGCTCATTTTCTGAGCATTAAGGATACTTGGGGACCATAGAGGTTGGCACGAGTGCTTATTGCAGAGATAGTCCGATTGCATGGTACACCGAAGACCATTATTTTAGATCGAGATGGTCGCTTTGTGTCGCATTTTTGGAAAGCGGTTCATAGAGCCTTGGGAACCGAACTAAACTTTGGCACGACTTATCATCCTCAAACCGATGGACAGTCCGAGAGAACTATTCAAATATTGGAAGACATGTTGAGAGCTTATGCCTTATACTGTTCGACTGATTGGGAAACTCATTTGCCGTTGATTGAATTCACTTACAATAATAGTTGCATGCTTCTATTAAGATGGCACCTTTCGAAGCATTGTACGGGAGAAGATATAGATCACCCTTATGTTGGGGTGATTCGTCTGATTTAATAGGGACAGAACCAGAATTGATAGTTCAGACTCAAGAGAGGGTAGCTTTGATTCGTGAAAGGATGTTGACTGCCCAGAGCCGACATAAGTCTTATGCAGACGTGCGCCGTCGCCTGTTAGAGTTTGGAATTAGGGATCACGTACATTTAAAGGTTTTTCCTACTCGGGGGATTTTTCGCTTTGGAAGGAAGGGAAAGTTGAGTCTGAGATACATCGGACCATTCAAGGTTCTTGAAAGAGTTGGAGAGTTGGCGTACAAGTTGGCCTTGTTGCCATCGCTGAGTCATGTTCATAATGTGTTTCACGTATCTCAGTTACGGAAATACATACCGGATCCCAGTCATGTCTTCGATCTCGGCGAGATCGAAGTAGCTAATGATGACACATTCGAGGAAAAACCAATCAAGACACTCGAGAGTCGAGTCAAACAATTGAGACATAAACCGATTACTTTGATTAAAGTTCAGTAGTCTCGACACGGAGTCGAAGAAGCAACTTGGGAGACTAAATATAGTATGAAGTCGAGATACCCGGAATTGTTTTCTTCTTAAGTTTCGGGACGAAACATCTTTTTAGGGTGAGAGTATGTAATATCCGGATAATTGTTGGATATTTTCATCTGGATTTGAACCTTGTAATATTCGACTTTGTTGTATCAATAATTGAAGTGTGATTTTTCCCGTATTCGTATTCCTACATTCATGATCATAGTGGGAAGAACTTGCAAATTCATGCATGCAACTACATCATAACGTAGGTTAACTGGTGAGCATAACATACGTTAAGAACCATAAATAACGTACGTTATGATTGATGCATAACATACGTAACAGGCAGTCAAGCAGATCAGGTTAGTCGGCGTATGGGCCAGCTTGCGATGGGGTCCGGATAAGATTCCCGCGTGATCCGGACAGCTTTTTGATAAAGCAAGTCAACAAAGCATTACGTAAGTTAAATGATTAGTATAGCGTACGCTACGCAGAGTGTATTACGTACGTAAAGGTGATCGTTGATGTATGTTAAGGGGGTCAGAAAATGAGGCAGTAGCTACTGGCGAACATTAACGTACGTAAGCAGAAGTACCTAATGTACATTAAGGCTATAGCGTACGTAACACCTTGTGGCTAACATACGTAAAGATCAGGGTCTTATAAATAAGACATCACCCCTATTTCATTTCACAACCATTCTTCTTCATTCCTTGTCCGATTTTTGCAAGTCCAGAGAGCCTTCCCCCACATTATAATCCTTGTTTAGTATTTCTACTTGGTGGTTGAAGTTGGGAAGCATCTTGGTTTGGTGTTCAAGCTCTGGGTGTTGAGTTTCCACCGAGTGTTTCATCATTCTGTTCGGAAATAAGTATGTAAAGCTATCTCAGCCTAGAATTCATATTCTTGTACTGCTTATGAACATGCTACTGAAATTATTAGATTTATTTGACAACTTAGCGAATCGTATACCATGCTTTAGGAGAATTGAGGGAATTATGCTAGGATCTTCATGGTTAAATGGAATTTGGGTTACGCCTTGTCTTTGTTAAACATCGAAATAGGGTCTACTGAATTCATATCATGCCTTTAACAATGGTTTTGAAACACTCTTTTAGGGAACAATTTGTTTGGGTTATCACATGTGTTAGATGAATTCAAGAAGATTTAGGTGGAGGGTGTTCCTCAAGTATAGTTCATGATTTGTAGAAGTTTCTCGTTAATCTTAATATTGTTGGATAGAACGTAGTGATTAGGTTGGTGTTAATGGTTTTGAACTTAAAACGTTAGCATGAAGTATTGCTTGCAGAAGAACGAAACCGTGGAGATGAATTAAGTTAGAGCTCGATTGAAATGTGTTAAATGACCGAACTAAGTAGTGGAATTGATAATCGAAGTGTGAATTTATGATGATTTGAATATCCTTGAATTCATAGACGTTGACTTTTCATCACCGTTATGGTCATTTGATTCGCATAAGGTATGTCATTAGTTCGTCTGAGCGTTCATCGAATAGTTGAACCGCGAACCGGCTAACTTAGAAGTAACTCGGCCGTAGTGGACATTAGATGTTCGAATGTTAGAATTGTTATGTAAGCTGAGTTGTCGTTATTTCCTTTTTTAAGGTTTGAGGTTGCGAACAGTTGATCGAATGAACGGCCCTTGAATTTATTGAAGTCGTTGGAGTGTTTATTCCTTGCCATCTTTCTAAGGCAAGTACTTTAATTACGCTTTATATATTGATGTTATACATGTTGTCGTACATATGTGTCGTTGTTGTATATCCACCTCGTGTTGGTCCGACTGGATCATCTTGGGAACTATGCTAGCATGCGCTGGATTATTGGACAGGTTTTTCCACCTCGTGTTGGTCCGAAGGGATCATCTTGGGACCTATGCACTGAACGCTGGATCATCGGAATTACCATGTGTATGTTGTATCATGTCATACTTATCATGTTATGTTTATCATGTTGTGTATGGTATTATGAGTTTTCTCGTGGTAGAGACTCATTGTTATTGTTGTCATTGAGGATGTTATTTTTATTCTTCGCGAGATGTTGAATAATCTGTTGTTGTACAATTATCGTACTTGTACTAGGATCGTTGTGCTAACCCCTTCTGGGGTGGACATTTGTTTTATGTTCAGGATACAGGAGGACGGGGAAGCAACCACTTGAGCTGCATGATGACGAGAGTGCGGAGTGATGTTATGGCCGGGATGATTTGTCAGATGTTTGTTTTGTTTTGATAAAGTACTCGAGTATGCGGTTGTTTTGTCATCTTTGAAGTTTGTATTCGGATGTGGATGGATTTGTATGTTTTAGACTAGTGATGTAATAATTATTTCTATGATTGGTATTTAATAATGTTGTTTTTAAATTGTTAGCCTAGTAAATCCTTACATCAATGATTTACAGCACTGTAATAATCCTGAATATCTTGGGGTGTTACATGCGCACATCATATATTCCCATGATGATCCCATTAGACCAACACATGGTGGAAAACCCGTCCAACGATCCAGCACACACATCGATGATAGGGTTTATATACCCAGAGTTTTGTGAAAAGATCAATTAAGTCTCTTATTTCTACATTTATTCAATTTCATCCCATACATCTTTTAATTATTACAATTAACGCCCAATCAGGTTTATAATTCCTTCAATTTCACTATCACTTTAAGTAGCATCATTTTATTCAGGTGAGAATTTTCACTATCACTTTAATTGCTTTAATTGGACTGTTATGTGATATTCTATTTACGTTTTAAATCTAGGATACATGTTGTAAAATTTGAGGAAATCTTGATTAGAAATATTAAATTATAAATTTATTTTCGCCGCAATTATTACCTCTTATATATGTCATGTCGTTGCCTTAATTAACGGGCATTTATTTTAGTCAGCGTAGCGACTCGACATTATTTTTATTAAAATTTGTTATTATATGTAGACATTAAATTTGTTATTTTAATTATTTTGTAATTATTCATAGTTATTACAAGCTTTTATTTTTTTTAATAATTTTTTTAATTATTTAAATCAAAATTTATTAATTTTTCAAATACTACTTTATTTTAAAACTTTTTAAATTTAAATTTATTAAAAATATTTTATTATTTATAAAAAATATATATAATTCATTATTTGATAGAATAATTTTTTATAAAAATAGATTCAACGTTTTATTAAAATTAATTATTTTTAAAGTTAAAAATTTATTAAATCATTAGTTTTATACAAAATTCAAAGTTTTGTTTATTAATACTCTAAGGTAACACATCTCATGGTGTTACTGAGAGTTACACCTTTTATAGCTAGAGTAACATATATTTCAAGATTTGGTAACACCATAATCCGAACGTTGTGGTAGGTCCAAAATTTCATAGCTATGGTAACATCCAAGAAGGTAACACCCCCTCTCAGTGTTGTAGAAAGCCATCTATGGCGTAGTGAGCGAACCAATGAGCTTCCTGTAGAGTGATTGGTCAAACTGCTTTCCGGCTTCATCAGCACTAATTTGCACGGAAGTTCTCATGGGGGTTGATGATGGTTTGGAAGTGTTCATTCCAAATTTGTTGGGAAGCTCCTTGCTGTATTTTTCCTGGTTGATGAAAATACCTGTAGGCAACTGCTTTACCTGCAAACCAAGGAAATAACTAAGTTCTCCCATCATACTCATTTCAAATTTACTTTGCATGAGATGAGAGAACCTTTGACACAAAGCAAGGTTAGTTGAACCAAAAATTATAACATCTACATAGATTTGCACCATAAGAAGGTCATCACCTTCCTGTATTTTGAACAAGGTCTTGTCCACAACACCTTTCTCAAATCCATTGTCGGTTAGATACTGGGAAGGTCTCATACCATGCTCTAGGGGCTTGTTTAAGTCCATACAGTGCTTTCCTTAGCCTGTATACTAGGTCGATACCGTCTGTGTTGGCAAACCCTGGTGGTTGTTCAACATAAACTTCTTCGGCAAGGTCTCCATTTAGGAATGCACTCTTGACGTCCATTTGGTATACAATAAAGCTCTTATGAGCGGCAAAGGCTAAAAATATCCTAATGGCTTCTAGTCTGGCTACAGGGGTGAAGGTTTCATCATAGTCTATGCCTTCTTCCTGACTATAGCCTTGTGCGACTAGTCTGGATTTGTTCCTTATAATAAGTCCATTTCGATCCTTTTTGTTTCGAAACACCCATTTGGTTCCTATAACCGATTGGTGTGTAGGTCTGGGTTCAAGATAACATACATTGTTTCTTTCGAAACCGTTAAGCTCTTCTTCCATAGAGGTTATCCAGTGAGAATTGTTAAGAGCGTCTATGGTCGAAACAGGTTCGGACTGGGCTAAGAATACAGCAATAGTGCACATATTGAGTCTTCTAAGCTCGGATTGAGATCTCCATTCAGGAAACTGTGATATCTCAGTATCAAGTTCTTCTTGTGCACAAAGTACATTTCCTTGTGTACTCTGTATTTTCCTACGAGTAGAAACACCAGCATTTATGTTTCCAATTATCAGCTCTTGCGGGTGATCTCTCAACCATCTTCGGTCGGGTTCTAATTCAGGGTCCCATACTGTATCGATAGTTTCTGTAAATACAGCTTCAGCTTGTACAGCGTTGGCTTCATCTACGTCGATTCTTACAGCTGCGGGGTTGATTTCTAGATCAACGACAAGTTCTATGGGAGTTGGAGGATCTAAGATAGAGAGATGTTGGATGTTCTGAGTAATATCATCTACTCATGTAGGGTCATGGTGAGGTTTGTCGAATACTACATGAACTGATTCCTCGATCGTCAGCTTCCTTTTATTAAAGATTCTGTAAGCTTTGCTGATGGAGGAGTATCCTATAAATATTCCTTCATCTGATTTCTCATCAAAGGTTCTAAGTTGATCCTTCCCATTATTCAACACATAACACCTGCATCCAAAAATGTGAAAATATGAAACTAACGGAGTTTTGTTGTTCCATACCTCATATGTTATTTTGTTGTGGTGCTTGTTGACGATACAGCGGTTTTGAGTGTAGCATGTTGAATTGGTTGCTTCACCCCAGAAACGCTGTGGCAACTTACTTGCGGCGATCATTGTCCTTGTTGCTTCTTTCAGCGTCCTATTCTTTCGCTCGGCAACACCATTTTGTTTAGGTGTACGGGCAGCTGAGTATTCGTGTTATATCCTATTTTCCGAACAGTATTGCTCTATAAAGCGGTTAGTAAACTCTGTACCTCTATCGGAACGAATAGACACGATACTCAATGCCTTTTCATTTTGCAACTTTCTCAGGAGCTCGGGCAGCTTTGATGTTGTTTCCTTCTTCTTGCTTAGGAAAATTGTCCAAGCATACCTGGAGTAATCATCAACAACAACAAGACAGTATTTCTATCCTCCCAAACTTACTGGGTCTATAGGACCGTAGAGATCCATATGTAGCATTTCCAACACTCTTTGGGTTGAAAGGTAGGATTTGCTCTTCAGGGTTGACTTGATTTGCTTGCCTTTCTGACACGGTCCGCAGACGTTGTCCTTCTTGAATGACACGTTTGGCAATCATCAAACCATTCCCTGTCTTGAGAGCTTGTTGATCGTCTTGAAGTTGACGTGAGACATCCTCTTGTGCCATAACCAGCTAAGATCTGCACTGCCTTTGGCAACAAAGCATGGAATTGAGGAGCTCATAGGATTCCAGTCAGCAATATACATGTTACCTGATCTGCTTCCTGTAAGCACAACTTCCTTAGTTTAGATGTTCTTGACTCTACAGCGATCTATATAGAATTTCACCGAGAACTGTTTATCACAGAACTGGCTAATCCTATGTAGATTGTACTGTAAGCCTTCAACATATACAACATCGGTGACTTTGAATTTTCCGACAAGTAGGTTTCCTTTCCCTCTTGTTCTTCCTTTAGATTTATCACCGAAACAAACTTTTGGACCGCGACCTTCTACAAAATATGATAGCTTGCTTCTATCTCCAGTCATGTGCCTAGAGCATCCACTATCAAAGTACCAGGTATCCTCCTCTAGGATGTCCTGTAGCAAAGAAATTAAGTAGATTTAGGTCCCCTTTGATTTTTGGGTCCATATATGTAGGTTCCTCTAGGTACCCAAGTTTCCCTGGCAGCAATTGGTTTACTGTAGGTCATACTCAGTACAGTCTTGCGATATCTATGTGGGGCATATCCATAGTCGCTATAACCATGAAAATTATTATGCATGTAAAATTCAGGGTTATTATTATTAATCCAGTACGAGTGCCGTCTTGGAGGTGGAGCCATTTTTTGTGGCCTAACAGCTTGCCTTCTGGGTCTCCAGTTGGATTCCCAATGCTGTTGTTGATACTGAGCAGACACCTGCTGTCTCGAGGAATAACGGGGCTCCTTTATCCAATACCTCGGCGTGTTGTACTGATAGTACTGCCGTGCGGGCCTTTGGTATTTGGATACAGTCTTCCTTCTGGACGACTGTTGATTCCGCTGTCTGAATGGCTGGTGATTCCGCTGTCTGGAATAGGATTGTGGTGGCAGAATGGCAGCCTTGGGTTTTTGCTGTGCAATAGGTTCCTTCAACGGACTCGAAGTTTCTTTCGAAACAGGAATATGTTCCACACTCTTGACGAACACTGTACTAGTTTTCCCTTTGTTTGAACATGAACTGTATCCTAAGCCATTTTTATCATGAGCATGTTGCCCAGTGCTCAGAATTTCTTCCATTCTTTTGGACGATTTCTCGAACGATTTCAGAGTGGTCTCAAGTTTAATTTCTCGTTTTTCGAGAGTTGTGACTTTGGCTTGAAGTAGAACCAAATCATTTGTCTTACTCTCGTTGTGAGTTTTAACCTCACTTAGTTCATGAGCAAGTTGATGATTGCTCTCCATGAGTTTTTCAAAATCGACTTTGCTGGTTTCACAATCAAGAGACATATTTTCATAATTTATCTTCAGCAAGTCATTTTCATCTTTAAGCTCTAGGTTAGATAGTTGAAGCTGTATATTCTCGTTTTTCAATGTCTCATGGGCCTTTTGAATGTTTTTAAATTCATTCATCATGTTTTCAATGGTATGAGATGCATTTGATGGAATAGCTGATGTTGAACTTTCCTCATCATCGCTATCTTCACCTTCCGGAATGTCCTTGGCCATAAAGCACATATATGCTTTATCATCGAACTCATCGTCAGATGAATCACTTTCAGTGACCACCTGAAGACATTCTTCTGATTTGGATGGTGTGGGGGAGGCTTCTGATTCTCCTATCAGGGCCTTGAGCTTTTTTTTCCAAGCACGTCTTCTTTCATCTCTCTCTTGTTGCTCAGCTTCTGGAAACCATTGAACTTTGGGATGAGGACATTTATTTGCATAATGCCTTGGTTTCCTGCAATTATAGCACATGTTAGCATCACCGGATGAAGTTTCGGTACTTAACTTGTGGACAGATTTGGGCCGGTAGGGAGTCTTTCCAGACTGCTTGATGAACTTTTTGAATTTGTCCATGAGAAGCGCCATTTCATCTTGAGACAGGATGTCGTCGTCACTGTCAGCATTCTTGTGACTAGGCTTCGACGAGCTGGGCATGCTGTGTCGACGATTCGATACAGCAGCTAGTGCTGTGACCTTTGAAGGAGATTCTTCAGCTTTCTCTCTTCTGTCAATATCATACTCAAAAGCTTTGAGGCCAGAGAAGAGATCAAATGTAGATATTTCATTAAGATTGGAAGATACACGCATAACTGTGGTCTTAATGTCCCATTGGGCAGGGAGAGATCTGAAAATTTTTAAATTCTTCTCCTTTTGGGTATAAATTTTGCCCAAAGCTTCAAGTTCACCAACAATACCAGTGAATCTGAGGTCAAGTTCCTCAAGTGTCTCAGTTGGTTTCATTTCGAAAGATTCAAATTGCTGAGTCAGTTTTGAAATTTTATTTTCTTTTGAGAGCTCAGTTCCCTCACAAATCATCTTGAGTTTATACCAGATTTCCTTGGCTGATTTACAGCTCTTTACCTTCGAGAACGTGCCTTTGTCAAGAGTGACAAATAACGCGTTCTTAGCCACATTGTTGAGGTTGGCTCGATTTCTTTCATCTGTGGTCCATTGCTCGCGTTCCTTCTCGAGCATCTCAGCATGGGCTTGGCCTTCAATCCTTGCGGCCGTGTTTACCTTCATGATCTTGATAGGGCCATCCTGTATCACAAAAATCATCTCTTCGTGCATTGCTGCCAGATGAGCCTCCATCCTAATTCTCCAATCATCAAATTCGTTAATAGAGAACATAGGCACTTTGTTGATCATTGATGTATCCATGTGAAAGTAAAGAAATGAAAGAGACTATTTTAAAGAATAAGTGATTTTAGATCTGATTCGGTTAAAAATACGACTGATTCTTTTTAGAATCAACCGCTCCGATACCACTTGTTGGCCACTAAGTATACTGGATACAGTTTGGGAAGTAGTTTAATCAACAAACTGTACTGATTTTAAATCTGAGTGCGTAGCGGAAGTCTTAGATACAGTAAGTTGTTGTGGATACAACAACTCGATGTGTAGTGTATACTTAAATAATCACAGTAATTAAAACAGGTAAGGCAGAAGGTAAATAACACAGTATTTAAAGTGGTTCGAGGTAAACCCCTCTACGTCCACTGGTCCTCCACACAGGAGTAAAAAGTTTATTATAATTACTACGTACACAACTACGTAATTATAACAACACACAATCAATATATCGTTCACACATATTGATATAAAGATCTTAGCTTCAACCTGTAACACCCCCAGGATATCCGAGGTATATTACAGCGCCGTGAATCCCTATATGGGACCCACCAGGCTGAACAGCACCATACTCATCGACTCACATAAACGACAGAACAATACCATGTCATAAAGACGCAAAACAGAATAATCCACCGGTTCAACCTTGATATAACATCATCATCCAACACAACATAATAAGCAACAATACAATCCGAACGAACAAGAACCCCTTAAGTACTCGAGTACAACTATTAGTTCAAAACCACAAAAGATGAAAAGGTAAAAGACACTAAAACGTCACTCGTGCACAATCATCACGCACGGCCATCATCCGTGTACTGGTCCAGCGCCCGCTCGTCTCGATGAACCTGACCTGAAATTCATAAAACGAATTTCCCCAAAACGCGTCCCCGGAGGGGTTAGCAATTACGCTAGTACAAGTAACCAGATGAACAACTTACATCTTACACATATAGTAAATGCATGCAATAAAGGAAACCGTTCGAAAGCACTCATTTCCGGAAATGCCAATATCAAAATCACATTTGTAAAATTCACCACAATTAACCGTCGATCCACACCTCCGTGGACCCCTACCGAGACCCCGTCGGATCTAACCCGTAGTGGTTAAAAGCAAAGCTCGTCGATCCACACCTCCGTGGACCCCTACCGAGACCCCGTCGGATCTAACCCGTAGTGAGCATACACACACACCATTTCTCATACAATACTACTATGTCAAGATTGTAAGTTCATAAGGATACTTGCCTCGATTAAATAGACGATGACACGAACGGAACGGAAGAATCAAGCACAACCACGAGGAAGCGAAAATGAACCTAACGATTCGAATAGCACAATCACAACCACTTCTAAACGATTATGGAAATGGAATACACAGGAAACCCGCCTACGATTCATATATATTTCTACCAAAAATAACAACGAGGGCGGACCACAACCAAACCCTCTCGATTCCGTAAAAATCCACAAAATATCCATGAATCCGTAGGAAACTAAAGATACTAACAATATTAATCGTATTCATCATGAATCCACCAACAAAACGGAACGAATCGGAAGAAAAACCCAAAACCCCCAAATTAATCGAAAATAGGGTTCTAGAAACATTACCTTTGAAGATTCAAGTACTAAGATCCGTAGAACACGCGTTAGATTGATTATCCGAGCCTCACAACCGAAGGGAAATGGTGAAAATCGACCCCCGGATGAAGAATGCTTGAGAAGTTCTCCCCTCCTAGGTCTCTCTCTCTCTCACGCAGTGAAATGAAGAAGAAGACGGCCGATTTCGTCTAATAAGGACGAGTTTGCCTGATTGACCGCTTTGTGTGCCGCGGCATAGCTTAGGTGTGCCGCGGCACGTGCCAAAAATTTACTCCTGTGTTTCGGCATTGTGCGCGGCCGGCTGCGTGTGCAGCGGCACACTGCTGATTGGGTTTTGGTCACGAGAAGACACGAGTGTGCCGCGGCACGGACAGTGTGCGCGGCACGGATGGGTGTGCCGCGGCACACAGTCTGATTTGTCCGACCAACAATCGAAGGATTTGTGTGCCGCGCGCACACACCTGTGCCGCGGCCCACACCCCTTTTGGGTTCCAAAATTATAAAAATGATCCGGAAAGAGAATAAAACGATAGGAATCAATATTTGGGAACCAACAACACGAAATGGATCCACGGCAACCCCGAAACGGCGGTTCCGCACAACAATAACGAGAATACAGTTCAACAGTTTGACAGGAAGGACACGCTGAGAAGTACACGAGGGTCACTACGATCGAGAAATACACCAAAAACGAAAATACAAGGGAAAGAAAAATACGGATATTACATTCTACCCCTCTAAAAATAAGTTTCGTCCCGAAACTTAAGAAACAAACAACTCCGGGTACCTAGCACGCATGCTATCCTCGGTTTCCCAAGTTGCTTCCTCGACACCGTGTCTCGACCACTGCACTTTGACCAAAGGGATGGCCTTATGCCTCAGTCGTTTCTCACGATGCTCCAAAATCTTCAAAGGACGCTCCTCAAAAGTAATATCTTCAGCAATATCAATCTCGCCATAATCGATGACGTGACTAGGATCCGGGACATATTTCCTCAGCTGGGAAACATGAAAAACGCTATGAACATGACTCAAGGCCGGAGGTAACGCCAAACGGTATGCCAACCCACCGACTCGCTCGAGGATCTCAAAGGGGCCGATAAATCTCGGACTCAACTTTCCTTTCTTCCCGAAACGAAAAAATCCCTTCGTCGGCGACACTTTTAGCAAAACGTGGTCTCCCACCTCGAATTCCAAAGGTCGACGACGGATGTCGGCATACGACTTCTGTCGACTCTGGGCAGTCAACATCCGTTCCCGAATTAATTCTATCTTCCTCCTCGTCTCTAGAACGACATCCGGCTCAGTCCCGACCAAATCGGACGCCTCATTCCAACAAATAGGTGATCGACATCGCCGCCCATAAAGTGCCTCATACGGTGCCATCCGAATCGATGCGTGCCAACTGTTGTTGTACGTGAATTCGATCAGCGGCAAATGTTCCCCCCAGTCACTACTCCAATCGAGAGCACAGGCACGCAACAAGTCCTCGAACGTCTGGATAGCGCGTTCCGTTTGTCCATCTGACTGGGGATGAAAAGAGGTACTCAAATGTAAACGGGTACCCAACGCCTTATGCACCGCCTTCCAGAAGTGCGATACAAAATGGCCGTCACGATCCGAAACAATAGACTTCGGAGTACCGTGAAGTCTCATAATCTGCGCGATAAACACACGAGCTAACTTCTCTGGGGCCCAAGTGTCCTTGATGCCCAGAAAATGTGCCGACTTGGTCAGGCGATCAACAATCACCCATACCATATTCATGCCCGACCTCGATCTCGGCAAACTCGTAACGAAATCCATCGATATATCTTCCCATTTCCATTCCGGAACGGGAAGTGACTGCAATAACCCAGCCGGTCGCTGATGCTCGATCTTGACCTGCTGACAAGTCAAACATCTCGCTACAAATTGTGCGACCTCATCCTTCATATCATTCCACCAGAAATTTCTTCTCAGGTCCTTGTACATCTTACTCGAACCAGGATGAACGGAATAAGGTGTAGCATGGGCCTCCCGTAAAATACTGTCTCAACTCTGAGTCGTTCGGCACACAAAGCCGACTCTGGAATCTCAAAACACCATCCTCGTGAATCACAAATCCAGGAGACTTTCCCTTAAGAACGTTCTCTCGGATTTGAGTGATCATCGGATCCTCTAAGCCTTGACTTAATCTCATCGATCAAAGACGACGAAATTTCCAAAGCACGAAATTGCCCGACAGTTCCCGGCAACAGAACCTCAACATCTAACTCGATTAAAGATCGCCGAAGCTCGGACTGAGACGTAAGGATCTCAAGCGATCGCAATGCAATCGGTTTCTGACTCAAGGCATCGGCCACAACGTTCGCCTTGCCCTGATGATAAAGGATTTCGAGGTCATAATCCTTAATCAACTCTAACCACCTCCTCTGCCTCATATTCAACTCCCGCTGAGTAAATATGTATTTCAGACTTTTATGATCGGTAAAAATCTGACATGCAGAGCCGAAAAGATAGTGACGCCAAATCTTGAGCGCAAAAACGACTGCCGCTAACTCCAAATCATGAGTAGGGTAGTTCAACTCATACGGCCTCAACTGTCTCGACGCATAGGCAATGGCCTTGCCGTGCTGCATCAATACGCACCCAAGACCCTGACCCGAAGCATCGCTATAAACGGCAAAACCCTCGTTGCCACATGGCAACGCCAAAACCGGGGCTGAAGTCAAACGCTTCTTCAGTTTCTCAAAACTCGACTGCCTCTCGTCATTCCAGATAAACTTCTCGGATTTCTGGAGCAACTGCGTAAGTGGCCGAGCCAGTTTCGAGAAACCCTCGACGAACCTACGGTAGTAGCCAGCCAAACCCAAGAAACTACGGAGCTCCTTCACATTCTTGGGAGGTGCCCAATCAAACACGGCCTCAATCTTCTGCGAATCCACACGAACCCCCTCGGCTGAAATCACGTGACCTAAAAACATCACTTCCTTCAGCCAGAACTCACATTTCGAGAACTTTGCATAGAGTTGCTCGGTCCTCAAAATGTCTAATACTACCCGCAAATGATGGGCATGCTCTTCCTCATTCCTCGAATAAATAAGAATATCGTCAATAAAGACGACGACGCACTTATCCAAATACTCGATAAAAACTTTGTTCATCAACTGCATGAACACCGCCGGCGCATTAGTTAACCCGAAAGGCATGACTACGAACTCATAATGTCCGTACCTCGTCCGAAAAGCTGTCTTCGGCACATCGGACTCTCTCACCCGGAGCTGATAGTACCCCGATTTCAAATCAATCTTTGAGAATACCGCAGCTCCCTGCAACTGGTCGAATAAGTCGTCAATTCTCGGCAAAGGGTACTTGTTCTTGATGGTCACCTTGTTTAGTTCGCGATAGTCGATACACAAACGTAGTGAGCCATCCTTCTTCCGCACAAACAGGACCGGTGCGCCCCAAGGCGAGGCACTCGGTCGAACATACCCCGACTCAAGAAGCTCACTCAACTGCTTCTTCAACTCTGCCATCTCTGAAGGTGCCATGCGATTGGGCGCCTTCGAAATAGGAGACGCACCCGGCTCTAACTCTATAGCGAACTCGACCTCGCGTTCCGGTGGCAATCCCGGTAACTCGTCAGGAAATACATCCGGAAACTCATTAACGACTGGAATCGACGAAAGCTCGACTCCACCATCCTCCGCCTTCAAGGCATAGCACCAATAACCAGTACACCCCTTTCGCAGGAGACTCATCGCCTTCAAGGCGTTAATGATGAATTTCTGATTTCCCCTCCTTCGCCCCGCGAAGGAGTGCTCGGTGCCATCCTCGGCTAACATGGTGATGATCCTCGTGCGGTAGTTCATGATTGCGCCATGCCGCTCGAGCCAATCATCCCCGAGAATCAAATCCTCACCCTCAATATCCACAACAATAAGATTAGAGGGCCAAGTCCTCTCACAAATAAGTACAGAACAGTCTCGAACATCCTGATCACCAACGATCCTATCACCGCTAGGAAGCTTAACGATGAAGGGTTCACAAGGCATCAAACAATCGAGACTCAAACGGCGTACACAATCCAAATATATGAACGAATGCGTAGCACCGGAATCGAAAAGCACACTGACAGGATGAGAAAGAATATAAACGGTACCTGTCGCCACGGTAGCCGCTGGATCATCGGCTTTCCGCATCTCATAGACACGCGGGTGGGCTGAGCCGACACCGAAGCTCCCCCTTAGAGGGTGACCCGACCTCTACCCCGACTAGCACTCGGCGGGGATTGAGGAGCAAACGATCCTCGATTCACACTTGGTTCCCTAGGCGCTGGAATGGAAGCCCGGGCACCAAGAATTTTCTCCCTCTCGGCCAGAAAGACCTTGTGGCGGTGGCCACACGATTACACACGTCAAAGGGCTCAAACAAGTACGACTAATGTGGCCTGTACGACCACAATTGAAACACTTCACATCACGAAAAGGAGCCTTTGGTAGTTCCACGAGGACCCAGTAGGCGAGTGGACCACCGCCGGCGGGGAAGTTAGCAGATTGGGATCTCTGCCGACCCCCACTCTTGTGGCCCGAAAAGTTCCCAGCGGACTTCGCTTCTTACTCTCGCGGGCCGCCTCACTCGCCGTCACAGACATATCATAAGCAAGGGCCCTGCTCTGGTAATCTTTCAATGTAGTGCATACAAGCCCCGACATATAGTCCCGAATCGGCAACTTCATCCGTCTGGAGAAATGGAAAATTTTGTCGCTCTCCTCGACAACTTGGGTCTTCACATAACCCAACTCCTTGTTAAAATCAGCAATGGCTTGAGATACGGGGATATCCCGCGGTTGAGCATCATAAAAAGCATGTACCCGAGCACATCGGCGGCCACGGGCAATATTCAGTCTCCATCAATTCTTGAAACCCAGCCCACGAAGCAGCATGGTCTTTGGGCCCAACGGCCTCCCACCAGTCCGTAGCTGTGAGAAAGTATTGAGCAATAGGGACTTTACGGTCCTCGGGACAGTTAGTGGCAACGAAGACCTTAGATATCTCCTTGATCCACCCTTCCCGGTAATCGAGTCCAAGCTCCCGAAACCGAGGAGGATGCATCTTGATAACATCTTGGAGCCAACGATCCGCTCCGCCCGATTAGCGTGGGCACGATCCGGGTTCGAACCGCCCGAGCTATTGCCGCCATTTGGTTCACCATTTGTTGCATAACGGCCGCAATACCAAGATCGGCACGCTCCTCGGAAGAAGCATGGCTATGACGGTCGCCAGTCGCCGGCTCCGAAGATCGGGCGTGGCCGCCCCACCGGCTGCCCCACGTCCCCGGCCGTGTCCACGACCACGACCGCGACCACGACCTCTTCCAGCATCCATACTGGAGTTAAATAAGTAGCAAAAGCCATACGAGGGTAAGTACGAGAAAAGAACAGTCACAAGTCGAGAATCAAAGGTACGATACAAGGAATTAATGAACAGAGGAAAGAAAACTTACGGACACTGGTAGTACCGGATTCATGGCAGCGTGACGATGATGTGCAAAACAAAACACCACAAGACCCAATAAACCGACAAGCCTAGGTATCCATAAACCTGGCTCTCTGATACCATTTTCTGTAACACCCCCAGGATATCCGAGGTATATTACAGCGCCGTGAATCCCTATATGGGACCCACCAGGCTGAACAGCACCATACTCATCGACTCACATAAACGACAGAACAATACCATGTCATAAAGATGCAAAACAGAATAATCCACCCGGTTCAACCGGTCAATATAACATCATCATCCAACACAACATAATAAGCAACAATACAATCCGAACGAACAAGAACCCCTTAAGTACTCGAGTACAACTATTAGTTCAAAACCACAAAAGATGAAAAGGTAAAAGACACTAAAACGTCACTCGTGCACAATCATCACGCACGACCATCATCCGTATCTTGGTCCAGTAGCTCGTCTCGATGAACGACTGAAAATCATAAAACGAATTTCCCCAAAACGCGTCCCCAGAGGGGTTAGCAATTACGCTAGTACAAGTAACCAGATGAACAACTTACATCTTACACATATAGTAAATGCATGCAATAAAGGAAACCGTTCGAAAGCACTCATTTCCGGAAATGCCAATATCAAAATCACATTTGTAAAATTCACCACAATTAACCGTCGATCCACACCTCCGTGGACCCCTACCGAGACCCCGTCGGATCTAACCCGTAGTGGTTAAAAGCAAAGCTCGTCGATCCACACCTCCGTGGACCCCTACCGAGACCCCGTCGGATCTAACCCGTAGTGAGCATACACACACACACCATTTCTCATACAATACTACTATGTCAAGATTGTAAGTTCATAAGGATACTTGCCTCGATTAAATAGACGATGACACGAACGGAACGGAAGAATCAAGCACAACCACGAGGAACCGACGAAAATGAACCTAACGATTCGAATAGCACAATCACAACCACTTCTAAACGATTATGGAAATGGAATACACCCGAAAACCCGCCTACGATTCATATATATTTGTACCAAAAATAACAACGAGGGCGGACCACAACCAAACCCTCTCGATTCCGTAAAAATCCACAAAATATCCATGAATCCGTAGGAAACTAAAGATACTAATAATATTAATCGTATTCATCATGAATCCACCAACAAAATGGAACGAATCGGAAGAAAAACCCAAAACCCCCAAATTAATCGAAAATAGGGTTCTAGAAACATTACCTTTGAAGATTCAAGTACTAAGATCCGTAGAACACGCGTTAGATTGATTATCGGAGCCTCACAACCAAAGGGAAATGGTGAAAATCGACCCCCGGATGAAGAATGCTTGAGAAGTTCTCCCCTCCTAGGTCTCTCTCTCTCTCGCGCAGTGAAATGAAGAAGAAGACAGCCGATTTCGTCTAATAAGGACGAGTTTGCCTGATTGGCCGCTTTGTGTGCCGCGGCACGGCTTAGGTGTGCCGCCACGTGCCAAAAATTTACTCCTGTGTTTCGGCATTGTGTCGCGGCATAGCTGCGTGCCGCGGCACCTGCTGATTGGGTTTTGGTCGCGAAGAAGACACGAGTGTGCGCGCTGCCGGCACAGCCTTTGTGCGCGGCACCGGATGGGTGTGCCGCGGCACACAGTACAGTTTGTCCGACCAACAACTGAAGGGATTTGTGTGCCGCGGTGCACACACCTTGTGTCGCGGCCCACACCCCCTTTTGGGTTCCAAAATGATAAAAATGATCCGGAAAGAGAATAAAACGATAGGAATCAATATTTGGGAACCAACAACATGAAATGGATCCACGGCAACCCCGAAACGGCGGTTCCGCACAACAATAACGAGAATACAGTTCAACAGTTTGACAGGAAGGACACGCTGAGAAGTACACGAGGGTCACTACGATCGAGAAATACACCAAAAACGAAAATACAAGGGAAAGAAAAATACGGATATTACACAACCGTTCACATAGATTGGTTTTTAGCTAACGCTTTGACTTGCTTCTTCATACACAGTTCTGAAGCTTCGTCTTCTTCGATGCAATTCCTTCACACACAGTTCTGGAGAAGCAATGATTACTCAGTCCACACAGGGCTGATCTGGGTTTGTTCAAAGTGTAGAATAGGGGATGAACAACATCTTTTACTTTAAGAGCTTCTAGCTGATGAAGTGTTGTTCAAGATGATGAGCACTGTATATCTCTTAGATCTGAGTTGCAGTAAGCTTTGGAGATATATTTTGCTCTAATGATAACTTTGATAGCTTTGATAATTTCAGTCAATTAGGTGAATTCGGTAACTGATCTTCAATTCCTTGATGAGGTATATATAGTCTTCTGGAAAATATATCCGTTGGGATAAATCCGTTGAGAAAGATGCTTTTCCAACGGGATGAAAAGCATGATCCAGATTTAGCGGGATTTGAAGATCTGTTGACTGACAGTATTTAAATACTTTATCCTTGAGTATTTAAATACTTCTTATTCAACGGGACTTGGCTTCTGAAAATTCCTTCTTTGTCCTGTTGAGGGCTGTATGGAAGATCACTGTATTGGTGATTCGAGACAGTTTCCATACTTGGTTTTTATAAGACTTCTTTGCTGTACTGAAGGGTTCCACTATATGCTGGATTCGAGACAGGCTTTCGATACAGGTTGACACTCCAACTCTTCGATACAGTTTCCTTACTGTATTGAGGATTGGCATATATGTCAAAACCTCTTATCAACACAATTCGATACAGGGATTGAATATCCCGACTGTTTCGATACAGGGTATATGTTTTCCCAACAATGATGATGATGAAGAATCGGCATTTTATGCTAAAAACATCAAGATATATCAAAATCTATTAAATGAAAGAAGAAAAGACATCAACTCTCAAGTGCGGAATGATTCAAAAAGGTTCGACAACAATTGTCGAAATTGTGGGAAACCCAAACACTATGCAGAAAATTATCGTGGCTCGATTTCCAAGAAAGAAGTGTATATAGCCACCTGGAGTACGAAGATGAAAAAGAATAGAAGTTTCAAAATAATCTCGCACTCATGGCAAGGAGTTCGTATGACGATAGCAACGACGAAAACCAGGTAAGCACTTCATATCAAGATGAACTTTTTAACGCTTTAGAATTATTGCATACGAATTTTCAAAAATCATTGAAAGATAATAAATTCCCTAAATTGATCAATAAATTATTGGAGGATAAAATTTTTAAAATAAGAGAGAAAATTAATCGAAAATGATCTTTCTCCTTGTTTAGAAAGATAAAATACATTATAAGATGATTTATTAAAAGTTCAAAATGAACTTAAAGATTTACGATTAAATTTTTATGTGGGAATGAAAAATTTTAAAAACTTCTTTCTATTCAAAAATTTTCATTAAATAAAGAAGGAATTGGATTTAAACAATTTGACAAAAATGAATCCAATCAAAATAAGTCACTACACTGGAAAACACCCCATTGTGAAAAATGCTTGAAAATCGGGCATCATATTACCAATTGCAAAAGCACAAGACGAACGATTAAAAAATTAAGAAAATGTATATTCCAAAAAGAACCATAATGCCAAATATCGATTATTTACCAAATCATAAACGAGACACAGTCAGATGGATCCCAAAAATTCAAAAGTAATTACTTATACATCTTAAATTAGTATTTAACTCATTCAGAGTTATTATATTCAAGGAGAGTATACCCATTTTTTGTCAAAATGAGTTTTATTGATTTTATTCATAACTATATGATTTCATATATCTTTTGCTAATGATAAAAAGGAGGAGAAGGATTGATCGGGAGAAGAAAACTAACAAGAACGGACAAAGCCAAAACTTTGATTTGTATATTTCTGTGTAGAGTGGTATAAAACCCATCAAGAATTGTTATTTTGTCATCATCAGAAAGGGGAAGATTTTTGGAATATTTTATTCCACACTAATATATTATAAAGGATTTTGATGATGTGTTGATAATCAAATTAAGGTCCGCAATGATCAAATCAGAAGAAACTGGGTGATAACAATCAGACATGTTAACGCACGCAATGAAAGAATCTAACATATGGAAATAGCGTGACTCAACATAAGCTATATGCACACATTAACGTACGCTATGGAGTTTGAAACGCATATTCAAATATCAGCTCGTTGGAGGATTCTAGAAGGTCAACAAATATAATGGTCACAATATAGTTAACGCACGCTAAATGAAGAAGTTAACGTACGTAATATTTACAAGATTAACGTACGCTATGAGGTGTTATTAACGGCCGCAATGTTTGTTCAAGTTCAACTAATCAATCTGTTGGATTGATTCTAGAAAGTCAACTGATACAACAGACACATGAACATTAACACGTGCTACAAGAATATCTAACGTACGCAAAGGAAGAAAACATAGCCACTGGACTGCACTGGACAGATGATAACGTAAACGATAATGAAAGACTTACGTATGCTAAACACAATATATAGTGCATGCTAAGGAAGAGCAGGCAGCAACAGCTAGTTGAGGCTTTAAGCCTATAAATACCACTTCATTTGGTATTCAAGGAACAACAACTTCAAGGAACTTCTATATTCATCTGAGATTATTATAAACATTATTGTTGTTGTAATCGAGCTAAGTTGATAGGAGTTTGAGTGTTTAATTCACCCAATCATACACGAAATGAAAGAAATGATTATAGATTTGATTCCGTGTTATTAGGATCGTAGATCTGGTATTATTAGAATCATATTTTAAATTCAAGTGAGGTCTTTCTAGTACCGATAGAAAGCTCAAAAGGTTATTCCTTGTCCAATAGAAAAGGAAAAACGGTTTATCTTGGACCAATAAAAAGACAAGACTGTAACGATTTTAACTTGGACCGATTGAAAATAAGATTGTAACGATTTACCTCGGGCAGATCACGACAAGGCGTAAAGGTTTATCCTGAACCAATAAAAAAAGATAGTGAAGGAAGAGGACGTAGGCACATTGCCTAACCTCTATATATCTCTGTGTCATTTATATTCTGCAATTATCTATCATTTCCGCGGGCGAAAAGAGTTCAACACTCTACATCATACTATTCAACCCCCCTTTTAGTGGCGGTACCAAATCAACATTTATTTTATTAGAGAAATTTGCATAGGATGCAATTTTTATAATATTCAAGACATGTAATTTGACTACTTGTATTTTTATTCTTGTAAACATACAAGTTGATCCCGTCGGACCAACACTTGGTAAACATACAAAAACAATGCACGAATGCATGATAACAACAATACACAAATGCGTGACAAGAACAATACATAAATGTATCACAATATGATCGACACTACATGCCAAATACTTTCCCTGAGTCCTTCGAGAGCAATCTCGATGTCAAAAACTATCACCAACGATTATCCTCAATATTCGACGATCCAAAATATCACGGACTATAGATAACTCATATACTCGTCTTTACCACAATGTATCCTCGATATCCAAGTATACCAATAACAAATGTAAATCATATACATTATGACTTAATTCCCAAAAATTGGAAAACAACATACAATCCAAATATCCAGAATCCACAATTATAATCATTGCTATATGAATTATAAACGAAATGAAACCGAAATCATTCACTAAATATTATAAGCTAAACAAGTAATAATTTGCCTCGATACCAATACGATGATAGTGAAGCCGTTACCAATTTTCTTGCCTTCATCTACGAGCTTCTTGACTCCTACTAAAGCAAGACATCCTCGAACTAGACCGAACCACACGATTCTAATAGACGATCAATTCTCACAAACTATTGCAATAATCGATAAACAACAAGTTCGATAACAATCAACAAACCCACTGTTCCACAATATCTCGGTCAAACACAAATCCGAATGATCCAACTCAAATAATTACAAACTCATAATCTATAATAAATTTTACGTACACTGTCTGTTGACTTAACGTACGTTATTCAGATTATTCAACGTGCGCTAATACCCAGAACATACTTTACATAGGTAAGAATTTAAGATTTACGCATGCTAAATATCCAATTAACACCTTGCGATCATGAATATCGAAATACGGATGTAAAAAATCATACTCTGATATTAATCATCTTTATTAAGTTTTCCAGCCCTGAACACAATTATAAAGAATTCAATCCGTTCGATATGGATTTGTATTATAACAAAGTAGGGTTGACTCGATTATAGTTTGATAAATACAATAATTTCAATGGCTGTAACTATCAAATCAAAAACTGAATTGTTTACCAATGTCACTCAGTTACAAAATATAGAAAATGTCATCAAAAAATAACCTTCATGTTAAAAGATATACATATTCGAAATAGGCAACTCGACCAACTTTCAAAAGAAATGTTGCTGGAAATCACTGATACGAACAGGGGTGACTCAGTGTAAAATGGCTTATTTTGTTCAGGTATTCTGAATCAATACCAACAATATAAGCTCCATTCATAACACTTATTTTATTTACAAAAAAGTCAAGATGGATTTTCAAAATAACTTATAGGTTGTGAGAATAAAGTTCAAAGAACAAAACCTAGTCTGGAATTTTCAGATCGCTGGGGAAATTCATCGAACAGGTTCCAGTTAGTATCCTAGAAAAGCCGGTCAGACTCACTAGAAAATGGCTCATATTATCCAAGTATTCTGACTCTATACTTACGGTACAAATAATATTTATACTTATATGTATTTTATTTAAAAACTGCTCGAAAGGTATTCGTAAAATAACTTACCGATTGTGGGATAATCGAGTTCAAATGTGGCTGTAATATCCAGTATTTTCATTTTCCGTTATCTTGTATTGTTTGTGTTTTGATGCCGGACATTTTATTGTTGATGTGAATCGCAATGATTTCTATCGTGATATACTGTTTGTTACTATCGTATATCCATTTTATTCAGGTGCGGCTTGTTGCTGCGTGTGTTTTTTCGATTAATGTGTGCATGTGATGTGGTATGTTATGTTTGGCAATTTGCTCGTTATTGTTTTGGATCGTAGTCGGTGCGTTTGCGTGATCGACACGTTGTCGAGTCTCTAGCCGGGCAGTCGGAGGGAGGGCTGGGTCGAGTTACGATCGTAAGGCTTGGCCGATTACGGCCGTAAGACACCCGAACGCGCTGGCCTGGGAGGACTCGGTTACGGCCGTAAGGGTCATCCTGTTACGGCCGTAAGGCTTCGTTACGGCCGCAAGGCATTGACTGGTTACGGCCGTAATGCATCGATAGATTTCAGGCAGTCGCCTTGGGGACCCAGTTACGGCCATAAGGCCATGTCGAGTATGGACGTAAGGCATACTCGTTACGTACGTAAGATAGAAGCCATTACGTATGTAAAAGGAGTTGATCGAGTTACGGTCGTAAGGCACTGCCGGTTACTGCCGTAACACTATCGGCATATATAGGTCTGGGCTTCGGCCAGACCTTATTTTGTGCGCATTTTCCCTTACTGGTGGCGGCTGCGGATGGGAGTGTTCAAGGGGAAGAGTCCTTTGCCGGTTCTAATCAATTCCAAGGCGTTTTGGAAGATTCTTGTCGATTATATCATCCTTGAATCCTTGTCCTTCGTCGAATCGAGGTATTTTCTTCCCTAGGGCCCTAGTTGTATACTTTTTGGGGGTTTCTTCGTGATTCTTCGATTTAATCCATGGTTTATGAATTGTTTATGGAATTCTTGTTATCTTGGTTGTGATCTTCGGATTTTGTAACCCATTTATCGATTTTTATCACCCGGAACTTGATTCTCGATTGTCTTGAAGAAACCCTCGGATCCTTGTTATTTTTTTGGGTTGATTCGAATTCTGATTAGTGTTATTCATTCGTGGTGATGTTATTTTCGTAGTATTCATGGGATTGTCGAGTTCTTGGTTGTTCTTGGAAATTCAAGAGCTACCCGACCGTGTCCGTTCAATGTTCGCTCGTGGTATCGAGGCAAGTATCTTGCTTATATGCTTTGTACCTTGTGAATATGAATTATGTATTGAAACGAATGAATTGCGGTTAGTTGTGATAATCCTAGATATGTAACTTGGAAATGTATATGACGGACGACTGTACACTTGGATGTGTATCGTGTTATAGGTATTGATCACGAGTTATGTGACATTGATTTTATTGGTGATTTGGATTGTTGAGATTGTTCTATGTACGACGGTTTGTATGTAATCAATGTGATTGATTGATCCTGAACGTGTTGATATGATGAGTATGTGAATATTGCGTGTTGGTATGCTAAGTTCACTCGTGTGGGTTCGACGGGGCCTACGAGGATTCATGGCACAGGTCCATGGGATCAGAACTTAGTATGTGGTACTGAGGTCCAATCATTCGGGTCTGACGAGCCCTACGATGATTCATGGCACAGGTCCATCGGAACAGGACACAGTACGTACCGCCGTGCGGGTTCGGTGGAACCTACGGTGACAAGTGACACAGGTTCACGGGGTCAGGACTGGTTGTTATGATTGATGTGTGATTTCCAACTGTGTGGGTTCGGCGGAACCTACGTGACATGTGACACAGGTTCATGGGGTCAGGACTGGTTATTGTGATTGATGTGTTTGTTTCCTCCCGTGCGGGTTGTCGAACCTACGGAGACTCGTGGCAGGAGATCATGAAGTCATGAATATGGTTTGATAAGCTATGTTTCGAAAAAGAAGTTCTCAAGGAAAGAATGTTGGGCCGAGCCCCACGAGATTTGTGGAAATGTTTTCGTACTGTAAATTACCGAAATACGAATCAAGATTTGGGTTAGAACCCTAAGGTTTTCGAAAAGGTTTTACAAATTAGGACTCGAGGTCTTAAAGGTTTTGTACTTCTCAAAATCCCAGAGATGATGATCTTATTTTCAAAATGATTCATAGCTTGTTTTCATTTGTTAAAACCTCTCGGGGATGATTTGGTACTTGGTTATTGTATCTGATCCTTGGTTATGTTTGCTCGTTAAATTTCATATGATTTGATACTTGCACTAGTAAAACAGTGGAGTTTTACTAACCCCCGAGTAATCGGGGGGTGGATGTCTGTTTTGCATCCAGGTACATGCAGGTTCGAGGAAAGCAGTCACATGATCGGTATAGAAAGTGACGAGCTACGATACTAATCAAGAGTTGGGAGTTTAGTTGAGTTGTGTTGTATTGTCAGAGTTGAAATCAGTCTTCCGTTATATTGCGCTACGACCCCTATGCGGGTATTGTTGCATAAAGTTAGTTCCGTTGATTGAGTTGTGTGACCTTATCGGTCCGTGTATTTACTTGTAAGTGACCTTAACAGTCTATATTATTATATTGTTTGACCTTGGCCGGGCAAGCATTTGTTCTGTAATATCCGCAATTTTCGATTTCCGGTAATTTCTTTTTTTCGGCGGAAGTCCGTTTTGACGACTCGCTCATGACCGTTTCGTCATTCTGAGAATGATTAATTCTACACTTTTTGACATCCGAGTTCGTTTCGGTGTCGTTTCGTTGAGTTCTGTGCTTTTTAGCGACTTTTCCGCACTTGAGTTCGATTCTTGCGAATCTCGTCCGAAACTGTTGTTTCGAGTTTCCCGCAAGTCCGTTTAACTTTGTTAGACGTGTTGTGAACTTCGGTTTGGTTATTCGATCACGTATCGTGATTTCCGGGCGTTTTGGGCCATTTTGTAATTTCTTGAAAGTTACGGGTATCCGTATCTGTAATTGTTGTCTCGACCCGTTTCTTGGTCGTGTATGACTAATTATGGTATTACGCTTTCATTTCGAGTCGTTTATATTGTCCTCGAACTTTTCGTCGTGTTCGTTCCGTCTGTTTTCGGAAATCGGGTCGTCGAGCCCTGGCGGTGGCGGGACTGGCCGGACGGTGGGATCCAGCCGGACGGTGGCGGATGGCCGGACGATTGCAGGCACCGGCCGACGGTGCGGCAGAACCGGCGAGCGCACGCTTCTGGCCGGAAGGCTGCGCGCGCTAACCGGCAGTGTAGCGCACGCCGCCGGTGGCCTAGCGTACGCCATCGCCCGGGCAATGGGGTTTACGAGGTTCGACTCGGCCAGATCGGGCAGTAGCGCACGCTACGCCGAGCGTAGCGCGCGCTAGTCGGGCAGCGTAGCGCACGCCGCCGGCCGGCTAGCGACGTTACTGCCGGGCAGCCAAAGGGCTATCCGGGCAAAGCCGCTAGCGCGCGCGCAGTATCCGGCCGTAGCGCACGCTAGCGGGAGTTGGGTCGATAGGTTCGGTCGGCGGGTTGGTCGGTGATGCCGGTGTTGTGGGCCTGGCCGAGGGTACTCGGCCGATACCGCCGATAAGCGCACGCTAGTCCGGGAAGGCTAGCGCACGCTAGTCAGTCCAGATAAATATGGTGAGCGATCACATTTCACTTCGTTTTCATTTCCTTCCTTCTCCATCCGCGAGTGGCGATTCATGGGCGACAAGCCATGTTGTTTAACAACAAAACCATGAAGTTCGAGTCCATAACATTAATCGATCGTCCTTTATCAACCTTTGATCCAAATAATCAAGGTAATCTTCCTTAGAACCCTAATTTCGTGAATTTGGGGATTTTTGCATTTTCGTCTGATTCGTTCCGTGTTGTTGATTAATTCATGATGGGTATGATTAATCTTGATAGTATTCTTGTGTTTAACATCATTTAATCCATTGTTCTTCGTCGAATCGAAGTATAATTCTTGATTTCCTTCGAGTTGACTTTTTGGGGATTTGTTCTCGATCTCGTTTTTCATCCGTTTTTGATGGATCGATTGTGGTTAAATGATGTTGTTAAACACATTCTATGGATTGTATATCCATATTTCAACTTGGAATTCTGTTTTCGGGTTTTGACGGAACGAATCGTGTTCTTGGCCATTTTGGGAAAAATCCGTGAACTTTCGTCATTCGTTCTTTCAATTCAACGGCTTTGAGTCGTGTTATGGAATTTATTTCATTGTTATTAATTGTCCTTCGTAGTTTATGAACGTGAGTTGGCGTTCGGTGGAGTCGGCGGGTTCGTAGTCGGTTCGGGCCAACCTACTTCGGTCGATTCTCCGCGTTGTTCTTATTCGAGGCAAGTACCTTGCCCATACTTTTCTCGTTTTATGGATATGATGATCGGTGGTCGTCTTAACGTGTTTGTTTGGTTATTTGAAATGAAGTTTCAAAGGATTTCGGTTTGGCCTCGTTAAAGGCTTTCTTTCAAAACGAGTGTGATTTGTGAACGGTGTTTTGAGAATTAATTATGATTTGGTTATTTTGAACATTGAAGGATTTTAGGATGATACTCCTATTGTTTCAGTTATGGAATCGTGTATTCCTTATCTAAACTTGTTATTGTATTTTTGAAGAGTTTGGTAATGGTGTCGAGTTAATGGCCATCTCTAGTAAGTATTCTTAATGAACTTACATTCTTAGCATGTTAGTATTGCATGAGTAACGTGTGCGTGTGTATGCTCACTACGGGTTAGATCCGACGGGGTCTCGGTAGGGCTCCACGAAGCTGTGGACCGCGAGCTTGCTTTTAACCACTGTGGGTTAGATCCGACGGGGTCTCGGCAGGGATCCACGAAGCTGTGGGTCCGCGGTTAATTGTGGTGCATTTTTGCAAATGTGATTCGATATTGGCATTTCCGGAAATGAGTGCTTTTGAACGGTTTTCATGATTGCATGCATTGACTAAGTGTGTAAGAGGTAAGTTGTTCGTTTGGCTTACTTGGCTAGGATGGCACTAGAGTATTTTGTTGTTTGTTTTAAATCATTTATTTGTGTATTTTGACGTTGGAAGACGAACCTTGTTGACGTTCTCGTGTACTGTGAGTTGATGAGATTTGGGGCTAAAATCCCAATGGCTTATAAAAGTCGTTTTACGGATTTGGGGCTAAAATCCCAACGATTTGGTTAATGTCATTTTCCGTAAAGTAAACCTTTGGGGCGGTGACCCCTTTGTCTTTGGTTTTGAAAAGTAGGATTTGATAATCCTAAATTGTTTCCTATTAAAACTCTCGATGGCATTCTAAACCGTTTTATAAATTATTCCCATTGATTTATGATATTTCGTTTTGAAATGTTTTCTCAAACCCTTGCCTCGGGAAGTACTTTTCGTTTCGTTTGGATCTTTGAGGATCCTCGGTTATTGTTATTCGTGGAATGTGAAGTGTATGGCTCGTATTTGCACTTTGTATTTGCACTAGCAAAACAGTGGAGTTTTGCTAACCCCGAGTATTCGGGGTGGATGTCTGTTTTGCATTCGGTTTTGGAGCATAACACGTGGTCGGCACGAAGGATGATGAAAGATGATCGATACTAATCACATGAAGAACCGTACATCGTGTGTTGGTTCGATTGTACTTTATTTTCCATTCGTATTTTTCCGTTGTACGGGTGTAGTCAGTATTTTGTCGCGTGGGCATGAGTTGTATTTGAGTTGTATGTATTTGTGGAAAGACCAAATCGGTCTCTTGAGTTATTGTAGCCTTGAAGGCATTGTCGAGATGTTAAATATTGTTACCAGCCTGGTAGATCCTCGAGGAGAGGGTCTACGGCGTGTAATATCCCTGAGTGGATTGGGGGTGTTACATAAATGGTATCAGAGCTTAGGTTGAGGAAACCTAGGCTGTCGGGTCAAGTTGTGTTGTTTGAGTCTTGTTTCGTTGGATTTTTATCTGACTGAGTCGTGTCGCGACGCGTCGTTTGAGTTTGTTGGTCGTGATTAGTATCGTGGGGCGATCATCATCTTCGTGCGACCTGTGGAAGTAAGTCTCCCTTCTTTGTGTTGTGCCTCGTGTGACACGAGCTATTTTTATGATTATTTGTTAAGTGGTGGAATCCTTATGTGAATTTTGATTTCACGATATGTATTTAGTCGACTCTCGTATTTGATTTATACGAGGAGTGTCGTCGTTTGTGATGTCTTTTTATTGTTGTTTTTCTCCGTTGTTGATGATTTTCGAATCGATTTGCACGTTTCACAAACCTCTTGTGGAAGCTTTGTGCTTATACGCGTTCGACTTGTTCACTAGCCAGTGCGGGAGGGTATTTTATCAGTGGTTTTGTTCTGAATATGGTATTTTATCGTTTATTTTCGTTTAAAGACATGTATTGTCTTGATTTTAAACGTTTTGATGCGTGTGCTAGGAGTTGTTTTAGTGAACGTCGGTATGTGTGAGTTTTGGGCATTACGCCTATCGATTTTTGAAAACCTTGAGTATCTTAGAAAAATAAACTTCGAGACATACTTTTCAAATGACTTATTTTCTTGTGGTACATCCTAGGTGCCACAATATATTTCAAAAATTTTCTACCTCGAGGACCAAAATATTTTGAGATATTTTCAACACTCTTATTTAGACCGAGGGTCGAATATTTTGAAAGTTTTCATTAAGAGAAAGTATCTTCATTCTTATCAAATGCGAAATGGTTCTCCAGTGTCTCGATAACGATGTTTCACGTTTATACTTTTGAAAGGTGATACTCGAGATCAACCAAGATTCTTCTAAATTATTTTCAAAATGAGGTTTTCGTTTTAAAACCTATCCATTCCCGTTTGAGGGTCGGGTATGTATGTGTGATGTTCGCGTTGTCATTTTGATACTTTCTCCCGAGTATGATCGAATTGGCGGTGTGAGCGTTGAGACGCTTTCCACACATTGGTTGTGCTAGCCCCTGTGAGAGGCGGAGTGTTGGTATTGAATGTTGTCGCCTCATGGCAATCTCTGCGTTGTCGCGCATGTGCGAGCTGTTAGAGCTTGGTTTGGTATGACCATGTGCATCGGTGATGGTTCCGTTATGCGTCGATTGTTTGATGTCTTGTTACCTTGCTCCCGTTTTTGTGAATTTCGTGGACGAGGTCGGAGGTAATGCCCGTACTATTTTGACTTCTGTATTTTCTCTTTCTCTAGTCTATCGATTCGCTCATGTTCGTTGATACTTTATGAACTTGATCTGTAATTCGGTTTCATCGTCCGAACGAGCTACGACCTTGTTGTGGATCGATCTGGTTATCGCTGTGATTTTTTTTCGGGTTCGGTTCGATTCTTGTGAACCTTGTTCGGAAGTGACATCATCTGGTTCTATTAGTTCTTTTATTCGAAGTGGATCGGATTTGGAACTCTTATGTTTTCGACTCTGTCGACTCATTTGTGTTCGTTGGCATTTCTGAGCTTGTCCTGCCCTTGTTTTTGTTTATCGAACGAGTGTGATATCATTTCGGAATAACTCATTTGTCGTTGTGACTTTTCAATCGCTATTCCCTTTCCTGTGGATCTTATGGGAATGCATGTCTTGTAGTTCTCACGGATCATCACGGGAGTTATTGTTTGAACTTTATTGTTCTTCGTGATTCGAACATGATTGTTCGATTTTTGTTGTCTCGATCGTTTGTTTGTTCGCTTTTGTTCTCGTTTCGTGATTGTTGAGCGTTCGTGCTCCTTCGTAATTCCCTTTAGTTCGGGAAATTAGTTTCGTTTTCAATCTTCCATCCCTTGGCGATGGGATTCCGTGTTTGTTCGGTTGACTCGCGTTTGATTGATGTACCGTTGGGTTGGTCAATCATATTGATTTTCGTCGTTGTGTTTTGTGATTATCGGATAATTGACTTGGCTATATTATCCGTTTGATGACGCTTGTCACTTGTTGGTTTTATTATATCCCTAACGGCGACGTTGTGTTGGTCGCCGTGGAGTGTGTTTACACGCCGTATATTCCTTTGCGTTGTTTGTAACATTTCGCCGTTGGGCGTTAGTTACGCATTCTTATGTGTCTCGTTGAGTTTTTCTGGAATATTTCTTCTCCTACTTGTTTTAAGTTTCGGACGAAACATCTTTTAAGGAGGGTAGAATGTAATATCCGCAATTTTCGATTTCCGGTAATTTCTTTTTTCGGCGGAAGTCCGATTTGACGACTTGCTCATGACCGTTTCGTCATTCTGAGAATAATTAATTCTACGCTTTTTGGCATCCGAGTTCGTTTCGTGTCGCTTGAGTTACGTGTTTTTTAGCGACTTTTCCGCACTTGAGTTCGATTCTTGCGAATCTCGTCCGAAACTGTTGTTTAGAGTTTCCCGCAAGTCCGTTTAACTTTGTTAGACGTGTTGTGAACTTCGGTTTGGTTATTCGATCACGTATCGTGATTTCCGCTTTGGGCCATTTTGTAATTTCTTGAAAGTTACGTATCCGTATACGTAATTGTTGTCTCGACCCGTTTCTTGGTCGTGTATGACTAATTATGGTATTACGCTTTCATTTCGAGTCGTTTATATTGTCCGCGAACTTTTCGTCGTGTTCGCTCCGTCTGTTTGGAAATCGGGTCGCCGAGCCACGGCGTATGGATCGCCGGACGGTGGCGGGGATCGCCGGACGATGGCACCGCCGGACGGTGCGGGCAGAACCGGCGGCGAGCGCACGCCACGGCCGGAAGGTCGCGCGCTAACCGGCAGTGTAGCGCACGCCGCCGGTGGCACAGCGACGCTATCGCCCGGGCACAGGCGATGGGGTTTCGAGGTTCGACTCGGCCAGATCGGCAGGTAGCGCACGCTACGCCGAGCGTAGCGCGCGCTAGTCGGCAGGCGAAGCGCACGCTGTCGGCCGGCTAGCGACGTTACTGCCGGGCAGCTGATCCGATGGGCTATCGATGCCGGCAGCAAGCGCAGTATCCGGCCGTAGCGCACGCTAGCGGGAGTCAGTCGGCAGTGTTCGGGCAGGGGTTGGTCGGTGATGCCGGGTGTTGTGGGCCTGGCCGAGGGTACTCGGCCGATAGCGCACGCTAGTCCGGGAAGGCTAGCGCACGCTAGGCTGGCCCGGTATAAATATGGCTGAGCAGTCACATTTCACTTCGTTTTTCATTTCCTTCCTTCTCCATCCGCGAGTGGCGATTCATGGGCGACGAAGCCATGTTGCTTAACAACAAAACCATGAAGTTCTGGAGTCCATAACATCAATCGATCGTCCTTTATCAACCTTTGATCCAGCGAATCAAGGTAATCTTCCTTAGAACCCTAATTTCGTGAATTTGGGGATTTTTGCATTTTCGTCCGATTCGTTCCGTGTTGTTGATTAATTCATGATGGGTATGATTAATCTTGATAGTATTCTTGTGTTTAACATCATTTAATCCATTGTTCTTCGTCGAATCGAAGTATAATTCTTGATTTCCTTCGAGTTGACTTTTTGGGGATTTGTTCTCGATCTCGTTTTTCATCCGTTTTTGATGGATCCATTGTGGTTAAATGATGTTGTTAAACACATTCTATGGATTGTATATCCATATTTCAACTTGGAATTCCGTTTTCGGGTTTTGACGGAACGAATCGTGTTCTTGGCCATTTTGGGAAAAATCCGTGAACTTTCGTCATTCGTTCTTTGAATTCAACGGCTTTGAGTCGTGTTATGGAATTCATTTCATTGTTATTAATTGTCCTTCGTAGTTTATGAACGTGAGTTGGCATTCGGTGGAGTCGGCGGGTTCGTAGTCGGTTCGGGCCAACCTACTTCGGTCGATTCTCCGCGTTGTTCTTATTCGAGGCAAGTACCTTGCCCATACTTTTCTCGTTTTATGGATATGATGATCGGTGGTCGTCTTAACGTGTTTGTTTGGTTATTTGAAATGAAGTTTCAAAGGATTTCGGTTTGGCCTCGTTAAAGGCTTTCTTTCAAAACAAGTGTGATTTGTGAACGGTGTTTTGAGAATTAATTATGATTTGGTTATTTTGAACATTGAAGGATTTTAGGATGATACTCCTATTGTTTCAGTTATGGAATCGTGTATTCCTTATCTAAACTTGTTATTGTATTTTTGAAGAGTTTGGTAATGGTGTCGAGTTAATGGCCATCTCTAGTAAGTATTCTTAATGAACTTACATTCTTAGCATGTTAGTATTGCATGAGTAACGTGTGCGTGTGTATGCTCACTACGGGTTAGATCCGACGGGGTCTCGGTAGGGCTCCACGAAGCTGTGGACCGCGAGCTTGCTTTTAACCACTGTGGGTTAGATCCGACGGGGTCTCGGCAGGGATCCACGAAGCTGTGGGTCCGAGGTTAATTGTGGTGCATTTTTGCAAATGTGATTCGATATTGGCATTTCCGGAAATGAGTGCTTTTGAACGGTTTTCATGATTGCATGCATTGACTAAGTGTGTAAGAGGTAAGTTGTTCGTTTGGCTTACTTGGCTAGGATGGCACTAGAGTATTTTGTTGTTTGTTTTAAATCATTTATTTGTGTATTTTGACGTTGGAAGACGAACCTTGTTGACGTTCTCGTGTACTGTGAGTTGATGAGATTTGGGGCTAAAATCCCAATGGCTTATAAAAGTCGTTTTACGGATTTGGGGCTAAAATCCCAACGATTTGGTTAATGTCATTTTCCAGAAAGTAAACCTTTGGGGCGGTGACCCCTTTTGTCTTTTGGTTTTCGAAAAGTAGGATTTGATAATCCTAAATTGTTTCCTATTAAAACTCTCGATGGCATTCTAAACCGTTTTATAAATTATTCCCATTGATTTATGATATTTCGTTTTTGAAATGTTTTCTCAAACCCTTGCCTCGGGAAGTACTTTTCGTTTCGTTTGGATCTTTGAGGATCCTCGGTTATTGTTATTCGTGGAATGTGAAGTGTATGGCTCGTATTTGCACTTTGTATTTGCACTAGCAAAACAGTGGAGTTTTGCTAACCCCCGAGTATTCGGGGGGTGGATGTCTGTTTTTGCATTCAGGTTTTGGAGCATAACACAGGGTCGGCACGAAGGATGATGAAAGATGATCGATACTAATCACATGAAGAACCGTACATCGTGTGTTGGTTCAGTTGTACTTTATTTTCCGCTGCTGTATTGTTCCCGTTGTACGAGTGTAGTTGTATTTAGTCCCCTGCGTGGGCATGAGTTGTATTTGAGTTGTATGTATTTGTGGAAAGACCAAATCGGTCTACTGAGTTATTGTAGCCTTGAAGGCATTGTCGAGATGTTAAATATTGTTACCAGCCTGGTAGATCCTCGAGGAGAGGGTCTACGGCGTGTAATATCCCTGAGTGGATTGGGGGTGTTACATGTTCGTTCTGTGATGTTTAGCCTGGTAGATCATTGTGGAAAGGATCTACGGCATGTAATATTCCCATATGGTTTTTGGGGGTGTTAGAGTGGCAACCCATTCTGGAATTCACATACTCCCAGGGAAATTTCGTCAGACACCTACCGAACTTCTCTTGGAGTAGGCTGGTCAAATTCACTGGGTTTTTGAGCATTTTGGAAGACTTATAAATTTCAAAACAAAAATAGAAAAGTACGGTTTTGAAGAGATACATATTGTCTATGTATATTGACAAACGAAATGAAAAAATAATGTAGATACTGTAACACCCCCAAATTATTCAGGGTATATTACAGCGCCATGAGCCCCGCCGTTGGACCCACAAGGCTATTCTTACGCGGAACTATAAAATTTGACCGAGAAGGTCCAAGTATAATGTAATGGAAGACAATAAAAATGGTATTCAACACCATATCCAATACATCCGAATACAGTACATCACAAATCAATACAGCGGCAACACAGGCCGAAACATCAAGGAAACCGGAAACCATACACGAGTACTAAAAAACCATTCCAGTACAACAACACTGAATGGAGGAAACACAAAATATAACCGGAGATAAGACACAGTATCACACTTGCCCATCATCTTCATGCCGACCTGAGACATGCCTATCCGCTCTCCTGGAACCTGAAATACATGAAAAGTATTTCCCCCATAAAGGGGTTAGCCGTCGAATAGATAGTACAAGCATAGCGAATATGAAACACAATACTTATCGACAATAAAGTAAACGTTACCGTCAATTCATCATTTCAAGACTAGTATTCCAGAATAACTAAATCTCAGTTCAATACATACTTGATTAACCATGAAACCGCACCTAAGGCAACGGAACCCTCTGAGGCCCCATCGGACCCTCCCAGAGTGGCTAACCCAAACTATTCATGGAACCGCACCAAAGGCCATAGAACCCTATGAGACCCGTTGGTCCGTCCCAGAGTGAATATATACAATCATACAATTTATATATCTCACTTTCAAAGTCGAGACCGTACAATCATAAACGTATACTTGCCTTTGAGACATCGAGAATCGGAAGGAAAGGAACACAAGTTCGGTAGGCCCAATAACGCACTTCCAGCACCTAAACGATTTGCAAGGGATATGATAATCAATAATCGATACGCAAGTCACACGGAGAAACCCACTAACGACTTCCCCTGATTACAATATCATGCACATAGGGTTGGGAAACACCCAAACCCTCTCGAATTCGCAACACCAAACAAAGTAGAACATGAAATCATAGGATTTACAGATATATAAGTGAGATTAATCATAAAATCAAGATTTCCATGGTCAAAACGGATTACACAAACGAATCGAACAAAACCCCCCAAAACTACCCAATGTAGGGATTCACAGAGATTTACCTAGATTTGAAGGAGGAGAAACGGGATTGGGGTGATTAAATCATGCTATGTACTCGAGATGATTATGATTGATGAACTCCGGTCGATTTTTACACCTTGGAATCACCCAAATCGCACCAAAGGAGAGGAAGAAAGGAGAGGAAATGAAATCCTCCCCAAAAACCCGCTGACATATAGGCCTGCTGCTCGCGTGCCGTGGCGCAGGCTGAGTGTTCCGCGCCCCGCGGCTGGAATTGGTGAGCAGTTTTTTGTGCCACGGCACGCAGTACAGCCGCCATAGCTCAAATCTTGCAAACGACCCACGAAAATGTTTTGAAAATCGAGTTGACGAAAACTCAAAAGGAGCTAAAATATATTTTGAACAAATTTACTCTCGGAAACGAGAAATTCTAAAAGCTTCTATCTATTCAAAAATCCCAATTGCTAAAACACGGTCTTGGTTTCGATCTGTTTAAAAGGGAACACTCTCTTATCAACCTAGACAAAATAAAGAAAATCGAAACTGAGAACTCAAAAGCCCCTTTCAAACAACGAGTTCATGATGATAATGTTCGTTCAAAGTTGAGAACCATCAAGGTTAAAAAATATGGGTTCCTACAGGGACAATTGTTACAAATGCTATAAGCATAGTTAACTTTGGAGGACCCAAACGGGCTTGGGTACCGAAACAACCGAGAAATTCTATTTTTGTAGGTACCGGCACCAAGGAAAAGCAAGTGGTACATTGATAGCGGATGCTCAAGGCACATGCGGCTCCGAGGACTTATTTGAAGACCTCGAATATCAAGAACAAGGACATGTGACCTTTGGGGACAATCAAAAGGGAAAAATCAAAGGCATCGACAAAGTCGGCAAGGAACCTTCTCCCTCTATCAACAAAGTATTGTTTGTTGAAGGTTTACATCATAATCTACTTAGCGTTTCACAACTTTGCGATGAAGGTTTTAAAATTCTCTTTGAGCAAACGCATTGCACGGCATTTAGAAATAATAAAATTGCATTCATCGGTTTGAGATATGGAAACATTTATATTGTCGATCTTAACGATAAAAGTTCATTCAGTGAAAAATGTCTTATTACTTTGGATAATAATGTAATACCCGGTTGTGAATTCATTTATCATCACTCAGTAACTGTCACTCATATTTTTTTTCACTCAGTAATACCCATTCATCACTCATGTTCATTCAGTTGTAACCATCGTTCAGTGTACTTTGGAATCGTGTATCAGTTGCTTTTCGTCATTCATCACTGCTTGAGATCGAGCCGAGATTATTGTCATCATCATCACATTTTGGTTTTCAGTTTGAGAGGTAGCGCACGCTACACATTCTAGTTAGCGCGCGCTAATGAGGTGCGGGTAACGCACGCTATAATTCAGTATTAACACACGCTAGCGCAAGAGAGGCAGACAGTCCAGAAGGTACTGGGCTGATTTGGGAAATTCGTAGCGCACGCTACGAGTGGTAAGTAGCGTACGCCAACTGTGCTGGTAACGCACGCTAAGTCACATTAGTAGCGCACGCTAACGCGTGCAAGGCAGAGGATGAGGTTACGGGACTTGATTTTGAGTATCGACATCGCAGCGCACGCTAACAATTTGGGATAGCGACGCTATCGGTAAGGTGTTTGCGCACGCTTCCATGTCGTAGCGCACGCTTACTTGGCATTTCAGACCTAATCGATCGCCAGTAAACCGCTAGCGCACGCTAAATATCAAGTCATAGCGTGCGCTAAGCTGGGACAGTATAAATAAGGCAGTTCAGTCCAACCTTCGTCATTTCTTCATTTCTCAACCATTTCGAACGAGCTTGGGTGATTCGGGAAGGTATTTTCGAGCTTAAATCATCTAGCATCATCTTCAAGCTCCTAAGTTGTATTAATCATCATCTAAATCAGTTTCATCACTCCAAATCAAGGTAATGATTCTTGGATCTAGAATTTCGGATCTTGGGTATTTTGCTTTCGATCTCTTCGTGTTAAATCGATATTATGTTGGAATATGTTAGATATGGATTATCTATCTTGGATACATGTATTTCTACGGATTCATTGGTGTAATTTTCGGAATTTGTGAATAATTGAGGAATTGTTCAAGAACCCTTACGGGTTGACTTTGGAATTTTGGGGGTTTTCGACCAAATGTTGTTGAAATATCGATTTAAGTATTCCTATTGGATTATTGATAATATTCATGAGGTTTTGTGGGTTTGAATCATTCATTGGAAGTTGGTTTCGGATGTAATTGAGTTTTGGTTGTAAACAATTGGAGATTGTTTACGACGCGTTTCTTTAAATGCCCCAATGAGTTTTCGGGTATTGTTGTATCGACTTTTGAGTTGGTTGTGATCATGCTTGATTCGTGTATTAATAGAATTGTTGGTATTTGTGTTGTTCAAGGTTGTTCAAGCGGACGATAATTTCATTAAGGACGTTGATCGTGGAAGTACCTTCTCGCCTTCGGTTTGAGGCAAGTTTTATACTTGTACTAGTGAATGAGATTAATGTCATCATATATGTGTATGAATGTGTGGTATCATTCAGAGACTTAGTCTCTTCATGAATTCATTGATATCAAGAGATCGTTCGATATGATACCTTTCGGTAATTATGCCAAATGTTATTATTGTTCGTTAATGGCCGATTCAAGGCATTGTGACACTCGTTATTAATGTCATTATCGATAGCTGGTTTGCGGTGTCGATGTATCGATTTTTGTTGATATTGATGTCAATCTAAGACATCGTTGAGATCATTGTTATTCCTGTTGGGGTTGTCATTAAAACTGTATTGGCCGATTAAAGGCATTGGCGTATTCATCTCTCATTTTCGTCGTCGGTAACCGATTAAAGGTGCCGAGGCATCTTTCGTACCATTGTCATCGATTGGCCGCTCTCAGGCAAATCGAGGTGTTCAATCATTCATCATATCGTTGTCATCGATTGGCCGCTCTCAGGCAAATCGAAATCATTCACTATATCATTGTTATCGATTGACCGTTATAAGGCAATCGAGGTATTCAATCATTCATCGTATCATTCGTATCGATCGGCCATTCTAAGGCAATCGAATCCCCAATCATTCATGGAATCATCCGCTGCATCATTCTTATCGTGTTGGCCGACTCAAGGCAGCACACTATCATTTATTGTGATACGGCTTCATGCCGTGGCTTAGGCCCTTATTGTGATACGGCTTCGTGCCGTGGCTTCGGCCCTCATTGATACAGCTTCGGGCTATTTTGACTTCAGGTGCTTGTGATATTTGTTAACTTCCGCTGAACGACTTTCAGGCCTTTTGTAATGTCTTGGTATTTTCATTGGAGCTTTTGGGCATTATGATTCATATTAAATTCAGTTCTGGTTTGGTTCATGTCAATTAATTCATTGTGGTATTCTGTGATTATGATTCGCCGTTGGGCATTTATGTTCTAACTTGTCGAACAGGTATTAATAGTATGCCGTGGGCATAGTATTTCACGAATGCTCGGTTCTTACCTTGGTTTGTGAGCATCTCGTATTATTATCATCATTGTACCGTTTCATTCTGCCTTTGGATGCATATCATGTTATACATGTATTTGATGTTCATTATCTGGATGACTGACCCTGTGGGGGCGGAACATGTTTTTCATGTTTTAGGTGCTTGCGAGGAGAGAGTTGAGACACAGGGGCATGATGATGGCGACGAGGCATTCGAGCAATACTAGTCCGAGTTGTTCATGTTGGTCAGTCGGTTGGAGTGTTCTCCAGTTTGTCAGTCATTGTCATTTTGTATTACCCGAGCAGATGCTCGTGGATGTTGTATTTCTACTCTTGGCCATGTAGGCCCATCGTTGTCGTTGAAATTCCTTATCGGAATATTGTGTCGGATATCATGGTAGGACTATGATTTTCCCTTGTTGTTTAATTTAATGTATTTTAGTCATGTTCGCCTGGTGGATCTCCTGGCGTGGGGTCCACGGCACTGTAATAACCCAATAGGATTTGGGGGTGTTACACAAATGGTATCGGAGATTTGGGTTGTGAGATACCCTGAGATGTGAGTTATGTGGTCCTACCGACGCGGTAGTAGTGGACTGTCAGGTTATGACAATCTAGTCAGTCGGGTTTTGTGAGTCGTAATATTAGTGCGACTGCACGAGTCATTCATTCATCGAGTCGTCGTCAGTGAAGACTAGTATCGCGAGACCTCGAAGCTTCGTATGACCTGTGTAAGGACTCGATTCTCTTTGTGTTCATACATTCATCATGTCATTAATTGTTCATGCTTTGTTGAAACCTATATGTGATATTAGTGTTATGATTGATTCATGACTAATTGTTTTGGAGCACGTGCGACTTGTGTAAGCATTAAGGATCAACTCATTTATCAGTTAATAATCCTCAATCATCATTTCGATCTCATCACTCAGTTAATTCATTCATCACTCAGTCAATATCATTCATCACTCAGTCAATATCATTACTCAGACAATTCATTCATCACTCAGTTAATTCATTCACCACTCAGTCAATATCATTCATCACTCAGTCAATATCATTACTCAGTAATTCATTCATCACTCAATCAATTTCATCGTTCAGTAATTCATTCATCACCCAGTAAATCTCATCGTTCAGTTAATTAATTCATCACCCATTCAACCTCATTGTTCAGTTAATTCATTCATCACTCAGTCAATCTCATTGTTCAATTATTTCATTAATCATTCAGTTCATCTCACGGTTCAGTCATTGATCACTCAGGATCGAATTTTGAGTTGGTTGTGATCATGCTTGATTCGTGTATTAAGAGAATTGTTGGTATTTGTGTTGTTCAAGGTTGTTCGAGCGGACGATAATTTCATTAAGGACGTTGATCGTGGAAGTACCTTCTCGCCTTCGGTTTGAGGCAAGTTTTATACTTGTACTAGTCAATGAGATTAATGTCATCATATATGTGTATGAATGTGTGGTATCATTCCGAGACTTAGTCTCTTCATGAATTCATTGATATCAAGAGATCGTTCGATACGATACCTTTCGGCAATTATGCCAAATGTTATTATTGTTCGTTAATGGCCGATTCAAGGCATTGTGACACTCGTTATTAATGTCATTGTCGATAGCCGGTTTGCGGTGTCGATGTATCGATTTTTGTTGATATTGATGTCAATCTAAGACATCGTTGAGATCATTGTTATTCCTGTTGGGGTTGTCATTAAAACTGTATTGGCCGATTAAAGGCATTGGCGTATTCATCTCTCATTTTCGTCGTCGGTAACCGATTAAAGGTGCCGAGGCATCCTTCGTACCATTGTCATCGATTGGCGGCTCTCAGGCAAATCGAGGTGTTCAATTATTCATCATATCGTTGTCATCGATTGGCCGCTCTCAGGCAAATCGAAATCATTCACTATATCATTGTTATCGATTGACCGTTATAAGGCAATCGAGGTATTCAATCATTCATCGTATCATTCGTATCGATCAGACATTCTAAGGCAATCGAATCTCCAATCATTCATGGAATCATCCGCTGCGGCCCTCATTGATACAGCTTGGGCTGTTTTGACTTCAGGTGCTTGTGATATTTGTTAACTTCCGCTGAACGACTTTCAGGCCTTTTGTAATGTCTTGGTATTTTCATTGGAGCCTTTGGTCATTATGATTCATATTAAATTCAGTTCTGGTTTGGTTCACGTCATTTAATTCATTGTGGTATTCTGTGATTATGATTCGCCGTTGGGGATTTATGTTCTAACCTGTCGTACAGGTATTAATAGTATGTCGTGGGCATAGTATTTCACGAATGCTCGGTTCTTACCTTGGTTTGTGAGCATCTCGTATTATTATCATCATTGTACCGTTTCATTCTGCCTTTGGATGCATATCATGTTATACATGTATTTGGTGTTCATTATCTGGATGACTGACCCCGTGGGGGCGGAACATATTTTTCATGTTTTAGGTGCTTGCGAGGAGAGAGTTGAGACACAGGGGCATGATGATAGCCTCGAGGCATTCGAGCGATACTAGTCCGAGTTGTTCATGTTGGTCAGTCGGTTGGAGTGTTCTCCAGTTTGTCAGTCATTGTCATTTTGTATTACCCGAGCAGATGCTCGTGGATGTTGTATTTCTACTCTTGGCCATGTAGGCCCATCGTTGTCGTTGAAATTCCTTATCGGAATATTGTGACGGATATCATGGTAGGGACTATGATTTTCCCTTGTTGTTTAATTTAATGTATTTTAGTCATGTTCGCCTGGTGGATCTCCTGGCGTGGGGTCCACGGCACTGTAATAACCCAATAGGATTTGGGGGTGTTACAAATAATGCATATTGATGGCATCGAAAATTGGGGCATACATCTTTACCTATTATTTCCATTTTATCTAGACACGACCTTGTTCGTGGATTGCCGAAACTCAAGTTTGATAGAAAACATTTGTGTGAATCATGCATAAAAGGGAAACACACTCGAGAATCTTTCAAACCAAAATTCGAGGTTTCCACTAGTCGCGTTCTTGAACTTGTGCATATGGATTTGATTGGACCATCTAGACATGTTAGTTTAAATGGCAAGCTTTACACTTTGGTTATTGTTGATGATTTCTCTCGATTTACTTGGGTAAGATTTTTAGCGCACAAGGATGATGCATTTTCCGAGTTTTCTAAATGGTGTCATTTGTTATCAAATGAGAAAAATCTCTCCATAATCTTTATCCGCACCGATCACGGAGGTGAATTTGATTGCACTCCGTTTGAACTCTTATGTGACAAATACGGGATTAATCATAATTTTTCGGCTCCTAGAATGCCTCAAAAAATGGGGTTGTTGAAAGGAAAAATCGATCTTTGGAAGAAATGTCGAGGACTATGCTTAATGAATACTCTCTTCCACGATACTTTTGGGCCGAAGCAATCTTTACGGCATGTTATGTGATTAATCGGGTTCATGTTCGTAGAACTCATCTTAAAACCCCGTATGAATTATGGAAGGGTAAAAAGCCAAATATAGCTTACTTTCATCCTTTTGGTTGCAATATATTTATCTTAAACAATGGTAAGGATAACTTGGGCAAGTTTGATGCTAAATCCGACTTCAGAATATTTCTTGGTTATTGTACAAATAGCAAAGCATACCGCGTATATAACATTAGAACGAATAAAGTTGAAGAATCCATTTATATTAAATTCAATGATATGATCTCACCCCCGAGAAAGGTAGAAAATTTTGATGATGCAGGTACTTTTCCGGATCCCTCAACCGAAGTGAAGAAAATTTCGGAAATCCAAACAAATACAATCATTGATTTACCGAAAGATTGGAGGCACATCAAAGACCATCCCAAGCACCTTGTGATTGGAAATATTGAAGACGGTGTTCAAACCCGAAGGAGAACCACCGAATATATGGCTCATTGTGCTTTCGTATCCGAAATAGTTCCCAAGAATATATTCGAGGCTCTTGATGATGAAAGTTGGGTGATGGCAATATAAGAGGAGCTTGTACAATTCATGCACAATAATGTATGGAATTTAATTCCCGCTCCTAAAGATAAAACAATTATCGGAACTAAATGGGTGCACAAAATTAAGACTGACGAAGATGGTTACCCAATTCGAAATAAATCTCGTTTGGTTGCTCAAGGGTATAATCAAGAGGAAGGTCTTGATTATGAAGAAAGTTTTGCTCCCGTGGCTCGACTCGAAGCCATCCGCTTGTTATGTGAATTTGCCGCCCACAAAAAGATCAATCTATTTCGAATGGATGTGAAAAGTGCATTCTTGAATGGCTACATTCAAGAAGAAGTCTACGTCAAGCAACCTCCCGATTTTGAAGATCATCAATTTCCGGATCACGTATACAAGCTCAACAAGGCACTCTATGGGTTGAAGCAAGCACCCCGAGCATGGTATGATCGTTTAAGTCAATTTTTAATTGCAAATGACTATAAAAGAGGCAAAGTCGATAATACCTTGTTTGTGAAAATATTGAATGATGATATACTTGTTTGCCAAATATACGTTGATGACATTGTATTTGGAGCTACTAACAAATCATTGTGCCAAGATTTCTCTAATCTTATGAAAGGAGAGTTCGAGATGAGTATGATGGGAGAATTAACGTTCTTCCTCGGGCTTCAAATCAAGCAATGCGAAGATGGAATCTTTATCCATCAAACGAGGTACTCAAACGATCTCCTAAAGAAATTCAAAATGGAAAGTAGCAAGGTGATTTCTACGCCAATGTCTTCATCATTAAAGCTTGAGAAAGATGAAAATGGCAAATCCGTAGATCAAAAATTATATCGAGGTATGATCGGATCTTTATTATATTTGACTGCATCTAGGCCAGACATAATATTTGCTACGTGCTTATGTGCTCGATTCCAAGCTAATCCTAAGGAATCATATTTAATTGCTTGTAAATGCATTTTTCGTTACTTAAAAGGGACTATCGGACTAGGTCTATGGTATCCTTCTTGCTTGGATTTTAATTTAATTGCATATAGTGACGCCGATTCCGGCGGATGCAAAATTGACAAAAAGAGTACTAGTGGTACGTGTCATTTTATTGGATCATGTTAACTATCTTGGGGAAGTAAAAAGCAAACCAGTGTAGTATTATCTACAGCTGAGGCCGAATATGTTGCTGCAGGGAGCGCCTGTGCTCAGGTGTTATGGATTAAAAATCAACTCCGCGACTACGGCATATATTTTGAAAATACCCATATTCTATGTGATAATACTAGTGCGATTAATCTGAGTAAAAATCCTGTGTTGCATAGTAGAACTAAGCATATAGACATTAGACACCACTTTCTACGCGATCATGTGCAGAAGAAAGATATCTGTTTAATTTTTGTCGGGACGAAGGACCAACTTGCTGATATTTTTACAAAACCTCTTCCCGAAGAATCATTTAATTCTATTCGTTTACAACTTGGTATGGGACATCTAGACAATTTTTGAAATAAGCTTTCTACTCGAGAAATCAATATCCTCGAATCGTTCCATTCGCTAGCGCGCGCTAGCTTCACTCTACTTAACGCGCGCTAACTTTCACTTTCGATAGTGTACGCTAACCTTATATATTTTGCGTGCGCTAATTCAAACTCTTCATATTCCAAATCGACTACTGGACAGTCCAGTGAGCTTCCAATTTTCACCTAACGTACGCTAATCACACATTCCTAGCGTATGCTAATTAAAACTCAGTTCAGGATATAAATTCCGTATGGCCCAGTAACATTTTCATTCTATCTTAACGTACGCAACGCACCGATCCCCTTTTCAGCAAAGAACCCTAGCCGATAAATTCGATCCATTCACCTCCGATTTCTCCCTTAAATCTTCCAATTACTTCCATATTCATGTCAAGCAAGGGACGCAAAGCCATGGAAAGATCTTACAAAAATCTAAAACGCCCTCGCAACGCCGAATACAATGCGACCCCATTTGTCTCATACACCGCATCGAAGGTGTTTTCTAAAATCCTTCCTCAAGAGCATATTACCGATTGTTACTTCTTTAATTTCGGAAGTCTCGAACGAGCAAAGGTCAATATCCGTGATTTTCTTGAAGCTCTAGGGATAGCCCATTTCGTTGAGTGCAAGGAAATCATTTATCCTTCTTGTGTCCGGGAATTTTATGCTAATCTGCATTTGGGAGACGGTGATGGTGGATTTGTTCTCGGTAGTTTGGTGAAAGGAACCATGGTGAAAATTTCGTCGGAAATTCTTCACGAATTATTTGGTTTGTCGAAGGATGGTTTTGATTGTTGTGGGAATCCAACCGATGAAGAATCAGTCGTATCTGAGAAAGATGTTGTCGATTTTCTGTGCTCTAAAACTGTCATCGAGGTTACCGATGACGTTTTCAAAAACAATGACTTTGGTATTCATATTCGCTTGTTGTTGGCTGCACTCACTAAGTGCTTGATGCCGAAGGTGAACTCTCAACACAAGTTAGTGGGAGTTGACAAAAACGTGGTGTACCGAGTGCTAAAAGACGACAAGGAGGATTTCACCAGAATTGTGTTGAATTGGATGAAGGCAAAAGGAGATTCCTTTCGCTCAAAACACTATATGTCGAGAACGCGGAAGTCAGGGCTTCCATTTGGTTCTATACTCACCGTAATCTTCCGTCATTTCCATGTCGACTTGTCAAGCGAGGCATCGGTTCCGGTGTCTCGAGGACACGAGATTAGCGATCTCACCCTCAAAGTAATGCACTATGTTGAAACATTCAATAGAGGTTGGGTGCTATTTCCGTATCTTTGAGAAGACGACCAAGTGCCAAAAGGGATGCGAACACCAACTCCGGCTGAACGTGTGCTACATCGCGGACCTCATACACATCGGGAATTGCAAACCGGAAAGTTTGTTCATCACCCGAAGACAAAAGGCAAGCGACCGATGAGAGACTCCATCACGGAAGAAGAAGAGAGTGATCTTATTGCTCGGATGCGGAGCATCGAGACCTCTGAAATGTTCGGTCTCTTCGTTCGGAAGTCCGGGAAGTTCGCGAGCTAATTTCTGATTTCATCTAATACACTCACCCGTCATTCCCATTCCCATCCTCCTCTTCCGATCAAGCCCCTTAGAGTCTAGGAGTTTGATACTTGTTGTAGAAACTTATCTTTCGAATGGCTTTTATGTCTCATGCTCTGAACGTTTGTGTAATGCTTGAACTTCTTTTTAATGGAATTTGTATTTCTCTTCATTTGGTTGGTTGAAGTTTGGCATTTGCTGTTTATGTGCTTTCGTTTTGGTTCATGATATTTGGTTGGTATTATTTGTTAAAAATGCAACAATTCAGGGGGAGTTCCTTTTTGTTTATGTCAAAAAGGGGGAGAATACTCCAAAAACCAAAACGTACTAATATATCGAACAAATTACCTTGATTCGAAGCTTTTAAAACGTTTTTGCAGGTATAAATTAAATGTTTTGACATCATCAAGAAGGGGGAGATTGTTGACTCAAAAAGTATTTTGATGATAATTTCATTCAAAACATTTAATAAAATCAATCTCAGCAAGCTGTTATATTGAAGGAGAAAACTGGACTTAGCGCACGCTACATGCTTCAGAGTAGCGCACGCTATCGAGACATATTTTCAGACAATTCAACTCATCTGCAGCCCAGTCAGAACCTACTGATGGATAGTGCACGCATTTGCGCAGGCTAAATTACTAATATTAGCGCACGCTATACCACATTATTAACGCACGCTATCGCATCTCCAGTCAGAGGACAGTAAGGTCTGGAAAGAAAAAGGAAAAAGGACTTGCGCACGCTACGGACGTTCATTTACATACGCTACTATGAGGCCTTAGCGCACGTTACTCTTTATTTCTTGCCCACGCTACCGGATAACATGGTTAGTAGTCCAGTAGCCACTGGACTCAAAATGAGAAGGCATTTACGTACGCTACAGAGGGTAACGTACGTTACGAAGGAAAGCATCTAGCGCACGCTACACAATATACATTAGCGCACGCTAAATCAGTCAAAAGTTTACCATTGGATTTTCTACCGTTGGAACGCAGGAGTCAAAGAAGATCCGTGAAATCTGGAAAAGTTGATATTAAATAATATTAGCGCACGCTATGCATAATTGCTAGCGCATGCTAAGTACAAATTTAGCCGTTGGATAAAGAGACGTTGGGGAGACTGTTAGGCGTATTTTTATACACTTATTTATCATTATTCTGTATTCTTTTCATAATTAAATCTGCATAAATGAGCTTGTAATGCCCTATTCTTTTATGTTTTGCAGGAAATCGGAGTCCGGAAGCTAAAACAATGAAAACGGGCGAAAACGGCAAATTTTGGCCTGGGGCCGCGGCACAAGGCAAGCGGACCGCGGCACAAGCAGGTGACCAGCGAGCCCCGAGTGAACTGTACCCTGAGCCGCGACCTAGGAGGAAAATTAAGCATCAGGTATTAGGCGCTGAGCCCCGTGAGCCACGGCACAGATTAAGTGAGCCGCGGCCCACGGGGCGGTTTTGACAGAAAGTGCCGCGTTTCTGGGCCGTTTTGAAGCCGGTTCTCGACCTAATCACACGGACGCGTTTTGAAGGCTGCTGGGAGTTATAAATAAGGGTTTAAGGTCATAATTGAAGGGATTATCATTGGAGGATCGATCATTATCAAGAGAAGAAGCAGAATACACCAAGAGCAGAGAGCGGAAGCCAGAAGAACGGAGGAATCCGAGTTCTTCATCTGTGTTTGATTTCGATGCTTCCTTTCATTATTTCTGTATTTTTATTCTTCAGCATGTCAGGCTAAAACCCTGTTCTAGGATTTTGATGAAACCAAAGTTTTGACGAATTTGCTTTTGATTATCTATATAATTCCCTTTTCTGTTGAGTTTTCCCAATCATCTTTAATGCTTTCAGTTGTTTGGCCTATAATTGGATTGTTTTAATTACGCAACTCGAATCGGGAGAGGAGAGTTGGTGAGGAACTATTGGTGAGAACCGTTTTATCTTGTGAGATAGGAATATACTCATAGGAACTACGTGGCCTTTTGAAGATTTTGTACTTTTTGCCTATTGTCGAATTAATTCGCCTAGGGATAGAGTGCGTTATTCGCCTTTAGAAAAATCTATTGACCTCGGGAGAGGCGGTAGAGTATTTTAGCAATCTTCGCCTTCAATAAATTGGGCAAATTATTAACTTCAGATAATCGAGAGTAAATTCGGATAAACCAAGGTGGATTCACAATCCTAGACTTATTCATCATTTGATTTTCTTTCTTCGAGCGATCGTTTTTACTGTTAGTTCTTTTATTGGTTTTCTTTAGTTATTAATTGCATCCCAAACTTCGACAGTTCAAATAAAATTAGACTACACAAAAATCGGTAATTAGTGACTCAATCCTCATGGGAACGATAACTCACTCATCACTTTATTACTTGTCTACGATAACATGCACTTGCGTTAAACGAAATATCACAAAAAGTTTTTGGCGCCGTTGCCGGGGACTGATTTTTTTTACTAATATCGATTTCAGTATTTCTAGTCTTAGTTTGAACATTTTTTATTGTTTTTGTGTAATTTTATTTATTTGTTTTTCAGTTCAGGAGTTTCCGGTTAGTGCATGAAAAAATTCGATAACGAAGGCCTACTACCTTTGGATACCGAACTCGAGCGCACTCTTCGGAGAAGCAAGAAGGAGAAACGAGAGCTACCAGCAAAAGTCACTATGGCCGATAACACGGGAAATCACGAAGCAAACAATCCCATTCAGCAAGTTCAACCGGCATTAGCACTTCGCGATTATGCTATGCCGCAAATCAATGCGAAATTTTCGGGGATTCGGTGTCCGACAATCCAAGCCAACAACTTCGAAATCAAGCCGGCTATTATTCAGATGGTGCAAGCTAGCCAGTTTTGTGGATTGCCTAACGATGACCCCAATGCACACATTGCATCTTTTCTCGAGAATTGTGACACCTTCAAGAACAATGGTGTCACTGATGATGCCATCCGTCTAAGGCTTTTCCCTTTCTCTTTGAGGGACAAAGCCAAATTTTGGTTGAATTCTTTACCGCCGGGCTCTATCACTACATGGGCGGAATTAGCGCAAGCCTTCCTAGCTAAGTTCTTCCCACCATCGAAGACGAGGTTACGGAACGAGATCACTACCTTTGGGCAATTTGATATGGAGTCGCTTCACGAGGCTTGGGAGCGATACAAGGATTTACTGAGAGATGCCCACACCACAGCCTACCGGATTGGCTCCAAATACGAACATTTTACAACGGATTGAGTGATTCTACACGCACTCTCGTCGATGCGGCCGCTGGAGGAGCCTTAATGGGAAAAACTATGGCCGAGGCACACTCTTTATTGGAAGCTATGGCTGCGAATGCTTATCAATGGCCATCCGAACGAGTAAACCCGAAACGAGTAATGGAAATCTCAAATAATGATCCAATCTCTACATTATCAGCTCAAGTCGCCGCCTTGACGCAGCAACTTCAAGCCTTTTCACATGCTCCTTCCCCCGTTACCATTCAATCGTGCAATTGGTGTAGCGGATCTCATCCTAGCGCGGAGTGCCAAGTCGGAAACCCTTTCGAGCAACCTCCGATGGAACAAGCTCAGTTCATGGGGAACGGGAACCGGCAAAATAATCCGTACTCCAACACGTATAATCCGGGAGGCGTAACCATCCTAACTTTTCATGGAAGAACGGACAAAACTCGAACCAGCCCCCGTTTGCTCAACACCAACAGCAACCTCCTCCTGCTCCAAAAATTTCTCTAGAAGAAGCAATGGCGAAATTGGCAGCGAACACGAGTCAGTTCATGGCCCGTACGGAAGTGACCTTGCAAAACCATTCCGCTTCTATACGCAACTTGGAAGTCCAACTGGGCCAGATTGCTAATGTATTAAAAGCCCGCCCGGAAGGTACCTTGCCAAGTACGACTGAAACAAATCCCAGAGAGAGTGTCAATGCCATTGGGTTGAGACGTGGGAAAGAATTGGGTGAGCTGCCCGGGCAGAACAAAACGATAAGTGAGGATGAGGAGAAGAAAAATTCAACGACTGAGGAATCACAAATGTCTAGACCCTCGATACTATTTCCGGATAATCCGAAGGCATATGTACCACCCGTTCCATTTCTGCAGCGATTACAACAGAAAAAGGTGGACAAGCAATTCTCTAAGTTCCTCCACGTCTTCAAGAAGCTGCACATAAACATTTCATTTGCCGATGCCTTGGAACAAATGCCGAGTTATGTGAAATTCATGAAATAAATCTTATCGAATAAAAGGAAGCTCGAGGAGTATGAGACAGTCGCATTAACGGAGAAGTGCAGCGCTATTTTTCAGAAAAAGCTTCCGCCAAAATTGAAGGATCCGGGAAGCTTCAATATACCGTGCACCATAAGAAACCTCTATTTTGATAAGGCGTTGTGCGATCTCGGGGCCAACATTAATCTGATGCCACTTTCCATATTTAAGAAGCTAAACATTGGGGAAGCAAAGTCGACGACAATCTCGCTGCAATTAGCCGATAGATCGATTAAATATCCAAGGGGAATAATAGAGGACGTCTTAGTAAAGGTAGATAAGTTCATATTTCTAGCTGATTTCATTGTGCTCGATATGGAGGAGGATCAAGACATCCCAATTATTTTGGGAGGACCATTCTTAGCTACCGGTCGAACTTTCATAGACGTGGAAAAAGGGAGACTCACTCTGCGGGTTCAAGATGAGCAGGTCACTTTCCAAGTATTTCAACCCTTTCCATGTCCAAGTAGTGTTGAGAAGAGTTCGCAAATGGAAAGTGTAGATACCTCTGCGAAGGACACACACCGGAAGAATTATCGGTCGAAAAAGTCAGAATATGTTTCAGCTACCCTGACGCCTAATAAGAATGAAGAGCAAGTCGCATATATTAGGCATTTGAATATGTCGTCTTCAACATCCGTTCATCCACAATCGGAAAATTCTCCTTCTATCCTAAGTTCGCCCGTGAAGTTGAAAATTAAGCCGGATGTCAAACGGGTGCCAAGTCATGTGAAAAATGGGTGCTTCGGAAAATTGTTTTTGTTAAAATCTTTTCACAAAGAACATTTGGTGTCCAAACCGAAAATCGGATCGTTAAAAACCAATGGTCAAAATTTTAAAACACATATTAACGGTTCGATGAACGGGGCGGAGTTCAAATGGTGTTTGCGACAAGCAAACTGATTTTCAATAAGTCCGGCTGAAGACTATAAACTTAGCGCTTCTCGGGAGGCAACCCGAGTATTAGTCATAGAATTTTTGCGTTTCAGTATTTTCTTGCATTTTTTGGATCTTTATTTTTCGTCATTTTAGATTGGATATGCTTGTCTCTCATGCTATTGACGTTTTCTGTTGAAAATTTTGTGCAGAAATCACCCTAGGGAAGAATTATGCCTGAGCCGCGGCACAAGGATAGCAAGCCGCGACACACACAAGTGAAGAAACAAGGGCCAAACCAAACTGTACTCTGTGCCGCGGCACACCAGATCCCTGAGCCGCGGCACGTTGCTGCTGAGCCGCGGCACGCCAATTGTCAAAAATCTGCCCAGGAGGCTGTACTCTATGCCGCGGCACATGCCAGATGAGCCGCGGCACACTAACATTCTGAGCCGCGGCACCCGTATGCTGAGCCGCGGCACATGGCGATGGAACAAAGGAGTCTGAACAGACTGTACTTTGGGCCGCGACTCACTTAAGCTGTGCCGCGGCCCCCGTTCGGAAGTTAGACACCCCAGGTACCCTTATAACACGAATTCGGCCGACCCCAGGTATACTTCTCCTCCTCTTTTCTTTGCACAACGATCGGCCGATACCCTTCTCCCCTTCTTCTTCTTGCATATCTCAAATCTAATCAAGGTACTTCTCAATCCTTTGTATTAATTGCTTCATGAATTGCGAAATGAGATGTTGTTCTTCATTCAATATTGATTATGTTGTTGTTTTTCAAAGTTTTATCAAAGGTTGAGTTGGGAATATGATGTTTTTGATTGATTATTGATGATTATCTTTGAATTATGAATGAATTGATTACGTTTGTCATGACGATCGATTTGTGTTGTTGTTTTTGGGGATTAAATCAAGCTATTACAATGTTTGTTCCTCAATTAAAATTATGCAAACAAGGTGTTTGATGAAATGCTTGAATGAAAATTTTACTTTGTTAAGACAATGTTTTGAAACTATGTGCAACGAATTCGTTTCTGGGAATTACAGCGTACCCCAACCAATGTCAAGTTTAAACGTTAAAGCTCAATTTTATTTTTCTCTCACGTCGGTGATAGCTCGTTAAATTCTTGATTCACGTTTTGCATATCCTTAGCCGAGAAGTGTTGTTCTCCTTATTGCGTAAGTAAGTAAACTCTGGTGTTTATCTTTTCAGGACTCGCTATGGCTAGAAAGAGAAAGGTTAGCACAAGGGCCAGGACTCAATCGTCCCCTACACGAGGGGAAACGTCTCAGAGCCGAGCCGAGTTGGAGGTGCACCAATTCTCCGACCCGGAGATTTATAAAATCTTCAATGAAAATATCCGCCCTCGACCTCTGATCCCGGAGAGGGGATTCACCCCAGCCCCCCAGGACGGGGAGCTTCTGACGATGATAGACGAGATGGGGTGGGCCCATTTTGCTGCACCTCCTGAGCCGGCGGTGATCTCCATTGTACAGGAGTTTTATGCGAGCGCTCTGCTGAAGCACATTCGGGCGGGGCAGATGATACCGCATTCGGATACTCGGACTCAGGTCGTTGTCCAGGGCATTACTGTAGATTTCTCTGTGGCCGCCATTCGGAGATTATTCGAGCTGCCTGTGGTTGACGATACGGCATATACGCGAGCTATGAGTGGCCTCACGAGGGAGGCCCTGCTCGAGACACTCACACAGCCCGGCTCCGTCTGGGAGATGCGCGCCCCGGGTTCGTCGGCCTTCTACTTTAAGAGATCGTGCCTCAGTCGGCTCGGGCGAGCCTGGTTGTACTTCATCTGCGCTCGTATTGATCTTACCTCGCAGATCCGCACCGTTTTACTCTCTCGTGCCCATACATTATATGCTATCACTTCTGGGGTCAGATTCGATGTGGCCCCTCTTCTGGTCCGATCTATCTTCCAGTGTATTCAGGGAGGGGCCAAGACGGGGCTGAAGCACCCCTCTCTTATTTGCGCTCTTTGCCGCCAGTTAGGCATGACTTGGTCGGATGACGAGCCGATGTTAGCACCCCAGGGCCCGATCGACCATTGCATCATTTCTCACTTCGATCAGTGGGGAGGAGCGCCAGAACACGCTCGGGGGCAAGGATTTCTACTTGATGAGGCACACGAGCAGTCCCCTGAGCCTCTTCTTCTGACGCAGGGGCAGATGGAGTCCAGCCCGCCGCCCGACAGAGAGCACTTGCAGGCGATGTTCGACGGGTTGAGAGAGGAGATGAGGAGAGAGAGAGGAGATGAGGAGAGAGAGAGAGAGCCTTCTGGCTGCCCTGAGAGAGGAGAGGCGGACGGAGAGAGAGAGAGCATCATCGCTGCCGTCCGAGATGAGATGAGATGAGAGAGCAGGCCCGCCGGGCCAACCGACGTGAGACGAGGCGCCTGGCAGCGAGAGATGCTTACCACCAGGAGCACCTTGATGCATGGACGACCCACATTATGCACCCAGACGGGCCATTCATTCCACCCGTTCGCCCAGCCGCGCCACCCTCCTCGCCGGACGATGCCGGCACCAGTTCGTGAGCATACTGTAGGGGAGTACTTGACCTTTTTCTTTTATTGCATATTACTCTTTTTGTCCATTGAGGTCAATGTACATCCTAAGTTTGGGGGGGTTTACTTTTTGTTGCTATTATTATTGTTGTACTTATTCGTTTGCACTTTCATTATCTTTTTGTTCTTAGCCTTGCTTGTCGTGTTTTTAATTGCATTCGTGAATTTTTCGTGCTTCTTTGTGTGTAAAACTGATGTTACGATACTGATTTCTCTCTGAAGAAATGGTTGAGTTTTAGTTGAGTGTAGTCAGCGATATCTGTTTCTGTTGAGTATTCATCTAGGTCCGAAATTTTTTTGTTTTTGTAGAAATCATAGCGGATAAGAGAGGAGACATACGTGTTTTCAAATCGCCGTCTATACATTTGGTTACACTTTTCGCGTAGCTAGTCGTCCAGTAACATAAGTCGTGTTGGCACTTGCTTTGAGTTTAGAGTCGGACAGTTTTTCCCAAAAAGTCGAGATATTATTTGTTCTATGATGGGAAATCTAGTAACCGGGAGTATTCACATGATTCGTTGTTTACTCTCACGTAAAACGACAACCCTGATTAGACTAGTGGTTTTGAAATTTCGCATGTGCCGATGATGGGGAGCCTAGTAACCGGGGGTATTCACGTGACCCGTTGTTTACTCTCGCGTAAAACAGAAACCTTGAATCGGACATGCGGAAATAGCTATTCGAGTTGTTTCTCCGCTGTGGAGGGGAACTTAGTAACTAGAAGCATCCATGTGCCCCATGAGTGTCTTTTACGTCAAACGGTTCCCCAATACATGAGAATGGAATTCCACCCTAGGATTATCCCGATGAAACATCCCGAGATCCGAACCTAGTGGTCAACTCGAATCAATTTATTGATCATATATAAGGGAATACTGTCCGAGGGTTATATTTGATGATGAAACTCTTGAAATTTTTGCCACTAGACTGTGGGATTGGGCGAGTTAGCTTGTTTATTTTAACCCTTCATATTGGCGGTCGAATAAATTCACGCTTGTTAATCTTTGAGCTTGATTTTCTTCATGAACGATTGATTAGGACTGAAATTGGTTACTTCGTGGAATCAGTGTCCTGGATGTGACTCACTATTACGATACTTGAACTATTCTTTGAGATTTTCAGGGTAGTATTGATTAGGTTGAGCACTATGAAATTGCACGATTATTCACGATTATTCTTTTATTTGTAATCAATTCTTTTTGCTTGAAGACAAGCAAAGGCTCAAGTTTGGGGGTATTTGTTGGGCGTAATGTGCATAAATGAGCTTGTAATGACCTATTCTTTTATGTTTTGCAGGAAATTGGAGTCCGGAAGCTAAAACAATGAAAACGGGCGAAAACGGCAAATTTTGGCCTAGGGCCACGGCACAAGGCAAGCAGGCCGCGGCACACGCAGGTGACCAGCGAGCCCCAAGTGAACTGTACCCTGAGCCGCGGCACAAGTATAGTGAGCCGCGGCCCAGGAGGAAAATTAAGCATCAGGTATTAGGCGCTGAGCCCCGTAAGCCGCGGCACAGATTAAGTGAGCCGCGGCCCATGGGGTGGTTTTGACAGAAAGTGCCGCGTTTCTAGGCCGTTTTGAAGCCGGTTCTCGAGCTAATCACACGGACGCGTTTCGGAGGCTGCTGGGAGTTATAAATAAGGGTTTAAGGTCATAATTGAAGGGATGATCATTGGAGGATCGATCATTATCAAGAGAAGAAGCAGAAGACATCAAGAGCAGAGAGCGGAAGCCAGAAGAACGGAGGAATCCGAGTTCTTCATCTGTGTTTGATTTCGATGCTTCCTTTCATTATTTCTGTATTTTTAATCTTCAGCATGTCAGGCTAAAACCCTGTTCTAGGATTTTGATGAAACCAAAGTTTTGACGAATTTGCTTTTGATTATCTATATAATTCCCTTTTCTGTTGAGTTTTCCCAATCGTCTTTAATGCTTTCAATTGTGTGGCCTATAATTGGATTATTTTAATTACGAAACTCGAATCGGGAGAGGAGAGTTGGTGCGGAACTATTGGTGAGAACCGTTTTATCTTTTGAGATAGGAATATACTCATAGGAACTACATGGCCTTTTGAAGATTTTGTACTTTTTGCCTATTGTCGAATTAATTCACCTAGGGATAGAGTGCGTTATTCGCCTTTAGAAAAATCTATTGACCTCGGGAGAGGCGGTAGAGTATTTTAGCAATTTTCGCCTTCAATAAATTGGGGAAATCATTAACTTCAGATAATCGAGAGTAAATTCGGATAAACCAAGGTGGATTCACAATCCTAGACTTATTCATCATTTGATTTTCTTTCTTCGAGTGATCGTTTTTACTGTTAGTTCTTTTATTGGTTTTCTTTAGTTATTAATTGCATCCCAAACTTCGACAGTTCAAATAAAATTAGAATACACAAAAATCGGTAATTAGTGATTCAGTCCTCGTGGGAACGATAACTCACTCATCACTTTATTACTTGTCTACGATAACGTGCACTTGCGTTAAACGAAATATCGCAACAGAGACAAACCAACACATTTCAAAGTCAAGATTGAAGACCTGTTGACCAACCAATAGCGCATGCTACGAGTACATGACTCGCGCACGCTAGCCATATAATTTTACCGTTGGAACGGTTTTGTGACCGTTCAGAAAGGCCAAGTCAGAGACCGATTGCGCACGCTATGTAGGTATTATTAGCGCATGCTAATAATAGAAATATCAGTATTTGAAGAATGACTGACACCTATAAATACCCATAGGAGTTGGGTATCACAAATACAACTTCAAGCATACAAGCATACAAGCAAACAAAGCATACTTGAGCTCAGTTTTATATCTTTTATTGCATTCTAAGTTGTGAGAAGAAAGATACAAAGAGTGAAACACCTTGTAATATTTATTATACTTTGTATTCTTTCATTTGGTTGTGAGTGTTGCATCACTCATACTTGAGCTTTAGAGAAACGAATCAAGAGTCACTAATCCGGTGTTACTAGGATCTTTTGATCCGGCATTGTTAGGATTACACTCCAATATTCGTATAGTGAGGATTATCTAGTTGCTATTGAACACTAGATAAACAAAGTTTATTTTGTGAGTGATTGAGCTTGGACCAATAGAAGACAAGCGGTTGTAACGGTTGTGAACTCAGACTGATCGAAGACGAGTCAAGTTTGTGGTTGTTCTTGAGCCAATAGAAAAAGAAGTCGGAGAGAGGACGTAGGCAAGTTTCCGAACCTCTATAAATCTTTGAGTCTTTTATTTTCCGCACTATTTTCATTTATTCGTAAGAAAGTTCGATATTCCGCATTACCACTATTCAACCCCCTTCTAGTGGTAAATTTATCTCTTCAGTTTCTCCGGCGCGAGGCAAGTAGAGACACGGTATTTTTGGAGTTGGATCATCCAAGAGCATGGAGCGGATTGGATCGTAGGGAAAGCAACAAAAGCTTGGGGAATTGCTCAAGATAAGGACACCATTTAATCAAAGGACTACAAGGGTATGTTTCTCGTATTATCTTGTGCTTCATTTTAATATTCGTATATACGTAGCTCGATCGATCCTCGTAGGGATTCAGATCGAATTAATTTTCATTTTACTGCTTCCGTTGGCCCTTCAATTTAGGCACTGAATCCCAACAGTGGTATCGGAGAATAGGTCTTGCGATTGTATATACGATATTGGCATTTGGAATGCTTGACTAGATGATGAATGATTTGGAATCATTTATAGTCAGAATCCTGGTATATGTTTTTCGTTCATTGTAGTTGTACTTTTCGTAAGTTTATATCTAAATATAAATCTTTAATTTCTGGGAAATATGATTTATATTGTAGATATGAAAGTCGGAAAATATAGATATTAGATATCCGGTCGAAAATCTAGCCCCAAATCGTCGTTGGGCGATTTTTCGGACAAGGGTTGCAAACTGCCGGGCTGACCCGACCGTTTCAGGTGACACGGTCCGTGCCAGGCATCCATCCTCGGCAGACTGTCGGGATAACCAGAGCGTGCCATACGGCATGGGCCGTGTATGGTCGGTAGACTGTCGGGACAACCCGACCGTGTCATTTGACATGGCCGTGTCTTGCAGGCCAACTTTAGAAGCTGTCAGGGTAACCCGACCATGCTATACGGCATGGGCTGTGTCTAGCCGGCAGACTGCCGAGGATGACTCGACGGTGCCAGTCGTCACGGGCCTTGTCCAGCAGGCAGTTTTCGCCCCGACTCGATTTTTTTGTGTATTCCAGAAAATTAATCTCCCACATATTAAATTGGATTTAGTATGATTAAATGATTTATGATATTTCATTTTGTAAGGGAAATTTAATTAATTGGAATATTTGTGGGTGACCGAATACTTTGAATGTTTTTTCATATTACCGATTGTGTAAATTGATTGGATCGATTCTATTTATTGTTTATATGTCAATATATCTCTATGCAATATGTTTATATAGTATTTATCGGATGAATGTTTTTGTATGGTAATGTGGTTCATGGACTTAGTTTTAAATCGTTCGGTTTTATTCGATTGGGTTGTAAAGGCCGTTTTGAGCCTATTTATTTTACTAAAAATATTTGTATCTAGGATGTAATTTTTCAATGTAAAATTTATATATAATGACGAATACCGGAGGAAGATCCGTTCGAGAAGACGAAGATTCAAGACCGAAGACTTATAATTAGATTACGGAGTTTTTGATTCTAGGAACGGTCCATGAACTACATGTTGGTAGCAACTAGGTTGTGAATGTTTGTTCATATTGTATGAATACACAAACGCCCTTAAATGAATTAATGTGCAAAGTGTAACATTAATCGTGAAAATTCTCCCACGACAAATTATTAAGTTTATAAGGTTTCAAGGTTTTCCTTCCCTCCATCGAGCTTCTGAGAAATTGAAATCCAAACCGGATGCTATGCTTCCGAGTTATCGGGGTAGTCATTCGAGGAGGATGGATAAACTACCGAGAGCGCATTGGATGCCTTAGGTTGGAGCAAATTTTATCCCTAGAAACCTGATATGTTGCCGGATAAGATTCAATTGTGAAACTGATTTGCGTCGATGGTATAAAATTAACTTGTTCACGAACAATAGAAATCGTATAGGTTGAGGGGAGTGAACAAGGGGAAAAAGAAGATCGAATCATCCATTAGATGGGTTGGTGTTGGACACCACTTTATGAAAATTAATAGACTAGAAACCTATCCGGTTGCCCTCTGTTAAGATTTATAAAGAACTAGATCGCCACTATGAAGTAGAGCAAATAATACTTCTGGATTTCACATGGGAGTGTGTTATTTCAATAAAAATAGTGGGAGCTGTGTAACAAGAATAGAAAAGACCTTAATTATATACTGAGATCATAATTAAACGAGTCATTAATTAATCTGTCGTACTTAATGCTGACATAACTCTCAATATGACAATGAATCTACTCACAATTCTACTCGAAAAGAACACCTTGAACGGACCTAACTTTATGGATTGGCTCTGCAATCTGATGATAGTCCTCATTATAGAGGCACTGGGATACGTCTTGGAGACGGACATTCCGGCGCCTCCAGTGTGGACAAGAGCCAATCAGGAAGGGATTAAAAATCACGAAAAGTGGGTTAAGACTGACGTGAAAGTCCGTGCTTATATGATGGATTCCATGTCTAATGAGCTTCATAGAGCTCATGAGAAAATGACTTCTGCTAGGCAGATTCTATTTCACTTAACCGAGCTTTATGGTGAGCACAGTCGAACGGCTATATATGAGATATCCAAGCAATTGTTCGGTGCTAGGATGAAGGAAGGTGAGAAGGTTGGGGACCACGTCCTAAAAAGGATATCTATGATCGAGAGATTGGAGGCTCTTGATTTTAAGATGGATGCTTCTCTTCAAACCAACCTTATCTTACAGTCTCTCCCTGATTCATTCTCACTATTTGTTATGAACTTCAATTGTAATGAGATTGCATGCAACTTAGCTGGGCTAATGAGCAAACTCGTGACCGCTCAGTCTCAGATGAAGAATCCGCGGATGAAGGAGTCTTCCCTTGTGATTTCTTCTGGACTTCAGAGGTCAAAGAACAATAAGAAAAATACCAAGAAGCAGACAGGATCACAAGTCAAGGACTTCAAGAGTAAGGCAAGGCCCCGATGGTTCCGAAGAACTAGAAGAAGAAGGACGAATGTCTCAAGTGCGGTGATATGGTCCATTGGGCAAGAGACTGTCCGATTCTTCATGGCGCTTCAGGTACACAACTTTTCGTTTTGGAAGAAAATTGTCCTGCTACTATATTTTCTACTTCTTGGATACTGGATTCTGGTGCTAGTTCTCATATTTGTACCGTGAATCAGGATCTGGAACAAAGTAGGAAGCTTGGAGCCAGGAAGTGATGGTTACTGTCGGAAGCGGGCATAGTGTCGAAGCAACTGACATAAGATCTCTTCTTTTGGGTTTAGTCCGGTTTTGTTCTACCTTTAGAAGATGTACTTGTTTTGCCCAAGGGGCATAAAAATATTGTTTCCATTCCGGTCATGGATCGGAAAGGCTTTTCATTTTTCACTGGTGATGGTTCCTACAAAATTTATTTCAGAAATAAAACTAGTGGGCACTGCTACATTGATAAATGGACTATATCATCTAAACCTTAGTAACAAAGTCGTTGGGAATACTATGACTAGGAAGCGTGGTAGGGATGAAACTAATCAAGTTTTGAAATGGCATATTAGACTTGGTCATGTTGGTCAGACCAAGGTTTATAAAATGAAAAGAATAGACTTGTGGGTCCATTGGGATCAGATCCCTTTACTACTTGTAAATCTTGCCTTAAAGGCAAAATGACTAAGTCCCCCTTCACAGGGACTTTTTGAAAGAGCTGCTGATAAACTAGAATTAATCCATATCGACGTATGTGGTGCTTTGGAAGCAGCACATGATGGATATCAGTATTACGTTTACAGATGATCATACTAGGTATGGTTATGCATACTTAATGAAACATAAATCAGAGGCCTTTGAGAAATTTCAGGAATTTAAGGCCCTAGTCGAAAAACAAACTGGAAATCATATCAAAGCACTTCGGTCAGACCGAGGTGGCGAGTATATGAATATGGAGTTTGACGAGTTCCTTAAGGAACATGGAATAGTATCACAACTAACACCTCCAGGTACTCCTCAGTTAAATGGTGTGTCAGAAAGAAGGAATCGGACCTTGTTGAACATGGTCTGTTCCATGCTGGGCTATACTGACTTACCGATTTACCTGTAGGGGTATGCACTACTGACTACCGCTTATATCTTGAACAGATGTCCTTCCAAATCCATTCCTAGAACTCCACATGAGATGTGGGAGGGCAGGAAACCAAGTCTTAATCACATTAGGATTTGGGGATATCCCACCTATATCAAGAAGACTGAGGTGGAAAAGTTGGAAGCGAGGTCCGTGAAGGGACGTTTCATTGTATTCCTATCAAGGACGATGGGTTATCTATTATACATGCCCAAAGATCAAAAGATGGTTGTTGCTTTGCATGCACACTTCCTGGAAGATGAGTTCACTCAGGAAGGCGGAACAGGTAGAAATATTTCTTTGGAAGAATACAATGAAACTCGTCAGGAGACACCTGTGCAAAAAAATTGGAACCCAACCTTCTGAAACACAAGTACAACCACCTCGTAGCTCTAGTAGGGTGTCTCTTTACCTGAGAGGTATAGTTTTATACACTTGGAGGAACTGGGTCTCCACGAGGTTTCAAGTGATAACCAAGAGACCAACCCGCGACAAATGACCTAGCAATGGTGGATGTAGACTCCATGAAATGGACTGTAGCAGTCTTCATATAGTTGGAACCTTCATTTTGACGAGTCCGTCAAAGAGTTTGACTTCGTGCAAATTGAAGAGGAACCTTGTGTATACTAGAGGGTTAGTGGGAAAAAGATCGCATTCTTAGTACTATATCTAGATGACATTCTACTAATAGAAAATGATGTGGGAATGCTCAGTTCTGTGAAAGCTTGGCTTTCGAATAATTTCTCCATGAAAGACTTGGGAGAAGTAACCTATATTCTTGGTATTCGGCTCTACCGGGATAGAGCGAAGAGAACAATAGGTCTTTCCCAAGCCCTCTACATAGATAAAATCTTAAAGCGATTTAAGATGGATGATTCTAAAAGAGGGTTCCTTCCGATGCGACATGGAATAAAGCTCACCTCGAAGACGTGTCCTTAAAGTGAGGAACAACGAAAGGAAATGAGTAATATACCATATGCTTCGGCCGTGGGTAGTCTTATGTATGATATGTTGTGTACGAGACCTGGCATTGCGCATACTAGTAGCGTGGTAAGTAGGTTTCAGGTAAACCCAGGTAGGCAACATTGGACTGCCGTAAAGAACATTCTCAAGTACCTGAGAAAGACTAGAGATATGGTTCTGATGTATGGCGGTAGAGAATTGAATGTGATGGGATTCACTGTTTCAAACTTCCAAAGACAGATAGATATTTCGATGTCTGCTTCTGGCTACATATTTACTCTTAATGGAGAAGCAGTATCTTGGCTAGTGCCAAGTAATAGCGCGACTGCTGATTCCACTTGTTAGGCTGAGTATAAAGCGGCCTCGGAGGCCTCCAAAGGAAGGATTAAGAAGTTACTGGGTAAACTTCACGTGACACCATGTGCTGGGCTGCCTATTTTTCATTTTATACGATAACAATAAAGTGGTAGCACAGGCCTAGGAGCCAAGGTTTCATAATTGTTCAAAACATGTTGAGAGAAAGTAGCATCTTGTAAAAGAATTTGTTCGCGAAAGGATACATTGAGCTGCATAGAGTAGATTCAGCCGACAACGTCACTGATCCACTGACCAAGCCACATTCTCAGATTAGCTTGGAGCGTAATCTAGAGAACATGGGTATTAGATACCAAAGTGTGTGGAATTCAGTGCAAGTGGGAGATTGTTGGGAGTATGCCCTCGAATGCCACTCAGAGGATGTTGAGTGAGGGCATTATACTTGTTATTATGTAAATCATTAATATAAGACAATGGATGTTTCTTTATATACTGGTAGTTACTGGCATTCCTAACTCGTAAATATACATATAGAAACTAGTCCGTGTATTTGAAAGCAAAACGTTCCACTCCTTATTGGATAAGGGGGTCGGCGATGGAAAGGTTTATAGGTCAAATACTTAATCGTTCGCAAGTCGATGAAACTTGATTGGGTGTTAAGTTTATGTGAAGACTTGTATGACGTGTTCTTTGACATGGAGAGTACCTGTCGAACACTAATGGTTAGTGGGATCACACGTTATAGGAGCCGAGGTTTCACAATAGTACCAAACATATTGAGAGAGAGTATCATCTCGTAAGAGCATTCGTTCGCAAAGAGATACATTGTGCTGCATAGAGTAGAGTCAGCCGACTACGTCACTGATCCACTGACCAAGCCACATTCTCAGATTATCTTGGAGCGTAATCTGGAGAACATGGGTATTAGATACCATAATGTGTGGCATTGAGTGCAAGTGGGAGATTGTTGGGAGTATGCCCTCGAATGCGACTCAGAGGATGATGAGTGAGGGTATTGTACTTGTAATTATGTAAATTCACTAATATAAGGCAATGGATGTTTCTTTATATACTGGTAGTTACTGGCATTCCTAACTCGTAAATATACATATAGAAACTAGTCCGTGTATTTGAAAGCAAAACGTTCCACTCCTTATCGATAAGGGGTCGCTACCGAAAGGTTTATAGGTCAAATACTTAATCGTTCGCAAGTCGATGAAACTTGATTGGGTGTTAAGTTTATGTGAAGACTTGTATGATGTGTTCTTTGACATGGAGAGTACCTGTCAAACACTAATGGTTAGTGGGAGCACACGTTATAGGTATGCTAATTAGATTAGTATACTCAAACCGACTCACCCTCGATTCATCACACGGATTTCACTCCGGGACAGTCAATGACAGAATCGAAAGGTTGTGATAGGTATTCGTTGTAATACCCGAGATTTTCGTTTCCGGTTATTTTTGAATTTTTGTCGATTGTGCCGGTTATTTTGCTCTGTTAGCGATTATTTGAGTTTTCCCCTATGTTGGGTACGGCATGATGTACCGTGTTATGGTGTTCGTCGGGTACGACATATCGTTACGTAATCCGAGCTAATAGTATGTCGTGCTTTATTATTTGTTTGTTTTAGATTTGGATCGTTGGTGTTGTCCGTTAGTGTTTCGTTGCATGTTGAATAATCATTATTTTGTCGAGGAGTATCGTTGTTGTGCAATTGGTCGACTTCGTAAGATCACCACCGGCACTTATAAAGTCTAAAAATTCTGAATCTTTACAATGTGATATAGCATCAAATTAGGTTTCCAATGGTTCAAACGGCGAGTCAATCGGAGTCTGGACGAAGGAGTTATGGTCATAATAGCAAAGACTACACAATGTATAATTAGCGCACGCTAACGTATTTATTAGCGCGCGCTAACTATTAGGGACAGAGCGTTCTGTCCTTTATAGGACTGCCTCGTTTACGCACGCTAATACATTGATTAGCGCACGCTAACGGGACCGAACAGAGGCTTCTGGACTGCATTTTTACCCTGGTAGCGCACGCTAAGCCTTTCCGTAGCGTACGCTAAACCTCTGTTAGTATATAAGGGTTTGGGAAGTCAACTTTCATCATTTTTTTTTCATTTCACTTCTTCTCCTCCGGCGAGCCAGGCGACTCCAGGTGTGAGAAGGTGGAGATCTTGGCTACATATCATTAGATATCAACTCCTTTCAACTCCTAACACGGATTTATCGACCTTCTTTCATCTTCCACCGTCGGATTCGAGGTAAAATCCCTTAGAACCTTGGTTTTGGGAATTTTGGGGATTTTTCCTTGATCTCTTGAGTTCACCCGGAAATGATAAATTGATTACGTAGTTCTTGTTGTTTTGGTTGTACCCTACGGATTAGAAACTCGTTTATTGATTTCATTCCACCCGGAACATGATTTTGATTTCCTTGGGAAACCCTTGAACCCTTGTTGTTTCTTAGTGTCGATTGGGATTTCGTTTAGTATTGTTGATTCGTAGCGGTGTTATTCTCGTAGTGATGGTGTTGTTATTGATTTTTCGCGAAGGTGGTCGGTTTTCGGGGCTGTTTCGGCCGAGCCGGGTTTGTCGGAGTATTCACAATTGATTTCGAGGCAAGTATCTTGCCCATACATTACGTGTTTTGTGAATATAATGATTGTAAAATTGACGATATGTGCTAAATGAATATTTACAACCTTTTCTTAAAAGAATCGGTATATTTACAATCATAGTTTTCTTAAAGGACGACTCCTGTGTTCGGGACTTAATGCGCTTATTGACTTTGTGTGTTAGTGTTGGGTATAGGATATCCCTACTTTCGGGTGATGCCAATATGTGTGAATATGTCGTCGGTAATTTATGGTAAATCCTCTTGTTATGAATTATGCGTGGAGTCATGTGGTTATCGTTGGATATATGAGTTGTGTGATATTGGTTGTTGTCACTCGGTGTTGATGAGATAAGTGTGTTTCTTTGTGGATAATATTAATTCTGGGTCGTGAGTATGTGTTGAATAATATGGCCATTTTAGCAAAATACCTCGACTATATATATTGTGATTGACTCTTGAGGATTGCGGTTTTGGAAATGTGAATTGATGAGAGTTGTAAGGTTTTTCTCGGGTACTCTCACTCGGGGATTGACTCGACGGGGTCACACGGGGACCTGGTGGCTTAGCGGCTGGACCGGGTCGCGAGAGTTACTTCGAGTGGGCATTCTCACCTGGGGATTGCTCGACGGGGCACACAGGGACTTGGTGGCCTTACGGCGGGACCGGAGGGCTGGACCGGGTCGCGAGAATTGCCAGAGTGTTTGTACTGTTGATTAATTGTGATATGTCCGGAGTATCACAATGCTTGTTGCTCGGAGTCGAGAGACATTATATATCGAGTCTTGGTGTTTGGCTAAAATGGCATAAAAATAATGTGTTGTGTGTAATGTGTCGTTGGAAGGGAATTGAAGTCAATGAACGGGTCGCGGACCCTGTATTGATGATCGAAATGGCTGGGTCGTGGACCCTGTGTTTTGTGACTGGAGTGAATTGGGTTGTGAACCCCGTGTTTTGTTAATCGGATTTGCATTTTTCGAAAATGAATATTTGGGCGGTGACCCTAAGTGGCTTTTGGAGAATTAAGAACCTTACTATCGCAAATATTTTCGAAAACTCCCGAGATTTGAAAATGTTTTCAAAGTGCTTTCTTGTTTTGGTTTCTACTTTCAAGACTTGAACTATTTTAATTATCAAATATCTCGGGAAGACTTTTGTTGTATTCTCGGAATGTGTTTTGTATGGCTCGTATTTGCACTTTATACTTGTACTAGCAAAACAGTGGAGTTTTGCTAACCCCAGTATTCGGGGGTGGATGTCTGTTTTGCATCCAGTACATGCAGTTTGGGAGCAAAACACAGATCAGGCCAAGGATGATGGAAGGCGAATGATACTAATCACACGAAGGCCGTGTTGGATACGATTAGTCGGAGTTCGTATGGTCCTTTCCATTGCCGTATTTTTATTTATGAGTGTATTTTACCCTTGCATGGGTATGAGTCGAGATAGAAATGTGCATTTTGACTTGTATGTTTGTGATGAAAGACCAAGTTAGTATGTTGATTTGGTATTTTATCACGTCGGTATGTAATGAGTTGTGTTGTTTGGATGTCTAGCCTGGTGGATCCTCATGGAGAGGGTCTGCGGCGTGTAATATTCCCGGTTTGATTCTGGGGGTGTTACATTTATGGTATCGAGCTTAGGTTGCGGAACCTAGCCGTCTGCAAATCGAGATATTGTCGTGTCTTGTCCTCCGATTGTTTTTGTCCAAGTCGTGTCGCGACGCTGCCGCTTGTGATGTCGGCCGTGATTAGTATCGAGGTGCAGCCATCATCTTCGTGCGACTTTGTGGATGTAAGTCTCCTACTATATTGTGCCTTGTGATATACGAGCCGTATGATTTTGTGTTATGATGTGGAGTTAAAGGTGATTTGTGAGTATGTGGCCTATGTTGTTTGATTTTCCTATGATGACCTCAAGGTCAAAATTTTTGGAGAATTCCAACTACCGATATTTTATTTTCTTCTTGTATTATAAGTTTTCAAAACACCATTTTTAAACTCAAGTGAAGTCTCCAAAATGTAGACAAGACGTGACTCTCGTTTTCAACTTAACAGTTTTATGGTTGTTAGTCGGCAAATACGTGATGATGTTCTTGTTGTTCGGGCAGTATAGCCAGTTTTAGATTAAAACTGTGATGTGATTGCTGAGTCGTTCGGTTTGTGTACATTGAGATAGCTCTCTTTAATAAGAGGTGAGATTTCGGTTTTTGAATAACAATTGTCTTTTGATGGTTGCTCATGAAGTGTTAAATCGATGGCGTGGAGATTCGAACGTTGTTGTTGTTTATTTGTGACCATCGATTCTAGTAACGTCGTATATATGTTCGCGATCATGTTGCTGAGTTGGAGCAGCTAGCGCACGCTAAGCGCGAGGCTAGCGCGCGCTAAATAGTGTTGTAGTGTGCGTTAGTTAGTCGGGACAAAGGCTAGTGAACCGCATTTCTTTTAGCCGTTAGGCCTAACCTCGATAGTCAATCACCCATAATTGTATTCTATGTGTGTTATGACTTTTCGTTGCGCTAAGTAATAATTGATTTTGTTTAGTGAGTTGATAAATTATGTCTGCTCTGTGTGTGTGTTCGAAAATGCTATCCTGAAACTTTCATAAGTTTGTGCAAGTTGCGGAAAATCAATTTTTGAAAATAATTTGACGTTGCGATTAAATCGGCGGCTTCATATGAACTTTGGAAATTATTTGAAGTTTGCGAGCCAGCCTAAGATTCTCAAATAAAACCTCGACGGTATTTAAAGAGTTGTTTTAAAGTACCTTGAACATTTGGTAAAATGTTACCGTCATTGAATTTTGTGTAGTGTTGGGAGAATTTTCAGAAATGATTTTTAACGTACTATTGTATTTTCAAATAATTCGAGTACATGATTTTCAAATTCTTTCACAACATAAATATTTTTTTTTTTATTTCCAAAACCAACACGATTTTTATTTTCAAAATATGTAGTGAAAGACGAAAAAGCTTACTCGATTTAAACATCAAACTCGGATTTGGAAAAGTTTGAATAACTCCAAAATCATTGTTGATTTGTGGAAATATTTAGTGCATGTGCGAATGGTTTGATGGTATTGCGTGGTTACCCTGTTTGTTATTAACGAAAATGACGATACTGATTACAAAGGATAATTGATATTCTGAAATATTGTTTTGCAAATAATTTCAAAATAAGATGGTTATGGTCTTTTGTTTACAAGTCGTGGTAAAACAGCCCGAGGTACCAAAAGTACTTTCAAAAATTCTCTTTCGAGTAAACATACAAATTCAAAGATTTTTTTTATGATGTCATTTAAAAGGATACCTCGTGGATCTTCTTATCATGTTGCTATTAGATACCTTATGTCGATATGTTGTGCTACGTTGGCATTCTAATGTATCATTTTGAAATGTTGGGTTCCATCGTGCTGAGTGGTTACTTACTCAGTATGCTGAGGGGCGGAGGTCATGGTCGTGACTATGATGCAGATGGTTGTGGAGACTAGATGCGGGACCAAGAGAATATTGCCGAGAAGGTTGCTATGCTAACACCTCGCTTTCGTTGTTTTGGTTTCAGGGATGAAACCTCTTTTAATAGTGACACAGTATAATAACCATTTTTTTTTGCTTCCGAATTGTTCGACTTTGTTGACTCGTTTGTGTTCGCTGATACTTCTGACCTTGCGTTGTTTTTCGGCATTGTCAATCGAGAGAGTTTTGATGTTGTTTCGAATCAATTAGTTTAGCCTTATGACTTTTCCATGTTCGGTGCGACTTCCGTGAACCCTATGCATATGAGCATCTTGTAGTAAACATCGGCGTTGTGGTCTAATCGTTGTTGCTCGACCGTTGTTGCTTGACCATTGTTGTTCGATCTTTGTTGTACAATTTTTATTGTCCGATCCAAAACTGCGAATATTGAGCATCTCGGCCATTTCGTGGGTTCCTTAAAATTCGGGTAATTGTTCCCGTATGTGATTTTTTTCAAACATTTGAGGTTATTGGAATTCCATTCTTGTTCAACGTTGGAGTTGTGTTTTGATTGTTGTACTGCTCGGATTTATCAACCCTGGGGGTTCAGGTTCGTTACATTCGTAAACATTCTTGCGTACTGATTCGGACTGCATTAGCTCGGTACTGCATGGAGCTCTTGTGCGCTCTCAATATCAGATAGAGTGTGTTATCTAGAGTCGCCTTGCTCTTGTTTTTAGTTTCGGGACGAAACTTATTTTTAGTAGGGTAGAATGTAATACCCGAGATTTTCGTTTTCGGTTATTTTTTAATTTTTGTCGATTGTGCCGGTTATTTTGCTCTGTTAGCGATTATTTGAGTTTCCCCTATGTTGGGTACGGCATGATATACCGTGTTGTGGTGTTCGTCGGGTACGATATATCGTTACGTAAGCCGAGCTAATAGTATGTCGTGCTTTATTATTTGTTTGTTTTAGATTTGGATCGTTGGTGTTGTCCGTTAGTGTTTCGTTGCATGTTGAATAATCATTATTTTGTTGAGGAGTATCGTTGTTGTGCAATTGGTCGACTTTGTAAGATCACCACCGGCACTTATAAAGTCTAAAAATTCTGAATCTTTACAATGTGATAGATCATCAAATTAGCTTTTCAATGGTTCAAACGGCGAGTCAATCGGAGTCCGGACGAAGGAGTTATGGTCATAATAGCAAAGACTACACAATGTATAATTAGCGCACGCTAACGTATTCATTAGCGCGCGCTAACTATTAGGGACAGAGCGTTCTGTCCTTTACAGGACTGCCTCGTTTACGCACGCTAATACATTGATTAGCGCACTCTAATGGGACCGAACAGAGGCTTCTGGACTGCATTTTTACCCTGGTAGCGCACGCTAAGCCTTTCCGTAGCGTACGCTAAACCTCTGTTAGTATATAAGGGTTTGGGAAGTCAACTATCATCATTTTTTTTTCATTTCACTTCTTCTCCTACGGCGACCCAGGCGACTCCAGGTGTGAGAAGGTGGATATCTTGGCCAGATATCATTAGATATCAACTCCTTTCAACTCCTAACACGGTTTATCGACCTTCTTTCATCTTCCACCGTCGGATTCGAGGTAAAATCCCTTAGAACCTTGGTTTTGGGAATTTTGGGGGTTTTTCCTTGATCTCTTGAGTTCACCCGGAAATGATAAATTGATTACGTAGTTCTTGTTGTTTTGGTTGTACCCTACGGATTAGAAACTCGTTTATTGATTTCATTCCACCCGGAACATGATTTTGATTTCCTTGGGAAACCCTTGAACCCTTGTTGTTTCTTAGTGTCGATTGGGATTTCGTTTAGTATTGTTGATTCGTAGCGGTGTTATTCTCGTAGTGATGGTGTTGTTATTGATTTTTCGCGAAGGTGGTCGGTTTTCGGGGCTGTTTCGGCCGAGCCGGGTTTGTCGGAGTATTCACAATTGATTTCGAGGCAAGTATCTTGCCCATACATTACGTGTTTTGTGAATATAATGATTGCAAAATTGACGATATGTGCTAAATGAATATTTACAACCTTTTCTTAAAAGAATCGGTATATTTACAATCATAGTTTTCTTAAAGGACGACTCCTGTGTTCGGGACTTAATGCGCTTATTGACTTTGTGTGTTAGTGTTGAGTATAGGATATCCCTACTTTCGGGTGATGCCAATATGTGTGAATATGTCGTCGGTAATTTATGGTTAAATCCTCTTGTTATGAATTATGCGTGGAGTCATGTGGTTATCGTTGGATATATGAGTTGTGTGATATTGGTTGTTGTCATTCGGTGTTGATGAGATAAGTGTGTTTCTTTGTGGATAATATTAATTCTGGGTCGTGAGTATGTGTTGAATAATATGGCCATTTTAGCAAAATACCTCGACTATATATATTGTGATTGACTCTTTAGGATTGCGGTTTTGGAAATGTGAATTGATGAGAGTTGTAAGGTTTTTCTCGTACTCACTCGGGGATTGACTCGACGGGTCACACGGGACCTCGTGGCTTAGCGGCCGGACCGGTCGCGAGAGTTACTTCGAGTGGGCATTCTCACCGGGATTGCTCGACGGGGCACACAGGACTTGGTGGCCTTACGGCGGACCGGAGGGCTGGACCGGTCGCGAATTGCCAGAGTGTTTGTCTTGTTGATTAATTGTGATATGTCCGAGTATCACAATGCTTGTTGCTCTGAGTCAAGAGACATTATATATCGAGTCTTGGTGTTTGCTAAAATGGCATAAAAATAATGTGTTGTGTGTAATGTGTCGCTGAAGTGAATTGAAGTGAATGAACGGGTCGCGACCTGTATTGATGATCGAAATGGCCGGGTCGTGGACCCCGTGTTTTGTGATCGGAGTGAATTGGGTTGTGAACCCCGTGTTTTGTTAATCGGATTTGCATTTTTGGAAAATGAATATCAGGCGGTGACCCTAAGTGGCTTTTGGAGAATTAAGAACCTTACTATCGCAAATGTTTTCGAAAACTCCCGAGATTTGAAAATGTTTTCAAAGTGCTTTCTTGTTTTGGTTTCTACTTTCAAGACTTGAACTATTTTAATTATCAAATATCTGGGAAGACTTTTGTTGTATTCTCGAATGTGTTTTGTATGGCTCGTATTTGCACTTTATACTTGTACTAGCAAAACAAAGGAGTTTGCTAACCCCGAGTATTCGGGTGGATGTCCTGCTGCATCCGTACATGCAGTTTGGGAGCAAAACACAGGATCAGCCAAGGATGATGGAAGGCGAATGATACTAATCACACGAAGGCCAGTGTTGGATACAGTTAGTCGGAGTTCGTGTATGGTCCTTTCCGCTGTCGTATTTTTATTTATGAGTGTATTTTACCCTTGCATGGGTATGAGTCGAGATAGAAATGTGCATTTTGACTTGTATGTTTGTGATGAAAGACCAAGTTAGTATGTTGATTTGGTATTTTATCACGTCGGTATGTAATGAGTTGTGTTGTTTGGATGTCTAGCCTGGTGGATCCTCATGGAGAGGGTCTGCAGCGTGTAATATTCCCGGTTTGATTCTGGGGGTGTTACATTCGTGAACCTTCGACTTGAGGATTTAGTAGGGGTGTGCTTGTGACGTCAAGATTTTCATTAGAGTAGTTCGACCCTGTAATCCGGAAGGCAGAGGTCAATCTCGACGTGCATCTTGAGGAGCAAGTATCAGGTCCTACTAAATACCAAGATAGAATTATTTCTCCTGTTAGTGAACGAGTTATATGTCCTATGCAGTTATTGGCACACGAGATCACAAGTCTTTGGCCAAAGCATTGGAGCTAGTTGTATTGGATACACGAGAGCTCGATGATCTTGATTTGCATTTACTCATGCATAGTGTAAAGTGCAGATACGTTTTGACTGATCGTGACCCTATAACTTGATCGGGATATTTGAAAGAAGGGTTTATACATTTACTAGTATTCACGACAGAATGGTTCTTGAATGATCCCAATCATTCATTCTCAGTTAGGGTACAGTGTAGGCCGCCATGCTGGCTAGGTGGTGCTACTACTCTTTGGTTCCTCCAATTGCTAACTGAGACGGACCTACCGAGTCACGTAATAGGATTAACGACGGAATGAATCGAGCTTATTCTCTCATTATGAATATTAGATATCGGATATATAATTTGGGACATTGGATGTCTAAATTGATTTATGGCCTAATGAATTAAATGAAATACTGGGTTATTAATTTAATTCATGAATATAATTATTTATTGGAGAAATTAATTATGTTATTATGTATTTGATATGATTAATTAATTGGATTAATTAATTGATATAAATACATCGTAACGGAATCGGAGTTCATCTGTTTGGACTCACGGGAGTCCGAAACGGACCGAACTTTTTCCTACCCTTCTAGATGGTCGCCCCCTTGTCTTCCACCCAATGTGGTGGAAGACTTCATGATTTAATATCTTGAATTGTTTATCAATAGGGGAATGGAATCTCTTTTATTATGAAAAGTGATTTGATGAGTTGTTGATTGAAGAATAAAAAGAATAGACTAACTCTTCCTCACATGCCATTCATTTCCTACGGTTGAGAGAGTTCAAGAGAGAGAAAATTGTTTTCTCATATAGTCTTCATTTTCTCATTCATCTTGTTCTTGGTGGTTCTTGGAGAAAAATCAAGAAATCAAAAGAGAGAAAGTGAGTTATACACTTAGAGTGTCATAATCACAAAGAAAGCTTCCATCACTTGATTCTAGCCGTAACCTTAGAGGTTAATCGGGTGATTGTATTTCCATTCATTTCTCCAGAGCGTGGAAAGTAGAGACGCGGTATTTTCGGCATTGGATCATCTAAGATCTTGGAGCAGATTGGATCATAGGGAAATCAACAAAAGCTTGGGAAATCACTCAAAAGAAGGACACCATTTAATCAACGGACTACAAGGGTATGTTTCTCGTATCATCTTGTGCTTCGTTTTAATATTGGTATATACGTAGCTTGATCGATCATTGTAGGGATTCGGATCGAATTAATTTTCACTCTACCGCTTCCGCCGAGCCTTCGATCTAGGCACCGAATCCCAATAGGTATTACATACTCCCCCTCTAAAAACAAGTTTCATCCCGAAACTTAAGAAATAAAAAGCTCGGGAAATTCCGATCGTATTTTCTCTTCCGTCTCCCAAGTTGCTTCTTCGATTCCATGTCTCGACCATTGCACTTTAACCATGGGATGGTTTTGTGCTGAAGCTGCTTCTCACGACATTCAAGAATCTTCACTGGTCTCTCTGGAAAGGTAACATCCTCGGTACATCAACCTAACTATAGTCAATAACATGACTTGGATCCGACACATGCTTTCTCAACTGAGAAACATGAAAAACGCTATGGACAAGACTCAATGCTGGAGGCAACGACAAGCGATAAGCTAAATCTTCAACCCTAGAGAAGAACATGGCCTCCAAAATCGAATTCCAAAAGTAGACAATGAGTATCGACATACGATTGATATGTTGAAGAGCATTCTCAAAATACGAAATGAACTCAACCACAATCATCTGTACTGTATTCAACAATACCAGGAATCCGCAAAACATCATCATAACTCATAAGCGTGGAATAATCTATTCATGCCAAATCCTGTCCGTCAGATCGCACAATCAAATACCAATCCAGAACCAAACATACATAATACATATATAGATCAACTACCACAAAGCAATGATAACAAGTCCCTAAACATCGACGTACAATCCGAATGCTCATACGACCAATAACAATGATCAACCAATAGATCAACCGAGAATATCATCAACGTGATAAACTCCGACATGATCAACAAAGGATCAACAATGGAATAATCCCGACTGTCGGACAGTCCCCTCGGGCGTATGAACAACCAGTCACAAACCGTCGAACATACCCGACTATAATTGGAGGATGAACGACCAATCGTTATGACTCAAAGATGGATGTCACAGTACACCCGATCCAGAAATGTGTATGTACAAATGTCCACCCCGTATACGGAATCCAGGATATATGTGGGACATGTACCTAACTAGCCTCACGAAGTAACGTCTCATGTGCACGGTCCAATGCGGAAATATCCACGTATGACCATAGTGTGCCCGGCAAAAAATTCTACACAATAACCAATCGGAACGCAGATATGACTCGAGATATGTCACGGTGCAACATGACAACGATACTCAAAGAATCACATATCCAATAAGGATCAAAAGACTTACCGAAGTGAACAATGACAAACTAACCATGAAAAGTCGACAAGACTAATCAATATCCGAAACAACAATCCTGGGATCATCATCCCCAATGAATGACCAACACGATCAACGATATCAATACAAACAGTCCTGTGATCAACATCTCTCAACGAAACAATCAATATGAATCCCGTCATACGAAACATCAACATACAACATATGTAATAATTCACCAGAATAAATATCCTCATAACTGAACAATACTGAAATTACCTCAAAGCCGAAGATAATATCTTTTCCACGAAAAGACATCCTTGAACGAGTATTCAGATGATTCAAAGAACCTCAAATCAAATACATTCAATTCAGTACTAATAAACCTCCATCCCGAAATCAATGTCGACACGATAAACTATCCTCGATATCCGACGTTTCATATCATAGGTCAAAGATAATTCACATCTCCACCTTCAATCAAACACAATTAAATCATATACATTATGATTTAATCCAGACTAGAGCACAATATACAAACCATCATCCCGACAATTTACATTTATAATATCATTGCTATATGAATTATATATGAGATGTTAGCGAAACCATTTATTAACTATTATGAACTGAACAAGTATAGACTTGCCTCGATACCAATACAACGAAACTGTTACCAATTCAGTTGCTTTTGTCTACGAGTTCCTCAGCCCCGATCAAGGTACTCTACGAACTCTTCAACTTCAACCGCAATACAACAGTGAAAATCAACGATCAAACATCACAACTTATTGTAAAAAGAAGGATTAATGATCAACAAGTTCGATAACGATCAATATCAATACAACCAAACCACAAACTCAACGGTTCCACAATATCTCGGTTAAACACAGTATGAACCATCCAACTCAGACACATACGAATCCACATCCACAATACGAGCCGAAATCCGATGATCATATCAGCAACCAATTCGAACCATCCAATTAGTTCAACATTAAGATAATCATATTATAAGGTTATCAAACAATCCAATCATTCGACTTGAACATTTGTTCAATACGTATGGAATTCCAAACTCAGAGAGGAATAATAATCTCATCAAACTCATAATTATATTCGTATTCCTATGCGAATATTATATCAACACACATAATTCATCATGTCAACGTTTTCCTTAACAAACTTCCTTTGGAATACCAAGAATCATCATAACACCTCCATAATATGAAGTGATCATCAACAAAAATGTCAAAATCCGAAATGAAGGGAGATATTAACCAACATCTCTTTTTGAAGATAAACACCTCCATTCAAAACTTCACGAATCATATCAACATTCGCACCTCAACAATAATATCAACATAATTCAGTAATCCATCTCATAATCATACTTATCAACTCATATGAATGAGGATTATCAACTCAAGAACATTGTATGCAATCCAAGACGAAATCCCAAGTGAAGAGTAATTACCTCATCGAATAAATGGATTGAATCCCAAGGTTGAATCCATTCTCGATCACTTTCAATCTCCAATGCTGTTAAGGACGATCAATCCCACAATACTCAGGTGTCTGGATCCTCAAAATATCCTCCAACAACACTCTCTACTGGATGAAAGGAAAAGATGGATAAAATGAAGAATAATCCCCAACTGCACATATATACTACACATTATTAGCGTGCGCTACTATGCCATAGTGTGCGCTAACTGACTTTGTTAGCGTGCGCTATCGTAGTCCAGAGGCTACTACCTTACTCCAGATTACGTACGTAAATACTCTGTCTAGCGTATGCAAGTCTCCGACCTTAGCATGCGCTACCCGTAGTTGACTTGTTTGCGTGTACCTGCTCCGAAGGTGGGTCCACATGCCGAAAGTAACTGACAAAGCTAAGATTCCTTCTCATCTGTTCTACACTAGCGTGCGTTATATCCTCGTACTGGCGTACGTTGATTCAGGGTACCCTTATCCAAATCCAATTGTTCTGTCCGTCCTCTTGACATACTGAACACGTATATACAAAATACTCGATCCAATAACATTCTCATTTGATATACTCGATATCAAAATTAAAACAACATGTCGATCTAGTACGACAATTATACAGATACAATTATCTCAGTTCTCAAATTACTTCATCCATGCTGTATATACACCATGCTATCCAGTATACCTCATATAAAATAACGCGAAACAAATTTATACTGATAGTCTGGATATTACATACTATCTACTTTAAAATAAGTTTCGTCCTCTAAACTTGCAATCCTGCCACAAACCACTAATCAGCCCGAAATTTCCAAACTCATCATAGAAGCAATCATTGGTCTCCACAAGCGAATAACCAAGAAAGTATACTTACAGGTGCGTGAAGCCGATGACCTCCAGTGATACTAGCATGCGACTCCCATACAAAGTCTCAACACAATACCGATACACACCAATATTGCAATTAGCAATTTTGACAAAATCTCAAGGAAGAGTTCACATCCGTGACCATGGCCACGACTCTGTCTCCTGTCAACAAACATTCAGAAGGACACACACGCACGCAAGTATAATCCAAATCGCGCATTCTCGAAGTGACCGATTCCCAAGAATACCAAACTAAAAGCGAAGCGATTAAGGAAATACAAGAAGAGTAAGAGGACTTACAAGTATCGGTCGCACTGTGATGACGGAAAAGTGGTGATACTGCAGGCAAACGATGAATCAATCGACCCAAAAGACTGATAGCCTAGGTATCCATAAACCTAAGCGCTAATACCATATTATGTAACACCCCCAAGTTATGCAGGGTATATTACAGCGCCATGAGCCCCACCATGGGACCCACAAGGCTATTCTTATGCAGAACTATAAAATTTGACCAAGAAGGTCCAAGTATAATGTAATGGAAGACAATAAAAATGGTATTCAACACCATATCCAATACATCCGAATACAACACATCACAAATCAATACTGCGGCAACACAGGCCGGAACATCAAGGAAATCCGAAACCGTACACGAGTACTCAAAAACCATTCCAGTACAACAACACTGAATGGAGGAAACACAAATATAACTGGAGACAAGACACAGTATCACAATTGCCTATCATCTGTAATGTCCGGATAAAATGGTGTATTTACCTTGTATTCAACCTTGTATTATTTCAACTTCGTGATGTTATTGATCGTAGATTTGTTTCCCGTATTCGTACCCTTACGATTTTATATCTTCAACATTGCATGCATGGTTCTGCATGCGCTTACGTACGCTACGGACTTGCGCTTAACGTACGCTAAGTCTGCTGTGTAACGTACGTTATATGTTGAGCTTAACGTACGTAAGCTCAGTCAAGTCAAGATCCGATAGGGGTCGGCGTGTGGGGACCGGATGCAGATTCGTGGAGATTGCCAGCATGAACTTGGACGGTTTTCCAGCACATGTAAGTCAATGGCTTAGCGCACGCTAGGAGAGATTTTTAACGTACGCTAAGGTCCTATATGTTACATACGTAACACCTATAGCCTAACGTACGTAAGCGTATGCCAGAAACAGTCCAGTGAGCTCTGGCCGAGCGTTAACGCACGCTAATGTTCGAGTATAGCGTACGCTAACCATGTTATGTACGTAATGTACTTTGTTTAACGTACGTAATGGTTTAAAATCTATTTATAGGACCCGATCCTCACTTCATTTCCAACTCTTACCTTGGCCATTTTTTGTGTTCTTGAGACTATCCCTCACGTCATATCCCGCATATCATCATCTATATCCGATTTTGGGGATCCTAGACCGTGTGAATTGGTGATCAATCTTCCGGTGAAGAGTTTATTCAAGATTTTCTTTGTTCTTACATCTCTTAAGGTATGCTAACTCTACACCAAGATGAGGACTTTGTTCTTAGTTGTATTATGAGCATTTCCAGAGATTATTGAGTTTGTTTTGTCGTAATGAATCCAATACCATATTTAAAAGGATTGTATGGGTTGAATTAAGGTTTCCATAGTTAGAGTTGAGCCATAATCTTTACCAAACCTTAAGGATGAAATTTCTGAGATTGAACACACCTTGTTGATCCTTTCGTAACACTCTTTTTATGAACAAATGTTGAGGATTGTCCATGTGTTGAATGAATTCGTGAAGTTGTATATAGAGAGTGTTCGATTATAATACTTGCCTTTGATGAAATTGTGTAAATCTTCTTAGATGAGTAGAACCTTGAAAGGATTATTAGAACAACCATTTTGAATTAAGAATTTGTTAAGAAGAATCAACCACGGAAGAATAAGAATCGTAAGAGATGAATTAGCCTAGAACTAGAATGAACGCGATTATCTCGTAATATTTCGATATAGCCACCGAACCGAGCATTTGAGTTAAGAATTGGAATTTGAGTTTGGATCATGGAATATAAGGATATGATGAATGTTCTTGAAACTTTAGATACCAACCTTGTGTTCCACTACAATCTCTTGAATTCGCAAGTCTTGTTCCAAGCGCAGTACTCGTCGGAAAATAGGACCGAGAACCGATTGTCCGTTATCGATAATTCGTTTATAACTTTAGACGTTCGGGACTCATGCGTAAGTTTCGGGAAGATTATTGAATTTCTTGTTATTCCCTTGTACAAGGTGATAGATCGAGGCGCGATCTTCAAGCAGTGACATTCGTGGGAGTATTTAAATTCTTGCCATCTTGAGGCAAGTATCGTATTTTAAACTTGTTATTATTGGATTGATGATCATGCGTATGCTTTATTCATGTTGTTGAACATGAGATTAATTTCTTTGAGTTGTCATGGTATTTGTTATTGATTCCTTGAATGTTCACGTTGATGAACATGTTAATTTGCATATGTGTATGCATAATTGTACTGTTTATGTTGTAAATGATCCGAGGGGATCATGAGGATCTATGCTGATGGCGCTGGATCAGATGTCCACCATGCGTTGGTCCGACGGGATCATCATAGGGATCTATGCTGAGGGCGCTGGATCGTTGGACGGGTTTTCCACCATGCGTTGGTCCGACGGGATCATCATGGGGATCTATACTAAGGGCGCTGGATCGTTGGATTACCCTGTATTGTGTTGATGGAATCATGAGGATTCGCATCGTTGGATTCCAGTGATGGAAGTCCGTTTTGTATGTTTTATGATGCATTGATGATTTATGTATTAATGTACTTGTACTAACATTGTTTTGCTAACCCCTCCGGGGGTGGACATTTGTTTTGATGTTCAGGTAGGCGAGGAGCGGGGAAGCAGCCACAGTACCGACATGACGATGAAGTGGCTCAGTGATGTGGAATATGTTATTTTGGTTTTATGGTTATTTTCCAGTACTCGAGTACGCATTTGTTGTTGATGTTTTGGGGATGTTTTGTAATATTGGACTCATTTAAATTGTCGAACGGGTTTTGAACTTCTTTTACATTGATGACACTTTATTATTATTTCCGTATTTCTCAATTTAGCCTTGTAAATTCTTACACAAAGGATTTACGGTGCTGTAATTATTCCGAATATATCGCGGTGTTACAGAATATGGTATCGGAGCTAAGATTCATGGATATCTTGGCAGTCGGGTTAGTTGGGTCTGTTTATGTTATTTGATTTATGGGTCGTTTGTAACATCACTGAGCCAGCATCGTCGTGTGGACCGTGGTTGTAAGTCTCCTAATCTCAAATACTACCATTTTATTTAATTCCTGCTTTATGATTATTGACGGACTTTCTTTTAGAAATTTTGCCCTAGATATTGAGTATTTGTGTATACAGTATGTTGAGGGGAGGTCGTGGACGCAGACACGATCGTGGATGCGGATGTGGTAATGCGAGACAGGAGGATTCAACGTCCACCCCAGAATTATCAACTAGTCGAACCGACTCCCATTCTGGAGGACAACAAGGATCAGAAAAAGATAACGCAAATCCTAATATGCCGGGAGTGCTTCAACAGGTGGTTGCTCAGATAAACCAGTTGGCTCAGGTAGTTGACCGCATGCAGACGGCGATGGGACAATAGCATAATGAGGATAATCGGGGAGACAAATGGCTTACTGAGGTTGTCAAATTGCACCCTACAAAATTTGACGGTTCTGCTGAGACACTTTCTTGGGATCACTGGCTGAAGGAGTTAGAGAAGATCTTTGCAGGGATTAACTGTCCCGACGACAGAAAGGTTCCGATCGCCCAGTATCTTCTCGACCGGGAGGCTGATCGGGTGGGAGGCCATTCGACCTGAGGATCATAATGCTGACTGGACGGAGTTCAAATTAATGATGGAAGCGCAATATTGTCCTCGCCCAGTTAGAGAGGCCCGAGTCCGGGAGTTTTTCTCAGCACAAAATTTAGAGGCATCTGTGACAGACGTGATTAAGACTTTTACTCACCAATTGAATTATGTGCGCCACTTTGGTCAGGACCGAGGTGGAGAGGATCTTCCATTTTGACATGTGGATGAAGCCGGAGATTTAGCAATATATGTTCGGATTTGAATGTACTACCTTGCGATAGTATCAGGACAAAGCACTGACCTACGATATGAAAGAGGCGGCAGTAGAGAAATGAACGGAAGCAAGGAAGCAGAAAATGTCTGGCAACTTCACGGAGAACAAAAGTGGTGGGACCCGCAAGGTCCAGTCCTTATTTCATTCATCTAGGAGACCTCCGCATCCTTCTCGAGGTGGAAAGAAGTTCCGGGCAGCATCAACAGTTTCAGACGCAGCAAAGAAATGTTATAACTGTAGCAAAACAGGGCATGTTCGACGTGATTATTACACACCTGCTGTGACCTGCTTCGAGTGTGTACAGGAAGGACATCGCGCAACGTTCTGTGGAAATGCAACTAGATATTTTAGTACTCGCACCCCTGCACCGGTTCCGAAGGATACAAGTGTGAATCAGACGCAGCAGAGTGTTGGGAAAATAGAGGCGTCCAGCACTGGGTCCGTTCCTCCGCGCATTTACGAGATGAGGAAGTCAGACGATCAGCACACTGCTATCGCATCAGGTACGATTCAGATCCTTTTGCAACTAGTCAGTGTCTTATTCGATTCAGGGGCTACGCATTCTTTCATATCCTTGAACTGTGTTAATCGTTTGAAAATCTCATGCTTATATGATTGTGAGCCTTATGTTGTGGGCTACCGAGCGGAGAGAAAATTTTGGGAACCCTAGAAACTAGAGATTTTCCAGTGTCTATAGGAGGAAGGGATTGGCCATCAAATCTTATTGTAGTCGACATCCATGGTGATGATTTAATTCTCGGAGACGATTGGCTCAACCGTTATAGAGCTATTTTGAATTACCGAAAGAGAGTCATTTCTATCATTGCTGATGACGGATCTGAACATTTATTCAAAGGATGGAGACCGGGAAGCTCAAGAAAATTGATCAAGGCCATAAAAGCAGTTAAATTGCTAAAGCAGGGTTGTTACGAGATTTGGTGTTATGCCATGAAGAAAGAAAAAGGAGTCGAGCTCGCATCTATTCCAGTGGTGAACGAATTCTCAGATGTATTCCCTGACGAACTACCTAGGTTACCTCCGCGGAGAGAAGTAGAGTTCAATATCTAATTAGAGCCTGGAGCCGCTCCTATTTCCAGAGCACCATACCGTATGGCGCCAACCGAGATGTATGAATTAAAGAAGCAGCTGGAGGAATTATTGCAGAAGGGTTACATTCAACCTAGCGTTTCTCCTTGGGGGGCACCTGTTCTCTTTGTCCGGAAGAAAGATGGATCCCTCCGACTATGTATTGATTACAGAGAGCTAAACAAGGTGACGATCAAAAACAAGTATCATATACCTCAAATTGACGACTTGTTTGATCAACTGCATGGGGCAAGAGTATTCTCGAAGATTGACTTGCGATCAGGATACCATCAGTTGAGAATTAAGGAATCAGATATACCGAAATCTGCTTTCAGATCCCGGTACGACCACTATGAATTCGTGGTGATGCCATTCAGACTCACCAATGCTCCTGCAGTATTTATGCAATTGATGAATCGGGTATTCTTAGAATACTTGGATAAATTGTGGTAGTCTTCATCGATGACATATTGATATATTCGAAAGACACAGAGGAACATGCGGAGCATTTGCGTATTGTTTTGAGCACTTTGAGGAATGAACACCTTTATGCGAAACTTTCTAAATGCGAGTTCTGGCTTAAGGAAGTAACCTTCCTTGGGCATGTGATATGAGCTGATGGAGTTCAGGTAGACCCGAAGAAAGTCGAGGCAATCTTGGAGTGGGAATCCCCTAATAATGTGAAAGAAGTCTGGAGTTTCTTGGGACTTGTTGGATATTATCGCCGTTTTGTAGAAGGATTTTCCAAAATTGCTCGTCCACTTACTCAGCTATTACAAAAGACTCAAAAATTCATGTGGAATGAGAAATGCGAGACGGGTTTTGATGAACTTAAGAGAAGACTGACGACAGCGCCTATACTAGCGTTACCAGATGGAACTGATGGATTCATGGTATACAGCGATGCTTCAAATCAGGGTCTGGGATGTGTATTGATGCAAAAGGATAAGGTGATTGCCTATGCCTCTCGAAAGTTGAAACCATACGAGGTTAGTTACCCGACTCATGATATGGAGTTAGCCGCTGTAGTCTTTGCTCTAAAAATTTGGCGACATTACTTGTACGGCACCATTGTCAGATCTTCACAGATCATAAGAGCCTCAAGTATATTTTCAGTCAGAAGGAATTAAATATGAGGCAGAGAAGGTGGCTGGAATGAATCAAGGATTATGATCTGGAGATTCTCTATCATCCAGGCAAAGCGAATGTGGTAGCTGATGCACTGAGCTGCAAACCTGTTTCTCTTCGAGTGTTGGAAGCGCTCACGTACCAAACCAGCATTCAACGAGAACTAATCCGCGAAGGGATTGAAGTATGGTCACAAGGAGTCCAAGGGAAACTATACGTGATGGAACTAACTTCGTCATTAGTCAAGGAAATCAAATCTAAGCAGTTGAATAATTCTCTGATTCTTCGATTATGCGACGAAGTAAAGAAAGGGAAGGCCCCAGGATTCATGGTACAGGATGATGGAGATCGACTTTGCGTTCCCGATGAGGATGCTTTGAGACAGACAATTCTGAAGGAAGCTCACAGCGCGCCCTATTCTATTCACCCGGGCACCAGTAAGATGTATAAGGATCTAAAACAAAATTTCTGGTGGGGAAATATGAAGAAGGACGTAGCAGAATACGTTTCGAAGTGTTTAACCTGTCAGCAAGTTAAGATTGAACATCAGCGACCTACCGGAATGTTGAAGCCACTTCCGATCCCTGAGTGGAAGTGGGAAGATATATCAATGGACTTCATCACCAATATGCCACGAACCAAGACAGGAATGAATATGATTTGGGTGATAGTTGACCGACTAACCAAGTCGGCTCATTTCCTGGGTATTAAAGACACTTGTGGACCAGAGAAATTAGCACAAGTGTTTATTACAGAGATAGTCCGATTGTATGGAACGCCGAAGACCATTATTTCGGATCGAGATGGTCGCTTCGTATCGCACTTTTGGAAGGCAGTTCACAGGGATTTGGGAACCAAGCTGAACTTTAGCACGGCTTATCATCCTCAAACGGAAGGCCAGTCCGAAAGAACTATACATACGGTGTGGATATGCATAGAGCTTGTGCCTTAGATTGGTCAACCGATTGGGAGATTCATCTGCCGTTGATTGAATTCACCTATAACAATAGTTGGCATGCTTCCATCAAGATGGCACCATTTGAAGAATTGTACGGAAGGAGATGCAGATCACCCCTATGTTGGGATGACTCTTCTGACTTGATCGGTACAGAACCAGAATTGATAGTTCAAACTTGAGAGAAGATAGCTTTGATTTGTGAAAGGCTGTTGACTGCCCAGAGTCGACAAAAGTCTTATGCTGATGTGCACCGTCGCCCGCTGGAATTTGAGACTGGGGACCATGTACTATTGAAGGTTTCTCCTACCCGGGGAATTTTCCGTTTCGGAAGGAAGGGAAAGCTGAGTCCGAGATACATCGGACCATTCGAGATCCTGGAAAGAGTTGGGGAGTTGGTGTATAGGATGGCCTTACCGCCATCGCTGAGCCACGTTCATAGTGTGTTCCATGTATCCCAATTGTGGAAATATGTACCGGATCCCAGCCATATCATTGATTTTGGCGAGATCGAAATGGCTAATGATGGCTCATTCGAAGAAAAACCAATCAAGATACTCGAGAGTCGAGTCAAACAGTTGAGGAATAAACCGATCTCCTTAGTAAAAGTTCAGTGGTCTCGACATGGAGTCGAAGAAGCAACTTGGGAGATGGAGGACAGTATGAAGTCGAGATACCCGGAATTGTTTTCGTTTTAAGTTTCGGGCCGAAACTTCTTTTTAGAGGGGTAGTATGTAATGCCCGTATAAAATGGTGTATTTACCTTGTATTCGACCTTGTATTATTTCAACTTCGTGATGTTATTGATCGTAGATTTGTTTCCCGTATTTGTACCCTTACAATTTTATATTTTCAACATTGCATGCATGGTTCTGCACGTGCTTACGTATGCTACGGACTTGCGCTTAACGTATGCTAAGTCTGTTGTGTAAGGTACGTTATATGTTGAGCTTAACGTACGTAAGCTCAGTCAAGTCAAGATCCAACAAGGGTCGGCGTGTGGGGACCGGATGCAGATTCGTGGAGATTGCCAGCATGAACCTGGACGGTTTTCCAGCACATGTAAGTCAATGGCTTAGCGCACGCTAGGAGAGATTTTTAACATACGCTAAGGTCCTATATGTTATGTACGTAACACCTATAGCCTAACGTACGTAAGCGTATGCCAGAAACAGTCCAGTGAGCTCTGACCGAGCGTTAACGCATGCTAATGTTCGAGTATAGCATACGTTAACCATGTTACGTACGTAATGTACTTTGTTTAACGTACGTAATGGTTTAAAATCTCTTTATAGGACCCGACCCTCACTTCATTTCCAACTCTTACCTTGGCCGATTTTTATGTTCTTGAGACTATCCCTCACCTCATATCCCGCATATCATCATCTACATCCGATTTTGGGGAGCCTAGACCGTGTGAATTGGTGATCAAGCTTCCGGTGAAGAGTTTATTCAAGATTTTCTTTGTTCTTACATCTCTTAAGGTATGTTAACTCTACACCAAGATGAGGACTTTGTTCTTATTTGTATTATGAGCTTTTCCAGAGATTATTGAGTTTGTTTCGTCGTAATGAATCCAATACCATATTTAAAAGGATTGTATGGGTTGAATTAAGGTTTCCATGGTTAGAGTTGAGCCATAATCTATACCAAACCTCAAGGATGAAATTTCTGAGATTGAACACACCTTGTTGATCCTTTCGTAACACTCTTTTTATGAATAAATGTTGAGGATTGCCCCAGTGTTGAATGAATTCGTGAAGTTGTATATAGAGAGTGTTCGATTATAATACTTGCCTTTGATGAACTTGTGTAAATCTTCTTAGATGAGTAGAACCTTGAAAGGATTATTAGAAAAACCATTTTGAATGAAGAACTTGTTAAGAAGAATCAACCACGGAAGAACAAGAATCGTAAGAGACGATTTAGCCTAGAACTAGAATGAACGTGATTATCTCGTAATATTTCGATATAGCCACCGAACCGAGCATTCAAGTTAAGAATCGGAATTTGAGTTTGGATCATGGAATGTAAAGATATGATGAATGTTCTTGAAACTTTTGATACCAACCTTGTGTTCCACTACAATCTCTTGAATTCGCAAGTCTTGTTCCAAGCGTAGTACTCGTCGGAAAATAGGATCGAGAACCGATTATCCGTTATCGATAATTAGTTTATAACTTTAGACGTTCGGGACTCATGCGTAAGTTTTGGGAAGATTATTGAATTTCTTGTTATTCCCTTGTACAAGGTGATAGATCGAGGGGCGGCGATCTTCGGGCGAGTGACATTCGTGGGAGTATTTAAATTCTTGCCATCTTGAGGCAAGTATCGTATTTTAAACTTGTTATTATTGGATTGATGATCATGCGGATGATTTATTCATGTTGTTTAACATGAGATTAATTTCTTTGAGTTGTCATGGTATTTGTTATTGATTCCTTGAATGTTCACGTTGATGAACATGTTAATTTGCATGTGTATGCATAATTGTACTGTTTATGTTGTAAATGATCCGAGGTGATCATGAGGATCTATGCTGAGGGCGCTGGATCAGATGTCCACCATGCGTTGGTCCGATGGGATCATCATGGGGATCTATGCTGAGGGCGCTGGATCGTTGGACGGGTTTTCCACCATGCGTTGGTCCGACGGGATCATCATGGGGATCTATACTGAGGGTGCTAGATCGTTGGATTACCCTGTATTGTGTTGATGGAATCATGAGGATTCGCATCGTTGGATTCCAGTGATGGAAGTCCGTTTTATATGTTTTATGATGCATTGATGATTTATGTATTATGATACTTGTACTAGCATTGTTTTGCTAACCCCTCCGGGGGTGGACATTTGTTTTGATGTTCAGGTAGGCGAGGAGCGGGGAAGCAGCCACAGTACCGACATGACGATGAAGTGGCTCAGTGATGTGGAATATGTTATTTTGGTTTTATGGTTATTTTCCAGTACTCGAGTACGCATTTGTTGTTGATGTTTCGGGGATGTTTTGTAATATTGGACTCATTTAAATTGTCGAACGGGTTTTGAACTTCTTTTACATTGATAACACTTTATTATATCGGGGTGTTGCAGAATATGGTATCGGAGCTAACATTCATGGATATCTTGGCAGTCGGGTTAGTTGGGTCTGTTTACGTTATTTGATTTATGGGTCGTTTGTAACATCACTGCTGAGCCAGCGTCATCGTGTGGACCATGGTTGTAAGTCTCCTAATCTCAAATACTACCATTTTATTTAATTCCTGCTTTATGATCATTGACGGACTTTCTTTTAGAAATTTTGCCCTGGATATTGAGTATTTTTGTTTACAGTATGTTGAGGGGAGGTCGTGGACGCGGACGTGGTTGTGGACGCGGACGTGGTAATGCGAGACAGTAGGATTCAGCGTCCATCCCAAAATTATCAGCTAGTCGAACCGATTCCCATTCTAGAGGACAACAAGGATCAGCAAATGATAACGCAAATCTTAATATGCCGGGAGTGCTTCAACAGGTGGTTGCTTAGATTAACCAGTTTGCTCGGGTATTTGACCGCATGCAGACGGCGATGGGACAGCAGCATAATGAGGATAATTGGGGAGACAAATGGCTTACTGAGGTGGTCAAATTGCACCCTCCAAAATTTGACGGTTCTGCTGAGATACTTTCTTGGGATCACTGGCTGAAGGAGTTAGAGAAGATCTTTGCAGGGATTAACTGTCCCGACGACAGAAAGGTTCCAATTGCCCAGTATCTTCTGACTGGTGAGGATTTCGACTGGTGGGAGGCCATTCGACATGAGGATCATAATGCTGACTGGACAGAGTTCAAATTAATGATGGAAGCGCAATATTGTCCTCGCCCAGTTCGAGAGGCCCGAGTCCGGGAGTTTTTATCAGCACAAAATTTAGAGGCATCTGTGACAGACGTGATTAAGACTTTTAATCACCAATTGACTTATGTGCGCCACTTTGGTCAGGACCGAGGTGGAGAGGATCTTCCATTTTGACATGTGGATGAAGCCGGAGATTTAGCAATATATGTTTGGATTTGAATGTACTACCTTGCGATAGTATCAGGACAAAGCACTGGCCTACGATATGAAAGAGGCAGCAGTAGAGAAATCAACGGAAGCAAAGAAGCAGAAAATGTCTGGCAACTTCACGGAGAACAAAAGTGGTGGGCCACAAGGGCCAGTCCTTATTTCATTCATCTAGGAGACCTCCGCATCCTTCTCTAGGTGGAAAGAAGTTCCGGGCAGCATCAACAGTTTCAGACGCAGCAAAGAAATGTTATAACTCTGGCAAAACAGGGCATGTTCGACGTGATTGTTACGCACCTACTGTGACCTGCTTCGACTGTGGTCAGGAAGGACATCGCACAACGTTCTGTGGAAATGCGACTAGATCTTTTGGTACTCGCACCCCTGCACCGGTTCCGAAGGATACAAGTGTGAACCAGACGCAGCAAAGTGGTTTCCAGCAGTAGAGTATTGGGAAAAGAGAGGCGTCCAGCGCTGGGTCCGTTCCTCCGTGCATTTACGAGGTGAGGAAGTCAGACGATCAACACACTGCTGTCGCATAAGGTATGATTCAAATCCTTTTGCAACCAGTCAGTGTCTTATTCGATTCAGGGGCTATGCATTCTTTCATATCTTTGAACTATGTTAATTGTTTGAAAATCTTGTGCTTATATGATTGTGAGCCTTATGTTGTGGGGTCACCGAGCGGAGAGAAAATTTTGGGAACCCTAGAAACTAGAGATTTTCCAGTGTCTATAGGAGGAAGGGATTGGCCATCAAATCTTATTGTAGTCGACATCCATGGTGACGATTTAATTCTCGGAGACGATTGGCTCAACCGTTATGGAGCTATTTTGAATTACCGAAAGAGAGTCATTTCTATCATTGCTGATGACGGATCTGAACATTTATTCAAAGGATAGAGACTGGAAAGCTCAGGAAAACTGATCAAGGCCATGAAAGTAGTTAAATTGCTAAAGCAGGGTTGTTACGGGTTTTGGTGTTATGCCACGAAGAAAGAAGAAGTGGTCGAGCTCGCATCTATTCCAGTGGTGAACGAATTCTCAGATGTATTCCCTGACGAACTACCTAGGTTACCTCCGCAGAGAGAAGTAGAGTTCAATATCGAATTAGAGCCTAGAGCCGCTCCTATTTCCAGAGCACCATACCGTATGGCGACAACCGAGATGTATGAATTAAAGAAGCAGCTGGAGGAATTATTGCAGAAGGTTTACATTCAACCTAGCGTTTCTCCTTGGGGAGCACCTGTTCTCTTTATCCGGAAGAAAGATGGATCCCTCCGACTATGTATTGATTACAGAGAGCTAAACAAGGTGACGATCAAGAACAAGTATCCTATACCTCAAATTGACGACTTGTTTGATCAACTGCAAGGGGCAAGAGTATTCTCGAAGTTGACTTGCGATCAGGATACCATCAGTTCAGAATTAAGGAATCGGATATACCAAAATCTGCTTTCAGATCCTGGTACGGGCACTATGAATTCGTGGTGATGCCATTCGGACTCACCAATGCTCCTACGGTATTTATGCAATTGATGAATCGGGTATTCTTAGAATACTTGGATAAATTGTGGTAGTCTTCATCGATGACATCTTGATCTATTCGAAAGACACAGAGGAAAATACGGAGCATTTGCTTATCGTTTTGAGTACTTTGAGGAATGAACAGCTTTATGCGAAACTTTCTAAATGCGAGTTCTGGCTTACGGAAGTAACCTTCCTTGGGCATGTGATATCAGCTGATGGAGTTCAGGTAGACCCGAAGAAAGTCGAGGCAATCTTGGAGTGGGAATCCCCTAATAATGTGAAACAAGTCCGGAGTTTCTTGGGACTTGCTGGATATTATCGCCGTTTTGTAGAAGGATTTTCCAAAATCACTCGTCCACTTACTCAGCTATTACAAAAGACTCAAAAATTCGTGTGGAATGAGAAATGCCAGGCGGGTTTTGATGAACTTAAGAGAAGACTGACGACAGCGCCTATACTAGCGTTACCAGATGGAACTGATGGATTCATGGTATACAACGATGCTTTAAATCAGGGTTTAGGATGTGTATTGATGCAAAAGGATAAGGTGATTGCCTATGCCTCTCGACAGTTGAAACCATACGAGGTTAGTTACCCGACTCATGATTTGGAGTTAGCCGCTATAGTCTTTGCTCTAAAAATTTGGCGACATTACTTGTACGGCACTCATTGTCAGATCTTCATAGATCATAAGAGCCTCAAGTATATTTTTAGTCAGAAGGAATTAAATATGAGGTAGAGAAGGTGGCTGGAATTAATCAAGGATTACGATCTAGAGATTCTCTATCATCCAGGCAAAGCGAATGTGGTAGTTGATGCACTGAGCCGCAAACCTGTTTCTCTTCGAGTGTTGGAAGCGCTCACATACCAAACCAGCATTCAACGAGAACTGATCCGCGAAGGGATTGAAATATGGTCACAAGGAGTCTAAGGGCAACTATACGTGATGGAACTAACTTCGTCATTAGTCGAGGAAATCAAATCTAAGTAGTTGAATGATTCTCTGATTCTTCGGTTATGCGACGAAGTAAAGAAAGGGAAGGCCCCAGGATTCGTGGTACAGGACGATGGAGTTCTGAGATTTCAGAATTGACTTTGCGTTCCCGATGAGGATGCTTTGAGACAGACAATTCTGAAGGAAGCTCACAGCGCACCCTATTCTATTCACTCGGGCACCAGTAAGATGTATAAGGATCTAAAACAAAATTTCTGGTGGGGAAATATGAATAAGGACGTAGCAGAATACGTTTCGCAGTGTTTAACCTGTCAGCAAATCAAGATTGAACATCAGCGACCTGCCGGAATGTTCAAGCCACTTCCGATCCCTGAGTGGAAGTGAGAAGATATATCAATGGACTTCATCACCAATATGCCACGAACCAAGATGGGAATGAATATGATTTGGGTGATAGTTGATCGACTAACCAAGTCGGCTCGTTTCCTGGGTATTAAAGACACTTGGGGACCAGAGAAATTAGCACGAGTATTTATTACAGAGACAGTCCGATTACATGGAACGTCGAAGACCATTATTTCGGATCGAGATGGTCGCTTCGTATCGCACTTTTGGAAGGCATTTCACAGGGCTTTGGGAACCGAACTGAACTTTAGCACGGCTTATCATCATCAAACGGACAGCCAGTCTGAAATAACTATACAGACGGTAGAGTATATGCTTAGAACTTGTGCCTTAGATTGGTCAACCGATTGGGAGATTCATCTGCCGTTGATTGAATTCACCTATAACAATAGTTGGCATGCTTCTATCAAGATGGCACCATTTGAAGCATTGTACGGAAGGAGATGCAGATCACCCTTATGTTAGGATGACTCTTCTGACTTGATCGGGACGGAACCAGAATTGATAGTTCAAACTCGAGAGAAGATAGCACGGATTCGTGAAAGGCTGTTGACTGCCCAGAGTCGACAAAAGTCTTATGCTGAAGTGCGCCGTCGCCCGCTGGAATTTGAGACTGGGGACCATGTACTATTAAAGGTTTCTCCTACCCGGGGAATTTTCCATTTCGGAAGGAAGGGAAAGCTGAGTCCGATATACATCGGACCATTCGAGATCCTGGAAAGAGTTGGGGAGTTGGTGTACAGGTTGGCCTTACCGCCATCGCTGAGTCACGTTCATAGTGTGTTCCACGTATCCCAATTGCGGAAATATGTACCAGATCCCAGCCATATCATTGATTTCGGCGAGATCGAAATGGCTAATGATGGCTCGTTCGAAGAAAAACCAATCAAGATACTCGAGAGTCGAGTCAAACAGTTGAGGAATAAACCGATCTCCTTGGTAAAAGTTCAGTGGTCTTGAGATGGAGTCGAAGAAGCAACTTGGGAGATAGAGGACAGTATGAAGTCGAGATACCTGGAATTGTTTTCGTTTTAAGTTTTGAGCCGAAACTTCTTTTTAGAGGGGTAGTATGTAATGCCCGTATAAAATGGTGTATTTACCTTGTATTCGACCTTGTATTATTTCAACTTCATGATGTTATTGATCGTAGATTTGTTTCCCGTATTCGTACCCTTACGATTTTATATTTTCAACATTGCATGCATGGTTCTGCACGTGCTTACGTATGCTACGGACTTGCGCTTAACGTACTTTAAGTCTGCTGTGTAACGTACGTTATATGTTGAGCTTATCGTACGTAAGCTCAGTCAAGTCAAGCTCCGACAAGGGTCGGCGTGTGGGGACCGGATGAAGATTCATGGAGATTTTCAGCATGAACCTGGACGGTTTTCCAGCACATGCAAGTCAACGGCTTAGCGCATGCTAGGAGAGATTTTTAACGTACGCTAAGGTCCTATATGTTACGTACGTAACACCTATAGCCTAACGTACGTAACCGTATGCCAAAAATAGTCCAGTGAGCTCTGGCCGAGTGTTAACGCACGCTAATGTTCGAGTATAGCATACGCTAACCATGTTACGTACGTAATGTACTTTGTTTAATGTACGTAATGGTTTAAAATCTATTTATAGGACCCGACCCTCACTTCATTTCCAACTGTTACCTTGGACGATTTTTGTGTTCTTGAGACTATCCCTCACCTCATAATCTGCATATCATCATCTACATCCAATTTTGGGGAGCCTAGACCGTGTGAATTGGTGATCAAGCTTCCGGTGAAGAGTTTATTCAAGATTTTCTTTGTTCTTACATCTCTTAAGGTATCTTAACTCTACACCAAGATGAGGACTTTGTTCTTAGTTGTATTATGAGATTTTCCAGAGATTATTGAGTTTGTTTCATCGTAATGAATCCAATACCATATTTAAAAGGATTGTATGGGTTCAATTAAGGTTTCCATGGTTAGAGTTGAGCCATAATCTTTACCAAACCTTAAGGATGGAAATTTCTGAGATTGAACACACCTTGTTGATCCTTTCGTAACACTCTTTTTATGAACAAATGTTGAGGATTGCCCCTGTGTTGAATGAATTCGTGAAGTTATGTATAGAGAGTGTTCGATTATAATACTTGCCTTTGATGAACTTGTGTAAATCTTCTTAGATGAGTAGAACCTTGAAGGGATTATTAGAATAACCATTTTGAATGAAGAATTTGTTAAAAAGAATCAACCGCGGAAGAACAAGAATCGTAAGAGATGAATTAGCCTAGAACTAGAATGAACATGATTATCTCGTAATATTTCGATATAGCCACCGAACTGAGCATTCGAGTTAAGAATCGGAATTTGAGTTTGGATCATGGAATATAAGGATATGATGAATGTTCTTGAAACTTTAGATACCAACCTAGTGTTCCACTACAATCTCTTGAATTCGCAAGTCTTGTTCCAAGCGTAGTACTTGTCGGAAAATAGGACCGAGAACCGATTGTCCGTTATCGATAATTCGTTTATAACTTTAGACGTTCGGGACTCATGCATAAGTTTCGGGAAGGTTATTGAATTTCTTGTTATTCCCTTGTACAAGGTGATAGATCGAGGGTCGGAGATCTTCGGGCGAGTGACATTCATGGGAGTATTTAAATTCTTGTCATCTTGAGGCAAGTATCGTATTTTAAACTTGTTATTATTGGATTGATGATCATGCGTATGCTTTATTCATGTTGTTGAACATGAGATTAATTTCTTTGAGTTGTCATGTTATTTCTTATTGATTCCTTGAATGTTCACGTTGATGAACATGTTAATTTGCATATGTGTATGCATAATTGTACTGTTTATGTTGTAAATGATCCGAGGGGATCATGAGGATCTATGCTGAGGGAGCTGGATCAGATGTCCACCATGCGTTGGTCCGACGGGATCATCATGGGGATCTATGCTGAGGGCGCTGGATCGTTGGACGGGTTTTCCACCATGCGTTGGTCCGACAGGATCATCATGGGGATCTATACTAAGGGCGCTGGATCGTTGGATTACCCTGTATTGTGTTGATGGAATCATGAGGATTCGGATTGTTGGATTCCAGTGATGGAAGTCCGTTTTGTATGTTTTATGATGCATTGATGATTTATGTATTATGATACTTGTACTAGCATTGTTTTGCTAACCCCTCCGGGGGTGGACATTTTTTTTGACGTTCAGGTAGCCGAGGAGCGGGGAAGCAGCCATAGTACCGACATGACGATTCAGTGGCTCAGTGATGTGGAATATGTTATTTTGGTTTTATGGTTATTTTCCAGTACTCGAGTACGCATTTGTTGTTGATGTTTTGGGGATGTTTTGTAATATTGGACTCATTTAAATTGTCGAACAGGTTTTGAACTTCTTTTACATTGATGACACTTTATTATTATTTTCGTATTTCTCAATTTAGCCTTGTAAATTCTTATACAAAGGATTTACGGTGCTGTAATTATTCCGAATATATCGAGGTGTTACATCATCTTCATGCCGACGCGATACATGCCTATCTGCTCTCCTGAAACCTGAAATACATGAAAAGTATTTCCCCATAAAGGGGTTAGCCGTGGAATAGCTAGTACAAGTCTAGCGAATATGAAACACAATACTTCTCGACAATAAAGTAAAAGTAACCATCAATTCATCATTTCAAGACTAGTATTCCGAAATAACTAAATTTCATTTCAATACATACATGATTAACCATGGAACCGCACCAAAGGCAACGGAACCTTCTGAGGCCCCGCCGGACCCTCCCCGAGTGGCTAACCCAAACTATTCATGGAACCGCACCAAAGGCCACGGAACCCTATGAGGACCCGTCGGTCCGTCCCAGAGGAATATATACAATCATACAATTCATATATCTCACTTTCAAAGTCGAGAACGTACAATAATAAACGTATACTTGCCTTTGAGACATCGAGAATTAGAAGGAAAGGAACACAAGTTCGGTAGGCCCAATAACGCACTTTCGGCACCTAAATGATTTGTAAGGGATACGATAATTAATAATCGATACGCAAGTCACACGGAGAAACCCACTAACGACTTCCCCCGATTACAATATCATGCACATAGGGTTGGGAAACACCCAAACCCTCTCGAATTCGCAACACTAAACAAAGTAGAACATGAAATCATAGGATTTACATATATATATATATATATATATATATATATATAAGTGAGATTAATAATAAACTCAAGATTTCCATGGTCAAAACAGATTACACAACCAAATCGAACAAAAACCCCCAAAACTACCCATGGTAGGGATTCACAAAGATTTACCTCGATTTGAAGAAGGCGAAACGGGATTGGGGTGATTAAATCACGACATGAACTCGAAATGATGATGATTGATGAACTCCCGTCGATTTTTACACCTTGGAATCGCCCAAATCACACCAAAGGAGAGGAAGAAAGAAGAGGAAATGAAATCCTCTCAAAAAACACGCTGACATATAGGCCTGCTGACTCGCGTGCCGCGGTGCATGCTGAGTGTGCCGCGGCCCATGGCTGGAATTGGTAAGCAGGTTTTTGGGCTGTGCCTCGGCATGGAGCATCGTGTGCAGCAGCACGCAGTAAAACCGCCCCAGCTCAAATCTTGCAAGGGCTGTGCCGCGGCGCACAATCCCTTGTGCGGCACGCACTATTTGTGCCCAAAAAGTGATGAAAAAACGACCCACGAACATGATACACTTGATCGACGCATAGTCCCGACCATTTAAAGGCCTAAATGAACTATCACGAACCCTCGTATGGTGATTCCACGTCAAACACAGTCGATCCCAACACAACGGTAACATCAAATGACTGGGAAAGAGAGTAAATGCAAAGGAACCCAGAACTTTTAAATATTACGGAATGACCCAACACGATGCTCGATCAAAATACCAATAAAAGTTCACAACATCCATAATAACATGAAATGGATCGGGAACCTCAAAACGGCGGTTCCGAACAATGATCACGAGAATTGAACTCAAAGGTGACAAAAGTGACATCCAATACGGAATTGAGTAAAAGAAGTCCGAAACAAGCTCGGATGATGAAAAGTCTAGTATTTAATATTCTAAAAATACTCATACAGTTACAAGCGAGTCGACAAAATTAGAAAAATATCGGAATTATACAAATATGGAAAATAGAAACATGTGGGTATTACAGATAATGCTGCTCTTGAAAGCTTCAATGTCCGCTAGTTAGTCAAAATAGCATCATGACCAGGCATCATGAGCGACGACCCGTGCCTCGCTCTCGCTGGAATCCGGATGCCTGTCGGGCGCTGACGTACGCAGTGACGCACGGTGCCCGACAGCTGACAGTCTTCCACTAATTCGATCATAACTTCTTCGTCCGGACTCCGATTGGCTCGCCGTTGAACCGTTGGAAAGGTAACTCAATGATCTAAATATTGTTAATTTTCATAATTTTTGAACTTCTCAAAAATACGTGGTGATTTTTCAAAGTTGCTACTTGTCCACGACACTTCCAGAAAAATATCCAATTTTATTTCTATTAACACTTTCACTAGTAGAATAAACATCAAAGACTTCGGTACAATTTACTTCAGTTATGTATATTAGTGAAGTAAAAAAACAGAAAATAACTTCGCTTTTCAATTTGCTGAAGTAAAACGCCCACATAGACTTCAGTAAATGGTATCATACTAAAAAGCAGAAACTAGTTGAGAATTTTAAGATACAAAGACTTCACTAATTTGATAATTAATGAAGTTACAATGTAAAATATTATTTTTTATCAGAATATTTTTACAAAAATAAAGTGTATGTGTTTTGACCGGGAATTAATATTTTCAACTTCAGATTTTTTTCATTTAGCTCCTAAAAACACAAGTAAAATATTACCATTATTAATTTATGTTATGTATTAGTTTAATATCACTACAAGTAAAGTTCCTGTGATCAAGAGTTTATAATTTATGGAAAGATACTGTTATTAATTTATGTTATGTATTAGATTTTAAACTTCAGAATTTAATCATTATAAGAAACAAGTAAAGAACCAATAATCTCTCTCTTTGAGCTGTGCGCGGAGCAACCTCTCTTCTGTTTGAACAGCGTTCATCGGGAGTGAAGTAGCCAATTTTCTCTTAGGTAAGTCCCATGTGGATTAAGCCATGGGCTCAGGTATGGTAATGAGTTTTTTTTTTCGTATCATATGCTTTCCTTTGTATTTTGCACTCAATATGTTGTTGTGCACTAAGCTGAGGGTCTTCACGGAAATAGCCTCCCTACCGTAATAGGTAGGGGCATGGTGTAACACCCCCGATATATTCAGGAATATTACAGCGCCGTAAATCCTTTACATAAGGATTTACAAGGCTGAAAAATTTAACAGACATTAAAAGGTACTAACGAATGGAAATAACGGAATTAAGATACAGCAGTTCTGACCAAATACTGAAAGTACAATTGTTCAACAGGAACTTAATAATACATCACCAAATTCAAATTCAACATAAATGACTTCGTACTCGAGTACTTATTGAAATAACCAATAAACAACAGACAAATGAACCCGACCAAAACATCACTCTGCACCCTCGTCGTCATGCAGCTCCAGTGGTTGTTTTCCCGCTCTCCTGGATCCTGAACACAAACAAAATGTTCACCCCCGAAGGGGTTAGCACAACGATGCCAGTACAAGTACCACAACATATTATTCATATCTCACGAAGAATTATAACGTAAACGACAAAATACCAACGAGTCTTCTCCTATGAGAAACTCATAAATGACATACACAACTGATAATCACAACATGATATCATAATATACACATGGTAATTCCGTCGATCCAGCGTTCACTGCCTAGAACCCACGATGATCCCGTCAGACCAACCCGTGGTGGAAAAACCCGTCCGATGATCCAGCGCATGCTAGCATAGATCCCCCGATGATCCCGTCGGACCAACACGAAGTGGACATACAATAACGACATACATGTACGACAATATGTATAACTACAACACATAAAACAAATAAGGTACTTGCCTCGATTTGAAGACAAGAACAATACTTCCATGAAAACGAACACTCGAAGGTCGTCCTCCCCAATCAATCACGTAACAAGATCAAACCTTAACAAAAGAAATGATATAGGATTTATCTCACGTCGTACGAATGTTTAAAAATTCGATTTACGGCCAAAAGTTCATAAAATGCAATCTGTCTGAACTGCTTAGCGCACGCTAAGTACTCTGTGTATCGTGCGTTAAGTCTGCTCGATAGCGCACGCAAACAGCAAAGCCTAGCGTACGCTAACTATGTATGGTCAGTACTTCACTGATCAATCGACTGACTCGTCTGATGTCCTAGCATATGTTACGTACCAAACGTAGCGTACGCTAACTCGTGCTCGATAGCGCACGTTAATCTTCATAGCTTAGCGTGCGCTATCTATGCATGGCGCTTCTCGGGCGAAACTGTTCTCATCATGATCAAAACAATGAAATCTTCCGTGATAATTCATGTTACCTCCATGAATATCATGTTCATACTCTTATGAATGATTTTACGGATAATAACAACCTCAGATTCAGGGATATGCATACCATTATAAAACCATATTCCATTTCGACTACAAATCTTCATACGACAATTCGAAAGGCTTAACGGTTGATATCAACACCTTTATATCAATCAATATTATCATGATGAAGTTGTTTAACATTCCATCTATACTAGATAAATCCCTCCATGATCAATCCTTTATATTTATCTAACAATAATGATGTTAAAGTCAAGTCCATGATTGCTATGAAGTCATCTACTAGATTCGGATTACCAATGATAGAAGCTTCCTTTACTTGTTCAATGTAATAAGATTCGAATCATGATGATCATAATCAAGGTACTTAAGGCTTAATCATCTCAATATTCCAAACATGATGTACTTTGGATAATTCACTTATGAAAATCAATATCTCGTTACTATGATTATCCAATTCTTTAGAATCCAACTCTAAGTCTGGAGATAGGTTGAACATACCTTAATATGATGAAAATCACTGAACCGTAAGGTAGAATCCGACTCCGGTTGGTTGTATGCCACTCCAAGGTGCTATTCCACTTCAATGATTACTCCCAAGTGATAACCAATATACAAACACCAATAAGATGTGTTCTAAGTGTGTAGAAGGATTATTTCAGCTCTCTGGCCTCTCAAGAATGCAGAATGGACGAGTAAAATGTAAGCCAAAACGGGTTGTTGTCCCATTTATAATATTCTGCATTTTAACAAGTTAGCGCACGCTACTAAGCTTTCCTTACCGTGCGCTAATAAGAGTTGACTTCAGAACTGTCCAGGTTCGTCCGCGGGAATCTTATCCGGACCCATGTCCCGGCTGGCGCATGTGCTGGCCGTCCCGCTCAATAATTAAGTTCTTAGCGCACGCAACTCCTACCTGCATAGCGTGCGCTAGTAGTATCCCGATAGCGCGCGTTAAGCTACATTCTTAGCGTGCGCTATCACGAGTTTGCATGAGAAATTTTGCATGTTGTTATACTTATGTACAAAGGTATCAATGCAAGAAATATCATACTCCAATAATCAAAACTACAAATCCGAATAATACAGGGTTTGAATACAGATGAAATACACCGTAATAAATCCGGATATTACATACTCTCCTACTAAAAAGGAGTTTCGTCCCGAAACTCAAGACGAAAATAACTCGGGATATCTAGACTTCATATCAGCTTCCGTTTCCCAGGTGGCTTCTTCCATTCCGTGACGTGACCATTGAACTTTGACCAAAACGATTGGTTTGTTCCTCAGCTCCTTAACTCGACTCTCGAGTATCTTGACCGGTCTTTCTTCATACGTCCCATCCTGCGCGACTTCAATCTCGCCGAAATCAATGATATGACTGGGATCTGGTATATACCTCCGTAACTGGGATACGTGGAACACGTTATGAACATGGCACAATGACGGCGGCAATGCCAATCTGTATGCCAACTCCCCAACTCTCTCGAGGATCTCAAATGGTCCGATATATCTCGGACTCAGCTTTCCTCTCCTTCCGAAACGAAAGATTCCCCGAGTAGGAGAAACCTTCAAAAGTACGTGGTCTCCAGTATTGAACTCCAATGGGCGACGGCGTACGTCTGCATAAGATTTCTGGCGACTCTGGGCGGTCAACAGCCTTTTACGAATCAAGGCTATCTTCTCTCGAGTCTGCACGATTAACTCTGGTGCTGTTCAGATCAAGTCCGATGAATCGTCCCAACATAGGGGCGATCTGCATCTCCTCCCGTATAATGCCTCAAACGGTGCCATCTTAATGGAAGCATGCCAACTATTGTTGTATGTAAATTCAATCAACGGTAGATGAACTTCCCAATCGTTTGACCGATCTAAGGCACAGGACCTTAGCATGTCTTCCACCGTTTGTATAGTTCTCTCAGATTGTCCGTCACCGCGGTGATAAGTCAGATCAAGTTCAATTCGGTCCCCAAGGCCTTATGAATCGCTTTCCAAAAGTGAGACACAAAACGCGCCTCGATCAAACAATGGTCTTCGGCGTACCATGCAATCGAACTATCTCTGAAATAAATACTCGTGCCAACCTCTCTGGTCCCCACGTATCCTTAATGCCTAGAAAATGAGCTGATTTGGTTAAACGATCAACTATCACCCAAATCATGTTCATTCCTGTCCGGGTTCTCGGCATATTAGTGATAAAATCCATCGATATGTCCTCCCACTTCCATTCAGGAATTGGGAGCGGCTTCAACATTCCAGCAGGCCATTGATGCTCGATCTTAACCTGCTGACAAGTCAAGCATTTAGAAACATAGTCCGCTACATCTTTCTTCATGTTGCCCCACCAGAAATTCTGCTTCAAGTCCTTATACATTTTACTGGTGCCCGGGTGGATAGAATAGGGCGAACTGTGAGCTTCCTTCATAATTGTCTGTTTCAGAACATCATCATCGGGAACGCAGAGTCGGTTCTGAAATCTCAAAGCTCCATCATTTTATGAATCCGGGGGCCTTTCCTTTGATCACTTCATCACGTAACCGAATCATCAGAGGATCATCTGCCTGTCTAGATTTGATTCCTTCGGTTAATGATGAAGTTATCTCCATCACGCACAGTTGTCCTTGGACTCTTTGTAACCACACTTCAATTCCTTCACGAATCATCTCTCGTTGAAGGCTACGTTGGGAGGTCAGCGTCTCCAGCATCTGAATAGAAACGGGCTTGCGGCTAAGTGCATCGGCCACTACATTTGCTTTGCCTGGATGATACAAAATCTCCAAGTCATAGTCCTTGATCAGCTCTAACCATCTTCTTTGCCGCATGTTCAACTCTTTCTGACGGAAGATGTACATGAGACTCTTATGATCCGTAAAGATCTGAAGTGAGTCCCGTACAGATAATGCCTGCAGATCTTCAAAGCAAAAACTACTGCTGCTAGCTCCAAATCATGTGTTGGGTAATTCACTTCATAAAGTTTCAGCTGTCGCGACGCATAAGTGATCACCTTATCATTCTGCATCAATACGCACCCAAGTCCTTGGTTCGAAGCATCACTGTAAACTATAAATCCTCCAGTTCCCTGTGGAAGTGATAGAATCGGTGCCGTCGTCAATCTCTTCTTCAATTCATCAAAGCTAATCTGACATAACTCATTCCACTCAAACTTTTGAGTTTTCTGCAGGAGTCGAGTAAGTGGGCGGGATATTTTAGAAAACCCTTCCACGAATCGACGATAATATCCAGCAAGTCCTAAGAAGCTTCTGACTTCCTTCACGTTCTTTGGAGGCTTCCAATCCATAATTGCTTCGATCTTCTGAGGATCTACTCGGACTCCTTCAGCTGAAACCACATGGCCGAGGAACATTACTTCTTTTAGCCAGAATTCACACTTAGAAAGTTTGGCGTACAATTGCTCGCTTCTCAAAAGTTCTAATACAATCCGCAAATGTTGCGCATGTTCTTCCGGGCTCTTAGAATACACCAGAATGTCATCAATGAACACGACCACAAATTTATCCAAAAATTCAATGAACACTCTGTTCATCAATTGCATAAATACAGTAGGTGCGTTAGTGAGACCAAACGGCATCACTACAAACTCATAATGTTCGTAGCGAGTTCTGAACGCTGATTTCAGAACATCAGAGTCTTTAATCCTCAGTTGATGATACCCGGATCTTAGATCGATTTTAGAAAATACTGTTGCCCCTTGCAACTGGTCAAACAGATCATCACTCCGTGGCAACGGATACTTGTTCTTAATCGTCATCTTGTTCAGCTCTCGATAGTCAATACACAGTCGGAGCGATCCATCCTTCTTTCGGACAAAAAGAACTGGCGCTCCCTAGGGTGAAACGCTTGGCTGAATATAGCCCTTGTCCAGTAACTCCTCCACCGCTTCTTCGCCAGACATCTCAAGAGGTGCCATACGATACGGCGCCTTAGAAATTGGTGTAGCTCCGGTTCCACCAATGGTAAATTCTACATCCCTTCGTGGAGGTAGTCCGTAACTCGTCAGAAATATATCTAGAAATTCGCTCACAACAGAATGGATGAAAGTTCCACAATTTCGTCTTCTTTCTTCATTGCATAACACCAAGATCCGATACACTGCTTCAACAACTGACAGCCTTTCATCGCTTTGATCGATTTTCCGAGCTTCCGGTTTCCACCCTCGAACAATATTTCGAACCATCGTCGCCGATCAGCGAGATATTCCTCCTTCGGTAGTTCACAATTGCTCCATATCGATTAAGCCAATCGTCTCCGAGTATCGTGTCGTATCCTCGCATTTCTATCACGATCGATTTGAGAGCCACTCTCGCCTCCAAATGATATAGGAAATTTCTAGTTTCTAAGTTTCCGACAATCCTCTCTCCACTCGGTAAACCAACAACATAAGGTTCACAAGTATGAAAACCGGAAATATTCAAACGATTTACACAAGACAAGGATATAAAAGAATGTGTAGCTCTGTATCGAATAAAACGCTAATCGGCCGGGAAAGGATCTCGGACAAGCACTGATGCGACAAAGAAGATCCCGATCGTCTCGTCCTCCTCATCTCGCATGACGTGGGGAGCAGATCCGCACTCGATGTCCCCTTTCGGTCCCATTGTCCTCTCGCCTCGTCCGCGGCCAAAATTTCCGAGGCATATGAACACTTTGCCGCGTCATTGATATCGGCTCTTCTCGGATCGGGCCGTGGTGTACGGGCTCTAAAAGACTTTGTAGCCTCTTCACAAAACACCGCCCGGTGTCCCTCTCGTCCACAATCAAAACATGTCACGGCAGGAAGGGGGCAATTCGTCGATAGTACCGTCGGGCGCAGCTTAAAGCATTTTCTCGTAACATCGCATAGTTGATGTCGCTCCGAAGTTCTTTCCGATCCTAACTGGGTGTGGAGGTTTCTTGAAAAAGTGAAAGGATGACTGGGCCTTACGGGGCCCGCTGTTCTTTTGCTCTGTAAAAGTACCAAAGACTTTCTGTTTCTTGGATTCCGAAAATTTCTCCATACCTGCTTCCTTGATCTCATACGCCAACGCCTTATCCTGGTATTGACGGAGTGTGGTACATTCAAATCCGGACATGTACCTCTGGATTTCTGGTTTCATCCTCATATCGAAATGGATCATCATTTCTGCATCTGTTCTGACTAGATGTCGAACAAATGCCAGCTGCTGGTTAAACGTCTTAATTGCGTGGGATACCGCACATCGTAAGGCCGAGCGGAGAAAACTCCCGAATTTTGGCTTCCTCACAGACGAGGGCAAGACCGAGCTTCCATCATCAATCTAAACTCTGTCCAATCGGCATCATGGTCTACAAAGCCGGATGACTTCCCACCATTCTGACGCTTCCCTATCGTAAAATATTGAGCGATAGAGGCTCTCCTATTGCCCGGCGCTTAATTCCGGCAAAGATTTTCTCCAGCCTTCAACCAATGGTCCTGTGGGAGTCCGAGAAATACCGTCGAATTTGGGTGGTTGCATCTTCGCCACCTCTTGCACCCACCGGTCACCTCGATTTCCCATGTCCTGGGATCCCTTGCCTCTCTCTCCTCGCCGTAGTCCCACCGCCACTTGCATTCGGTCCACGACTGGGCGAACCGAGTCATCCGGTTCACCACTTGACGAAGGATCTTTGGTACAAGCAGGATCTGCCCGTTATTAATAGATTGTTGCGGCTCGCCCGAGCTATGATCGCCCGATTAGAAGGCGACGCTTCCTTTCAAAGATTTCTTCGTCCGCGTCCACGACCGCGACCACGTCCACGTCCGCCTCTCAACATACTGTAAGCATAAATACTCAATATACTGGAAACAACATCGTTCTAATATTCGAGTATAAAGAGACACAATATGCAAAGAACGAGATAGAGTTTAGGAACTTACAACCACCGTTCGCATGAAGACGTAGGCAGTGCAGTGATGTCATTCACGGCCGGTTAGCTCAAAAGACATAAATGACCCCTATTTTAACCCAACGACCAAGATATCCATAATCTTAGCTCTGATACCATATTCTGTAATACCCACGATATATTCAGGAATATTACAGCGCCGTAAATCCTTTACATAAGGATTTACAAGGCTGAAAAATTTAACAGACATTAAAAGGTACTAACGAATGGAAATAACGGAATTAAGATACAGCAGTTCTCACCAAATACTGAAAGTACAATTGTTCAACAGGAACTTAATAATACATCACCAAATTCAAATTCAACATAAATGACTTCGTACTCGAGTACTTATTGAAATAACCAATAAACAACAGACAAATGAACCCGGCCAAAACATCACTCTGCACCCTCGTCGTCATGCAGCTCCAGTGGTTGTTTTCCCGCTCTCCTGGATCCTGAACACAAACAAATGTTCACCCCCGAAGGGGTTAGCACAACGATGCCAGTACAAGTACCACAACATATTATTCATATCTCACGAAGAATAATAACGTAAACGACAAAATACCAACGAGTCTTCTCCTACGAGAAACTCATAAATGACATACACAACTGATAATCACAACATGATATCATAACATACACATGGTAATTCCGTCGATCCAGCGTTCACTGCCTAGAACCCACGATGATCTCGTCAGACCAACCCGTGGTGGAAAAACCCGTCCGATGATCCAGCACACGCTAGCATAGATCCCCCGATGATCCCGTCGGACCAACACGAAGTGGACATACAATAACGACATACATGTACGACAATATGTATAACAAAAACACATAAAACAAATAAGGTACTTGCCTCGATTTGAAGACAAGAACAATACTTCCATGAAAACTAACACTCGAAGGTCGTCCTCCCCAATCAATCACGTAACAAGATCAAACCTTAACAAAAGAAATGGTATAGGATCTATCTCACGTCGTACGAATGTTTAACAATTCGATTTACGGCCAAAAGTTCATAAAATGCAATCTGTCTGAACTGCTTAGCGCACGCTAAGTACTCTGTGTAGCGTGCGTTAAGTCTGCTCGATAGCGCACGCAAACAACAAAGCCTAGCGTACGCTAACTATGTATGGTCAGTACTTCACTGATCAGTTGACTGACTCGTCTGATGTCCTAGCGTACGTTACATACCAAACGTAGCGTACGCTAACTCGTGCTCGATAGCGCACGTTAATCTTCATAGCTTAGCGTGCGCTATCTATGCATGGCAGTTTACTGCTGGGCAGTAAACTGTTCTCATCATGATCAAAACAATGAAATCTTCCGTGATAATTCATGTTACCTCCATGAATATCATGTTCATACTCTTATGAATGATTTTACGGATAATAACAACCTCGGATTCAGGGATATGCATACCATTATAAAACCATATTCCATTTCGACTACAAATCTTCATACGACAATTCGAAAGGCTTAACGGTTGATATCAACACCTTTATATCAACCAATATTATCATGCTGAAGTTGTTTAACATTCCATCTATACTAGATAAATCCCTCCATGATCAATTCTTTAGATTTATCTAACAATAATGATGTTAAAGTCAAGTCCATGATTGCTATGAAGTCATCTACTAGATTCGTATTACCAATGATAGAAGCTTCCTTTACTTGTTCAATGTAATAAGATTCGAATCATGATGATCATAATCAAGGTACTTAAGGCTTAATCATCTCAATATTCCAAACATGATGTACTTTGGATAATTCACTTATGAAAATCAATATCTCGTTACTATGATTATCCAATTCTTTAGAATCCAACTCTAAGTCTGGAGATAGGTTGAACATACCTTAATATGATGAAAATCACTGAACCGTAAGGTAGAATCCGACTCCGGTTGGTTGTATGCCACTCCAAGGTGCTATTCCACTTCAATGATTACTCCCAAGTGATAACCAATATACAAACACCAATAAGATGTGTTCTAAGTGTGTAGAAGGATTATTTCAGCTCTCTGGCCTCTCAAGAATGCAGAATGGACGAGTAAAATGTAAGCCAAAACGGGTTGTTGTCCCATTTATAATATTCTACATTTTAACAAGTTAGCGCACGCTACTAAGCTTTCCTTAGCGTGCGCTAATAAGAGTTGACTTCAGAACTGTCCAGGTTCGTCCGCGGGAATCTTATTCGGACCCATGTCCCGGCTGGCGCATGTGCTGGCCGTCCCGCTCAATAATTGAGTTCTTAGCGCACGCAACTCCTACCTGCATAGCGTGCGCTAGTAGTAGCCCGATAGCGCGTGTTAAGCTACATTCTTAGCGTGCGCTATCACGAGTTTGCATGAGAAATTTTGCATATTGTTATACTTATGTACAAAGATATCAATGCAAGAAATATCATACTCCAATAATCAAAACCACAAATCCGAATAATACAGGGTTTGAATACAGATGAAATACACCATAATAAATCCGGATATTACACATGGTCTGCGTACATCTTATCTCCCCAGACCCTGCTCTGAGCGGGATATACTGGGTATGTTTGGTTTGGTTTGATTTGGTTTTTTTGTCATTCGCGTATCCTGCCCCCAGTCCGCCTTGCTGCCTCCCCACAGAATAGATCGAAAATTTTAAATTAAATATACTTAAATAATTTGCTAATTGACAATGAATTTTTTTAAATAAAAATATCTCCCCATGTGAGTTAACAACGTATGTGAACAGTGATTTTACCCCAACCCCACTTCTTGATAACCGTCCCCTCAATCTTCTCATTTTTTTTCTTTTCTTTTCTCTCCCTATCTCTATGTCCTTCCCCTCCGCCGTTCTCAGGGTCATCTCCCCACAACATTAGCAGCCATCTCTGACCCGACTCTACCATTCTCGCCTTTTGTATCCCTTACCACCGTCGGTCGACGATGGTGAGCGGTGCCGCCTGATTCTCAGCATCTCCGAGACTCCTCGCGCATAGAAGAAACAACAAATTAGTCACTGGTTCTCGGCATCTCCTCATTGACTGGGTGAAACGGCAAATTAGTCACAGGTAGTGGAGAAGTCGGGCGACGAGAGATTGAAAGAATTACTTCTTTGTAATTATGACTCATTTGAATTGGCAGATTGAAAGAATTGGAGGATTGTAAGATTGGAAGCGGGGTTGCAGAAGAAAGAATTAGAAGAAGGTGAATGGTGATCGAAATCGAAGACGGTTTATAACACTCCAGATCTTATCTTCTTATGGGTTTCCTCTCTTGCCTAGCCTGACTTTGCCGGTAACATTTTCTGCAATTTTCTCCTTCCTCTTTATCTCCTTTGTGGTCGGTTCTGCAGTTCTATACTCTATATTCTTATCGCACCTTCAACAATTACATCAAGTAAGAGCGAACTGGGTTATTGTAAAAAATGGATCTTGGCCCTAAATAAATAGTTTCCAATCATCTTATATCAATTTCGTTTTTTTAACAAAAAATGTTGTGCTTTGTGTCGCAAGTACATGGTACAAACCCCTGTATCTTTAGAAATGATTGTTTTTGTCAACAAACTATATGTTGTGTTATGTAAAGAGGAAAAGCTCTAACCTTTATTTTGAAATTAAGCAGATTTCTTAAGCATTTGGGGGTATGAGGTGAACTACGTCCGCACTTTCACTGATGTTGATGACAAGGTGAGTTGCACAACCTCAATTTGGTCTGCTAATTAATCCTTTGTGAAGAGGTTACTGCTATTTCTTAATTGACTACCATCTACTTGCTACAAATTTATGACAGGATAGCTGAGTCCCCATTTTCGGATTCTGTAGATTATTGCCAGATCAAATGAATTAGGTGAATATTCCATTAGTTTGAGCAGAAGATTTTGTCAAGAAAGAGGTTTAGGGTGTTTTCATTAATGAGAGTTTCCAATTTAATGAGCAAATGGTTTGGCGACGCACAGAAACTAGGTGGGTATACCTAATTCATCTCTTAAAATGTGTTCTACTGATTACGTTGTTGCAATATGTTCATTTTGGAATAAAGTAACTTGTATGATTTTCCTTGTACAATTTAATGGTTACAAGTGATGCAAGTTTATTTCTGGTAGTTCTGAGTTGCGGCGTAAGATTGATGCAAGTGATGCAAGTTTATTTCACCTTGGCTCACAAACTCCAGCCAGCTATTATCTTCATCGATGAGGTGGACAGCTTTCTGGGCCAGCTTCAGATCTACAGACCATGAAGCACTAACTAACATGAAGACAGAATTTATGGCTTTGTGGGGTTTGATTTGTCTTACATTTTCCCCCAACCGTTAGTTGATTTTGCTCACATCTGGGATGTTTATGACATTCTATTTGTTTTCTAATAAGGGATAGTTACAAAAAGTACCCAAGGTTTGTGGTGTTGGCAAACGAACCCAGCTAACTTTAACAAATTACAAAAACCACATGTGAGGTTTGATTCATCTAACATTTTGCCCCAAACCATTAGTTGATTTTGCTCACATCATGGATATCTTATAATCACACCCTTCAACTTTCAGAGTATAGAAATAGCCCCAACTTTAAGTCTAGCTATTTGCAATATTTTGAAAAACTGTGGGATCCAAATTTAAAATATAAGATAAAAGGTCGAGGTTATTTTTAATATTTGGAAAAGCTGATGATGTAATTGTAATTTTTATTTGATGACCCTAGGGATTGTGGTTAGCTCCATCAACAGTGGCTACAAAATGTGAGGCAGATGTAACCTCTAGGGTGGTTTTTGGGATTTTCAAAGTTAGTTGGTTTTCTGGAATTTGTTGAAACCTCAAGGGTAGTTTTTGTATATTATGATAAAATTTTTCTGAGAAAAAGTAGTTTTTGTAATTATCCCTTTTCTTAATGCAGAACATGCTCGAATCATGGTACTCGCGGCTACAAATCGACCGTCAGAACTTAATGAAGCAATTCTTCGGCGTCTTCCTCAGGCATTCGAAATTGGACTGCCTAACCGTAAGGACAGGGTTGCAATATTGAAGGTGATATTAAAGGATGAGAAGGTTGAAGATGACATTGATTATGACCAAATAGCTGGTCTTGATAGAGTCTTGATAGACCTGCACATAAGAGTAAAATGTATCTCAAATGCAGTTTGGGAAGAACAGTCATCCCGAATGCACTCGGTTCTCTCCGGATGGGCAATTTCTCGTTTCTTGTACAATTGATGGAATTGTCGAAGTTACTTATTAAGTATATAATTTTGTGATTCCATTTGATTTAAACTATCGCTTGATAATCTTGGTGCTCTTTAGGTGTGGGATCATATAAGTGGAAAACTGAAGAAGGATCTCCAATACGAGGCTGATGTGAGTTGCTTATGATCTCTTTTCCTTCTCCTACTCTTACCAACTAATTTTTTTTTCTTGTTGTTACACTTTGTAGAAGTTATTTTTGGATGTTTGATAATGTTGTAGTATGTGTGTTACGACACATTCTGCTAATATGTTTTAGTTGGTAATATAATTTTGGCTTTCAGACAAAACCTTGTAATTTCTTTATTGGGGAAGAAGATTTGTTAAACCAGCAACAAAGAGATTATGTGGATTTGTTTGCTTCATGTGCCGATGTTGAAGATTTGAAGAAGAAAGTTGATGAGAAGATGATTTCATGATGAAGAAGAAGTATGATCGTCTGATGAAAAGCAATGATGTGATGAAGAGAGACTTTGCCATTTCGAAGTATATGATCTTTTTTAATACTTTTTGTCCTATTTGTGGTGTTCATGATGAAACAGATAGAATCTTATTACACATTCTGTGTCTTTGTTATGATATGTATCTGGTTTTGAATTGATTGGAACACATGTTATTTTTTTTAAGATGGGATGATATGAAATTGTTGGTTCTTATATTATTGAGCTCTTGTGTTTGATGGTTAGTTATAGTTGAATGTAGATTTTGGCAATCAATTTTTAATTGAAATGTGAAATATTAATATATATTACTGCAGAAAATACTAATATTTACTGTGCCAATTATAAAATAACCGAAGTTAAAGGCATTCTTTTACTTCACTTACCCCCCATATTTGGATCATAATTAGAAAAAAAACCGAGATAGACTTCAGTTATTAGGATAATATACTTCTCATAAAAAGCGAAGTCTAAAGTCTATCTTTTACTACACGAACATAGACTTCAGTAATTATAATGTTTTTACTTCAGATATTATCCGAAGTCTTTGACGTTTATTCTTATAGTGTTTTGGTGTTCCTTTCTTATTTTAAATAGTCCACGACTACAAACACATCGCCGATACATCCAAGTAAATTTACAATCTGATATTTAATCCGGATAATTTCTCTAATTCTTGTTGAATAATTTATCGGAAAATACAACATTGGCCATCGTCACATTCTTACCAATAATTATTCGACGATATTAGAAAATACTACCCGACATATTACTCTCGCTTACTCAGAATTACGTCCAGAACCAAAATTAAATACTCTAGTATTCCAACAAGGTCACGATAAATATATTCTAAATTTCAGGATATTACAATACCAAGGTAAGATTCTTTCTCCTTTAAGTCAACAGGTAAATGTCATATTCGGTTAGTGGCAAATGAGATCATAAGTCTTTGGACAAAATATTTAGAGCTATTTGTATTTGATACACAAGAGCTCGGTGATCTGGGTTTGTACTAATGAATGCATAAAGTCAAGTTAAAATAGCGTTTGACATTGCCGTGAAGCTAATACTTGATCGGGATTCATAAGGTAATGGTTTTTGTAATGATCCCCAACATTGCGTTTGACATATACGGGATTCATAAGGTAATTGTTTTTGTAATGATCCCCAACATTCGTTCTCATTTAGGTTACGGTCTGCGCCACGGGACTGGCTAGGCGACACTACTACAAAAATAGTATTTACTAGCAGCACTTTAACAGCGTGTTCTAAAAAAATCGCTCTTAAAATGAAGTGGTGGCATTTTAACATCACTTCCAAAGAAAACCACTGTTAAAATTTCATTTAACAACGGTTCTTTTAGAACCGATGTTAAACTTGCACATTAACAGCGGTTCTTAAAGAACCACTGTTAAACTTGCCCATTTAACAGATGTTAAATGTGCCATATATTGAATATTAATATATTTTATTATATATTAATATAAAAAATTGTATTACATTATAGATTGAAAATAATAATACATACATATTATTTTGCGAATTATATTATATATGAAGAATTATAATATATATAACATAAATTTATAGATACATTATATTTTATGTAATATCATTTTAATTATATTATAATATTGATATTTTCAATGTACATTATAAATTAAATTTTTTAATATATATAATTCTAAAAATACATTATAATATCACTATATATTTTAATTTTTTGATATATAATGTGATAATTTTCATTGCAGTATATCATCAACATATAATATAACTTATTAATATTTAATATACATTATTTGATATATTTATTATATAATATACATTATAATTTTAATGTATATAATATAATTTTGAAAATATTAACAAACAAACACATATATACACATATGGGTGATTTATTGTACACTTATATAAAATAAATTAACAAAAGTATCAGAAAGCGACTTGGCTAAGTGGTTTGATACGACCTCCACCTTATTAAGGTCACATGTTTGAATCCCATGAGCAGCAAAAATGCAAATTTATTTGCATAAATGTGGGGGTCGCGAGCGGGCGGTCGGGCGGGGATGTGGGTAGGAGCAGTTGTTAGGAATATCTGTTAGATTTTGATTATGTCATCCCTGAATTTGTTATTTATTCAAATGTATGCACTAAGTACTTGGCATTGTAAAGAAGAACCATATGAGTATCTTCTATAGGCCTTTTGAATTTAGGCTAAGTCTTGATCAAGTGTTGATCAGTAAGAAAATCAACTAAGTATAGAACTGTCATTTATCAGAGAAGTTATGAGGCAAGTTCATTCTTCAGAGAAGTTTTGGTCGACACAAAACATCATAGAGGTTTGAACAAAACCTAGCTGCAGTTAAGTGCTGAAGAAGGCGATACATCAGACAAGTGCTGGCCAACAGAAATATCAGAGCGGTTTGACTAAAACCTATCTGCAGTCAAGTTATCAGACGAGATCTAGTTAACACAAATATCAACTGAAGTTTGACCATCAAATTAGAGAACATTCATCAGGTCATAGAACTTCAAATCAGAGGACTTCATATCAGAGTGTTGGAATATTTTATTCCAAATATTCATTAATAAAGTTTTGATGATTAAGTTGTTAAACAAAGTAAAACAACAAAGAAGCGAAACAAAACAACAAGGAGTCGAAGACGCAAAAAGTTGATCAATCTGCAAAGCTAGCGCACGCTAGAAATGATGGTTAGCGCACGCTAACGATACCTGATGGAATAGCGCATGCTACAATATGAAAATAGTGCATGCTACATACTGAGAATAGCGCACGCTACACCTGAAGCATAACGCAGGCTATCGGAGGAATATGACCGTTGTGAAGACTTTGTATACAAAATGACGTATGCACTGACATAAGACATAGCGCACACTATGAATGATATTTAGCGCACGCTAAATAGTATTTGAATTCAAATATATGAATGTTGGAAGATTCGGTGGAAAGTCAATATTCAAGAAGTCAAAAGAGGGGAACGGATATATGTTTAACACATGCTACAATGCATGATTAACGCACGCTAATGTGTGCACTTAACACATGCAATGGATAAGCTAACGCACGTTAACGGATGGGCAGTAAGCTACTGGACTTATCTCATAAATAGTTAGCACACGCTACACGTACGCAACAGGCCATAGCGCACGCTATGAAGAAAGGCTAGCACACGCTAGCAAGTCAAGAGGAGCTAACGGCTAGTTGGATGGAAATGGCTATAAATACCAAACCACTTGGTATCAAACCACATAACAACATCGAGCAAAGCATTCATACTTGAGATATCATTGTATTCATTCTAGTTGTTGTATTTGAGCTTATATTGTTTAATGATTGAGTGTTATACATGAAATCATATAAGAGAGGAAAAAGAAAAGATACGATTAGATTCGGTGTTATTAGGATCAAGGATCCGGCATTGTTAGAATCGCCATCGATATCTAAGTGAGGTTCATCTAGTACACATAGAATGCTAAATTGGTTGATTCCTTGTCCAATAGAAAAGGAAAACGGTTTAACTTGGACCAACATAAAGAGAAGTGAGAGAACGGTTTACTCGGACTAATAGAAGACGAGCTTGTAATGGTTATCTCTCGAACGATAGAAGAGAGGTGAAGAGGTTTATCTTTAGCCTATAGAAAAAGATACCGAGAGAAGACGTAGGCACATTTGGCCGAACCTCTATAAATCCCGTGTCGATTTATTTTCTGCACTCTCATTTAAATCGCTTCCGCAATGCGAAAGACTTTTATAACTCTATCTCTAAATGGCGATACCGACCATTATTTCCCCCACATGGAGAACTTCATATCAGAGAATATCAGAGAACTTTATCTTAGAGAACTTCTACCAATTTATATCAGAGAAGTTTCACATCAGAGAGGGTTGACTGCACATCAGGCAGGTTTGACCAAGAGATATCAGATGAGTTCTCAGACAAGATATCAGCCAAGTAACTCAGTCCACATCAGCAAAAGTTGAAAGTCAACAATCACGGAAAGCCACATGCAGACGTTGTAATATCCGCAATTTCGATTTCCAGTAATTTTCTTTTTTTGGTGTAAGTCCATCTTAGAAACTCTATTTTGACCGTTTCTTCATTACGAGAATGATTAATTCTACACTTTTTATCATCTAAGTTCGTTTCGGTGTCGTTTTGTTGAGTACCGTGTCCTTAATCGACTTTTCCACGTGTGGCATCGACTTTGTAAACTCACCATTAATTCTTTGAAACTCCAAAAATTCTTAATCTTTCCAAGACTATAGATCATCAAGTTATATTTCCAATGGTTCAAACGGTGAGTCAATCGGAATCCGTACGAAGGAGTTATGGTCGAAATAACTAAGACTACACCGTGTGCTTTTTGATGCTGGAGCGGGCTGTACCGCGGGCCGCGGCTCCTACTGGACGGGGTGCGGCACTAATCCAGTGCTGGGCAGTTTTTTTTGGCTGTGGGCTGCGGCACACAGTGCAAATTAGCCTATTTCTGTGGATTTTGTGAGGATCAAGCTCATTTCATCATTTTTACTTCTTCCTCTCCTCCTTGGGCAATTTGTGGCGAATTTTTGGGCGGTTTATCTCAGGGAATTCATCTTATCCAAGTTCTTAGTATGGATTAACAACATCAAATCCTTTTTCTTCGTCGGATCGAGGTAATTTCTTGGAACCTCCTAGGGTTGACTTTCGGGATTTCTTTCCATCTTCGTTGTTCGTCCGATTTTGATGAATCGGTTGATGTTATTGAATGTTATTAATCATGTTCTGTGGGTAGTATATCCGTATTTTGAGTTTGTTCAACTCGATTAGTGATTCGAGTGTTCTTGGGAATTATCGAACATTGAGTGTTCGATTAAATGTCCCAATGAGTTTCCCTTCGATAGTTTTTCGGGATTTCCATTGTTATTGGCCGCAATTCTCGTTGTGGTCGTATCTTCGTTGTGTTTGCTGGAGAATTATAGGTATACAAGGATTCCGATTGAGCTCCCCCATTGTTTCGCGCGCTTTGGACTTGAGGTGAGTATCTCGTCTATAATCTTTATACTTTGAAAATATGGTGTGTCGTGAATTTAATGTGGACTTGATAGTGATCGAACGTTTAACCGTAACTTACTTTAAATGAACAATATGATTCATTGAAAGTAAATACGAACGTAAATTGAAATTCTTATAGAATGATAACCACCATTTCATGTGTATTGTGTTCGAGATGGATATTTAGAAGTGAGTAGTTATCCGAGAAATTGTGAAATGTTTGTATTGTTCACTTTTAAGAATGTTTACAAAATGATGGTGTGATGTGAATGTTATACCCTGTGAAAGTGTTGGTTGCGTTAATTTATGATTTTGCGTGTTTTGTGATTGTGGCGAATGTTATACCCTCGTTGTTGTGAAATCGGTGAAATGATGATATTAACCGGGTAGGGACCTTTGAGGCCTCCAGCGGCGCGTACTTGCGAGTACGGCCAGTTTATTTGATTTGACCATAAGGTTATCGAATCGGGTAGGTCTGAAGGGGGCTCCGAGAATCGTCACTTGCGAGTGCGATGTCATGATAACTTGTGGGCATGTTTGAATGATGATATTGACCGGGTAGGGACCTGTGAGGCCTCCGGCGGCGTGTTACTTGCAAGTACGGCCAGTTGATATGATTTTGACTATAAGGTCTGGAGAGGGCTCCGAGAATCGTTACTTGCGAGTATGATGTCAAAATAACTTATGGGTGGATTTGAGTTTGTTTTCGATAACTAATCCGGGTTGGGTCCCATCAAGGCCACTGAGGCAATTTGAGTACTTGTTTAGATATCTCTGAACTGTGATTGCTTGAATCTTGGGTTCTGGTTATATTGTCGATTATGGTTCCGCCTTTGAGGCTCATTTGTGAATTGAACCATCTATATGATTTTGAAAGAAAACCCTTTTGAAAAGGAGAATTACAAATCTTTTCATGATTTTAAACTGAGACCCCCGATGTCCACATTTATTCCTTCAAATGTGTTTTGAGGTTATCTTTATGATCCTCCTTAATGGGAATTGTTTTCGAAAAGACTTTTGAGTCGGGGACCGTATTACTACCTTGTAGAAAGGTTATTTTCATAACGGTCGTATTCTTGATGTATAACTTCATAGCTTGGTTACTTGCTAGCGATTCCATCGCTAACCCCTCGTTGGGGATTTTATTATTTATTCCAGGTGTTCTGACTGGATAGTGAGCAACCACAGGATCGGCTCGGAAGATGATATAAAGCAGCGATACTAGTCACAGTTGTAGTCGGTTGTCCTTCAGTGATCTGTCGGTCTGAGTTTTCTTTGTCATCCTCGATGGTATGGACATCTTATGGATTATGTGATTGAGTTGTATTTTGATTTATCGGATGTACGGATATGTTATGTTTTTAGAGACCTAATCGGTCTACGGTATTATGTTTTGGTCGAATGGACCGCATGTGGGTTTTGTTTTGTAGTTTCCTGCATGGTAGATCCTTGCGGAAAGGAGTGTACGGCGTGTAATATCCCTGAGTGATTTGGGGGTGTTACATAAATGGTATCAGAGGTTTAGGTTTGCGAAAAATCTAGGCAGTTGGGTCTAATTGGATGTAAGTCTCCCTTTTTTGTGTTGTGCCTCGTGTGACATGAGCTACTTGTATGATTATTCGTTAAGTGATGGAATCCTTCTGTGGATTTTGATTTCGTGATATGTGGGTATTCGACTCTCATATTTTATTTATATGAGAAGCGATGTCGCTGCTAATGTATTTTCGAACTGTATTTTATTTGCTGCGTGAGTTCTTTCAAAATGACTTTCAGTATTTTGCAAACTGAGTTTTATTTCGTAAAACCAATTCCCTAAATTGAGTTTTGGCATTTTGGCCTTGAATGTTTTATGACGGTTTGATAAATGATTTTGTGAGTTTTGGGAAATACTACCGTCATTGGCTTTTTGGCGTATTTTGAAATGGTTTTGTAAAGGGTTTTTAGCCTGGTGGGTTCCAGCGCGGAATCCACAGCGTGTAATATTATCGACTGTTTGTTTTCCAGTAAAAGACATGTAATGTCTTGATTTTGAATGATTTGATGCGTGTACTATGATATGGTTAAGCGAATGTTGATACGTGTGAGTTTTGGACATTCTGGCCTATTGAATTTCTGAAAACCTTGAGTATCTTAGAAAATAAATTTTGAGACGTACTTTTCAAATGGATTATTTTCTTGCGGTATTTTCAAGATGCCGACTAGTGCCACTGTAGGTTTCAAAATTATTCCTCTTTGAGGACCAAAACATTTTGAGATACTTTCAAAGATTTAAAAAAATGCATTTGCTTAGACCCGAGGGTCGAATATTTTTGAAAGTTTTTCGCCAAAAGAAAGGTGTCCTCATTTTTTTTAAATGCAATATGGTTTTTCGATGTCTCGATGATGATGTTTGAACTATTTTTTTCGATATATGATACTCAAGATCAACTAGTGTTTCCAAATTATTTTCAAAAGGTGGTTTTTGTTTTTAAAACCTATATATTCCTATTTGTGGTCCGGGAATGTATGTATGATGTTCGCATTATTGTTAGAATGTTAGCTCCCGAGTATGATTGAATTAGTGGCGTGAACGTTGAGTCGTTTGCCATGCATTTGTTGTGCTAGCCCTCTGTGAGAGTTGAGATGTCGGTATTTAATGTTTGTCGCTTTGTGGAGCATTATGCGTTATCGCATATGTGCGAGCTATTGGAGCTTGGTTTGTACCTTTGTGTACATGTGTGATTGTTTCATAATATTTTGTAATTGTGCGCTGATTATCGTTCGGGCCGTTGCAATCGCCGAATGTATGCCGTCATTGCTGTGATTCTGTGTAATTGAGTTGCCTTACGTTAATAGGTTGTGCTGAGTGGCATCTCCGGTATGTTGTTTTGCGACGTTATGCCCCATTGTATCTAGCATTTGTATATTCGGTATGCCAAGCTGAGGTGTTTCAACCGTGATGTGCCGGGGCATGCACGTGCAAATTGTCCTTCCCCGCCAGTAGCAGGTTACAAGTGTGGACTAGAAGGACACAAAATCCATTTTGCGAATTAGTTACCTAGTTTGCCAGGGTACGAACTTCAGCATAATTATCAGGATCGACTCTGAGAGGCCCATGAAAGATGTTTATGTCGGTTGCTTTTTGTGTTGTTACCTTGCTTCCGTTGTTGTGAGCCCCGGGGACGACATTTCTTTTATAAGATGTCGAATGTAATACCCGTATTATTTTTTACTTCTGCATTTTCTCTTTCTCAATTCTATCGACTCGCTCGTGTTCGTTGATATTTTTTGAACTTGTTTGGTATCTCGGTTCCCATCGTTCGAACGGGTTGCGACCTGGTTTCGGATCAATCTATTTATCATTTTGACTTTCCCTAGTTCGGTTCGATTCTTGTGAACCTTGTTAGAAATTAACGTCTTTAAGATCTACAAGTTCTTTTAATGTCTTGAGTTGAAGTGTGAACTTCAGAGTCGTTGTTTGACCGTTGATGTTCGATCGTTGTTGTTCGATCATTGTTGTTCGATCCTTGTTGTTCGATCGTTATTGTTCGATCATTGTTGTTCGGTAGTTGTTGTTCGAATATTATTGTTCAATCGTGGTTATCCGATTGTTGCTGTCTGGTCTCGTACTGCGAAGAATTGTTGTTCACCGTTGGTCAGCTGTTTCGAGTGCGGCCAGGTGGGTCACCGAGCTGTGCATTACGAGATGGTAGCTGAGAGGTTTGGGAGTTGAGTTAACGTCTCTTCTCCAAAAGGGCACGGAGATGCCTAGTGCGGTTTTTGAGGATTTTGGCGTAGTCCGAATTGTTTGTTATGGTCCTGGTGGATCGTTTTGTATTTATTTTCCGTTTTCTTGACTGTGCATGTTTTCTCGTATTACTACCTCCTATTTTGTGATTGTTCGGATAATTGACTTGATTGTACTACCTGTTTGATGACGCTTGTCACTTGTTGGTTTTATTATGTCTCTGCATGTGGCGTTGTGATGGTCGTCGTGGAGCGTGATTTCACGCCGTATGCTCCTTTGCGTTGCTTGTAACGTTTCGCCGTTGGCACAAGTTTTCAGTTCTTGTGTATCTCGTTGAGTTTTCCTGGTAGGATATTGCATCTCCCTACTTGTTTTAAGTTTTGGGACGAAACTTCTTTTAAGGAGGGTAGTATGTAATATCCACAATTTCGATTTCCGGTAATTTTCTTTTTTTGGCAGAAGTCTATCTTAGAGACTCTATTGTGACCGTTTCGTCATTCCGAGAATGATTAATTCTACACTTTTTGTCATCCGAGTTCGTTTCGGTGTCGTTTCGTTGAGTTCCGTGTCTTTAATCGACTTTTCCACATGTGACTTCGACTTTGTAAAACAACCATTACTTCTTGGAAACTCCAAAAATTCTGAATATTTCCAGTATTATAGAGCATCAAGTTATCTTTCCAAGGTTCAAACGGTGAGTCAATCGGAGCCCGGACGAAGGAGTTATGGTCGAAATATCAAAGACTCGTGTGCCTTTAGATGCTGGAGCGGGCTGTACCGCGGGCCGCGACCCCTGCTGGCCGGCCCGCGGCACTAAGCCAGTGCTGGGAAGTTTTTTTTGGCCATGGGCCGCGGCACACTCGGCCCGTGCCACGGCACACAGTGCATATTAGCCTATTTATGCAGATTCATCATTTCCCTTCTTCCCCTCCTCCTTGGGCGATTTGTGGGCGATTTTTGGGTGTTTAATCTTAGGGAATTCATCTTATCCAAGTTCTTGGTGTGGATTAACAACATCAAATCCTTGTTCTTCGTCGGATCGGGGTAATTTCTTGAAACCTCCTAGGGTTGACTTTCGGGATTTCTTTCCAATCTTCATTGTTCGTTCGATTTTGATGAATCGGTTGATGTTATTGAACATTATTAATCATGTTCTATGGGTGGTATATCCGTATTTTGAGTTTGTTCAACTCGATTGGTGATTCGAGTGTTCTTGGGAATTATCGAACATTGAGTGTTCGATTAAATGTCCCAATGAGTTTTCCTTCGATAGTTTGTCGGGATTTCCATTGTTATTGGCCTTAATTCTCGTTGTGATCGTATCTTCATTGTGTTTGCCGGAGGATTATAGGTATACAAGGATTCCGGTCGAGCTCCCCCGTTGTTTCGATCGCTTTGGACTTTAGGCGAGTATCTCGTATATAATCTTTATACTTTGAGAATGTGGCGTGTCGTGAATTTAACGTGGACTTGATAGTGATCGAATGTTTAACCGTAACTTACTTTAAATGAACAATGTGATTAAATGAAAGTAAATACGAACGTAAATTGAAATTCTTGTAGAATTATAACCACTATTTCATGTGTATTGTGTTCGAGATGGATATTTAAAAGTGAGTAGTTATCTGAGGAATTGTGAAATGTTTGTATTGTTCACTTTTAACAATGTTTACTAAATGATGGTGTGACGTGAATGTTATACCCTGTGAAAGTGTTGGTTGCGTTAATTTATGATTTTGCGTGTTTTGTGATTATTATACCCTCATTGTTGTGAAATCGGTGAAATGATGATATTGACCAGGTAGGGACCCGTGAGGCCTCCGGTGGCGCGTACTTGCGTGTACGGCCATATTATTTGATTTGACCATAAGGTTATCGAATCGGGTAGGTCTGGAGAGGGCTCAGAGAATCGTCACTTACGAGTGCGATGTCACGATAACTTGTGGGCGTGTTTGAATGATGATATTGACCGGGTAGGGACCCGTGAGGCCTCCGGCGGCGCGTTACTTGCGAGTACGGCCAATTGATATGATTTTGACCATAAGGTTATCTAATCGGGTAGGTGTGGAGAGGGCTTCGAGAATCGTGACTTGCGAGTATGAAGTCAAGATAACTTACTAGTGGATTTGAGTTTGTTTTCGATAACTAATATGGGTTGGGTCCCATCGAGGCCACAGAGGCAATTTGAGTACTTGTTTGGATATCTCTGAACTGTGATTGCTTGAATCTTGGGTTTTGGTTATATTGTCGATTATGGTTCCGCCTTTGAGGCTTATTTGTGAATTGAACCATCTATAGGAATTTGAAAGAAAACCCTTTTGAAAAGGAGAATTACAAATCTTTTCATGATTTTACACTGAGACCCCCGATGTCCACATTTATTCCTTCAAATGTGTTTTGAGGTTATCTTTATGATCCTCCTTAATGGGAATTGTTTTCGAAAATACTTTAGACTCGGGGATCGTGTTACTACCTTGTTGAAAGGTTATTTTCATAATGGCCATATTCTTGATGTATAACTTTATAGCTTGGTTACTTGCTAGCGATTTCATCGCTAACCCCTCATTGGGGATTTTATTATTTATTCCAGGTGTTCTGACTGGATAGTGAGCAACCACAGGATCGGCTCGGAGGATGATGTAAAGCAGCGATACTAGTCACAGTTGTAGTCGGTTGTCCGTTACTGATCTGTCGTTCTGAGTTTTCTTTGTCATCCTTGATGGGATGGACATCTTATGTATTATGTGATCGACTTGTATTTTGATTTATCAGATGTACGGATATGTTGTGTTTTGAGAGACGTAAGGAGACAAACTGGAAAGATTCCCGAAAAGCTAGGAATAAAATATTCCATGAGATCCGTGTTCCGAAGACTTATGATTATTGTAATCAATAATAACAGCGATAATAAAGGAAATCTTTCAAACGGTCGGAAATGAAAAGGGGAATCAAGCCGTGCGTTGGAATGATAATATAAACAAAGAAGTCCACTCTCCAACGGACAGATTTGTTACAGTGATGCAACAGCTATGAAGAAAGCTCAAAGAATCGTACTATAAATATCTGAGGATATGAATTGAGCAAGGTACGATGCGAACTATACTTACAAGTGATCAAAGCAAATAACGCTCTTTTCTTAAAAGCTGAGTTCGGGGTACTTCTTTGAACGAGGTTTCGGAATTTTCACGACTGATAAGGCCTCCACGGGTTCTTGATTGGAAGGTGATAGACAGCTCGAGAGTTGTTGAGGCATCCAATGGTTTTCGATCAAGAGGTGCTAGGTAGTCAAGGGAGTTGCAACGGCCATGGTTTTCCACTGGCTGGGGTAATACCTGGTTGAAATTCATGTCATTTCAAATCTCCTCATTGTTCAAATTGTGTTTTGTTGGGCGAACCCTTGTAGTTATTGCTTGGAATCACCTTTTTGGGATTTTCGTACTTCCATTTCATGTTATTGTTTCCCAGATATTGAGTCCTGTTGCTTTTATTCTCTTACCGGGTCATTTTTCATCATTTTAGGACCCGAGGGGGGTGTGGGCCGCGGCACAAGGAGTGTGCGCCGCGGCACACGCATTTTCTAAACCTGGCCGAGCAGATCGCACAGTGCCGCGCACATGCCGGGCAGGCTGCACACCGCCGAGTCACCGCTGCACACACTGTCCGGACGTGGCACACTCGTGTGGCATCTACAGCCAAAACCGACTGTACCCGGTGCCGCGGCACACTGCCGAGCCACGGGAGTGCTGGGCTCTTTGCCGGCACACCTCGGCTGAGCCGCGGCACACAATGCGGTCAACTGCATAATTTATGCTTTTGAGCGAGATGCAGCTCATTTCCTCCATTTTCTTCAACCCACGCGAGAGAGAGAGAGCTTGAGGAGAGAACTTGGCATCATCTACCTCTTGAGTATTGAATTTTTATCAATTTCATTCGGTTGGGAAGCCCGGATCATCGATCTATCGCGTATTCTTCGGATCATAGAGCTTGGATCTTCAAGAGGTAATTTCTTCAACATCTTGGTTTTCGATTTTATATTAGGTAATGACGTTTTGGATGTTAAAATCATGGTGTATGAAGTGATATACGCATGATTATGGGCATGTTTGATTATTCATCGGATTATTGAAAGTTTATTCAAGAACACTTTGAATATTGTGTTGGATTTTGGGGTTTTTCGTAGATTCGTCCGATTTATCCGATTTGAAGCTTGAGAACCTTGAGATTATGATGTATCTATACCGTATACATGTTTTTCCTACGATTTTTCGGACTTTTGGGAGTATGAGCGATTTTCCAACCTCTTATTATTTACCCGTGTATTTTTCGTGAATTGTAGACGGGTTTCGGGGATTTCTTCGTGTAATTTGAGTATGGATATTTGACTATCATATTCCTTGCGAATCGTTTAGGTGCCAGAAGCACGTTCTTGGACCTACCGAACTCATACCGTTTTTCCGTTCGATTTCTCGATGTCTCAAAGGCAAGTATATATTTATGAATGTGCGTTCTCGACTTTGAAAGTATGAAATATTAATGGCATGATTATTTATATCCACTCCGGGACGGGCCGACGGGTCCTCTGAGGGTTTCGTAGCGTCTGGTGCGATTCCATAGATAATATGAATTAACCACTCCGGGATGGACCGACGGGTCCTCTGAGGGTTCCGTAGCCTCTGGTGCGGTTCCACGGTATTCATATATGTATTGATGACGGATGATATGAACGAACCATTTCCACGGCATTCATATACGTCTTGATGTGATGCTATGAGATTTAGTTATTCCGGAATACTAGTCTTGAATTGATGAATTGACGGGTACATTTACTTTATTGTCGAGGAGTATTGTGTTTCATACTTGATATACTTGCACTAGCTATTCGACGGCTAACTCCTTTATGGGGGAATACGTTTTATGTATTTCAGGTTCCAGGAGAGCGGACAGGCAGGTATCGGGTCGGCATGAAGATGGTGGGCAAGTGTGATACTGTGTCTTTCTTCCAGTTATGTTTTGAGTTTTCCATTCAGTGTTGTTGTACTGGATTGGCTATTGAATACTCGAGTATTGTTTTCCATTTTCCTTGATGTTCCGGCCTGTGTTTGCCGAAGTATTGATTCGTGTTGTGATGTCTGTGGATACATTGGTTATGTTTTGAATACCTTTGTATTGTTTTTCATTCCATTGTGTGTAGACCTTCTCGGTCAAAATTCATAGTTCCGCGTATGTTTAGCCTTGTGGGTCCCACGGCGGGGCTTACGGCGCTGTAATATTCCCTGAATAACTTGGGGGTGTTACAGAATATGGTATCAGAGCTTAGGTCTATGGATACCTAGGCTGTCGGTCTTTTGGGTCGAATGAGTCGTCGTTTGTCCACAGTATCACTACTCTGCCATCATCACAGTGAGACCGGTACTTGTAAGACCTCTTATTCTTCTGATGTTTCCTTATTCATTATGCTTTTTTTTATTGGTATTCTTGAGAATCGATCACCTTAATGACGTGCGATTGAATTGTGCTTACGTACCTTGTGTGTTCTTCAGTATGTCAGCTGGTAGGGGCCATGGCCGTGGTCGTGGCCGTGGACGAGGAAGAGGTTGTGGCGCGGCCGTTTCCATCAGTTCAGTTGCGGGGTCGACCAACCCCAGTTTGTCGAAGTCGGTGCATCCCGACACCGAGAGTCAAGACGATCCGACGCTCGTGGAACAACGCGACGTTGGAGTGGCGAATGCACTTCAACAATTGGCTACTCGATGACTATTTTGGCCCAAACTGCTCAAATTGAATAACCCGAACCCAAACACGGATGCCTTGCTTGAGAATGTAATCCGTATGCACCCTCCACGCTTTGGCGGTGCCATGCACTGCTAGTGGGAAGATTGGCTAGCGGAATTGGAGAAGATTTTCGAGGCGGTTGATTGCCCCGAGGTGAGGAAAGTACCGATTGCTCAGTATTTCCTCACTAAGGAGGCCGCTACTTGGTGGAAGGTCATCAAGCCACAGGATCGTATTGCCTCGTGGGATGAATTTAAGGAGCTTTTGGAGGCCGAGTTTTGTCCTTGGCCGGTGCGAGAGGGCCGAATCCGAGCCTTTTTCGAAGCTAAACCACAAGATATTCCCGTTTCGCAGGCGATCGTGGAGTACAACCAACAATTGATCCATGTGAAGGATCAAGTGCGTAACGAACGTGATAAGATCCGTTATTTTGATATGCGGATGAATTTGGACTTACGGTGGTACATGGCCGGATTTGCTTGTACCACACTGAAAAAGTATCACGACAGAGCTTTATCCCATGATATGTTGAGCCCCGACAATGATACCGTTGAAGAACCGAAGAAGCAGAAAGTCGCGGGAAACTTTTCTAACTCTAAGAGTGGCAACTTTCAGAGGTCACAGACGACTAACTGCTCACGGACACCGTCACGCTCAAATAAAGGAAAGAGGGGCTACCGTCCTACTCCGGTACCTCAAATCGCACGGTGACTTGCTATAATTGTGGCCGCTCGTGCCACGTTAATTTGGAATGCCACTTTCCACCATTGAAGTGTCACACGTGCGGATGATGGGGCATAGAGCGGCTTATTGTTCCGAACCGAACTGCATTTGACACTCGGGCCGCCCCAACACCACTTGATCAAAGTATGAATCAACGACAATCTTTTGGTCAACCTCACAGACTTCGGCAGGGCCGGGACGGGTCAGAATGCTGGAGGGGGGAATTCTAGCATTGGTTCGGTACAACCTCGAGTTTATGAGATGCGTCGAACAGACGAACCCGACGCGGCGGTGGCTTCAGGTACCATCCATATTTTATCTTATCCAGTCCGTGTACTTTTTGATACGGGTGCTACACATTCTTTTATATCTTTGGAGTGTATACGCCGTTTGAATATAACTTGTTTGACTGCTTGCGATCCCTTTATCGTGAAACTGCCTAGCGGGGATAGGATTGTGGGGAATCGGGAGATTAGAGATTTTCCGGTGATTATATCCGGTATGGAGTGGTTATCGAATCTGATTGTAGTTGATATGGAAGGCGAGGACATGATCCTAGGCGAGGATTGGCTTGATAATCACCAAGCGATTATGAATTACCGTACCAAGGTTATCACCATGATGACTAAAGACGGATCCGAGTACTCATTTTTGGGAAGTAAGTCGGGCCAATCCAAATTACTTATCAGTGCCATGAAGACCGTAAAACTTTTGAATAAAGGTTGTATGGGCTATTGGTGTTATGCTTTAAAAACGGAAGGAAACGAAGTTGATTTCTCTTTGATTCCGGTTGTTAATGAGCATCCCGATGTTTTTCCGGATGATCTCCCGGGATTACCGCCAGATCGAGAGATAGAATTTACCGTAGACTTAGAGCCAGATGCGGCTCCGATTTCTAAAGCACCTTATCGGATGGCACCTTCCGAGATGCAGGAGTTGAAGACTCAGTTGGGAGAACTTTTGGAAAAAGGGTACATCAGACCGAGCGCTTCGCCTTGGGGCGCGCCTGTCCTCTTCGTGAGGAAGAAGGATGGTTCACTACGTTTGTGCACCGACTACCGTGAGCTGAACAAAGTAACCATCAAGAACAAATATCCTTTGCCTCGTATAGACGATTTATTTGATCTATTGCAAGGGGCTGCGGTTTTCTCGAAGATTGATTTAAGATCCGGGAATTATCAACTCAGGGTGAGGGAGTCCGACGTTCCGAAGATGGCGTTTTGGACGAGATATGGGCATTATGAATTTGTAGTTATGCCTTTTTGGTTGACTAATGCGCCGGCAGTATTCATGCAGTTAATGAATAAAATATTCATCGAGTATCTCGACAGGTGTGTAGTCGTCTTTATTGACGACATCTTGATCTATTCTCGAGATAAGGAGGAACATGCCCGACACTTGCGTTTGGTTTTAGACATTTTGAGAATCGAGCACCTCTATGCAAGATTCTCGAAATGTGAATTTTGGTTGGAAGAAGTTATGTTTCTCGGCCATGTGATTTCGGCCGAAGGGGTTCGTGTAGACCCGCAGAAGATTGAGGCAGTGCTAGATTGGGCACCGCCTAAAAATGTTAAGGAAGTTCGTAGCTTTTTGGGCCTTGCTGGGTATTACCGTCGGTTTGTCGAGGGGTTGTAATACCACCAGTATTACATGCTTTTTCACTTTGGGCGCTCACGTCCATTTCTTCTGTTTGATAAATAAATGTACTCCATTGCAATAAAACATATTTTGTATAATGTGGTTGTACTGTATTGTTCGCATCTGTTATTCGTGTATTGTGATGGTATGATGATTGATTTAACTTTCGGACATACCTCGATGTCGTTAGGTAATTATCGGTGCGAATATGACGGTGGCCAACGTCTTGTTCCCCGAGAGATTTCCAGACGACATGGAGAGGGAGTCGTGTCATAAGAAATTAATGTGATAATAATTTGTCAAACAAAACTGTCCTTTACGTATGTTATACTCCGAGTGATTACGCACGCTATATCTGAGTCGTTACGTACGTTAAATATCGGCCCTTACGTACGTAACATTGGTCTTCGGTCTTCGGACAGGAATCTTCGTCAGGTAGTACGCGTGCCGACCAACTTTCGGCGTGATTGCGACAGGCAAGTCAACGAGGTGTTACGTACGTTAACCCGCTACACGCATTTAACGATGTGTGTAAATCGTTCCAAATAATTCCTTACGACGTTAAATATTTTGCCACAACGCACGTAAAGTCTCTACGACGTAAACCGCCGACATAACGCATTTAAGGGCAACGATTTTATAAAAGAACACTTTGCCTTTCATTTCTTCCGTCCCAAAATCATTCTTCTTCCTGGTACACTCCGCTCCACCAACATTGACCCAATTCTAACCTCCCAATTCAAGTGCTATCCTATTAGAGTACGTTAATCAAGCTTCGGGGAAGGTCTTGAAGGTGTTATCCTCTCGTTCTCCTTCGTCCACCGTCGTTCTTCATCATCTTTTGTCAGTAAAGGTAAGTTTATCCAACCTTGAACTCATTTCAGTATTGTTTAGTAAGTTTTAGTAAACCTCGGATGCCTTGGGTAGCTTAGAACCCTCGCAATAATCGAACCGGTATATAACTATCGCAATTGTTAATCGATATCCATCAAAGCTAGAAATTGGAATGAATAATGGTAGAACTCATAATCATATTGCTAATCACCAACTTCTCGGAATCATCTTGAAGGATTTCATGTATAACTGTATTATCATGTTGAATAAAACCGTTAATGAATCCTTGGTGAAGTTACCAACAATTTCTAGCCGAATAGATACCGAAACATGTTAAGATGATGGATTAATCGTTCTAGACTTGCATATTAAGACAACGATGAAATCTTGGTGATTGTTGGTTATAATTAACTAGGAATGTTGTGTTAGAACACTATTGTTTAGCGGAAGGATAACTTATAAAGAATGTTGCCGAACCTAAGAAATTAATGGCACGCATTATGGTTAAAAACGGAGAAATTCGATTCCGACATCATAAGCAACTAGGATAGGGTTCTAACAAAGTGAGGGGGAGGAACGCCGTTGATCATCATTGTTATCATAAGATGTTAATCGACAAACATGTAATAGGTCGGATTTCCAAGTGCGATCGCTCGCCGTTGCCTTGTCAAGAAATAACTCGTCGGATTTGAGGCAAGTGAATCTTGCTCAGACTTTACATCTTATAATTTTAGACATAGTAAATGTTACTATTGTGGAATGGTGCTCTTACGATTATCTTGTCCAGAGTATTCCCGAGTAGATACTACCGTGACCCTTGGCCGCGGCCTTGGGAGTTTTCTCGTTGGACCGTGTTGCGGGATAAAACCTGAATGGTACCCACGTCCGGAGTATTCCTGTGTAGATACTTCCGTGACCCTTGGTTGCGACCTTGGGAGTTTATGTGTTGATAAAAGGAATAACATGGAACATTCGGTGATAACTTTATTCCTTGAAATTATTAGATTTTACCTTTGAGTTTGGTTTGGATTGTTTCTGACCTAGGTTACCGGCACGACATGTTGTGCCAGGTAAATTTGTTGAATTTGTGCAGGATACCCCCGAAGGTTACGGCCAGGCATGAGCTGTGTTGGAAGAAGGCCTGTTAATTTCTTTAATCAATTTGAACATTCCACGTTGTGTAATAACCGTATGTACGGACACTATTTGTTTTTGTACTTTGGGTTGTACGAATACTTTCTTAATTACTTCCGTATATTACCACTTTTAATAAAATATTTTAAAAAATATTTTCAAAAACTTGCCTTGTGGGTCCCTCATGGGATCTACGGCACTGTGGCGTCCCGGTTCATTTTGGGGGCATTACAGAAAATGGTATCGGAGCTAAACACTCACGTCGAAAGTTTTACCAAAAATATTTTGAAAACGTTTTGCCTTCAAAATCCAACACTTTTGACGACCGTAACTCCTCGAGGGATGTCGAGGTAAAATACACGTAAATTCTTAAGGATCAAGTATGATGTTTGGATTCAGTAAGAACTCAGAGAATGTTTGCATTAAACTAACCTGTTAGATTGAACGAACATCACCAATGGCACGTCGAGGAGCTAGAAGAAACGTAAATGACGCACAAGATTCCGCTATGAACCATCAGGAGGACAGAAACACCGGAGAAACTAATCCAGTCGGAAATCAACCACCGCCTGTTAATCAGAACGAACAGGAAGCGGAAAACCAGAACAACGGGGGATTTGATCCACCTGTTTTCGACTCTCGCCTGTGCCATTGCTATGGGAATCGCCAGTCAACCGGCGTAACAAGTACTACCATTAACATAGAAGAGAACACCGGAAGGACCGTTGGCCGAGAAATGTCAAGGCCAGACCGCCATTATTCGACGGGTCAGGGGATAAGCACGTGGACGATTGGATCTCGGAGATGGAGACTGACTTCGAGGTGATCGGCTGCCCAGGAAACCGAAAAGTGCCACTCGGGATCAACCAGCTCCGTGACACCGCAACCCGATGGTGGAGGACCTATAAGCCAGAGGACAAAATAGTCGGATGGCCCGAGTTTTTCAAACTATTGAGAGACGAGTACTGTCCCCGATCAGTTCAAACTGCACGAGCGCGGAGTTTCTTCAGCGCAGGGCCTCAGAATTTGCCGATGCAAATCATTCGGCATACAGACCGATCTAAGCTATGTCGCATGATGGTTCCATCGAAGACCGAATTTGTCACCTTGCTCAACGGTTCCGAGGATGTTCAACGCTACGTGGTGGGGTTTCATTGCACCACGTTGAGGGCATATGAGGACGTGGTCACAAAGATACGCCGGACGGTTGTCGATTCGATTCCGGCACAACCAAAAGAAGCGTAAGATAGCAAATCAGTCCGGAGCACTAGCAGAGTGAATTTGGGAATCGGGTTCCCTCCAAATCAGCCTTCATCCCAATGTAAAGGAACATCCGACGGCCTTCTCGCCGTAGTCGCTTTCAATTGTGGCATAGCAGGCATACCATGAGTCGGTGTCATAAAGCATCGACAAAGTGCTTTTCATGCGGAAGGGGTGGGCACATGTCTCGCCATCGTTCTCGGATCAAACCTACACCACACCCAGCCTCCTCGTAGTCAACAAGGCTCTGCAGACATCCGCAGCGCCCCGCCATGTCCGACTACCGATCTCCACCTCACCAATCTCCTCTACACGGTGCCGGAAGAGGACGTGGTCGCGGGGGAGGTACTGCACCCTCCTCGGGGACACTGCCGTCCCGCGTGTTCGAACTAAGGGCTACTGACGACCAGACTACTCCTGCTGTCTCAGGTACACTCCTTATTAAATCTCAGCCTGTTCATGTACTGTTTGATACTGGAGCAACCCACTCGTTTATATCCGTAGAATGTGTTAACCGTTTGCATCTCCCTTGTGTACCCTGTGAGTCCTTTACTGTTAAACGACCCGAGGGTAGCAGGGTGGAGGGTAACTTGGAAGTTCGAAACTGTCTGATTCGTATCAATAATCTGGGCTGGACAGCCAATCTCATGGTCCACTCCCAAACGAAGATGTGATTTTAGGTATGGACTGGATGACGATGCACAAGACGGTATTGGATACCTATCACCTGATCGTTTCTATTACGACCCATGACGGTGCCACTCACACAATTAGAGGCCGAGAGCACTTCAGTACTAAAGGGTCCCTCGCCTCCTTTCACAGTAGCATCTCATGATGATCGAGGAGCGACATCGGTGCTATATTCTTCAGGAGGGCACGTCACAATTGTCGGTTGCTGACATTCCTGTAGTGAACGAATTTCCGGACATATTCCCCGACGAACTACCTGGATTGCCACCACAAAGAGAGGTCGATCTCTCAATCGAACTTGAGCCAGGAACGACGCCTATCTCTAAGGCACCATACAGGATGGCACCAGCCAAAATGAAGGAACTAAAGTCACAACTCGAAGAAATGCTAAGGAAGGGGCTCATTCGTCCAAGTACTTCGCCATGGGGTGCGCCAGTTCTTTTTGTGAAGAAAAAGGACCGCTCGCGCTACTGTATCGATTACAGGGAACTTAATAAGGTCACTATTAAGAACCGTTACCCACTTCCAAGGATTGATGATTTACTGGACCAACTGCAAGGGGCGACTGTGTTTTCAAAGATCGACTTACGTTCGGGATATCACCAATTGAGAATTCGAGAGGAGGATATTCCTAAGACCGCATTTCGATCGAGATATGGGCACTACGAGTACATGGTGGTGTCGTTTGGCCTGACTAATGCTCCAGCTGTTTTTATGGAATTGATGAACAGGGTTCTGACAGAGTTTCTTGATAAGTGTGTGGTGGTTTTCATTGACGATATTTTAATTTATTCCCGAAGCCGATGGGAGCATGAGGAACACTTGAGGCAGGTGTTGAGCGTTTTAAGGCAACATCAACTGTATGCTAAACTTTCTAAATGCGAGTTCTGGATGCCAGAGGTAACCTTTTTGGGGCATGTGATTTCAGCAGGAGGCGTTAAAGTAGACCCCCAGAAGATCGAGACAGTTATGAATTGGGAACCACCTAGAAACGTCAAAGAGGTGAGAAGTTTCCTGGGGTTGGCGGGATATTATCGACGGTTCGTCGAGGCCTTCTCCTGTTTCGCTCAGTCATTAACAAATCTGCTTAGGAAGAACACCAAGTTTGTCTGGACAACAGATTGTCAGGAGAGTTTCGACAAGCTAAAAAGTAAGCTTACTACTGCCCCAGTGTTGGTACTACCGCAGGGTACGGAGGGATTCGTAATATGCACCGATGCGTCTAAGCACGGGCTGGGATGTGTGTTCATGCAAAATGACAGGGTTATCGCTTACGCCTCTCGGCAACTTAAACCTTATGAGGTGAACTGCCCGACACATGACTTGGAACTAGCTGCAGTGGTCCACGCTCTTAAGATCTGGAGACATTACCTATATGGGGTTACCTGTAAGATCTTTACGGACCACAAGAGTTTAAAGTATATTTTCACGCAGAAAGAGTTAAATATGAGACAGAGGCGTTGGCTGGAGTTAATCAAGGATTACGATGTAGAGATTCTATATGACCCTGGAAAGGCCAACGTCGTAGCAGACGCACTGAGTCGGAAAACTGCGCAGGAGGTGACACTATCTGGTTTGACAGTACAGCTGGAGTTGCAGCAAGATCTCAGGAAAAATGACATTGAAGTGTGGATTCAACACCGCCAAGGACAGTTGTGCTCGATTGATATTCGCTCGTCTCTGCTGGACGAGATACGCCTAGCACAGATGGAGGATCCAGAACTTCGTGCGATCGGCGCAAAGGCCAAAGGGGGAGTTATTTCAGACTACAGGATCCAAGGGGGCTTAGTTAGATTCAAGAACAGGATTTGCATTCCACCTAATGACGAGCTTAAGCAAACTATACTCAAGGAATCTCATTCTACTCCCTATTCGATACATCCCGGGGCGAGCAAAATGTACAAGGACCTGCGAAAGAGTTTCTGGTGGAAGAATATGAAGCAAGAGGTAGCAAGGTTTGTCGCTCGATGTATGATATGTCAACAGGTGAAGATTGAACACCGTAGACCGGCCGGAATCATGCAGCCCTTACCCATTCCGGATTGGAAATGGGAGAGCATATCAATGGACTTTGTCACCAAGTTACTAGTGACGGCGGGGGGAAAGGACACGATATGGGTTATTGTAGACCGACTGACAAAGTCGGCACACTTCATTCCAATTCAGGAGGCCATCGGAACAGAACAGCTGGCTACCATCTTTGTTCGGGAAATCGTGAGATTACATGGCGTTCCCTCGGGGATTATTTCGTATAGAGACACTAGATATGTGTCCCGCTTCGAAGGTCAGCCCACTGTGCCATGGGTACTCAATCGCATTTCAAGATCGCCTATCACCCTCAAACGGATAGACAAATGTAACGCACCATACTGCACTCGGAAGATATGTTGAGAGCATGTGTACTCGATTGGGGCAAGGACTGGGCTAAACACCCTTGCTTAGCGGAATTTTCGTACAACAACAGCTGGCATGCAAGCATAGGCATGGCCCCCTTTGAGGCCTTGTATGGTAGAAGGTGCAAGTCTCCCCTATGTTAGGACGATGCATCCGATGTCATCGCCACCGAGTTGGATCTAATCCAGGAATCTATTAAGAAGATATCCATTGTTCGAAAACACATGTTGGCAGCGCAGAGTCGCCAAAAGTCTTATGCTATGGACCGGCAGCGACCGTTGGAATTTATGGTTGGGGATCATGTTTGGGTTAAAGTATCGCCAATGCGGGGCATTCGACGCTCGCCGAAGGGCAAACTAAGCCCGAGATTTATTGGCTGCTCGAATATCTTGGACCGAGTCGGTAGACTCGCTTATCGGCTAGCATTACCACCATCGTTAGATGGAGTGCATAATGTCTTCCACGTCTCCCAGCTGAGAAAGTACGTGTACGATCCTAGACACAAGATCAACTTCGAGGAAGTAGAGATTTCCAATGATGCTACCTTTAGGGAAGTTCCAACAGCGATTTTGAATCGACGCGTAAAGACACTAAGAAACAAGAACATACCCCTTGTTAAAGTTCAGTGGTCGCACCACGGTACGGAAGAAGCGACTTGGGAGACCGAGGCGAGCATGAGAGAGAATCATCCCGAGTTATTTTCTTAGTTTCGGGACGAAACTATTTTTAAGGGGGGTGGTATGTAATACCACCAGTATTACATGCTTTTTCACTTTGGGCGCTCACGTCCATTTCTTCTGTTTGATAAATAAATGTACTCCATTGCAATAAAACATATTTTGTATAATATGGTTGTACTGTATTGTTCGCATCTGTTATTCGTGTATTGTGATGGTATGATGATTGACGAACTTTCAGTGACATACCTCGATGTCGTTAGGTAATTATCGGTGCGAATATGACGGTGGCCAACGTCTTGTTCCCCGAGAGATTTCCAGACAACATGGAGTGGGAGTCGTGTCATAAGAAATTAATGTGATAATAATTTGGCAAACAAAGCGTCCTTTACGTACGTTATACTCCGAGTCATTACGCACGCTATATCCGAGTCGTTACGCACGTTAAATATCGGCCCTTACGCACGTAACATCGGTCTTCGGTCTTGGACAGAATCTTCGCCGTAGTACGCGTGCGACCAACTTTCGGCGTGATTGCGACAGTGCAAGTCAACAAGGTGTTACGACGTTAACCTCGCTGCTACGCATTTAACGATGTGTGTAAATCGTTCAATGAGTTCCTTACGACGTTAAATATTTTGCCATAACGCACGTAAAGTCTCTTACGACGTAAACCGCCGTGCATAACGACGTAAGGGCAATCTTAGTTTATAAAAGAACACTTTGCCTTTCATTTCTTCCGTCCCAAAATCATTCTTCTTCCTTGTACACTACTCTCCACCATCATTGAACCAATTCTAACCTCCCAATTCAAGTGCTATCCTATTAGAGTACGTTAATCAAGCTTCGGGAAGGTCTTGAAGGTGTTATCCTCTCGTTCTCCTTCGTCCACCGTCGTTCTTCATCATCTTTTGTCAAGAAGGTAAGTTTATCCAACCTTGAACTCATTTCGATTGTTTAGTAAGTTTTAGTAAACCTCGGATGCCTTGGGTAGCTTAGAACCCCGCAATAATCGAACCGGTATATAACTATCGCAATTGTTAATCGATATCCATCAAAGCTAGAAATTGGAATGAATAATGGTAGAACTCATAATCATATTGCTAATCACCAACTTCTCGGAATCATCTTGAAGGATATCATGTATAACCGTATTATCATGTTGAATAAAACCGTTAATGAATCCTTGATGAAGTTACCAACAATTTCTAGCCGAATAGATACCGAAACATGTTAAGATGATGGATTAATCGTTCTAGACTTGCATATTAAGACAACGATGAAATCTTGGTGGTTGTTGATTATAATTAACTAGGAATGTTGTGTTAGAACACTATTGTTTAGCGGAAGGATAACTTATAAAGAATGTTTCCGAACCTAAGAAATTAATGGCACGCATTATGGTTAAAAACGGAGAAATTCGATTCCGACATCATAAGCAACTAGGATAGGGTTCTAAAAGGCGGGAGGGGGAGGAACGTCGTTGATCATCATTGTTATCATAAGATGTTAATCGACAAACATGTAATAGGTCGGATTTCCATGTGTGATCGTTCAAGCCGTTGCCTTGTCAAGAAATAACTCTCGTCGGATTTGAGGCAAGTGAATCTTGCTCAGACTTTACATCTTATAATTTTAGACATAGTAAATGTTACTATTGTGGAATGGTGCTCTTACGATTATCTTGTCCAGAGTATTCCCGAGTAGATACTACCGTGACCCTTGGCCGCGGCCTTGGGAGTTTTCGTTGACCGTGTTATGGATAAAACCTGAATGGTACCCACGTCCGGAGTATTCCTGTGTAGATACTTCTGTGACCCTTGGTTGCGACCTTGGGAGTTTATGTGTTGATAAAAGGAACAACATGGAACATTCGGTGATAACTTTATTCCTTGAAATTATTAGATTTTACCTTTGAGTTTGGTTTGGATTGTTTCGACTAGTTACCAGACGACATGTCGTGCTGTAAATTTGTTGAATTTGTGCAGACACCCCGAAGGTTACGGCCAGGCATGAGCTGTGTTGGAAGAAGGCCTGTTAATTTCTTAAATCAATTTGAACATTCCACGTTGTGTAATAACCGTATGTACGGACACTATTTGTTTTTGTACTTTGGGTTGTACGAATACTTTCTTAATTACTTCCGTATATTACCACTTTTAATAAAATATTTTAGAAAATATTTTCAAAAACTTGCCTTGTGGGTCCCTCATGGGATCTACGGCACTGTGGCGTCCCGGTTCATTTTGGGGGCGTTACAGGGGTTCTCGAAACTCGCTCGACCGCTTACGAAATTGCTCCAGAAGACCGAAAAGTTTATTTGGACGGATGAGGGACAACAGAGTTTCGATGAACTGAAGAGACGATTGACTTCAGCGCCGATTCTAACTTTACCACATGGTAGCGAGGGCTTTGCAGTTTATAGTGACGCTTCGGGTCAAGGCCTGGGCTGTGTTCTTATGCAGCATGATAAGACAATAGCTTTTGCGTCACGACAATTAAAGCCTTATGAGATGAATTATCCTACTCACGATTTAGAGTTGGCCGCAATTGTCTTCGCACTCAACATTTGGCGGCATTATTTGTATGGTTCACCGTGCCGGATTTATACCGATCACAAGAGCCTGAAGTATATTTTATGTCAGAAGGAGCTGAATATGAGATAGAGGCGTTGGTTAGAGTTGATAAAGGATTATGATTTGGAAATTCTTTACCACCCCGGAAAAGCCAATGTCGTTGCGGATGCTTTGAGCCGAAAATCGGCATCTCTTCAAATGCTCGAGGTTCTTACATCCCAGATGAAAATTCGTCGGGATTTAATTGAGCAAGGGATAGAAGTTTGGCTTCAACGAGTACAGGGACAATTATGTGCTCTCGAAATTACATCGTCCTTAGTTGATGACATCAAAGGGAAGCAGTGGATGACCCGATGATTTCTCAACTGAAGGAAGATGTAATTAAAGGAAAAGCTCCTGGCTTTATGGTTCACGAGGATAGTATTCTGAGATTTCAGGCCAGGCTTTGTGTTCCGAACGATTTAGAGTTGAGACAGAGAATTCTCCGAGAAGCTCATGCTACGCCTTACTCAATCCACCCCGGGACGAGTAAGATGTACAAAGATTTGAAGCGCAATTTTTGGTGGAATAACATGAAGAAGGATATTATGGAGTTTGTACTACGGTGCTTGACGTGTCAACAAGTCAAGATCGAACATCAACGACCAGCGGGGTTGTTGAAACCACTTCCTATTCCCGAGTGGAAGTGGGAAGACATCTCGATGGATTTCATCACTGGCATGCCGAGAACTCGGGCCGGAATGAATATGATTTGGGTAATTGTCGATCGGTTGACCAAGTCTGCACACTTCTTGGGTATTAAGGATACTTGGGTACCAGATAGACTGGCTCGAACCTTTATTGCTGAGATCGTGAGGTTACACGGTGCCCCCAAGACCATTGTTTCTGATCGAGACGGCCGTTTCGTATCGTATTTTTGTCAGGCCGTTCATCAGGCTCTGGGTACGGAGTTAAGATTGAGCACTTCCTTTCATCCTCAGTCGGACGATCAGACAGAGAGGACGATTCAGACATTGGAAGATATGTTACGGGCTTGTGCTTTGGATTGGAGTAATGATTGGGAGCTTCACTTACCGTTGATCGAGTTTGCCTACAATAATAGTTGGCATGCGTCGATCAAAATGGCACCCTTAGAGGCACTCTATGGTAGGCGATGTAGGTCGCCATTATGTTGGGACGAGGCTTCTGAGCTAGTTGGGACGGAGCCGGATATGTTGATGGAGACAAAGGAAAGATTTCTATTATCCGGGATCGATTGCTAGCTGCCCAGAGTCGTCAGAAATCTTATGCTGATACTCGTCGTCGACCTTTGGAGTTTGAGGTGGGAGATCATGTCTTGCTCAAGGTGTCGCCGACCAGGGGAGTTTTCCGCTTCGGGAATAAGGGGAAACTTAGTCCGAGGTACATCGGACCCTTCGAGATTTTAGACAGAATTGGAGAATTAGCATTTCGCTTGGCGTTGCCTCCAGCGTTGAGTCACGTCCACAGTGTTTTTCATGTGTCTCAGTTGAGGAAATACGTACCGGATCCGAGCCACATTATCGACTACAGTGAGATTGACGTAGACGAGGATATTACCTTTCCGGAGAAACCCGTGAAGATCCTTGAGCGCCGCGAGAAACAACTTCAGCATAAGACCATTCCACTGGTTAAAGTGCAATGGTCGAGGCATGGAGTCGAGGAGTCGACTTGGGAGATGGAAGAGAAGATGCGGGTGGAATACCCCGAACTATTTATTTCTTAAGTTTCGGGACGAAACTTCTTTTTAGAGGGGTAGAATGTAATACGTGGTTAAAATTCATGTCATTTCAAATCTCCTCATTGTTCAAATTGTGTTTTGTTTGGCGAACCCTTGTAATTATTGCTTGGAATCACCGTTTTGGGATTTCCGTACTTCCATTTCGTGTTATTGTTTCCCAGATACTGAGTCATGTTGCTTTTATTCTCTTCCCGGGTCATTTTTCATCATTTTAGGACCCGAGGGGGGTGTGGGCCGCGGCACAAGGAGTGTGCGCCGCGGCACACACATTTTCTAAACTCGCCGAGCGGATCGTACTGTGCCGCAAAGACATGCCGGGCAGGCCGCTGCACATCAAGCGAGTCATCGCCGCGCACACTGTCCGGCCGCGGCACACTCGTGGGCATCTACAGCAAAAACCGATCAGACCTGTCGCGGCAAGACACTGGGGCCGCGGCACACTGCCGAGCCCTGGGAGCAGTTTTTGGGCCTGTGCCGCGGCACACCTCGGCTGAGCCGCGGCATACAATACGGTCAAATGCATAATTTATGCTTTTGAGCGAGATGCAGCTCATTTCCTCCATTTTCTTCAACCCACGCGAGAGAGAGAACATGAGGAGAGAACTTGGCATCATTTACCTCTTGAGTATTGAATTTTTATCAATTTCATTCGGTTGGGAAGCCTGGATCATCGATCTATCGCGTATTCTTCGGATCATAGAGCTTGGATCTTCAAGAGGTAATTTCTTCAACATCTTGGTTTTCGATTTTATATTGGGTAATGACGTTTTGGAGGTTAAAATCATGGTGTATGAAGTGATATACGCATGATTATGGGCATGTTTGATTATTCATCGGATTATTGAAAGATTATTCAAGAACACTTTGAATATTGTGTTGGATTTTGGGGTTTTTCGTAGATTCGTCCGATTTATCCGATTTGAAGCTTGAGAACCTTGAGATTATGATGTATCTATACCGTATACATGCTTTTCCTACGATTTTTCGGACTTTTGGGAGTTTGAGCGATTTTCCAACCTCTTATTGTTTACCCGTGTATTTTTCGTGAATCGTAGACGGGTTTCGGGGATTTCTTCGTGTAATTTGAGTATGGATATTTGACTATCATATTCCTTGCGAATCGTTTAGGTGCCGGAAGCGCGTTCTTGGACCTACCGAACTTATACCGTTTTTCCGTTCGATTTCTCGATGTCTCAAAGGCAAGTATATATTTATGAATGTGCGTTCTCGACTTTGAAAGTATGAAATATTAATGGCATGATTATTTATATCCACTCCGGGACGGGCCGACGGGTCCTCTGAGGGTTTCGTAGCCTCTGGTGCGATTCCATGGATAATATGAATTAACCACTCCGGGACGGACCGACGGGTCCTCTGAGGGTTCCGTAGCCTCTGGTGCGGTTCCACGGTATTCATATATGTATTGATAACGGATGATATGAACGAACCGTTTCCACGGCATTCATATACGTCTTGATGTGATGCTATGATATTTAGTTATTCCGGAATACTAGTCTTGAATTGATGAATTGACGGTTACATTTACTTTATTGTCGAGGAGTATTGTGTTTCATACTTGATATACTTGCACTAGCTATTCGACGGCTAACCCCATTATGGGGGAAATACGTTTTATGTATTTCAGGTTCCAGGAGAGCGGACAGGCAGGTATCGGGTCGGCATGAAGATGGTGGGCAAGTGTGATACTGTTTCTTTCTTCCAGTTATGTTTTGAGTTTTCCATTCAGTGTTGTTGTACTGGATTGGCTATTGAATACTCGAGTATTGTTTTCCATTTTCCTTGATGTTCCGGCCTGTGTTTGCCAAAGTATTGATTCGTGTTGTGATATCTGTGGATACATTGGTTATGTTTTGAATACCTTTGTATTGTTTTTCATTCCATTGTGTGTAGACCTTCTCGGTCAAAATTCATAGTTCCGCGTATGTTTAGCCTTGTGGGTCCCACGGCGGGGCTTACGGCGCTGTAATATTCCATGAATAACTTCGGGGTGTTACAGTTGGAAGCTGTTGTAACAAGACAGAATTCATTGTTACCTTTATCACTGGTTGACAGTAATAGTAAATTTATCTCCAACTGGTTTGGAGAGAAGTGGATTAGTAGAGAATTATCCCACCTCTGAAACCACTATAAGTGCCTCTGTGATTTACTACTTTAAACATCATACATAACTGATGCATACATATTTACTGTTCCATTAGAAAGTTATCTGCAGTCGATAACTTGTTATCTGCATTATTATCAGCTGTCTTCCGCATTATCTATCTGCAGTCGACATAAGTCATCTGCACTTAGTCACAGCTGATTAAACTCACCTAACTTTCAAGAAAAGAGTTTAATAAGTCTATTCACCCCCTCTAGACTTATTCCTGAGAACTTGTGACCTACAAGTGGTATCAGAGAGGTTGGTTCAATTGTTACAGAACTAGATCCATATATCTGAGTATATATACATCTCTCCTTTAGAATGGAATACATGCAACATATGCACTCTAGATTACCTGTATTCTCTGTTGATGAATGACTTATGGAAAATAAGAATGCAGGCTCATCTGTCATCCATTCATGATGACATGTGGTGTATCATTGAGGAAGGTCATTTCATCTTTGAGAAGGATAATACACCAGAAGAAATTGTTGCTGGGAAGCCAGAGAAGATTCCCAAGAAGAGGACCGAGATGTCCCCTGAAGAGAGAAAGCTGGCCAACCTAGACAATCTGGCCAGAGATATCCTATACAAACTCTTGACAAAGCAACCATGGTCAAAATCAAGAATTGCAAAAATGCAAAGGAAAATTGGGACACATTATCTGTAATGTGTGAGGGAACCGAGCTGACAAAAGGAAATAAGTTGTCAGTTTCCATCCAAAAGTTTGACAACTTCAAGATGAAGAATGGTGAATCAATTGACCAAATGGACACAAGATTCACTCAGATCATAATTGAAATAAACTCCCTTGGAAAGACATATGGCAACCGGGAGATGGCCCTAAAAGTTTTAAGATCTCACAATCCGGAATGCAGCATGAAGGCTGTGGCCATGAGAGAGTCAAAGGGTCTCAACAAAATAAAGATCCAGGAGTTGTTCTCTGATATGAAGGCATATGAGTTCGAGCTGCCCTGTTCATCATCTAATGAACTTGTAGAGAAAGGGATAACATCTGCAAAGAGCCTAGCTGAAGCCAATCCCCCCAATCCTCTGAATTTTGAAGAAGATATGGCTTTCATCATGTAGAGGTTCAGTAATTTTAGAAAGAATTATTCCAAGTACAAAAAGAATTACAAGGACAATCCAAGAAGGAATCAAAAGGCTGGCAACTGGAAGGTGGAATGCTACAATTGCCACAAAACCGGGCATATACAATTTGACTGCCCTGATCTCAAGAGAGATGAAGCCAAGAAAGAAGTGGGCAGAAAAGAAGACAAGAGAAAACCTCTCATTGGAGAAGACCAGATTGAAGAAAGAGTATAATCAAGTGGAGGATTCTTCTATGATGATGATGATGATGAATACAGCTATCTGATGGCCAACCTAGCCAATAAAGAGGTAACATCTAAACCCTCAATTTCAAATAATGACAGCTCAGACATATCTCAAGATATTGATTTACATGAATATGTCAATCAGCTTCTCAAAGATGTTGAGAAATTAAAATCTGCACACATGATTGTGACAGCCGAGAAAACACAGCTGCAAGATGAGAATAGGCAGCTGAAAAATAATTTTAAAAAACTTAGCCTAGAGTTAACAAAAATCAAATCTGAGTCTGAAAAACAGGCTGAAGATAAACTGAAAAACTCAGCTGATAGTACCACAGCTGAGATTAAAAGGCTAACTATTTTAAACAGTGAGAAATCAGCTACACTTACTCATGTCAAATTTGAGTTTGCTAAAATGACACAGCTAAGTAATACACAACCTAAGGAAATAACATCCCTCAAGGCATCATAACCCTGGATGAATTATGTATGAATAAGAGACCACTTTATTTAAATTTAGGCCTTAGATATGATCCCAACACTCCCTCTAGTTCGAAAATCACTTTTATCAAGGGAGAAACAATTGTCCAGACTACTAAGCCTACATATAAACCTGTATTTCAAAATAGGCAGCAGCCCAGTCAAAGGTTTAGGCAGCATCTAAGGTTTACGAGGCAGCCAATTAGACAAGAGACTAGGCAATGGCCAAGGCAGAAGCAGCAGTCAAAACATTACTCGGCTTATTACCAAAGACTCCCCAAAAACAGATCTCAAAATGGGAGAGGTAAATGGAAACCTCAAGGTTATCCAAATTTTCAAAATGAACAGGTGTGGAGAACCCAACGATTTAATAAATGGTCTCAGCCAAGTTTTAGGAATGGCCCACACCACATATTTTATGAGGCATATCCAGTATATAATCTTAACCAGGGATATAGAACCAGACAACACACATCTTATAGGGGTAGACAACATAACTTTTGTAATCCAAGGAGAAATCAATTCTCCAGGAAGCCTACTAACCCCAAAGGACCCACATAAATTTAGGTACCTAAATATCTGCTTGTGTGATTGCGGAAAAGGTGGAATGACTACTACCATATCTCCTCAAGTTCAACAATAGGAGGTGAAGAATGGTTTGTAGATTCTGGGTGTTCAAGGCACATGACAGGGAATAAGAAGGTGCTCTCAAACTACATCAAAGAAAGAGGTCAAGATGTAACCTTTGGAGATAGCTCTAGAGTTCAGACAAAGGGATTTGGAGAGCTACACAGAGGAAACATAACCATATCTAAAGTACATTATGTAAAAGGACTCAAAAACAATTGTAGGTCACAAGTCGTCCAGGAACAAGTCTAGAGGGGGGGGTGAATAGACTTGTTGAAACTCTTGAACTCTTTTTCCGAAGAGTGAGTTTCTTCAGCTGATAATCAAACAAATGACTTGGAGTCGTTTGTTCTTGGATAAGTGCGTAAGTCAGCTGATGACGAATATAAATTAATCTTAATGAAACACTTAACAATGTATGCAGCAGTTAGAGTATGATGCAAGAAACAAGAAATAACACAGAGCTATAGTGGTCTCAGAGGTGGGGTAATCCTCTACTAATCCACTTTTCTCCAAACCAGTTGGAGATGAATTCACTATAATTTTCAACCAGTGATAAAGATTACAGTGATTCACAACACACTACAACAGCTTCCAACTAGTGGAATTCCGTGCCGTTGTACACACACTTGACTGCCTTGCACCTCTTGATCCTCGATCCTCGGATGCCTTTACACCGCTACTTCAACCAAGTGAAGTACCCCGTACTCAAGATTTAAAGACAAGAGTGTTTGTCTTCTCAACTTAAGAGCTTCCTTGAATATGAACTTTTTGGATCTCGCTCTTTTCTCGATGCTATTTGATTGCTTGAGATTGCTTTGTTTGCTTTGATCGCTAGAGTATATGTTCGCACCGGCGGTTGCTCGCCAAATCTTCGGATATATATAGATCACGATCTCTCGAGCTTCTTCCTTGTAGCCGTTGCAAATCTTTGAACAAATCCGTCCGTTGAGAGAGACTTCATTGTTTAATCTTTCTCGAACGTTGCAAGGTCGATTCCCATTATTTAATTTTATCTTCCGACCGTTGTGAGGACTTCTGCATGTGAGCGCCGAATCTTTTGAATATAAAAGGATTAAAGTCTTCACGGTGGGTCAGGATGATTTAATTAAATCATATATCTTGCGGGAATCACTCCAATTTGTCTCTTCACGTTGCATGTGAGCTTTCCGTAATATTTGACTTTTCAAAGCATGCTGACGTGGACTTGGAGTACTAGGCTGTAGTTGAGTAGGCTAATGTGCAGCTTACATATCTGCAGGTAGGTTCTATCGACTGTTCACTGTTTGAGACTTGTCTAATCAGGTGACTTCCCTGAGGTACCTCGGCTGCAGTCTGGTCAAACTTCTCTGATAAATTTTAGTTGACCAGGGCTACTCTGATTGAAGTCGGCTGTACTTCTCTGATGGACTAGGCTGTACTTTAGTACTTAGCCGATTTTCAGCCTAGCTAACTTTGGCCTATAAAAGATACTCATTTGGTTCTTCTTTACATTTTGCCAATTTTTATACTTAACATATTTTGGCCTATGGAAGATACTCATTTGGTTCTTCCTTACATTTTGCCAAGTAATAAACATTTGATTTTAAATTAATGACATCATCAAAATCTAACAAGTATTCCTAACAAATTCCCCCTATTTTGATGATGGCAAAACTAAGTAAGAAATCAAATAACCAAGTCTGCACTTAAGTGCGAGACTAAAATCAAATCAGCCTAATATTGAGACAATCGGAAAATTGTCATTCAACAGATCGTTTCATAGATTTTTCTCGACTTATCATTGAAATTATACAAGAATGTTTTAAGTACGTAAAATAAAATTACAAGTAAGAAAAATAATTAAAAGATCATCCGCCTCTTCCTCTCGCCACTTCTAGTAGGTCACAGTGTGCTTGAATGGTTTGCTCGATAGGTATTACCTTGACCGGAGCAAGGCCATACTTTCTTTTACCACGAGTGTCACAAATCCTCGCTCCCGCCGAGATCCGAATTTGTTCTCAAGGCACTCGCTTGATTTCTCCCCGGAGTTGTAGTTCATCAAGTTCACCATCCATGCGGATTGGTGCTTCTTCACTCGAATAAGGGAATCATAGGAAAGGCTTTTGCTCTTTTGCGTACTTTTTCGTAACAGCCCAAAGCTTAGGTGAACTTCTTCCATCCAGCTTTATGAAAATCTCTGTGGGGAGAGTTTGTCATCTTGAAGTAGTTCCTGCATAATAGTCTCGATGAACCTTTTCCTAGCAGCTCCCCACATTTCAAGAGCTTCAAATGGGCGTAAATCTTCAACAAACCATAGCTCCAACCCTTCCCATTCAAGAGTAGGTTCAAAGCCGCCTCGGTCCTTCGCGCTTCCCTTCAGCCTGGAGGGTCCTTCAACTGAGGGACATCCCGCTTTTTCTTACTTCGATTTCTCTCTCTTCCCCGAATCCTCTCTTCCCCCTTTTTGCCAAAGCATCAATAAGGGTTGTCAACCGTTGTTCCATGCGGCTCATCCAATCGACATGCCAAAAGGCATTCTGTTGTTTGTAGGAGGAGGAGGCCGAGGATCTCTCGCCAAGTAGGTGTCAATCTTGGCATTTATGGTCTCAAGGTCGAGTGACCTGAGTTGACAGCAGCTCCCCAATGGTGTCTCTGACAATCTGCTTGATCAGCTCAGTCATGGTAGGTGATAACTGAGCTGATGGGGAGTGTTCTCCTGATCCTTCAGCAAGGGAGCCACTAGACTGCAGGCTCCTGGCTGCAGCAGGGAGGTCAGATTGGGTTTTCTCCGGAGTCCCTGACTGAGTCCTCGCCTCTCTGCCTAGCCGGTGTACCGGGAGGTACAACAATCCTATCTGCAGCCTTCGTTGGTAGGCTCGCCTCGCTCTGGCTCCTTCTCTCTTTCTTCCTCTTTCCCTTCTTCTTCTTCAGATTTCTCTTTTTCTCCTTCTCCAGATTTTTCTTTTTCTTCTTCTCCAGATTTTTCTTTCTCTTTTTCCTCATCTTTTTCTTTTTCTTTTTCTGCTCCTCCTTCACCTCCATCATCATGATCATCATCATCATCATCATCCTTAGCATCGTCCTTCTCCTTCTCTTCTCCTTCATCATTCTCATCATCCTCCTCCTTATCTTCTTCTTTTTCTTCCTGATCAACTTCTTCTCCTTCTTCATCTCCTTCATCAGCTACTTCTTCTGTTTTCTCAATCTCCTCTGTCTCCTTTTCAACTGGTATGTTTTCTTCAGGTTCTTTTTGTTCTTCATCCTCTTCAACCAAATTGATAATTTCATTCTCTTCATCAACTTCTTCAATCCTAATCTCCTTTTCTACTTCCTCCTCTTCCTCCTCCTCTCCAAAGCTACCATAAAAAATACTGATCATTATAGAGTGGATAAAATGGTCCATATTTGTCTCAAAATGTGACATGAACCAGTTATCCTGGAGGAGTAAAGCTAAATCTGACTCTTTGCAAAAATCAGTCAGAACATCCTCCGTGGCTTGGGGGTATTCCCAACCACTAGTTTCAACAAAAGTTTGAAAATTTGTAAAGGACATGGTTTTGAGAGTTTTCCACTCTTTAAAAATATTTACGAAAGAGTGTTTTTCTCGCTATGGTTTGACAAGTCAAGTTGCTCAATAGAGAGATTAAAAGTATTATTTTCTAAAAGATTGAAAGTGTAATCGTCAGAATAGATATAACAAGACCTCGCTTCCTCTTCTTCGGTCATGTACACTGGAGGTGTAATAATGTACACCCGAGTTTTGATTCGGTGCAGCCGGTCCGATGAGCCGGTGATCGAACCGATGGGCCGGGTATGCCGCTCAGCCGCTTCGCCGAATCGCAGCCTTCCTTGGCCTCTTTGGAGAGGGTTCGTGTGATGACCGCAGTTGGAAGGTCCTTCTGGGCCGGTCCCCGTCTCTTGAATCGGATGGCGATTGGTGTATCGTCGACTCATTCTCGGACTCGATCAGCTCCGATCTCACCGCAAGTTGGTCCGAGTCCGATAAATCGTATCTTGGGCAATAGCTTGAGTCCGCAAATCCTTCAACAACCGGGCCGCTCTCCCGTGACTCCAACCTTCTTCTTGTCATGGTCCATGTGACCTAGCCTCTTGTTTGGGTGGAAAGGGTCAATGTTTCCTCGCCACTCCGATTTTCTCCAAAAGCCAACTAAGATGCGTCAACGCCAACTTAGTTTCAATTTCTTCTCACCTTCAAGCCATTCGACCTTGTTCACCTCGCGAACAAGTTGCCCGAAAATATAATCGGCCCAATCAACTTCCTCTCGAATTAACGCACCCAACACCATGAATTTTGAAGATGACAGCTTGGTCATAGCTTCCGCCATTCCCATGACTATCTTGTTTGTGATGTCCAGAGCGACTCGATAAACCCTTTTCAACTCATTTCTCTTCGCTGTAAACTTCAATTTCTCAGGAATATTTTCGAGCTTAATCGTCTTCCACGTTTCGGCGGGTGATTGTTTAAGAGCTTCGACCGCCAAGCCGCGATGTTTCATCCCGAATACCGAACGGATCTTCTCTCGATCTATGGTGATAGGGATTCCGCCGACTGAGCTGTTAATCCCGTGCTGAACCAGAGAGGCATTACGATAAAATTCGACGACATCTTCCTTGAACAAATGCTGCGGGTTGATGTCGAGAAACGGGTAGATTCCGTTCAGCTTCATCGCCCGGATTAAGTCGAGCATATCGAAGTCCTCTAGATTCGCTTATAATAATCCTTCGAAATCGACGACCATGGAGAAGATGACTTGGTCCTTCATCGCCTTCAAGTTTGCTCCTTCAAGAGATGCCATTTCTGCAAAAAAGATTTTTGAATTTTTAGTGTATATTTTGCTCTGTAAATTCTAGGGTTCCTGTAGGCGTAAAGAGGAAAGTGAAAGGTTTTCTTCCTTATAAAGAAGATGAAAGGACGTTTGGATTAGTTTATTATAAATTTAAACGGTGGTACGCCTTTTCATATTCTTTTGAATTTCAAATTTGAATCGGTGGCCCCATTTAAAATTTGACGGTTGATTCTGATTGGCCACCGTAGAGGTTAATTAAATAGGCGTGTGACGCGTGTATTTAAAATTGCCACTTGGCTAATAAAGATGTATATTTTAAATGCCATTTTAGCTAAAATAATATTTATAAATGTGGCAGATATTAATTAAAAATTAGAGATCAGTTTAGAGAACTTAGGTGTCCGATTTCGCTGATGTTGACCACTCGCAATGGTGAGTTGACTTCTACTGGTATTACATGCCTAAGTTGCTTATTCTGGCCTTCGTCTTCTCGCCTGCATCAGCTTAGGCTGATTCTGAGGGTCCGTCCTTCCTTCAACTCGCTTCAGAACTAGATTCCCAATCTAGTAATCCAAGGTCTCTGCTAAGCTCTAGGAATCTTTCTTCTGGCAATGGTTTGGTGAAGATGTCAGCTATTTGGTAGTCTGTCGACTCTTTCAACTCTAACCCTTTTGTTAAGCGAGATGGTCTCGAATGAAATGGTGCTTAACGTCAATGTGCTTCGTCCTTGAGTGCAAAACCGGATTGTTGGTTATTGCAATAGCACTATTGTTGTCACACCATATTGGAACTTCGTTGGCAATAATATTGTAGTCCCTTAATCGTTGTCCGATCCATAGAATTTGTGCACAATGACTACTGCGCTAGGTATTCGACTCAGTAGTGGAGATAGAGTTAGAAACTCGCTTCTTGCTAAACCAGATATCGATCTGGTTCCTAGGAATTGACACGTTCCACTAGTGCTCTTCTGTTGATTTTGCATCCGGTGAAATCCGCATCGAGTATCTGACATCAAGTTGTCATTCTTGGGGTACCACAGTCCAACATTAATTGTAGACTTTAGGTACTTGATTATTCTCTTGCCGCATCTAGGTGTGATTGCTTTGGCTTGACTGAATCTTGCACAAACTCCAACCGCATATGATATGTCCGGCACCTTGCGATTAGGTACGAAGAGATCCGATGAGTCCTCTCGTAGTGGGTTGAGTCCACCGATATGCCTCGCCTAAATGCGCATCCAGTGAGTACTTGTGCTCATTGGAATTCTTGCGGGCTTGGCTGATTCCATTCCATATCTCTTGATAAGATCCCTGGTATACTTTGCTTGGTTGATGAAAATTCCTTTTTCCATCTGCTTAACTTGTAATCCGAGAAAGAAGTTAAGCTTTCCCATCATACTCATCTCAAATTCTCCTTGCATGAGGTTGGAGAATTTCTCGCATAGCTCTGGATTGGTTGATCCGAATATGATGTCATCCACATAAATCTGAACTATTAATATGTGGCCTTCGTGTTCCACTCTGAATAGGGTCTTGTCCACTTTTCCTTTGCAAAATCCATTTTTCTCAAGAAACACAGACCGTGTTTCATACCATGCTCTCAGTGCTTGCTTGAGTCCATACAGAGCCTTCAACAGCTTATAGACTTTGTCTCCTTTGACAAAACACAGGGGTTGCTCTACATAGACTTCTTCTTCTAGGACTCCATTTAGAAACGCACTTTTCACATCCATCTGGTAAACTTCAAAATCCTTGAATGCAGCATATGCGAGGAATAGTCTGATGGCTTCTAATCTTGCAACAGGTGCATAAGTTTCATCAAAATCTATTCCCTCACACTGTGCATATCCTTTTGCTACGAGTCTGGCTTTATTCCTAACAACAGCTCCGTCTTCATCACTCTTGTTTTTATACACCCATTTGGTGCCAATAACTTTCTTGTGATCAGGTCTGTCTGTTAGTTCCCAAACTTTGTTTCTTTCCATCTGCTTCAATTCCTCTTGCATGGCATTAATCCATGAATAATCTTCCAAGGCTTGTTCTGTAGTCTTGGGTTCAGTTTGCGACATGAAAGATGAGAACATCGCCATTCCTGCTGGTAGAGTTGACTGTCTTGTCTTGACTCCATCAGTCAACTTTCCGATGATTTGCTGAATTGGATGATCCTTAAGCCATTTGGGGATCTCGTCCTCTTCTGGATTTGTTCCCCCTGATGGATTGCTCCGGTGGTTATCTGCATCAGCTGGATTTTGGTCTGCAACTGGATCAGCTACCGCCTTGTCATCTGCGCAGTTACAGGCTGAGATGAGTCTTTGTCGACTCATTGGTCTTCTTGGCAAGAATCGGATCGGATAGGTTTGGTGATCTGTCGATCTGCGATTGGGTCTTCATCAGCTGCAGTTGGGTCATCAGGCTGATCTGCAGGTGAGTCCACCATTTCAGTGTCATGTACAATGACTTCTTCAAGGGTTGCTGACTTGAGCTTGTTCTCAATTTGCTCAAGTTGTTTCCTGTACTCAACAGTAGATTCATCAAAAACAACATGGGGTGTTTCTTCCACAACTAAGGTTCTTTTGTTAAAAACTCTATATGCCTTGCTTCTTTGGGAATATCCCATAAATAGACCATCATCAGTTTTAGCATCAAAGGCATTTAGCTGTGTTTTACCATTGTTGTGGATGAAACACTTGCAACCAAAAACATGAAAGTAAGCAACAGTAGGAGTTCTATTATTCCAAACCTCATAGGGAGTTTTGCCATGTCTCCCTACTAACATACTCCTGTTCTGGGTGTGGCAGGCTGTGTTGACAGCTTCAGCCCAGAACCTTTTGGGTAGGTCTGCTTCTGCAATCATGGACCTTGCTGCTTCCTTCAGGGTTCTTCCTTCTTTCAGAACACCATTCTTTGGGCGTCCTGGCTGCAGAGAGCTCATCTTTGGATCCCATTCGATCGCGAAATCGATTATCGCCTTGTTGAGAAACTCTCCTCCTCTATCCGATCCGATCTTGATTATGGAGAGGGATTTCTCATTCGGATCCTTCTCGGCACTCGTAACTTGGTCAAGGTTTCACTTTTCTTGAATAGAAAGATGATCCAAGTGTACCTTGAATAATCATCTACAATCACAAGAGCATGCTTTCGCCGCTCAAAGTCCTTGGCTTGATGGGACCAAATAGATCCATGTGGAGTAGATCTAAGATCCTTGTTGTGAGCGTTGTAGGCTGCACTGGCTTGAACGACGCCTTGGTCTGCTTTCCCTTCTGACATGCATCACAGAGTGCTTCCTTCTTGAATGCTTCATTTGGAAGTCCTCTGACTAGCTTCTGAGAGCTAATCTTGTTGATGGCTTTGAAGTTCAGGTGACATAGTCTTTTGTGCCACAGCCATCCATTCTCAGCTATAGTCTTGGATAGAAAACAGGAGTTAGGTGTTTCTGTGTTCCAATCAATCATGTATACATCTCTTCTTCGGAAACCTTGTAGCTTTATTTCTCCAGATAAGATGTCTATCACCATACACTTCAAAATGGTGAAGACTACTAGATTCTTCTCGTCGCAGAACTGGCTTATGCTCAGGAGGTTGTACTTGAGCCCTTTGACATAATGAACTTTGGATATTACAATGTTTCCTCGGTGCAACTCTCCAAAGCCTTTTGTCTGTCCTCTAGAGCTATCTCCAAAGGTTACATCGGGACCTCTTTCTTTGATATATTTGGTCAGCATCCTCTTGTTCCCGGTCATATGCCTCGAGCATCCAGAGTCTACAAACCATTCTTCTCCTCCAAAATTTGAGCTTGAGGAGATGTGGTTGTAGTCCTTCCATCTTTTGTGCAATTAAACAAGCAGAGATTTAGGTACCCAAATTTGTGTGGGTCCTTTGGGGTTAGTTGGTTTTCTGGAGAATTGATTTCTCCTTGGATTATAGGAATTGTTATTATTATTATAACCCTTATACGGTGCCTGTGGTCGAGGTCTAAATCTCCTGGTTGGATTGTATACCGGATATTCCTCAAAATAGTGTGGGCCATTTCTAAATCTAGGCTGAGACCATTTGTTAAACCTTTGTGGTCTCCACACTTGTTCATTTTGGTAATTTGGATAACCTTGAGGTTTCCATCTGCCCCTCCCATTATGAAATCTATTTTTGGGGATTTGTTGGTAATAGTGGGCATGTTGTCCGGTTTCTTGCTTTTGCTCGGGCCATCGCTAGTCGCTGTCTAGGTGGTCATGCAGTGTAACTTGACTGCAGCCTAGACGTTTGACTTGGCTGTCTGTTTTTGAAAATCGGTTTATACACAGGCTCAGAATCGAGACCATTGTTTCTCCCTTGATAAACTTGGTTTCGTAACTAGAGGGAGTGTGAGAATCATATCCAAGGCCCGATTTGGTATATAATGACCTTTACAAGTACACAATTCGCCCAGAGTTGAAGACGCCTTCAGGGAGGTTATTTCCTGCTTTGAGTTTTATTTAATCGTGCGGCTTAGTAAACTCGGCTTTGGCATGAGCAAGTGCGGTGACTTTTCTTTAAGTAAAATATTTAGCCGGTCTATCTCGGATGTATTGACACTTGCCAGTTTTAAAATCACCGTAGTTGTCTCAACCTTATTTAAATCTAGTGAGTTTTGAAATCATTTTTCAATGCCTATTCTCATCTTGCAGTGAGTCTTCTCTCTTGTCTGACTTGGTGTGCGATTTAAGTGTTTCAAAATCTTTGAATAACCGATTTACCGATTCATGTAAATCCATATCTTGTGACATGGCTGAGCTATTATTTGAACCGGTAGGTTTAGAGGTTACCTCTTCATCACCCAAGTTTGCCATCGTGCAATCATAGTCCTCGTCGTCATCGAAAAGAAACCGCCGCTTGATTCGACATGCTCCTGGTCTTCTCCGATGAGAGCTTTTCTTCCGTCTTCCTTTACGCCCACCTCCTTCTTGGTTTCATCCTTCTTGAGCTCGGGACAATCCATTTGGATGTGTCCTATTTTATGACAGTTGTAGCATTCAACTTTCCAGCTTCCAGCCTTCTGGTTCCTTCTTGGGTTCTCCTTGTAGTTTTTCTTATACTTGGAGTAGTTCTTTCTGAAATTGCTGAACCTTTGCATAATGAACGCCATTTCTTCCTCAAAATCTAGTGGATTTGGAGGTTTCACATCGGATAGGCTCTTAGCAGGGGACTCGGCTGCAAATGCGATTCCCTTCTCTGCAGGCTCAGTTGAGGATGAGCTTGGAAGCTCGAACTCATAAGCCTTTAGATCAGAGAACAGCTCCTGAATTTTTATCTTATTTAGGTCTTTGGACTCTCTCATAGCTACAGCCTTCATGCTCCATTCTGGATTTAGAGATCTGAGGACCTTAAGTGCCATTTCCCTGTTGCCATAGGTTTTGCCCAGGGAGTTGATTTCATTGATAATTTCAGTGAACCTTGTGTCCACTTGGTCTATTGATTCTCCATTCTTCATTTTAAAGTTGTCAAACTTTTGGATAGCTATTGACAACTTGTTCTCCTTGATCAGCTCCGTTCCTTCACACATTAGAGCTAATGTGTCCCAAATCTCTTTGTCATTCTTACAATTTTTGATCTTGACCATTGTGGATTTGTCAAGAGTTTGGTATAGCACATCTCTGGCCCTGTTGTCAAGATTGGCCAGCTTTCTCTCTTCGGGGGTCAGCTCCGTTCTCTTCTTGGGAATCTTTTCGGGCCTCCCAGCTGCGATTTCCTCGGGTGTGTTGTCCTTCTCAAAAATGAATGGACCGTCTTCAATGATGCACCACATGTCGTCATGGATTGAAGATAAATGTGCCTGCATTCTTATCTTCCAGAGATCATACTCGTCAACTGAAAAGACAGGGAGTCTAGAGTGCATGTGTTCCATTATAACGTGAGAGATAAGATATATATCTAGTATAGATCTGGTTCGTGAGAAAAAATGAACCAACCGCTCCGATACCACTTGTAGGTCACAAGTCGTCCAGGAACAAGTCTAGAGGGGGGGGTGAATAGACTTGTTGAAACTCTTGAACTCTTTTTCCGAAGAGTGAGTTTCTTCAGCTGATAATCAAACAAATGACTTGGAGTCGTTTGTTCTTGGATAAGTGCGGAAGTCAGCTGATGACGAATATAAATTAATCTTAATGAAACACTTAACAATGTATGCGGTAGCTTAGAGTATGATGCAAGAAACAAGAAATAACACAGCGATTATAGTGGTCTCAGAGGTGGGGTAATCCTCTACTAATCCACTTTTCTCCAAACTCTTGGAGATGAATTCACTATAATTTTCAACCAAGTGATAAAGATTACAGTGATTCACAACACACTACAACGCCTTCCAACCGGTGGAATTCCATGCCGTTGTACACACACTGATCGCCTTGCACCTCTTGATCCTCGATCCTCGGATGCCTTCTGATCTGCTACTTCAACCAATGAAGTACCCCGTACTCAAGATTTAAAGACAAGAGTCTTTGTCTTCTCCAACTTAAGAGCTTCCTTGAATATGAACTTTTTGGATCCGCTCTTTTCTCGATGCTATTTGATTGCTTGAGATTGCTTTGTTTGCTTTGATCGCTAGAGTATATGTTCGCCGCGGTTGCTCGATTTCAAATCTTCGGATATATATAGATCACGATCTCGAGCTTTTTCCTTGTAGCCGAAGCAAATCTTAGAACAAATCCGTCCGTTGGAGAGAGACTTCATTGTTTAATCTTTTCTGAACGTTGCAAGGCTGGATTCCCATTATTTAATTTTATCTTCCGACCGTTGTGAGGACTTCTGCATGTGAGCGCCGAATCTTTTGAATATAAAAGGATTAAAGTCTTCACGGTGGGTCAGGATGATTTAATTAAATCATATCTCTTGCGGGAATCACTCCAATTTGTCTCTTCACGTTGCATGTGAGCTTTCCGTAATATTTGACTTTTCAAAGCATGCTGACGTGGACTTGGAGTACTAGGCTGTAGTTGAGTAGGCTGATGTGCAGCTTACATCTCTGCAGGTAGGTTCTCTCGACTGTTCACTGTTTGAGACTTGTCTGATCAGGTGACTTCCCTGAGGTACCTCGGCTGCAGTCTGGTCAAACTTCTCTGATAAATTTTAGTTGACCAGGGCTACTCTGATTGAAGTCGGCTGTACTTCTCTGATGGACTAGGCTGTACTTTAGTACTTAGCCGATTTTCAGCCTAGCTAACTTTGGCCTATAGAAGATACTCATTTGGTTCTTCTTTACATTTTGCCAATTTTTATACTTAACATATTTTGGCCTATGGAAGATACTCATTTGGTTCTTCCTTACATTTTGCCAAGTAATAAACATTTGATTTTAAATTAATGACATCATCAAAATCTAACAAGTATTCCTAACAACAATATGTTGAGCATAAGCCAATTATGTGTTGAAAAGAATCTAGTAGTCTTCACCATTTGGAAATGCATGGTGATTGATATCCTATCTAGAGAAGTGAAGTTACAAGGATTCAGAAGAAGAGATGTCTACATGATAGGTTGGAATACGGGCACTCCAAACACCTATTTTCTATCTAAGACAATTGATGAAAATGGATGGCTATGGAATAAGATATTATGTCACCTCAACTTAAAAGCCATCAATAAGATAAGCTCTCAAAAGCTGGTCAGAGGACTTCCCGAAGAAGTATTCAAGAAAGAAGCTCTCTGTGATGCATGTCAGAAAGGAAAGTAGACCAGAGCATCATTCAAACTAGTTCAGCCTGCCACTCTCACCACCAGAGTTTTAGATCTACTTCACATGGATCTCTTTGGCCCTATCAAGCCAAGGACATTGAGTGGAAGGAAGCATGACCTAGTAGTAGTAGATGACTACTCATGATTCACATGGGTTATTTTTATCTATAAAAAGAGTGAAAAATTATAAAAGTTACCTGAGCTGCTGAGGAAGATTCAGAACGAGAAATCCCTCTCCATCATCAAGATCAGATCAGACAGGGGTGGAGAATTTCTTAACAAGGCAATCACTAAATATAGTGATCATAATGGAATCCAGAATGAAGTTTCTGCCGCAAGAACTCCACAACAAAATGGTGTTGTTGAAAGAAGGAACAGAACCTTGAAGGAAGCTGCCAGGTCGATGATTGCTGAAGCTGACCTGCCAAAAAGGTTCTGGAATGACAGAACACCAACTGTTGCATATTTTCATATATTTGGTTGTAAGTGTTTCAACCACAACAATGGTAAAACCTAACTGAATGCCTTTGATGCTAAAAATGATGATGGTCGCTTTATGGGATACTTACAAATAAGCAAGTCATACAGAGTTTTTAACAACAGAACATTAGTTGTGGAAGAAACACCCCATGTTGTGTTTGATGAATCAACTGTTGAGTACAGAAAATAGGTGAAATCGATTGAGAAAAATCTCAAATCCACCACCCTAGAAGAAGTTGACATCTATGACACAGGAATGATGAACTCACCTGCAGATCAGCCTGAGGACCCAACTGCAGATCAGTCTGAAGACCCAACTGTAGACCAGATAGGATTTCAAAACCTAGCTGATCCAATTGCAGCAGGTTAAGATCCAACTGCAACTGACAAAGGCACACCGGCAGAGCAGACAGGATTCCCACCTTCAGATGGCAAGATCGTAGCTGATCCAGTTGCAGATCAAGAAGGCCAAAACCAAGCTAATGCACAGAGAAACGAAGTTCATCAAAGAAACTCAACATGGGGAACAAACCCTGAAAAATATATTCCCAAATGGCTCAGAGATCATCCCATTCAACAAATCATTGGACACCTAACTGGTGGAGTCAGAACCATACAATCCACATAACCGGCAAGAATGGCAATGTTCTCATGTTTCATGTCCCAAATGGAACCCAAGACAACAGATCAAGCACTAGATGATTACTCATAGATAATTGCAATGTAAGAAGAGCTCAACAAGATGGAAAGAAACAATGTCTGGGAACTAACAGATAGGCCAGATCACAAGAAAGACATAGGCACCAAATGGGTGTACAAAAACAAATGTGATGAAGATGGAGTTGTTGTTAGGAATAAAGCCAGACTAGTTGCAAAAGGATATGCTCAGTGTGAAGGAATAGATTTTGATGAAAACTTATGCACCTGTAGCAAGACTTGAAGCTATCCGACTATTCCTTGCATATGCAGCATTCAAGGATTTTGAAGTCTACCAAATGGATGTAAAAAGTGCTTTTCTCAATGGAATCCTAGAAAAATGTGGAGCAACCCCTGGATTTGTCAAAGGAGACAAAGTATACAAGCTTTTAAAGGCTCTATATGGACTCAAGCAAGCACCAAGAGCATGGTATGAAACACTATATGTGTTTCTGGAAAAGAATAGATTCAGCAAAGGAAAGGTGGACAAGACCCTATTCATAGTAGAACATGAAGACCACATATTAATTGCTCAAATATATGTGGATGATATCATATTTGGCTCAACCAGTCCTGAGTTATGTGAAAAATTCTCAAGTCTCATGCAAGGAGAATTTGAGATGAGTATGATGGGAAAGCTAAAATTCTTTCTTGGTTTACAAGTCAAACAAGTTGACAATGGAATATTTATCAACCAAGCCAAGTATACAAGAGATTTAATCAAAAGATTTGGCACGGACTCGGCCAAAACATTAAGAGTTCCCATGAGCACCGCCCTACACCTTGATGCAGATGAAACAGGCATTTCAGTGGATCCAACCCACTACAGAGGACTTATTGGACCACTTCTATACCTCACTGCAAGAAGGCCTGACATTTCATATGCAGTGGGAGTATGTGCAAGATTTCAGTCAAAGCCGAAGCAGTCTCACTAGGAAGCAGCTAAGAGAATAATCCGATACCTTAAATCCACAACCAATGTTGGATTATGGTATCCCAAGGATGACAACTTCAAGCTATCAGGTTACTCAGATGCAGATTTCGCAGGATGTATGATTGATAGGAAAAGCACCAGTGGAACCTGCCAATTCCTAGGAACCAGACTTATATCATGGTTCAGCAAGAAGCAAGTATCTAACTCAATATCTTCAACTGGGTCTGAATACTTAGCTGCAGGTAGCTGTGGCGCTCAAATCTTATGGATCAGACCACAGCTAAGAGACTACAACATCGTATCAAATGAAGTTCTAATATGGTGTGACAACAACAGTGTAATTGCTATCACAAACAATCTATTATTGCACTCAAGAACAAAGCACATAGATGTCAAACATCATTTCATCAAAGATCATGTGCTTAACAAGAGAGTAAGAGTGGAAAGAGTTAGCACATAGTACCAAATTGCTGACATATTCACAAATCCTTTACCAGAAGAAAGGTTTCTGGACCTAAGCAGACAACTTGGACTACTAGATTGGGAATCTAGTACAGACGAGAAAGTCTTCTGATATGAAGATGAAGAAAAGCTACCTGATGTAGAGACCAGACAAGAAAGCTATTTGATGATCAAACCACACAAGTGAGATACCTGATACAGAAAGCTACCTGATGCAGAGACAAGGCGAGAAAGTTACCTGACATCAACCACGGGCGACACAACTTACCTGATGCAGAGCAGACAAGAAGACAACCGGTCAACCAGCTAAGTGTCTCATTCCTTGACCGACTTATAATTATTATATTATTTGCTTACACATGGACAAACACATGATCACACTACCTCCACGACGTCCAATCAAATTCAACTGTCATTTTAACTTCTCAAAAATTGGACCGCTGCTTACTTATTTTATTATTAAATTCAAAGCGTCTTTTCAAATGTCTATATAAGAAGGTCGAAACCATTTCACAACACTTTATCGTCTTCAATCTTACGAACCCTAATTTTCAAAATTAAGAAAAATTTCTGAATATTCACTGCACTAAGTCAGAACCTCAATTTTCTTGCAGAAATGTGTAATAACCGGATTTATTACTGTGTATTTCATCTGTACTTTGAACCCTGTATTATTTTGGGAATGATGATGTTGATAATGGAGTATGATCATTATCGTAATTATAACATATAATTTTCCTCCATGCATATACGTGATAACGTACGTTAAGAGTGTAACTTAACGTACGTAATCTGTTAAATGTTAACGTATGCTACGGATGAAGCGTAGCGTACGTAATGCGGTCAATTATTAGATGGGCCGGCCAGCACATGGAGTACACGGTGGTGGGCTCGACCAAGATACCCACCAGATTCGCACGGCATGAATCTGGACACCTTTTTAAGTCAACGGCTTAACGTACATTATGAACATTGTGTAGCGTACGCAAACTATATGGGTTACGTACGTAACGCATTTTAGTATAGCGTACGTAATGAAGTTCAGAAATCAGACAGTGAGCTATTTTGGGCGATAACGTACGTTATGAAGTAGCCCTAGCGTACGTAACACTCAGAAAGTTATAAAAGGAGCAGCACCCCAATTCATTTCAACTCGTCCTTTTGCTCCTAAACTTCATCATATTCGTCCCCAGAAGATTTCCAGCCTCTTTTAACACCTTTATATCAATTGTTACTGAATCATTGAGCTTATATGACACTACTTGATCATTGAAGACAACTTATATTGGACTTTGGAGTAGAAATCATCACGAGTCAGCGTTGAAGCAACCGGAGTTGGATTTTTAATTAGAGTCTCAGTATTATCTTCCTATTAAGGTATGTTATACTACTTCCAATCTTGAAGTTATGTTGATTAAGACGATATGATTGCATTACCAAGATCAGTAGATCACTTTGACGACGTATGCGACCTAGTATCATATTTAAACTATAATGATCGAACTATTATGGTGTAGAACACCGTAGTTGAACCTGGTTATGCCATAGATGAGGATAGTGAATTATTAACCGTATCAGATGTTATCGTCATGTTGATTAACAGAGTGACAATTTCCACTTTACCAATGGATTTTGGAAAGAATCATTATAGTTGTAATCTTGCTTGCATAGATGGAATAAGTAGTTCGCCATCGGTATAAGCCTGGATTTAATGACGATATTAGAGCAATTACATCAACCTTAGACCAACCGAACCTTGTATGAGTATTTCGATCAAGATTGAAAATAGTATTCCGATGATATCTGTATCCTTGAAATTGAAGATATTAATCCGGAGATCATTCATGAGCATGATATATATATTTGAAGGTATATTAGATTACTCACTAAGGATTTCGTAATACTTCGTCACTAATCGAGCCAGTCATCCGTCCAGTGAGAAACTGACATGCATGATTAACGTACGTTAAGTTTGGTTACTAACGAACGTTATATGACGTTGTTAACGTACGCTACGTTCGGTACGTAACGCACGTTACACTATCAGACGACTGATCAGAGAGGAACTGTTGGTATATGTTTAGCGTACGCTATACTTCATAGTTTACGTACGCTAACGAATAAGTTTAACGTACATTACAGAGGACATGTAACGTACGTTATTCAGGTCAGACAGTTTTCGTTTTATAGACTCTCAACCGTAATTCGGATTGTTAGATGTTCGTTCGACCTAAGATGAATTCCATGTTATTTCTCTTATTTAAGGTTCGAACTTTGCTACGTGATTGATCGAGAGGGGCAACCTTCGAGCGTTTCGTTCTCGTGGAAGTATTGTTCTTGTCTTCGAACCGAGGCAAGTATTCTAATTAGAAATGTTTATATTATGACAATGTGATTATATCGTGTAAATATGTTGTGATTATATGTCCACCATGTGTTGATCCGACGGGAATCATCATGGGAATCTATAGCTGTGTGCGCTGGATCGTTGGACAGGTAGTTCCACCATGTGTTGGTCCGACAGGATCATCATGGGAATCTATAGCTGTGTGCGCTGGATCGTTGGAATACCATCAGTATGTTGAAACTGTTATGATATGATATGTGTTGTGGATATTATCGTTGGAGAAACTTGTATGATATAATTGTTGATTATATCACTGTTGTATGATTATTGTACTTGTACTAGCATCGTTGTGCTAACCCCTTCGGGGGTGAACATTTTGTTTGTTCAGGATCCAGGAGAGCGGGGAAACAACCACTGGAAATGCATGACGACGAGGGTGCAAAGTGATGTTCCGGCCGGGTTTACTGTCTGTTATTTGTTGGATATTTCAATAAGTACTCGAGTACGTCGTCCGTTTATAATGTTGGGATTTTAATGATGTAATAAATTTTCATTGGATATTTGTATTTCGATTTTTGAACCAGACGGTTGTATTCTACTTCAGCAATTTCATAAAGCGGTATCTGTTATTGTCTTTTCTTTTAATCAGCCTTGTAAATCCTTATGTAAAGGATTTACGGCGCTGTAATATTCCTGAATATATCGGGGGTGTTACAGAATATGGTATCAGAGCTAAGATTATGGATATCTTGGCCGTTGGGTTAAAGTAGGGGTCATTTATGTCTTTTGAGGTAACCGGCCGTGAATGACATCACCACACTGCCTACGTCTTCATGCGAACGGTGGTTGTAAGTTCCCAAACTCTATCTCATTCTTTACATATTATGTCTCTTAATACTTGAACATTAGAACAATATTGTTTCCTGTATATTAAGTACTGGTACTTACAGCATGTTGAGAGGCGGACGTGGACGTGGTCGCGGTCGTGGAAGCGGACGGAGGAATGCCGAAAGGGAGGCGTCGCCTTCTAATCAGGCTAGTCATAGCTCAGGCGAGCCGTAGCAATCCATCAATAACGAACCGGAACCTGGTGTACCAGAAATCCTTCGTCAAGTCGTGAACCAGATGACTCAGTTCGCACAGGTCGTGGACCGAATGCAAGTGGCGGCAGGAATTCAGCAGGGAGATGGACAACAAAGGATTCCAGAAATGGGAAATCGAGGTGACCGATGGTTACAAGAGGTGGCAAAGATGCAACCACCCAAATTTGACGGCTTTTCCGAGACTCCCACTTGGGACCATTGGTTGAAGGAACTGGAGAAAATTTTTGCTGGAATTAATTGCCCAAATGACAGGAGAGCTCCTATTGCCCAGTACTTTCTGACAGGAGAAGCATCCGAGTGGTGGGAAGCTATCCGACCCGTAGATCATGATGCCGATTGGGCGGAATTTAAAATGATGATGGAGGCTCGATTGCCCTCGCCCCGTGAGGAAAGCCAAAATTCGAGAATTTTTCTCTGCTCACCATCGATGAACCCGTATCCTGCATTTATCAAGACGTTTAACCAAAGAATTAGCATTTGTTCGACATCCGGTCTAATGAGGCAGAGATGATGATTCATTTTGAAATGAGAATGAAACCAAATCCAGAGGTACATGTCCGGTTTTGAATGTACCACTCTCCGCCAATACCAGGATAAGGCGTTGGCGTATGAAATTAAAGAAGCAAAGAATGGAGAAGTTTATGGAGTCGAAGAAACAGAAAGTCTCGGTACTTTTACAGAGCACAAAGCAATGGGCCCGCAAGGCCCGGACTTCTTTTCTTTCAAGAAACCTCCGCACCCATCCAAGAACGGAAAGAATTACGGATCGTTGTCACCACGACGGATACAACTAGGAAGTGTTTTAATTGTGGTCGCCTGTGCCACCTTTGGCGCGATTGTTTGCGCACCCGCCATATGCTTTGATCGCGGACAGAAGGGCACCGTGCGACGTTCGCAAGGACGCCACCAAATACAAAGGAACCCATTCGTCACAAATGGCCTTCGTAAGGAAGCTAGTATTCAATGATGCAACAAAGTGTTCGGATGCCTCAAAATTTTGGCCGTGGACGAGGCAGAGGACAATGGGACCAAAAGGGGGCATCGAGTGCCGGATCTGTTCCCCACGCTGTATGAGATGAGAAGGACAGACGATCGTGATGTCTGTCGCCGCATCGTGCTTGCCCGATTCTTTCCCAACCGCTAGCGTTTTATTCGATACAGAGCTACGCATTCTTTTATCTCTTTGTCTTGTGTAAATCGTTTGAATATTTCTGGTTTTCATACTTGTGAACCTTATGTTGTTGGTTTACCGAGTGGAGAGAGGATTGTTGGGAACTTAGAGACTAGAGATTTTCCGGTATTATTTGGGGGTAAGAAATGGCTCTCAAACCTAATTGTGATAGAAATGCAAGGAGATGACCTAATACTCGGAGACGATTGGCTTAATCGATATGGAGAAATTGTAAATTACCGAAGGAGGAATATTTCGCTAATCGCTGATGATGGCTCAATCTTGTTTGAAGGATGGAAACCGGAAGCTCAGAAAGTTGATCAAAGCAATGAAAGTCACAAATTGTTGAAACAGTAATGTATCGGGTGCGTGTTATGCAATGAAGAAAGAAGATGAAATTGTGGAACTTTCATCCATTCCTATTGTGAACGAATTTCCGGATGTATTTCTGACGAGTTGCTGGACTACCTCCACGACGGGAAGTAGAATTCACGATTGAGCTAGAACCCGGAGCTACACCAATTTCTAAGGCACCGTATCGCATGGCACCCACGGAGATGTACGAATCAAGAAGCAATGGAAGAATTATTGGACAAAGGCCATATTCAGCCAAGCGTTTCACCCTGGGGAGCACCAGTTCTTTTTGTTCGAAAGAAGGATGGATCGCTTCGACTGTGTATTGATTACCGAGAGCTGAACAAGATGACGATTAAGAACAAGTATCCGTTGCCACGGATTGATGATCTGTTTGACCAGTTGCAAGGAGCAGCAGTGTTTTCAAAAATCGATCTAAGATCAGGATACCATCAGCTGAGGATTAAGGAATCTGATGTTCCAAAATCAGCATTCAGAACTCGCTACGGACACTATGAGTTTATAGTGATGCCATTTGGACTCACTAATGCGCCTGCGGTATTTATGCAGTTGATGAACCGAGTGTTCATCGAATATTTGGATATATTTGTGGTCGTGTTCATTGATGATATTCTGGTATATTCTAAGAATCCGGAAGAACATGCGCAACATTTGCGGATTGTATTGGAACTTTTGAGAAACGAGCAATTGTACGCCAAACTTTCCAAGTGTGAATTTTGGCTAAAAGAAGTAATGTTCCTCGGCCATGTGGTGTCAGCTGAAGGAGTCCGAGTAGATCCTCAGAAGATCGAAGCAATTATGGATTGGAAGCCTCCAAAGAATGTAAAAGAAGTCCGAAGTTTCTTAGGACTCGCTGGGTACTATCGTCGGTTCGTGGAAGGGTTTTCCAAAATTTCTCGCCCACTTACTCGACTCCTTCAGAAAACTCAAAAGTTTGAATGGAATGAGTTGTGTCATATTAGCTTTGTTGAATTGAAGAAGAGACTGACGACGGCACCGATTCTATCACTTCCGCAGGGAACTGGAGGATTTATAGTTTACAGTGATGCTTCGAACCAAGGACTTGGGTGCGTATTGATGCAGAATGATAAGGTGATCGCTTATGCGTCGCGACAGCTGAAACCTTATGAAGTAAACTACCCAACACATGACTTGGAACTAGCAGCAGTGGTTTTTGCTTTGAAGATCTGGAGGCATTATCTGTACGGGACTCACTGTCAGATCTTTACGGATCATAAGAGTCTCAAGTACATATTCAGTCAGAAAGAGTTGAACATGCGGCAAAGAAGATGGTTAGAGCTGATCAAGGACTATGACTTGGAGATTTTATATCATCCAGGCAAAGCGAATGTAGTGGCCGATGCACTTAGCCGCAAGCCTGTCTCTATTCGAATGCCGAGACACCGACCTCCCAACTTAGCCTTCAACGAGAGATGATTCGTGAAGGAATCGAAGTGTGGTTACAAAGAGTCCAAGGACAATCGTGCGTGATGGAGATAACTTCATCATTAACCGAAGAAATCAAATCCAGATAAAGGCGGATGATCCTCTAATGATTCGGTACGTGATGAAGTAATCAAGGAAAGGCCCTGATTCCTAATTCATGATGATGGAATTTTGAAATTTCGAACCGACTCTGCGTTCCGATATCGATATTCAAACAGACGATTATGAAGGAAGCTCACGCTTCACCCTATTCTATCCACCTGTGCACCAAGAAATGTATAAGGACTTGAAGCAAAATTTCGGTGGGGCAACATGAAGAAAGATGTAGCGGACTATGTTTGAAATGCTTGACTTGTCGGCGAGTTAAGATCGAGCATCAACGGCTCCGGAATGTTGAAGCCACTCCCGATTCCTGAATGGAAGTGGGAGGACATATCGATGGACTTTATCACTAATATGCCGAGAACCAGGACAGGAATGAACATGATTTGGGTAATAGTTGATCGTTTAACCAAATCAGCTCATTTTCTAGGCATTAAGGATACATGGGGACCAGAGAAATTGGCACGAGTATTTATTTCGGAGATAGTTCGATTACATGGTACGCCGAAGACTATTGTTTCTGATCGAGACGGCCGTTTTGTGTCTCATTTTTGGAAAGCAGTTCATAAGGCCTTGGGGACCGAATTGAACTTCAGTACAGCTTATCACCCGCAGACTGACGGACAATCGGAGAGAACTATACAAACGGTGGAAGACATGCTAAGGGCCTGCGCCTTAGATTGGTCAACTGATTGGGAAATTCATCTACCGTTGATTGAATTTACCTACAACAATAGTTGGCACGCTTCCATTAAGATGGCACCGTTTGAGGCATTATACGGGAGGAGATGCAGATCGCCCCTATGCTGGGACGATTCATCGGACTTGATCGGAACAGAACCAGAATTGATCGTACAGACTCGAGAGAAGATAGCCTTGATTCGTGAAAGGCTGTTGACCGCCCAAAGTCGCCAGAAATCTTACGCAGACGTACGTCGTCGCCCTTTGGAGTTCAGTATTGGAGACCACGTACTTTTAAAAGTTTCACCTACTCGGGGGATATTCCGTTTCGGAAGGAAAGGAAAGCTAAGTCCGAGATATATCGGACCATTTGAGATCCTTGAGAGAGTTGGAGAGTTGGCATATAGATTAGCATTGCCACCGTCATTGTGCCATGTACATAACGTGTTCCACGTATCCCAATTACGGCGGTATATACCGATCCCACCATATCATTGATTTCGGCGAGATCGAAGTCGCGCAGGATGGGACGTTTGAAGAAAGACCGGTCAAGATACTCGAGAGTCGAGTTAAGCAGTTGAGAAACAAACCCATCGTTTTAGTCAAAGTTCAATGGTCACGCCATGGAGTGGAAGAAGCCACATGGGAAACGGAAGATGGCATGAAGTCCAGATATCCCGAGTTATTTTCGTCTTGAGTTTCGGGACGAAACTCCTTTTTAGTAGAAGAGTATGTAATAACCGGATTTATTACTGTGTATTTCATCTGTACTTTGAACCCTATATTATTTTGGGAATGATGATGTTGATAATGGAGTATGATCATTATCGTAATTATATCCTTATTCATGGGTGTGGTAACATATAATTTTCCTCCATGCATATACGTGATAACGTACGTTAAGAGTGTAACTTAACGTACGTAATCTGTTAAATGTTAACGTACGCTACGGATGAAGCGTAGCGTACGTAATGCGGTCAATTATTAGATGGGCCGGCCAGCACATGGAGTACACGGTGGTGGGCTCGACCAAGATACCCACCAGATTCGCACGGCATGAATCTGGACACCTTTTTAAGTCAACGGCTTAACGTATGTTATGAACATTGTGTAGCGTACACAAACTATATGGGTTACGTACGTAACGCGTTTTAGTATAGCGTACGTAATGAAGTTCAGAAATCAGACAGTGAGCTATTTTGGGCGATAACGTACGTTATGAAGTAGCCCTAGCGTACGTAACACTCAGAAAGTTATAAAAGGAGCAGCACCCCAATTCATTTCAACTCGTCCTTTTGCTCCTAAACTTCATCATATTCGTCCCTTAAGATTTCCACCTCTTTTAACACCTTTATATCAATTGTTCTTGAATCATTGAGATTATATGACAATACTTGATCATTGAAGTCAACTTATATTGGACTTTGGAGTAGAAATCATCACGAGTCAGCGTTGAAGCAACCGGAGTTGGATTTTTAATTAGAGTCTCAGTATTATCTTCCTCTTAAGGTATGTTATACTACTTCCAATCTTGAAGTTATGTTGATTAAGACGATATGATTGCATTACCAAGATCAGTAGATCACTTTGACGACGTATGCGACCTAGTATCATATTTAAACTATAATGATCGAACTATTATGGTGTAGAACACCGTAGTTGAACCTGGTTATGCCATAGATGAGGATAGTGAATTATTAACCGTATCAGATGTTATCGTCATGTTGATTGTAAACAGAGTGACAATTTCCACTTTACCAATGGATTTTGGAAAGAATCATCATAGTTGTAATCTTGCTTGCATAGATGGAATAAGTAGTTCGCCATCGGTATAAGCCTGGATTTAATGACGATATTAGAGCAATTACATCAACCTTAGACCAACCGAACCTTGTATGAGTATTTCGATCAAGATTGAAAATAGTATTCCGATGATATCCGTATCCTTGAAATTGAAGATATTAATCCGGAGATCATTCATGAGCATGATATATATATTTGAAGGTATATTAGATTACTCACTAAGGATTTCGTAATACTTCGTCACTAATCGAGCTACCATCCGTCCAAAGGAGAAATCGACATGCATGATTAACGACGTTAAGTTTGGTTACTAACGACGTTATATGACGTTGTTAACGCACGCCACGCTGATGCGTAACGCACGCGTTACACTATCGCGATCGATCGTAGAGGAACTGTTGGTATATGTTTAGCGACGCTATACTTCATAGTTTACGACGCTAACGAATAAGTTTAACGTATGTTACAGAGGACATGTAACGACGTTATTCGTGTCGACGCTTTCGTTTTATAGACTCTCAACCGTAATTCGGATTGTTAGATGTTCGTTCGACCTAAGATGAATTCCATGTTATTTCTCTTATTTAAGGTTCGAACTTTGCTACGTGATTGATCGAGAGGGGCAACCTTCGAGCGTTTCGTTCTCGTGGAAGTATTGTTCTTGTCTTCGAACCGAGGCAAGTATTCTAATTAGAAATGTTTATATTATGACAATGTGATTATATCGTGTAAATATGTTGTGATTATATGTCCACCATGTGTTGATCCGACGGGAATCATCATGGGAATCTATAGCTGTGTGCGCTGGATCGTTGGACAGGTAGTTCCACCATGTGTTGGTCCGACGGGATCATCATGGGAATCTATAGCTGTGTGCGCTGGATCGTTGGAATACCATCAGTATGTTGAAACTGTTATGATATGATATGTGTTTTGGATATTCTCGTTGGAGAAACTTGTATGATATAATTGTTGATTATATCACTGTTGTATGATTATTGTACTTGTACTAGCATCGTTGTGCTAACCCCTTCGGGGGTGAACATTTTGTTTGTTCAGGATCCAGGAGAGCGGGGAAACAACCACTGGAAATGCATGACGACGAGGGTGCAAAGTGATGTTCCGGCCGGGTTTACTGTCTATTATTTGTTGGATATTTCAATAAGTACTCGAGTACATCGTCCGTTTATAATGTTGGGATTTTAATGATGTAATAAATTTTCATTGGATATTTGTATTTCGATTTTTGAACCAGACGGTTGTATTCTACTTCAGCAATTTCATAAAGCGGTATCTGTTATTGTCTTTTCTTTTAATCCGCCTTGTAAATCCTTATGTAAAGGATTTACGGCGCTGTAATATTCCTGAATATATCGGGGGTGTTACAAAATGGACTCTACCCAGTATTTCGAAGGAGTAAACCTCAAGATGGTGAAAGAGCAGATCATTTTCACTATACTAATTGACTTCGAAGGATTGCTGGAGACAAACATGGCAGACACTGATGAAATGCGACATATTATCCGAATGATGAAGAAAAATGGTATCAACCATTTCCTAGACATCAACCCGAAGCAGTTGTACAAATAAGCAATCATTTGTTTTTTTAAAGAAGCACAAGTCACTGAACACTGCATCATGAGTTCGGTATTTGGAGAGGTGTTAGGCATATTTTTATCCGCTTATTTATCATTATTTTATATCCATTTTGAGCCTAAATCTGCATAAATGAGCTTTTAATGCACTATCTTTATATGTTTTGTAGAAAATTGGAGTCCGGAAGCTCGAACGGCGAAAAACGGGCCAAAACGACAATTTTTGGCCTGGGGCCGCAGCACACCAAGGTCCGGCCGCGGCACACGAAGGTGACTAGCAGGACACCGAGCACGCTGTACCGGGGGCCGCGGCACGTTGAAGCTGAGCCGCTGCCCATGAAGAAAAAATAGCGCCCAGGCATCCTGCGCTGAACGTTGGGGCCACGGCACATAATTACTGAGCCGCGGCTCGCGGGGCGGTCTTGCTGTATTTGCCGCGTTTCTGGGCCATTTTTGGAGCTGTTTTCGACCCAATCCCCGGACGCGTTTTGGAGGCTAATGATAGTTATAAATAGGGATTTAAGGTCTGAAAAAAGCAGAATGGGGAGACCTCGTTGGAAGGGATAGAAGAACACAAGAATCCGGGGAGACCGGAATCGAAGAGATTTGTGGGCGACGACAAGACCACGGATCCCTTACGGTTTTCCTTAATTTTTACGCATCTTATTTTCTAGATCTCTTCGAGTAGGATTGTGATTGTAGCCGATTACATGAAGGTTTGATTTATTTATTTTTATTTCAATTCACTCATTATTCGTATTGAGTTGGATTCTTCTCACTGTTCTCAATGCTTTCAATTGTCTGGCCAATAGTTGAATTGATTTGAATGTCTTAATGGATTCGGGAGATGAAATTTAGGCATAGTTCTTGTGAGAAAAATTCATGATTTTCGTGAGATAGGGATATACTCATGGGAATTGTGAAGCCTGTTTATTGTGAAAATTCATGAACTGTTTTAGCTATTAATTATCTAATTCGAATAGGGATATATCGAGTTAATAATTCTTAGTATTTTCTATCGACCTTGGGAAAGACTTTAGAATAATTTAGGAATTCATGGCTTACAATTAATTGAATAAAAGTGAATTGAATTAAAAAAAAATCATTCCTGATTGTTTGAGGCAAAAATCATAATCCTGCGCCCTTATTATTATTATTATTTTTATTATTACTATTATTATTTTATTTTTATTAATTAGTTTAGAAATAAATTCTATATAATTGTTCTTCAAATAAAATTATGAGTTGACTATATTTTGGTACTTAGTGAAATCAGTCCTCGAGGGAACGATATCTTACTTATCACTTTATTACTTGTTGACACTGTGCACTTGCGGCATAGTGTGAGGGATTTCCTCACAACAAGTTTTTGGCGCCGTTGCCGGGGACTGATTTTTCGCTAATATCATTACCAAGCGACTCTAATTTTAATTTGAAGTTTTTTTCTTTAGTTTCTATATTTTTTTCTTTCTTATTTTTTTCATTATGTTTTCCTTTGATTATCGTGACCCTTGGCATTTCATAAATTTTGATGATCTTAATAATTTGCCTAGTAGGGTCAGTCAGCCCCCTCCCCCAAAACAAAAGACCATGCTTGAACATTGTGTAGACACTCTCAAAAATCCTGATAGTACCCCTCTTGAGCGAGAATGTGCAAGTCGTGGTCTTGAGATTCACTATGGTTATTTTCCAGCTCATCGATTTAGTAGTGAAGTTGAGGGGGAGGTTGAGAAGAAAGACATGCTGAGTTTTAGGGTCGATCCCCTAACACCTGATAATTACATAAAGTGTGATGAGCTTGCAGAAGAAGTTACCATTGATGATGTTTCCAAAGAAATTTCATTAATTTGTCATCAAACTTCGAATAATAAGGTGAACACTTTTGTGCCTAAAATTTTATTAACGGTGCCACGCATAATTTTTCCTAAATCCATATTGGGAGAGATTGGCCCAATTACTTTTGATTTTGTTGAGGCTGATTCTGTGAGTTCTAATGAGGTTGTTCATGATATGTCTTTATTATTAACTCAATCGAACTCTGCTTATTTTTTCATACCTTATAATTATTATATTCTTTCATTATTTTTTGGTTGTCCGCATAATTATTCTTACCCATTATTTTTGGCAACCAGGCATGAACCAAAGCCTCCTTTGTGGAATAAGAGGCTTATAGATTGCAAGAAGGGGGTATTTGGCAATCTCCCTAGAAAGAAGCCACGTTAATTTTTTTTATTTGCCACGTCATGCTCAGGACGTAAAATAGAGCACTTGATGGGAGACAACCCATCATTTTTACTTGCTTTCTAGTTAGTTGTTTTTATTTGATTTTTCGTTAATAATTTTTTTTCTTTGTTTTGTTATTTCGTTTGGATTCGTGTATTATTGTTGGCCCTTATTTCTCTAATATATTTTTTATATAACCCCAATGAGTTATTATTCTTCATATTCTAGTCTTTCTTGACTTAATGTCTATAGTTATTTCATGACTAGAGACTAAGTTTGGGGGTCCTTGGTGATGTTGGGCATTATTTCAAGTATGGATTGACAGACGATTCCACTCAGACATGTGCTGGCGTTCAAGAAGACATTTGGAATAAGATTCACTTTTCCTTATCTCTTTTATTTTCACATGAGTTTTATTGTTGATGATTTTATGTGTAGTGGAATAAATTGAATCATGCGATATTTTCTTAATTTTTCTTGGTTATAAATTGCGATTTCATCATTGCTTTATTTTTCTTGCATGCTGTTGATGGTTTTTGCCAAAAAAAACATGAATTTTTCGTGATTTTTTCGTGCTTCCGTGTGTAAAACTGATGTTACGATACTGATTTCTTTTTGAAGAAACGGTTGACTTTTGGTCGAGTTGCAGACAGCGATATCTGTTTCCTCTGAGTATTCATTTAGGTCCAAAATTTTTCGTTGTTGTAGAAATCTTAGCGTATAAGAAAGGAGACATACGTGTTTTCAAATCGCCGTCTATACGTTTGGTTACACTTTTTGCGTAGCTAGTCGGCCAGTAACATGAGTCTTGTTGGCACTTAAATTGAGTTTAGAGTCGGACAGTTTTTCCCAAAAAGTCGAGATATTATACATATTCTATGATGGGAAGTTTAGTAACCGGGGGTATTCACGTGACCCGTTGTTTACTCTCGCGTATAACGACAACCCTGAATAGACTAATGGTTTAGAAATATCGCATTTGCCGATGATGGGAAGCCTAGTAACCGGGGGTTTTCACGCTACCCGTTGTTTACTTTCGCGTAAAACAGCAACCTTGAATCGGACGTGCGGGAATAGCTATTCGAGTTTTTTTTCTCCGCTGTAGAGGGGGACTTAGTAACTAGAAGCATCCATGTACCCCATGAGTGTCTTTTACGTCAAACGGTTCCCCAATACATGAGAATGGAAATCCACCCTAGGGTTATCCCGATGAAACATCCCGAGATCCGAAACCTAGTGGATAACTCGAATCATATTATTGATCATACATAAGGGAATGCTATCCGAGGTTTATTTTTGACGATGAAACTCTTGAATTTATGCTATTAGACTGTGGGACTGGGCGAGATGGCTTGTATTATCTAACCCTTCATATTCGCGGTCGGTTAAATTCACGCTTGTTAATCTTTGAGCTTGATTTTGTTCATGAACGATTGATTAGCACTAAAAATGGTTACTTTGTGGAATCAGTGTCCTCGATGTGACTCACTATTACGATACTTGTATTATTCTTTGAGATTTTCAGGGTAGTATTGATTAAGTTGAGCACTATGGATTTGCACGATTATCCACGATACTTCTTGTTTAAAATTAAATTTTTGCTTGAGGACAAGCAAAGGCTCAGGTTTGGGAGTATTTGTTAGGCGTATTTTTATGCGCTTATTTATCATTATTTTATATCTATTTTGAGCCTAAATCTGCATAAATGAGCATTTAATGCACTATCTTTATATGTTTTGTAGAACATTGGAGTCTGGAAGCTCGAACGGCGAAAAACGGGCCAAAACGACAATTTTTTGCCTGGGGCCGCGGCACACGAAGGTGACTAGCAGGACACCGAGCACGCTGTACCGGGGGCCGCGGCACGTTGAAGCTGAGCCGCGGCCCATGAAGAAAAAATAGCGCCCAGGCATCCTGCGCTGAACATTGGGGCCGCGGCACATAATTACTGAGCCGCGGCCCGCGGGGCGATCTTGCTGTATTTGCCGCATTTCTGGGCCGTTTTTGGAGCTATTTTCTACCTAATCCCCGGACGCGTTTTGGAGGCTAATGATAGTTATAAATAGGGATTTAAGGTCTGAAAAGAGCAGAAGGGGGAGACATCGTTGGACGGGATCGAAGAACACAAGAATCCGGGGAGACCGGAAACGAAGAGATTTGTGGGCGACGACAAGACCACGGATCCCTTACGGTTTTCCTTAATTTTTCCGCATCTTATTTTCTAGATCTGTTCGAGTAGGATTGTGATTGTAGCCGATTACATGACGGTTTGATTTATTTATTTTTATTTCAATTCACTCATTATTCGTATTGAGTTGGATTCTTCTCACTGTTCTCAATGCTTTCAATTGTCTAGTCAATAGTTGAATTGATTTGAATGTCTTTATGGATTCGGAAGATGAAATTTAGGCATAGTTCTTATGAGAAAAATCATGATTTCGTGAGATAGGGATATACTCATGGAAATTGTGAAGCGTGTTTATTGTGGGAATTCATGAACTGTTTTAGCTATTAATTATCTAATTCGAATAGGGATATATCGAGTTAATAATTCTTAGTATTTTCTATCGACCTTGGGAAAGACTTTAGAATAATTTAGGAATTCCTGGCTTACAATCAATTGAATAAAAGTGAATTGAATTACATAAAAATCATTCCTGATTGTTTGAGGCGAAAATCATAATCCTACGCCCTTATTATTATTATTATTATTTTTGTTATTACTATTATTATTTTCTATTTATTTTTCTGCAATTAGTTTAGAAATAAATTCTATATAATTGTTCTTTAAATAAAATTACGAGTTGACTATATTTTGGTACTTAGTGAAATCAGTCCTCGAGGGAACGATATCTTACTTATCACTTTATTACTTGTTGACACCGTGCACTTGCGGCATAGTGTGAGGGATTTCCTCACAACAAGAGGAAGTCACTATCACTCCCCGGACTATTAATGATGCATTCAAGCTCACTGTTGAAACCTGGTATGAGATAAAATTGCCAGAACAGCCGAACAAAGTCAAGCTCACTGCTAAAAGAGGCGACATGAAGAAGGACTACAGATATGTCCTTCACATCACAAACAAGATTGTCATGGGCATGGCTGGCAGCTATGACCAGTTATCATCTACCAAATTTGTTGTGCTGTGATCTCTTATCCAGCACCAAAGGATTAACTAGCCTGACTACATCTACAGGTAGTTAGTCCGCAAAGTAAACAAAGTGAGCAGGTGTTGTGATATTTCTTACACGCAAGTGCACGTTATCGTTTACAAGTAATAAAGTGATGAGTGAGTATCGTTCCCACGAGGACTGAATCACTAACTACCGATTTTTATGTATTCCAATTTTATTCGAACAATCGAATTTGGGTTTTGCAATTAATTACTAAGAGAATTATTAAAAGACTAAATAATAAAAATGATCGCTTGATGGAAAGGGAATCAAATGATGAATAAGTCTAGGATTCTGAATCCACCTCGGTTTATCCGAATTTACTCTCGATTATCTGAAGTAAATAATTTTCCCAATTTATTGAAGGCGAAGATTGCTAATATATTCTACCGTCTCTCCCGAGGTCAATAGATTTTTCTAAAGGCGAATAACGCACTTTATCCCTAGGTGAATTAATTCGTCAATAGGAAAAAAGCATAAAATCTCCAAAAGGCCACGTAGTTCCTATGAGTATATTCCTATCTCACAGAATAAAACGGTCCTCACCAATAGTTCCTCACCAATTCTCCTCTCCCGATTCGAATTGAATGATTAAATCAATACAACTATTGGCCAGATAATTGAAAGCATTAAACACGATTGGGAAAACTCAACAAAAAGGTAATTAATTAGATAATCTCAAGCAAATCCGTCAAAACGTAGGTTTCATCAAAATCCTAGATTAGGGTTTTAGCCTGACATACTAATAAAGGAAAATACAGAATTAATGAATGAAAGCATTAAAATCAAACGCAGATGAAGCTCGGATTCCTCCGTTCTTCGGCTTTCGCCCTCTGCTCTTGAAGTCTTCTGCTTCTCTCCTCTTCTGCCGTCTCCAAGCTCAAGATCCCCCAGATTCCAAGATAATTAATTAGGGTCTTAAACCATTATTTATAGCTTTGCACAGTCTCCAAATCGCGTCCGTGTGAGTAGGTCGAGAACTGGCTTCGAAACGGCCCAAATCCGCGCGGAGCATACAAAAACTGCCTAGTGTGCCGCGGCGCACTAAATCTGTGCCGCGGCACATTGCTTTTAGCTGGATGCCTGGGCGTCATTAATTTCATCCGTCGCGGCTCACTGGTCGTGCCGCGGCACAGTACGATCTACTTTGTGCTTAGGTGTCTTCCTGTGCCGCGGCCCTACTTCCTTGTGCCGCGGCTCACAGCCAAAATTTGTCGTTTTCGCCCGTTTCGCCTCGTTTTAGTTTTCGGACTCCAATCTCCTAACAAACATACAAAATTATGGCATTAAAAGCTCATTTAAGTAAATTCACTCTTCAAAACAATACAAAATAATGATGAATAAGCGTATAAAAATACGCCTAACAAATACCCCCAAACTTAAGCCCTTGCTTGTCCTCAAGCAAAAAGAATTAATTTCAACAAAAGAATGTCGTGAATAATCGTGCAACTCATCGTGCTCTACCCAATCAATACTATCCTAAAATTTTCTCTGAATAATACGAGTATCGTAATAGCGAGCTGCACTCAGAACACTGATTCCACAAAGTAACCAAGTTCAGTCCTAATCACTCGTTCATGAAGAAAATCCAGCTCAAAGATTAACAAACGTGAATCAAATCGACCGTCAATATGAAAGACTAAACTAAACAAGCTAGTTCGCCCCGTTCCACAGTCTAATGGCAAAATTTTCACGAGTTTCATAAAAATAACCCTCGGACAGTATTCCCTTTTATATATGCTCAAGAAATTGATTCGAGTTGACCACTAGGTTCGGATCTCGGGATGTTTCATCGGGATAATCCTAGGGTGGAACTTCCATTCTCATGTATTGGGAAACCGTTTGACGTAAAAGACACTCATGGGACACATGGATGCTTCTAGTTACTAAGTTCCCTTCTACAGCGGAGAAACAACTCGAATATATAATTCCCGCATGTCCGAATCAAGGTCGCCGTTTTACGGGAGAGTAAACAACGGGTCACGTGAATACCCCCGGTTACTAGGCTCCCTATCATCGGCACATGTGAAATTTCTAAATCACTAGTCTAATCAGGGTCGTCGTTTTACGTGAGAGTAAACAACGGGTCACGTGAATACCCCCGGTTACTAGACTTCCCCTCATAGAACAAAATTATCTCAACTTTTGGGAAAAACTGGCCGACTCTAAACTCACTCTAAGTGCCAACACGACTAATGTAACTGGACGACTAACTAACCGAAAAATGAAACCAAACGTATCGACGGTGATTTTAAAACAAGTATGTATCCTCTCTTATCCGCCAAGACCTCTACAATCACGAAAAATGTTCGGACCTAAATGAATACTAAGCAGAAACAGAAATCACTGACTACAACGCGACTAGAACTCGACCGTTTCTTCAAAGATAAAAACAGTGTCGTAACATCAGTATTACACAAATAGAAGCACGAAAAATTCACGAATAAAAGTAAAATCAAGACAAGCAAGGCTATCGAAAAAAAATAACGCAAAGTAATGAAAAGTGCAACAAAATCAGTACAGCAATGAATGTAGCAACTGAAAGTAAACCCCCACCCCCCCAAACTTAGGACGTACATTGACCTCAATGGACAAAATATAGTATGCAATAAAAGTAAAAGGTCAAGTACTCCCCTCTAGTCCTCTCACGAGCTGGTGCCGGCATCATCCGGTGAGGAGGGTGGTGTGGCTGGCCGGGCGGGTGCAATAAATGGCCCGTCGGGATGCATGATATGGGCCGTCCATGCGGCAAGGTGCTCCTGATGATAGGCGTCCCTCGCTGCCAGACGCCTCGCCTCTCGTCGGTTGGTCCGGCGGGCCTGCTCTCGCATCTCAGCTCTGACGGCAGCAATAACGCTCTCTCGCTCCGTCCGCTGCTCCTCTCGCATGGCAGCCAGCATACTCTCCCTCTCTCTCCTCATCTCATCTCTCTCTCTCTACTCATATCCTCTCTCATATCCTCTCGCTCTCTCCTCGTCTCCTCTCTCAGCTCCTATCTCTCTATCTCTCTCCTCAGATCCTCCCTCAGCCCATCAAACATCTCCTGCAATCTCTCTCTGTCGGGCGGCGGGCCGGCATCTGCATGCCCATGTGTCAGCAAAAGAGGCTCGGGGGACCCCTCGTGGGCCTCATCCAGAAGAAATCCTCTCCCCCGAGCGTGCGCCGGCGCTCCTCCCCACTGGTCAAAATGTGAGATGATGCGGTGGTCGATCGGGGCCTGGGGAGCAAGCATCGGCTCGTCGTCTGACCACGTCAGTCCCGACTGCCGGCACAAAGCGCAGATGAGAGAGGGGTGCTTCAACCCCGTCTTGGCCCCTCCCTGAATGCACTGAAATATCGATCGGACCAAAAGAGGGGCCACATGGAAACGCAGCCCGGATGTGATAGCATATAGTGTCCGGGCGCGGGAGAGAAAGACAGTGCGGATCTGAGATATGGGGTCTATACGGGCGCAAATAAAATATAGTCAGGCACGCCCGAGCCAGCTGAGGCGCGAGCTCTTGAAGTGGAAAGTGGAAGAACCCTGTGCGCGCTGCTCCCAGTCGGATTCGGGCTGTGCAATAGTCTCGAGCAGGGCCTCCTTCGTGAGGATAGTCATTACTCTGTCATAAGCCGACTCATCTACCACCGGAAGCCCAAACAACCTCCGAATAGCAGCTGTGGAAAAATCAATCGTAATACCTCGGACATCGACCTGAGTCCGAGAGTCTAACGACGGCAACGTATGGCCTGCCCGAATGTGCTTCAGTAACGCGCTGGCATAGAACTCCTGCACTATCGAAATAACCGCTGGCTCGGGGGGTGCAGCAAATCTGGCCCACCCCATCTCATCTATCATGGTAAGCAGTTCCCCGTCTTGGGGAGCTGGAGTAAATCCCCTCTCCGGGATAAGAGGTCGCGGCCGAATCTTCTCATTGAAGATTTTGTGGATCTCAGGGTCGGAGAACTGGTGCCCCTCAGACTCGGCGCGGCTACGAGAGGTTTCCCCTCGAGTGGGGGATGACTGGGTCCTGGCCCTCTTGTTCAACTTTTTAGTCCTATCCATAGTGATCCCTCAAAAAGAATTAACACCAGAGTTTATTTACGCAAACAATAACGAAACTAATCATTACTTGGCCAAAGATATCCAGCCGTAAATCAAGAATTTAACAAGATAGCACATCCGTGAGAAAAAATGGACTTGGACTTTAACGTTTAAACCGGACGTAAGGGTTGGGCTTGCCGTAATTTCAGAACGAATACGTTGCACAAAGATTCAAAAGATTGCTTTAACAAAGAAAATTTTTCACTTAGACATTTCATCGAACACCTAATGGGCAAGAGTTTACTTGAAGAATAAACATGGCTATAGCTCGATTCAACCCCCAAGAACAGAAACACAAATCATTTACCATCCAAAATACATACTCAATTCATCAATAATCCAAAATACTCATGAAAATTCGATTAAAAGTTCATGTCATCCACTAAACCATCCTAGTACTTTTGAAGGCAATAAACATATTCAATCCATCCAATGCATACACAACTTCAAATTTAAATTCATAGAACAAGTAGAGATTAGAGATTGGAACATACCTTGATTGGTTTGTGAAAAGTGCAAGAAAAAATCGCAAGAAGAAAACTAGAAGAAGGCTCGGCCGATCGCGCGCAGGGGGAAAGGGAAAGAAAGAAAACGTACCTGGGGTGGCCGGCTGAATGCGGGTTATAAGGTACCTGTCTGTTCGAATTCCACATGGTGTGCCGCGGCACAGCTAAAGTGAGCCGCGGCACAGAGTACAGTCCCTTTTTTACCTGCTCGTTCGTTTTGTCGTGTGCCGCGGCTCAGTTTCAGTGTGCCGCGGCTCAGTGCTCAAGTGGGCCGTGGCTCATTTATGCTGTGCCGCGGCACAGGGTACAGTGGGTTTAGCTTATCCTTTAGATTTGTGTGTGCCGCGGCTCACAATACTTGTGCCGCGGCTTAAGCAAAATTTTCTCCCCCTGGGACTTTCCTGCACAGAATTTTGAGAAAAACACGTTAAAAACGAGAGGCAGAAGCAAATTAAAGCACAAATTGATGAAAAATAAAAATCTAGAATGCAAGAAAAATATAGAAACGCAAAAATCTACAACTACGAACTCGGGTTGCCTCCCGAGAAGCGCTAAGTTTATAGTCTTCAGCCGGACCTATTTAAAAAATTTAGTTCGCTTTTCGCAAACTCCATTTGGTTTCTGCCCCGTTCATCGAACCGTCAATATGATTTTTAAAATTTTTACCATCAGTCATTAACGATTTGATTTTCGGTTCGGACATCCAATTTTGTTTGCGGAAAGGTTTTGACGTGAACAACTTCCCGAAACACCCGTTTTTCTCATGACTAGATGTCCGTTTGATTTCCGGCTCATTCCCCCCTTCCACGAACGCCCTTAGGACTGCAGTGGACTTTTCCGAGTGTGGCTGATCAGATGGCCATTATTGCATGTTCACATGCTCAAGAAATGCTACTCGTTCTACATCTTCCTTAAAGGTTGGACCATCTGACACGGAATTTGAATTTTTCGACCGACGATGTTTTCGGTGCTCTTGTTTTGCAACGGCCTCCACATTTTCACTCTGTGAGCTTTTATCACCACCTCCGGGCCGTGAAAAGGATTTGAATACTTGGAACGTAACATGCTCGTCTTGAACCCGCAGAGTTAATTCTCCTTTTTCGACATCTATAAGAGTTCTGTCGGTCGCTAAAAATGGTCGTCCCAAGATAATCGGGATATCTTCATCTTCCTCCATGTCGAGAACAATAAAGTCCGCTGGAAAGATAAATTTATCCACCTTTACTAAAACATCCTCAATCACTCCCCTCGGATACTTAATCGATCGATCCGCTAATTGCAAGGAGACCGTCGTGGGCTTTGCTTCTCCAATTCCCAGCTTCTTGAAAATAGACAAAGGCATGAGGTTAATACTAGCACCGAGATCGCATAATGCCTTATTAAAAGAAAGATTCCCCATGGTGCACGGTATGTTGAAACTTCCTGGATCTTTCAATTTTGGTGGGAGCTTCTTTTGAAGAATTGCGCTGCATTCCTCCGTCAAGGCGACTGTTTCAAACTCCTCGAGTTTTCTTTTCTTCGACAATATCTATTTCATGAATTTAGCGTAGCTCGGCATTTGTTCCAACACGTCGGCGAATGGAATGTTAATGTGAAGCTTTTTGAACACGTCAAGGAACTTAGAGAATTGTTTGTCCGCCTTTTTCTGCTGTAATCTCCGCGGAAACGGGACGGGTGGCACATATGCCTTCGGGTTATCCGGAAACGTTATCAAAGGTCTCCAATCTTGTGACTCCTCTGTCGCTAAATTTTCCTTTTCCTCAATTTCACACCTCTTTTCACTTTTCTCGGGCTGGTCACATACCTCCTTCCCACTTCTCAAACTGATTGCGTTTAGACTCTCTCTAGGATTTGTCTCAGTTGTACTTGGCAATGCTCCCTCCGGGCGGGCTGTCAACACATTAGCAATTTGGCCCAGCTGAACTTCCAAGTTTCGAATGGAAGCGGAATGATTCTGCAATGTCGCTTCAGTACGGGTCATAAATTGAATCGTATTCGCCGCCAATTTCGCAATTGCTTCCTCGAGAGAAACTTTTGGAGCGGGAGGGGGCTGCTGTTGGTTCTGAGCAAACGGGGGTAGTTGAGTTCTGTCCGTTTCTCCACGAAAAGTTGGGATGATTACGCCACCCCGGATTATACGTGTTGGAGTACGGATTATTTTGCCGGTTTCCGTTTCCTACAAACTGAGCTTGTTCAATTTGGGGCTGCTCGAACGGGTTTCCAACTTGACACTCCGTGCTAGGGTGGGATCCATTACACCAATTGCAAGTCTCAATGGGAACGGGGGGAGGAGAATGCGAAAATTCTTGAAGCTGTTGGGTCAAGGCGGCGACTTGAGCTGACAATGTGGATATCGGATCATTACTAGAAACTTCCATAACTCGCTTCGGAGTCAATATTTCAGATGGCCATTGATATGCATTTGCGGCCATAGCTTCCAACAACGAATGTGCCTCGGCCATAGTCTTTCCCATCAAAGCCCCACCGGCGGCTGCATCCACGAGATTGCGTGTAGAGGCACACAATCCATTGTAAAACGTCTGAATTTGAAGCCAGTCTGGAAGGCCGTGATGTGGGCATATCCGTAATAAATCTGTGTATCGCTCCCACGCCTCGTGGAGCGATTCCATATCATACTGACCGAAAGTGGTGATCTCGTTTCTCAATCTCGCCGTCTTAGAAGGTGGGAAGAATTTGGCAAGGAAGGCTTGCGCTAACTCTGCCCATGTTGTGATCGACCCCGGCGGTAAAGAATTCAGCCAAAATTTCGCTTTATCCCTTAAAGAGAATGGGAAAAGCCGTAATCGGATAGCATCGTCGGTGACACCATTATTCTTGAACGTGTCACAAATTTCAAGGAAAGAAGCAATATGAGCGTTTGGGTCGTCATTCGGCAATCCACAAAATTGGATCGCCTGCACCATCTGAATGATCGCAGGCTTGATCTCGAAATTGTTCGCCTGGATAGTGGGACGCCGAATTCCCGAAAAATTAGCATTAATTTGCGGCATGGCATAGTCTCGAAGAGCCATTTCCGATTGAGCTTTCTGCACAATATTATGTCCTCCTTGAATTTTGATATTCTCGGCCATGGTCACTGTCGTCTGTAATTCTCGTTTCTTCTTCTTGTTACTTCGAAGAGTGCGCTCGAGCTCGGTATCCAAAGGTAGTAGGCCTTCGTTACCGAGTTTTATCATGCACTACGCGAGAGATCCTGAAAGGAAAACAAATAAACAAAATTAAATACACAAAATAATAAAATAAAAACGTTCAAACTAAGACTAGAAATACTGAAATCGATATTAGAAAATTTCAGTCCCCGGCAACGGCGCCAAAATCTTGTTGCGATATTTCTTACACGCAAGTGCACGTTATCGTTTACAAGTAATAAAGTGATGAGTGAGTATCGTTCCCACGAGGACTGAATCACTAACTACCGATTTTTATGTATTCCAGTTTTATTCGAACAATCGAATTTGGGTTTTGCAATTAATTACTAAGAGAATTATTAAAAGACTAAATAATAAAAATGATCGCTTGAAGGAAAGGGAATCAAATGATGAATAAGTCTAGGATTCTGAATCCACCTCGGTTTATCCGAATTTACTCTCGATTATCTGAAGTAAATAATTTTCCCAATTTATTGAAGGCGAAGATTGCTAATATATTCTACCGCCTATCCCGAGGTCAATAGATTTTTCTAAAGGCGAATAACGCACTCTATCCCTAGGTGAATTAATTCGTCAATAGGCAAAAAGCATAAAATCTCCAAAAGGCCACGTAGTTCCTATGAGTATATTCCTATCTCACAGAATAAAACGGTCCTCACCAATAGTTCCTCACCAATTCTCCTCTCCCGATTCGAATTGAATGATTAAATCAATACAACTATTGGCCAGATAATTGAAAGCATTAAACACGATTGGGAAAACTCAACAAAAAGGTAATTAATTAGGTAATCTCAAGCAAATCCGTCAAAACGTAGGTTTCATCAAAATCCTAGATTAGGGTTTTAGCCTGACATACTAATAAAGGAAAATACAGAATTAATGAATGAAAGCATTAAAATCAAACGCAGATGAAGCTCGGATTCCTCCGTTTTTCGGCTTCCGCCCTCTGCTCTTGAAGTCTTCTGCTTCTCTCCTCTTCTGCCGTCTCCAAGCTCAAGATCCTCCAGATTCCAAGATAATTAATTAGGGTCTTAAACCCTTATTTATAGCTTTGCACAGTCTCCAAATCGCGTTCGTGTGAGTAGGTCGAGAACTGGCTTCGAAACGGCCCAAATCCGCGCGGAGCATACAAAAACCGCCTAGTGTGCCGCGGCGCACTAAATCTGTGTCGCGGCACATTGCTTTTAGCTGGATGCCTGGGCGTCATTAATTTCATCTGTGCCGCGGCTCACCTGGACTGTGCCGCGGCACAGAGTACAGTCTACTTTGTGCCCGCTGGGTGTCTTCCTGTGCCGCGGCCCTGCTTCCTTGTGCCGCGGCTCATAGCCAAATTTTGCCGTTTTCGCCCGTTTCGCCTCGTTTTAGTTTCCGGACTCCAATCTTTTAACAAACATACAAAATTAAGGCATTAAAAGATCATTTAAGCAAATTCACTCTTCAAAACAATACAAAATAATGATGAATAAGCGTATAAAAATACGCCTAACAGCAGGATTAAAAAGGAGAATAAGTACAAGCAGAAGTTATCTTATGGAACCCAAATCAATTGGATCTTGGAGTTCCTCGGAAAGGCAAAATGAACTGCAGACCCCTTCCTTGGAAGCAAAAGACTTGGTCATATGGACCAAGAAATTCTGAAGAAATTGGGAGTTGAGAGGAAAGCAGCCAAGATCTTAAGGGAGATGACCAGTGGAACCTCTCCCAACAGAGCACCTTAGGACTAAGACGCAGTTCGCTCTGATGCAGCAGATCAGATCCCCCATGAGTTACCTGCAGAGGAGATAACCTCAACCCCATCTACAGTAGAGAAGTCATCTGCAGTTGGAAGGTCATCTGCAGTTGAAAAGTCACCTGCAGATGAGAAGTCACCTGCAGATGATTCCGATTCCGACAATACTTCTCTATCCAAGTTGAAAATGAAGTTACCTACAACAGAAGAGGTTGTCCATATCACATCACCTCAAGATGAGTCACCAAAGAGGCAGAGAGGCCCAACATCTGAAGGAGAAGAAGAAGAAGAAGCAGTACAGACTGTAAAGTCACCTGCACCAGAGCTAATTGAAGAAACTTCAGCACAGATGCAGATCATCACTACACCTGTACCTGCTCTTGCTGAAGATCCGCCAAATCATTTCGAGCTGATGGCTGAAGTGATTCTACTTCTGACTCTTCCTCGCATGACCGAAGAAGAAGAGGCAGCACTGACAATAGAAATACGAGAAGCTAGATACTACCTAAACCTCAGGGAGAACAATCATCTGAACCTGACAACATATCAATTAAAGCTGGTAAAGCAATAATTCTCAAATTATCATTTATTAATAATTTTGAAGAGTGGAAGGAATTAAAATATCTTTCCTTCACTCAAGTAAAAGAGTTTGTTGAGAGGAGTATCTGGGGACTCATGCTACTGAGCAACTCCTCATGCTTTTCTATCGCGAGACAGATGTTCTTTTATTAATCCAGAAGAACTGGTTCATATCTAATTTTAAATGAAATATGGAACAATTCATCCACCATATCATGGAGGGTGCTTCAGCAGGCAAAACACTTGGGGAGGAAGTTAAAAAAAGGAGAAAGAGAAGCAGAAAAAGAAAAAGAAATAAGAATTGTTGAAATTGAAAAAGATGATACTAAAAAAGGAGCTGAAAAAAGAGAAGGAGAAGTTGAAAAAGAACAAGAAGAAGGAGTCGAAAAAGGAGAAATGGATGGAGCTGAAAACAAAGAGACAGAAGAAAAAGAGCAAGAGGAAGAAGTTGAGAAAGAAGAAAAAGAAGTAGAAGAAGAAGAAGGAGAGAGAAACACAGATGAGAGAAGAGATGATGAAGATGATGAGCATGATGCACCTGATCAAGCATCCAGCTCTCATCAGTCATCTGAGGATGAGAAGTCAGGAACCCCAGATAAGGCCCCCTCTGATCATAAGCCAGCTGATAGAAGTCTACCTTCGGAAAAATCAACTGCCAGGAGATCAGCTGCCGAAGAGGACTCAGGTGAAAATGCATCTCAGATAGCACCTGAAATTCAGATCTCACCTGCAATGACTGAGATGATCAAACAACTTGTTGAAGAAATAGTTGCCAGGCTGCTAGTAACTGAAGTCAAGCCTGACCTACAGTCCCTCAATGCCAAGATGGATGCCTTTTCAAAAATAAGGACCCTTCCCCACCACCCACTAACTCCAGAATGCCTCTTGGCATGTCTGATTTCATGACTAGAGTGGAGGAGCAGCTTGCCACTATTATTAATGCTGTAAAAAAGGGGGAAGATAAGGGGGAATAGAAAGGCAAAGGGGGAGACAACAGGTAGGGGGAAGACAAAGAGGAGGCAAGATAAAAAAGAAGACAAGACCCTCTTCACATTCAGGCAGGAACCTCTCATCTGAAGAGAAAAGAAGTAGCTGCACCATCAGATCCACCTGCAGCCAAGAGAAGGAGGACAAGGCTTTATTTTGTGCAGACTTATTTACATTTGAAATGCTTTAGTCTTGCCATCATCAAAATATGGGGAAATTGTTAGGAATATCTGTTAGATTTTGATGATGTCATCCCTGTATTTGTTATTTATTCAAATGTATGCACTAAGTACTTGGCATTGTAAAGAAGAACCAAATTAGTACCTTTTATAGGCCTTTTGAATGTAGGCTAAGTCTTGATGAAGTGTTGATCAGTAAGAAAATCGACTAGATATAGAACTGCCATTTATCAGAGAAGTTATCAGGCAAGTTCATTCTTCAGAGAAGTTTTGGTCAACACAAAACATCTGAGAGATTTGACCAAAACCTGGTTGCAGTTAAGTGCTGAACAAAGCGATACATCAGAAAAGTATTGGTCAATAAGAATATCAGAGAGGTTTGACCAAAACCTATCTGTAGTCAAGTTATCAGATGAGATCTGGTAACACAAATATCAGCTGAAGTTTGACCATCAGATCAGAGAACATTCATCAGGTCAGAGAACTTCAAAAAAGAGGACTTCATATCAGAGAACTTCATATCAGAGAATTTTATCTCAGAGAACTTCTATCAATTTATATCAGAGAAGTTTCACATCAGAGAAGGTTGACTGCACATTAGGCAGGTTTGACCAAGTGATATGAGATGAGTTCTCAGACAAGATATCAGCCAAGTAACTCAGTCCACGTCAGCAAAAGTTGAAAGTCAACAATCACATAAATCCACATACAGACGTAAGGAGACAAGCTCTAAAGATTCCCGGAAAGATAGGAATAAAATATTATAGGTCACAAGTCATCAGGAATATGTCTACGGGGGTGAATAGACTTATTGAAACTCTTTTTCCACGAAGGGTTAGGAGTTTCTCAGCTGATAGGTACATATGACTTAAACTCGTCTGTAGACAGGAATGCGGAATTCAGCTGATGACGAAAGCAAATAACTAAACAATGGAACAGTAAATATGTATGCAGCAGTTAAGAATCATGATTAAAGCAGTAAAACACGCAGGCAATTATAGTGGTCTCAGAGGTGGAGTAATCCTCTACTAATCCACTTTTATCCAAACCAGTTGGAGATGAATTCACTATAATTCTCAAGCAGTGATAAATATTACAGTGATTCTTCCAAGCTGCAACAACTTCCAACCAGTGGAAATCGCATCGTTGCAACTCCTTTGACTGCCTAGCACCTGTTGATCTAAAATCCTTGGATGCCTATCAGTCTCGTAAACTTCAACCATTGAAGTACCTCGAACTCAGGTTTAAATACATGAGTGGTTTGTCTTCTCCAACTAAGAGCTTCTCCAAATAAGAACTTTGAACTATTGCTCTTTCACGATGCTATTGTTCGCTTTGTTTGCTTTGATTGCTTTGTTCGCTTATAAGTGTTGTTCACATCGTACTTTGCTCAATTCAAATCTTTTGGTATATATAGATGTTGATCCTTGAGCTTCCTTCATAGTCGTTGCATTTCTTGTAACAAATTCGCCCGTTGGAGAAATTGACTTCTTTGTTTTTCTTTCCGAAAGTTGCAAGGTTGGATTCCCTTATTTTAATCCATTTCCAACCGTTGTGAAGACTTTCACGTTGTAGCGCCGAATCTTTAGATTGTAATATGCTTAAAGTCTTCAGAGGTGGGTCTCGATGAATATTTAATTCATTGTTTTCCGGGAATCTCTCTAGTCTATCTCTCTACGCCTGCATGTGACTTTCCGTGATTATTGACTTTTCAACGCATGCTGACGTGGACTGGAATACTTAGCTGATCACTTATCTGATCTCGTATAGTCATGCTTATCTGATGTCGGACATCTCTGATGTAACTTCTCTGAGATGAAGTTCTCTATCCCGACGAACCTTCTCTGATCTGAAGTCTTCTGACCTGGTGAACTTATCTGATCTGATGGTCAAACTTTAGTTGACTTGGATTCCCTGTAATCTCTTAACTGCAGTTTGGTCAAACTTCTCTGATAAATATTTTGACCAGGACTTCTCTGATAAATCAATTTTTGCAGAACATTGTCTGATGATAAGTCGTCTGTAGTCAACCTTCTCTGAATAGATGAGTTGACCAAGACTTCTCTGTTTCAAACTTGTCTGCAGGTCGATTTTCTGCAGTGTTTGGTCAAACCTCTCTGATGTATCTATTTGACCAAAACTTCTCTGATTTGAATTTGTATGTGATTTATTCTTAGCCGATTTTTAGCCTTAACTTACATGGCCTATAGAAGATACTCATTTGGTTATTCTTTACATGTTGCCAAGAATTCAACTATACATAACCTAGCCTACAAAATATACTCATTTGGTTCTTCTTTACATTTTGCCAAGTACTTAAAACATACATTTGAATAATCAATCAAATACAGGGATGAAATCATCAAAATCTAATAAGTATTCCTAACAAATTACCCCTATTTTGATGATGGCAAAACTAAAGCATTCAAATGTAGAACAAGTCTGCACATGATCAGGTGCAAGACAAATCGAACTCAGTTTTGTTTTGAGACAACTAGTGGTTGTCATTCAAATGACTGTTATAAAAACTTTCAGAGATTTTTACAAGTACAGTGCTTTTTGAATGAACAAAATACAAAAAAAAAATTACAAGTACTATAAATTTTAGAAGTAAATTCCAAAACAGTAAAATGCAAGTAAACTACAAACTCCTATCCACCTCTTGCTCTGCCTCTTCTGACAGGCTGCTTGGGAGGCCTAAAAAGCTTTGCACCAATAGATCTCTTGTTGATAGGTGCTAGGCCATACTTCCTCTTGATGACTAGGGACGCAAATTCTTGCTCGTCTGCCGATGAGAAGTTGTGTTCTACACAAAGCTTCTTAATCTCATTCTGCAGGGCCAGCTCATCCAATTCATTGTTCATCAAGGTAGGAGGTTCTTCAGGTCTGAACGGGGGGATCATGGGGTGGGCATCCCATTTCTTTGCATATTTCATTTGGATGGCCCAAAGAGTTGGCTATGTTGAGTCTATGTAGTTGAAGTACGTATGCTGTGGGGAGCAATTTTTATCCTGGAGTAACTCCTAGAGATAATACTTCTCTATGAACTGCTTCTTTGCCTCTCCCCAAATTGGAAAATAGTCAGCAGGTAAAAATTCCTCAACGTACCAAAGTTATTTGCCTTCCCATTCATATCTCTGTTCATCCCCTACTCTGGTTCTCCTCCTCTTAGCTGCAGGTTGGTCATTAGCAGAATCAGGAGCAGCCAATTCTTTCCTTTTCAAATTAGACGTCTTAGCTTCAATCAGAGGGAGGTCATTTCTCTGCTTGGACCTCTGACTTCTTCAGCTGAATGTTGGATTTTTTCTTGCAAATTTTCTTCCCCCTCACCTCTTACTTCCCCCTTTCCTCTCTCTTCCACCTTTTTGCCAGCATCAACCAAAATGGCTAACTGTTGTTCAACTTTTGACATCCAACCAGACATGCCTAGAGGCATTCTGGAATTGGTAGGAGGTGGTGTAGGGACACTCTTCTATAGTAAAGTATCTATTTTTGCATTAAGGGATTGAAGGTCAGGTTTGATTTCTGTTGCTATCTGCTGACCAACAGTCTCTTTGACTAGACGCTTGACCAGGTCAGCCATCTCATATGAGATAGGTGTTGCCCAAGGGGAGTGGTCTCCAGAGCCATCTACGTCTGCAGGTCGTTTTGCGGTTGACCTGTCTGACTGCAGACTCCTATCTGCAGGAGGCTGATCAGATGGGGTTTTATCAGGTGTCCCCGATCTGTCATCCTCTCCTTCGGACTGATCTGAGCTGGGGGCTTGATCAGGTGCCCCAGGCTCATCTGCATCATCTTTATCTCCAGCATCCTCCCTCTTCTCTTCCTCTTGTCCTTTATCATCATCATCTTCTTCTTTCTTTTCTTCTTCCTTCTCATCTTTTTTTTCTTTTTCTTCCTCTTTTTCAACCTCTTCTCCTTCTTCAGCTTCTTTTAACTCTTATGTCTTTTCAACTTCAACTTCCCCAGACTGTTTTTAAACTATTATTTTTTCTTCTTCTTCCACCCTTTCTTCCTCCACAACTTCTTCTATTCTTATCCCTTTAACTTTTTCCTCTTCTTCTTTATCTTCATCTACCTTCCCAACTGCTACACCCTCCATTACTAAAAGGACGAACTGGTCCATGTTGGTTTTGGAATTTGACAGGAACCAGTTCTCCTTGAGCATTAGTATTACATTTGTCTCATGACAAAATCACATGAGAACTTGCTCCGTAGCCTGGAGGTATTCCCAGCTACTCTCTTCAACATATGATTGTAATTGATTAAATGAAAGAGATTTTAAGTTCTTCCATTCTTGAAAAATAGTGACAAAAGAAACTTTGAGAGAGCGGTGTTTTACCAGGTGTAGTTGATCTACTAATAGCTCAAAAGGGTTGTTTTCATAAGATTTAGGGAGTAAACTGCTTCAGGAATGTTGATAAACAGGTCTGCCTCTTCCTCTTCTGTATTGCTTGGAAGAGTCAGCAGAGGGATGATGTCAGCCATCAGGTTTGGGTAATCCGGCTAATCCTCTTCATCAGGGATAGGAGCAGGTGCAGGTGAGTGAGGTGTCTACTCTGCATCTTCAAAATTGAGGCGTCTAGGCCTCTTGGGTGAATGGTCAGGTGAGGACGTGGCATGAACTACCTCCTCTGCAATTGGCGCTTTCCTTTTGAATCTCAGAGCCAGAGGCGTATTATCTGGGTCTGAGTTCGACTGGTCTGCAGATGGCTCCTTATCTGCAGGTGTCTTGCGGGCTGCAGGTGACTTCTATCCTATATGTAAGTCGGCCGCATTAGAGTGGTCTTCGTTGTAACACCCCAAACTAGGCGGATATTACAGTTCCGTGGACCCCCGACTGGGACCCACCCGGCGAATGAAAACTGATGAATTAAATAATATAAATGTAGTACCGAACCACATTATATTACCAAATACTCCGATGAGGAGCTTAAGTACAATACACCAGGACAATACAGAATAGTAGTATATTTTATATGAAGATAAAATACACCACTCTGAATAAATAAACATCTCAAACGGAATTTGCAGCGGAAAATACAAATGACTGAAATGACTGAAATAACGGGAAAGACTGGGGCCCCCTACTAGTATCACTGGACTCTCGCCAAGATGCTCTTCCGTGCCTTTTCCTTGCCGTGACTAAAACAAAATCCCAACGGCCGCCATACGTAACAATAATCCTCAAGGGTTGAAAATACACAATCATGATTTAACTGAAGTTATGAAATATCCTTAGTTATGAATTACGCTGAAGAGGAGTATCATAGTACGCCCGTAGTGTTCTGTGCAAGTGTACAAGACGGATGACCGGACACACCCGTCCTTGTACCTAATTAGTCTCACAGAGTTAATCTTTACCATGTGCACAGCCCAATGTATCACTCCCAATACATGGCCATCACGTGCCCGGCTAAAAATTCCACACATCCGCACCCGGCCACGCAGTATGAACCAAGAAGGTCATATGAACGAGAATGACCACAATGATTATCCGTGAATAATAATAATTTGACAAAGTCAAGAATGACTCACCGAGATGAAAGTAATAATGAAGTGATTGATAGTTTCAATGAAATGATTGGAACCGCCGTTCCTCGTTAATGAAGTGATTCTTCGACAATTACAAGTCTCAATATGATTAATACAATGATGAATGAGTTATGATTATGAATGATCAACAACAAAAGGAATGAAATCCTTCTAACCGAGTAAGAATTAAGTTACACAACACTGATGAAGAATGTCCGTCCACGAACAACGTCCTAAATGAAATGTCGCTCACTCGAACAACCTTGAATAACACAATTTACCAATAATTCGATAATTACACGAATCAAATACGATCATAACCGACTCAAACGTCGATACAACAATATCCATACTTGAATATATCGAAACCAACTCCAAGATGAGTATTTCAAACCATCAAAACACTTTCAATGATATCAATAATCCCATAGGAATCCACAATTCAAGATTACAACAACGTCAATCGGAAATCCCCAAATTAACCGAAGTCAACCCCAAGGGTTCTTGATATAAAACCCCTAAATAGCCATTAAATCCGTAGGAATATATTTATCCAAGATAGATAATCCATATCTAACATATTCCAACAACAATCCAAGCTTACACGAAGAAAATCGGAAGGAAAACCCAAAAATCCGAGTTCCTACATCCAAGAGATTAATACCTTTGATTTGATGTGAAGAAGATGATGAAATGATGATTAATCCGAATGATGAGCTTGAAGATGATGATTGATGATTACACCTCTAAGAATACTCTCCAAATTGCCCGAAATCGCCCAAAACCACCGAAGGAGTGAAGTGAGATGAAGAAATGACGAAATGGACTGCACTGTCCTATTTATAGTCAGTCCAGTTTAGCGTGCGCTAGCTCTTGTGCGTAGCGTGCACTAACGGGTATTTTGGGTAGTCTAGTACCCACTGTCTGGAAACGGTAGCGCGCGCTACGTACCTGTTTGTAGCGTGCGCTACGGCTATGCACTTAGCGTGCTCTAACCCCAAAATGTTAGCGTGCGCTAACGAATTATCTGATGCCCAGTACTGGAGTCCAGAACATTCTGTCCTCTGATATAATCTCGGTAGCGTGCGCTACAACCAACGATTAGCGTGCGCTACTACACCGCTTGCGTACGCTAAAAACCACTCTTAGCGTGCGCGATGAATAAACTCAATTCAGTCCAGTAGGACTCAGCCTGATTCGACCTTAGCGCGCGCTACACCGACTGTATAGCGCGCGCTACTCCGGCTCACTAGCACGCGCTACTTACCATTCATAGCGTGCGCTACCTACAATCCCAACTGCAGTCCAGTGCCTTCTGGACTGCCTGTTCAACTACACTAGCGTGCGCTAGTGTTGAGAGGTGGCGTGCGCTACCAGTACTCAATTAGCACACGCTAAGGAGAGTACGTAGCGTGCGCTACTTCTCACACACAGCACACTATGAAAAGACAACGATGGTAAACACCGCACGATTCTCCAACTAGATTGATGATGAATGACGATACAATTACTCTGAACGATGAATACAATGATTGAATATGAGTGACAAATGATCATTAATGAGTGAAAAATACTAAGTGACAAATACTGAATGATAAATACTGAATCATAATGACTGAATTACAACTGGGTATTACATACACCCCCCCTTAAAAGAGTTTCGTCCCCGAAACTAAGGGTCAAACAACTCAGGATAACTCTCCCGCATACTATCCTCGGTTTCCCAAGTAGCCTCTTCGACTCCGTGCCTAGACCACTGAATTTTAACCAAAGGAATCGTCTTATTCATCAACTGTTTGATTCGCCGCTCCAGAACTCATATAGGACGCTCCTCATATGAATGATCATCGGCGATCTTGATTTCGTCGAACTAAAGTATGTGACTCCTGTCGGCAACATACTTCCGCAACTGAGAGACGTGAAACACATTATGAATTCGGCTCAACGCCGGAGGTAAAGCCAATCGATAAGCTAACTCGCCTACTCGATCCAAAATCTCAAACGGTCCAATGAATCTCGGACTCAACTTTCCCCTCTTCCCAAAACGGAAGATACCACGACTCGGGGATACCTTGACCAACACGTGGTCACCTGTCTCAAACTCTAATGGTCGACGACGGTTATCGGCATATGATTTACGACTACGGCGGTCAACAAACGACTCCTGATCAAAGCTACCTTCTCACGGGCGGCTATAAGCATATCGGGCTTGGTGCCGATTGATTCTGATAGGTCGTCCCAACACAAAGGAGATCGACAACGATGACCGTACAAGGCCTCATAAGGTGCCATCTTAATCGAAGCATGCCCACTATTATTATACGTGAATTCGATCAATGGTAGTTGGGCTTCCCAATCGTCTTTCCAATCGAGGACGCATGCGCTCAGCATGTCCTCTAATGTCTGAATGGTTCTCTCTGATTGTCCGTCGGACTGAGGATGAAAAGCGGTACTGAGATTAAGCTGAGTTCCCATAGCACGATGAACTGATTTCCAAAAATGAGACACGAATCGCCCGTCACGATCAGAAACGATACTCTTAGGAGTACTGTGCAATCTCACTATCTCTTTGATGAACAGCTGGGAAAGTCTCTCGGGACCCCACGTATCCTTAATCTCAAGAAAATGAGCTGATTTAGTTAAGCGGTCCACAATCACCCAGATCGTATTCATGCCACGATGACTCGTCGGCAAACTCGTGATGAAATCCATAGAAATGTCTTCCCACTTCCACTCTGGAATAGGCAGAGGTTTCAGCATACCCGCCGGTCGCTGATGTTCGATCTTGACTTGTTGACGGGTTAAGCATCTCGAAACAAATTCTGCGACTTCTCGCTTCATATTACTCCACCAGTAATTTTGTTTCAAGTCCTTGTACATCTTGCTAGACCCCGGATGAACAGAATAAGGGGTAGCATGAGCTTCTCTCAAAATCGAGTTTTTTAACTTGTCATTTTCCGGTACGCACAACCGATTCTTAAATCTCAAAAGTCCATCCTCGTGGACCACGAATCCAGGGGCTTTTTCCTGAGCCACATCCTCACGGATGCGCAACAATGATGGGTCCGAACCCTGATTCTCTCTGATTGCCTCCTCAAGTGGCGATGAAATCTCTAACATGCAAAGTTGCCCTTGCACTCGCTGAAGCCAGACCTCGATCTCGGGTCTAAGGAATTCCTGTTGAAGTTCCTTCTGAACTGTTAATCGAGCAAGCATATGCTCCTGAATAGACTTATGACTCAAGGCGTCGGCGACAACGTTCGCCTTGCCCGGGTGGTAAAGGATCTCGATATCATAATCTTTGATTAGTTCCAACCACCGTTTCTGTCGCATATTTAACTCCTTCTGAGTAAATATATACTTTAAACTCTTATGATCGGTGAATATCTGACAGGTAACGCCATAAAGATAATGACGCCAAATCTTCAATGCGAACACCACGGCTGCTAGCTCCAGGTCGTGGGTCGGATAATTAACCTCGTAAGGTCTCAATTGCCGTGAAGCATAAGCAATAACTTTCCCATTCTGCATAAGTACACATCTGAGACCCTGTCCGGACGAATCACTATAAACCACAAATCCCTCCGTCCCTTGCGGTAAAGAAAGGACAGGTGCTGAAGTTAACCAGCTCTTGAGTTCCTCAAAACTCTGTTGACACGCGTCGGACCACGTGTATTTCTTATCCTTCCGTAAAAGGTTCTTCATGGGTTGAGCGATTTTAGAAAATCCCTCTACAAATCGCCGATAATAACCCGCCAATCCGAGGAAACTTCAGATTTCCTTAATATTCTTCGGAGATAGCTAATCTCGAATAGCCTCCGTCTTCTGAGGATCGACACGAACTCCGTCTGATGAAATTATGTGTCCGAGAAACGTCACTTCAGACATCCAGAACTCACATTTGGAAAACTTCCCATAAAGTTGTTCTCGTCTAAACACGTCGAGCACTTGATGAAGGTGAAACTCGTGTTCCTCTCGGTCACGAGAATAAATCAAAATGTCATCGATGAAGACAACAACAAACTGATCTAAAAAGTCGATGAAAACCCGATTCATTAACTCCATGAATACCGCAGGTGCATTAGTCAATCCAAACAGCATAACCACAAACTCATAATGACCATAGCGTGTTCGCAACGCCGTCCTCGCGATATCCGACTCTCGAATCCGCAACTGATGATATCTAGATCTTAAGTCGATCTGGGAAAATACTGAAGCTCCCTGAAGTTGATCTAAGAGATCATCAATACGGGGTAAGGGATACTTATTCTTGATTGTCACCCTGTTCAACTCCCGATAATCAATACACAAGTGAAAAGAACCATCCTTCTTCTTGAGAAATAACACTGGTACTCCCCACGGGGACGCACTCGGTCGAATATAACCCTTCTCTAACAACTCCTCAAGTTGGTTCTTTAATTCCTGCATTTTGTTCGGGGCCATCCGGTACGGTGCCTTCGATATCGGGGACGTACCGGGCTCCAACTCAATCGTGAATTCCACATCCCTCTGTGGAGGCAAACCAGGTAACTCGTCTGGAAAAACATCGGCATATTCCCTCACTACCGGAATATCCGTCAACATTACTGATGATTTCTCGGTTTTGGTCATATAGCACCAATAACCAACACACCCCTGATTGAGTAATCTCACTGCTTTCATCAAATTAATGACCTTACCAGAACAGCCGGGATTACCTCCCTGAAACACACATTTGACCCCATCGTCTGAAATAATAGTGACCAAACGCCTACGGACACTAATGATGGCATCATGACGATCCATCCAATCAATACCCAAGATGACGTCGTCTCTCGGCAAATCTACTACGATTAGGTCCGCTGGCCATACACGACCATGAAACTGAATCGGACAATTTTGAATCTCACGATTACCGATAATTCGTCTACCATCAAGTAGACCAATGACATAAGGCTCACAACTAATAGCACTACCCTGACGTAGCCTATTCAAACATGACTCGGAAATGAATGAGTGCGATGCACCAGTATCAAAAAGGGTACACACAGGTTGAGATAGAATATCGAGTGTACGTGAGATCATTCGGGCATCTAGATCATCGGTCTTCTTCATCTCATAAATCTGGGGCTTGCTAGTCCCGGCACCGGACGCTCCCGTCTGCTGGCTATAGGCTCCACCTTTAGTCGCTCCTGTCGTTTTAAACGATGCTGATTGAGTGGCCTGATTCTGAACGGATGACTGCTTAGGGGCTTGAGATGACGTCTGAGTAGGTTTGGAGTCCCTACGGCAAAAACGGGCCTTATGCCCAACAATTCCACGGTTATGACACGTGAAAGACTGTCTCGGACACTTGGTGCTGACATGACCAAGATCCCCACAGTTATAACAGGTGATGGCCGAACTGGCCGCTCGTGACTGAGATTCCGCGGGTTTAGACGTCACAGGAGGTCGCTCAGAAAAAGCAGAGCCCGCACGAGGTTTCTTGAAAGTGGCGTGACTGCCGTCAGGCTGATTACGGTTCTTGGAATTCTTGCTAGCAGATGAAGGTTGCTGCTTAGAAATCTCCTTAGCTCTAAGCTCATAGGTAAGATCTTTCTCAATGAATTCGGCCAACGTGGTGCAATTATGATTAAGCAACTGTAGTATCATACGGGGTTTCAGCCTCTTGCTGAAATACTTAATCTTATCCGCCTCGGAATGAATGATAGATGAGGCGAACGGAAGAAGTTCCTGAAATTTCTCGGCAATGGCGAGAACATCCTCGTCTGATGAGGGGTCGGGAGTGAGTAATTCTGACAGCTTGGCCTCTCTGTGTGGGGCCGGATAATACCTCTCCATCATGAGAGTCTTGAACTGATCCCAAGTACATGATCCTTCGGTGGGCTTCAACGATAACCACCAAGAATGAGCGCTCTTACCCAGGTAGTAAGCCGCAACTGAAACTTTGTGTCCTTCGGGACACTCTACCATACCAAATAACTTCTCGAAATGCTCAAGCCAATGAACAATATCCACCGGCTCAGATGAGCCCTCGAAGGTAGGTGGTCGCTGGTGAGAGATATCGCCAATGATACTGCTTACACCCCTCTCTTGCCTCTGAGGTGGCGGCGGAGGAGCCTGTTGATTCTGAGTAGTTGAGTTATGCATTGTCTCCATTAGTTGAGCCATCTGAGTCATTTGGGCCATCATGCCCTGCATAAAAATGAGTGGGTCCACCCGAACACCTTCTGACTGAGCTGTGTCCCGGGTACGACTCCCCGATAGTGAATGATCATGTCCAGGTGAATGAGTGGTAGCGTCGCTGCTCGATGAATTAGCATTATTCCTTGCGTTCGCACGTGTATTCACACGAGCTCTTGGGATTCGGCCTGCACCACAGCCTCGTCCTCCATGTCCTCTTCTTGCTCTCTCCATACTGAAGTAGGAAAGTCACATGATGATTATATTCCCCGCATGAATAACATGTTATGATTATGACATGAGATGATGAAAATGAGCATACACGCTCTAACACAGTGATTACATGAATGATTAACTGAGGTGACATGATTATCTGATGAAATTATTGAAATGATTATCTTGAACAAGTTAACATTATTAATGATATGATCTTCCAGATTAACAACCGAGTAATGAAATGAATTGAGTGATTAATGAGTTAGCATGACCGTCCTGGTCAAAATGAAAATGATGATGAGGATTGTTAACTGATGAATTATGAATGAATGATTATTGCCAAAAATTATACCATGGCGTTAGAAATCTTACAGTTCTTTCGGTCTGATTGGCTCGGCATCTGCACAGGTCACACGTGACGCGAAAGTCCAATGATACTAGTTCGATGACGATGATTTGAAATGAGACACGACTCAGAAGGTAGTATTCAAAAGCACACTCTGATACCAACTCTGTAACACCCCAAACTAGGCGGATATTACAGTGCCGTGGACCCCCGACTGGGACCCACCCGGTGAATGAAAACTAATGAATTAAATAATATAACTGTAGTACCGAACCACATTATATTACCAAATACTCCGATGAGGAGCTTAAGTACAATACAACAGGACAATACAGAATACTAGTATATTTTATATGAAGATAAAATACACCACTATGAATAAATAAACATCTCAAACGGAATTTGCAGCGGAAAATACAAATGACGGAAATGACTGAAATGACTGAAATAACCGGAAAGATTGGGGCCCCCTACTAGTATCACTGGGACTCCTCGCCGTCAGCATGTTCTTCCCGTGCCTTTGCCTTGCCGTGACCTGAAAACAAAATCCCCCAACAGGGTCAGTTACACAGAACAACAATCCTCAAGGGTTGAAAATACACAATCATGATTTAACTGAAGTTATGAAATATCCTTAGTTATGAATTACGCTGAAGAGGAGTATCATAGTACGCTCGTAGTGTTCTGTGCAAGTGTACAAGATGGATGACCGGACACACCCGTCCTTGTACCTAATTAGTCTCACGGAGTTAATCTTTACCGTGTGCACAGCCCAATGTATCACTCCTAATACATGGCCATCACGTGCCCGACTAAAAATTCCACACATCCGCACCCGGCCACGCAGTATGAACCCAGAAGGTCATATGAACGAGAATGACCACAATGATTATCCGTGAATAATAATAATCTGACAAAGTCAAGAATGACTCACCGAGATGAAAATAACAATGAAGTGATTGATAGTTTCAATGAAATGATTGGAACCGCCGTTCCTCGTTAATGAAGTGATTCTTCGACAATTACAAGCCTCAATATGATTAATACAATGATGAATGAGTTATGATTATGAATGATCAACAACAAAAGGAATGAAATCCTTTTAACCGAGTAAGAATTAACTTACACAACACCGATGAAGAATGTCCGTCCACGAACAACGTCCTAAATGAAATGTCGCTCGCTCGAACAACCTTGAATAACACAATTTACCAATAATTCGATCATTACACGAATCAAATACGATTATAACCGACTCAAACGTCGATACAACAACATCCATACTCGAATATATCAAAACCAACTCCAAGATGAGTATTTCAAACCATCAAAACACTTTCAATGATATCAATAATCCCATAGGAATCCACAATTCAATATTACAACAACGTTAATCGGAAATCCCCAAATTAACCGAAGTCAACCCCAAGGGTTCTTGATATAAATCCCCAAAATAGCCATTAAATCCGTAGGAATATATTTATCCAAGATAGATAATCTATATCTAACATATTCCAACAACAATCCAAGCTTACATGAAGAAAATCGGAAGAAAAACCCAAGAATCCGAGTTCCTAGATCCAAGAGATTAATACCTTTGATTTGATGTGAAGAAGATGATGAAATGATGATTAATCCGAATGATGAGCTTGTAGATGATGATTGATGATTACACCTCGAAGAATACTCTCCAATTTGCCCGAAATCGCCCAAAACCGCCGAAGGAGTGAAGTGAGATGAAGAAATGACGAAATGGACTGCACTGTCCTATTTATAGTCACTCCAGTTTAGCGTGTGCTAGCTCTTGTGCGTAGCGTGCGCTAATGGGTATTTTGGGTAGTCCAGTACCTACTGTCCGGAAACGGTAGCGCGCACTACGTACCTGTTTGTAGCGTGCGCAGGGCTATTCACTTAGCGTGCGCTAACCCCAAAATGTTAGCGTGCGCTAACGAATTATCTGATGCCTAGTACTGGAGTCCAGAACATTCTGTCCTCTGATCTGATCTCGTTAGCGTGCGCTACAACCAACGATTAGCGTGCGCTACTACACTGCTTGCGTACGCTAAAAACCACTCTTAGCGTGCGCTATGAATAAATTCAATTCAGTCCAGTAGCCACTGGACTCATCCTGGTCTGACCTTAGCGCGCGCTACACCGACTGTATAGCGTGTGCTACTCCGGCTCACTAGCGCGCGCTACTTACCATTCGTAGCGTGCGCTACCTACAATCCCAACTACAGTCCAATGCCTTCTGGACTGCCTGCTCAACTACACTAGCGTGCGCTAGTGTTGAGAGGTGGCGTGCGCTACCAGTACTCAATTAGCACACGCTAAGGAGAGTACGTAGCGTGCGCTACTTCTCACACACAACACACTATGAAAAGACAACGATGGTAAACACCGCACGATTCTCCAGATGATGATGAATGACGATACAATTACTCTGAACGATGGATACACTGATTGAATATGACTGACAAATGATCATTAATGAGTGAAAAATACTGAGTGACAAATACTTAATGATAAATACTGAATGATAATGACTGAATTACAATTGGGTATTACATTAGTCTAAATCTGAAGGCCGTCTGTAGGGGGAGGTTCACTTGTCAATTCTTTCAAAAGTTGGGTAGACTTCCTCTCGCCTCCCAGATTCTTCAAAGTTTCTTGGTCCAGATGACCAAGTCTCTTGTTGACGTGAAAGGGGTCTGCAGTCCCTTTCGCCTTCCCAAGGAATTCCAAGATCCAGCTGATTTGCGTTCCAAATTTTGTGTCGCCTGTGGGTCAGCTAACTTTTCCTTGTCTGATCTGCATCAGGTAACTTCCTTTGCTCGTCTGGTCTAACCATCAGGTAGCTTTCTCATCTGTACTAGATTCCCAATCTAGTAGGCCAAGTTCACTGCTTAGTTCCAAAAACCTTTCTTCTGGCATAGGATTAGTGAATATGTCAACAATCTGATACTCCGTGCTGACTCTTTCTACTCTGACTCTTTTGTTAAGCACATGGTCTCTGATGAAATGGTGCTTAACATCAATGTGCTTTGTCCTTGAGTGCAATACTGGATTATTTGTTATTGCAATTGCACTATTGTTATCACACCATATTGGGACTTCATTTGCAATGATGTTGTAGTCCCTTAGTTGTTGTCTAATCCATAGAATCTGCGCACAACAGCTGCCTGCGGCTAGGTATTCTGACTTTGTGGTTGATATTGAGTTAGATACCTGCTTCTTGCTAAACCAGGATCAAAACATACACAACTGCTTCCAAGCATACTCACATCTAAGGTAACTGTTTTACGCAAATGTAAACATGGGTCACATGAATACACCCGGTTATTAAGTTCCCAAAAATAGCAGAGTAATTATTTTCTACATTTCAACACTCCCAACAATATGTATATCACCCAATGTTACCACAATATATGGATCCTCGTCAAAAATAATTTCTAATTGCTCAAGTATGGGTCATAGGATTATAGCAATGGAAAGCTCAATATGTGGTTTGACAATGAAATAGACAATGAGCTCAATTGGGCTTATTTAAGGAATAATCAATTGTCGGGTTAGCCAGAATTGAAGGGTTAAGATCAAAAGCGCCTAAAATCATTTTCACTTAATTACACAGATACACTAGTAGTTTCGAACAAGATACCAAGGAAAGTTCTAGAGTCTTAAATCACGAATGAAACACTCGACAATGAAACTTGCATATTTGAAAATGCACGAAGGCTCAAAAGCTCACAAGTAGGTTTGTTGTTAGGCGTATTTTTATACGCTTATTTATCATTATTTTATATCCATCTTGAGCCTAATTTAGCATAAATGAGCTTTTAATGCACTATTCTTATATGTTTTGCAGGAAATCGGAGTCTGGAAGCCGAAACGATGAAAAAAGGGCGAAAACAGCAGTTTTTGGTCATGAGCCGCGGCACAAACCAAGTGAGCCGCGCACAGGAAGACAACCAGCGAGCCCCAAGCAAACTGTACTCTGAGCCGCGGCACAACCTAAGTGAGCCGCGGCCCAGGAGGAAAAAAAAAGGCGCCCAGGCATGGGGCGCTGAACGTGTGAGCCGCGGCATAGATTAAGTGAGCCGCGGCCCACCGGGCGGTTTTGCTGAATATTCCGCGTTTCAGGGCCGTTTTGGAGCTTGTTCTCGACCTAATCACACGGATGCGTTTTGGAGGCTGAGGACGACTATAAATAAGCATCATAGGGCTGAAGAAAAGGGGGATCGATCAGGAGGAATTCGGAGGTGGATCGATAGCTAGGGCGAAGAACACAAGGAGGATATTTGTGGGCGACGACAAGACCACGGATCCCTACGGTTTTTCTGCATCATAGTTCATAGATCTATTCGAGTAGGATTTTGATTGTAGCCGATTTCATGACAGTTTGATTATTTATTATTATTTCGATTTACTCGTATTCTATTGAATTGGATTCTTCTTACTGTTCTTAATGCTTTTTAATTGTCTGGCCAACAGTTAATTTGTTTTGAATGTCTTTATTGATTCGGGAGATGAAATTTAGGCATAGTTCTTGTGAGACGAATCATAATTTTCGTGAGATAGGGATATACTCATGGAATTGTGAAGCCATATTTATTGTGGGAATTCTTGAACTGTTTTAGCTATTAATTATCTAATTCAAATAGGGATATATCAAGTTAATAATTCATAGTATTTTCTATCGACCTTGTGAAAGGCTTTAGAATAATTTAGGAATTCCTGGCTTACAATCAATTGAATAAAAGTGAATTGAATTGAATAAATATCATTCCTGATTGTTTGAGGTGAAAATCATAATCGTATGCCCTTATTTGTATTATTATTTTTATTAGTACTATTATTTATATTCTGCAATTAGTTTACGTATAAATTCCATATAATTGTCCTTCAAATAAAATTATGAGTTGACTATATTTTGGTACTTAGTGAAACCAGTCCTCGAGGGAACGATACTTTACTTATCACTTTATTACTTGTTGACACCGTGCACTTGCGGCATATTGTGAGGGATTTTCCCACAACAAGTTTTTGGCGCCGTTGCCGGGGACTGATTTTTCGCTAATATCAATACCAAGCGACTCTAATTTTAATTTGAAGTTTTTTTTCTTTAGTCTCTATATTTTTTTTATTTTCTTCATTATGCTTTCCTGTGAGTATCGTGGCCCTTGGCATTTCATAAATTTCGATGTTCTTAATAATTTGCCAAATAGGGTCAGTCAGCCCCCTCCCCCAAAACAAAAGACCATGCTTGAACAATGTGTAGATGTTCTCAAAATTCCTGATAGTACCCTTTTTGAGCGAGAATGTGCAAGTCGTGGTCTTGAGATTCACTATGGTTATTTTCCAGCTCATATATTTAGTAGTGAAGTTGAAGGGGAGGTTGAGAAGAAAGACATGCTAAGTCTTAGGGTCGATCCCCCAGCACCCGATAATTACATAAAGTGTGATGAGCCTGTAAAAGAAGTTACCATTGATGATGTTTCCAAAGAAATTTCATTAAATTGTCATCAAACTTCGACTAATATGGTGAACACTTTTGTGCCAAAAATTTTATTAACGGTGCCGCGCATAATCTTTCCTAAATCCATAATGGGAGAGATTGACCCCATTACTTCTGATTTTGTTGAGGCTGATTCTTCGAGTTCTAATGAGGTTGATCATGATAAGTCTTTATTATTTACCCATTCGAACTCTGCTTATTTTTTCGTGCCTTACAATTATTATATTCTTCCATCATTTTTTGGTTGTCCGCATAATTATTCTTACGTATTATTTTTGGCAACCGGACATGAACCAAAGCCTCCCTTATGGAATAAGAGGCTTATAGATTGTAAGAAGGGGGTATTTGACAATCTTCCTAGAAAGAAGCCACGTTGAATTTTTTGCCATGTCGTGCTCAAGACGTAAAATAGAGCGCTTGATGGGAGGCAACCCATCATTTTACTTGCTTTCTAGTTAGTTGTTTTTATTTGATTTTTCGTTAATAATTTTCTTTTCTTTGTTTTGTAATTCGTTTGGATTCGTGTATTCTTGTGGCCCTTATTTCTCTAATATTTTTATATAACCCCAATGAGTTATTATTCTTTATATTCTAGACTTGCTTGATTTAATGTCTATTGTTATTTCATGACTAGAGACTAAGTTTAGGGGTCCCTCGTGATGTTGAGCATTAATTGAAGTATGGATAGACAGTCGATTCCACTCAGACATGTGCTGGCTTTCAAGAAGACATTTGGAATAAGTTTCACTTTTCCTTATCTCTTTTATTTTCACATGAGTTTTCTTATTGATGATTTTATGTATAGTGGAATAAATTGAAGCATGCGATATTTTTTTAAATTTTCTTGGTTATGAATTGCGATTTCATCATTACTTTATTTTTCTTGCATGCTGTTGATAGTTAAAAACATGATTTTTTTCGTGAATTTTTCGTGCTTCCATGTGTAAAACTGATGTTACGATATTGATTTCTCTTGGAAGAAACGGTTGATTTTTGGTCGAGTTGCAGTCAGCGATATCTGCTTCTGTTGAATATTCAATTAGGTCCGAAATTTTATCGTTTTTGTAGAAATTTTGGCAGATAAGAAAGGAGACATACGTGTTTTCAAATCACCGTTTATATGTTTGGTTAAACTTTTCGCGTAGCTAATCGTCCAGTAATATAAGTCTTGTTGGCACTTGATTGAGTTTAGAGTCGGACAGTTTTTCCAAAAATGTCGAGATATTAGTTGTTCTATGATGGGAAATCTAGTAACCGGGGGTATTCACATGACCCGTTGTTTACTCTCACGTAAAACGACGACCCTGAATATATTTATAATTTAGAAATATCGCATTTCCGATGATGGGAAGCCTAGTAACTGGGGGTATTCACCTGACCCGTTGTTTACTCTCGCGTAAAACAGCAACCTTGACATGCGGGAATTGCTATTCGAGTTTTTTTTCTCCGCTGTAGAGGGGGGCTTAGTAACTAGAAGCATCCATGTGCCCCATGAGTGTCTTTTACGTCAAACGGTTCCCCTATACATGAGAATGGAATTCCACCCTAGGATTATCCCGATGAAATATCCCGAGAGCCGAAACCTAGTGGTTAACTCGAATCTATATTATTGGCCATACATAAGGGAATGTTGTCCGAGGAGTAATGCCGATAATGAAACTCTTGAATTTTGCCACTAGACTGTGGGACTGGGCGAATTAGCTTGTTTAATCCAACCCTTCATATTGACGGTCGGTTAAATTCACGCTTGTTAATCTTTGAGCTTGATTTTCTTCATGAACGATTGATTGGGACTGAAATTGGTTACTTAGTGGAATCAGTATCCTCAATGTGACTCGCTATTACGATACTTGTACTATTCTTTGAGATTTTCAGGGTAGTATTGATTAAGTTGAGCACTATGGACTTGCATGATTATTCACGATACATTTTGTTTAAAATTGATAATTTTTACTTGAGGACAAGCAAAGGCTCAAGTTTGGGGGTATTTGTTAGGCGTATTTTTATATGCTTATTTATCATTATTTTATATCCATCTTGAGCCTAATTCAGCATAAATGAGCTTTTAATGCACTATTCTTATATGTTTTGCAGGAAATCGGAGTCCGGAAGCCGAAACGATGAAAAAAGGGCGAAAACAGCAGTTTTTGGTCATGAGCCGCGGCACAAACCAAGTGAGCCGCGGCACACGAAGACAACCAACGAGCCCCGAGCAAACTGTACTCTGAGCCGCGGCACAACCTAAGTGAGCCGCGGCCCAGGAGGAAAAAAAGGCGCCCAGGCATGGGGCGCTGAACGTGTGAGCCGCGGCACAGATTAAGTGAGCCGCGGCCCACCGGATGGTTTTGCTGAATATTCCGCGTTTCTGGGCCGTTTTGGAGCTTGTTCTCGACCTAATCACACGGACGTGTTTTGGAGGCTGAAGACGACTATAAATAAGCATCATAGGGCTGAAGAAAAGGGGGATCGATCAGGAGGAATTCGGAGGTGGATCGATAGCTAGGACGAAGAACACAAGGAGGAGATTTGTGGGCGACGATAAGACCACGGATCCCTACGGTTTTTCTGCATCTTAGTTCCTAGATCTATTCGAGTATGATTTTGATTGTAGCCGATTTTATGATGGTTTGATTATTTATTATTATTTCGATTTACTCGTATTCTATTGAATTGGATTCTTCTTACTGTTCTCAATGCTTTTTAATTGTCTGGCCAACAGTTAATTTGTTTTGAATGTCTTTATGGATTCGGCAGATGAAATTTAGGCATAGTTCTTGTGAGACGAATCATAATTTTCGTGAGATAGGGATATACTCATGGAATTGTGAAGCCATATTTATTGTGGGAATTCTTGAACTCTTTTAGCTATTAATTATCTAATTCGAATAGGGATATATCGAGTTAATAATTCGTAGTATTTTCTATCGACCTTGGGAAAGGCTTTAGAATAATTTAGGAATTCCTGGCTTACAATCAATTGAATAAAAGTGAATTGAATTGAATAAATATCATTCCTGATTTTTTGAGGTGAAAATCATAATCCTACGCCCTTATTATTATTATTTTTATTAGTACTATTATTTATTTTCTGCAATTAGTTTAGGTATAAATTCCATATAATTGTCCTTCAAATAAAATTGTGAGTTGACTATATTTTGGTACTTAGTGAAACCAGTCCTCGAGGGAACGATACTTTACTTATCACTTTATTACTTATTGACACCGTGCACTTGCGGCATATTGTCAGGGATTTTCCCACAACATTTGTGCATACCTCCAAGATATTAAACTACTTATTCAATTTCAGACCCGTTTCGATTATCAACAATTTTTCCTCTTCAAATTATCCTCGATTTGTATATCAAAACAACGAAATAAATCCCGGGGCATCCAAGAAAAGAGTTCATACTTCAAAGTTTTTATCAAAATTGCAAGATGCTCAAAACACACCAAATGTTTATAAAAACACACCAAAACGAAGTCTACCGACAAAAACAACCAAAAATAAACATACAAGCAAAATAATATCCAAAAACAAATAAAACAAAAGTAACGAAGTATTTCTTAACCAAACCTCCCCAAACTTGAATTAAAGAATATACGCACGAAGGGGGTATAGTATTTAAATAAATGAATTTCATTGGTCAAGAAATACTTACGACCGATTCTACTGGTGGGGCGGAGGGAAGTGGCCTTGCTGGACATGCCACTCGTGCATTTGTCTCAAAAGAGACAACATCTCATTTTGCTCCTGTCTAGCCTGCTCTTGCTTCTGTCTAGCCTCCTCTCGGAAGGCGAGGAACTCCTCTCGGAAGGCTACGAACTCCTCCCTTAGTGTTGGATGCGATGGGGCATATCTAGTTTCCCCCTGCCTTGACGTCTCAGGCCGATCCCTGGGGATTTCTTCTTATTCTTCGTCATCTTATTCTTCTTCTTCTTTCGGGCCTCTTTCATATTCCTCTTCTTCTTCCATCCTCTCGGCTCTGTCTTCATTTATCGTGCGCCGTGGTCGAACATTTCAGTCAAGAGGGCTGTGACCCGGGGGAGCCAATCCAGCTGCTATCCGCACATGTCAGTGTGCTTTCGTAGCCATTTGCAAATTTCCCATGTCTCGAATACTATTTATGTTCGTCAGAGGCGTATTCGGGAGGAGGAAATGATCATTGTCGGTCTGGAGGAATATTGTGCGCAATTCGTAATCCAGGATGTTCATAACTTTCATCATAGAGATAGAGAGCAGCTTGTTTCCTGGTAGGGGAGTCCTCTAAGCTAAGGAAATCTCATAGTGAAATGCGATAGGGGTAATCAAACCCCCTATCCATATCTCCCCTTTCGGTTTTGTCGCAATATCCTCAAAATCATCGGCTATCATTGCCCCGGTGGCTGGATTTGTATGATCGAGCATGTGGGTCAGGATGTATAATTCTCTCAGTGAAATAGGCCCGGTCTCCTTTCGTCCATAAATAGTATTTGCAATCACCTTGTGTAGGTATCGAAGTATTGGATTGCGAAGATTCGATCCTTTGGCCGATTTTGCAACGTAATACCGTGCCTCACTCCCTGGGTATTCCACCATAGCTCGCCAATAGGTTTCACATTCGAACCGGTTTATTTGGTATTTTCCGTCGTGGATCGCGTGATAGATGTTCTCCAGCTCTCTCATCTTAAGCCTCTCTTCGTTAGTGTTTAGCCGGAACATTATTACGGTCGGTTCACGAGTCACCGGATCTCTTCTAATGGTAAGAGTGATAAGAAACTCCATAGTGAGACACCTATAAGTTGGCCATTGTTGCGTCATCATCCAAGCCCATTTCACCCTTTCTAGGAATTTCATGACGTTATCTTTTATGCCCATTGCGGTCATACATTCATCATCGGGCCATCGCGTAGGAAGCATTTTTTTCCGGGCTAGCATCTCCCACCTCGCTTGTCGCGATTCGAGGAGATCAATTCCGTAAGATTCGGGGGTTTCGACAGCCCCTAGGATTGCCACTCGTGGTGGTTGCACTTGTTCTCCGGCGTTCCTACCCGTTCCCCGCTGAGAGTTTCCACGTCCATGTCATCGAGCCATTTTCTGCAAAAAAATTCAATTTATCATTTATTCAAGGACTAATAACGCATTCCTCCCCCAAACTTATAACAAACTACGGAATAACCCCAAATATAACCATTTTCGATCAAAAAAACTCCCCAAGTAAAATTTATCATTCGAATCCTCTATAAATCATCATCTTCATCATGGAAAACATCCCTTAACCACAAGAATTTCCAATCGAGTAATTTAATCATCAAGCATCACGAACAATAAAAAATCCCGATATTATCATCTTCAATTTAATTCATGAACCCTAGATAATCAAAGACTTGTTATTCTAACATCATAGCATGTTCATAATCAAGAAGAATCATTAAAAACATGAAAAACATACCTTGGATTCGGAGAATTTGAAGAGAGAAAAAAATTAAAAATGAGCCCCCCGATTCGTCCGATTTGACTGCTTTGAGTAAGAAATTGGTTGAATAATGATGATTTCGTAAATGATTCTTGTATCTTCCCTTGATTTTGCGTAAAATCCCTTTGAAAATGAAGAGAAAAATTGGGAAGATCGGTGCTAGGGCTCGGGAGGGGGAAAAAATTGCTGGGGAAGAAGAAGATTGAGTGACTCAACCGTGTTTCCCTTATATAGCCCCGACTGACACGACCCGTGTCCTGTGACACGATCGTATCGTACCTGTTCAGAAATTAAAAAAAACGTTCTGTCATACCAACCCGGCCGTGTCATATGACACAACCCGTACCATACCCCTTCAGAAAGTGAAAACTCGCTGTCCTCCTAACCCGGCCATGTCATATGACACGGCCCGTGTCAAATTCCTCCAGAAATGCGAAATTCATTGTCTCCAGACCCGACCGTGTGTCCTATGACACGACCGTGTCGTACCTGCCCAGAAATGCAAATTCTCACTGTATTGCTGACCCGGCCGTGTCCTGTGACACGGCCCATGTCCAACCTGCCCAGAAACGCCTTTTTTGATAACACTCTCGTTACCCTGCATTTTTAACACCTAAAGTCGAACCGGTCAGTCTCGAACCAAGCAAAAACGAATACAAGGAAAATAAATTTGAAAAAAAAAGATGAAAATCTAACTAAACCGTTGGGTTGCCTCCCAAGTAGCGCTTTTTTATAGTCATTAGCTCGACATCTTCCCGTCTTTCTCAATTTTCGACATCATGCACCTCTATGCATTCAAACACATTGATTTATTCACTTCGGCCGAAGTATGGCTTCACTCTATGTCCGTTTACCTTAAAATGCTCATTCTTCCGTGGATCAAGTAGTTCTACCGCTCCGTGTGGCCATACTTGAATGACTTTGAAATGTCCGCCCCATCGCGACACTAATTTTCCCGGCATGAGCTTAAGACGAGAGTTATGTAGTAGAATGTCCATCCCAGGCTCGAGAGATTTGCGAATAATACGCTTGTCGTGATACCGTTTCGTCCGTTCCTTGTAGAGCTTAGCATTTTCGTATGCCTCGTATCGCATCTCTTCCAGCTCATTCAAATGTAGAAGTCGTTCTTCCCCAGCCTTTTCTTGATCTAAATTTAGCGCTTTGATAGCCCAGTATGCCTTGTGTTCTAACTCAACAGGTAGGTGGCATGCCTTCCCAAAAACGAGGCGATATGGGCTCATTCCAATTGGAGTTTTATAAGCCATGCGATATGCCCATAAGGCGTCGTTCAACTTCAACGCCCAATCTTTCCTTGTCGACTTCACTGTCTTCTCAAGTATTGCCTTTATCTATCGATTACTCACTTCAACTTGCCCGGAGGTTTGTGGATGGTAAGCCGTCGCGTCACGCTATACTTCTTGAGCAACCCTGCAAGTTGTCTATTGCAAAAATACGTGCCTCTATCGCTAATCACAGCTCTAGGCGTCCCAAACCTGCAAAAAATCACATCCCTAAAAAATTACAAACCATGTTAGCATCGTTATTCCGGGTCGGAATTGCTTCCACCCACTTAGAAACGTAATCTACGGCAACTAAAATATATTCAAAGCCAAAGGAAGGTGGAAAAGGACCCATAAAATCGAAAAGTTCCACTACAAGATTGTTTGTCAACGTCATCTCATTTCTTTTGATAATGTTCCCCATTCGTTGACAACGATCGCAACTCTTGCAATAGGAATAGGCATCCTTAAATAATGTCGGCCAATAGAATCCAGATTGAAGAACTTTGTTTGCCATTTTCTTCACGCTAAAATGTCCCCTACAATGCAAGTCATGACAAAATGACAAGATGCCCTCGTACTCTTCTTTTGGGATGCAACGTCGGAATACTTGATCAGGCCCCAACTTGAATAAGTATGGGTCGTCCCAAAAGTATTGCCTGCACATGGAAATAAATCTCTTCTTCCCCTGAAAGGTCAAGTCGGGCTGCAAAACACCACTAACAATATAATTAACAATATCGGCATACCAAAGTGTCTTAGTCACATCAAACAATTGTTCGTCAGGAAAAGTTTCAACAATCGGCAAAGAGCTATCGAGCTTAAAATTATCTCCCTCGGTTAATCTAGAAAATGGTCGTCAAGTAAAAGTTGTCTTCTCTTGATCCTCCGGAGCAATGGGAATCTGATAGAAACCTAAAAGACCATCTAGAAAACAGTAATAATCATGCCCAGCTAAATGTTCCAACATTTGATCAATGAAAGGGAGGGGAAAATGATCTTTTTTCGTTACGGCATTTAATTTCCGATAATCAATGCACATTCTTCAACCGGTTACTGTTCTAGTGGGCACTAATTCATTTTTATCATTACGAACCACTGTTATTCCAGATTTCTTAGGCACTACATGTACAGTACTAACCCACTTACTATCATATATCGGGTAGATGACTCCGACATCTAGCAATTTCAAAACCTCATTTTTCACTACATCCTGCATGTTTGGATTTAAACGCCTTTGAGCTTGCCTAACAGGTTTAACATTATCCTTAAGAATTATTTTATGCATGCACCTAACAGGACTTATCCCCTTGATATAAGAAATACTCCACCCAATCGCTTCCTTTAATCTATTCAGGACTTCTACTAATTTGTTTTCTTGCAAAGGAGTTAATTCGGAAGAGACAATCATAGGTTATGTGTCACTCTTGCCTAGGAAAACATATTTAAGATGTGCCGGAAGTTCTTTCAATTCAAGTTGGGGTGGGGTGATTTCAATGGGTTTCTCAAAATTTAATTCCAAAGGTATCTTAAGATCGTCAATTTCATTAATGGGCTCGGATTTATCTAGCAATGCAACATATTCTTCAATTCCTAAATTATTCAGCCCCATATCATGTTCAACGGTTAGAGCATCATGCAATGTGTCCCTTGCATCGTCATGCAAATATGTATCATCAACCAAAGAATCAATGCAATCAATAAAATTGCAATCATGAGCAGTATAAATATGAGAAGTGATAGGAGATGAACCGAACACATCGATTTCCACCGTTTCACCCAAGACGGTCATGGTGACCTTTCCTTCATAAACATCGACGATTGTTTTCGTTGTACGCATGAATGTCCATCCTAGAAGTATTGTCCCTTCACTTTCGGTTGTTGTGAAATCGCTCATCTCCAAGATAACAAAATAGGCCGGAATCACCAACTTGTCTACTTGCACTAATAGGTCTTCAATGATTCCCTTGGGGTATTTCACCGACCTATCCGCCATTTCAAGAGTTATTCTTGTTGGTTTGATTCCTCCGAGTCCAAGCCTTAAATAAGTCGAGTATGGCATTAGATTCACACTTGCTCCCAAATCGAGCATGCCACGAGCAACCTTCTTATCTCCCATAGTGATGTCGATCATAAAACTTCCGGGATCGCCCCTTTTTGACTCTTTGCTTATACTTCGTAGAGCACCACTTTCTCGTTCCCATTATATGTTCTTTTGTTATAGGTCAACTCTTTGAAAAATTTTGTATAAGCGGGAATGTTCTTCACAACATCCAAGAGAGGTAAGTTGACATGAACATTCGAAAGCATGTCGTAGATTTTGGAAAATTGCTCATCTTGCTTTGCTTTTCTAAGTCGGCTCGGAAAAGGGATCGGTGGCTTATATGGTTGAGCAAGATTTGTGAAGCTTGGAAGTCGAAGTTCCTTCGTCTATTTTCTCTTCTTGATTTCCCGACTCGTCTTATTTCTCACCGCCCCTTTCTTTTGCTTCGGAATTAGTCTCTTTATTAATCACTTTACCACTTCGGAGAGTGGTAATAGCTTGAGCTTGCTAGGATTGACTTGGTAGTTTACCCCTTTCTTGACTACGTGCCTCGGTAGCAAGTTGCCCAATTTGAATCTCCATTTTCTTCACCGAAGCTTCTAAAGATTCGAATCTTTTATTGTTCTCTGCTTGGTTTTTCCTGCTCTCTTTAATGAATGCCACAATACTCTCCTCTGGAGAGTTCCTTTGTTGTGGAGGTGGTTCATTTTGCGTTGGTTGTTGGGCTCGGTTTCCTCCGTTGTATCGAGCTTGTGCGCTTGTGTCGTATGGCATTGGGCTGTTGTTTCTCCATGAGAATTTCGGATGGTTTCTTAGCCCAGGATGATAAGTGTTCGGGAGAGGTGCATTTCTTTCATTTCCACCATAATTATTTTTCCTCTCCTCCCATTCGGGCCTTCCCGTGCTTTGTCCCATAGCCCAATTCACTTGTTCGGTTTGTTCTTCTGGAAAAGTATGTGGGCAAGAATTAGCATCATGTCCGGTTGCTCCGCAAATCTCGCAAACTCATGAGCTCGAAGGTTTATTTTGAGTCATGAGTTGTCTTAGTTCCTTCGTTAACTCATCGATTTTAGATTGCATCTCGTCCATCTCGCTTACTTGGTTTACGGCTCCCCTACGAACACGTACACTTTTTTGTTGTGAATTGGCTCCCAACATTTCATACACATCATATGCTTCTCTCTCTGTTAACCCCCAAAATGAACCACCGACTGCATTATCCACCACACCTTGGCAATATTGAGTTAACCCATCATAGAAGAATTGATTAAGTAGTTGAAGTGGATAGTAATGGTGTGGGCATTGAATAAGGAGCATCTTGAATCGGTCCCATGCTTCGTGAAATGCCTCTCCATCTTGTTGTCCTAATGTTGAGATTTGAGTTCTCAATTGTGTAGTCTTTGAATGAGAGAAGTACTTGGTGATGAATTTATCGTAAACTTCATCCCATGTCCTTAGTGAGCCCGGCGCCAAAGTCATCAACCATTGTTTCGCCCCATCCTTGAGTGTATAAAGGAAGCACTTCATTCTTAGTTGATCCTCGCTCAACCCATTTAATGGAAAGTTGTCAATCGCCACATAGAAGTCTAGGATGAATAACAACGGATCCTCACGTGCTAATCCGTGAAATGAGGGCAATTGCTCGATGTGAAATCCGCTTATGTGGTAGTTCCTTGCTGCCGGTGCTAATTGGATGCACGAGATGGCGGTGTTCACCAAGGGCTTTGCATAGTCCCGCATCAGATTCTCAACCGAAGGTTGTTGCGGCATGTTGTAGTTTGCTTCCATCCCATATTGCGGCCCGGGATAATAATTCGCTCCATATTGCACTCCAACGGGTGGTTGTCTCAGATAAAAGTGTCTCCCTTGTTGAGCTTCGGGTATCCCTTGATTTCGCCCAACATTTTCATATCTCGGAAACCTTAGTTGACGAATGTTTTCTTCATCTAAATTTTCTGCAACATTCTCATGCCTCGGTTGACGAGGGTTCTCTTCTTGGAGCAAAAGTCACTCTTCAAGATCCGGACACACCTCGTCGTTTGCCATTTATGATGTGGCTATGGTTTTTGGTGCTCTAATCCTTTGAACTTCGTCTATGGGTGGAAGAATCGGGTTTCCCAACGATCTCCTACCAAGCATAAACAAAAGAAGTTAGAGCGAATTTTTAGATTTTATCGAAAATAATGAAAACGGAAAAATGATCAATAGTAACAATTCAACTACTATTAAAACAAGATAGAAATTAAACGCCAACTCCCCGGAAACGGCGCCAAAAACTTGATAAACAAATTATAAACTCGCAAGTGTACGAATCGCTTTTGTAGGAAGCGGCAAGTAACTCTGAGGTCGATTTCTCGAGGAGTTGGAAATGGTTTGAAGTTCGATTATGTTTAGCAAATAGTCGAATTATCAAAAGTAAAGTAAATCAAACACGGTGAATGATTCGATTGAGATGTAAGATCGCAAAACAAGTGCAGAAAAATAAATTAATAGCTAAGCCTTAAAAACACCGAATTTAATGGTTGGATAATTAAGATGGGAGTTTAGAATCACCGACACACATGTAATTAATTATTAGTTCCGATACTTAAAGAATTAAGGTTTGGAATTATCGATTGCTCACGATTAAAAGAAATCCGTTTGATGGAGGTAATTCTAAAAATCACCATTGTTCTTTACGAAAATTAGAGACACTCCTTTGATGGGGACGAATCTCTACTAACAATCGACTAGCTAATACATTTGATGGGGTAATTCGCTAAAAGATCGCAGAAAAAGGTTTAGAACATTCACAATCACTTCTATCCGGTCGTTTGATGGATAACACCGACAAAAACCCTTGATTTTGAATAATAATAACTATGAAATAGGTTTCATGATCTAAATCAAAAGTTCTTATGCGAAGAACAAACAAAGCGGAACAATCCCAATGAATAATAGAAACTAACAATCGATAACATGTGTGTAGCTCAATCAAAAAACCCATATGAAAAGATTGGCTACACATGATTATTTCGACAATAATAATGGGAATTGTAAAACAAAACATGGTAGAAACTTCCCTTGTAAATGCCGAAATCGAATTCCCGATGAAGGTTTGATGATCTTCCTTCAAGAACTCACAACAAAATGGTACTAGGAATAATATTCACTCACAAATGTATTTTTCTTCAAGATGAACATACAAAGAAGATGATGAAAATCTCTCTTTTCTCCCTATTTTGGTGTTTCTCTCCCTAAATCATGTGTTTTTCCACCCAAAAATCTCACACACGATCAGAATCCCTTTCCTAAGGTCTGCAATACTTTTTTATACAGCCAAAAGACCAAGAAAAGTGCTCCAAATCGTGTAAAAATGTCAAAGAAATGGACTTGTACTGAAAAGTGACACGGCCCGTGTCAAATGACACGGCCCGTGTCATACTATCCTGGAAATGACAAAAGGCTCTGTCAATTGGACCCGGCCATGTCATATGACACGGCCCGTGTTGCACTTCGCTGGAAATGGAGTTTTTGACTGGATCGTGACTCGGCCGTGTACTGTGACACGGTCGTGTTGTACTTTGTTGGAAATGGAGTTTTCGACTGGATTGTGACTCGGCCATGTCCTATGACACGGTCGAGTTGCTTGACGCGGCGCGGGTCGTTTCTTCTGTTTTGATTCCGGTTTTTGGTCTTCTTCGGCTTGATCCTTCATTCTTGTATCAATACATCTCGAAATTTGGCGTATGATATACCGTTTCGAAGCTAATTTCACGAGGAATCTATATTAATGGAGAACACATCCTATTTCGGAGTGATGTTTCTAGAATTTGACCGATATTGCTTCAATCTTTATCGTTTTAGGCCCCGTTTTTGCTCTTGATCAAGAATCGACTCATCACCTGCAAAATACAAATATATGTATATGTGTACAGATCAAAGTTTTCGACTTTGTCCGTTTCGTTAGTTTCTTCTCCCATTTCATTTTTCGACTCCTTCTTTCCTTTTCTTTTTTCTTTCCGATTTTTTTTTCATCTTCTCGACGTCTCCTCATTTTTCTTTTCAACTTTCCTTTTCGACTTTGCTTTGATTTCTCCCCCTTTCATGGTTAATCCCATTCTTATTCTTTTCTCCTTTTCTCCCCCTTTTTATTTTCATCAAAAAGTGTAATAAATGATACAAAGATAATAAATGCATAAAAGGGTAAAAACTCCCCCTGAAAAATATATCTCCCCATTAAAATATAAAAACTCCCTCCGAGTTAAATAAATAAAATCAATGTTTGGGGATCCAACCGATACTCGGTTTTTCATTTGAAACATAGACAATATTTGAAATAATTGTTCCTTTAGGAACCCAAATCTTTTTAACATTAATCGTCCGGCGTGGGCTTTTACAATTTGAAATATGATGCCCAAGTTTTAAATATTTGTCACAACGGGGTATTTTAAGATTTAAGGATTCATTTTTAGAATGTGGTTTGAATCCCAACCCCTATTTATTTAATGTAAATTTCTAAACCGAGAGCATTTGTTCAAATTTCTCATTTCCACACGAAAATTTCTTTGTTAAATTTTTGAGCTCGGTTTGAATTTTCCAAAGATCATTCTTTAAAATATTTTCGTTTTCAATGCATTTTGAATGATCGATTTTGATAAATTTTCCCTTTTAAAGAATTTTGGAATTTTCAATTTCCAATGATTTATTTTTAGATTTAAGGGATTTAATCTCGGATAAAGCATTTTGAAAATTGGTATGCAGTAATTCAAATGCTTCAAATAATTCATCGTGAGAATTACTTACTTGGCTTTCGACGTCTCTATCATCGAATGAACTCCGGGCCATGAGAGCGAGATTATTTTGATTGATAAAATCATCATTTTCGTCTTCACCGCTCCATGTTGCAACGAGAACTTCCTTCTTTTGATTTGCTCGGCAATTCTTGGCGAAGTGGCCAGGTTTTCCACATATTCGACAATTGTTGTCAAAATTCTTCATTCCGCCCAAGATGTCTTTCTTTCTCCGGTTTAATAGAGTTTGGAACTTATTAATATTTTTGGAATAATATGCCAATTATTCGTCGCTTTCGTCCACCGGAATTTCTTCTTTAGATCTCGATATCTTAGCCTTCATGGCTATCGATCTTTCCTTCGGCTTTGATTTGGCATTCCAAGATTTTAGAACTATCTTGTAGTTTATAAGAGAACCAACGAGAGCACTAAAATCAAGATTATTTAGATCTTTAGATTCTATTATTGCCGTCACCGTACCGTCCCATTCTCGAGGTAGTGATCGGAGAATTTTCTTTACTTTCTCAATACTCGAAAGTGGTTGCCCAAAACATGCTAATCCATTTGTGATGACCGAAAATAGGTCGAGCATAATCGTGATGGATTCATCGTCCTTCATTTGGAATAACTCGTAATCATGAAGGAGCATGTTTATCTTCGTCACTTTGACTTGAGACGTACCTTCGTGTGTTACCTCAAGCATTTTCCAAATTTCTTTGGCACTATCACACGATGATATCCAGATATGTTCTTCCAGATTTAAGGCACAATAGAGGAGTTATGTTGCCTTACAATTGTAATGGTCATTTTTCCAATCGGAATCGTCATATTCTTCGAAAGTTTTAAGCGTACCATTGGAATTCGTTCGAATTTTTGGACCAAGTCAATTTACTTTCCAAAGCTCGATGTCATATGCTCGGATGAATATAGACATCTTTTTCTTCCACGTCATGAAGTTTGAGCCATAAAAAAATGGTGGTCGGTTGAGAGTAAGGCCTTCAACTGGAGCAATTTGGAACGCCATTTGGATCTTCTCCTCAGATGTTAAGCTGCTTATTAAAGGTAACGCCCGACACCAATTGTTGGTGCATGATCGGATATTGTGCCATTTTTCGGAAGCGTAAATATAAAGTGTGGAAATTAAAGCACACAAGGATTTATAGAGGTTCGGCTATAATCGACCCTACATCCTCTCTCAGTATCTTTTTCTATAGGTTGAAGAAAAATCTCTCCACCTCTCTTCTATCGGTCGAGGGATAACCGTTACAATCACGTCTTCTATTGGTCCATGATAAACCACTTGTACTTGTCTTTGTGTCGGTCCAAGTTAAACCGTTTACCTTTTCTATTAGACAAGGAATCAACCACTCTATCTTTCTATCGGTACTAGATAAACCTCACTAAGTTAGCGATTGTGATTCTAACAATGTTGGATCCTTGATCCTAATAACACTGAATCCAATCGTATCTTTTCTTTTACCTCTCGTGTATGTGTTGAATGTATAAATACTTAAACTAACAATATAAGCTCAATCTCACAACAAGAATATAATGTATATCAATATCTGATGAATGAATCATTTGCTTGAAGTTGTTGTGGTGAAACAATACCATAGGAGTGGTATTTATAGCCTTCTTCATCAAACTAGTCGTTAGCTCCCTGACACTCCATTACGTACGTTGAAGCTCTTTCTTTACATATGTTATCAAAGTTACGTACATTAGCCTATCTGCATTATGTATGTTAGCTTATTCCAGTTTCAGTCCAGTAGCATTCGTTTCCTCCTTTACGTACGTTAATCAAACATCTATTACGTACATTATATGTAGTCAATATGTCTGTTGCATGCTGACCTATGCCATGACATCATCTCTAACGTTCATCTCATTTGAATTCACAAACACTTGGTTACGTGTGTTAATCATCACTTGTTACGTACGTTAATTGTCCATATTTACGTACGTTAAGCTATATAAATGGCGTACGTTAACATCCTTCTGACCAGCTTTTTGTGACTTCGTTAGCTTCGATTCTTAGCTTCGCTTCTTTGCTGTTTTGCTTTTTTTATACACTTTAATCATCAAAACACTATTAACGAATGTATGGAATAAAATATTCCAACAGAGGTGTTTATTCCACAACTAAGGTTCTTTTGTTAAACACTCTGTATGCCTTGCTTATTTGTGAGTATCCCATAAAGAGACTATCATCAGTTTTAGCATCAAAGGCATTCAGTTGGGTTTTACTAATGTTGAGGATGAAACACTTACAACCAAAAATATGGAAATATGCAACAGTTGGTGTTCTGCCATTCCAAACCTCATAGGAAGTTTTGCCACGTCTCCCTACAATCATACTCCTGTTCTGAGTGTGGCATGCTGTGTTTACAGCTTCAGCCCAGAACCTCTTTGGTAGGTCAACTTCTGCAATCATGGACCCGACAACTTCCTTCAGGGTTCTGTTACTTCTTTCAGCAACACCATTCTGCTGTGGAGTCCTGGATGCAGAGACTTCATGCTGGATTCCATTCTGATCATTGTAATCAGTGATTGCCTTGTTGAGAAATTCTCCTCCTCTATCTGAACTGATCTTGATGATTGAGAGGGATTTCTCATTCTGGATCTTCCTTAGCAGCTTAGGTAGCTTTGTTAGTTTTTCACTCTTTTTATAGAGAAAAACAACCCATGTGTATCTTGAGTAGTTATCTACTACTACTACAGCATTCTTCCTTCCACTCAATGTCCTTGGATTGATGGCGCCAAAGAGATCCATATGAAGTAGATCTAGAACTCTTGTGGTGCGAGTGGTAGGTTGAACTAGTTTGAATGATGCTTTGGTTTGCTTCACTTTCTGACATGCATCACAGAGAGCTTCCTTCTTGAATTCTTCTCCAGGAAGTCCTCTGACCAGTTTTTGAGAACTGATCTTGTTGATGTCTTTGAAGTTCAGGTCACATAGTCTTTTGTGCCACAGCAATCCACTTTCAGCTATTGTCTTGGATAGAAACAGGTGTCGGGAGTTACTGTGTTCCAATATATCATATAGACATCTGTCCTTCTAAATCCTTGTAGCTTCACTTCTACAGATAGTATATCTATCACCATGCATTTCCAAATGGTGAAAACTACTAGATTCTTCTCATCTAAAAAACGACTTATGCTCAAAAGGTTGTACTTGAGCCCTTTGACATAATGGACTTTAGATATTGTTATGTTTCCTCTGTGCAGCTCTCCAAATCCTTTTGTATGACCTCTAGAGCTATCTTCAAAGGTTACATATGGGCCTCTTTCCTTGGTATAATTTGACAGCACCTTGTTGTTCCCAGTCATGTGCCTTGAGCATCCACAATCTACAAACCATTCTTCACCTCCTATATTTTAATTTATGGAGATGTGGTAGTAGTTCTTCCACCTTTTCTCTTCATCAGATAGGTTGGTCATCAGACAGTTGTATTCTTCATCATCATGAGAGAAGAATGCACTGCTTGATTCTACTCTTTCTTCAGTCTGATCTTCAATGATACAATCTTCTTATCTTCGTCTTTCTTAAGATCAAGACAGTCAAATTAGATGTGTCCTGTCTTATGACAGTTGTAGCACTCAACCTTCCAATTTCCGGCTTTATGATTCCTCATTGGGTTCTCTTTGTAGTTCTTCTTATACTTGGAGTAGTTCTTCCTGAAGTTGCTAAATTTTTGCATTATAAATGCCATTTCTTCCTCAAAATCTAGGGGATTTGGAGGTTTAACTTCATATAGGGTCTTGGAGAGGGATTCAGCGGGAAAGGCTATTCCCTTCTCTGCAGGCTCACTTGATGATGAACATGGTAGTTCAAACTCGTAAGCCTTTAGATCAGAGAACAACTCTTGGATCTTTATTTATTGAGATCCTTGGATTTTTGCATTGCCACGGCCTTCATGCTCTATTCAGGATTGAGAGATCTTATAACTTTTAAGGCCATCTCCCTGTTGCCATATGTCTTTCCTAGGTAGTTGATCTCATTGATGATTTCAGCGAATCTTGTGTCCACTTGGTCTATAGATTCGCCATTCTTCATTTTGAAGTTGTCAAATTTTTGGGAAGCAATTGACACTTGTTTTCTTATATCAGCTCGGTTCCCTCACACATTACAGCTAATGTGCCCCAGATTTCTTTGGTATTTTTGCAGTTCTTGATTTTAAACATTGTTGATTTATCAAGAGTCTGCTACAGCACATCTTTGGCCCGGTTGTCAAGGTTGGCCAGCTTTCTTTCTTCTGGGGTCAGCTCCGTCCTCTTCCTTGGGATCTTCTATGGCTTCCCGGATGCAATCTACTTAGGTGAGTTGTCCGTCTCAAAGATGAAAGGACCGTCTTCTATGATGCACCACATGTCGTCATGTATGGATGATAAGTGTGCCTGCATCCTTATCTTCCAAAGATCATACTCGTCAACTGAAAAGACATGTAATCTAGAGTGCATGTATTCCATTATAATAATGAGATATTAAAAAATATATATCCTCAATATATGGATCTGGTTCTGAAAAATTTAACCAATCTCTCTGATACCACTTGTAGGTTACAAGTCGTCAGGAATAAGTCTAGACGGGGGGTGAATAGATTTATTGAAACTCTTTTTCCATGAATGGTTAGGAGTTTCTCAGTTGATAGGTACAGATGACTTAGTCATCTGTAGATGGGTATGCGGAAGTCAGCTGATGACAAAAGCAAATAACTAAATAATGGAACAGTAAATATGTATGTAGCAGTTAAGAATGATGATTAAAGCAGTAAAACACGCGGGCAATTATAGTGGTCTCAGAGGTGGGGTAATCCTCTACTAATCCACTTTTCTCCAAATCAGTTGGAGATGAATTCACTATAATTCTCAACCAGTGATAAATATTACAGTGATTCTTCCTAGCTGCAACAACTTCCAACCAGTTGAAATCACGTCGTTGCAACTCCTTTGACTGCCTAGCACCTCTTGATCTAAAATCCTCGGATGCCTATCAGTCTCGCAAACTTCAACCAGCGAAGTACCGCGAACTCAGGTTTAAAGACACGAGTGGTTTGTCTTCTCCAACTAAGAGCTTCTCCAAATAAGAACTTTGAACTCTTGCTCTTTCACGATCCTATTGTTCGCTTTGTTTGCTTTGATTGCTTTGTTCGCTTGTAAGTGTTGTTCGCATCGTACTTTGCTCAATTCAAATCTTCAAGTATATATAGATGTCGATCCTTGAGCTTCCTTCATAGCCGTTGCATTTCTTGTAACAAATCCATCCGTTATACAAATAGACTTCTTTGTTTTTCTTTCAGAATGTTGCAAGGCTGGATTCTCTTATTTTAATCCATTTTCGACCATTGTGAAGAATTTCACGTCGTAGCGCCGAATATTTAGATTATAATATGCTTAAAATCTTCAGAGGTGGGTCTCGATGAATATTTAATTTATTGTTTTTCAGAAAGGTCTCCAGTCTGTCTCTCTACGCCTGCATATGACTTTCCGTGATTATTGACTTTTCAACGCATGCTGACGTGGACTGGATTACTTGGCTGATCACTTATTTGATCTTGTACAGTCATCCTTATCTAATGTCGGACTTCTCAGATGTAACTTCTCTGAGATGAAGTTCTCTGTCCTGACGAATCTTCTCTGATCTGAAGTTTTCTAACCTGGTGAACTTCTGATCTGATGGTCAAACTTCAGTTGACTTGGATTCCGTCTGATCTCTTGACTGCAGTTTGGTCAAACTTCTCTGATAAATATTTTGACTAGGACTTCTCAGATAAATCAATTTCTGCAGAGCGTTGTCTGATGATAAGTCGTCTATAGTCAACCTTCTATGAATAGATGAGTTTAACAAGACTTCTCTGTTTCAAACTTGTCTGTAACTCGGCTTTCTGCAGTGTTTGGTCAAACCTCTCTGATGTATCTGTTTGACCAAAACTTCTCTGATTTGAATTTGTATGTGATTTATTCTTAGCTGATTTTTAGTCATAACTTACATGGCCTATAGAAGATGCTCATTTGGTTCTTCTTTACATGTTGCCAAGTATTCAACTGTACATAATCTGCCCTATAGAAGATATTCATTTGGTTCTTCTTTACATTTTGCCAAGTACATAAAACATACATTTGAATAATCAATCAAATACAGGGATGACATCATCAAAATCTAATAAGTATTCCTAACAAATATTCTTTGAGATCCGCATCCTAAAGTCTTATGATTATTCTAATCAAGAATAACGACGCTAAGAAAGGAAATCGTTCAAGCAGTCAGAAATGAAACGAGGAATCAAGCCATGCAATGGAATGATAAGATAAACAAAGAAGTCCACTCTCCAACGGACGGATTTGTTACAGTGATGCAACGGCTATGAAGAAAGCTCAAAGAATCATACTATAAATATTTGAGGATATGAATTGAGCAAGGTACAATGCGAACTATACTTACAAGCGATCAAAGCAAACAAAGCAATAAAAGCAAACAAATAGCATCGTGAAGAGCAAACTTAAACATTCATATTCTGAGAAGCTCTTTAGTTGGAGAAGACAAACACTATTGTCTTAAAAGTTGAGTTCGGGGTACATCTATGAACGAGGTTTCAGAAGTTTCGCGACTGATAAAGCATCCACGGGTTCTTGATTGAAAGGTGATAGACAACTCGAGAGTTATTGAGGCATCCAAGGGTTTTCGATCAAGAGGTGCTAGGCAGTCAAGGAAGTTGCAACGGCCATGGTATTCCACTGGTTGGAAGCTATTGTAATAAGGAGGAATTTATTGTAACCTTTATCACTTGTTGACAGTTATAGTGAATTTATCTCCATCTGGTTTCGAGAGAAGTGGATTAGTAGAGGATTACCCCACCTCTGAAACTACTATAAGTGCCTGTGTAATTTACTGCTTTAAACATCATACATAACTGTTGCATACATATTTACTGTTCCATTGGAAAGTTATCTGCAGTCGATAACTTGTTATCTGCATTATTATCAGCTGTTTTCCGCATTATCTATCTGCAGTCGATATAAGTCATCCGCACTTAATCACAGCTGATTAAACTCACCTGACTTTCACGAAAAGAGTTTAATAAGTCTATTTACCCCCCCCCCCCCCCTTTAGACTTATTCCTCAGAACTTGTGACCTACAGCAGTTTCACTGATTTTTTTTATTTTAATAATTTTAACAGCGTTTGTCCGGAATCGCTGTTAAAATTGTAATATAACAGCCTTTTTTTAAGAACCGCTGTTAAATTTATAATTTAACAACGATTTTTAAGAACCACTGTTAAATTTAATATCGAGACCTTTAACAACTGTTCGAGAAATTGCTGTTAAAATGGCTCCAGGACCGCTGTTAAATGCTCTTTTTGTAGTAGTGTGGTGCTAACACTCTTTGGATCCTCCCAATGCTAACTGAGATGAACCTACAAAGTCACAACACAGGAATAGCCGACATATTATATTTCGCTTATCCCCTTTTGGTCAATATTAGACATTAGCTGTCTAATCTAATTTATTAGATAAATTAAATCGATCTCGTGAATTAAATAAATTAGTGGATAATTAATTTTATTCATATTATTTTTTAGAAAATTTATATTTGATATAATTAATTAATTATCTTAATTTATTATATTAATATTGAGTCGTACCAAGGTTTATCTATCAGACTAGATACATGATGGTCCGTTTCAAAGACCGAAACGAACTAAAACCTCATAATTGGAGCCCCCCAAACATGGTGACTTATAACCATGTTTTATGGTGGTGTTGATTTGGTGATATTTTGTGTGGACTTTAATTATACACTTGATGTATAATTAAAGAATGGTTAACGTGCCTTGATGTATGATAATTGTTTTATACAGCATAAAAAAGTCATCATCAAAATAACTTATATTTGAGAGTCTTGGCCGTGAACTTCAAGGAGTGAGGGAGAGAAATTTGCTCAACTCTTAAAACTTGGTTTTAAGTTTATTTTGAGAAAAGAAAAATATTTATAATTTACTTAGAGTAATTAAAAATAGATATAGTAAAGCTCCTACGATTGTATACTAGTCGTCGGCCTTGGACGTCCGTATTGTAACACCCCCAGGATATCCGAGGTATATTACAGTTCCGTGGATCCCTATATGGGACCCACCAGGCTGAACAAGCATCATACTCATCGATTCACAAAAAACAATAGAAAAATACCTCATCATAAAGACGCCCCACAAAATAGTCCACCCGGTTCAACCGGTATAACATAACACCATAATCCGGCACAAACATAATAACCAACAATACAACCCCGACGAGTAAAAGTTCTTAAGTACTCGAGTACTTCTATTAGTTCAAAGACCACAAAAGGTAAAAAGATAGAAAGCAATAAGACACCACTCGTGCACAATCATCACGCACGACCATCATCCGCATACTGGTCCAGCGCCCGCTCGTCTCGATGAACCTGACCTGAAATTCATAAAACGAATTTCCCCAAAACGGGTCCCCAAAGGGGTTAGCAATTACGCTAGTAGAAGTAACCAAATGAACAACTTACATCTCGTACATATAGTAAATGCATGCAATCAAGAAAACATAGTTCCAAAGCACTCATTTCCGGAAATGCCAATATCAAATCACATTTGTAAAATGCACCACAATTAACCATGGACCCACCCCTCCGTGGACCCCTACCGAGACCCCGTCGGATCTAACCCGTAGTGGTTAAAAGCAAGCTCGCGGATCCACCCCTCCGTGGACCCCTACCGAGACCCCGTTGGGTCTAACCCATAGTGAGCATACACACACACACAATTCTCATGCAATACTACTACGTTAAGATTGTAAGTTCATAAGGGTACTTGCCTCGATTAATAGACGGTGACACGAACGGAAAGGGAGAGTCAAGCACAATCGCGAGAAATCGGCGGAAGTGGACCTAACGATTCGAATAACACAATCACAACCACTTCTAAACGATTACGGAAATGGAATACACCCGAAAACCCGCCTACGATTCATGTATATTAAATTTAAAAACAACAACGAGGGCGGACCACAACCAAACCCTCTCGATAACAAAAGATACTACGAAATATACCATGAATCATAGGGAAATGAGGAATACCAACAAGGTTAATCATATTCATCAGGAATTAACTAACAAAACGGGACGGATCGGACGAAAACATGAAAACCCCCAAATCTTTCCCAAAATAGGGTTCTAAGAGATTTTACCTTGATTTGACGATGAACAATGAATGATTAGAGATAGGTTGATGATATGAAGCTTGAGTACACTTCTACAATGGTGTTTGGGCGAAAATCGGGCGAAACCTAGCTCTCCAGGTCGTTCCGTCGCGAAGAGAAGTGAGAGAGGTGAGAAATGAGGAAAAATACGGATGCTGTCAGTTTATATACTGGCCGGTGTTACGGCCGTAACATCCATAACATACGGCCGTAACATAGCAACATTACGGCCGTAACTCACCTGCCTTACGGCCGTAACGGTTCCAGGAATGAAACTGGGCCAAATTTACGAACGACACTTACGGCCGTATCAAGACACCATTACGGCCGTATCAATACTTACGGTCGTAACTCTAGCGTGTTACGCCCGTAACCCCCCCACTGGAATCAAGTGCAGAAAACCAACTCATATTACGGCCGTATAAGGGAAACTTACGGCCGTAACTCTCGAGCATTACGGCCGTAACAATGCGGCTTACGACAGTAACATAGCCTGAGACAGCAAGCAGAAATCTGAATCACTTCTCGACGAGGAAATGATCGGGAAGTAACGAGACGTATCTGCTACCAACTGATATACTTCCAACAGATTCAAGCCAACGACAAAAGATATAAAATGAAACGTGATTCCGACCACTCGAGGGTTCGGAACAGACATGGATGGAAACCACCCCGTAACTTAGGGAAATTACGAAACGGCCCAAACGTTCAAAATCCGCGATACGACGTCGGATTAACAAACCGAAACTCCCAACACGAACAACTCAACTATACGAACTCGCAAACCCAAAGAAATTACGAAAGCGAACGAGTTCCACGAGAATCGAACGTCCATGCCATAAAACATGACATAAAACGGAATAATATCAAAACATCACTAAGATCATCCCAGATGGAGAAACTCCAAGAATAACATAGATTCAAAATGTCGACATGGTTACAAGCGAGCTACCAAAAAAATAAAAATACACCAAAACGGGAATATCGAAAAAAGAAGAAAAATGCGGATATTACATTCTACCCCTCTAAAAATAAGTTTCGTCCCGAAACTTAAGAAACAAACAACTCGGGGTACTTAGCACGCACGCTATCCTCGGTTTCCCAAGTTTCCTCCTCGACACCATGCCTCGCCCACTACACCTTGATCAAGGGAATGGTCTTATGCCTTAGTCGTTTCTCGCGGTGCTCCAAAATCTTCAAAGGACGTTCTTCAAAAGTAATATCCTCGGTGACATCAATCTCCCGATAATCGATGACGTGACTTGGATCCGGAACATATTTCCTCAGTTGGGAAACATGAAAAACGCTATGAACGTGACTCAAGGCCGGAGGTAACGCCAAACGGTATGCTAACCCACCGACTCGCTCGAGAATCTCGAAGGGCCCGATAAATCTCAGACTCAACTTCCCTCTTTTCCCGAAACGGAAAACACCTCTCGTCGGCGACACCTTTAGTAAAATGTGGTCTCCCACCTCGAATTCCAAAGGTCGACGACGGACATCAGCATATGACTTCTTTCGACTCTGGGCAGTCAACATCCGTTCCCGAATTAATTCTATTTTCCGCCTCGTCTCTAAAACGACATCCGGCTCGGTCCCGATCAAATCGGACGCCTCATCCCAACAAATCGGTGATCGACATCGCCGCCCATAAAGCGCCTCATACGGTGCCATCCGAATCGACGCGTGCCAACTATTGTTGTACATGAATTTGATCAATGGCAAATGCTCCTCCCAGTTATTGCTCCAATCGAGAGCACAAGCACGCAACATATCCTCGAACGTCTGGATAGTGCGTTCCGACTGTCCATCTGACTGGGGATGAAAAGAGGTACTCAAACGCAAACGAGTACCCAACGCCTTATGCACCGCCTGCCAAAAGTGCGATACAAAACGGCCATCACGATCCGAAACGATAGACTTCGGAGTACCGTGAAGCCTCACAATCTGCGCGATAAACACACGAGCTAACTTCTCCGGGCCCCAAGTGTCCTTAATGCCCAGAAAATGTGCCGACTTGGTCAAACGATCAACAATCACCCATACCATATTCATGCCCGATCTCGATCTCGGCAGACTCGTAATGAAGTCCATCGATATATCTTCCTATTTCCATTCCGGAACAGGAAGTGACTGTAATAACCCGGCTGGTCGTTGATGCTCGATTTTGACCTGCTGGCAAGTCAAACATCTCGCTACAAACTGTGCGACCTCCTCCTTCATATCATTCCACCAGAAATTCCTCCTCAAGTCCTTGTACATCTTACTCGAACCAGGATGAATGGAGTAGGGCGTAGCATGGGCCTCCCGCAAAATACTCTGTCTCAACTCTGTGTCGTTCGGCACACAAAGCCGCCTCTGGAATATCAAAATACCATCCTCGTGAATCACAAATCCAGGAGACTTTCCCTTAAGAACGTTCTCCCGGATTTGAGTAATCATCGGGTCCTCTAACTGCTTCAGCTTAATTTCATCGATCAAAGATGGCGAAATCTCTAAAGCACAAAGTTGCCCGACAGCTCCAGGCAACAAAACCTCAATATCTAACTCGATCAAAGCCCGTCGAAGCTCAGACTGAGATGTAAGGATCTCGAGCGTTCGCAACGCAACCGGTTTTCGACTCAAGGCGTCGGCCACGACGTTCGCCTTGCCCGGATGATAAAGGATTTCGAGGTCATAATCCTTAATCAGCTCTAACCACCTCCTCTGCCTCATATTCAACTCTCGCTGAGTAAATATGTATTTCAGACTTTTATGATCGGTAAAAATCTGACATGCAGAGCCGAAAATATAGTGACGCCAAATCTTGAGTGCAAAAACAACTGCCGCTAACTCCAAATCGTGAGTAGGGTAGTTAAGCTCATACGGCCTCAACTGTCTCGACGCATATGCAATGGTCTTGCCGTGCTGCATCAATACACACCCAAGACCCTGACCCGAAGCATCATCAGAACAAAACCCTCGTTGCCGCACGGCAACGCCAAAACCGGGGCTGAAGTCAAACGCTTCTTCAGCTCCTCAAAACTCGACTGCCTCTCGTCATTCCAGACGAACTTCTCGGACTTATGGAGCAGCTGTGTAAGTGGCCGAGCCAGTTTCGAGAAACCCTCGACGAACCTACGGTAGTAGCCAGCCAAACCCAAGAAACTACGGAGCTCTCTCACATTCTTGGGCGGTGCCCAATCCAACACCGCCTCGATCTTCTGCGGGTCTACACGAACCCCCTCGGCTGAAATCATGTGACCTAGAAACATCACTTCCTTCAGCCAGAACTCACATTTCGAGAACTTCGCATAGAGTTGCTCGGTCCTCAAAATGTCTAACACTACCCGCAAATGATGGGCATGCTCTTCCTCGTTCCTCGAATAAATAAGAATATCGTCGATGAAAACGACGACACACTTATCCAAATACTCGATAACGACTTTGTTCATCAACTGCATGAACACCGTCGGTGCATTAGTTAACCCGAAAGGCATAACTACAAACTCATAATGTCCGTATCTCGTCCGAAAAGCTGTTTTCGGCACATCGGACTCCCTCACTCGGAGCTGATAGTACCCCGATTTCAAATCAATCTTCGAGAATACCGCGACTCCACCAATCGGTCGAACAAGTCATCAATTCTCGGCAAAGGATACTTGTTCTTGATGGTTACCTTGTTTAGTTCGCGATAGTCGATACACAAACGTAGTGAACCATCCTTCTTCCGCACAAATAGGACCGGTGCGCCCCAAGGTGAGGCACTCGGTCGAACATATCCCGACTCAAGAAGCTCGCTCAACTGCTTCTTCAACTCTGACATCTCCGAAGGTGCCATGCGATACGGCGCCTTAGAAATCGGAGCCGCGCCCGGCTCTAACTCTATAGCAAACTCAACCTCACGGTCCGGTGGCAATCCCGGCAACTCGTCAGGAAACACATCAGGAAACTCGCTAACGATTGGAATCGTCGAAAGCTCGACTCCACCACTCTCCGCCTTCAAGGCGTAGCACCAAAAGCCAGTACACCCCTTTCGCAGGAGTCTCATCGCCTTCAAGGCGTTAATAATGAACTTCTGGTTTCCCCTCTTTCGCCCCGCAAAAGAGTGCTCGGTGCTGTCCTCGGCTAACATAGTGATGATTCTCGTGCGGTAGTTCATGATCGCACCATGCCGCTCGAGCCGATCATCCCCAAGAATCAAATCCTCACCCTCGATACCCACAACAATAAGATTAGAGGGCCAAGCCCTCTCACAAATAAATATAGAACAGTCTCGAACCTCCTGATCACCAACGATCCGATCACCGCTAGGAAGCTTAACGATGAAGGGCTCACAAGGCGTCAAACTGTCGAGACTCAAACGGCGCATACAATCCAGAGATATGAACGAATGCGTAGCACCAGAATCGAAAAGCACACTGACAGGATGAGAAAGAATATGAACGGTACCTGTCGCCACGGTAGCCGCTGGGTCATCGGCTCTCCGCATCTCATAGACACGCGGGTGGGCTGAGCCTACACTGGAAGTTCCCCCCTTAGCAGGCTGACCCCGTCCTCTCCCTCGACTAGCACTCGGCGGAGATTGAGAAGCAAACGATCCTTGATTCACACTCGGTTCCCTAGGCGCTGGAACGGAAGTCCGGGCACCCACGATTCTCTCCCTCTCGGCACAGAAAGCCGCCTTGTGGCCCGGCTGGCCACACTGATTACATATCAGCAAAGGACTCGGACAATTACGACTGATGTGGCACAGGCCGCCACGTTAAAACACTTCACCTCTCGAGAAGGGGCCTTGGTTGCCTGTGGGAAACCCAGTAGATCGAGCTGGGCCACTGCCAGCGGAAAAGTTAGCAGACTGGAATTTCTACTGACCTCCACCTTTGTGGCCCGAAAAATTCCCGGCAGACTTCTGCTTCTTACTCTCGCGGGCCGCCTCACTCGCCGTCACAGACATATCATAAGCAAGGGCCCTACTCTGGTAATCCTTCAAGGTAGTACAGACGAGCCCCGACATATAGTCCCGAATAGACAATTTCATCCGCCTGGAAAAATGGAAAATTTTGTCGCTCTCCTCGACAACTTGGGTCTTCACATAACCCAACTCCTTAATAAAATCGGCAATAGCTTGAGATACGGGGATATCTCGTGGTTGAGCATCATAGAAAGCATGTACTCGAGCCTGTCTGACCGGCCACGGGCAATATTCGGCCTCCATCAATTCCTGAAACTCGGCCCACGAAGCAACATGGTCTTTGGGCCCAACGGCCTCCCACCAATCCGTAGCGTCCCCAGTGAGAAAGTACTGGGCAATAGGGACCTTACGGTCCTCGGGACAGTTAGTAGCAGTGAAGACCTTAGATATCTCCTTGATCCACCCCTCCCAGCCGATCGGGTCCGAAGCTCCCGAGAACTGAGGAGGATGCATCTTTATGACATCCTGAAGCCAGCGATCTGCTCCGCCCCGATTAGCGTGGGCCGGATCCGGGTTCTGAACCGCCTGAGCTATCGCCGCCATTTGATTCACCATTTGCTGCATAACGGCCGCAATACCAAGGTCGGCGCGCTCCTGAGAGGAAGCATGACTGTGACGGTCGCGATGCTGCCCGGCTCGAAAGCTGCGACGTGGCCGCCCCACCGGCTGCCCCACGTCCCCGGCCGCATCCACGACCACGACCGCGACCACGACCACGACCACGACCTCTTCCAGCCTCCATACTGGAGTTAAATAAGTAGCAAAAGCCATACGATGGTAAGTACAAGAAAAGAACAATCACAAATCGAGAATCAAAGGTACGATACAAGAGTATAAGGAACAGAGGAAGGAAACCTTACGGGCACTGGCAGTACCGGAATCATGGCAGCGTGATGATGATGTGCAAAACAAAATACAACAAGACCCAATAAACCGACAAGCCTAGGTATCCATAAACCTAGATCTATGATACCATTTTCTGTAACACCCCAAGGATATCCGAGGTATATTACAGTGCCGTGGATCCCTATATGGGACCCACCAGGCTGAACAAGCATCATACTCATCGATTCACAGAAAACAACAGAAAAATACCTCATCATAAAGACGCCCCACAAAATAGTCCACCCGGTTCAACCGGTATAACATAACACCATAATCCGACACAAACATAATAACCAACAATACAACCCCGACGAGTAAAAGTTCTTAAGTACTCGAGTACTTCTATTAGTTCAAAGACCACAAAAGCTAAAAAGATAGAAATCAATAAGACACCACTCGTGCACAATCATCACGCACGGCCATCATCCGCATACTGGTCCAGCGCCCGCTCGTCTCGATGAACCTGACCTGAAATTCATAAAACGAATTTCCCCAAAACGGGTCCCCAAAGGGGTTAGCAATTACGCTAGTACAAGTAACCAAATGAACAACTTACATCTCGTACATATGATAAATGCATGCAATCAAGAAAACATAGTTCCAAAGCACTCATTTCCGGAAATACCAATATCAAATCACATTTGTAAAATGCACCACAATTAACCATGGACCCACCCCTCCGTGGACCCCTACCGAGACCCCGTTGGATCTAACCCGTAGTGGTTAAAAGCAAGCTCGCGAATCCACCCCTCCGTGGACCCCTACCGAGACCCCGTCGGGTCTAACCCATAGTGAGCATACACACACACACTATTCTCATGCAATACTACTACGTTAAGATTGTAAGTTCATAAGGGTACTTGCCTCGATTAATAGACGGTGACACGAACGGAAAGGGAGAGTCAAGCACAATCGCGAGGAATCGACGGAAGTGGACCTAACGATTCGAATAACACAATCACAACCACTTCTAAACGATTACGGAAATGGAATACACCCGAAAACCCGCCTACGATTCATGTATATTCGTACGAAAACAACAACGAGGGCGGACCACAACCAAACCCTCTCGATAACAAAAGATACTACGAAATATACCATGAATCATAGGGAAACGAGGAATACCAACAAGGTTAATCATATTCATCAGGAATTAACTAACAAAACGGGACGGATTGGACGAAAACATGAAAACCCCCAAATCTTTCCCAAAATAGGGTTCTAAGAGATTTTACCTTGATTTGACGATGAACAATGAATGATTAGAGATAGGTTGATGATATGAAGCTTGAGTACACTTCTACAATGGTGTTTGGGTGAAAATCGGGCGAAACCTAGCTCTCCAGGTCGTTCCGTCGCGAAGAGAAGTGAGAGAGGTGAGAAATGAGGAAAAATACGGCTGTTGTCAGTTTATATACTGGCCGGTGTTACAGCCGTAACATACATAACATACGGCCGTAACATAGCAACATTACGGCCGTAACTCACCTGCCTTACGGCCGTAACGGTTCCAGGAATGAAACTGGGCCAAATTTACGAACGACACTTACGGCCGTATCAAGACACCATTACGGCCGTATCAATACTTACGGCCGTAACTCTAGCGTGTTACGCCCGTAACCCCCCCACTGGAATCAAGTGCATAAAACGAACTCATATTACGGCCGTATAAGGGAAACTTACGGCTGTAACTCTCGAGCATTACGGCCGTAACAATGCGGCTTACGGCCGTAACATAGCCTGAGACAGCAAGCAGAAATCTGAATCACTTCTCGACGAGGAAATGATCGGGAAGTAACGAGACGTATCTGCTACCAACTGATATACTTCCAACAGATTCAAGCCAACGACAAAAGATATAAAATGAAACGTGATTCCGACCACTCGAGGGTTCGGAACAGACATGGATGGAAACCACCCCGTAACTTAGGGAAATTACGAAACGGCCCAAACGTTCAAAATCCGCGATACGACGTCGGATTAACAAACCAAAACTCCCAACACGAACAACTCAACTATACGAACTCGCAAACCCAAAGAAATTACGAAAGCGAACGAGTTCCACGAGAATCGAACGTCCATGCCATAAAACATGACATAAAACGGAATAATATCAAAACATCACTAAGATCATCCCAGATGGAGAAACTCCAAGAATAACATAGATTCAAAATGTCGACATGGTTACAAGCGAGCTACCAAAAAAATAAAAATACACCAAAACGGGAATATCGAAAAAAGAAGAAAAATGCGGATATTACACGTATAATTGGAGTAATTTTTCCAGTCATCTTCTGACGCGTGATATGTAGAGGCACAATATTTTTCGGTGCTCGGGATTTTATAAAAGCTTCGATCGCTTTTCATTAACATTTAATGAAAGGTCTTCAAGAGTATAATTTTTAAATTCATACATTGTAATATTATATTCGTAACACGATGCTTGATCGATCTTGTTTAGGGGTTCGGTTTATTGATAGGATCAATATTATTATTCTGTCGCACCTTCGATTTTAGGCCCCAAATCTCAATAATGGTATTGGAGAAAGTTCAATGCGATCGTATAAATGATATTCTCATTTCGAATGCTTGATTGAATATTTTTATGATCTAGAGTCATACTGATTTTAATCGTAAATATTTAATTGTAGCGACCACTTTTCAAAATGTCATTTTAAATTAATTTCAAGGGAGATTAAATATCTTTAGGAAAAATAATTGAATAATTACAGCGGAATTTGAAGTAAAGTCAACCATTTTGCAAGTAAATATAAATAAATTCCCAACATTTCAAAACATCCATAATATCCAACCATGGCATTGAAGCCAAAGTTAAAAATTTTAAATAAACGAAATAATGGAAGAACTTGATAGATATAATTATCACGCCACGCCTTTAGCCGCCACTTCAGTCTGCTCAACCTAAAAGGTTTAAATAATGGGGTGAGCTTTCAACTCGCTAATAAGGCGGGAACGCTTTGTTAAATTTAAATACATACATGTTGTCAAGTAGATATGACATGCCTGAACCTGGTGGTTGCCCGAGGGCTATTAATATGCGAACTTTGTGGATACTGCCTATTACTCATTGGAGGCTACAATGTAATTAACAGCAAATTTTGAGCATATTATGCCTACTACTCATTGGAGGTGTAATATCCACACTTTCTATTTTTAGCCATTTATATTTTTAGTGTATTTTTATTTCGGACGACTCGCTTGTTATTGTTTTGGAATTATGAAACTATTTTGTTCTGTATCCATGACCATCCGAACGAGTTTCGGAGTTATTTTTACGAGATTTTACTTATTATGTAACTTTTCCGCGTTGAGGATCGATTCTCGTAAATTTCGTTCTATACTGACGTTTCGTTACTTCTTCAAGTTCCTTTAATGATTCTGGATATGTTACAACTTTCTAAGTTGTCGTTCAGGTCTCGAGTTTAGATTTTCGAATGTTTGGGTCATTTTTGTAAATTCTTATTATATTGGGCGTTGATGCAAATATTCGTTTATTCCGGCCTTCGGATGACCGGAGGCTTGTGATGGTTTTTATGTTTATCTCATCTATAAAAGATCTTCGTATATATGTGGTTTCATTCCTTATACTTTCATTCCGGTTGTTGACGAATCGTTGTTTTCAAACCAGCCTGACCTGCTCCCAGGGCTGAGTTATGGCCATTAGACAACATGCATTACGACTATAAGATTGTATGCATTACGCCCGTAGTGTCCTTTCTGTAGCGGCCATAACATAGTTATGTATTTTGGGAAGTAAGGTCGTGAATCCCATTACGACCGTAATGGTATAGGTGTTACGGCCGTAACACCTGCCCAGTTTATAAACTGGGCAGCGACCTTATTCTTCATTTTTCACCTTCCTCTCTTTCTTACACATCGGGAGCGATCCTTCAGACTACGTATCGTCCATTTTCCACCCAAACTCTGTTGGAGAAGTTTATTCAAGCATTATATCATCGCCCTCTATCATCATATCATCAGAGGTTTCGCCTTCAAATTGAGGTATATTCTTAGAACCATAGTTTTTGGGGATTTCGGGATTTTGACATGATTTTACCCTTTGAATCCGATTTAGCTTTGATAAGTTGTTATATTACGATTATGTAATCGTAATACCATGCTTTCATTATAGTTTAATGGATTAAACTTCAAGGTTTTCACCGTTAATTGATTGGAATTGATTGTGACTTCGTGGTGACCAATGAATTGTCCCAATAGGTATAACTAGGATGAATCCTTGCAATTCTGCAATATTGAGGTTGATTGTATATCGTTATTGTGATAGGAGCGAATTTCTGAAGACTATTCGGACCGAAACTTTTCCTTTTACCATTTCCTTCACGTCATATTATTCACGGCAAGTACATGTATTACATTTCGTTATGTATGTTACGGTTGCGATACGAATGATGAATTATGATATCATGTGTGTGTTGTTTCTATTCCACCCGGGGATGGTTCGATGGTACCTCTGGGGGCCGATACTAAGGGATACGGCCACGGATTACTAAGTTTGGATGGTTGTGATATTGATATGAGATGATTCACTACTTTGATGTCAATATAATATTTCGAAATATTATTTTTCAAATGTTTTCTAAATGAGATGACTGTGTTGAATCGTATTTGTATATAATATAGTGTAATTGTGTACTTGTACTAGCTATTCGAATGTTAACCCCTTAAATGGGGTAAATGCGTCTTATGCATTTTAGGTATCGGTCGAGCTGAGGTGCCGGCATGGGACACGCATGCAAAGGATCGCCCATCATGATGATGAGGCTCAAGTCTATGTTAGATGTTCTGTTACCATGTTTACCTTGGTGTCGGAGTTAGTCTGGTTATTTTATGAATATTGTTAAAGTCCCCTGCGTGGGCAATAAACTTGTGTTACCTTATGCTTTATGATGTTTAACTAAGATGTTTTGGCCGAGGCCACGACCCTATTTTACTATTATTAATGTGTCTTATGGGGTTTCTTTTGTGTATTATGTGTCATGTGATAGCCTGGTAGACCTTGTGAAGGTTCTACGGCGCGTAATGTCCCTTATGAGATTTGGGGTGTTACATTTATGGTATCAGAGCTTAGGTTATTAATACCTAGGCTGTTGGTTAAATTTGGGTCTGCCAGTCGTGTCGTAAGAGTCAGTTGTTGAGCCTGATATCATCATGCTACCATATCTTCGTGCGACCCGTGGCTGTAAATCTCCTCGAACTCTTACGTTTCTCTCTTTTATATTTCTCTTGTGTAGATTGGAAATGTGAGTTGTTGTACCAACTTGTAAAATTGTGAATTTTTCTGATCTCGTCCTTTTCGATTCTTTTCTTCAGTATGTTGAGAGGTCGCGGTAGACCATCTAGGGGACGCGTCCGAGGCCGTGTTCACGGTGCTAGTAGTAGGGAAGTTCCACTTTCTCAGTCCTTTGCAGATTCGGCCTCTCATTCAGTGCCGAATATTCTGCCCTTGAGTTCTGACGGGCAACAAAATTTATCGGTCAGTCAGGATCAGCCGTCGGGTATTAGTGCCGACACTGGAGATACTACTGTACTGCAGCAGTTGGTAGCTCATCTCTCTCAGATAGCTTAGGGTGGACGTCAGAATCCGCCCCCAACTCCAGAAGATAAAGCTAGTAAATGGCTTCAAAAAGTGACCAAGATGCACCCCCATCGCTTCACTGGTTCTACTGACTCCATGGGTTAGAAGAATTGGCTTTTTCAGATGGGTGGGACGTTCGATGCTGTAACTCGTCCTGATGATAGGAGAGTGCCTATTGCTCAGTACCTCCTGGATAAGGAAGTTGTAGAGTGGTGGGAAGCTGTGATGCCCAGTGACCGTGTAGCGACCTGGGAGGAGTTCAAGACCGCCATGGAAGCGGAATACTGTCCACCGCCAGTCAGGGTGCATAGAATTGTGGAGTTCTTTACTACTACACCTCAGTATGTGTCGATCTCTCAGGCCATCATCACTTATAACTAGCAGCTGGGATTCGTTAAAGATCAGATGAGAACCGATGCTGATAAAATCCGTTATTTCAATATGCGCATGAAACCGTATATCAGGCAGAGTATGGCACCGCTCATGTGTACCACCTTGAAGGAATACCAGGATCGCACCCTAGCGATTGAGATGGCTGTCCCGGAATCAGAGTTGGGTTCCGAGGCTAAGAAACAAAAGACTACTGGCAGTTTCTCACCCGGTAAGGGTGGTCATATTTCGAGGACTCAGTCTGCTCCTGTATCTGGGAAGAAGCAGTTTCACCAGGCTGGAGGGTCTCAGAGTTACCATTCAGTCCAGTCCCCTACACCTGGCAGCAGAGTTTGTTTTAACTACAGTCAATACGAGCATTTAGTGAAGGATTTTCCACTTTCGTTAGTTAATTGCTTTACTTGCGGGCAGACCGGGCATCGGCCTTGCGAGAGGGCTACCAGGGCCGCCAGAGCTCCGCATAAACCTGCTATAATATTAAGCAATTGCATTAAACCTAAAATATATTACACCTGCTATTATAATTCAGAACTATTAACAGCCATTAAACCTGAAAAATAACATATGTTGCTATAATATTTCATAATAATTCAATAACAATTCCATAATAATCTATATTATTACAAAAAAATATATTTCCCACGAGTAATGCTCAAAACGCAAATGCTTTACATTAATTGTAATTTCCATAAATGTAAAAGCTTTACATCGTAACTTCAAAAAACATAACAGAAAAAGTTCTAAAATCTAATCATTCACACCAACTTATCAATAATTGGAACCGAAACTTATGCCGGTGAAAACACAAACTTATCAATAATCATTCACACCAACTTATCAATAATCTAGTCTTGAAAGCTTTCCATCGCTTTGCAGCTTTTGAAAGTATCCAACGTTTACGATTCTCAATAACATAAAATCCCCTCTGCATTGGCACAAAATCATTAGTTATATATACATAACATCTGAATTAGGGCAGCACTACAGCAGTAGCAAACCAATGAACATGATGCACACAAACTGCAACAAATTGTAATAAGAAAAGAGACAACAGATATAGATCACAATGCCAAAATCCACCCTATACAACAATCAGTACAGACCACTGCCACAACATTAGACAAAAACAGCAGCTCAAAGAAGACAAATAAAAGTCAATAAATGTCAACATTTGTAAAAAAAAGTAAGACGGGAAGACCAACAATAAATCAACCAAGAGCTGAAACTCTTAACCCCGAGCTCTATGCATTTTTTTTCCTAAAATATAAAGATGAGTATGTTCGCTTACCATGATAGAATCATATAATTCATCTAGAAGTCCTTTTGGAAGGTGAGACCACTCCTTATAGGAGGATTTGTGTGCATAGATGCCAGATTTTCAAGTTCAGACTGCAACAAGAAAATTCAAAATAAGCAGAAAGTTCCACATACACGAAGATTCGTTTAAATCAACATGGTAAATCAACAAATATTAACATTAATATTAATTTATCATGTCAAGTTGAAAATATGATGTAAAATACACAAATTTTACTTTAAATGTTGCACTTCGACTGAGACAGAAGGGTAGTAAAGTTTGTGGTCTTGTTTTGGTTCAGGTAAAAGATCCAGTGTGAAGTCATCACCGCTTGTTTTGGTTCATCTACTTATGGTCGTCTTTGTGAACTTGGTTATAGTGTCATTATCATGTCCTTGTCAATCTGCAAAGAGTTGAATTTGGGTGATCCTTCTCCGGCCAAGATGCTTCTTGCCTACTTTCCTGTGAAAGTAGGCAAGTTCGTAATGCGAGGAGATTTTGTAATCCTTGTAATAAATAACAGAGACTACTGAATTCGTCAAATACCATATCCGAACTTTGATGTCACAACTGTGTTTCAGCGAAGACTGAGATTATGAGACTGCTTGCCTTGGACTGTGGGGGTCTCAGCTATACTAGTATCGTATTGCAAAAGTCTGTAATAGAATAAGGCTCTATCATGAGCATCCAGGAACTAATTGACAGCTGAATTAAATTATCAGTATGAGAATGTCAAAACTTTAGCTTCTGAATGAATTGAAGTATGTTTCATACCTGGCGGAAATAAAAAATTTATAGCAGCCAATGTTGTGAGTTTCAGGAGGCCTTTTAAAGAAGCACTTCATTATTTACAAATTATAGAGGATGCAAGTGAACCTGTGCAAACAGCAAATTGCAAATGGAATATTCAAGCACAACATACAGTAAACAAAACTAAACTTCCTTGTATAATATGCCTGCTCCCAAAATTCAAGCACCATAAAATAAATAAAAAACACATGCAGTAGCGAGTGTTTCATTGAATATAAACATACCAAAGCAAGCAATCCAGCAGGAAAATTATGTTAAAATCCAACCCATATTGGCCAAGATCAACATAAACTATTCAAAGGAAAGTTGAACAAGCTTTTGCAACTACAAGAAGCAAGCCTGCACATGAGGAAAGCTGCTTAAAAATCACCTTTCTCTTCCGACTCGGTATCCGTCTTATTTTGGCAACAGACCGAACAAACTCTAGCTCAACAGGATAATTGGTGCAAGATTCATTTTCCATGATTTCTCTAACCCTGGTGCCAGCATCAGCAAGTGCCTCGACCATAAACGTGTTGATCAGAAGATAATCTACATCGCCAAATTTCCTCCAAATTTCCTCCATATTTTACAAAGGTTGAAAATTCGTTTAACCTTTCATGGTAGTTGAACGATTCAAAATGATTCGTTCAATCGGAATGATTCAAGATGGGGGTTGCAGGCTGCTCAAAAAATATGAGAACTATAGCGTATGTCACATTCAATCAAAAAAATATGAGAACAAATAGGACGAGAATTGTTAACTTGTTAACTCATTCAATCACATAAATTCATTCAGTCAGATTATAATGAAGAAACTGAAGCAAATATGAAAATAGGGAAACAAAAAAAAAACATACCGTGACGGCGAAGCTCCAGAAGATGGCGGTCGCGGCGAAACTCAGGCGAAGATGGAAAAGCCAAAGAAGGGGAGAAAGAAGGTGGGAGATCGGGTAGAAAGAAGGAGCAAGATTGAGATGCCTCGGACGGGTCCTCTTTCTATACGCTTCATCAAATGGGTCGAGAACCCGGAGATGTTGTTGCGGAGGCGCTCCGAGGGGATAATAGCGACCTCTTGCAAAAGAAGGGTTTTCTTGCTGCCGCTTAAAGGAAGAAGACCGCGGTGATGAGTATTGAGATAAAAGAAATTGAGAGATGTCCGCAAAGGGATCGATTAAAAGGAAGAAGACCGCATTGGCAAAGATCGCCGCCAAGGGATCGATTACAGACGAGATGTTCTAGAGAGAGATGGAGAGATGGGGAGATAGAGTACTTCGTGTATTTGCCAAGTGTTAGCCCTAATGTGAAGAAGAAAAGAATAGACCGCTTGGGCTAAACAACAGGTCTCTTAAGTTTTTACACTTTAGAGACCCGTCAACAAAAGCAACTGGTCTCTTATTTTTTACATATTAGAGACCCGTCAATAAAAACAACGGGTCTCTTAAGTCTCTCACAAAAAAATGGCGGGCCCATTTGACATATAAGAGACCTCATGTTTATAATAGCAGGTCTCTTATATTAAAGAGACTCGTTATCTTTATCAACGGGTCTTTTAGTCTGGATCTCTTTGCTTGTTTTTGTAGTAGTGAGACTACCTACTATCTGTCGGTACATTCTTGTGTCCTCCAAGTCTTTCCCATAGTAGGCACACAGCTTCAAGTTTGGCTCCATTGGGGTAGATATTGGCTTGCAGTCAGTTAGCCCAAACTTCTCGATTAAATCCCTTGCATATTTCTGCTGACCAGGAAATATACCATCATCTGTTCTTTCGACTTCCAATCCTAGGAAGTGTTTCAGTTCACCAAGTTCCTTCATTTGAAATCGGACTGAGAAGTTTGCCCTTGTTCGTTGAATCTCGTCTTCGTCATCGCCAGTGATGATTAGGTCATCCATATATACAAGGACTACTGCTAGCTTGCCTCCTTGAGTTTTCACGAACAAGCTTGAATCTGCTGGGGCAACATGATAACCACTTTGGACTAGAAACTCAGCAATATTCCCGTACCATGCTCGTGGTGCCTGCTTCAAGCCATACAACGCCTTCTTCAACTTGCACACGTACTCAGGCTTTTCATGATTCACAAATTCTTTGGGTTGATCAATATAGATATCACGATCAAGTTCCCCATGTAAAAACGCATTCTTCACATCCATTTGCCATAATTTCCAAGACTTACTTGCTGCTAAGGCTAGTAAGACACGAACTGTAGTAATCTTTGCAACTGGACTAAACGTCTCGTCATAGTCTATGCCATACTCTTGAGAGAATCCACGAACAACTAATCGAGCCTTATACCGCTCAATTGTACCATTTGTACGAATCTTCAATTTGCAAACCCATTTGCAGGATATGGGTCTAACACCTTGAGGTTTTGGCACTAAATTCCAAGTTTGGTTTTGTTTTAATGCCAAAATCTCTTCTTCCATGGACTTTCTCCACTCTGGACTATTTGATGCTTCTTCAAATGTACTTGGCTCTTTGACTTCAGCATAGGCAGCATCTACATACTTTGGATTTGGCCGTCTTTCTCTGGTTGACCTTCGCACTTGAGGTTGTGAAGGTTTCTGCTCTTCTGGTTGACTAGTCTGTACTTCATCTGGTATTTCATGTACACCTGTTCTCCAAGGGCTTCTTGATTTGGACCGTACCTCAACTTGATCCGACGGGGATCTTGGTTCTTCTATGTAATTGTTGTCTTGAGAGGAATGTAGCTGCAACTTGGTTTGTAGCTTTTCTTGCAGCTCATGTGTATCTGGTAATGCCACCTTGTTTGCCCACCATGAAGATGCCTCATCGAATACAACATTTCGTGAGATGTAGATCTTGTTTGTATTTGGATCGCAGCATTTCCAGCCTTTCTTTTGTTCATCATATCCAATGAATATGCAGCGGACAGCTTTCTTGTCGAACTTGCTGCGATCTTCATCTGCAATAAATACATAACATACACAACCAAACACTCGAAAATAATTCACTGTTGGTTTTACATTATACAATTTTTGAAATGGTGAAATAAATTCCAGCCTCGGTTGTGGCAACCTGTTGGTGATATATACTACTGTCTTCATGCATTCTGCCCAAAATCTTGTATCAACATTCTTTGCATGTAGAAGACTTCTACATGTCTCTGCTAGGTGGCGGTTCTTCCTCTCCGCTACTCCATTTTGCTGTGGAGTTTTTGCACAAGTCAGTTGCCTTCGGATGTTGCACTCCTTGAGGTAGTTGTTGAATTCATTTGAAGTGTATTCTCCTCCATTATCAGTACGGAGGCACTTGATCTTCCTCCGAAGCTCACATTCTACCGTATCCTTGAATTTCCTGAATTTTTCAAAAGCTTCATCTTTATGCTTCAAGAAATATACCCATACATACCTTGAGAAATCATCAATAAAGGTTATCAAATATTGATAACTGCTTGTTGACTTTTGTTTGATCTTCCCAAGCACATCTGAGTGGACCAATTCCAACGGCTCTCTTGCTCTGAGCTTTGACTCTTTGTAAGGCAGTTGATGTGCCTTACCATATCGACATCCAGTACACACAGTGTCATGTTGGATCTCGAGTTAAGGAAGTCCCCTCAACATGGACTTCTGCATCATAATCTTCAGTTTGCCGTAATTGACATGTCCAAGTCGTGCATGCCATAGGTCTCCAGTGTCACTTCTCTATGCCTTCTCAACGTAGGCTTCTTCAGCTGACATCACATAGATAGCCTTCATTTTTGGTCCTTCCACGAACGGTGTACCTATGACTTTCACTTCACGATACACTTTCACATCGTTCGGTCCAAACAACACATAATTACCTGAAGCAGTTAATTGTGGTACTGACAATAGGTTCTTCTTCATCCCTGGGACATGATAGACATTGTCAGGTTGTACTTCTTCATGTCCGTACCTTTGTGGCAGTTGTGTCTTGCCAACATGGGCTATTGGTAATTGTGTGTTATCAGCTATCACAATAACTCGATATCCGTTGTACTTGGTCATACTTACAAGTTTCAACTCATCTCCGGTCATATGATTGGAACAACCAGAGTCAACGATCCAATCATTCTTGTAATCGACTAACTGCTCACATACCGCAGTAAGTGCGAATTCCTCTCTTAGGCCTTTCCCTCGTGTATCAGCAATATCTACCTCCTCGGCATAGAAGGAAGTCTCGAAATCCCAATCTTCTTCTCTTGGAGCATCGTCCTTAGATATTGTTGCTGCATTTCCTTCAACTCTCTTGGACCAGCAATTTTTTGCATAATGTCCTTTCTTGCCGCAATTGAAACATTCGTCACTTTGACGATCCTTTTATTGCCACCGGTTATGACCATTTCGATTATGTTGAGCTCTTCGAGCTCCCCATGACTGGAAACCTCTATCTTGGTTTCCTCGAACATCTCTTTCTTGACTATTGAATCTCCCGAAACCACATCCTCGTCCTCGACCACGACCGAGTCCTCGTCCACGTCCTTGATTGTCTCTTCTATTAGTGAAAAGGGCTGTCTCTTCACCATTGGTTGGTCGACTAGACATGGGTTTGTCTAGATCCTCTTCAGTAATTAGCAAATTCTCCAGATCTGCTAAAGTTGGCTCGGTGGCCCAGTCCCGAATTGTCGTGATAATACTCTTATACTCCGGCTTCAATCCGTGGATGATAATTCTTTTCATCCTGGTTTGTGTAATGCCATTTTCAGGATCTAGTTTAGAAATCTCATCACAAAGAGATTTCACCTTTGAGAAATATTGACTCACAAACATATTTCTCTAGGAGATCGACAAAAGCTCATTTTCAAGTCTTTGTAATTTTGCATCATTTTTCTTCGCGAAAATAGCCGCCAATGTATCCCAAGCTTCCTTCGGTGTTCGGACATCTTTGATCCGCTGGAGAAATTCATCTTCTACAGCTATAGTTAAGGCATACATAGCTTTGACTACCTTAACCTTCCATTTCTTTAAAGCATCGTGGTGGTGGTCTTTGATGTGCGGCATACAGTAAATGCGGTGTTGAAGTTGAGATATCGGAGGTTGTGTCTGTGCTTTTGGCCTCCCTTGGTGGTGTTGTCTTAGCTCCGTTCACGATATCCCATAAGTCCTGCCCGAGCAGGTAAAACTTCATACGGGTACTCCATGACCCATAATTGTTGTTATTGAGCTTCTCAATAGAGGTAGTAAAATCAGCCATGATTTTAACAAAGCTTCTGGGGCCGAAAGTACATTTTTTGAAACTTTTGGGGTCAAAATAAAAAATTTCAGAAGTTTAGGGACTGAATTAAAATCTTCCACAAATTCAGGGACCAGTATGTAATTTTTGGAAAATTTACAATTCTTTCGGCAGCTCGTACGGCTTTGTCTGACGTCGGTTTTGTATTCCGAAGATACCACCGAACTCGTCTCGATGCGAGGAATCTAAAGGTATTCTCAAAATTGAGTTTCGACCACCTTTGTAAAACTCGAAATTTTCAGCTCCTCTAACACTTCCGGTTAGCACTCCAAACCTTTCTCCGATACCACTTGTTGAGATATCAAAGGATCATTATAGTGAATTTTTAATGATTTGAGAGAAAAATATTTGTTCTATTATCACTCAAGAATAGATACAAACTCACAAAATAGAAAAACTTTCAAACTCACTCAATCTCAACTTTTGTTATTCACTCTTTGAACTCACTCTTGGAGATGAGATGGTTACAAATGCTACAAACATGCCTTATTTATAGGTAGTAAACATAGTGTGAAACTATGGTGTGAAAGGATCAACCATGTGCAGTTTCTCATTCCTTTCTTGTCAAACTTGCCAACTAATTGTTCAAAGGTAGATACCTTCACATGTTGAAATACTTAGCCTCCATTCTAGAAGGGTTTGGATTCTAACAAGGATTTCCTCCAACATGAGTCGAGCGGGAGACCCATTGGCCATGGTAGATACCTTGTCCCACTGGACATCAATAGTCGTTAGTTGGTTCCGACTAGAGCGAATTAGATTTTGCATGTAGTTTCCAATAAGATTGAGTGGGATATTCATACTGTTTGAAAGTTGTGCAGTGAGAGGAGAAGTAAAAAATGGAGTTTCAGAGGGCGAATCCATCTCAAAGACAAAGAAAAAAACGAAAAAGGGAGTGACACATAGGGAGAGATAAATCTGCAAGAGAAGAACAAAAAATGAATGGAGAGAGAGATTGTGAAAGCGAGATATATATAGAAATAAACGCTCCCAGTAATTTGAGGAATACTACGCACATTAACATAAATTAAAAAATCGTAACTTGCCACTTCTGTAAGATAATTATGCTATTTTTGTAATACTTCACTAAATTGTGTGTATTAGAAGATCTAATTTACCCAATACTTAAATTTAGTCTTAAGCTCAGTTTGGTTGATTTGCATGCATTTAGCATTCTATGGGTCCAATTTTATTATTATATGATCTATATTTCATAAGATCATAGTCCAAAATAATTGGGGGATTATCGGACAAATTACACTATTTAATACATTTTATAAAAGTATTACAAAAATATCACAAATTAAAATAAATACAAGAATCAAGATTTGAGGTGGTATCAAAATGCAATATATCATATAACCAAACTGCTACCTACAAGTATCTAATACAATATAGTTCACTGAAAATTAAGACATTAGATATCGAATAACCGATATTTAAATGTATTATTTCAAGTAACCCGACAATTAATTACGAATATCCAATGCTTTAGACTCCAAGAGCAGTTTTACGAAGTTCCACGAATCTCATCTCAAAACATCAGGCGCAGCATAAGAAGCGAAAAAGAGAAGAATAAATCTGCTCGAGATTTTCATCAATAAATAAAGAAGTTCCTCACTCTGTTGTCAACCCAGAACCCAAACTAACTAAGAAGAGATCATATGGCAAAGATATAACTTCAAAATTGTCAGCCCCTTGTTAGATTCTTTATCATCTTATTAACTCCTTCAACTTCATGACCAAACCTTGTTTCTGTCTCCCGTTTCAATATGACAAAAACTATAGTCGTGGTATTTGTGAAACTTACACGTATGTCGTAAGTTAGTGGCGGAGTCGAGGAGGAAGGTGAACCCGAAGTTGGAGCTATAAAGGTCTAAGTTAGAATCCCAGGGCTTGCGTGTGAGCCGGTCTAAGACCGAGTATCACTGGTGTAACTTTAGTGGTGAGGCCAACGAGGTAGAAGTTTAGGTAATGATTGCGGATCATATCGTACTCCGTACGGATAAGTTCAAGTATTTGGGTTCGATCATTCAGAAGGTAGGTGAGTGTGAAGATGATGTCACTCATCGTATCAAGTCGGGGGGGCTAAGGTGGAGAGCAGCGACAAGGGTCCTGTGCGAAAAGAAAGTCCCTCTAAAGTTGAAGGGTAAATTCTATACAGCGGCAATCAGACCTGCAATATTGTATGGCTCCGAATGTTGGGCGATGAAGAAGTCGCTTGAGAGCAAGTTGGAAGCGGCTGAAATGAGAATGTTACGTTAGTCGTGTGGTCGCACAATGTTGGATAGAATCTCGAACGGGGTTTTCAGGAACGCGCTTGAAGTGGTGCCCATTTCAGCGAAAGTTAGGGAAGGGAGATTAAAATGGTTTGGCCACGTCCGCAGGAGGCAGACATCTGCGCCGGTGAGGAGGGTCGAGAGTTTATTGGTTGCCGGGGAGAGGAAGAGAGGCAGACCGAAGAGAACGTGGGAGGAGCAGCTGAGATAAGATTTGAAGGCCTTAAACCTTTCAGAGACCATGATTGTTGATAGGTGCTCTTGGAGGCACCAGATCAGAGTTGTGGATTCTTTTGTAGGGAGCGGTGATGCAGTTGAGAGCGTCAGTTGGGTTGTCTCGGTTAGCTTTGAACTAGAACATTGCATTTTTTACTTTTATTATATATTTTATCCCATTGACTTTTGCGTGTGGTGTATTTTTGATAGGGAGCTGTGCGCATAGTCAACCTCTCTTTTGTTAAAGCAGCATTCATCGAGAGTGCAGTTGCCAAAGTCCCATTAGGTAAGTCTTATGCGAATTAAGCCATGGGTTCAGGTATGGTCTTGAGCTTTTTCGTATCATATGCTTCTTTGTATATATCACTCAATACTTTGTTGTGCACTAACCTGGGGGTCTTCACGGAAACAGCCTCCCTACCGTAAAAAGTAGGGGCATGGTCTGCGTACATCTTACCCTCCCCAGACCCTGCTCTGAGCGGTATATATTGGGTATGTTTGGTTTGGTTTGGTTTTGCATGTAAGTCGTAAGTGTATTCGTCTTTTTACTCCAATTACACAACTCCAAAGTAAGATATCCGAGTCGTATGTTAGACCATCACAAATTCCTTGACAAACCACCTGACCGTCATTAAAGGCTGGAATTTCATAGCCTTAGACCCAGACCTCAAAACTTGAATCCTGCTGAATATAGGTGGCCATGGGCCAGGCCGGGACTAGGGAGTCAGGACCAGCTCATGTTTGTGGCAAGCTGGGCTGGATCGGGCTGGGCGGCCGTGGCCCACTGCCCGCCCGCCCCAGGATGTTCCTCGGCCGGTCTGAGTCAGGCTGAGCCCGGGCCGAAAAAATTAAAAAATCAGTTTTGAATTTTAAAAATATGTTAACACTAAATATGAAAATCAATTTGAGGACATATATCTAAAGAGAATTTTATAACATGTCGCATAGGCAGGAACCCTCTTTTAGAATCTTCCAACCTAAATCGCTTTTAGGATCTTTTTTATATACGGGGCTTTGGAGAGACCTAACATTCTTCTTGCTCTATCCCGATAGAGAAGAATACCCAGAATATAGGTAGCTTCTCTCAAGTCTTTCATTGAGAACTCATTCGAAAGCAAAGCCCTCACTGAACTAAGAATTCCTACATCACCTATAAGTATAATGTCATCCAGATATAGTAATAAGAACACAATTTTTCTCCCACTAACCTTCTTGTAAATACAGGGCTCCTCTTCGCCTTGGACAAAGACTACCTCGTCAAAACGAAGATTCTAACTTCATGAAGCTTACTTCAGTCCATAAATGACAAGCTAAAGCTTGCATACTTTATGAATATCGATTTCAGATATGAATCTCGTAGGCTTTTCCATATAGATCTCCTCCGAGAGGAATCCATTTAGGAACATCTTTTTCACATCCATTTGCGATATTTCATAATCCAGGTGGACTGCAATGGCAAGCATTATATGAACAGACTTAGTCATGGCTATAGGCGAGAAGGTCTCAAAGTAATCGATTCCTTCTCTTTGGGAATAACCCTTTGCCACAAGCGTGGCCTTATAGATATTAATCTTGCTTGCCATATCCATCAGTATTTTTCTTGTAGATACATTTGTTCCCAATAGGTATTATGCCCTTAGGATGATCTACTAAAGTCTAGACCTGATTAGCATGCATAGAGTATATATCAGCTTGAATATCCTCATGCCACTTCGTGGAGTCTACATCTACCATCGCTCGATCATATGTAGAGAGATCATTCTCTTGGTTACTTTCTGTCATCTTATGGGGACCCAGTTCCTTTTGATGCCAATAGCCATATCTCTCAGGTATATAAAACTCTACTAGACCTGCGAGTGTTTGTATTTCAGAAGGTTCCATTTCAATATCTTGTACATGTGTTTCATTTAGTGTTTCTTTTAGTTCTTTTAAAGAAACATTTCTACGTGGGCCCCCTTCATGAATGAATTAATCTTTAAGAAAGTGTGCTTGTAAAGCAACAATGATCATATGATCTTCGTGCATGTAGAATAAATATTCCATGGAATCTCCTAGATATCCTATGAAATGACCCTTCACATACGTGGCTTTCAACTTCTCTACTCTAGTCTTCTTGACATAGGTAGGACATCCCCAAATCTTAATGTTATAAAGACTTGGCTTACTACCTCTCCACATATCATGTGAAGTCCTAGGAACGGATTTGGAATGACATACGTTCAAGATATGTGGAACATTAAGGAGCGCGTAACCCCACAGGTAAATTTGTAGATCAGTATAGCTAAGCATGGGGCGAATCGTGTCCAATGAGGTTCAGTTCCTTCTTTCTTGCACACCTTTGAATTATGGAGTAGCTGGAGGTGTAATGACACTATTCCTAGTTATTTTAAGAACTCATCAAACTCTATACTCATATACTCGTCTCCACGGTCTAACCAAAGAGCCTTAATATAGTTACCTATTGGGTTTCCAACTTGGGCCTTAAATTTATCAAAAGCTTCAGATTTATATTTCATTAAGTACATGAACCCATAATGGTCATCTGTGAATGTAATGAAATACTTAAAACCGTCTCGTGCCACTTCAAGAGAGCTACATACATTTGTGTGGATCAATCCTAATTTTTCAATAGCTCTGTCACAAGTCCATGTGAACGGTAACTTAGTCATTTTTTCCTTGAAGGAAAGATTCACAAGTTGGATAGGGATCCGACCCCAGTGGACCCGTAAGCCCATCTTTCTCTATTTTATGAACCTTGGTCTAACCAAGATGATCGAGTCAAAGATGCCATTTAAGTACTTGGTTTGTTTCATCCCTACCATGCTTCCTAGTTATACTGCTCACATTAGTTTTATCTTTCAAATTCAAATGGTATAAACTATTTCACAATGTAGCAGCACCAACCAATTTATTTTTAAAATGAATGCGACAAGACCCATTACCAATAAAGAAATGGAATCACTATGATCCATGACCAGAATTGGTACAATATTTTTATGCCCCTTGGGGGAAAATAAGTATATTTCAAAATAAGGCTAAATGACTAAAATAGGACCTCAAGTTTACCAGTTTTAGCACTTGGGGACCTAAATTTTCGAAGGTATCAAACTGGAACATATTCTTTGATCCGTTAGACCACGTTAGGACGCCCATTAATTTTTATCCGTTAAGTCCTAACGGAGTGCTTATTTGGACACATTGCAGATGTTTATTGGCTGGTCAATATATGACGTAAAATATAAAAATATAAAAAAACTGGAAAATTAAAAAAAAAATCGGAACATTAGATTTTTTTTAAATTCAGGAATATTAATATTAAAAAATTGAGTTTTTATTTAAAATTCGAGAATAAAAAATTAAAAAAATCTAGAACTTATTTATAAACTGTTTTAATAGAATTAACTGAAATATTATTTTCCATAAAATAGATAAAAAAATCTGATCGGTTATCTTCTCCGCTGAAGTTGACTTCAAGTAATTAATCTTTAATCTATTTATTCAGATTTTTAGATTTAAAAAAAAATAAAACAGTTTTTATATTTTTTATATTTTTTAAACTTTTATATTATTTTATGTCATATATTGACCAGCCAATAAACATCTGTCACGCGTCATTTAACTGCCAACTAAGCACTCCGTTAGTACTTAACGAACAAAAATTAACGGAGGTCCTAACATGGTCTAATGGATCAAAGATTAGGTCCCAGATTGATACCTTCGAAAATTTAGGTCCTAAATGTAACACCCCCAAGAAATCCCGGGAATGTAACAGCGCTGTGGACCCCTACTTGGGACCCACCAAGCTAGGTAATCAACTTCACTCATCGACTCGCGGAGTCAATGCAATAACACCACATCACAAAGACGCAAAATAATAATAATCCACCCGGTTCGATCGGTCAATCAAGCAACACAATAATCCAACGAAAACATAACGGACAACTCAATACACTTTGCAAAATCAAAAGCCCCTAAGTACTCGAGTACGTCTATTAGTTCACAAGTTGGAAAACAACCATCTCGAAATGGACAACGGAAATAAAGAAACTCGTTTGCACATGTCAACAACCCTGGCCTGCATCCTCGTACTGTCCCAATGCCCACTAGTCCGGCTGAACATAACCTGAAATTCATAAAACAAATTTCCCCAAAAAGGATCCCCCAAAGGGGTTAGCAATTAAGCTAGTACAAGTAGGCCAAATGAACAACTTACATCTTACACATTTAGTCAATACATGCAATCATGAAATAACAGTTCAAAAGTACTCATTTCCGGAAATGTCATAGTCAAACCACATTTATAAAATGCACTACAATTAACCGTCGATCCATGCCTATGTGGACCCCTACCGAGACCCCGTCGGATCTAACTCGTAGTGGTTAAAAGCAAAGCTCGTCGATCGACGCCACTATGGACCCCTACCGAGACCCCGTCAGATCTAACCCGTAGTGAGCGTACACACACCCATCACTCATGCAATGATATCATGTTAAGAGTGTAAGTTCATTTAAGAATACTTGCCTCGATTAAACGATGACGAGAAACAGGAAAGATTACGACCGCGGTTGCGAGAAACTGAACACCGAACCCATATGATTTGTCAAACACGATTAAAACAACTCGACAAAACAACGATTATGGAAAACACCCGGAAACCCACCTACGATACATGTAATTTCATACGAGAAAATCGACGAGGGCGGACAACAACCCCAAACCCTCTCGATTTCAAGAACACACCGAAATTCACCATAATTTCATAGGAAACACATGAATACTACTATAATTAATCATACCCATCATGGATTAATCAACAATACGGAACGAAATGGATAAAAACTCAAAACTCCCAAATCTCCCAAAATAGGGTTCTAGGATAATACCTTTAGATTAAGGATGGAGAAAGAAGATTAAGATGATGATAAACTTCACTGGGGACACAAAAATCAATCTCTCAATGAACTCCACGGACAAAACTTGAAGAATCGCTCAAAACCTCACTTGGAACGCAGCTCTCGATCGGAGGAAGGAAATGAAGGAATGACGAAGTGAAGGTCAACCCAGGTTTATAAAACCTGTTCCTTCGTTATGTACCTTAACATGCTGCTGTTAACATACATTACACTCATTACGTACATAACATTCAAGTGTTAGCGTATGTAATGGCTCGACAGAACAATCTGTCCTGATCGCTGGGTTCGATAGCGTACGCTATATCGGATAGTTAGCGTACGCTACAATGGAGATTTACGTACGTAGCATGCAGGAGTTAGCGTACGTAATGGCTCGGCAGAACAATTTATAACGTACGTTATGAAGGTGCCGATAGCGCACGCAAGCAAGCATGCATAATGTACGTTATGCATGCAGCAGTTCAACACCACTGAATGTAGTTAACTGCACCGGGCGGTCTGAAGTCGAGACGCATCACAAGGACAGAACCCAAAGTGTAGATACGAAATATTCATGACGATGAAGCTGAGTGCTGAAGGAAAAAACAATTCCGACTACCGAGGAATACAAAATACAAAGAAAGTAAAATTCCCTAAACTTATAGGAAATTACAAACCGTCCCAAACGTCTGAAAATCACGATACGACGTCGGATTAACAAACAGAAACTCACAACACAAACAACTCAACCATACGAACTCGTGTAACCAAATAAATTGCGAAGTCGAATGAGTTTTACGAGAATCGGACGTTCATGCAACAACACAACATAAAACGGAATTACATCAAAACATCTCCGAAACTCGTCCAAATGGAAACATTCCAAAAATAAAATAGATTCAAAATGTCGAAACGGTTACAAGCGAGTCGTAAACAAAAAAAACACAAATATGAGAATACTGGAAAAAGAAAAAATGCGGATATTGCACTAAAGTGCTAAAGTTAGTGAATTTGAGGTCCTATTTTGGTCATTTAGCCTTCAAAATAATAATAAAACCATATTCTATATCCAGCATAAGTGATCCGATGTCAGTAGCCTCGACACTATGCCTGCTGCCAACTATCACCATCACTTCTTCAGCTCCATGCTTCTGACTTTGTTCCAGATCCTGACTCATTGTACATATATGGGAAATCGCACCAGAATCAAGTATCCAAGAAGTAGAATAAATAGTTACAGAAATATTCGTTTCCAAAATTAAAAATTCTATGCCTAAGGCCCATTGCGGTCAAGTTTTCAATAGCGCCTCCTCCAGTGGCCTAGCTCACTGCAGTTGAGATATACACCTGTCTTCTTGGCCCCCTTACTTTTGGGAAACACTGGGGCCTTTCCCTTATCTTTCTATATTCCACCTTTGGGCTTGAACTGCATCTTGCTCTTTTTCTTATTGTTCTTGGAACACAAAGCCCCCAAATAGTGTAGCCTCCTTTGCCTTAGTTTTCATCTGGGACTGTGGCGTACTCAGTTTGTTCATCAGTCCAACCAAGTTACAAGAAATTTCATTGCAGTTGAAGTTCATGACAAACTGCGAGAAGGAGTCAGAAAGTGATTATAGGATAAGGTCGGTCTAGAGAGAAGCATGCATCCTAAAATCAAGAGCCTCTAATCTCTCGATCATGGATATCATTTTAAGGACGTAGTCCCCAATCTCTCAATCATGGATATCATTTTCAAGATGTGGTCTACAATTTTCTCACCTTTTTTCATCCAAGAACAAACAACTGCTTCAATAATTTATACCGAACAGTTCGGCTATGCTCCCCATAGAGCTCAGTAAGATGTTCCAGGATCGCCCTTGAAGATGTCATGTTGTCATGGGTGCTCAAAAGCTCATTGTTCATTGAGGACATCATAAAACCATGGACCCTAACATCATCTTTAACCCATTTTTCATGGGCATCAACTTCTTCCTGATTAGCCCTAGTCCTTATAGGAGCCGGTTTTATATCCGCCTTCAAAATATAGCCTGTAGGTCACAAGTCGTCCAGGTACAAGTCTAGAGGGGGGGTGAATAGACTTGTAGAAACTCTTAAACTCTTTTTCACGAAGAGTGAGTTTCTTCAGCTGAAAGGTAAACAAATGACTTGGAGTCGTTTGTTCTTTAATATATGCGGAAGTCAGTTGATGACGAATAGAAAGCAACTAATGAAACACTTAACAATGAAAGCAGCAGTTAAAGTATGATGCAGTAAAATAGTAAATAACGCCGGCAATTATAGTGGTCTCAGAGGTGGGGTAATCCTCTACTAATCCACTTTTCTCCAAACCAGTTGGAGATGAATTCACTATAATTCTCAATAGTGATAAATATTACAGTGATTCAAACCACACTACAACAGCTTCCAACCAGTGGAAATCCGTGCCGTTGTACACACTTGACTGCCTTGCACCTCTTGATCCTCGATCCTTGGATGCCTTTACAGTCTCTTACTTCAACCAGTGAAGTACCCCGTACTCAGGATTATAGACAAGAGTTTTTGTCTTCTCCAACTAAGAGCTTCTTTAAGTATGAACTCTTAGAACTGCTCTTTTCACGATGCTATTGATTGCTTTAGATTGCTTGATTGCTTTGATCGCTTGAAAGTATGTTCGCACCGGTAGTTGCTCAGCTTCAAATCTTCGGATATATATAGGTCACGATCTCTGAGCTTTTTCCTTGTAGCCGTTGCAAATCTTTTGAACAAATCCATCCGTTGGAGAGGGAGACTTCATTGTTTTCTTTCTGAACGTTGCAAGGCTGGATTCCCATTATTTTATTCTATCTTCCGACCATTGTGAAGACTTCTGCATGTGAGCGCCCAATCTTTTGAATATAAAAACGATTAAAGTCTTCAAGGTGGGTCTGGATGATTTATTTAAATCATATCTCTTGCGGGAATCACTCCAATTTGTCTCTTCACGTTGCATGTGACTTTCCGTAATTCTTGACTTTTCAACGCATGCTGACGTGGACTTGGAGTACTTGGCTGACTTCGAGTAGGCTGATGAGCATCTAACATCTCTGCAGTCTGGACCTCTCTGCTGTTCACTGTTTGTGACTTATCTGATCAGGTGACTTCCCTGAGGTACCTTGGCTACAGTCTGGTCAAACTTCTCTGATAAATTATGTTGACCAGGACTACTCTGACTCGACTCGACTGATCCTCTCTGATGAACTTAGCTGCACTCAGTACTTAGCCGATTTTCAGCCTAACTAATTTTTGGCCTACAGAAGATACTCATTTGGTTCTTCTTTACATTTTGCCAAGTAATAAACATTTGATTTTATATTAATGACATCATCAAAATCTAACAAGTATTCCTAACAAATTCCCCCTATTTTGATGATGGCAAAACTTTAAACAAGTAATAAAATGACCAAGTCTGCACTTAAGTGCAAGACACAAACTGAAATCAATCCAATATTGAGACAACTGGAAATTGTCATTCAACAGACTGTTATAAAATTTTCTGACTTGTTTATGATTTGAAATTTACAAGAAAGTTTTTACAGGTACAGAAAATAAAATTACAAGTACAAAGAAATAAAGTCATCTGCCTATTCCTCTGCCTCTGCGAATAGGCTGTTTGGCAAGCCTGAATGGTTTAGCTCCAATTGGTCTTATCTTGACTGGAGCAAGACCATATTTCCTCTTCACAACAAGAGCTGCAAAGTCTTGTTCTTGTTGGGATAAAAATCTATTCTCAAGACATAACTGCTTGATTCTCTTTGAAGCTCTAGCTCATTTAGCTCATTGTCCAGACGGGTCGGCGCTTCCTCTGCTCTGAATGAGGGAATCAAAGGATAAGCATTTTGTTCCTTAGCATGCTTCTTCAGAATAGTCCAGAGTTTTGGGTGAGCTTCTTCCATGAAATTGATGAAGATCTGCTGTGGGGAGAGATTATCATCCTGGAGTATTTCCCAGATGTAATAGTCTCTGATGAATTTCTTCTTTGCAGTTCCCCACATGGGCAGGGCTTCATATGGTATAAAATCCTCAACATACCACAGCTCCTTTCCTTCCCATTCTAGAGTAGGCCCAAAACCTCCTCTAGTCCTCCTTCTCTTGCCTTCAGGCTGGTCAGCCTGTTCATCTGGATCTGCTACTCCCTTCCACTTCAGACTTGAGGGTCCTTCAATTTGAAGGATATCTTGCTTCTTCTTGCTTCTTATCTCTGCCCTTATCTCTCCTTGATTACTTCCTTCCCCCTGAACTCTCTCTTCCCCCTTTTTGCCAGCATCAACAAGGGTAGTTAATTGCTGCTCCATTCTGCTCATCCAATCAGACATGCCAAATGGCATTCTGTTGTTGGTAGGGGGAGGGGGATGAGGAATCTCTCTCTGCAGCAGAGTGTCGATATTTGAATTGATTGATTGTAGGTCAAGAGTGACCTGAGACGCCAGCAACTCTCCAATTGTATCTTTGACTATCTGCCTGATCAGCTCAGTCATGGCAGGAGATATCTGAGCTGATGGAGAGTGCTCTCCTGAACCTTCTACAAAAGAACCACTAGACTGAAAGCTTCTGTCTGCAGCTGGTAGTCCAGAGGGGGTTTTCTACGGGGTCCCTGACTTGGAGTCTTCAGCTAACTCTGTGTCTAGGCTGGTGTACCGGGCAGGTACCACAGTCCTATCTGCAGCTTCGTGAATTAGCTCTGGCTCCGGCTCTGGCTCCTTTTCTTCTTCTTTCTCTTCCTCTTTCTCCTGATCCTCCTCCTTCTCTTCTTCTGCCTTTTCTTCAATATTTTCTTTTTCTTCCTCCTCATCCTTTTCTTTTTCATTTTCTTTTTCGGCTCCTGCATCTCCTCCATCATCATTATCATTATCATCATCATTGTTATCATCATCCTTCTCCTCTTTTTCTGCTTCATCATCATCATCCTTTTCATCATCATCCTCCTTTTATCCTTCATCTTTTTCTTGTTCTACCTCTTCTCCTTCTTCTTCTTCTCCTTCATTAGCCAACTCTTCTGTTTTCTCAATTTCTCCTGACTATTTTTCAACTAGAGTATTTTCTTCTGTTCTTCTCTCTTCTTCTTCTTCTTCACCAACCAAATCAACAACTTCTTTATTTCCTTCTCCATCTACCTCCTCAATTCTAATTTCTTTTTCAACTTCCTCCTCCTCTTCTTCTCCAAAAGAACCATCAAAAATGCTAAGCATTATGGAATGGATAAATTAGTCCATGTTTGTTTTAAAATGGAACATGAACCAATCATCCTAGAGGATTAATACTAAGTCTGATTCTTTGCAAAAGTGAATCAGAACCTCCTCTGTGGCTTGGGGATATTCCCAACCACTAGTTCCAATGTAAGTTTGAAGCTTTGTAAATGTCAGAGTTTTGAAAAACTTCCACTCTTCAAAAATATTTACAAAAGAGTGTTCTAATGCTTGTGGCTTAACAAGCTGTAGTTGCTCAATTGATAGGTTGAAAGTATTGTTTTCTAGCAGGTTAAAGGTATAATTAGCTTCAGGGATAGAGATTATGAGACCTGCTTCTTCTTCCTCGGAGATGTAGGCTGGGGGGGTGAGTATAGGTACAATCCGAGTCTCGTGGGTGCCTGGGGCAGGCAGGTCTTCCAGATGAATTGGTGATCTGGCTGAGGGGCTGGAAAGATTTTCAGACTGCTCTTCCTCACTAAATTGCAGTTTCCTTGGCCTCTTGGGAGAGGGTTCTGGTGATGACTGCAGAATAGAGGGTCCTTTAGGGGCTGGTCCCCTTCTCTTAAATCTGACTGCAATGGGAGTGTCGTCGGACTCGGTGTCTGACTCATTGCCGATTGCGGTATCAGTGCAGTGCATCCGACTCTCACGATGAATAATATCTCGGATATGTCCTTGTGTCAGCGGCTCCTTCAACATCGAAATTTGCTCTCCCAGTGCCTCCGAATTTCCTCAGCTTCTCGTGGTCCATATGACCAAGTCTTTTGTTGGGGTGGAAGGGGTCAGTGCTTCCCCTCGCCACACCAGTCTTTTCGAAAAACCAACTTAGCTGCGTTCCAAACGCCAGCTTTGTTTTGAATTTCTTCTCATCAACAAGCCATTCGGCTTTGTTGACCTCTCGCACGAGTTGCCTGAATATGTAGTCAGCCCAGTCAACTTCTTCTTCCAGAATCAGTGCTCCCAGAACCATAAACTTCGACGACGACAGTTGATCATAACTGCCGGCCATCCCCATTATTATTTTGTTGGTAATGTCCAATGCAAAACGGTAAATCTTCTTGAGTTCACTCCTCTTGGCAGTGAATTTCAGTTTTTCGGGGATATTCTCCACCTTAATATTCTTCCAGGTTTCGGCGGCGGATTGCTTGAGAGCTTCGACTGCTAAACCGCGGTGCTTCATACCAAAGACAGTACGGATCCTCTCTCGAGATATGTCGATTGGTATTCCACCAACTGTGCTCTGAATTCCGTCTTGAATCAAACAAGCTTCGCGATAGAATGAGATAACATCCTCTTTGTACAGGTGTTGAGGATTGATGTCTAGAAATGGGTAGATCCCATTAAGCTTCATTGCGCGAATCAGATTAAGCATGTCGTAGTCCTCCAGATTGGCTTCCAATAAGCCTTCAAAGTCGACGACCAGCGAGAAAATGATCTGGTCTTTCACCGCCTTCAAATTAACTCCTTCGAAGTAGGTTGCCATTTCTGCAATCAAAAGATTCAGTGTATTTGGTGTTCAAGAAATTTTTGCTCTGAAAAATCTAGGGTTTGAAAGCGTAAAGGGTAAAGTGAAAGGTCTTCTTTCCTTATAAAGAAGATGAAAAGACGTTTGTATTAATTTATTATATATTTGAAACAGTGGTACACCTTTTGATATTCTTTTGAATTTCAAATTTGAATCGGTGGCCCATTGTTAAAATTTGACGGTTGATTCTGATTGGCCACCGTGGAGGTCGCTTTAATAAGCGATTGACGCGTGTATTAAAATTGCCACTTGGCTTAGAAAAATGTATATTTAAATGCCATTTGTTAACCAAAATTAATATAATAATATTATAACTATGGCAGATAATAATTAAATATTCAGAGGTCAGTTTAGAAAACTTAGCTGGTCTGATTTGTTGACTGTTGACCGCTCTGTATCAGGTGAGTTGACTTCTCGCCTGGTATTCTGATCAGCTAGGTTGCTTTGTCCGTCCTTCGTCTTCTTGCCTGCATCAGCTAGGATCTGATTCTTCAGCTGGGGTCTGTCCTTCCTCTGAAATGCTTCAACTTGCTTCAGTACTAGATTCCCAATCTAGTGATCCAAGATCTCTGCTCAGCTCCAAAAATCTTTCTTCTGGAAAGGGTTTGGTAAAGATGTCGGCTATCTGGTAGTCTGTGCTGACTCTTTCAACTCTAACCCTTTTGTTAAGCACATGGTCTCTAATGAAATGGTGCTTAACATCAATGTGCTTCGTCCTTGAATGCAAAACCGGATTGTTGGTTATTGCAATAGCATTATTGTTGTCACACCAGATTGGAACTTCGTTGGCAATGATATTATAATCCCTTAACTGTTGTCTGATCCATAGAATGCATGCTGCTTGACTACTGCTGACTAGGTATTCTGACTCTGTGGTGGATATAGAGTTAGAAACCTGCTTCTTGCTAAACTAGGATATCAGTCTGGTTCCTAGGAATTGACACGTTCCACTAGTGCTCTTCCTGTTGATTTTGCATCCTGCGAAATCCGCATCTGAGTATCCTGACAGCTCGAAATTATCATCCTTGGGATACCATAGTCCAACATTAATTGTAGACTTAAGGTACTTTATTATCCTCTTGGTGCATCTAGGTGTGATTGCTTCGGTTTGGTGGAATCGTGCACAAACTCCTACGGCATAGGATATATCCGGCACCTTTGCGGTGAGGTACGAGAAGAGATCGATAAGTCCTCTGTAGTGGGTTGAGTCCACTGATATGCCCGCCTAAATGCGCATCTAGGTGAGTACTTGTGCTCATAGGAATTCTTGCTGGCTTGGCTGATTCCATTCCATATCTTTTGATAAGATCTCTGGTATACTTTGCTTGGTTGATGAAAATTCCTTTTTCCATCTGCTTAACTTGTAGTCCGAGAAAGAAGTTAAGCTTTCCCATCATACTCATCTCAAATTCTCCTTGCATGAGGTTGGAGAATTTCTCGCATAGCTCTGGATTGGTTGACCCGAATATGATGTCATCCACATAAATCTGGACTATTAATATGTGGCCTCCGTGCTCCACTCTGAATAGGGTCTTGTCCACCTTTCCTTTGCAAAATCCATTTTTCTCAAGAAACACAGACAGTGTTTCATACCACGCTCTTGGTGCTTGCTTGAGTCCATAAAGAGCCTTCAACAGCTTATAGACTTTGTCTCCTTTGACAAAACCTGGGGGTTGCTCTACATAGACTTCTTCTTCTAGGATTCCATTTAGAAAAGCACTCTTTACATCCATCTGATATACTTCAAAGTCTTTGAATGCAGCATATGCGAGGAATAGTTTGATGGCCTCTAATCTTGCAATAGGTGCATAGGTTTCATCAAAATCTATTCCTTCACACTGTACATTACCTTTTGCTACAAGTCTGGCCTTATTTCTAACAACAGCTCCGTCTTCATCACTCTTGTTTTTGTACACCCATTTGGTGCCAATAACCTTCTTGTGATCAGGTCTGTCTGTTAGTTCCCAAACTTTGTTTCTTTCCATCTGCTTCAATTCCTCTTGTATGGCATTAATCCATGAATAATCTTCCAAGGCTTGTTCTGTTGTCTTGGGTTCAATTTGCGACATAAAACATGAGAACATCGCCATTCCTGCTGGTAAGGTTGACTGTCTCGTCTTAACTCCATCAGTCAACTTTCCAATTATTTGCTGGATTGGGTGATCCTTGAGCCATTTGGGGATATCGTCCTCTTCTGGCTTTGTTCCCCTTGTTGGATTTCCTTGGTGGATTTCTGCATCAGCTGGGTTCTGGTCTGCAACTGGATCAGCTACCGTCTTGTCATCTGCAGGTTGGTTCTGATCTGCAGATGAGTATTTGTCAGCTACAGTTGGGTCTTCTTCAGCAGCAACTGGACCAGATAGGTTTGGTGATCCTGTCTGATCTGCAGTTGGGTCTTCAGCAGCTGCAGTTGGGTCATCAGGCTCGTCTGCAGGTGAGTCCACCATTCCAGTGTCATGTATAATGACTTCTTCAAGGGTTGCTGACTTGAGCTTGTTCTCAATTAGCTCAACTTGTTTCCTGTACTCAACGGTAGATTCATCAAAAACAACATGGGGTGTTTCCTCCACAACTAAGGTTCTTTTCTTAAAAACTCTATATGCCTTGCTTCTTTGTGAATATCCCATAAAGCGACCGTCATCAGTTTTAGCATCAAAGACATTTAGCTGTGTTTTACCGTTGTTGTGGATGAAACACTTACAACCAAAAACATGAAAGTAAGCAACAGTAGGAGTTCTATTATTCCAAACCTCATAGGGAGTTTTGCCATGTCTCCCTACTATCATACTCTGTTGCAGGTGTGACAGTGTGTGTTGGACTTGACCCGAACCTTTGGTAGGTCCGCTACGCAATCTTGGACCTTCTTTGCTTCCTTGAGTTACATTCCTTCTTTCGGCAACACCATTCTGCTTTGGGCGTCTGGCTGCAGAGAGCTCATCTTGGATCCCATTACGATCATGTAATCGCTTATCGCCTTGTTGAGAAACTCTCCTCCTCTATCTGATCTGATCTTGTTTATGGATAGAGATTTCTCATTCTGGATCCTTCTCAGCAGCTCAGGTAACTTGGTCAAGGTTTCACTTTTCTTGTATAGGAAGATAATCCAAGTGTACCTTGAATAATCATCTACTATTACAAGGGCATGCTTCCGGCCGCTTAGAGTCCTTGGCTTGATAGGACCAAATAGATCCATGTGGAGTAGATCTAAGATCCTTGTTGTGAGCGTTGTAGGCTAAACTGGCTTGAACGATGCCACTGTGCCTTTCCTTTCGACATGCATCACAAAGTGCTTCCTTCTTGAATGCTTCATTTGGAAGTCCTCGACCCGACTTCTGAGAACTAATCTTGTTGATGGCTTTGAAGTTCAGGTGACATAGTCTTTTGTGCCACAGCCATCCATTTTCAGCTACTGTCTTGGATAGAAAACAGGAGTTAGGTGTTCCTGTGTTCCAATCAATCATGTAGACATCTCTTCTTCTGAAACCTTGTAGCTTTACTTCTCCAGATAAGATATCTATTACCATACACTTCAAGATGGTGAATACTACTAGGTTCTTCTCGTCACAGAATTGGCTTATGCTCAGGAGGTTGTACTTGAGCCCTTTGACATAATGAACTTTGGATATCACAATGTTTCCTCGGTGCAGCTCTCCAAAGCCTTTTGTCTGTCCTCTAGAGCTATCTCCAAAAGTTACATCGGGACCTCTTTCTTTAGTGTATTTGGACAGCATCTTCTTGTTCCCGGTCATATGCCTCGAGCATCCAGAATCTACAAACCATTCTTCACCTCCAAAATTTGAGCTTGTGGAGATGTGGTTGTAGTCCTTCCACCTTTTCTGCAATTAGACAAGCAGAGATTTAGGTACCCAAATCTGTGTGGGTCCTTTGGGGTTAGCTGGTTTCCTGGAGAATTGATTTCTCCTTGGATTATAGAAATTGTTATTATTATTATAACCCTCATAAGGTGTGTAAGTTTGAGGTCTAAATCTCCTGTTGGGATTGTATACCGGATATTCCTCAAAATGTTGATAGTGTGGGCCATTTCTAAATCTAGGCTGAGACCATTTATTAAATCTTTGTGGTCTCCACACTTGTTCATTTTGGTAATTAGGATAACCTTGAGGTTTCCATCTGCCCCTCCCATTATGAAATCTGTTTTTGGGGAGTTGTTGGTAATAGTGGGCATGTTGTGCAGGCTTTTGCTTTTGCACAGGCCTTTGCCTAGTCGCTGTCTAGGTGGTGCTGGTGTAACATTGCGGCTAGACATTTGACTTGACTGTTTCTGTTTTTGAATATCGGTTTATACGTAGGCTCAACGATCGAGACAATTGTTTCTCCCTTGATAAATTTTCTTTTAGAACTAGAGGGAGTGTGAGGATCATATCCAAGGCCTGATTTGGAATATAGTGGCCTTTTGTTGGTACACAATTCTTCGGGGTTGAAGACGCCTTCGGGGAGGTTATTTCTGCGCTTTGAGTTTTATTCACTGTGTCGGCTTAGTAAACTCGTTTTTGGCATGAGCAAGTGCGGTGATTTTTCTTTAAGTAAAATGGTTAGTCTGTTTATCTCGGTTGTATTAACATCACCTGGTTTTTAAAAGTCATTGCGATTATCTCAACCTTATTTAAATCTAAGTGAGTTTTGAAATCATTTTTCTTTGCCTATTCTCATCTTGCGGTGAGTCTTCTCTGTGATCTGATTTGGTGTGCAGATTTGAGTGTTTCAAAATCTTTAAATAACTGATTTACCGATTCGTGTAGATCCATATCTTGTGACATGGCTGAGCTATTATTTGAACCGGTGGGTTTAGAAGTTACCTCTTCATCAGCTAGGTTTGCCATCAGGCAGTCATACTCCTCATCTTCATCAGAAAAGAATCCGCTACTTGATTCGACATGCTCCTGGTCTTCTCCGATGAGGGCCTTTCTTCTATCTTCTTTTCTGCCCACCTCCTTCTTGGTTTCGTACTTCTTGAGCAGGACAGTCCATTTGTATGTGTCCTGTTTTGTGACAGTTGTAGCATTCTACTTTCCAGCTTCCAGCCTTCTGGTTCCTTCTTGGATTCTCCTTATAATTTTTCTTATATTTGGAGTAGTTCTTTCTAAAATTGCTGAACCTTTGCATTATAAATGCCATTTCTTCCTCAAAATCTAATGGATTTGGAGGCTTTACATCAGATAGGCTCTTGGCAGGGGACTCGGCTGCAAATGCGATTCCCTTCTCTGCAGGCTCAGTTGAGGATGAACTTGGAAGCTCGAACTCATAAGCCTTCAGATCAGAGAACAGCTCCTGGATCTTTATCTTATTCAGGTCCTTGGACTCTCTCATGGCCACGGCCTTCATGCTCCATTCGGGGTTGAGAGATCTGAGAACCTTTAGTGCCATTTCCCTGTTGCCATAGGTTTTGCCGAGGGAGTTGATCTCATTAATAATCTCAGTGAACCTTGGGTCCCCTTGATCTATGGATTCACCATTCTTCATTTTAAAGTTGTCAAATTTTGGGATAGCAATTGACAGCTTGTTTTCCTTGATCAGCTCCGTTCCTTCACACATTAGGGCTAATGTGTCCCAGATTTCTTTGGCATTCTTACTGTTCTTGATCTTGACCATGGTAGATTTGTCAAGAGTTTGATATAACACATCTCTGGCCTGGTTATCAAGATTGGCCAGCTTTCTTTCTTCGGGAGTCAGCTCTGTCCTCTTCCTAGGAATCTTCTCTGGCTTCCCTGCTGCGATCTCCTCTGCTGTGTTGTCCTTCTCAAAGATGAATGGACCGTCCTCGATGATGCACCACATGTCGTCATGAATCGAAGATAAGTGTGCCTGCATCCTTATCTTCCACAGATCATACTCGTCAACTGAAAACACAGGGAGTCTAGAATGCATGTGTTCCACTATAAAGTGAGAGTAAAGATATATATATATCTGATATAGATCTGGTTCTTGAAATAAATGAACCAACCGCTCTGATACCACTTGTAGGTCACAAGTCGTCCAGGTACAAGTCTAGAGGGGGGTGAATAGACTTGTAGAAACTCTTAAACTCTTTTTCACGAAGAGTGAGTTTCTTCACCTGAAAGGTAAACAAATGACTTGGAGTCGTTTGTTCTTTAATATATGCAGAAGTCAGCTGATGACGAATAGAAAGCAACTAATGAAACACTTAACAATGAATGCAGCAGTTAAAGTATGATGCAGTAAAACACTAAATAACGCAGGCAATTATAGTGGTCTCAGAGGTTGGGCAATCCTCTACTAATCCACTTTTCTCCAAACCAGTTGGAAATGAATTCACTATAACTCTCAACCAGTGATAAATATTACAGTGATTCAAACCACACTACAACAGCTTCCAACCAGTGGAAATCTGTGCCGTTATACACACTTGACTGCCTTGCACCTCTTGATCCTCGATCCTTGGATGCCTTTATAGTCTCTTACTTCAACCAGTGAAGTACCCCGTACTCAGGATTATAGACAAGAGTTTTTGTCTTCTCCAACTAAGAGCTTCTTTAAGTATGAACTCTTAGAACCGCTCTTTTCACGATGCTATTGATTGCTTTAGATTGCTTGATTGCTTTGATCGCTTGAAAGTATGTTCGCACCGGTAGTTGCTCAGCTTCAAATCATAGGATATATATAGGTCACGATCTCTGAGCTTTTTCCTTGTAGCCGTTGCAAATCTTTTGAACAAATCCGTCCGTTGGAGAGGGAGACTTCATTGTTTTCTTTCTGAATGTTGCAAGGCTGGATTCCCATTATTTTATTCTATCTTCCGACCGTTGTGAAGACTTCTGCATGTGAGCGCCGAATCTTTTGAATATAAAAACGATTAAAGTCTTCAAGGTGGGTCTGGATGATTTATTTGAATCATATCTCTTGCGGGAATCACTCCAATTTGTCTCTTCACGTTGCATGTGACTTTCCGTAATTCTTGACTTTTCAACGCATGCTGACGTGGACTTGGAGTACTTGGCTGACTTCGAGTAGGCTGATGAGCAGCTAACATCTCTGGATTCTGGACCTCTCTGCTATTCACTGTTTGTGACTTATCTGATCAGGTGACTTCCCTGAGGTACCTTGGCTGCAGTCTGGTCAAACTTCTCTGATAAAATATGTTGGCCAGGACTACTCTGACTCGACTCAACTGATCCTCTCTGATGAACTTAGCTGTACTCAGTAGTTAGCCGATTTTCAGCCTAACTAATTTTTGGCCTACAGAAGATACTCATTTGGTTCTTCTTTACATTTTGCCAAGTAATAAACATTTGATTTTATATTAATGACATCATCAAAATCTAACAAGTATTCCTAACATTGCCCAACGACTATAGACTGAGGACTATCCTCAGATTGCGGAGCCATTCAACAAAGTTAGGTCCACTAAGAGTGTTCTTTTCAAGTAAAATAGCGAGCGGGTTCATCGTCATTTTGAGAGTTGTTGTTTGATTGACTGCAGAGAATAATTTTAGATTCATTATTAATTGTTTAATTATGATCCGAGTAAAGAATTTAAGGACTTTCTATATTTATTATCTCGTCTTCCACTATTTTATCGGCCTTACACATTCCCATGTGGAATCCAGAAGTCATGGTTGACTTCATAGTGGTGATCGAGTTCTTTACAAAGTTTAATAGAGGGCAACCTCTTCATTTTTTATTCTATCATTCTTTATAAAGTAGTGTCTAACACCAACCCATCTAATGAATGATTTGATCATCTTTTACCCCTAGTTCACTTGCCCTCAACCCATACATCTTATATGGCTCGTTGAACTATCTAAGTTTAAACTGTCAGCTTCTATCAGTATGGCAATTGAATCTTACCCGGCAACCCATACGGTTTCTAAGGGTTCGATTTATCACTCTAGCAATTTAGCGACCTTCCCCAAAATACTACCCCTACATACTCGGAAGAATAGTATTTCGGTTTAGATTTCAATTTTTCATGAGTTTAACGGAGGGTAGAAAACCTCTTAGCCTTTATAACTTTGTGTTTGTAAGTGGAGGTATTAGACGATTATATGTTATATTTTGCACATTAATCCTTTTATAAACGCGGTCAGTTTGTTGTTTGTCATGAAAACATCCACAACCTAAATACTACCAATATGCAATTCATGGATCGTTCCTAAGTACATAGTCATCATCGACCCAATAAAAATACAAGTAGTCAAATTACATGTCTTGAATATTATAAAAATTGCATCCTATGCAAATTTCTCTAATAAATAAATGTTGATTTGGTACCGCCACTAAAAGGGGGGTTGAATAGTATGATGTAGAGTGTTGAACTCTTTTCGCTCGCGGAAATGATAGATAATTGCAGAATATAAATGACACAGAGATATATAGAGGTTCGGCAATGTGCCTACGTCCTCTTCCTTCACTATCTTTTTTTATTGGTTCAGGATAAACCTTTACGCCTTGTCTTGATCTGCCCGAGGTAAATCGTTACAATCTTATTTTCAATCGGTCCAAGTTAAAATCGTTACAGTCTTGTCTTTTTATCGGTCCAAGATAAACCTTTTTTCCTTTTCTATTGGACAAGGAATAACCTTTTGAGCTTTCTATCGGTACTAGAAAGACCTCACTTGAATTTAGATTATGATTCTAATAATACCGGATCTACGATCCTAATAACACGGAATCAAATCTATAATCATTTCTTTCATTTCGTGTATGATTGGGTGAATTAAACACTCAAACTCCTATCAACTTAGCTCGATTACAACAACAATAATGTTTATAATAATCTCAGATGAATATAGAAGTTCCTTGAAGTTGTTGTTCCTTGAATACCAAATGAAGTGGTATTTATAGGCTTAAAGCCTCAACTAGCTGTTGCTGCCTGCTCTTCCTTAGCATGCACTATATATTGTGTTTAGCATATGTAAGTCTTTCATTATCGTTTACGTTATCATCTGTCCAGTGCAGTCCAGTGGCTATGTTTTCTTCCTTTGCGTACGTTAGATATTCTTGTAGCACGTGTTAATGTTCATGTGTCTGTTGTATCAGTTGACTTTCTAGAATCAATCCAACAGATTGATTAGTTGAACCTGAACAAACATTGCGGCCGTTAATAACACCTCATAGCGTACGTTAATCTTGTAAAGATTACGTACGTTAACTTCTTCATTTAGCGTGCGTTAACTGTATTGTGACCATTGTATTTGTTGACCTTCTAGAATCCTCCAACGAGCTGATATTTGAATATGCGTTTCAAACTCCATAGCGTACGTTAATGTGTGCATATAGCTTATGTTGAGTCACGCTATTTCCATATGTTAGATTCTTTCATTGCGTGCGTTAACATGTCTGACTATTATCACCCAGTTTCTTCTGATTTGATCATTGCGGACCTTAATTTGATTATCAACACATCATCAAAATCCTTTATAATATATTAGTGTGGAATAAAATATTCTAAAAATCTTTCCCTTTCTGATGATGACAAAATAACAATTCTTGATGGGTTTTATACCACTCTACACAGAAATATACAAATCAAAGTTTTGGCTTTGTCCGTTCTTGTTAGTTTTCTTCTCCCGATCAATCCTTCTCCTCCTTTTTATCATTAGCAAAAGATATATGAAATCATATAGTTATGAATAAAATCAATAAAACTCATTTTGACAAAAAATGGGTATATTCTCCTTGAATATAATAACTCTGAATGAGTTAAATACTAATTTAAGATGTATAAGTAATTACTTTTGAATTTTTGGGATCCATCTGACTGTGTGTCGTTTATGATTTGGTAAATAATCGATATTTGGCACTATGGTTCTTTTTGGAATATACATTTTCTTAATTTTTTAATCGTTCGTCTTGTGCTTTTTCAATTGGTAATATGATGCCCGATTTTCAAGCATTTTTCACAATGGGGTGTTTTCCAGTGTAGTGACTTATTTTGATTGGATTCATTTTTGTCAAATTGTTTGAATCCAATTCCTTCTTTATTTAATGAAAATTTTTGAATAGAAAGAAGTTTTTCAAATTTTTCATTCCCACATAAAAATTTAATCGTAAATCTTTAAGTTCATTTTGAACTTTTAATAAATCACCTTATAATGTATTTTATCTTTCTAAACAAGGAGAAAGATCATTTTCGATTAATTTTCTCTCTTATTTTAAAAATTTCATCCTCCAATAATTTATTGATCAGTTTAGGGAATTTATTATCTTTCAATGATTTTTGAAAATCCGTATGTAATAATTCTAAAGCGTTAAAAAGTTCATCTTGATATGAAGTGCTTACCTGGTTTTCGTCGTTGCTATCGTCATACGAACTCCTTGCCATGAGTGTGAGATTATTTTGAAACTTCTATTCTTTTTCATCTTCGTACTCCAGGTGGCTATATACACTTCTTTCTTGGAAATCGAGCCACGATAATTTTCTGCATAGTGTTTGGGTTTCCCACAATTTCGACAATTGTTGTCGAACCTTTTTGACTCATTCCGCACTTGAGAGTTGATGTCTTTTCTTCTTTCATTTAATAGATTTTGATATATCTTGATGTTTTTAGCATAAAATGCCGATTCTTCATCATCATCATTGTTGGGAAAACATATACCCTGTATCGAAACAGTCGGGATATTCAATCCCTGTATCGAATTGTGTTGATAAGAGGTTTTGACATATATGCCAATCCTCAATACAGTAAGGAAACTGTATCGAAGAGTTGGAGTGTCAACCTGTATCGAAAGCCTGTCTCGAATCTAGCATATAGTGGAACCCTTCAGTACAGCAAAGAAGTCTTATAAAGACCAAGTATGGAAACTGTCTCGAATCACCATACAGTGATCTTCCATACAGCCCTCAACAGGACAAAGAAGGAATTTTCAGAAGCCAAGTCCCGTTGAATAAGAAGTATTTAAATACTCAAGGATAAAGTATTTAAATACTGTCAGTCAACAGATCTTCAAATCCCGCTAAATCTGGATCATGCTTTTCATCCCGTTGGAAAAGCATCTTGCTCAACGGATTTATCCCAACGGATATATTTTCCAGAAGACTATATATACCTCATCAAGGCATTGAAGATCAGTTACCGAATTCACCTAATTGATTGAAATTATCAAAGCTATCAAAGTTATCATCAGAGCAAAATATATCTCCAAAGCTTACTGCAACTCAGATCAAAGAGATATACAGTGCTCATCATCTTGAACAACACTTCATCAGCTAGAAGCTCTTAAAGTCAAAGATATTGTTCATCCCCTATTCTACACTTTGAACAAACCCAGATTAGCCCTGTGTGGACTGAGTAATCGTTGCTTCTCCAGAACTGTGTGTGAAGGAATTGCATCGAAGAAGACGAAGCTTCAGAACTGTGTATGAAGAAGCAAGTCAAAGCGTTAGCTAAAAACCAATCTATGTGAACAGTTGAAGCTAAGATCTTTATATCAATATGTGTGAACGATATATTGATTGTGTGTTGTTATAAATACGTAGTTGTGTACGTAGTAATTATAATAAACTTTTTACTCCTGTGTGGAGGACCAGTGGACGTAGAGGGGTTTACCTCGAACCACTTTAAATACTGTGTTATTTACCTTCTGCCTTACCTGTTTTAATTACTGTGATTATTTAAGTATACACTACACATCGAGTTGTTGTATCCACAACAACTTACTGTATCTAAGACTTCCGCTACGCACTCAGATTTAAAATCAGTACAGTTTGTTGATTAAACTACTTCCCAAACTGTATCTAGTATACTTAGTGGCCAACAAGTGGTATCAGAGCGGTTGATTCTAAAAAGAATCAGTCGTATTTTTAACCGAATCAGATCCAAAATCACTTATTCTTTAAAACAGTCTCTTTCATTTCTTTACTTTCACATGGATACATCAATGATCAACAAAGTGCCTATGTTCTCTATTAACGAATTTGATGATTGGAGAATTAGGATGGAGGCTCATCTGGCAGCAATGCACGAAGAGATGATTTTTGTGATACAGTATGGCCCTATCAAGATCATGAAGGTAAACACGGCCGCAAGGATTGAAGGCCAAGCCCATGATGAGATGCTCTAGAAGGAACGCAAGCAATGGACCACAGATGAAAGAAAGCGAGCCAACCTCAACAATGTGGCTAAGAATGCGTTATTTGTCACTCTTGACAAAGGCACGTTCTCGAAGGTAAAGAGCTGTAAATCAGCTAAGGAAATCTGGTATAAACTCAAGATGATTTGTGAGGGAACTGAGCTCTCAAAAGAAAATAAAATTTCAAAACTGACTCAGCAATTTGAATCTTTCGAAATGAAACCAACTGAGACACTTGAGGAACTTGACCTCAGATTCACTGGTATTGTTGGTGAACTTGAAGCTTTGGGCAAAATTTATACCCAAAAGGAGAAGAATTTAAAAATTTTCAGATCTCTCCCTGCCCGATGGGACATTAAGACCACAGTTATGCATGTATCTTGCAATCTTAATGAAATATTTACATTTGATCTCTTCTCTGACCTCAAAGCTTTTGAGTATGATATTGACAGAAGAGAGAAAGCTGAAGAATCTCCTTCAAAGGTCACAGCACTAGCCGCTGTATCGAATCGTCGACACAGCATGCCCAGCTCGTCGAAGCCTAGTCACAAGAATGCTGACAGTGACGACGACATCCTATCTCAAGATGAAATGGCGCTTCTCATAGACAATTTCAAAAAGTTCATCAAGCAGTCTGGAAAGACTCCCTACAGGCCCAAATCTGTCCACAAGTTAAGTACCAAAACTTCATCCGGTGATGCTAACCTGTGCTATAATTGCAGGAAACCAGGGCATTATGCAAATAAATGTCCTCATACCAAAGTTCAATGGTTTCCAGAAGCTGAGCAACAAGAGAGAGATGAAAGAAGACGTGCTTGGAAAAACAAGCTCAAGGCCCTGATAGGAGAACCAGAAGCCTCCCCCACACCATCCAAATCAGAAGAATGTCTTCAGGTGGTCACTGAAAGTGATTTATCTGATGATGAGTTCGATGATAAAGCATATATGTGCTTTATGGCCAAGGACATTCCGGAAGGTGAAGATAGCGATGATGAGAAAAGTTCAACATCAGCTATTCTATCAAATGCATCTCATACCATTAAAAACATGATGAATGAATTTAAAAACATTCAAATGGCCCATGAGACATTGAAAAACGAGAATATACAGCTTCAACTATCTAACCTAGAGCTGAAAGATGAAAATGACTTGCTGAAGATAAATTATGAAAATATGTCTCTTGATTGTGAAACCAGCAAAGTCGATTTTGAAAAACTCATGGAGAGCAATCATCAACTTGATCATAAACTAAGTGAGGTTAAAACTCACAACGAGAGTAAGACAAATGATTTGGTTCTACTTCAAGCCAAAGTCACAACTCTCGAAAAACGAGAAATTAAACTTGAGACCACTCTGAAATCGTTCGAGAAATCATCCAAAAGAATGGAAGAAATTCTGAGCACTGGGCAACATGCTCATGATAAAAATGGCTTAGGATACAGTTCATGTTCAAACAAAGGGAAAACTAGTACAGTGTTCGTCAAGAGTGTGGAACATATTCCTGTTTCGAAAGAAACTTCGAGTCCGTTGAAGGAACCTATTGCACAGCAAAAACCCAAGGCTGCCATTCTGCCACCACAATCCTATTCCAGACAGCGGAATCACAAGCCATTCAGACAGCGGAATCAACAGTCGTCCAGAAGGAAGACTGTATCCAAATACCAAAGGCCCGCACGGCAGTACTATCAGTACAACACGCCGAGGTATTGGATACAGGAGCCCCGTTATTCCTCTAGACAGCAGGTGTCTGCTCAGTATCAACAACAGCATTGGGAATCCAACTGGAGACCCAGATGGCAAGCTGTTAGGCCACAAAAAATGGCTCCACCTCCAAGACGGCACTCGTACTGGATTAATAATAATAACCCTGAATTTTACATGCATAATAATTTTCATGGTTATAGCGACTACGGATATGCCCCACATAGATATCGCAAGACTGTACCGAGTATGACCTACAGTAAACCAATTGCTGCCAGGAAAACTTGGGTACCTAGAGGAACTAACATATATGGACCCAAAAATCAAAGGGGACCTAAATCTACTTAATTTCTTTGCTACAGGACATCCTAGAGGAGGATACCTGGTACTTTGATAGTGGATGCTCTCGGCACATGACTGGAGATAGAAGCAAGCTATCAGATTTTGTAGAAGGTCGCGGTCCAAAAGTTTGTTTCGGTGATAAATCTAAAGGAAGAACAAGAGGGAAAGGAAACCTACTTGTCGGAAAATTCAAAGTCACCGATGTTGTATATGTTGAAGGCTTACAGTACAATCTACATAGGATTAGCCAGTTCTGTGATAAATAGTTCTCGGTGAAATTCTATATAGATCGCTGTAGAGTCAAGAACATCCAAACTAAGGAAGTTGTGCTTACAGGAAGCAGATCAGGTAACATGTATATTGCTGACTGGAATCCTATGAGCTCCTCAATTCCATGCTTTGTTGCCAAAGGCAGTGCAGATCTTAGCTGGTTATGGCACAAGAGGATGTCTCACGTCAACTTCAAGACGATCAACAAGCTCTCAAGACAGGGAATGGTTAGATGATTGCCAAACGTGTCATTCAATAAGGACAACGCCTGCGGACCGTGTCAGAAAGGCAAGCAAATCAAGTCAACCCTGAAGAGCAAATCCTACCTTTCAACCCAAAGAGTGTTGGAAATGCTACATATGGATCTCTACGGTCCTATAGACCCAGTAAGTTTGGGAGGTTAGAAATACTTTCTTGTTGTTGTTGATGATTACTCCAGGTATGCTTGGACAATTTTCCTAAGCAAGAAGAAGGAAACAACATCAAAGCTGCCCGAGCTCCTGAGAAAGTTGCAAAATGAAAAGGCATTGAGTATCGTGTCTATTCGTTTCGATAGAGGTACAGAGTTTACTAACCGCTTTATAGAGCAATACTGTTCGGAAAATAGGATATAACACGAATACTCAGCTGCCCGTACACCTCAACAAAATGGTGTTGCCGAGCGAAAGAATAGGACGCTGAAAGAAGCAACAAGGACAATGATCGCCGCAAGTAAGTTGCCACAGCGTTTCTGGGGTGAAGCAACCAATACAACATGCTACACTCAAAACCGTTGTATCGTCAACAAGCACCAAAACAAAATAGCATATGAGGTATGGAACAACAAAACTCCGTTAGTTTCATATTTTCACATTTTTGGATGCAGGTGTTATGTGTTGAATAATGGGAAGGATCAACTTAGAACCTTTGATGAGAAATCAGATGAAGGAATATTTATAGGATACTCCTCCATCAGCAAAGCTTACAGAATCTTTAATAAAAGGAAGCTGGCGATCGAGGAATCAGTTCATGTAGTATTCGACAAACCTCACCATAACCCTACATGAGTAGATGATATTACTCAGAACATCCAACATCTCTCTATCTTAGATCCTCCAACTCCCATAGAACCTGTCGTTGATCTAGAAATCAACCCCGCAGCTGTAAGAATCGACGTAGATGAAGCCAACGCTGTACAAGCTGAAGCTGTATTTACAGAAACTATCGATACAGTATGGGACCCTGAATTAGAACCCGACCGAAGATGGTTGAGAGATCACCCGCAAGAGCTGATAATTGGAAACATAAATGCTTGTGTTTCTACTCGTAGGAAAATACAGAGTACACAAGGAAATGTACTTTGTGCACAAGAAGAACTTGATACTGAGATATCACAGTTTCCTGAATGGAGATCTCAATCCGAGCTTAGAAGACTCAATATGTGCACTATTGTTGTATTCTTAGCCCAGTCCGAACCTGTTTCGACCATAGACGCTCTTAATAATTCTCACTGGATAACCTCTATGGAAGAAGAGCTTAACGGTTTCGAAAGAAACAATTTATTTTATCTTGTACCCAGACCTACACACCAATCGGTTATAGGAACCAAATGGGTGTTTCGAAACAAAAAGGATCGAAATGGACTTATTATAAGGAACAAATCCAGACTAGTCGCACAAGGCTATAGTCAAGAAGAAGGCATAGACTATGATGAAACCTTCGCCCCTGTAGCCAGACTAGAAGCCATTAGGATATTTTTAGCCTTTGCCGCCCATAAGAGCTTTATTGTATACCAAATGGACGTCAAGAGTGCATTCCTGAATGGAGACCTTGCCGAAGAAGTTTATGTTGAACAACCACCAGGGTTTGCCAACACAGACGGTATCGACCTAGTATACAGGCTAAGGAAAGTACTGTATGGACTTAAACAAGCCCCTAGAGCATGGTATGAGACCTTCCCAGTATCTAACCGACAATGGATTTGAGAAAGGTGCTGTGGACAAGACCTTATTCAAAATACAGGAAGGTGATGACCTTCTTATGGTGCAAATCTATGTAGATGATATAATTTTTGGTTCAACTAACCTTGCTTTGTGTCAAAGGTTCTCTCATCTCATGCAAAGTAAATTTGAAATGAGTATGATGGGAGAACTTAGTTATTTCCTTGGTTTGCAGGTAAAGCAGTTGCCTACAGGTATTTTCATCAACCAGGAAAAATACAGCAAGGAGCTTCTCAACAAATTTGGAATGAAGACTTCCAAACCATCATCAACCCCCATGAGCACTTCCGTGCAAATTAGTGCTGATGAAGCCGGAAAGCCGTTTGACCAATCACTCTACAGGAAGCTCATTGGTTCGCTCCTGTACCTAATGGCTAGCAGACCCGATATCCAGTTTGCTGTTGGAGTGTGTGCGAGATATCAAGTAGCACCTAAGGAATCACACTTCAATACAGCTAAACGAATCCTGAAGTACATTAAAGGAACAGTCGATGTAGGACTATGGTATCCTAAAGAAGGCGGATTCGATTTAGTTGGATACAGCGACTCGGATCTCGGAGGCTGCAAGCTAGATAGGAAGAGTACAAGTGGAACTTGTCACTTTCTTGGACCTAGACTCGTTTCTTGGTTCAGTAAGAAGCAATTGGCTAACTCACTTTCCACGGCTGAATCAGAATACTATGCTGCTGGTAGTTGCTGTATGCAGATCCTTTGGATGCAGCAACAGTTGTCAGATTATGGAATTGAAGCCAGAGAGACGCCAATCATGTGTGATAGCACGAGTGCAATTGCAATAACGCACAATCCTGTCCTGCACTCGCTCACTAAGAATATCAACATGAAGCATCATTTTATAAGGAATCATGTCGAGAACAAAGATGTTCGCCTTGAAAAGGTTCATACAAACATTCAGTTGGCCGACATCTTCACCAAGCCGCTCGACACAGCAAGATTCAACATGCTTAGACAAGAATTGGGAATGCTACAGCCCAACTCCCTGTAAGTAAGTTACTGTTTTTACTCAACAATTGAGGGGGAATGCTGTAAGACCCAAGAATACAGTATCCAACGTTAATTATCTGTAGCTCAGAACCGTCAATACAGCACTGTAGTGAACAAAGACATGAATCATCCTACAGCTGATGAGTGCAATAATTAAGGGGGAATACAGTATGACCCATGAATACAGCATTAATCCAAATATTGCTGTATGGAATTTAAAACCTATATGTACCTTTTAAGGGGGACCGCTGTATCGACGTGGATACAACACATACTATAGGATTTCGATTCAGTATATATAATATTATATTGTTTCATTTAAAAATGATTTTTGTCCATGTGCCCTGTTTTTATGTCAAACGTCATTTACATTAAATGCCTTACACGACATCTGGACAACTAAATCTCAGAGCACTATGGTCTGCAACCACCCTAAAACCAAAAGTATGCCAGTTTCTTCAGACCCAAGAGATGTGTCTTTGAAATCCCAGGATGTGGAGTCTTCAAACAAGAGGAAAAGATCTCACAGCAAGAAACCCATTGCTGGTGAGAAGCCGAAAAAGAAGCTAAGGAGGCTTTCTAAAGCTAAATCCACCAAGTCCTCCGAAGAAATTTCTACCGTGGCGCAACTCACTGAAGAACTACCCCAGGGCCCAACCCCTATGGAAGAGGTGCCCGCTACTGTATTGACAGTAGATCCTGAGCCTTTGGCGGCTAAGACGGATGAATGGACATCTGCCAATGAAGAAGACTCTAGCGAGTCGGTTGCCCCTTCGGAGCCAACAACCACTTCTCCTATGCGGGATTCCACACCCGTACAGGATCAATCTTCCTTCGAGGCACCATCCCCTGTAAGGAATCCCACTTCCCTACAGGATCCCACACCTGTAGAGGAGTCCCTCGCTACAGCGGATCCAGACGTTGTACGCAGTCCCTCCCCAGACACAATTATCAACAAAACCCTTCTATCTGTGCAGATTGATCATGCGTATGAAAGATTCCTTAAATGGAAAAGCTACAGACTAGCTCCGTATGACACATTATACAACTGGAGCGAATGGAGCCAGGAAGATAAATTTGTTTTGGAAGTGACGGACTCAACACAGGTTGGAGCCTGATCCAATGGGACAATCTCTGCTGCAAGGAACTCATTGAAAGCCACTTACTGCAAAAATCTGACGCAAGAAGAAAGGGAAAAGATATGTCCGAGGACTCTCCCCAAAATCCAAAAGATGACGATGACTCAGATGACGATGACGATGCTTTTCAAGCTGGTCTGAGAATGAGTCGTGAGGAGGCTCAAGACAGAGATGCCTCTCAACCAAAGGATGACGAAGGGCCATCAACTTGAAGTGAGCCCCCTTCGCCACAACAAGAGAACATTCCTGACGATGAGGAATCAGTCCCTCAAGTCGAGGAAGAAGAAATTATTTTGGAATAGGCACCCGAGCCTGCCGCCGCTCAAGAAGAAGAAGTTGTCGCTGAGAGACAACAGAAGGAATCAGTCCCTTATGTTTCCATGTCTACAGACGCACCTTCGCAATAGGAGGACACAGCACCCCCTGCCGCCGAACCAGAACATGCTACTCCCGCCCCATCAACCGTGGAATTCAAGGACGGTAATGTACCTGAGGATGTACAAATCAATTTATGCCCAACCGTGAATCTGAGGAGGTTGAATGGATCCAAAGATTTTGCCCAACCGGATGCTCCAAGCACAGCCGCTATGAAAGAGCGCCTGCGTGCTCTTGGTCTTCAAACTGTATTCATCCAGGATGCAGTTAATGCCCTGTACTCAGTCGAGAAAGCTCTTAATTGGATGCACACTTCTGCAGTCGAAGAGATGACTACATTACAGCATGAAGTCTCTCGAGTAGTAGAAGCCTTCGCTGTATTGCCAGAAGTCTTCAAGCAAGCCCTGCAGATCATGCAAGAGAAACAAGAGCAACTCCTAAGGGAAGAAGCAACCAAAACGCGCATTGCTAAAGCCAAGACCGCAACTGCTATGATTGAAACCACTTCTCACTTGAGAGCCCACGACAAAAGTATCAAGGATATGTCAGAGGTGCTTTCCACCCTTGTAGAAAGAATGTCAAACATCGAGACAAAACAGGATGCCGCACTGGAGATCCTAGAACATCTTGATGACGCCAAAAAGGGGGAAGAAGCGACAGAAGTTGCTAGGAGAATAAGGTTACAACATGAAAGGGAATTTAATGCTGCTCAAGACAGCATTACTACTGAATTAAACAAGCTAGCCCCTCCCTCTCAGAGCTTTAAGATTTCAGGCTCCCGGCCTGAATTTCATGATCCAAATGTCGCGTGGCAAAACTTAATCCAAAGACCTTCTGAAATTCGTCTGCCGACCAACCGCCATCCAACTGCCGAAGAGGTGAAGCAATGGAGGAAGAATGAACTGATGAGATACTTTGTTAAACTCATCAGGGAATCCGCCATATTAAAAAGTTATTAGACTTTAGCGGAGGCTGCAGACAAATTCACGAAGATGCTAGAAGAAGGAAAACTCCCTCTCCAGCTAGATATGAAAAGCAAGCACAGAAGAGGAGATCAGATCACCCATCCAGAATACTGGATTCTTGCCTTTGATAGATCTTATGAATGAAGAGCTATATACCAAAATCGAGGCAATGATTCCCTATAGAACTGGTGGCGTGGAACCGAGAATGACCCAGGGAAGAATCCATGGAGACATGCGGACTATAGGAGCTGAAACCCATGTAATATTTTTGTTTGTAATTTTTCCTTCAAAACAGCAAACCATGTACTCATTTTTTTTATATCAATGAAAATGTTTGCTTGTCTTGAAAGATTACAACTCGTAATCTACTGTGTTGATATATGATTACACATTTTATATTGAGATAACAATCACAAGTATCGAAACTTGTTTGAAAATTAAGCTGTACGAACTTGTCTACGAACAGTTCATAATTTCAGTTGTATACTTAGAATACATTGTAAGATTGTGCCTGCGTGCCAATCATAAGCTTAAGCTGTAAAAATTCTTAGCTGCATCGAACTCGCCTGCGAGCAGTTCATAAATTAGACTAAGTTGCTGAAAGACAGACCATTTGACAGAAGACCAAGAAATGTGCTAGAAGTCATCAAAGAAGATTATTTCATGAAGAAGGTTTTGTCATCATCAAGAAGACTTGAAAGGTAGTCTTGGCAAATTGTCAAAAAGGGGGAAATTGTTGGGAAAACATATACCCTGTATCGAAACAGCCGGGATATTCAATCCCTGTATCGAATTGTGTTGATAAGAGGTTTTGACATATATGGCAATCCTCAATACAATAAGGAAACTGTATCGAAGAGTTGGAGTGTCAACCTGTATCGAAAGCCTGTCTCGAATCCAGCATATAGTGGAACCCTTCAGTACAGCAAAGAAGTCTTATAAAGACCAAGTATGGAAACTGTCTCGAATCACCAATACAGTGATCTTCCATACAGCCCTCAACAGGACAAAGAAGGAATCTTCAGAAGTCAAGTCCCGTTGAATAAGAAGTATTCAAATACTCAAGGATAAAGTATTTAAATACTGTCAGTCAACAGATCTTCAAATCCCGCTAAATCCGGATCATGCTTTTCATCCCGTTGGAAAAGCATATTGCTCAACGGATTTATCCTAACGGATATATTTTCCAGAAGACTATATATACCTCATCAAGGCATTGAAGATCAGTTACCGAATTCACCCAATTGACTGAAATTATCAAAGCTATCAAAGTTATCATCAGACCAAAACATATCTCCAAAGCTTACTGCAACTCAGATCTAAGAGATATACAGTGCTCATCATCTTGAACAACACTTCATTAGCTAGAAGCTCTTAAAGTCAAAGCTGTTGTTCATCCCCTGTTTTACACTTTGAACAAACCCAGATCAGCCCTGTGTGGACTGAGTAATCGTTGCTTCTCCAGAACTGTGTGTGAATAAATTGCATCGAAGAAGACGAAGCTTCAGAACTGTGTGTGAAGAAGCAAGTCAAAGCATTAGCTCAAAACCAATATGTGTGAACGGTTGAAGCTAAGATCTTTATATCAATGTGTGTGAACGATATATTGATTGTGTGTTGTTATAATTACGTAGTTGTGTACGTAGTAATTATAATAAACTTTTTACTCCTGTGTGGAGGACAAGTGGACGTAGAGGGGTTTACCTCGAACCACTTTAAATACTGTGTTATTTACCTTCTGCCTTACCTGTTTTAATTACTGTGATTATTTAAGTATACACTGCACATCGAGTTGCTGTATCCACAGCAACTTACTGTATCTAAGACTTCCGCTACGCACTCAGATTTAAAATCAGTACAGTTTGTTGTCTAAACTACTTCCCAAACTGTATCTAGTATACTTAGTGGCCAACAATCATCAACCAGAATTTCTTCTTTATTTCTTGATATCCTTTTAGCTCTCAAAGCTATAGTTTTCTCTTTGGGCTTCGGTTTGGCATTTCGTGATTTTAACATGATCTCGTAGTTTAGTAGCAAACCGACGAGGGTGCTAAAATCTAATGTGTTGAGATATTTCCATTCCATAATATCCGTGACCGTATCATCATATTCACGAGGTAGTGATCGTAATATTTTCTTCACTTTTTCACTACTCGATAATGGTTTCCCAAAACAAACTAGTCCATTAGTGATGATCGAAATAGGTCGAGCATATTTGATATGGACTCGTCATCTTTTATCCTAAATAAATCGTAGTCGTAGAGAAGCATATTTATTTTTATTTCCTTGACTTGAGTTGTTTCTTCGTGTGTTAGCTCGAGCATTTTCCAAATTTCTTTGGCACTTTCACATGAGGAAATACGATTATGTTCTTCCATATTTAGAGCACAATATAACAATTGAGTTGCTTTACAATTATAATGGTCACAATATAATAATTGAGTTGCTTTACAATTATAATGGTCACTTTTCCAATCTTCGTCGTTAAATTCTTCAAGGCTTTTGAGCAAACCATTGTATTTAGCAGGAATTTTTAGACCAAGGCAAATGACTTTCCAAATTTCAGTATCGTAAGCTCGCATAAAGATTGACATCTTTTTCTACCATGTCATAGAAGTTGACCCGTCGAAAAATGGTGGTCGGTTTAAGGTAAGACCTTCTACTTGAGCAAAAGTAAACACCATCGGATCTTTTTCTCCTTAAACTCTTTTTGCGTGTGGAAATGATAAAGGTTCGGCAATGTGCCCATGTCTTCTCTCCTTCACTATCTTTTTCTATAGGTTCAAGATAAAATTTTTGCCTTGTCTTCGGCCAGTCCGAGGTAAACCGTTACAATCTTGTCTTCAATCAGTCCAAGATAAACCGTTACAGTCTTGTCTTTTTGTCGGTCCAAGATAAACTATTTTTCTTTTTTCTATCGGATAAGGAAACAACATCTTTACCTTTCTCTCGCTATTATAAATACCTCACTTGGATTTAGATTATGATACTAATAATGCAGGATCCACAATTCTAATAACACCGAATAACATTTATAATCTTTTTTTCCCTTTCGTGTATGATTGAGTGAATTAAATATTCAAACTCTTATCAATTATGCTCAATTAGAACAACAATAATGTATACAATAATCTCAGATGTATAAGAACTTCTATTAGAAGTTCTTTGAAGTTGTTGTTCCTTGAATACCAAATGAAGTGGATATATATTGTGTTTAGCGTACGTAAGTCTTTCATTGTTGCGTACGTTTTCGTCTATCAAGTGCAGTCCAGTGGCTATGTTTTCTTCCTTTGCGTACATTAGATATTCTTCTAGCGTATGTTAATCTTCATGTGTCTGTTGTATAAGTTGATCTTCTAGAATCAATCTAACAGATTGATTAGTTGAATTTGAACAAACTTTGTAGCCGTTAATAACATCTATTAGCATACGTTAATCTTGTAAAGATTGCGTATGTTAACTTCTTCATTTAGCGTGCGTTAACTGTATTGTGACTGTTGTATTAGTTGATCTTCTAGAATCCTTCAACTGGCTGATATTTGAATTCACGTTTCAAACTTCATAGCATACGTTAATGTGTGTATATAGCGTACGTTGAGTCATGCTATTTGCATATGTTAGATTTTTTCATTGTGTTCATTAACATGTGTGATTGTTATCGCCCAGTTTCTTCTGATTTTATTATTGCGTACCTTAATTTGAATTGTTAGTATATGTTAACCTTGCTTTTGCTTTGTTTTTGATTTTCAGTCCAGCTCGTGCATCTTTAATTGCTTGTTGATTAATTATTGTTTTTCTTTGATTATCAACACATCATCAAAATACTTTATAATATATTAGTGTGGAATAAAATATTCCAGCAATCTCCCCCTTTCTGATGATGACAAAATAACAATTCTTGATGGGCTTTATACCATACTACAGAAAAATATACAAATAAAAGTTTTCGGCTTTGTCTGTTTTTGTTAGTTTTCTTCTCCCGATCAATCATTCTCCCCTCTTTTGTCATTAGCAAAAAATATATGAAATCATATAGTTATGAATATAATCAATAAAACTCATTTTGACCAAAAATAGGTATACTCCCCCTGAATATAATAACTCCCCCTGAGTTAAATACCATTTTAATAGATATATAAGTAATTAGTTTTGAATTTTGTGGATCTAACTCACTCTGAGTTTTTTCTGATTTGGCAAATAAACGATATTTGGCACTATGGTTCCTTTTGGAATCTATATTTTCTTAATTTTAATCATTTATATTTGGCTTTTGCAATTGAAAATATGATGCCCGGTTTTTAAATATTTTTTACAATGGGGTATTTTCAAGTTTAGTGACTTATTTCGATTGAATTCATTTTCATTTCCACATAAAAATTTGTTCATTAAATCTTTAAGTTCATTTTGAACTTTTAATAAATCATCTTTCAAGTTATTTTCTCTTTCTAAACAGGGAGAATGATCATTTTCGATTAATTTTCTCTTTTCTCGTATTTTAGAAATTTCATCCTCCAATAATTTATTTATCAATTTAAGGGATTTATTATCTTTCAACGAATTTGTAAAATCCGTATGTAATAATTCAAAAGCGTTAAAAAGTTCGTATTGAGACGAAGTGCTTACCTAGTTTTTGTGGTCGCTGTCGTCATACGAACTCCTTGACATGAGTGCAATATTATTTTGAATAATTTCTTCTTCTTCGTCTTCGTCACTCCAGGTGGATATATACACTTCTTTCTTGGAAGTTAAGCTATGATAATTTTCCGCAAAGTGGTTGGGTTTCCCATAATTTTGACAATTATTGTCGAACCTTTTTGACTCATTCCGGACTTGCGAGTTGATATATTCTCTTCTCCGGTTTAATAGATTTTGATATTTATTGATATTGGCATAAAATGCCAATTCTTCATCATCATCATCATCATCATCAATCGGGATTTCTTCTTCATTTCTTGACATCTTTTTAGCTTTCAAAGCTATAGTTTCCTCTTTGGGCTTCGGTTTGGCATTTCGTAATTTAACACGATCTCGTAGTTTATTAGAGAGCCGACAAGGGCGTTAAAATCTAATGTATTGAGATCTTTCCTTTCCATAATAGTCGTGACCGTCCCATCCCATTCACGAGGTACTGATCGTAATATTTTCTTCACTTTTCACTACTCGATAATGGTTTCCCAAAACAAGCTAGTCCATTAGTGATGACCGAAAATCGGTCGAGCGTATTTGATATGGACTCGTCATCTTTCATCAGAAATAAATCGTAGTCGAGGACAAGCATATTTATTTTGATCTCCTTGACTTGAGTTGTTTCTTCATGTGTTACCTCGATTATGTTCTTCCGGATTAAGAGCATAATATAGCAATTTAGTTGCTTTACAATTGTAATAGTCACTTTTCCAATCTTCAACGTTAAATTCTTCGAAGCTCTAGAGAGAAAAATTGGATTTGGTTGGAATTTTTGGACCAAGGCAAATGACCTTCCAAATTTGAATATCGCAAGATCGCATAAAGATTGACATCTTTTTCTTCCATGTCATAATATTTGATCCATCGGAAAATGATGGTCGCTTTAAGGCAAGACCTTATACGTGAGCAAAAGTAAACGCCATCAGATCTTTTTCTCCTTGGATGTTAATCTGACCATTACCAATTGTTAATTTGGTACCGCTACTAGAAGGAGGTGTGAGTAGTGCAATATAGAGTATTGAACTCTTTTCACATGCGAAAATGATAGATAAGTGCGGAATATAAATAACACAGAGATTATAGTGTAATACCTGTATTTTTATTGAATTGTTGGCTTTGACGTTCTTTTAACTCGATTGTTCTTGTAAGCACTGATCGAGATATTGTTGTTGATCTTGGAGTTTCATACCTTTTGGGGCAAGTTCGTATCGTTTGGACCTTGCGGCGATGTTATTAGATGGAGAAGATAGCACACGCTAGGAGTAAGCTAACACACGCTAGGCGTGAGCTAACACACGCTAGGCGTGAGCTAACACACACTAATTCCGGTTGGTAGCGCGTGCTAGCTTCGCCAGTAGCGCGCGTTAATGGTCTAAGTTGGGCAGTGGCAGTAGCCGAGTTCTACCCTCTGGACTGGCATTTAGCGCGTGCTAGGCGTGAGTTAACGCACGCTATTCGTGTCGAGTAGCGCGCGCTAATGGGTTGAGTCTGGCGGAGGCAGTAGCTGAATTCTGCTCTCTCGACTAGCAGTTAGCGCATGCTAGGCATGAGCTAAACACACTATCGACATTGCATAGCGCATGCTAGTGCCAGATGTAGCGCATGCTAACGACGCAAATCAGAAGCCACTGGACTACCGGGTGACCTGTTAGCGCACGCTAACCTTGTAACTTAGTGCACGCTAAATAGGCACAGTATATAAGGGCAGTCAGCCTTGTTATTTGTCACTTTTCTTACATTTTCTTCACTTTCGACGAGAGGGCATGAGAGGGGCGATTCTGAGGTGATTTTGGGGGCGGTTACTCATCATCTTAGGCGGAATAACAAAGATTATACAACATCTAATCCGTTTATACCTTCCAAATCAAGGTAAAATCCTTAGAACCCTAGTTTGTGGATTTTTTAGGGATTTTCTTAGATCCGTACGATTTATCCATTTTGGAGCTTGAAATATTTGAGATTATGTTGTATCTACCCCATACCCATATTTCTCGTACGATTATATGGATGGTTATGTACTTTGTTCGGACTTGAGAGGGTTTGGATGATTTCCAAACCTCTAGGTGATTATCCTTGGAGTTTTGTGAAACCGTAGGCGGGTTTCGGGAGTTTCTTCGTGTGATTTGAGTATGGACTATTAATTATCGTGTTCCTTATGATTCGTTTAGGTGCCGGAAGTGCATTCTTGGACCTACCGAACTTGTAGTCATTTCCTTCCAATTCTCGAGGTCTCAAAGACAAGTATATGTTCATGATTGTACGTTCTCGACTCTGAAAGTAAGGTATATGAATTGTATGATTATATTTATTCACTCTGGGACGTACCGATGGGTCCTCTAAGGGTTCTGTTGCCTTTGGTTCCGTTTCGCGAATATTTTGGGTTTACCACTCTGGGAGGGTCCGATGGGGCCTCTGAGGGTTCCGTTGCCTTTGGTGCGGTTCCACGGTTAATCACGTATGTACTGAAATGAAGTGCTATGAGATTTAGTTATTCCAGAATACTAGTCTTGAGCTTGATGTAATGATGATTGCATTTACTTTATTATCGAGAAGTATTGTGTTTCATACTCGATATACTTGTACTAGCTATTCGACGGCTAAACCCTTTTGGGGGAAATACCTTTCATGTATTTCAGGATCGAGGAGAGCGGATAGGTATGTAACGGGTCGGCATGAAGATGATGGGCAAGTGTGATGATGTGTCTTGTCACTGGTTGTACGTTATATTTTATCCATTCGGTGATGTTGTACTTGAAATGATTCTGAGTACTCGAGTACTGTTTCTGGCTTCTAGATGTTTTGGCATGTGCTGCCTTGGGATTGATTCTTGATGTTTTGTTTTTGGTATCATTGGATATTGTTTTGAGTGCCAATTTTATTGTCCTACATTGGATTATGCTTGGACCTTATCGGTCAAAGTTCATGGTTCTGCGTGTGTATAGCCTTGTGGGTCCCACAGCGGGGGCTCACGATGCTGTAATATACCCTGAATAACTTAGGGGTGTTACAGAATATGATATCAGAGCTTAGGTTTATGGATACCTAGGCTGTCGGTCTTTCGGGTCGATTGAGTCATCGTTTGTCTACTGTATCACCACTTTGCCATCATCACAGTGCGACCGGTACTAGTAAGTCCTTTTAATATTCTTGTATTTTTCCTAATCGTTATGCTTTTAATTAGGTAATCTTGGGAATCGGTCACCTCGATGACGTGTGATTTGAATTATACTTACGTACTTTATGTGTCCTTCAGAATGTCTGCTGATAGGGGAGTGAGACGAGACCGTGGACGCAGATGAGGACGTGGCGCGGCTACTTCCCTCAGTTCTGTTGCGGGGTCGACTACCCCTAGTTTATCTAATTCAATGCATCCTGACACCCAGAGTCAACATGACCAGTCGACTGGTCAAGGGAATAATCTAGATTTTGGGTTTTCAACAATTGGCTAATCAGATGACTATACTGTCCCAAGCTGTTCAGCTAAATAATCCAAATACGGCGTTGGACGTTCTGCTCCAAAATGTGGTCCGTATGCATCCTCCGCAGTTTAGAGGTGCTACCGAACTGAATGATTGGGAGAATTGGCTCTTCGAGTAGGAGAAAGTATTTGAGGCTGTTGATTGCCCCGAAACGAGGAAGGTACCTATTGCTCAGTACTTTCTTACTAAAGAAGCCGCGACTTTGTGGAAAGCTGTTAGACCACGAGATTGTGTTGTTCCTTGGGACGAATTTAAAGAGTTACTGGAGGCTGAGCTTTGTCCTTAGCCAGTGCAAGAAGGCATAATCCGAGCCTTTTCGAGTCTAAACCGCAGAAAATTCCAGTCTCGCAGGCGATAGTGGAATACAACCAACATGTGATCCATATGAATAATCAAGTGTGTGATGAGCGTAACAAGATCCGCCACTTCGACATGCGGATGAATATGGATTTACAGTGTTACATGGCTGGGTTTGCTTGCACTACTCTGAAGGAATACCAAGAGAGGGCTTTGTCATATGACATGTTAAGTTCCAACAATGATACCACGGAATAGTCGAAGAAGCAAAAGACCGCTGGTAATTTTTCTGGCTCTAAAGGTGGCAACTTCAAGAGACCTCAGGGAGCTAATCGTTCTGTCGGGCAGTCGTCACGCTATTTTAAAGGGAATAAGAGTTTTCGTTATGCTCCAGGCACCTCAACTCGCCCGGTAACCTATTTTAATTGTGGTCGTCAAGGCCACAACAATCTGCAGTGCAATTTCCCACGTCTGAAGTGTCACACTTGTGGTCAGATGGGACACAGGGCAGTTTATTGCCACGAACAAGATCAGGCTTTGGACACTCGGGCTTCTGCCCCAGTGCCTACAGATCAGAGTATGAATCGACGACAATCATTTAGTCACGGCAGAGTTACGGCATAGGCCGGGGACGGAGTCAGAACGCTAGAGGGGGAGATTCTAGCGTCGGCTCATCACACCCACGAGTCTATGAGATGCATCGAGCATATAGATCTGATGCGACGGTGGCCTCAGGTACCATTCATATCTTATCTCATCCAGTTCGTGTACTTTTTGATTCGGGTGTTGCACATTCTTTCATATCCTTGGATTGTGTATGCCGTTTAAATATCAATTATATGACTGCTAGTGATACTTTCATTGTAAAACTGCCTAGCGGGGATAGAATCATGGGGATTCCGGAGATTAGAGATTTTTCGACGAGCATAGCTAGTATTGATTGGTTATCAACTTGATTGTGGTCGATATCGAGGGCAAGGATGTGATCCTCGGTGAAGACTGGCTTGACAGTCACCAAGCGATTATGAATAACTGGACTAAGGTTATTACTATGATGACTGTTGCTACCCAAAATATTATCTGGAGATAGATATTGCTGGAATGGATGGGCAGCAAACAAAATGCGAGAGCACGTCCGTGGGGAAAGTGAATAACACAAGATTTGCCGTGTTTGTTAGGCCCGGGCTTGAATGCTCTCACGAGATGTTATTAATACGAATACGTCAGAGTACAAATATTAATGTAGAAGTGCAATTACAATGAGTGTAAAAGCCCCTAATTATCTAGCTCTTGAGTGTTGCTCTGTGAGTTCTTGAACTGCAGGTAGTTCTTGTCTCTGCCGACTGTCTTTTGGTTAAGAGGTGCTGAGAGAGAAGCCGAGAGAAAGCAGCCAGAAAAGCCAGACCCTATTCCAAGTGCAGGAAGCCTTCTGTTTATAGGAGGAGCTGGGACTTAATCCTGACGGGCGATCGCCTTTCCTGTATTATTATAAGGGGGCGATCGTCTTTCAGCACATGGGCTGATTGCCTTATAAGGGGGAAGACTAGAGGTGAGTTAGCTTGCTTGACCGATCAGGAGAGTTTGATAAAGGAGTTCTCCGAGTTGAGGATTGAGTTAGTTGAGTCCTCAAAGGGTTCGAAGGCAATCATATCATCTTTGGTCTTGCAACCAAACTTGAGGGATAAGATTAAGGAGGCTCAATCACGTGATAAGTTCTTGTGTAAGATGAAGGATCGAGCACAAAATGGGAGTATTGAGAAATTTGTCGTTGCCACAGACGATGTTTTGACTTATGATGGGAGGTTATATGCTCCTAAGGATCCATCCCTTAGGAAGCAAATTCTTGAAGAAGCTCACAGTGCACCATACTCCGCTCACCTGGGAGGTACAAAGATGTACCACGACCTGAAGAAGTTCTTTTGGTCGAGAGGAATGAAACGGGACATTGGTGTGTTTGTGGAGAGGTGTATGATATGTCAGCAGGTGAAGGCAGAACACCAACGACCAGGAGGTTTACTCCAACCGTTGGATGTCCCAGAATGGAAATGGGAGCATATCACAATGGATTTCGTGGTTGGTCTGCCACGAACCGTGAGGAAGAACGATGTTATTTGGGTGATAGTGGATCGTTTGACGAAGTCATCTCATTTTCTACCTGTGAGGATGACTTATACTATGGAACAGTATGCAAGGATTTATATTCGGGAGATTTTGAGGCTACATGGTGTTCCAGTGTCGATCGTCTCGGATAGAGATCCGCGATTTACGTCGAAATTTTGGAAGACTCTTCAGAGTGCGTTGGGCACTAAGTAAATTTCAGTACTGCATATCATCCGCAAACCGATGGTCAATCTGAACGAACTATCAAGACACTTGAAGATTTGTTGAGAGCGTGTGTTCTTGATACCGGTGATAATTGGGAGAATATTTTGCCGTTAGTAGAATTTGCTTATAATAATAGTTGCCAAGCGACTATACAAATGGCCCCGTATGAGGCTCTGTACGGAAGGAAATGTCGATCGCCTCTTTATTGGAGTGAAGTTGGAGAAGGAAAGATTTTGGGTCCAGAATTGATCGAATAGACTGTAGAGAAAATAGCCGAGATCAGAAGTAGAATTAAGACTGCCCAAGATCGGCAGAAGGCTTATGCTGATAAACGAAGGAAAGATATCCAATTTGAGATTGGAGAGAAAGTGTTCTTGAAGGTAGCGCCTATGAAAGGAGTGATACGATTCGGTAAAAAGGCAGCCTCATTATATCGGACCTTTTGAGATTTTGGGTCGTGTTGGTGACCTTACGTATCATTTGGCACTGCCGTTGGAGTTATCAGGAGTGCACAATGTCTTTCACGTCTCCGTGCTGAGAAAGTACATACATGATCCTAGTCACGTATGCAATTTCAAAGAGTTACATGTAGCCAAGAACCTGACTTATGAGGAGGTGCCTACAGCTGTTTTGGAGCGTAAGGTACATCAGTTACAGAATAAAGAGGTTAAATTGGTGAAAGTTCAATGGAGTCGTCATGGACCAAATGAGGCAACTTGGGAACGTGAAGAGGAGATCCGTTCTAAGTATCCAACATTTATTTTTCAAGGTACGCAAATTAATTTTCGAGGACAAAAATTTGTTAAATGGGGGTAGGCTGTAACGCCCCGATTTCGCATATACATTTATTGTGAATTATAGAAAACATGTTCAATTTTATTAAATCAATGCCCGAATAATTTTGTCATCTCATTCTCATGCATATTCATTTCATTTGATTTTATTTTGACGCATGTCAAATTAATTAATTCACTATCTCATTTCATGTCATATTAACTCTCGTCACTTTATTTCATTGTGTTTCATCTCGTCATTTCTAGGCCCGAGTCAAATTTTAAACAATATTAATTGTTACCAAAATATTTTACAAGATAAATAATAATATTAATTATTATTATTACTATTATTATTATCATTATTACCAAAATTATTATTTTTATACGTATTACTCCACTACTATCATTATTATATCAATTATATTTAATCATGTGTTTTAATTTAACTAACTAAGATTAAACTTAATTAACCATGATTAAGAACTCTTCCTTTTCCTCGTTTCCTCACCGGTCCTCTAATCTTATCAAAACTCCTCAATGATTCATCCTACAAGAACTCTACACAAATCAGAATTCTACTGCTAATATTAAACATAGACTCTACGGTATAAATACCCTATTGTATACAGCACAAAAGCTTTTACAATACAGAATACACATACATAAAATTTTTCTTTTGCCGTTCACGTTCTGCAAGTGCACACAAAAAACAAACAAAAAAAAAACGAGGAACAACTCTGAAGGATCTTCCACAAGGAGAGAAGGGGGACGTCACCAAGAGAGCTATCGCGTTACTCGACTGCTGATCGGCCTCCATCCCGTTTTCGATCAATTCAATCTTCTGCAAATTCTCCTTCTCTATTGAATATCAAGGTATAAACGACATCTCCAGAATTTACCATATTATTTTTATTTAATTAAAAAAAACCATAATTTAGTTCTTTACTATTTGTCGGCAAAATTACAATTCTGGAACACCACATGATCAACCCCGATTCACAACAACCACATAACACCAAATTTTCACAACCACCATCCACCACCATGTTTTACTGACCTTCAAAACCCAGCCCAGATCGACAAAAAAAAAAAAAAAAACTAAAACCGACAACCTCAGCCTTCCCTACCAATCTGTCCGAACAAAACCCGCCATAACAAGCCCACGACCGAACCCACTGCAAAATGACAACCCTTCAGCGGATTCGAGCCAGAAATCCTGACCTGAATTCACCCAAAATTTGCGAACCAGGAACACAATTTGGGCCGACGCCGAAATCCAAATCCTTAGTCGACCCAGATCAGAGAAATCAAACCTGAAACTCATGGCAGAACTTTACTTCAGCCTGAAAATCCGACCCGTCTCTCACCTCTATTTCTTGCCCTAACTTCCGTCGATTTCCATCTTGGTCCGCCGCAGGTCGCCTTGTAGCCGATGTGTGTGTGTGTGTGTGTGTGTGTGTGTGTGTGTGTGTGTGTGTGTGTGTGTGTGTGTGTGTGTTTGAGAGAGTGTGTGTGTCGGCCGAGGGAGATGAAGTGAGAAGAAAAAAAAAGAGTGAGGTCGGCCGACTGTGAGTAGGGTTATATACCCGAAAATTTAGGTCAACTTCAATTTGAATCCTATATTTTTAGATTTCTTCAATTTCAGTCTTCATATAGTCAATCCTTATGGATTTACCCCAAATAAGTTTTCACTGTATATCAAATTCAGCCTCTAATTTTCATTTTCTTCATTCTTGCCCCAGTCTGGTTTATAATTATTTCAGTTAGCCCCAATCAGAATTTTAATTTCTTCAATTTCAGTCCATTTCGGCCAAGCTTTTAACATGTTGACCTTTTCAATTGATATTATTATTCACTCATAATTTAATTCTGAGTCATATAATAATAATTTTTTGTTATTATTAATTGTAGATAATAACAAGAATTTACGGGCCTAGAATTGTCGAGTCAAGCATCTTCATCACATTCAAGTTCAGAACTGCATTTTATCCAGGTGTGGGGATTTATTACGCTTTTGTTTATTTTAATTGCTTTATATATTGTCTCGTATGTGCACGTGAAATCAGTCAGAAGCACTTAAATGTGCAATCGATCGAAGCACTTAAATGTGCAACCATCGAAGCACTTAAATGTGCAACCATGAAGCACTTAAATTTGCAAATCACTGAAGCACTTAATTGTGCATAAAGCCTTCTGCCAGCCGACGGCTTCAATTTATCACCATGTTGTTTATACTTGCTAATATATTTAGTAATTAACGTAGACATATTGCGTACTCTCCACACTGAGCGAGTTGGAAGCTCACCCCACTATTTTACCCCCTTTCAGGTTGAGGAGCTCGATGTGGCATGCGCATGAGTGTGGGATGATCAAGCTTCATGAGTTGTTATTTATTTATTTACTATTATTTTTCTCAAGCTACGCTTTATGAACAATTGTTCCATTTATTTTATTTTAACGTCAAATTATGTGTTTATTTAATGGTGACTTCGGATTATTACTTGCGATTATTAAGTATATTTTTCTTAAAAATTTATTTCCGCTGCAATTTTTTTTACTTACTCTTCTTAAAATTAGAAGAATTATTTTAAAAGACATTTTGAAAAGTGGTCGCTACATAAGTGGTATCAGAGCGGGTCTGTGATTCTGTTGACTCGTTAAAATGGTTTCTTTTTCAAAACTGAAATTTCATTTCCGCAAGTAATCAAATATTTTTAGCAATTATGATCCTCCACCTCTGCCGCACTACGTCGACTCTAAGGTACATTAAGTTATGATTATTTATTATGCGATAAATGCAGTTTCCCAGATCAACCATGATTCATGTATTACAGATGCATTTTCAGTCTATTTTGTGCATAAGAATTTTATGATAAAGTATTTGGGCATGAAATTGTTTTCTTATAAATTCATAAGTATATGTGTGACATGCGTAAATCATCATTGCTAGAAATCTCTGGTTCTAAACCTATAGATGCAATGTAACTCCCCATTTTATTTCTCCCTCTCATTGGGTAAGTGCTGAAGGATCGTTGCGTGTGGTGTGCCTTAGGATAATGGAAACTCGTGGACGTGGACGCCCAGCTAACCGAGGTGCAGATAATCTCGGTGGTCAGAATGCCAACTTTGGTGGGGGTGACGGAGGTCAGGATAACCACAACAATAACGTGCCAGCTCCTACTCAGGCACAAGTCGTGCAACAGTTCCGACGTTTCACCCCACCAACATTCAACGGTCGAGAAGGACCAGCTTTCGTTGATGAATGGTTCATGTCACTCGACCGCACCTTTGAGCTCATTTGGTGCACTGATGCGCAAAGAATTCTTTGCGGCCAATACCAAATGGTGGAGGATGCTGGACGCTGGTGGATAAGCTATTGGCGTTTGAGTCCGGCGGCCAAGCGTGTTGCATTGACTTGGGATTGATTCAAGGAAATAGTGATGGAACAGTAGTACCCACAGCATTATCCAGAGAAGATGGAGAGAGAGTTTTGGAATCTCGAACAAGGAGGGATGACGGTTGAAGAATATGAGAGAAAATTCAACCAAATCAGCTTCTTTGTGGAGCACATGGTGGATACAGATCGGAAGAGGGCCCTTAAGTTTATGAGTGGTTTACGCTCGAGTATTCGTCACATCATGGCGGGTCATGGAGTGCTACCGTATACGGAGACAGTGTTTCGAGCTCAAGAGGTTGAGGCTAGTCACAATCTGGATCAGCAACAGTCTACTAAGCCTAATACCGGTAAGAGGCATTAGAATGGGAATCAAAATAAGGCCGTGGTTTCTAATAAGCAAGCAAAGGTTGATCAAAGGTCGGGACCTAAGCCTCAAACCAGTAAGCCAGAGTGTTCGAAGTGTGGTAAGAATCATGGCGGAGAGTGTTTGTATGGAAAGGGTGTCTGCTATAGATGCAAGGAGCCAGGGCATGCATCTTCGAACTGTCATCTCCAAAGAGCCAAAGGTCAAGGTTCTGTAGGAAAGGATCGTATTTATTCTTTGACCCAAAGGGATGCAGATGAGAATCCCCGCACATGTCAGGTATGCTTATGATATCTAATGTGCCTGCTTTTGCTTTATTTGACACTGGTGCCACACATACTTTTATGTCTGCAAAGTTTTATCATGCTATTGGTCATAGAAGCGTTAGAACTGTTGAGTCTCTGGAGGTTAGCTTACCGTCAGGAAATACGATCATCACTAATACAATGATTGACGAGAATATTGAGATAGGAGGTAGAGAATTTGACGCTAGCCTGTATTTAATTAACTCGATGGATTTTGATGTGATCCTTGGTATGGACTGGCTCGATAGACATGATGCCGATATAAGGTGTCGTGAGAAAATAGTAACATTGAGGTGTTCGGACGGTGAGTCAATCACTTTTTATGGTACTAAGAGTAGGACAGTACCCAGAGTAATCACTGCCATGAAGGCACTGAGAAGTTTAAGGAAGGAGGAATGTCAGGGTTACTTGGTGAGTTTAGTCGACACTCGTACTAATGGGGTGTCCCCCACAGACGTACCTATAGTACGGGAGTTTTTGGATGTGTTTCCAGAAGATTTGCCGGGAGTCCCACCCGACCGACAATTGGAGTTTAGTATTGATTTAGTCCCTAGGGCGGCCCCAACGTCCAAAGCGCCATATAGGATGGCTCCGAGGGAACTTCAAGAATTGAAGGTCCAAATTCAAGAGCTGTTGGAGCTCGAATTTGTTCGTCCTAGTATGTCACCATGCGGTGCACCAGTGCTGTTTGTAAGAAAGAAGGATGGGTCACTTCAGATGTGTATAGATTACCGAGAGTTGAATCGACTCATGGTAAAGAATAAATACCCGTTGCCGAGAATCGAAGATCTATTCGATCAGTTGAGGGGAGCCGGAACCTTTTCGAAGATCGATTTGCGGTCGGGGTACCACCAATTGAAGATTAGGGAGTGTGACATTCCCAAGATGGCTTTCAGGACTCGTTATGGACATTTTGAATTTGTAGTGATGCCATTTGGTTTGAGTAATGCACCAGCAGTCTTTATGGATTTGATGAACAGGGTGTTCCAACCTTATTTGGATAAGTTCGTGATCGTCTTCATAGATGATATCTTGGTGTATTTTAAGGACAAGGAACGACACCAAGAGCATTTGAGAGTTACATTGGAGACGCTTCGCAAGGAGAAGTTGTATGCCAAGTTCAAGAAATGTGAGTTTTGGTTAAACAGAGTTGGATTCCTTGGACATGTGGTGACCTCAAAAGGAATTGAGGTAGATCCCGATAAGGTTGTAGAAGTGAGTAGTTGGGGAGTACCCAAGAATGCGAGCGAAGTTCGTAGCTTGCTGGGCCTAGCTGGCTATTATAGAAGATTTATTGAAGGATTTTCTAAAATCGCCACTCCTATGACCCAGTTAACAAGGAAGGGCGTGAGGTTTGAATGGAGTGACAGGTGCGAGGAAAGTTTTCAAGAGTTGAAAAGGAGACTAACTTCGGCACTAGTATTAACGATTCCTGATCCGACGGATGACTTTGTTATTTATAGTGATGCCTCAAAGCAGGGTTTGGGTTGTGTTTTGATGCAACATGGTAAAGTAGTAGCCTATGCATCAAGACAGCTTAAACCGCATGAGTTGAACTACCCAACGCATGATCTGGAGTTGGCTGCTGTAGTACATGCGCTGAAGATTTGGCGCCATTATCTGTATGGAGGGAAGTGTGAGATATACATGGATCATAAAAGTTAGAAATATCTTTTCACACAGAAGGATCTTAACATGAGGCAAAGGCGATGGTTAGAACTGGTAAAGGACTATGATTGTACCATCCATTACCATCCCGGTAAGGCTAATGTGGTAGCTCATGCCTTGAGTCGGAAGACTAGAGGTGAGTTAGCTTGCTTGACCGATCAGGAGAGTTTGATAAAGGAGTTCTCCGAGTTGAGGATTGAGGTAGTTGAGTACTAAACGGGTTCGAAGGCAATCATATCATCTTTGGTCTTGCAACCAAACTTGAGGGATGAGATTAAGGAGGCTCAATCACGTGATAAGTTCTTGTGTAAGATGAAGGATCGAGCACAAAATGGGAGTATTGAGAAATTTGTCGTTGCCACAGACGATGTTTTGACTTATGATAGGAGGTTATGTGTTCCTAAGGATCCATCCCTTAGGAAGCAAATTCTTGAAAAAGCTCACAGTGCACCATACTCCGCTCACCCGAGAGGTACAAAGATGTACCATGACCTGAAGAAGTTCTTTTGGTGGAGAGGAATGAAACGGGACATTGGTGTATTTGTGGAGAGGTGTATGATATGTCAGCAGGTGAAGGCAGAACACCAACGACCAGAAGGTTTACTCCAACCGTTGGAAGTCCCAGAATGGAAATGTGAGCATATCACAATGGATTTCGTGGTTGGTCTGCCACGAACCTTGAGGAAGAACGATGTTATTTGGGTGATAGTGGATCGTTTGACGAAGTCATCTCATTTTCTACCTGTGAGGATGACTTATACTATGGAACAGTATGCAAGGATTTATATTCGGGAGATTTTGAGGCTACATGGTGTTCCAGTGTCGATCGTCTCGGATAGAGATCCGCGATTTACGTCGAAATTTTGGAAGAGTCTTCAGAGTGCGTTGGGCACTAAGTTAAATTTCAGTACTGCATATCATCCGCAAACCGATGGTCAATCTGAACGAACTATCAAGACACTTGAAGATTTGTTGAGAGCGTGTGTTCTTGATACCGGTGATAATTGGGAGATTATTTTGCCGTTAGTAGAATTTGCTTATAACAATAATTACCAAGCGACTATAAAAATGGCCCCGTATGAGGCTCTGTACGGAAGGAAATGTCGATCGCCTCTTTATTGGAGTGAAGTTGGAGAAGGAAAGATTTTGGGTCCAGAATTGATCGAAGGCATCAGAGAAAATAGCCGAGATCGAAGGTAATTAAGACGCCAGATCGGCGTAAGGCTTATGGCCGATAAACGAAGGAAAGATATCCAATTTTAGATTGGAGAGAAAGTGTTCTTGAAGGTAGCGCCTATGAAAGGAGTGATACGATTCGGTAAAAAAGGAAAGCTACAGCCTCGTTATATTGGACCTTTTGAGATTTTGGGTCGTGTTGGTGACCTTGCGTATCATTTGGCACTGCCGTTGGAGTTATCAAGAGTGCACAATGTCTTTCACGTCTCCATGCTGAGAAAGTACATACATGATCCTAGTCACGTATGCAATTTCAAAGAGTTACATGTAGCCAAGAACCTGACTTATGAGGAGGTGCCTACAGCTGTTTTGGAGCGTAAGGTACATCAGTTACGGAATAAAGAGGTTAAATTGGTGAAAGTTCAATGGAGTCGTCATGGACCAAATGAGGCAACTTGGGAACGTGAAGAGGAGATCCGTTCTAAGTATCCAACATTCATTTTTCAAGGTACACAACTTAATTTTCGAGGACGAAAATTTGTTAAAGTGGGGTAGGCTGTAACGCCCCGATTTCGCATATACATTTATTGTGAATTATAGAAAACATGTTCAATTTTATTAAATCAATGCCCGAATAATTTTGTCATCTCATTCTCATGCAAATTCATTTCATTTCATTTTATTTTGACGCATGTCAAATTAATTAATTCACTATCTCATTTCATGTCATATTAACTCTCGTCACTTTATTTCATTGTGTTTCATCTCGTCATTTCTAGGCCCGAGTCAAATTTTAAACAATATTAATTGTTACCAAAATATTTTACAAGATAAATAATAATATTAATTATTATTATTACTATTATTATTATCATTATTACCAAAATTATTATTTTTATACGTATTACTCCACTACTATCATTATTATATCAATTATATTTAATCATGTGTTTTAATTTAACTAACTAAGATTAAACTTAATTAACCATGATTAAGAACTCTTCCTTTTCCTCGTTTCCTCACCGGTCCTCTAATCTTATCAAAACTCCTCAATGATTCATCCTATAAGAACTCTACACAAATCAGAATTCTACTGCTAATATTAAACATAGACTCTACGGTATAAATACCCTATTGTATACAGCACAAAAGCTTTTACAATACAGAATACACATACATAAAATTTTTCTTCTGCCGTTCACGTTCTGCAAGCGCACACAAAAAAAAACAAAAAAAAAACGAGGAACAACTCTGAAGGATCTTCCACAAGGAGAGAAGGGGGACGTCACCAAGAGAGCTATCACGTTACTCGACTGCTGATCGGCCTCCGTCCCGTTTTCGATCAATTCAATCTTCTGCAAATTCTCCTCCTCTATTGAATATCAAGGTATAAACGACATCTCCAGAATTTACCATATTATTTTTATTTAATTAAAAAAAAACCATAATTTAGTTCTTTACTATTTGTCGGCAAAATTACAATTCTGGAACACCACATGATCAACCCCGATTCACAACAACCACATAACACCAAATTTTCACAACGACCGTCCACCACCATGTTTTACCGTGACCTTCAAACCCCAGCCCAGATCGACAAAAAAAAAAAAACTAAAACCGACAACCTCAGCCTTCCCTACCAATCTGTTCGAACAAAACCCGCCATCACAAGCCCACGACCGAACCCACTGCAAAATGACAACCCTTCAGCGGATTCGAGCGAAATCGACACGAATTCACCCAAAATTTGCGAACCAGGAACACAATCTGGGCCGACGCCGAAATCCAAATCCTTAGTCGACCCAGATCAGAGAAATCAAACCTGAAACTCATGGCAGAACTTTACTTCAGCCTGAAAATCCGACCCGTCTCTCACCTCTATTTCTTGCCCTAACTTCCGTCGATTTCCATCTTGGTCTGCCGCAGGTCGCCCTGTAGCCGATGTGTGTGTGTGTGTGTTTGAGAGAGTGTGTGTGTGTCGGCCGAGGGAGATGAAGTGAGAAGAAAAAAAAAGAGTGAGGTCGGCCGACTGTGAGTAGGGTTATATACCCGAAAATTTAGGTCAACTTCAATTTGAATCCTATATTTTTAGATTTCTTCAATTTCAGTCCTCATATAGTCAATCCTTATGGATTTACCCCAAATAAGTTTTCACTGTATATCAAATTCAGCCTCTAATTTTCATTTTCTTCATTCTTGCCCCAGTCTGGTTTATAATTATTTCAGTTAGCCCGAATCAGAATTTTAATTTCTTCAATTTCAGTCCCTTTCGGCCAAGCTTTTAACATGTTGACCTTTTCAATTGATATTATTATTCACTCATAATTTAATTCTGAGTCATATAATAATAATTTTTTGTTATTATTAATTGTAGATAATAACAAGAATTTACGGGCCTAGAATTGTCGAGTCAAGCATCTTCATCACATTCAAGTTCAGAACTGCATTTTATCCAGGTGTGGGGATTTATTACGCTTTTGTTTATTTTAATTGCTTTATATATTGTCTCGTATGTGCACGTGAAATCAGTCAGAAGCACTTAAATGTGCAATCAGTCAGAAGCACTTAAATGTGCAACCAGTCAGAAGCACTTAAATGTGCAACCAGTCAGAAGCACTTAAATTTGCAAATCAGTCAGAAGCACTTAATTGTGCATAAAGCCTTCGGGCTAGCCGTGTAATATCCGCAATTTCGAATTTCGGTAATTTTCTTTTTCCGGAGGAAGTTCGTTTTGACAACTCTATCATGACCGTTTCGTCATTCCGAGAATGATTAATTCTGCTATTTTTGTCATCCGAGTTCGTTTCGGTGTCGTTTTGTTGAGTTCCGTGTCCTTAATCGACTTTTTCACGTGGGAGTTCGACTTTGTAAAGTCACCATTAATTCTTGGAAACTCCAAAAATTCTGAATCTCTGCAACATTATATAGAATCAAGTTAGCATTCCAATGGTTCAAACGGTGAGTCAATCGAGTCCGTATTTAAGGAGTTATGGTCGAAATAGCGAAGACTGCACGGTGTGCCTTTTTGGTGTTGAAGGGGGCTGTACCGTGTGCCGCGGCACTAAGCTGATTCCTGGGCGTTTTTGGTGGCCCTGGGCCGCGGCACACTTGTCCTGTGCCGCGGCACACGGGCTTTTCTGCGTTTTTAGCGATTTTCGAGGAGAAAACTTCATTTTTCTCCTCTCTTCTTCCTCCTCCCATCTAGAGCGATTTCAATGGCGATTTTGGGCGATTTGAGTGCTCCAAAACTTGTAGAGATCATCTACCTCAAGTCTTGTTGTAGATTTTCGACCTCTACTTGAATCCTTCATCCAAATCAAGGTATTTTGGCTTGAACCCTTGTTTTTGTAGATTTGGGGATTTTCCTTTTTGATTTCGATTCCAATCCGTTTTTAATCAATTAATTGTTGTATAAACGTTGTTTTGAACTTGTTCTACGGATTGGATACTCGTATCTTTGGTTCGTTCAACTCGAGGGGTGATTTATTTGTTCTTGAAGGGTCTTGAACATTTAATGTTCGATTAAATGTTCGAATGAGTTCCCTTTGATAGTTTGTTGGGATTTCCGTTGTTTTCGGCCTTCATTCTCGTCGTAATCATGTTTTATTATTCCCTACGGAGGATTATAGGTGCTCGATGATTCCGATGTTGAATTCCGTTGGTGTTGATGATTCATATGGTGTTTTCCCGTAGTAATTTCGGTGCTATCACGTTCTAGATAGTGTTCGGGAATTTGAGGGCTACCCGGCCGTATCCGTTCACTTTTCCATTGCTCGTGATATCGAGGCAAGTACCTTGCCCATACTCTTCTTATTTTGTGGATATGATGATCGGTGATCGTCTTGGTGTGTTTGTTTGGTTGTTTGAAATGAAGTTTCAAAAGATTTCGGTTTGGCCTCGTTAAAGGTTTTCTTTCAAAATGCGTGTGTGTTTTGTGAACGGCGTGTTTTGGGAATTGATTATGATTTGATTATTTTGAACTTTGAAGGATTTGATGATGATACTCCTATTGTTTAAAGTTATGGAATCGTGTATTCCGTATTTAATCTTGTTATTGTGTTTTGAAGAGTTTGATAATGGTGTCGAGTTAATGGCCATCTCTAGTGAGTATTCTTAATGAACTTACATTCTTAGCATGTTAGTTTTGCATGAGTAATGTGTGTGTGTGTATGCTCACTACGGGTTAGATCGACGGGGTCTCGGTAGGGGTCCACGAGAGGCGTGGATCGACGAGCTTGCTTTTAACCACTACGGGTTAGATCCGACGGGGTCTCGGTAGGGGTCCACAGAGACGTGGATCGACGGTTAATTGTGGTGCATTTTACAAATGTGACTTATTTATGGCATTTCCGGAAATGAGCGCTTTTGAACGGTTTTCATGATTGCATGCATCGACTAAGTGTGTAAGAGGTAAGTTGTTCGTTTGGCTTACTTGGCTAGGATGGCACAAGAGTATTTTGTTGTTTGTTTTAAATCCTTTATTTGTGGATTTTGATGTTGGGAGAAGAACCTTGTGGTCGTTCTTGTGTACTGTGAGTTGATGAGATTTGGGGCTAAAATCCCAATGGTTTTGTAAAAGTCATTTTATGGATTTAGGGCTAAAATCCCAACGGGTTGGTAAATGTCATTTTTCGGAAAGTAAAGATTTGGGGAGGTGACCCCTTTTGTCTTGTGGATTTTGAAAAGTAGGATTTGATAATCCTAAATGGTTTTCTATTAAAACTCTCGATGGCATTCTAAACCGTCTTATAAATTATTTCCATTGATTTATGGTATTTCGATTTTTAAAGGTTTTCTCAAACCCTTGCCTCGAGAAGTACTTTTCGTTTCGTTTGGATCTTTGAGGATTCCTGGTTATTGTTATTCGTGGAATGTGAATTGTATGGCTCGTATTTGCACTTTGTATTTGCACTAGCAAAACAGTGGAGTTTTGCTAACCCCCGAGTATTCGGGGGGGTGGATGTCTATTTTTGCATTCAGGTTTTGGAGCATAACACAGGGTCGGCACGAAAGATGATGAAAGATGAACGATACTAATCACACGAGGATCCGTTGATGTCGTATTGGTCTAGTTGTATTTTCTTTTCCGCTGCAGTATCTTTTCCCGTTGTACGGGAGTTTATTGTATTTTGAACCCTGCGTGGATATGTGTTGTAATTGAGTTGTATATTTTTATTGAAAGACCAAATCGGTCTACTGAGTCATTTAGCCTTGAAGGCATTGTCGAGATGTTAAATGTTGTTACCAGCCTGGTAGATCTTCGAGGAGAGGGTCTACGGCGTGTAATATCCCTGAGTGGATTGGGGGTGTTACATAAATGGTATCAGAGATTAGGTTGTGGAAACCTAGGCTGTCGGGTTAGTGGTGTCTATTGAGTTTTGTCTCGTCGGATTTAGTCTGACTGATTCGTGTCGCGACGCGTCGTTTGAGTTTGTTGGTCGTGATTAGTATCGTGGGGCGATCATCATCTTCGTGCGACCTGTGGAAGTAAGTCTCCCTTCTTTGTGTTGTGCCTCGTGTGACACGAGCTATTTTTATGATTATTTGTTAAGTGATGGAATCCTTATGTGGATTTTGATTTCACGATATGTATTTAATCGACTCTCGTATTTGATTTATACGAGGAGTGTCGTCGCTTGTGATGTCTTTTTATTGTTGTTTTTTTCCGTTGCTGATGATTTTCGAATCGATTTGCACGTTTGACAAGTTCTCTTGTGGAAGCTTTGTGCTTATACACGTTCGACTTGTTCACTAGCCAGTGCGGTAGGGTCTTTAGAGGCCTCGAATGGGGCTAGTGGTTTTGTTCTGAATGTGGTTATTTGACTCTAATATTTTGTTCTTATGAGGAGTAGTGTTGCTGGATTGTGCATGTTGAACTGTATTTCTTTTATCCGCTGCGTGAGTTCTTTTGTAATGACTTTCGGTATTTTACCGACCGAGTTTTATTTCGATAACCGCTTCCCTTAACCAAGTTTTTGGCCTTGATTATCTTGACGGTAGTTGGTGTTTTCAAATGATTTTGTGAGTTTTGGAAAATACTACCGTCATTGGCCTTTTTGGGCGTTTTTGTAATTGGTTTTTTTTTTTTAGCCTGGTGGGTTCCGGCGCGGGGCCTACGGCGTGTAATACTCCCGTAAGGTTTTGGGGGTATTTAGTATTTTGTAAATGGCTTTCGTGAGTTTTTGAAATATTACCGTCATCAGCCTTTTTGGCATTTTTGTAAATGGTTTTTTTGCCTGGGGTTCCGACGCGGGACCCACAGCGCTAGGATGTTCCGTGTGATTACCTGAAATTTTTGGGCATTCTAGCCTTTTTGGCATCGTCCTTTTTGGCATTGAATTATTTTCGAAAACTTGAGTATCTTAGAAATAAATTTCGAGACATATTTTTTTTAAATGAGTTATTTTCTTGTGGTACATCCAGGTGCCACAATATACTCCAAAATTTTTCTGCCTCGAGGACCAAAATGTTTTGAGATATTTTCAATGTTTTAGAAACACTTTTATTTAGACCCGAGGGTCGAATATTCTGAAAGTTTTCACTAATAGAAAGTGTCCTCATTTTTTTTTCAAATGCGAAACGGTTCTCCAAAGTCTCGATAACGATGTTTCACGTTTGTACTTTTTGAAAGGTGATACTCAAGATCAATCGGTGTTCTTCTAAATTATTTTCAAAATGAGGTTTTCGTTTTTAAAACCTATCCATTCCCGTTTGAGGGCTGGGTATATATGTATGATGTTCGCGTTGTCATATTGATGTTTGCTCCCGAGTATGACCGAATTGGCGGTGTGAGCGTTGAGTCGTTTTCCACACATTTGTTGTGTTAGCCCCTTGTGAGAGGTGGGATGTTGGTGTTGAATATTGTCGCCTCGTGGTGATTTCTGCGTTGTCGCGCATGTGCGAGCTGTTAGAGCTTGGGTTGGTATGGTCGTGTGCATCGGTGATCGTTCCGTTATGTGTCGGTTGTTTAATGTCTTGTTACCTTGCTCCCGTTTTTGTGAATTTCGTGGACGAGGTCGGAGGTAATGCCCGTACTATTTTGACTTCTGTATTTTCTCTTTCTCCAGTCTATCGATTCGCTCATGTTCGTTGACACTTTATGAACTTGTTCTGTATTTCGGTTCCATCGTTCGAACGAGTTGTGATCTTGTTGTGGGCCGATCTGGTTATCGATGTGACTTTTTTTTCGAGTTCGGTTCGATTCTTGTGAACCTTGTTCGGGACTAACATCATTTGGTTCTACTAGTCCTTTTATTCGAAGGGATCAGATTTTGAACTTCTGTATATTCTACTTTGTCGACTCATTTATGTTCGTTGACATTTCTGAGCTTGTCCTGCCCCTTGTTTTTGTTTATCGAACGAGTGTGGCATCATTTCGGAATAACTCGTTTGTCGTTGTGACTTTTCAATTTCTATTCCCTTTCATGTGGATCTTATGTGAATGCATACGTTGTTGTTTTCACCGGATCATATATTGTCTCAAGTCGAGACGTGAACCTTGGAGTTGTTGTTTGAATTTTATTGTTCTTCGTGATTCGAACATGATTGTTCGCTTTTTGTTGTCTCGACCGTTGTGGTTCGGTCGTTTGTTTGTTCGGTTTTTGTCCTCGTTTCGTGTTCGTTGAGCATTCGGGCTCATTCCTAATTCCCTTAAGTTTGGGAAATTAGTCTCGTTTCGATCTTCCAACCCTTGGGCGGTGGAATTCGTATTAGTTCGATTGGCTCGCGTTTCGATTGATGTACCGTTGGGTTGGCCAATCATACTGACTTTCGTTCGTTGTGTTTTGTGATTGTCGGATAATTGACTTGGCTATATTATCCGTTTGATGACGCTTGTCATTTGTTGGTTTTATTGTATCCCTAACGGCGACGTTGTGTTGGTCGTCGTGGAGCGTGTTTTCACGCCGTATGTCTCTTTGCATTTCATGCAGCGTTTCGCCGTTGGGCGCGAGTTTTCTATTTTTGTGTATCTCGTCGAGTTTTCCTGGCGGGTATATTTCTCCCCCCTACTTGTTTTAAGTTTCGGGACGAAACTTCTTTTAAGGAGGGTAGAATGTAATATCCGCAATTTCGAATTTCGGTAATTTTCTTTTTCCGGAGGAAGTTCGTTTTGACAACTGTATCATGACCGTTTCGTCATTCCGAGAATGATTAATTCTGCACTTTTTGTCATCCGAGTTCGTTTCGGTGTCGTTTTGTTGAGTTCCGTGTCCTTAATCGACTTTTTCACGTGGGAGTTCGACTTTGTAAAGTCACCATTAATTCTTGGAAACTCAAAAAATTCTGAATCTTTGCAACATTATAGATAATCAAGTTAGCTTTCCAATGGTTCAAACGGTGAGTCAATCGGAGTCCATATGAAGGAGTTATGGTCGAAATAGCGAAGACTGCACGGTGTGCCTTTTTGGTGTTGAAGGGGTACGTGTGCAGCCGCGCACACTCAAAGCTGTGCCGCGCACTAAGCTGATTCTGGGCATTTTGGTGGCCTGGTCCGTGGCACACTTGTCCTGTCCGCGGCACACGGCTTTTTGCGTTTTTAGCAGATTTTCGAGGAGAAAACTTCATTTTTCTCCTCTCTTCTTCCTCCTCCCATCTAGAGCGATTTCAATGGCGATTTTGGGCGATTTGAGTGCTCCAAAACTTGTAGAGATCATCTACCTCAAGTCTTGTTGTAGATTTTCGACCTCTACTTGAATCCTTCATCCAAATCTAGGTATTTTGGCTTGAACCCTTGTTTTTGTAGATTTGGGGATTTTCCTTTTTGATTTCGATTCCAATCCGTTTTTAATCAATTAATTGTTGTATAAACGTTGTTTTGAACTTGTTCTACGGATTGGATACTCGTATCTTTGGTTCGTTCAACCCGAGGGGTGATTTCTTTGTTCTTGAAGGGTCTTGAACATTTAATGTTCGATTAAATGTTCGAATGAGTTCCCTTTGATAGTTTGTTGGGATTTCCGTTGTTTTCGGCCTTGATTCTCGTCGTAATCATGATTTATTATTCCCTACGGAGGATTATAGGTGCTCGATGATTCCGATGTTGAATTCCGTTGGTGTTGATGATTCATATGGTGTTTTCCCGTAGTAATTTCGGTGCTATCACGTTCTAGATAGTGTTCGGGAATTTGAGGGCTACCCGGCCGTATCCGTTCACTTTTCCATTGCTCGTGATATCGAGGCAAGTACCTTGCCCATACTCTTCTTATTTTGTGGATATGATGATCGGTGATCGTCTTGGTGTGTTTGTTTGGTTGTTTGAAATGAAGTTTCAAAAGATTTCGGTTTGGCCTCGTTAAAGGTTTTCTTTCAAAATGCGTGTGTGTTTTGTGAACGGCGTGTTTTGGAAATTGATTATGATTTGATTATTTTGAACTTTGAAGGATTTGATGATGATACTCCTATTGTTTAAAGTTATGGAATCGTGTATTCCGTATTTAATCTTGTTATTGTGTTTTGAAGAGTTTGATAATGGTGTCGAGTTAATGGTCATCTCTAGTGAGTATTCTTAATGAACTTACATTCTTAGCATGTTAGTTTTGCATGAGTAATGTGTGTGTGTGTGTGTATGCTCACTACGGGTTAGATCCGACGGGGTCTCGGTAGGGGTCCACAGAGACATGGATCGACGAGCTTGCTTTTAACCACTACGGGTTAGATCCGACGGGGTCTCGGTAGGGGTCCACAGAGACGTGGATCGACGGTTAATTGTGGTGCATTTTACAAATGTGACTTATTTATGGCATTTCCGGAAATGAGCGCTTTTGAACAGTTTTCATGATTGCATGCATCGACTAAGTGTGTAAGAGGTAAGTTGTTCGTTTGGCTTACTTGGCTAGGATGGCACAAGAGTATTTTGTTGTTTGTTTTAAATCCTTTATTTGTGGATTTTGATGTTGGGAGACGAACCTTGTGGTCGTTCTTGTGTACTGTGAGTTGATGAGATTTGGGGCTAAAATCCCAATGGTTTTGTAAAAGTCATTTTATGTATTTGGGGCTAAAATCCCAACGGGTTGGTAAATGTCATTTTTCGGAAAGTAAAGATTTGGGGCGGTGACCCTTTTTGTCTTGTGGATTTTGAAAAGTAGGATTTGATAATCCTAAATGGTTTTCTATTAAAACTCTCGATGGCATTCTAAACCGTCTTATAAATTATTTCCATTGATTTATGGTATTTCGATTTTTAAAGGTTTTCTCAAACCCTTGCCTCGAGAAGTACTTTTCGTTTCGTTTGGATCTTTGAGGATTCCTGGTTATTGTTATTCGTGGAATGTGAATTGTATGGCTCGTATTTGCACTGTGTATTTGCACTAGCAAAACAGTGGAGTTTTGCTAACCCCCGAGTATTCGGGGGGTGGATGTCTATTTTTGCATTCAGGTTTTGGAGCATAACACAGGGTCGGCACGAAGGATGATGAAAGATGAACGATACTAATCACACGAGGATCCGTTGATGTCGTATTGGTCTAGTTGTATTTTCTTTTCCGCTGCAGTATCTTTTCCCCGTTGTACGGGAGTTTATTGTATTTTGACCCCTGCGTGGGTATATGTTGTAATTGAGTTGTATATTTTTATTGAAAGACCAAATCGGTCTACTGAGTCATTTAGCCTTGAAGGCATTGTCGAGATGTTAAATGTTGTTACCAGCCTGGTAGATCTTCGAGGAGAGGGTCTACGGCGTGTAATATCCCTGAGTGGATTGGGGGTGTTACAAGCCGACGGGCTTCAGAATTTATCAGTCATGTTGTTTATACTTGCTAATATATCTAGTAATTAACGTAGACATATTGTGTACTCTCCACACTGAGCGAGTTGTAAGCTCACCCCACTATTTTACCCCTTTTCAGGTTGAGGAGCTCGATGTGGCATGCGCATGAGTGTGAGATGATCAAGCTTCATGAGTTGTTATTTATTTATTTACTATTATTTTTCTCAAGCTACGCTTTATGAACAATTCTTCCATTTGATTTATTTTAACGTCAAATTATGTGTTTATTTAATGGTGACTTGGGATTATTACTTGCGATTATTAAATATATTTTTCTTAAAAATTTATTTCCGCTGCAATTTTTTTTTACTTACTCTTCTTAAAATTAGAAGAATTATTTTAAAAGACATTTTGAAAAGTGGTCGCTACAATAAGAGTTTTCGTTATGCTCCAGGCACCTCAACTCGCCCGATAACCTGTTTTAATTGTGGTCGTCAAGGCCACAACAATCTGCAGTGCAATTTCCCACGTCTGAAGTGTCACACTTGTGGTCAGATGGGACACAGGGCAGTTTATTGCCACGAACAAGATCAGACTTTGGACACTCGGGCTTCTGCCCTAGTGCCTACAGATCAGAGTATGAATAGACGACAATCAGTCAGTCACGGCAGAGGCTGGAGACGGAGTCAGAACGCTAGAGGGGGAGATTCTAGCGTCGGCTCATCACACCCACGAGTCTATGAGATGCATCGAGCATATAGATCTGATGCGACGGTGGCCTTAGGTACCATTCATATCTTATCTCATCGAGTTCGTGTACTTTTTGATTCGGGTGCTGCACATTCTTTCATATCCTTGGATTGTGTACGCCGTTTAAATATCAATTATATGACTGCTAGTGATCCTTTCATTGTAAAACTGCCTAGCGGGGATAGAATCATGGGGATTCCGGAGATTAGAGATTTTTCGACGAGCATAGCTAGTATTGATTGGTTATCAAACTTGATTGTGGTCGATATGGAGGGCAAGGATGTGATCCTCGGTGAAGACTGGCTTGACAGTCACCAAGCGATTATGAATAACTGCACTAAGGTTATTACTATGATGACTGTTGCTACCCAAAATATTATCCGGAGATAGATATTGCTGGAATGGATGGGCAGCAAACAAAATGCGAGAGCACGTCCGTGGGGAAAGTGAATAACACAAGATTTGCCGTGTTTATTAGGCCCGGGCTTGAATGCTCTCGCGAGATGTTATTAATACGAATACGTCAGAGTACAAATATTAATGTAGAAGTGCAATTACAATGAGTGTAAAAGCCCCTAATTATCTAGCTCTTGAGTGTTGCTCTGTGATTTCTTGAACTGCAGGCAGTTCTTGTCTCTGCCGACTGTCTTTTGATTAAGAGGTGCTGAGGAGAAGCCGAGAGAAAGCAGCCAGAAAAGCCAGACCCTCTTCCAAGTGCAGGAAGCCTTCTGTTTATAGGAGGAGCTGGGACTTAATCCTGACGGGCGATCGCCTTTCCTGTATTATTATAAGGGGGCGATTGTCTTTCAGCACATGGGCTGATTGCCTTAAAGTCCGTGGCTACTGCTGGCAGCCAGCTGTGTGGACCAATGAGAAGTCTGCACGCATCCTGAGTCACTATCCCGGGAGGTCCCACCTTGTACCTTTCGGCGGGTCTGTCGGTAGGTGAGAAGATGGTGATAGGCTGTGGTCAACGATCCATGTTCGGCGGCGCCATTTGCGAGTCTGCACATGGGTCTCTATCCCGAGTTTCGGCCTTCGCAGATTAGATGGATGTTGGCTTTACGTAGCGTGAGGCGGTCGTCCTTGACCGGGCACCAGAGTCGATCGCCAGGTGCCAAGAGACGATCGCCTTAGATGTCGATCGCTCGGCACATGGGTTTGATCTGGGATCTCCGTCCTGTAGGCAAGTCTGCCTTGGTCTATTCGACTCTGGCTCAGTCGCCCGGCATTTATGCCGATCGCCTGTTGAGGTGTATAAATCTCGACACAATAATTGCCCCCAGCTTGCTCCGATGTTTGAAGACATGGGGTGAGGTGGTTCCACTGGCGATCGTTTAGGATAAAGATGGGCGATCTGTTGAGCGGACTTTGGTCTCGGATTTGGGCGACCTGATCGTTTGGCGATCTATCTTCGGTCTTGCTCCTGTGATCTTTAATTTTGCAGATCCCTCGTGGATGGCCGATTGTTTCGACCTTGAGGAACCGTGCACAGTCGCGGAGTTCGATGGACCGACCTCCGTGACCGTGTCTTGTGCGCGAGGGACATTCCACCTGTAGGTTTGTCTCGCGACCCACTTTATTGTGAGGGTCCTCCGTTAGGCTGCGCCCGCCTCGTATTTAAATGAAGGGCGTGCAGTCTTGGTCTGGACGAGTCCTTGCGCGGGGCGTCGTCAGATTAATCGACTCCACGTCCGCGGCTTGTTAGCACTTTTCTACCTCGGATCGTCATGTTAGATGGCAATCCTCGATGGTATACATTGTGACGGGGGTAGGGACGCATCGCATTGTCTGGGTCCACCAAGTTAGATGATGAACCTTTGAGGTCGGGCGAGCGTGTCCACTGATTTGTTTGGAGGGTCCTTCGGCTACGCCCGCCTCATATTTAAACGAAGGGCGAGCGATCGCAGCCCAAAGGAACCTTGCATGGACGAAGCAGTCGGTTCCATCGAATTCCAGGACCATGGCTGCACTCTCCTACCTCGGATCGTCAAGTTAGATGGCGATCCTCGACGGTATATGTTGTGCTGAGGGAGGCGATCTCGTGCCTTGGCCCATCATGTTAGATGATGAACCGTAGATGGCGAGCGAGTCCTCCATTTTTGGAGATGTTTGCTTGGGCAGTAGCCTTTCATTATACTTTAGCCTTCGGGCGATCGTGTTTGATTCCGGCGATCGGACTGGGAGAGTGACGATCGTCGTTCTGATGCCCGGCTAAGTTACTAGACTGTCCAGCTTGCCCTCCTCGAACAATCTCCAGAGTTGTCTGAGGAGGTCGCGGCATTGATCGGTGTTGTGGCCGGGACTCTTTTGGTAAGCACAAAATTTGTTGCAGTCCATATGACCGTGGTCCCTTACCGCCTTTGGCTTGCTTAGCCGCTCGCGCCCCTGGATGGCATAGAAAATATGAGCCGTAGATAGATTGAGGTTGTGGTAGAGATGGGCTCCCACATCCTCGAAGGTCCTGAATGTAACACCCCCAAAACCATATGGGAATATTACACGCCGTAGACCCCTTTTCACGAGGATCTACCAGGCTATACCTTACAAAACGACCAACTGCTTGCCCGGCCAGGGTCAAACAATAAAATAATATAGACCGTTAAGGTCACTTACATGCGAACACACAGACCGATGAGGTCACACAACTCAATCAACAAAATTGACTTATACAACATTACCCACACAGGGGTCGAAACACAATACAGCGGAAGACTGAAATCAACTCGGACAACACAGCGAAAATCAAAACAACTCTCAACTCTTGATTAGTATCGCAGCTCGTCATCCTCTTGTGCCAATCCTGTGACTGCTCCCCTGAATCTGCATGTACCTAGACGCAAAACAGACATCCACCCCCCGATTTCTCGGGGGTTAGTAAAACTCCACTGTTTTACTAATGCAAGTATCAAATCATACGAAATGTAATAAGCAAATAATAATCGTGAATCAAATATAATAATCAAGTATCAAAATATTCTCGAGAGGTTTTCACAAGGAAAGATAAGCTATGAAGCATTCGAAAATAAGATTATCATCTCGGGAATTTTTAGAATTTCAAAACCTTTAAGACCTCAAGTCCTGATTCACAAAAACCTTTCGAAAAACTTTAGGGCCTTAACCCAAATCCTGTTTCATGACTCAGCAGTTTACAATACGGGAACATTTACTCAAGCTTAGAACTCAGTCCAACATTCATTTTCATAAAACTTTTCCTTTCAAAACTTTGATTTGAAAATAATCATGCTCATGACACCATGATCCACTGTCACGTGTCTCCGTAGGTTCAACAACCCGCACGGACTACACCACGCACAATTAAACAAACATAATCAATTCTGACACCGTGATCCACTGTCACGTGTCTCCGTAGGTTCAACAACCCGCACGGACTATTAACCAGACATAACCAATTCCGACACCGTGATCCACTGTCACGTGTCTCCGTAGGCTTAACAACCCGCACGGACTATATCAATCACAACAATCACACACACAGTCCTGACACCGTAGTCCACTGCCACGTGTCACCGTAAGCCCCGTCGAGCTCACCCGGTTGGACGTACTATGTCCGAAACTCATGGTCCACTGCCATGCGTTATCGTAGGCCTCGTCAGACCAGCACGATTGGACCTCAGTACCTCACTTAGTTCTGACCCCGTAGTCCACTGCCGCGAATCCTCGTAGGTCCCGTTGAACCAACACGAGTGAACTTAGCGGTCACACACATATACATATTCACATTCACATTACATACAACAATGAGCACAATTAATCAATCACATTGATCACCACAAAATCGTACATCACACACACATAACACAATCTCAACACTCGCAACAACTATCGTCAATCCACGACACATAACCAACATAACACACGTTCGGTACACAATACATTGCACAACCAAGTGTACAACCATCCCATATGTACGTCGCATTCCTGCACAAATGGCACAATGCCTAACACGTATACTGATATAACACTATTATGCAAAGCCTTCAAATTACGGAAAACACAACGAACTCAAACGGAACATAATTACGAAGGCAAGCAAAATCATCATACATCTCATACGTAATTACTAGTCGCAAGATACAAGTCGTATAATAAGATACTTGCCTTAATAACCGCTACCGAACGCTCCAAAGAACACAGTTCGACCAGGAAGCTCGAATCCCAAAGAAGGCAACGAACGGAAGGGTTCCGACTCGAGTTCTTCACAAGAAACTCGACCCTAACAACATATAATCAATAAATCATCGATCATACGAGGAAGAATAATCGTAGAACGCCCGAAAACCCCTCTATGACATTTTACCGGACACCTTCAAGGCGTCGATCAAGAACTCGACCAAAACAACGGATCGATACGATCCAACCATGGAATAACAAGGTAAATGATATAATACATCTAAATAATCATCAATCCATCAAAATCCTAAGTTAAATAGGATTAAACGGACGAAATCGAACAAAATACCCAAAATCCCCAAAATTAGATTTCTAAAAAATCTGACCTGATTCGGTCGATCAAAGGATGTTATAGGACGGATGGTTGATGATATGAACTCCATGACTTCATGGATTGATTGTCCAACAACATCTCTCCATGATTCCTACACCTCAAGCCGCGGAAGAGAAGGAAGAGAGTGAGAAAATGGGTGAAAAACCTGACTGTAGGGCCTTAAATAGGTCGCTGCTGCCGTGGGTTACGCAGAATCGCCAGTGGCTTACGACGTAACCGAGTCATCGCCTCTAAATTGCCGGCCCGTTACGTACGTAACCGGCCAGGGCCTTACGTACGTAACCGGCCTTACGTACGTAACTGCCGATCACTAACGGCCGTAACTCGGCCAGTGCCGTCCCGGGGCCCAGACTGCCCGGCCATGACTCGGCCGGGGCCAACTCCGACGGCTCGAACGACCCCGAACGACCCCGAAACCCGAACCTGAATACGAATCGAAGATACGGTTACGAATTACTCACAAAGACGAACTCGAGCACTAAGAGAACACACGATTCCGACCACCCGAAGGCTCAAAATTCAGCAACGGGAAGTAATTACCCCAAACTTTGGGAAAATTACGAAAATGGCCCAAAACGTCCGAAAATCACGATACGTGATCGAATAACCAAACCGAAGTTCACAACACGTCTAACAAAGTTAAACGTACTTACGGGAAACTCGAAATAGTAGTTTCGAACGAGATTCGCAAGAATCGAACACAAGTGCGGAAAAGTCGCCAAAAAGCACGGAACTCAACAAAACGACACCAAAACGAACTCGGGTGACAAAAAGTGCAGAATTAATCATTCTCAGAATGACAAAACGGCCATGAAAGAGTCGTCAAAACGGACTTTCGCCGAAAAAAGGAAATTACCGGAAATCGAAATTACGGGTATTCATTCTACCCTCCTTAAAAGAAGTTTCGTCCCGAAACTTAAAACAAGTAGGGAGAGGAAATATACCACCAAGAATATTTCAATGAGATGCACAAGAATGCGTAACTAAGGCCCAACGGTGAAACGTTACAAACAACGCAACGGAATATACGGCGTGAAAACACGCTCCACGACGACCAACACGACGCAACCGATAGAGACATAATAAAATCAACAAGTGACAAGCGTCATCAAACAGATAATACAATCGAGTCGATTATCTGAACAATCACAAAACACAACGAACAAAAATCAATAAGATTGACCAACCCAACGGTTCATCAATCAAAACGCGAGCCAAACGCTGAATAAATACGGAATTCCACCGCCCAAGGGTTGGAAGATCGAAACGAGACTAATTTCTTGAACTTAAGGGAATTACGAAGGAGTCTAAATGTTCAACAATCACGAAACGAGATCAACAAAAACCGATCAATCAAACGATCGAACCACAACGATCGAGACAACAAAAATTGAACAATCACGTTCGAATCACGAAGTACAATAAAATTCAAACAACTCCAAGGTTCACATCTCGACTCGAGACAATATATGATCCGGTGAAAACAACAACATGTGCCTTCACATAAGATCCACATGAAAGGGAATAGAAATTGAAAAGTCACAACGACAAACGAGTTATTCCAAAACAATACCACGCTCGTTCGATCAACAAAAGCAATGGGCTAGACAAGCTCAGAAAATGTCAACGAACATAAATGAGTCGACAGAGTCGAAAATACAGAAGTTCAAAATCCGATCCACTTCGAATAAAAGAACTAATAGAACCAAAAGATGTTACTTCCGAACAAGGTTCACAAGAATCGAACCGGACTCGGAAAAGTCACAACAATAACCAGATCGACCCAAAACAAGATCACAGCTCGAACGATTTAAACCGAAATACAGAACAAGTCCAGAAAGTATCAACGAACACGAGCGAGTCGATTGACCTGAGAAAGAGGAAATGCAGAAGTCCAAAAACAATACGGATATTACATTCGACCTCTTATAAAAGAAATGTCGTCCTCACAACTCACAACAACGGAAACAAGGTAACAACACAAAAAGCAACCTACAGAAAAATCTCCCATGGGCCTCTCAGAGCCGATTCTGATATCTGTACTGAAGTTCGCACCCTGAAAGACTCAGAACCCAACTCGCAAAACTGGATTCTGTGATGAGAAAAATAATTGGTACGTGCATGCCCCCGGCACACCACGGTTGAAACACCTCGGCTCGGCATACCGAAAATACAACTGCTAGGTACAATGGAATATAACGTCGCAAAACAACAAACCGAAGATGCCAACTTGGCATAAAAAATCAACACATACTAAAATCACAACAACCACGGCATTGTTCGATGATTACAACAGCCCGAACGATAGCCAGCACACAATCACAAACCTCATGAACAATCACCCATGTGCATAAACGCACAAAAATCCAAGCTTTAACAACTCACACTCGTCCGACAACACGCAAATCACCACGTGGCGATAAACAGTAAACACCAGTTCACAACTCTCACAGAGGGCCAGTACAATAATTGCGTGGCAATGCCTCGACGTTCATGCCACCAATTCGATCATACTCGGGAGCAACATCAAAACGACAAAGCAAAAATCATACATACATTCCCAAACGCAAACGGGAATTGATAGGTTTAAAAAAAGAAATAAAAACCACCTTTTCAAAATAATTTAGAAAAACACCGGTTGATCTTGAGTATCACCTTTCAAAAAAAGTACAAACGTGAAACATCGTTATCGAGACTTTGGAAAACCATTTCACATTTGATAAAAATGAGGACACTTTCTCTTAGTGGAAAACTTTCAGAATATTCGACCCTCGGGTCTAAGTAAAAGTGTTTATAAAACATTGAAAAATATCTCAAAACATTTTGGTCCTCGAGATAGAAGAATCCTGAAACATATCGTGGCACCTTGGAAGTACCACGAGAAAACAATTCATTTTAAACGTACATCTCGAAATTTATTTCTAGGATACTCAAAGTTTTCAAAGATAATTCAATGGGCTAGAATGCCCAAAAATCTCAGGAAATTACACGGAACATTATAGCGCTGTGGGTCCCGCGCCGGAACCCACCTGGATAAAAACCATTTACAAAAACGCCAAAAGGGCCGATGATGGTAATATTTCAAAAACTCACAAAAGCCATTTACAAAATACTAAATATCGTCATAAGAATTTTGCCAAAACGATCAAGGCCATAATGCCAAAAACTCGGTTAAGGGAATCGATTTTCAAAATAAAACTCAGTCGGTAAAATACCGAAAGCCATTACAAAAGAACTCACGCAGCGGAAAAAAAATACAGTCCAACATGCACAATCCAATTGAATACGTCTCACAGCATCTAGTTTAAACATATAACAAAACCATTCCTCGGAGTTTCTCACGAACTCAATCGTCGATACCTTTTCGAAATCCATCAAGGTTTACAACTTCAACACCATACCACACCACCCGGTGGTTCAAAGATAAAACAATAATGTGCCCAGTTCTATACACATACTATATGCCACAAGTACTAAACACAACTATATTACACAATACTGTGTAAATAAAATCACGCACCGCAATTAACTCACTAAGATAAAATCGAAATACACAGGTACTTCGCATAAAAGAGGAGACTTACATCCACAGGTCGCACGGAGGTGACAGTCGCCCACGATACTAATCTCATCCGACAACATAACCGACACGTTGTGACTACGCACAACTCAATTTGTCACTGACGACTCGAACGACAAGACAACACATTACTCGACAAATCACGACTTGACTCGACCCGACAGCCTAGGTTTCCGCAACCTAAGCTCCGATATCATAAATGTAACACCCCCAAAACCATATGGGAATATTACACGCCGTAGACCCCTTTTCACGAGGATCTACCAGGCTATACCTTAAAAAACGACCAACGGCTTGCCCGGCCAGGGTCAAACAATAAAATAATACAGACCGTTAAGGTCACTTACACGCGAACACACAAACCGATGAGGTCACACAACTCAATCAACAAAATTAACTTATACAACATTACCCACACAGGGGTCGAAACACAATACAGTGGAAGACTGAAATCAACTCGGACAACACAACGAAAATCAAAACAACTCTCAACTCTTGATTAGTATCGCAGCTCGTCATCCTCTTGTGCCAATCCTGTGACTCATCCCCTGAATCTGCATGTACCTGGACGCAAAACAGACATCCACCTCCCGATTTCTCGGGGGTTAGTAAAACTCCACTGTTTTACTAGTGCAAGTATCAAATCATACGAAATGTAACAAGCAAATAATAATCGTGAATCAAATATAATAATCAAGTATCAAAATATTCCCGAGAGGTTTTCACAAGGAAAGATAAGCTATGAAGCATTCGAAAATAATATTATCATCTCGGGAATTTTTAGAATTTCAAAACCTTTAAGACCTCAAGTCCTGATTCACAAAAACCTTTCGAAAAACTTTAGGGCCTTAACCCAAATCCTGTTTCATAACTCAGCAGTTTACAATACGGGAACATTTACTCAAGCTTCGAACTCGGTCCAACATTCATTTTCATAAAACTTTTCCTTTCAAAACTTTGATTTGAAAATAATCATGCTCATGACACCATGATCCACTGTCACGTGTCTCCGTAGGTTCAACAACCCGCACGGACTACACCACGCACAATTAAACAAACATAATCAATTCCGACACCGTGATCCACTATCACGTGTCTCCGTATGTTCAACAACCTGTACGGATTATTAACCAGACATAACCAATTCCGACACCGTGATCCACTGTCACGTGTCTCCGTAGGCTTAACAACCCGCACGGACTATATCAATCACAACAATCACACACACAGTCCTGACACCGTAGTCCACTGCCACGTGTCACCGTAAGCCCCGTCGAGCTCACCCGGTTGGACGTACTGTGTCCGAAACTCATGGTCCACTGCCATGCGTTATCGTAGGCCTCGTCAGACCAACACGATTGGACCTCAGTACCTCACTAAGTTCTGACCCCGTAGTCCACTGCCACGAATCCTCGTAGGTCCCGTCGAACCAACACGAGTGAACTTAATGGTCACACACATATACATATTCACATTCACATTACATACAACAATGAGCACAATTAATCAATCACATTGATCACCACAAAATCGTACATCACACGCACATAACACAATCTCAACACTCGCAACAACTATCGTCAATCCACGACACATAACCAACATAACACACGTTCGGTACACAATACATTGCACAACCAAGTGTACAACCATCCCATATGTACGTCGCATTCCTGCACAAATGGCACAACGCCTAACATGTATACTGATATAACACTATTATCGCAAAGCCTTGAAATTACGGAAAACACAACCAACTCAAACGGAACATAATTACGAAGGCAAGCAAAATCATCATACATCTCATACGTAATTACTAGTCGCAAGATACAAGTCGTATAATAAGATACTTGCCTTAATAACCGCTACCGAACGCTCCGAAGAACACGGTTCGACCGGGAAGCTCGAACCCCAAAGAAGGCAACGAACGGAAGGGTTCCGACTCGAGTTCTTCACAAGAAACTCGACCCTAACAACATATCATCAATAAATCATCGATCATACGAGGAAGAATAATCGTAGAACGCCCGAAAACAACTCTATGACATTTTACCGGACATCTTCAAGGCGTCGATCAAGAACTCGACCAAAACAACGAATCGATACGATCCAACCATGGAATAACAAGGTAAATGATATAATACATCTAATTAATCATCAATCCATCACAATCCTAAGTTAAATCGGATTAAACGGACGAAATCGAACAAAATACCCAAAATCCCCAAAATTAGATTTCTAAAAAATCTGACCTGATTCGGTCAATCAAAGGATGTTATAGGACGGATGATTGATGATATGAACTCCAAGACTTCATGGATTGATTGTCCAACAACATCTCTCCATGATTCCTACACCTCAAGCTGCGGAAGAGAAGGAAGAGAGTGAGAAAATGGGTGAAAAACCCGACTGCAGGGCCTTAAATAAGTCGTCGGCCGTTACGACGTAATCGCCAAGGCTTACGACGTAACCGAGTCATCGCCCTAAATCCGCCTGCTACGCACGAATCGCCGTGGCCTTACGACGAATCGGACTTACGACGTAATCGCCGATCACTAACGGCCAGAATTTCGGCGCTACGGCCCGGCCCAGATCGCCGGCCATGACTCGGCCGGGGCTAACTCGACGGCCCGAACGACCCCGAAATCCGAACCTGAATACGAATCGAAGATACGGTTATGAAGTACTCGCAAAGACGAACTCGAGCACTAAGAGAACACACGATTCCGACCACCCGAAGGCTCGAAATTCGGCAATGGAAAGTAATTACCCCAAACTCTGGGAAATTACGAAAATGGCCCAAAACGTCCGAAAATCACGATACGTGATCGAATAACCAAATCTAAGTTCACAACACGTCTAACAAAGTTAAACAGACTTACGGGAAACTCGAAACAGCAGTTTCGAACGAGATTCGCAAGAATCGAACACAAGTGCGAAAAAGTCGCCAAAAAGCACGGAACTCAACAAAACGACACCGAAACGAACTCGGATGACAAAAAGTGCAGAATTAATCATTCTCAGAATGACGAAACGTCCAAGAGAGTGTCGTCAAAATGGACTTTCTCCAAAAAAGGAAATTACCAGAAATCGAAATTACGGGTATTACACTGAAATCTCTGGGCGGCTTGGCGACCGCCTTGTTGGAATTGGCGATCGCCGTCTCTGCCCCCTCGTCTTGACGAAGGACGAGCAACCTTCGCCTGGCCAAAAAGTCTGTGGCCTTGGCATGGAAGATTGCGTAGGTCGGGGGGATGTCCTTCGTAAGGTGTCTGATCATGGGCGAAAGACCATTGAATCCCCCTAGGATTGAGTAGAGGGCGATCTCGTCGCTTATGGGATCGCCGTTGAGGATTATCTCATCCACCCGGTCGATGTAATCTGCGTCGGACTCTTCTTCTCCTTGCCTGATTTTCATCATGCGATGGGGACCTTTTGGTCGAGCGACCTTGGCGGCTAAGTACGTTGTGAAGTCGCTCGCCAGTTATTCAAAGGAACTGATGGATCACAGTGGTAATGAGACGTACCACCTATGGGCCAGGTCGCCCAGTGTTAACGGGAACATTCGGCACCTGGTCGCGTCTGATGCCCCGCATCCGGTCATGTAGATCTGGAACTTGCTCAGGTGAATCTCGGGGTCCGATCTCCCCTCGTACAAAGGTGTTTGAGGAGGAGTGATCCTTGGCTGCACGGGGGCAAGTTCGATCTGGACCGCGAGCAGCTCGCTCGGCCCAGCGATCTTTCTCTTGGCGCCTACCCCAGTTTCTAGGAGTGCATTCATGCCATCGAGCTGGTGTTGCATTGCGGCCATCGCCATGGCTTGATCGCTCGTGGTTTGGCTCTCAGAGCGGGAGCCGAGGCGATCGTGTGCCGATCTCCTGACTCCGCGGTAAGCGATGAGGTCGTCGCCACCGATCTCAGTTCTTCGGCGAGGAGGAGCCAGATGGCTGGTCTGCCTTCTGGGAGTTGGGTAAGCTGAACTCCTGGTGACGGATTCGGGCTCCATCGTCTCGTGGCTGGGGCCAGAATGCCCTGGTCGCCAAGATGGGTCGCTGCCTAGGCGGCTGAAAATGGAACCGTCCCGTCTGGTGAGTGCTTCTGCTCATGAATCGGGGCTTCCTGACGATCGCTCATCAAGTAACCCCTTGAGCTTCCGCTTGCCCACGCGGCAGATGGCCGATCGGGTAATTTCGGGCGTGTCTAATGCTCTCCATCGCTCCCTTAGGATGTCCATAGCCTCCTCGATCTATTCCGCAGTTTGGAATTGGTTGAGCGAAAGGCTGGGGCCGTCCCTTAGGTGCGGGATCGAGAGTCTCGCGTCGCCGCGGCTACCCTCTCCCATAGGATGGGACTCGGATTGATCCGGAATAAGGCGTCCGGCGGATCGGAGAGTGGATGTCTTCGTTGTGGTGGCAGACGTCATGACTCTGAAGGCTTTTCTCTGATGAACAGTGAGTGTTTCTTCAGGTATATGCTCCGGAGAACAGTGAGTGTTCTTCGAAACAGTTGGAATAAAAATGAAGGTTAAGAGCCCCTTCCTCTAGCGCCAATTGTTGCTACCCAAAATATTTTCCGGAGATAGATATTGCTGGAATGGATGGGTAGCAAACAAAATGCAAGAGCACGTCTATGGGGAAAGTGAATAACATAAGATTTTCCGGGTTTGTTAGGCCCGGGCTTGAATGCTCTCGCGAGATGTTATTAATACGAATACGTCGAAGTACAAATATTAATGTAGAAGTGCAATTACAATGAGTGTAAAAGACCCTAATTATCTAGCTCTTGAGTGTTGCTCTGTGAGTTCTTGAACTGCAGGGAGTTCTTGTCTCTGCCAACCGTCTTTTGGTTAAGAGGTGCTGAGAGAGAAGCCGAGAGAAAGCAGCTAGAAAATCCAGACCCTCTTCCAAGTGCAGGAAGCCTTATATTTATAGGAGGAGCTGGGACTTAATCCTGACGGGCGATCGCCTTTCCTGTATTATTATAAGGGGGCGATCGTCTTTCAGCACATGGGCTGATTGCCTTAAAGTCCGCAGCTACTGCTGGCAGCCAGCTGTGTGGACCAATGAGAAGTCTGCACGCGTCCTGAGTCCCTGTCCCGGGAGGTCCCGCCTTGTACCTTTCAGCAGGTCTGTCGGTAGGTGAGAAGATGGTGACAGGCTGTGGTTAACGATCGATGTTCGGCGGCACCATTCGCAGGTCTGCACATGGGTCTCTATCCCGAGTTTCGGCCTTTGCAGACTAGACGAATGTTGTCTTTACCTAGCGTGAGGCGGTCGTCCTTGACTGGGCACCAGAGTCGATCGCCGGGTGCCAAGAGACGATCGCCTTAGATGTCGATCGCTCGGCACTTGGGTTTGATCTGGGATCTCCTTCCTGTAGGCAAGTTTGCCTTGGTCTATTTGACTCTGGCTCGGTCGCCCGACATTTGTGCCGATCGCCTGTTGAGGTGTATAAATCTCGACACAACAATGAGCAAAGGTGGTTCCGAGCACTCGTTCATGGGGCATAAATCGGGCCAACCTAAGTTGCTTATCAGCGCCATGAAAACTGTAAAACTCTTGAATAAAGGTTGCACGGGCTATTTGTTGGAATATAAAATGCAGCGGAAGCGAGATTGAAGAATTAATAGATTCGGTTTTATAAACTAACCAACGTAAATTGTGGATCTATTTAGGCTTGTCAATTAATTAATTAAACAGATTAATTAACAATTTAAATATACGTATTTACTCAGTAGAATTGGTAATTCATACCTTTTAAGTGAAGTGGTAGAAAATTCCCTTTTGGATCGATTGAGCTACTCCACGTACTACTCTTCGATCCTCTTGTGTTTCTACCTCAAGATCTTCTAGAGTATATCCCTCCTATGTCTGGATATCGTGTGGGCAATAATCTACCGGACTGCTTGGACTGTAATATGGGTCGGCCGAACCACTTTTTCTTCCAAAAATTACCTTACCAATTTTCTCTCTATTTTTCTTTAATATTTGTGTATTTAGAAAAATACTGTGTTAGCTAAATTGTGGAATCCAAGACACGAGTCAAGATCCACAATTAAACACAAATTTGGAGAAGAAAATCAAAAATTTTTGTGCCAAAGAAGAGTGAAAAAATCGCCACCCCCATGTGTCCTATTTATAGGTATTTTGGGATACTCTAGGGACCTTAAGGAGGATAAGGTAAGGACTCCCAATAGAGATCATCTTTCCAATATTAGGACTCTTCCTAATATGATGACTCTATTAATATCAACTTAGTCCACTAAAAGGTTGATATTACACTTTCTACCAAAATTCCAAATTACGAAATTGGGCTCCTTTTTGAATTAATTATTTCTCGTGTTTAATATATTCCATGTCCATTAATTAATTTAAGCTACTGACAGCTTTTAATTAATTAATGTGTTATACATGAGTACACCACTCGAGCTTTATTATTATATCGGAAAATTAATTCCACCTGCAGGGTTTAATATAATAATCCTTTCAAGTGCCTCAAGGGACATGATCAACCCGACTGGCCGGGACACGATTTAGCTATAATATTAATTATTATAAAAATAATAATATTGCCCAAAATATCGAGCATATTGAGTCAATCATTTTGGCTCTCACCCGTGATAAATCAAAGCAATAAACATTAAATATATATAATTAAATATTAATCACTAGAATTAAGAAATAATAATTGTCCGAGATGTACGTTCTTCTTATAGTCAGTACAGAAGAATCTATCTCACCTCGATCCTGTTCACCGTATACCGAATATGCTCATATATGCTAATGGTCAAGACCAACCAATCTCAAGTATTTATTACAACCTCTCACATAACGGTCTAATGTTATATAGGCTGTGAACTAATTATTACTATCTAAGGAACCGATAATGTGATCTTCTGTGTGACACAACACACCACATTATCTACAATATAAAGTAATTTAGACTGTTGGAATATTTATTCCACACATTATTTAATTTGTGTTTTGATGATTAAAGTTGCTAAACTACAAAACAACATCGAGGCGAAGCAAAACGGCGAAGCAGACGAAGACGCAAAAATTGCAATCTGGACTGCATTAGCGCACGCTAAGGGACATATGTTAGCGCACGCTAACGAGGAGTCACCGCATTCCACCTAGTATCGAAGTAAGCTGCAGTGAAGTCAGCAGATGGATAGCGCACGCTACACTCTATTATTAGCGCACGCTACCCTCTATTATTAGCGCACGCTACAAAGGATGATTAGCGCACGCTAAGATGTTTGAATCTAGTCAATCCGAACGTTGGGAAAAGCAGGTCAAAGTCAGCATATCAAACGGTCACTTTGACAATCCATGCAACGGATATATTGGATTAGCGCACGCTACAAAGGAAGTGGTAGCGCACGCTAACTGTTAAAGGCAGTAGCTACTGGACTGAAATATATAGTGATTAACGCACGCTACATGAAAGCCTTTACGTACGCTAGAGCAAAAATGTGCGATAGCGCACGCTAAGAAGGAAGGCTAGCGCACGCTAGCTAGTCAACTGGCAGCAACGGCTAGTAAGGAGGAAGAAGGCTATAAATACCAAGGAGTTGGTATTATTCCAAATAACAACATTGAGCAAAGTATACATACGTGTTATATCATTGTAAACATTATAGTTGTTGTTCTTGAGCTTAATTAAGAGTGATTGAGTGTTATACACAAGATCATACACGAGCGATAAAAAGAAAAGATACGATTTGATTCGGTGTTATTAGGATCAAGGATCCGGCATTGTTAGAATCACAATCGCTATCTTAGTGAGGTTTATCTAGTACCGATAGAAAGCTAGAGTGGTTGATTCCTTATCCAATAGAAAAGGAAAAACGGTTTTACTCGGACCGATAGAAGACGAGCTTGTAACGGTAATCCCTCGACCGATAGAAGAGAGGCGTAGAGGTTTTGATCTTAAGCCTAAGGAAAAAGATACATCGAGAGAGGACGTAGGCTTCGTTAATAGCCGAACCTCTATAAATCCTCGTGTCCTTTATTTTCCGCAATTTATTTTCGCTTCCGCATAAAATGGCGCAAATATCCGATTTGGTACCCAACATAGACAACATTTGCATAACCATAGCGTGAACAAATATACAAAACTTGTGAGAAATGAATTAAATATTCTCTTAGATAAAGACCGGGAATTTAGGTAATACAAGCATAAAGTATGAACCCTAACAATATCCCACTTATACTCAAAGCATGCTTTTGAAGTATACTATCTAGACTATGTCTATCTATCTCCCACTTATACTCAAAGCAATGCTGCCATACATCTCAACCCCATTCCTTCCACATGCCCTTCAAATGACTTTGAGGGCAACCCTTTCATGAGAGGATCAGTGAGGTTGTCTTCAGATGCTATCTTGGAGATAATAATCTTCCCTCTCTTCACAAAATCTCGAATGATATGATATTTGCGCTTGATATGTTTGCTTGCTTTGTGGGCCCGTGGTTCCTTCGAATTTGCAACAGCACCGGTATTATCACAATAAAGTATAATACTCCTAGGCAATTTAGGAATCACACCCAAATCCTTTAGGAAGTACTTGAGCCATACCGCCTCTTTAGCTGCCTCTGAGGCTGCTACATACTTGGCTTCCATGGTAGAGTCCGCTATGCATTTCTGCTTCACACTCCTCCAACTGATGGCTCCACCTCCCAAAGTGAAAACATATCCGGAAGTTGATTTTGACTTTTCTTTGTCCGCACTGAAATCTGAGTCAGTGTAACCCATAGGACAAAGTGCATCCGATTAATATATAAGTATATGCTCCTTAGTCATTTGCATGTACTTGAGTATATGCTTGACAGCAATCCAATGTTCCGGTCCTGGGTTCGACTGATATCTCGCCACCATGCCTACAGCATGACAGATATCAGGCCTAGTGCAAAGCATAGCATACACGAGGCTTCCCACTGCTAAAAAATAAGGGACCAGTTTCATGTCATCTATCTCCTTCTGTTTCCTAGGACACATATACTTAGATAGCTGAGTTCCATGTCCGTAAGGTAAGAAACATTTCTTGGAATTCTCCATACTAAACCGCTTTAGCCCCATATCCATATAGGATTCCTGAGATAAGCACAACATCCTTTTCTTGCGATCTCGAAAGATCCTTATACCAAGGATGTGCCGAGCTTCTCCCAAATCCTTCCTAAGGAATTTCTCAGACAACCATACCCTTACGTCTGATCATACCTTCACATTGTTTCCAATCATAAGTATATCATCTACGTACAGTACAAGAAACACTAGCACGTTTCCTTTACACTTTTTGTATACACAAACCTCACTAGGACACTATTCAAAACCATACGATTGAATGACCTCATCAAATCGCATGTTCCAAGACCTTGATGCTTGCTTGAGACCATAAATGGCTCTCTTAAGCTTGCACACTAAGTGCTCCTCTCCCTCAGCAATGAATCCCTCAGGTTGGCGCATATATATTTCCATATCAAGACTCCCGTTCAAGAACACAGTCTTTACATCCATCTGCCAAATCTCCATATCCAAATGCGTAGCTATAGCTAAGAGAGTCCGGATCGATTTAAGTATGGCTACTGGGGAAAAGGTTTAAGCGTAGTCGATTCCCTCATTCTGAGTGTAACCTTTTGCAACAAGCCTTGCTTTGAAGATTTCAACCTTCCCGTTCGATCCCCTCTTATGCTTGTAGACCCACTTACTTCCAATGGGTTTTACCCCATTGGGTGGCTCTACTAGATCCCACACTTGATTAGAATCCATAGATACCATTTCAGATTCCATTGCTGTTTGCCAGGATTCAGCATCCTTGTCTTGAACTGCTTGCTTGTACGTACATGGATCTGTTTCATCCTTGTCCGGGAAGTGGTCGAAGATCCTCCCATGCCAATGAAATGATCAGGTTGATGAACAAACCACCCACTACGACGAGGCGTGTCCTTAGTTTGCGTGACCACAATAGTGTCGATACGTGGTAAAATAAGTGTTTGTACAATTGGTATTGTCGAAATCTCGCCCCTAAGTTCCTCTATAATTACCTCACTCCTAGGCTTGTCTCTTATTACATAGTCCTCCTCTAAGAACCGGGCATTGGTGCTAACAATGACCTTCTGATCTTTAGGACTGTAGAATAATCCACCCTTCGTTCCCTTTGGATATCCTACAAACACTCGTACTTCTGTATGAGATGTGAACTTATCAGCTTCCTTATTCAACACGTGTGCTGGTGAACCCCAAATCCGAACATGTCTTAGACTAGGCTTGCGCCCATTCCACAGTTCTGTGGTTGTTTTTGGAACTGATTTCGAAGGCACCAAGTTTAGAATGTACGCTGCTGTTTCCAAGGCGTATCCCCAAAACGAAATAGGCAAATCATAATAACTCATCATTGACCTAACCATCTCTAATAAAGTAAGATACTTTCGTTCAACAACACCATTTTGTTGTGGTGTACCAGGCGCAATGACCTGGGAAGTAATCCCCCCATGTGCCAAGAAATCCAAAAACTCTCCACTAAGATATTCGCCACCACAATCATATCGTAGTGACTTGATACTCTGTCCATGATGCTTCTCTGTTTCAGCCTTGAATTCTTTGAACTTATCAAAATATTCAGACTTACGTCACATCAAATAGATGTATCCATATCTCGAATAATCATCTATAAACGTGATGAAGTATTCGAAACCACCCTTAGCCTGGATGTTCATTGGACAACATACATCGGTGTGTACCAATTTCAATACATTTTGTGCACGATTTCCTTTGCTTGGGAAAGCCCTTTTAGTCATTTTCCCTTCCAGACAGGATTCGCAGATCGGAAATGACTCAACTTGGAGCGAATCCAATGGGCCATCGCTCACCAATCTTTGAATCCTTCTAAGGTTAATATGACCCAATTGTAAATGCCACAAATATGTTGATTTATGCTCGAATGTTCTTTTCTTTTCTTAGGATTAGTCAAAGAATTAAGCGATTTAGAATTGCATTATAAGTACTCATGAAAACACATTCACCATTTCTTTTAATAATTGCATTATCTCCAAAAGAAACTGAATATCCATCACAACACAATTTAGAAAGTAAAATTAAATTCATTCTAAAATCAGGTACTAATAACACATTATTTAGGACTAGAATCATATCATTAACTTTTAACTGCACGACTCCCACTGCAACAGCCTTCAGCCTGGAATAGTCGCCCCAACTGATAGTAATCTCATCCGCACTAAGTACTTTGGTTACTTGGAACCACTGCGAGTCATAACAAACATGATCGTGGATCCCGAATCTACTATCCATGAAGTGATAGAATAGGCAACCAAATATGTTTTGACTACTAGTGCATGAACGTACCTTTCTTATGGTAGTCACTCTTGAAATGCCCCTTCAGACCGCATTTATATCATTTGCCCTTTGTCTTTTTGTTTGCCTCGGACTGAGGAGCCTTGGTCTGAGGAGCCTTGCCCTTAACTTTGAAGGTTTCCACTTGCTTCTGGCCAACCTGCTTTTTTTTCTTTCCCCATTTGGGTTTTGAAGAACTAGCACCGGTTGCCGCAAGAATTTGATGATAACCTTGTTTGAAGAGACCTTCGGCAGATTGAAGCTCTGTCAGAAGTCCCACCAAAGTATAAGTCATATGGTTCATATTGTAGTTAAGGCGGAACTGCTCAAATCTTCTTGGCAAACTGTCCAAGATAATATCGACCTACGACACGGCATCGATAGTGGCCCCCAGTATGCTCAGTTCGTTCAAATAAGACATCATTTTCACAACATGATCCCTTACTGGTGTCCCTTCAGACATTTGGGTTGTCATCAGCACCCTCATTGCATTTTGCCTAGCTGCTCGGTTCTGATGACCAAACATCTCAGTGATATTTTTCATCATTTCCACAGCTGAGGCCATCGTTTGATGCTAATGCTGCAATACATTTGTCACTGAAGTCAAAATGTAACAGCGAGCCATCTCATCACACTTTTTCCATTTTCGGAATTCAGCCAACTCTTCAAGAGTGGCATCCGATTCTGGTTCCAGAGGGCTTTCCTCAGTTAAAACAAATTTATGCCCCTCGGCAGTCAGGACAATATCAAGATTTCTTTTCCAGTCGGCAAAGTTAGTGCCATCAAGTTTATTTTCTTTGAGAATAACAGCTAGTGGATTGAAAGACGTCTGAGAATAAAATTAAAACACCATTCATCACATAATTCGACGCAAAATATATTGAAAAACCTTAACACACAATATATATGCAGTCAACCAACACCTAAAAAAACCCGCACATGCAAGCCACGTTAGTGTGGACATTTACATATACATTTTTCAAGTAGATTTTAACCTCTTTAATTTTACTACCTAGTCAAGATGCGTTTTGACAAGTAAAATTAATAGTTGGTTCCTCTTGGCCATGTATTAAATTAATATAGACTCCGATGGGGAGCTTATTAATTAATACACCTAAGTGAACACCATAATTTAACAAACCGTAGAATATTATTTAATGTTATAGTCCTACAGATGGAGAGCTCCTATCATAAAAATAATATTCACCTTTTTTTTATCTAATTGAAGTTTAAAACTAGTGAGCTAATAATCAGCACATCCGATGTGGAGGAAGACTCTAATGTCAACACGCATGCTAATTATTTCACAATTTAAACCAATTATGGAGGCCAATTTGATTTTGAAAAATTAATTATTAAAATCACTTAGTTATTTTGATAAGTTAAGGTTTTCTTTTAATTTTCTCGTCCTAACATGCAAGAAACATATCACGCATACATCCATACATGCCATTTATCAAAACAGTAAAAACCAACATAATGAAAAATTGGATAATTAAATTCAATTATCATGGCTTTTATTCCTCGTTTTGAGTAACGAGAAAATCCTTGGCTCTTTTACTCCCACTGCTTCTGTAACACCCCCAGACCATATGGGAATATTACATGCCGTAGACCCTCTCCACGAGGAGCTACTAGGCTAAACAACATATAAACACCAAAACTTGACCGATCGAAGAAAATTACTACAATAATACAGACCATTAAGGTCAATTACAATACAACCACATGGACCAATGAAGTCATACGACCAGTGCAAACAAGACAAAATACAATCTTTTACAATAAATACCCACGCAAGGGTAAAGATACACAACAACGGAAGTCTGACTATAACTTGGTCGACACAACATAACCCAACCAAACTCTCAACTCTTTTTTAGTACCGTAGCTCGTCACTTCCTGCGCCAATCATGTGACTGCTCCCTCAAACCAGCAAATATCTGGACGCAAAACAGATATCCACCCCCCGATTACTCGAGGGTTAGTAAAACTCCAATGTTTTACTAGTGAAAGTATAAGAACATACGAAATGTATTAATCAGATGGCAATCATGAATCAGGTAACACAATCAATTATCAAAATATTCTCGAGAGGTTTTATTAATCAGAAAACTTTTAAGAGTTAAATTCGGCATCTTGGGAGTTTTTAAAGCATAATTTCTTTTGGACCCCGAGTCCCAAATTACAAAATCTTTTCGAAAGCGTTAGGGCCTCAGCCCGATTTTCATTTCCAAAACCCACTAGTTAAGGTATCGTCATGGGTCCGTGACCCAACTTTAAAACACTAGCCAAACAATCACTGTTCGTACACATCATGTACCGAACTCCATAGGCCTCTACGGACCCTACCTGGACCACACGCATTAATCGTACACATCATGTACCGAACTCCAGAGGCCTCGATGGATCTTACCCGGACCACATACATTGTTCGTACACATCATGTACCGAACTACAGAGGCCTCGTCAGACCCTACCTGGACCACATACGTTGTTCGTACACATCATGTACCGAACTCCAGAGGCCACGTCAGACCCTACATGGACCACATATGTTGTTTGTACACATCATATGCCAAACTCCAGAGGCCTCGTCAGGCCCTACCTGGACCACACGACTACTGTTCGACACACCATGTACCAAACTCCAGAGACCTCGTCAGACCCTACCTAGATCACACGAATTGACAAGACACTACTCATATTGATCAACTTAACACATCACCACGAACAACACACCTTAAAACAAACATGCCCGAACATCCAATCATACACCGAAATTACATCTACAAATGTGCAGTCAATCCAACATAATAATCATAATCATCACCATACCTCAAACCCAAGCAATCATGCCCCACACCAATCACACAACTAATATGACCAACACGACTTCACAAGGTTAAACAAGCAAGAATATCATTAATACCAACAAACATTCGAATAATCAAATCCAACGAATCATATCCACGAAGATAAACCAAATCATCGTAAATACAATATATAAACTCATCCATAAGACACAAATCATATAAATAGAATACTTGCCTCAATAGCCGATACCGAACACTCCGAAGAACACGGTTCAATCGGGAAACCTCGGACACCTACAATCCTCCAGTAAAAACAACGAAGATATGATTATAATGAGAATTAAGGTAAAAAACAACGGAAATCCCGCCAAGCTATTGAAAGGAAACTCATTGGGACATTTAATCTAACACTCAACGTTCGATAACGCCCAAGAACACTCGAATCACCAATCGAGTTAAACAAACTCGAAATATGGATATACAACCCATAGAACACGATTATTAATGCTCAATAACATCAACCGAATCATCAAAATCGGACGAAAAATGAAAATCAAGAAGGAATCCCGAAAGTCAACTCTAGGAGATTTCAAGAATTTACCTCGATTCGATGAAGAACAAGGATTTGATGATGATAATAAACACAAATCAAGCTTCCAAAATGATGCACAAAGAGTCTACCGACAAAAATTCTGGAAACTTGCCAAAGAATCGCGGAGGAGGGTGAAAATGGTGAAAATGGCCAAGTGACCTGCTGCCTCGGCCTTATATGGCCGATCACTTACGGCCGTAACCGGCACCCCTTACGGTCGTAACCGGCCTTCGTGAAAGTTCTGCCCAGTGTGTGCCGATCACTTACGGCCGTAGCTGATCACACCTTACGGCCGCAATCGGCCTTCGTCCGAATGCTGCCTAGCGAACTTATGGCCGTAGCCGATCACACCTTACGGCCGTAATCGGCCTTCATCCAAATGCTGCCCAGCCTGTGCCTGCCGATCACTTACAGCCGTAGCCGATCACTTACGGCCGTAACTCGGCCAGGGTAGCCTATGCCCCAAAACGTGCAGCCGTGACTCGGCCGTGGCCAATTCCGACAGCCCGGTTAGGCGTTCGACAACGTCTCGGTCACACTAACGCACCGATTATGATTCAAAACAATAACGAGCAGTTATGAAATATAACATACCGTTCATAACAGAAAAAGCGAATCCCACATAATTATAATGACACGAAATAACTGACACCAACTGATAAATAGTTCAAGGCAACCGGAATAAAAGTCTCGGGCATTACAATAAACATAAAAATCAATCATCGAGAAAGATAATACCGATACTCGACAATCGAGAAATATCCGGAAAATACAAATTAACCGGATGGGAAATCCCGGGTATTACATTCTCCTCCACTAACAAAAAAAGTTTCGTCCCAAAACTTAAAACAAAGACATCACAGTGCTAGCAAAACGCCACGTTCAAGCATACAAATATCAACTCATGACCTCGTGATCTCCTGTCACGTGTCTCCGTAGGTTCAACAACCCACACGGATTGAGCTAAAACACAAATCACAATAAACATGCTCGTGACCCCGTGATCTCCTGTCACGTGTCTCCGTAGGTTCAACAACCCACACGGAAATATTCAAACTAGAATATCAGATATCAAGTGCCATACATCAAACATCACATATCAAGTCTACACGTAAGATAAAATCCACAAGACCAACATAAAAATACTATCACTGGGCACCGCTGGGCCCTCCAGGAGTAGGAACAAAATTCTGGTTCCCTATCATCTTACTAACAGTCTCACAATGCACCACTTGGTGCCCCGCTTGACCACACTTGAAACAATTCCCTTGCGGGGAACGACAATTCTTACTGGTGTGGCCCACACGACTGCAGTTGAAACACGTTTTCACACTGCTACCCATACTGACCACCGGAATAGGATTGTTGGACTGACCAACCGAACAAGAAGTCTTTCCAACCGAACATTGCGAACCAACAGGATGATGAAACTCACTCATTCGACCCATATAGAAACTACCAGTAATCTTCTCCTTCTTACTTTGTGGACTAGTTCCTGCCAAGAAATGGCCATTTCAATCGCTAAAGCTCGATCCTGATATTCTTTTAGAGAAGTACATCTACGAGGAGCCATACTATGACGTATGTGAGGTTTCATAGGCATATCAAATGTTCTTCCCAACTGGAAGAGCCAGTTCTCCCAACCTAACGAATCAGAAGCACCCGCAAAACGAGGTGGATACATTTTCATCACATCTCGCAACCACTTACTAGCTCTGTCATCCACCTCAGGAGGTTCATTCCGATTCGCTGCTTGATTCATCTGCGCCAAATGATTTACCAACTGTTGGAGGATGGTGGTGGCGCCAACATTAACATTATCCCCAGCTGCCGGGTCCTGCTCACATGACTGGTCATCCCAACCATTTGTACTGAGCTGGTTGGCACTCGACAATGAACGAGTCATCGAATCACGATCCTGATTACGACCACTACCATGACCACGTCCTCGGCCTAGACCTCTCGGCATACTGAATGGACAACCATTCATAATAACACAACACAACAAACATCACAGAATCAACATAGGACAATAAACAACAGTCCAATAAATTATTCACTCCGAGTTATTACACGAATATACGAACCAACACTGCAACAATAGGACTTAATTCTATAAATAATCTACGTGGCCACATAAACAGAAATTCATGACCTTTATCAAGACAAACACTGTCAAAACGATATACATATCATTGGGATCAAACACTTGTAACATTCTAAAAAAATAAAAATAAAAATCGAGGTATTTGTTCAAATGATAATAATTTAAATTCATAAATTAGAAAGATTTTGCTGAAATGAAATTTTTTGAAAACACTTTTAATACCTCGGTTGTTTAATCAAAACCATGAATCCTATTATCAAAACTCTTTTGATTGAAATTATTTGCAAAACAATACGTTGAAACTTCAATCTTCTCGATAGACGATATCATCAAAATGACCTTATCACTATATATCCTTATCACCATTAACGACATACAGGGTATCTGCATGTTACCATGCCAACCACCATAGATAATAACGCAACCACTATAGATAATAACGCACATAATAATCCACGGCCATGCCCCTCGGCATCGACCCCCAAAGGTTTCGCCAAACTAATCCTGGGTGGAAAACCTATTGTGTTTGCACTCAACATTTCCACAGATCAACTACCACACCAGGATAATATCATAAAATAATATGATCAAGTCATACTATGCAGTCACAACACTTAAGTGTACGACCAAAATTCTCTAACAAGAAAGGTAGCAATTAATAACACGTCAATAATATCCATGGAATCAAACGATCGACAAAGAGCACATATATCACTGTAATAACCAAATTACTGTCGTGACAGTCACAAGCTTACGGCCGTAATAACATGCACTTTACGGCCATAACAACTAAGAGATTATGGTCGTAATAACATGCAGTTTACGGCCGTAACAACTAAGAGCTTACGTCCGTATCGCCTAAGAGTTTATGACCGTAATGGTAAACATCTTATGGTCACAATCACTAGTTGCAGGACAACAGAATTGTTCCAGCAGCCCCTAAACGACTCCGAAGGTTAAGGACCGACTCCTAACAAAGTATTCCGACATTAAGAAAACACTGCAACATTCTCCGATGATCATAACATCATAACAAACTTGTCGCAAGAACTTAGTCCCAACATACAAATACATAACGTTTTACATTTCGAAAACCGAAGTCGTTTTGCTAAAGAAATTTTTTGCCAAAATCATTTCGATCATAACCAAAAATGACGGTAATATTTTGCAATGTCCGAAGTATTTTAAAACACATTTTCTAAATACCTTCTGATGGTGACATTTGAAACTACGTGACCAACTTGTCAAAATTCAACCGATTTCAGAATCCATACAAACCGTGGTTTTACCGTACCATCAAAATATTTTCAAAAATCGATTTCCACAAAAATGTTCAGACCCAAAAAGTCATCCAGAAAAGCATTCTCAAACCTATCCACAGCAGACACAATTACAACAATCCAAAAACAATCGAACTTAAAACCACATGCCCAAATGGCAGACAGGATCGCCAATTCAATCAAATACATTTCATGGGCATCAAGTTTAAACATACAACAAAACCATTCATCAGAGTCTCTCACAAACTCTACTGTCGATACTTTTTTTTGAAACCCATCAAGGTTCCAACTTTCACATCATACCACCCCACACGGTGGTTCAAGGGAAAAACATACATACGTCCAGTTCTATACACATACAGTGGATCACAAGTATCGAATACAACTCCATTACACAACACCGTGCAAATAGAATTATGCATCACAAATATCGCACATAAAGGGAATCATGAAACACAAATACTATGCATAAAAGAGGAGACTTACGTCCACAAGCCGCACGGAGATGACAGTCGCCCACGATACTAATCTCGTCCAACAGTACATACGACACGTTGTGACCATGCACAACTCAACTTATCGCCCGATCATTTGAATGACATGACATCATATTACTCGACAAACCACGACTCGCACTACTACAAAAAAGACATTCAACATCGCTCGTTTAACATCGGTTTTGTAAAAACCGATGTTAAAAAAGACGCGGTGGCATAATTGAAAATTTTAAAACAAATTAACATCGGTTCTGCTAAAAAACGATGTTAAATTAATAATTAACATCGGTTTTTAAAAAAACGATGTTAAATTAATCCATTTCACATCGGTTTCGAAAAACCGATGTTAATTTTTAATTTAACATCGGTTTTAGAAAACCGATGTTAATTTTTAAATAAAGTTTCGATTTTTTAAAAAAAAATACAGATTTTTTAAAAAATTAATCATCGGTTATACTAAAACCGATGTTAAATTAAAATTAACATCGGTTTTTAAAACCGATGTTAAACAATGTTATTTTTTAAAAACCGATGTTAGACAACGTTAATTTAACATCGGTTTTTAGAAAAACTGATGTTAATTTTTAATTTAACATCGGTTTTTTGTATAACCGATGTTAATTTTTAAAAAATCTGGATTTTTTAAAAAAATAGAAACTTTATTTTTTTTTTTAAAAAAAATCCAGAATATTAATATTAAAGATTGAATGTTTAAATTTATTCTTCAAAAATAAAAGGTAAAAATTGGAAGTTTTTATTTAAAGTTCGAAAATAAAAAATAAACATTTGTTCGAAAATAAAAAATAAAAATGGATGTTTTTATTTAAAGTTTGAAAATAGAAAATAAAAATCGGATGTTTTTATTTAAAGTTTTGAAAAAAAAGTGGAATATTATTTTCCATAAATAAATAAAAACTGAATTATTATATATATTTTTAAAAACCTGCTAGTTTTTGTTTTTGTAATTTTTTTACTTTTCATAAAAAATTATTTTATATTTTTACAAAAAATCAAAAAAAAATATTAAATATTAATTATAAATCAGATCCAGATTTTTTAATTTTTTATTTTTTATTTTCGAGCTTTAAATAAAAACATTCGATTTTTAATATTAATATTCTAGATTTTTTTAAAAAAATAAATTTTTGATTTTTTAATATATATATATATATATTTATATTAAATTATCTTATATTTATATAAATTTATAAATGTATATAGTATATAAATATAACACATAGCAAAAAATATACAAGAAGTTCATCTGGCGGAGTGGTAATATCACACTTCCACAAGCAAGAGGTGGTGAGTTCGAAACCCACCAACAACGAAATTTAACGGTATTTGTTGTAGGTTGGTGGGGCTTGGTGCGGGGGGCTGGTGCGGGTGGTTGGGGCGAGTGTCTGGGTTGGGGCCGGGTCGGGCTAACTGGGTTAGCCGCGGTCCGATAAAATTTTAAAATCGCGAAATTTAACATCGGTTGTCCCAGAACCGATGTTAAATATCGCGATATTAAAATTAACATCAGTTGTTATAACAACCGATGTTAAAATCGAAGTTTAACATCGGTTATTAGAAACCGATGTTAATTTTAACATCGCGACATTTAACATCGGTTCCAAAACCGATGTTAAATGTCCAAAAAAACCGATGTTAAATGTCTGTTTTGTAGTAGTGTCGGCTTGACCCGACAGCCCAGGTTTCCCCAACCTAATCTCTGATACCATAACTGTAACACCCCCAGACCATATGGGAATATTACATGCCGTAGACCCTCTCCACGAGGACCTACCAAGCTAAACAACACAGAAACACCAAAAGTTGACCGATCGAAGAAAATTACTACAATAATACAGACCATTAAGGTCAATTACAATACAACCACACGGACCAATGAGGTGATACGACTAGTGCAATCGAGACAAAATACAACTTTTTACAATAAATACCCACGCAGGGGTAAAGAAACACAATAGCGGAAGTCTGACCATAACTTGGTTGACAGAAAATAACCCAAACAAACTCTCAACTCTTGATTAGTATCATAGATCGTCACTTCCTGCGCCAATCATGTGACTGCTCCCTCGAACCCGCAAAAACCTGGATGCAAAACAGACATCCATCCCCATTTGCTCGGGGGTTAGTAAAACTCCATTGTTTTACTAGTGCAAGTATAATAGCATACCAAATATATCAATCAGATGGCAATCACGAATCAGATAACACAATCAATTATCAAAATATTCCCGAGAGGTTTTATTAATCATAAAAAAATTGATGAAGTTTTAAGAGTTAAATTCGGCATCTCGGGAATTTTTAAAGCGGAATTTATTTTAGTCCTCGAGTCCCAAATTACAAAATCTTTTCGAAAGCGTTAGAGTCTCGGCTCGATTATTATTTCCAAAACACACTAGTTAAGGTATCGTCATGGGTCCGTGACCCAACATTAAAACACTAGCCAAACAATCACTGTTCGTACACATCATGTACCGAACTCCAGAGGCCTCGACGGACCCTACCTGGACCACACGCATTGTTCGTACACATCATGTACCGAACTCCATAGGCCTCGACGGACCCTACCCGGACCAAATATGTTGTTCGTACACATCTTGTACCGAACTACAGAGGCCTCGTCAGACCCTACCTGGACCACATACGTTGTTCGTACACATCATGTACCGAACTACAGAGGCCTCGTCAGATCCTACCTGGACCACATACATTGTTTGTACACATCATATACCGAACTCCAGAGGCCTCGTCAGGCCCTACCTAGACCACACGACCACTGTTCGTACACATCATGTACCGAACTCCAGAGGCCTCGTCAGACCCTACCTGGATCACATACATTAACAAGACACAACTCATATTGATCAACTCAACACATCACCACGAACAACACACCTTAAAACAAACATGTTCGAAGATCCAATCATACATCGAAACTACATGTACAAATGTGTAGTCAATCCAGCACAATAATCATAATCATCACCATACCTCAAACCCGAGTAATCAAGCCCAACACCAATCACGCAACTAACATGATCAACACGACTTCACAAGGTTAAACAAGAAATAATATCATTAATACCAACAAACATTCGAATAATCAAATCGCACGAATCATATCCACGAAGATAAACCAAATCATCGTAAATACAATATATAAACTCATTCACACGACACAAATCGTATAATAGAATACTTGCCTCAATAACCGATACCGAACAATCCGAAGAACACGGTTCAATCGGGAAACCTCGAACAACTACAATCCTCCGGTAAAAACAACGAAGATACGATTATAATGAGAATCAAGGTAAAAAACAATGGAAATCCCGCCAAGCTATCGAAAGGAAACTCATTGGGACATTTAATCGAACACTCAATGTTCGATAACTCCCAAGAACACTCGAATCACCAATCGAGTTAAACAAACTCGAAATATGGATATAAAACCCATAGAACACGATTATTAATGCTCAATAACATCAACCGATTCATCAAAATCAGACAAACAATGAAAATCAAGAAGGAATCCCGAAAGTCAACTCTAGGAGATCTTAAAAATTTACCTTGATTCGACGAAGAACAAGGATTTGATGATGATAATAAACACAAATCAAGCTTCCCAAATGATGCACAAGGAGTTTACCGACCCAAATTCTCGAAACTTTCCGAAGAATCGCGGAAGAGGGTTAAAAAATGGTGAAAATGTTGAAAATGGCCGAGTGACCTGCTGCCTCGGCCTTATATGGCCGATCACTTACGACCGTAACTGGAAACCCTTACGGCCGTAACCGGCCTTCGTGAAAGTTCTACCCAGCGTGTGCCGATCAGTTACGGCCATAGACAGTCACACCTTACGGCCGTAACCAGCCTTCATCCGAATGCTGCCTAGCGCCCTTACGGCCGTAGCCGATCACACCTTACGACTGTAACCGGCCTTCGTCTAATTGCTGCCCAGTCTGTGCCTGCCGATCACTTATGTCCGTAGCGGATCACTTACGGTCGTAACTCGGCCAGGTGAGTCTCTGCCCTAAAACGTGCGGTCGTGACTCGGCCATGGCCAATTCCAACAGCCCGGTTAGGTGTTCGACAATGTCTCGGTCACACTAACGCACCAGTTATGATTCAAAACAATAACTAGCAGTTACGAAACATAACATACCGTTCATAACAGAAAAGTTAATCCCACATAATTATAACGACCCAAAATAACCGACACCTACCGACAAATAGTTCAAGGCAACTAGAATAAAAGTCTCGGGTATTACAATAAACACAAAAATCAATCATCGAGAAATATATACCTATACTCGGCAACCGTGAAATATACAGAAAATCCAAATTCCCCCGAACGAAAATCCCGGGTATTACAGCTTCAAGCATCTCGTCACCTCCTCCCGGTTGGGGCACAAAAATTGCCAAATTTAGAAACTTTCTTCCATGCAAAATTAATTGCACAAGAAATTTCCAAATTAAAATTATTGTGCTCCAACGGACGCAACGAACGGCGGATAAACGAATAGGACCATACACCGAACGAACTTGCCCGGATAAAAACCCGACCCCCTGCCCGACCCGACCCGCGGCCCAGTACCCTGCCCCGGGCCGATGCGCGGCAAGCTATATTTGGCCGAGACTGCCTGCATTGGCCGAGCCTCGATTGGCAGCAGCCTGGTCTCGGTTGGTTCGTCCGATTAGGACTCCTTTTCGCGTTAGACTTCTTTTCCTTCAGTACTTTGTGTATTCCAATTCAATTACAAATTTACTAGAATTAAAATACATCGAATTTACATCAAATTTTACAAGGAAAAAAACAAAGTCCTATTCTACCCGTGGATTTTCTCACGGAAAAAATTATACATGCCTCAAAACTGGGCCAAATTACCAAAATGCGTAAATAAATAAAAAATCATATAGCCATCATAATTGGACCATATTCACCTGCAAGACTATCTAGGAAAATATTCCAAACATCATATCATATGAATATTTAAATTGCTAGCAAATTAATCACAAATTAATTAAATTGAACAAAACCTAAAGACCGGCTCCGATACCAATTATTGGAATATAAAACGCAGCGGAAGCGAGATTGAAGAATTAATAGATTCGGTTTTATAAACTAACCAACGTAAATAGCGGATCTATTTAGGCTTGTAAATTAATTAATTAAACCGATTAATTAACAATTTAAATATACGTATTTACGCAGTAGAATTGGTAATTCATACCTTTGAAGCAAAGTGGTAGAAAATTCCCTTTTGGATCGATCGAGCTACTCCACGTACTCCTCTTCGATCTTCTTATGTTTCTACCTCAATATCTTCTAGAGTATATCCCGCCTATGTCCGGATGTCGTGTGGGCGATAATCTACCGGACTGCTTGGACTGTGATATGGGTCGGTCGAACCACTTTTTCTTCCAAAAATTACCTTACAAATTTTCTCTCTATTTTTCATGAATATTTGTGTGTTTAGAAAAATATTGTGTTAGCTAAATTGTGGAATCTAAGACACAAATCAAGATCCATAATTAAACACAAATTCGGAGAAGAAAAACGAAAATTTTGTGCCAAAGAAGAGTGAAAAAATTCCCCCCCATGTGTCCTATTTATAGGTGTTTTGGGTTACTCTGGGGACCTTACGGAGGATAAGGTAAGGAGTCCCAATAGAGATCATCTTTCCAATATTAGGACTCTTCCTAATATGATGACTCTATTAATATCAACTTAGTCCACTAAAAGGTTGATATTGCACTTCCTACCAAACTCCCAAATTACGAAATTGGGCTCCTTTTTGAATTAATTATTTCACGTATTTAAGATATTCCATGTTTATTAATTAATTTAAGCTATTGACAGCTTTTAATTAATTAATATGTTATACATGAGTATACCACTCGAGCTTTATTATTATATCGGAAAATTAATTCCACCTGCAGGGTTTAATATAATAATCCTTTCGAGTGCCTCAAGGGACATGATCAACCCGACTGGTCGGGACACGATTTCTAGCCATAATATTAATGATTATATAAATAATAATAATATTGCCCAAAATATCGAGCATATTGACTCAATCATTTTAGCTCTCACCCATGATAAATCAAAGCAATAAATATTAAATATATATAATTAAATATTAATCACTAGAATTAAGAACTAATAATTGTCCGAGATATACGTTCTTCTTATAGTCAGTACAGAAGAATCTATCTCACCTCGATCCTGTTCAACATATACCGAATACGCTAATATATGCTAATGGTCAAGACCAACCAATCTCAAGTATATATTACAAACTCTCACATAACGGTCTAATGTTGTATAGGTTGTGAACTAATTACTACTATATGAGGAAACGATAATGTGATTTTCTGTGTGACATGACACACCACATTATCTACAATATAAAGTAATTTTTCATAACTATAGCGTGAAAAAATATGCAAAACATGTGACAAATGAATTAAATATTCTCTTAGATAAAGATCGGAAATTTAGGTAATACAAGCATAAAGTATGCTTTGATGTATACAACCCTAACACTATTGGTGTTATGCTTTGAAGTCGGAAGGGGACGAAGTCGATTTCTCTTCAATTCCAGTAGTTAATGAGTATCCAGACATTTTTCCAGACGATCTTTCGGGATTACCGCCGGATCGAGAGATAGAATTTTCTGTGGATTTAGATCCTGACGCAGCTCTGATTTCTAAGGCGTCTTATCGGATGGCATCTTCCGAGATGCAAGAATTAAATAATTAATTGGGAGAACTATTGGAGAAGGGGTACATTAGAACGAGCGCTTTCCATAGGGCGCGCCTATTGTTTTTGTGAGGAAGAAGGATGGTTCACTGCGTTTATACATTGATTACCGTGAGCTAAACAAAGTGACCATCAAGAACAAGTATCCATTGCCTCGTATAGATGATTTATTTGATCAGTTGTAGGGAGCCACAGTATTCTCAAAAATTGATTTGAGATCACGATACTACCAGCTCTGGGTGAAAGAGTCCGATGTTCCGAAAACTACATTTCGGACAAGATACGGACATTATGAATTTGTGGTCATGCCTTTTGGATTGACTAATGCACCGGCAGTATTCATGCAACTAATGAACAAGATATTCACCGAATAGCTTGACAGATGTGTGGTTGTCTTTATTGGGGATATCTTGATTTATTCCCGAGACAAGGAGGAACATGCCCAACACTTGCATTTGATACTAAATGTTTTGAGAGCCGAACACCTCTATGCGAAATTCTTGAAATGTGAGTTCTAGCTGAAAAAAGTTATGTTTCTTGGCCATGTGGTTTTGGATGAAGGTGTTCGCGTAGAACCACAGAAGATTGAAGCAGTGCTAGATTGGGCACTGCCTAATAATGTTAAGGAAGTTCGTAGCTTTTTGGGTCTTGCTGGGTACTACCGTCGGTTTGTCTAGGGGTTCTTGAAACTCGCTCGGCCGCTTACGCAATTACTTCAGAAGACAGAAAAGTTTGTTTGGACTGCTAAGAGATAGCAGAGTTTCGATGAGCTGAATAGATGTTTGACCTCAGTGCCGATTTTAGCTTTACCACAGGGTAGTGAAGGATATGCAGTTTATAGCGACGCTTCAGGACAAGGGCTTGGATGTGTGCTTATGCAGCATGATAAAAGGATAGCCTTTGCATCACGACAGTTGAAGCCGTATGAGATGAACTATCCTACTCACGATTTGGAATTGGCCACAATTGTTTTCGCACTTAAGATTTGGCGGCATTATTTATATAGCTCTCCGTGTCGGATTTATATCGATCACAAGAGTTTGAAGTATATTTTCAATCAAAAAGAGTTGAATATGAGGCAGCGATGTTGGTTGGAATTGATCCAAGATTATGATTTGGAAATTCTTTACCATCCAAGGAAGGCCAATGTCGTCGCGGACGCTTTGAGACGCAAATCAATAAAAATACGGGTATTACATTCTCCCCCTCTAAAAAGAAGTTTCATCCCGAAATTTTAAGAAATAAAAAGTTCGGGGTATCCCGATCGCATCTTCTCTTCTGTCTTCCAAGTCGCTTCCTCGACTCCATGTCTTGGCCATTTCACCTTAACTAACGTAATGGTTTTGTGTCGAAGCTGCTTCTCACGACGTTCAAGGATCTTCACTGGTCTCTTTGGGAAGGTAACATCCTCAGCTACGTCAATCTCACTATAGTCGATAATATGACTTGGATCTAGCACGTACTTTCTCAACTGAGAAACATGAAAAACGCTATGGACATGACTCAAAGTTGGAGGCAACGCCAAGCGATAAGCTAAATCTTCAACCCTGTCCAAAATTTCAAACGGTCCGATATACCGCGGACTAAGTTTACCCTTTTTCCCAAAGAAGAAAACCCCTTTGGTTGGCGACACCTTGAGTATGACATGGTCTCCTACTTCGAATTCCAAAGGACGATGGCGAGTATCAGCATAAGATTTCTAACATCTCTGGGCAGTCACCAACTGGTCTCGGATGATAGAAATCTTTTCCATAATCTCCATCAACATATCCGGTTCCGCCTCGATTAGCTCTGAAGCCTCGTCCCAACATAATGGCGAACTACACTGCCCACCATAAAGTGCTTCCAAAGGTGCCATTTTGATCGATGCATGGCAACTATTATTGTAGGCAAACTCGATCAACGGAAAATGAAGTTCCCAATCGTTACTCCAGTCTAGGGCACAAGCCCGCAACATATCCTCTAATGTATGAATCATCCGATCAGTCTGGCCCTCTGACTGAGGAAGAAAAGACGTGCTCAATCTCAACTCGGTTCCCAAAGCCTGATGGACAGCTTGCCAAAAATGTGATACAAAGTGACCATCTCGATCGGAAACAATAGTTTTAGGGGCACCATGCAATCTCACAATCTCAGCTATAAAAGTTCGAGCCAATCTCTCCGGTACCCAAGTATCCTTAATACCCAGGAAGTGTGCAGATTTGGTTAACTGATCAACGATTACCCAAATCATATTCATTCCGGTTCTAGTTCTCGGCATCCCACTGATAAAATTCATAGAGATCGTATTCTGAATGTATCCCACCGAGTCCGAATGTGTTCTGAATGTTATATTCTGTAGTTTTTTTGTACAAAGGAACTGTGGCATGTTAATCCCATCATCTCTCAAAGACGTTTACGCCCGCACAATCACAGAAGGGTCGGAATTGTTTGAACATAAGGTTGGTTGAATTTCTTCTAAAAAATCCTGAGTTTTGCTTAATCACAAAATCATTCTGAATCTCTTGAAATTATCAATATCCCAATGCGACATAAACAACCAGGTTTAGAATCCTAAACGGGACGGGGGAAATTGTTGTTAATCATCATTGTTATCCTTCTACACATGATGTTAGACTACTAACGAATTTAACTGACTAGATAATCATGATCAAAACGTCCTTCATACTAGTACTTAATATTGGTGAAGAATCACCTACCTCAAAGTAGTGAAGAACAAGGAGGAATTCGAAGCAATCTAACGCCGAAGGCTTGAACACCAATCCCCGATGATCTACAATCTTCAACACGAGCTAGGATGCTGATATGAAGTGTTTAGGATGAAGACAGTAATTCTCTAAGTATAAGGATTCGGATGTGGGAAGTGAAAAAACTGAAAATACGAAAAAGGATGTTGTCCTATTTATAGAAAATGGTTATTAGCGCGCGCTAGTCCATATTCACAGCGTGCGCTAACGGCTATTTGGAACTTACTGATTTCACTGTACTCAGCCTTTAGCGTGCGCTATCCTCATATGAGTTGCGTGCGCTAACGCGTTGACTTAGCTTTTTCCCGAAAGCCGTCCAGGTTCATCCCGACATAATCCGACCAAGATCCCCGGCCTGATCTCACCTACCAACACGTCTCAATCATATTGACCACGTATAGCGTGTGCTAAGTTTCCTTCACAATGTGCACTATGGATCCAACTTAGCGTACGCTACACTTAGACGATAGCGTGCGCTACATGCGCAGAATCACAATTTTAAATCACATTCATGAAATCATACGCTCAACAACACCGGATTATGAAATACGGAGAATAATACTCAGATAAAAGTGCAACAATTACAATATCACAAGTTCCAAATACATATCAGAAATCTCGGGTATTACATCCTTCCTCCCTAAAAATAAGTTTCGTCCCGAAACTAAAGATGAAAACAACTCTGGATATCTAGCCTTCATATTGTCCTCTGTTTCCCAAGTGGCCTCTTCAGCTCCATGTCGTGACCATTGTACTTTAACCAAGTGTATTGGTTTATTCCTCAATTATTTGATCCGACTCTCAAGTATCTTGATTGGTCTCTCTTCGAAGGTACTGTCATTAGCTATCTCGATCTCGTCGAAATCAATGACATGACTGGGGTCTGGTACATACTTCCGCAATTGGGATACGTGAAACATACTGTGAACGTGGCTCAACGATGGCGGTAAGGCCAACCTGTATGCTAAATCCCCAACTCTCTCGAGGACCTCAAATGGCCCGATATATCTCGGACTTAGCTTACCTTTCCTCCCAAAACGGAAAATTCCTCGTGTAGGAGACACCTTCAATAGTACGTGGTCCCCAATGTCGAACTCTATAGGGCGACGAAGTACGTCTACATAAGACTTCTGTCGACTCTGGGCAGTCAATAGTCTCTCTCAAATCAAAGCTGTCTTCTCTTGAGTCTGAACTATCAATTCCGGTTCCGTCCCGATCAAATCCGAAGAATCATCCCAGCACAAGGGTGATCGGCATCTTCTCCCGTACAAAGCTTCAAATGGTGCCATCTTAATAGAAGCATGCCAACTATTATTGTATGTGAATTCAATCAACGGCAAATGAACTTCTCAATCTGTTGACCAATCCAAAGCACAAGCTCTAAGCATGTCTTCTACTATTTGTATAGTCCTTTCGGACTGATCGTACGTCTGAGGATGATAAGCCGTGCTAAAGTTGAGCTCAGTCCCCAAAGCCCTGTGAACTGCCTTCCAGAAGTGCGACACGAAGCGACCATCTCGATCTGAAATAATGGTCTTCGGCGTCCCATGCAATCTGACTACCTCTGCAATGAATACTTGCGCCAATCTCTCGGGTCCCCAAGTATCTTTAATTCCTAAGAAATGAGCCGACTTGGTTAGTCGATCAACTATAACCCAAATCATGTTCATTCCCGTTTTGGTCCTTGGCATATTGGTGATGAAATCCATCGAGATATCCTCCCACTTCCACTCAGGAATCGGAAGCGGCTTTAACATTCCGGCAGGTCGCTGATGTTCAATCTTAACCTGTTGACAAGTCAAACACTTTGAAACGTATTCTGCTACGTCCTTCTTCATATTCCCCCACCAGAAGTTTTGTTTTAGATCCTTATACATCTTACTGCTGCCCGGGTGAATATAATAAGGCGCGCTATGAGCTTCTTTCAGAATTGTCCGTCTCAAATCATCATCATCGGGAACGCAAAGTCGACTCTAAAATATCAGAACTCCATCATCTTGTATCACGAATCCTGGGGCCTTTCCTTTCTTTACTTCATCACATAACCGAAGGATCAGAGAATCGTTCAACTGCTTAGATTTGATCTCCTCGAGTAGTGATGAAGTCAGTTCCATCACATATAGTTGCCCTTGGATTCCTTGTGCCCATACTTCAATCCCTTCATGGATCAGTTCCCGTTGAATGCTGGTTTGGGATGTAAGTGCTTCCAACACTTGAAGAGAAACAGGTTTACGGCTCAATGCATCGGCTACTACATTTGCTTTACCCGGATGATAGAGAATCTCCAAGTCGTAATCCTTGATCAATTCCAGCCACCTTCTGTGCCGCATGTTTAATTCTTTCTGGCTGAAAATGTACTTGAGGCTCTTATGATCTATAAAGATCTGACAATGAGTGTCGTACAAATAATGTCTCCAAATTTTCAATGCAAAGAGTACAGCTGCTAGCTCCAGATCATGAGTCGGGTAATTAACCTCGTACGGTTTCAACTGCCGAGAAGCATAGGCAATCACCTTATCCTTTTGCATCAACACACATCCCAGACCTTGATTTGAAGCGTCGCTGTATACCATGAATCCATCAGTTCCATCCGTAACGCTAATATAGGTGTCGCCGTCTCTTCTTAAGTTCATCAAAACCACTGCATTTCTCATCCCACGTGAACTTTTGAGTTTTCTCAGAATAAATGAGTGAGTGGACGAGCAATTTTGGAAAATCCCTCTACAAAACGGCGATAATATCCAGCAAGTCCCAAGAAACTCCGGACTTCTTTCACGTTATTAGGAGCTTCCCATTCCAAGATTGCTTCGACTTTCTTTGGGTCCACCTGAACTCCGTCAGCTGATATCACATGCCCAAGGAAAGTTACTTCCCTAAGCCAGAACTCGCATTTGGAACGCTTTGCATACAGCTGTTCCTTCCTCAAGGTGCTCAAATCCACACGCAAATGTTCGGCATGCTCCTCTGTGTCCTTCGAATATATCAAGATGTCATCAATGAATACGACCACAAATTTATCCAAGTATTCTAAGAATACCCGATTCATCAATTTCATGAATACCGCAGGAGCATTGGTAAGTCCAAATGGCATCACTACAAATTCATAATGCCCATACCGGGATCTGAAAGCAGATTTCGGTATATCCGATTCCTTAATTCTCAACTGATGGTATCCTGATCGCAAGTCAATCTTCGAAAACACCCTTGCTCCTTGTAGTTGATCAAACAAGTCGTCGATCCGAGGTATAGGATACTTATTCTTGATTGTCACTTTGTTGAGCTCCCTGTAATCAATACATAATCGGAGGGATCCGTCTTTCTTCTGGACAAAGATAACGGGCGCTCCCCAAGGAGAAACGCTAGGTTGAATATAACCCTTCTGTAACAATTCCTCCAGTTGCTTCTTTAGTTCATACATCTCGGTTGGCGCCATGCGGTATGGTGCTCTGGAAATAAGAGCGGCTCCAGGCTCTAATTCGAGAGTGAACTCCACTTCTCTCTGCGGAGGTAACCCCGGTAGTTCGTCAGGAAATACATCTGAGAACTCATTCACAACTGAAATAGATGAGAGCTCTACTCCTTCCTCTTTCCTCATGGCATAGCACCAAAGTCCATGACATCCCTGCTTCAGTAATTTCACGGCTTTCATTGCTTTGATCAATTTTCCCGAGCTTCCCAGTCTCCATCCTCGGAATAAGTGTTCAGATCCGTCATCAGCAATGATAGAAATGACTCTCTTTCGATAATTCAGAATAGCTCCATAACGGTTGAGCCAATCATCTCCGAGAATTAAGTCGTCACCATGTATGCCAACTACAATAAGATTTGATGGCCAATCTCTCCCCCCTATAGACACTGGAAAATCTCTAGCTTCTAGGGTTCCCACAATTTTCTCTCCGCTCGGTAATCCCACAACATAAGGTTCACAATCATACGATTAACACAGTTTAAAGATATAAAAGAATGCGTAGCTCCTGAATCGAATAAGACACTAACTGGTTGCAAAAGGATCTGAATCGTACCTGATGCAACAGCTGTATTCTGATCGTCTGACTTCTTCATCTCGTAAATACGTGGAGGGACGGACCCAGCGCTAGATGCTTCTCTTTTCCCAACATTCTGCTGCTGGAAACCACTTTGCTGCGTCTGGTTTACACTAGTTTCCTTCGGGACCGGTACAGGAGTGCGAGTGCCAAAAGATCGAGTCGCATTCCCACAAAATGTTGTGCGATGCCCTTCCTGTCCACACTCGAAACAGGTCATAGCAGGCACGAAACAGTCACGTCGAACATGCCCCGCTTTGCCACAGTTATAACATTTCTTCCCTGCGTCTGAAACAGTTGGTGCCGCCCGGAACTTCATTCCACCTCGAGAAGGTTGCGGAGGCCTCCTGGATGAATGAAAATAGGACTGGCCCCTGCGAGGCCCACTACTCTTATTCTACGTGAAGTTGCCAGCCACTTTCTGCTTCTTTGCTTCCGTTGATTTCTCTACTGCTGCCTCTTTCATATCATAGGCGAGTGCTTTGTCCTGATACTGTCGCAAGGTGGTACATTCAAACTCGGACATATACTGCTGAATTTCCGACTTCATTCGCATGTCGAAATGAAAAATCCTCTCCGCCTCGGTCCTGACCAAGTGGCGCACATAAGTCAGCTGGTGATTAAAGGTCTTAATCACGTCTGTCACAGATGCTTCTGAATTTTGTGGTGAGAAAACTCCCGGACTCGGGCCTCTCTAACTGGGCGAGGACAATACTGCGCTTACATCATTAATTTGAACTTTGTCCAGTCGACATTATGCTCCTCAGGTCGAATGGCCTCCCACTAGTCGAAAGCCTCCCCCGTCAGAAGATACTGGGCGACCGGAACCTTTCTGTCGTTGGGACATTTAATCCCCGCAAAAATCTTCTCTAACTCCTTCAGCCAGTGATCCCAAGAAAGCGTCTCAGCAGAACCATCAAATTTCGGAGGATGCAATTTGATCACCTCAGTAAGCCATTTGTCTCCCCGATTATCCACGTTATGCTGCTGTCCCATCGCCGTCTGCATGCGATCCACAACTTGAGCAAACTGGTTTATCTGAGCAACCACTGCCAAGCACTCGCACGTTAGGATCTCGCATTATTATTTGCCGATCCTCGTTGTCCCGGAATGGGAATCCGTTCGACTAGCGGTTATTTCTGGGGTAGACACCGAATCTTCTTGTCTCGCATTTCCACGTCCGCGTCCACGACCGCGTCCGCGTCCACGACCTCCCCTCAACATACTATAAACACAGATACTCAATATCCAGGGCAATCTTTATAAAAGTAAGTCCATCAATGTTTACAAAACATGAATTAAATAAAACTGTAGTATTTGAGATTAGGAAACTTACAACCACGGTCCACACGACGATGCTGGCTCAGCAGTGATGTTACAAACGACCAATAATCAAATAACGTAAACAGACCCAACTAACCCGACTGCCAAGATATCCATGAATCTTAGCTCCGATACCATATTTTGTAACACCCCGAGATATTCGGAATAATTACAGCGCCGTAAACCCTTTAAGTAAGGATTTACAAGGCTAAATAAAAGAAATGTAAATATAATTCAACCTTACAACTGAAATTCAAAATACATAACTGGTTCAACTGATCCAAAGAGTTAACTTATACAACTATATCGAAAATCACATTATTAGAACACACGTACTCGAGTACTAAAGTGAACCAAGAAGACAAATCATAATAACAATAAACATCAACCACATCACTGAGCCATTTCATCGTCCTGTCGGTACTGTGGTTGCTTCCCCGCTCCTCGGCTGCCTGAACATCAAAACAATGTCCACCCCCGAAGGGGGTAGCAAAACAATGCTAGTACAAGTATCATAATACATAAATCGTCAGTGCATCATAAAACATGCAAAACGGACTTCCGTCATCGGAATCCAACGATGTGAATCCTCACGATTCCATCAACACAATACAGGGTAATCCAGCGATCCAGCGCCCTTGGTATAGATCCCCATGATAATCCCGTCGGACCAACGCATGGTGGAAAACCCGTCCAAATGATCCGCCTCAACATAGATCCCCATGATGATCCCGTCGGACCAACGCATGGTGGACATTCGATCCAGCGCCCTCAACATAGATCCTCATGACCCCCTCGGATCATTTATATTATAAACCAATCAATTATGCATACATATATGCATTTCAATTTGTTCATCAATACGAACAATTAACAACAAATACCACGAGAAATTAAAGAAATAAATCTCATATTCGACAACATGAACAAAACCATATGCATGATCAAAGTTCCAATATAAATCAAACTCAACATATGATACTTGCCTCGAAAATGGCAAGAATGGAATACTCCAACAAATGACACGCGTCCGTATGTCACAGCCCCTCGATCGTCCCCTATGCAAGGCTCGGACCTAAAAAATAATAAAGAATTCATATCATGCCGTACGAATGTCTAACAATCCGGTTTACGGCCGCAAGCTTTAAAAATGCAATCTGCCTGAACTACATAGCGTACGCTACGTACCATACGTAACGTGCGCTAAGCCTGCCCGTTAACGTACACAAATGACCAAGTTTAGCATGCGCTAGCTGTGTACTGACAGTCCTCTCTGAACAGCCGACTGCCCTGCCTGATGACATAATGTACGTTACGTACCCAACGTAGCGTACATTACTCATTCCCGATAGCGCACGTTAATATATACATTTTAGCGTGCGCTAACCGTGCATGGCAGTCACTACTGGGTAAAAACTTGATAAAAACTCATGAATCTTCAGTGATAATACATGTCATCTCCGTGCATATCATGCTTATACGGTTTGTGAAAGATCTCTACGGATTAAACGACTACAAGATACAAGGGTACGTATTATCATCAAAATTCATCTTGATCTCGAGAAAGTATCCTAAGCTCCCTTCGTCCTACGTTCCAGAATGCATGATTCCAATGTGTAAAACATAACAACTTGATAATCTCCACCTACTGGTCATAATCGGTTTGAAGATACATGAATATGCTTAGGAGTCCATATACTAAAAAGGTTCAATGGATTATAAGTGCCGAAACGCCAAAATATCCTTCTAACACATGATGTTTGACTACTAACGAATTTAACTGACTAGATAATCATGATCAAAACGTCCTTCATACTAGTACTTAATATTGGTGAAGAATCACCTACCTCAAAGTAGTGAAGAACAAGGAGGAATTCGAAGCAATCCAACGCCGAAGGCTTGAACATCAATCCCCAATGATCTACAATCTTCAACACGAGCTAGGATGCTGATATGAAGTGTTTAGGATGAAGAGAGTAATTCTCTAAGTATAAGGATTCGGATGTGGGAAGTGAAAAGACTGAAAATACGAAAAAGGATGCTGTCCTATTTATAGTAAATGGTTATTAGCGCGCGCTAGTCCATATTCATAGCATGCGCTAAGGGCTATTTGAAACTTACTGATTTCACTGTACTCAGCCTTTAGCGTGCACTATCCTCATATGAGTAGCGTGCACTAACGCGTTGACTTGGATTTTTCCCGAAAGCCGTCCAGGTTCATCCCGACATAATCCGACCAAGATCCCCGGCCTGATCTCACCTACCAACACGTCTCAATCATATTGAACACGTATAGCGTGCGCTAAGTTTCCTTCACAGCGTGCGCTATGGATCCAAGTTAGCGTACGCTACACTTAGACGATAGCGTGCGCTACATGCGCAGAATCACAATTTTAAATCACATTCATGAAATCATACGCTCAACAACACCGGATTATGAAATACGGAGAATAATACTCAGATCAAAGTGCAACAATTACAATATCACAAGTTCCAAATACATATCAGAAATCTCGGGTATTACAGGCGCGACTCATCTCGATTTGGCCACATGGATTTCACTCTAGGATAGTCAATGACTGAATCAAAAGGTTGTGATAGGTATATGTGAACATTTATTCGGTAGGAGATGTGCTTGTGTAATTAAGTTACTCACTAGAGTAGTTCGATCTAATCACCGCCTGGTGGGATCAACCTCAAAGTGCAACTTATTGGGCAAGCAGCAGTCTCTACTGAATACCTGTAACAACCCTAGAGCCATCCACAAATAATACAGCACCGTTGGCCCCGCCCCGGAACCCACAATGCTAACAGACATTTTTCGCAATCATTTCGAATACGCCCAAGCGAAAATAACGGTAATATCTTTGAAAATATTTGAAGACATAATAAAATCCATTTTCCAAATACCGTCGTAATATTCCATTTGAAATACAAGGCCAAAATTCCAAAACTCAATAGTTTCAAAAGTATACGTTAAGCCACCGCTTACACATGCCGAAAAAATAGTTTAGAAAATGATTTTCCAAAATAACCCAAGTTTGCAAAATACCAAAAATGCTATTTTGAAAATACTCACGCAGCAGATAAAAATTTAACAATTAAAAATACATTTGCAGCGGAATCAATTAGAGAAAAATACTCGATCCGTAAAACACACGTCATAGCTAGTATCCTCCGGAAAGCTCGTCTTTACACGACCGCTACAAGTCCAATATCCAAGAACCTAAAAATAAAGCCCACGACGGGGTCAGCCATAATACTCAACATTGACAACGATCACATCACATCAATAATTACATACCAATGTAATTACAAAGTAAGAATTTTACTATGAAATCTTACTGCCATAACTTTACCAACTCCTGATAATCCTCACCAAAGTAATCCTTACCATATTTCACATCTCGTATTCTCAACAACACAATAAACTCATACCCAAACATCTGTATCCCAAATAATATCGAGATCCTCAAACATCATCATAACTCACCAATATGAAAATATACCAACTCCGACCAATCCAATCCATCGGATAACATCATCATATCTCAACATGATAATCGATTATCCATCAAAGACAAGTACCAAAAAGGAAAATATGGAACATACCTCAAGATACGCAATGCCACGACGAATCATGTTAGTCTAATCTGAGATCAAATCAATACAACGTACGGACATGGTCCTACAAAAGACTTAACAAATGCATACTCACATGACAACATCAATATGCCCACAATAATAACAACAATGTATACTCATGGAAATCCGATGATCCAGCGCTCATTGCATAGATCCCAAGATGATCCTGTTAGATCAGCACGAGGTGGATAACCAACAATATACATATGCACAACAACACATCGTAATCCAATGATCCAGCGCGCACAACATAGATTCCCACAATGATCCCATCAGACCAACACGTGGTGGAAAACCCGTCCAACAATCTAATGCACACAACATAGATACCCAAGATGATCCCGTCGGACCAACACTTGGTGGACATACAACAATAATGCACGAATGCATGATAACAACAATACACAAATGCGTGACAACAACAATACACAAATGTATCACAATATGATCGACATTACATGCCAAAAATGATTAGAGTACTTGCCCCGAGTCCTTCGAGAGCAATCTCGATGTCAAAAAACCATCACCAACGATTATCCTCCACATTCGACGATCCAAAATATCACGGACTATAGATAACTCATATACCCGTCTTTATCACAATGTATCCTCGATATCCAAGTATACCAGTAACGAATGTAAATCATATACATTATGATTTAACTCCCAAAAATAGGAAAACAACATACAATCCAAATCTTCATAATCCATAATTATATTCATTGCTATATGAATTATAAATGAAATGAAACCGAAATAATTCATTAAATATTATAAATTGAACAAGTAATAACTTGCCTCGATACTGATACGAAGATAGTGAAGCCATTACCAATTTTCTTGCCTTCGTCTACGAGCTCCTTTACTCCTACCAAAGCAATACATCCTCGAACTCGACTGCAACAGACGATTATAATAGATGATCAATTCTCACAACCTATTTCAATAATCAATAAACAACAAGTTTGATAACAATCAACAAATCCACTGTTCCACAATATCTCGGTCAAACACAAATCCGAACGATCCAACTCAAATAATTACGAACTCATAATCCATAATAAATTTTACGTACGTTGTCTGTTGACTTAACGTACGTTATTCACATTATCTAGCATGCGCTAATACCCAGAACATACCTTGCGATCATGAATATCGAAATATAGATGTAAAGAATCATACTCTGATATTAATCGCCTTTATTAAGTCTTCCAGCCCTGAACACAATTATAAAGAATTCAATCCGTTCGATATGGATTTGTATTATAACAAAGTAGGGTTGAATCGATTATAGTTCGATAAGTACAATAATTTCAATGGCTGTAACTATCAAAATAAAAACTGAATTATTTACCAATGTCACTCAGTTACAAAATACAGAAAATGTCATCGAAAAATAACATTCATGTTAAAAGATATACATATTCAAAATAGGCAACTCGATCAACTTTTAAAAGAAATATTACTGGAAATCACTGATACGAATAGGGCTGACTCAGTGTAAAATGGCTTATTTTGTTCAGGTATTCTGACTCAATACCAATGATACAATCTCCCTTCATACTAACATTTATTTTATTTACAAAATAGCCGAGATATATTTTCAAAATAACTTATAGGTTGTGAGATAATAGAGTTCAAAGAAGGAAACCTCGTCTGGAATTCTCAAACTCACTAGAGAAATTCATCGAACAGGTTCCAGTCATTATCCTGGAAAAGCTGGTCTGACTCACCAGAAAACAGCACGTATTATCCAAGTATTCTGACTCAATACTTATGGTATAAATAACATTTATACTTATACGTATTTAATTTAAAAACTGCTCTAGAGGTATTCGTAAAATAACATACCGATTGCGGGATAATCGAGTTCAAATGTTGCAACCCAGTCTGGAATTTACATACTCTCTGGGGTATTTCATCAAACACCTACCGGACATCTCCTGGACTAGGCTGTTCAGATTTGCTGGGGGTTTTGAGCGTTTTGGAAGACTAATAAATTTTAAAACAAAAATAGAAAAGTACGGTTTAAAGATATATATATATATTGTCTATATATATATATTGACAAACAAAATGAAAAAATAATGTCGATACGGCTGCTCTTAATAGGTTCAAAAGCCGCTAGTTAGTCAAAACAACATCATGACCAGGCATCATGAGCGACGACCCGTGCCTCGCTCTCGCTGGAATCCCGGACGCCTGTCGGGCGCTGACATACGCAGTGACGCACAGTGCCTGGCAGATGGTAGTCTTCCACTAATTCGATCATAACTTCTTCGTCCAGACTCTGATTAGATCTCAATTTGAACTTCTCAAAGTTCCGTGGTGATTTTTCAAAGTTTCTACTTGTCCACGACACTTCCAGGAAAATATCCAATTTTATTTCTATTAACACTTCAGTGTTCCTTTCTTATTTTAAATAGCCTATGACTACAATACATCGCTGATACATCCAAGTAAATTTATAATCTCATATTTAGCCCGGATGATTTCTCTAATTCTCATTGAATAATTTATCGGAGAATACAACGTTGGCCACCATCACATTCTTACCAATAATTATTCGACGATATTAGAAAATACTACCCGACATATTACTCTCGTTTACTCAATGTAACATCCAGAACAAAAAATAAATATTCTAGTATTCCAACAAGGTCACGATAAAATATAATCTAAAATTCAGGATATTACATATTACCCCCCTTAAAATAAGTTTCATCATCGAAACTTGCCACTCTGTCACAAACAGGTGCTCTAACCAGAAAATCCAAAATCATCAAAGGTAAGCAATCATTGTCACAATCGAATAACTAAAATAATATACTTACTGGTCTGTGAAATCGATGATCTCTCGTGATACAAGCATACATCTCTATTTTCAAAGCTTCAATACAGATACAAACACAACAGACACAAGCCTCGACAAAATTCAACAAAATGCCAACACCGCAACTATGGCAAATTTAAAAAAAAAATCTCAAGAATTACTAACTCCAGATCAGTTCAGAATAATTATCAGTTCAATATGAAATTTGGGGTTTCATATCTCCTTTGCTTAGGATCCCGACAGAAGCCGCGTTCACTTCCCATGAAGAGTTGCACATTGCACACACATACAACACTGGCGTGCACTTTATTTATCTTCGTTCGCATTGGATGCACATCCAATCCCCAAATCCGCACTTCACTAAGAAATCACTCAAAGTACCACATACAAAAAAATCAGTTGACTCAGAAATCAAAAAATACTTTACCAAAAGCCACGCTATTACCGCACCGATTAAGCCACATAACACATGCCCAAGTTTCACAAAATCCATAATCTGTATTGAATCTACAACTCGCATCATATTCCTCTTATCTATCAACCAACTAATTATCCCTGGATAATCCAACCTACCATACTGAAATTCGAACATCGTACCATACTAATGTGTTATCCAGCTTATGAGTGTTACTAAGAACTTCACCGTGATATGCATTATGTACTAAATTTGTACGTCCACCAATCACAATTTTAAAACTGGTTTGATATCATATAATCTTGTCAATAAAAACCTATTTTCGAAATTTATTTCAAGAAATTCAAAACTCAAAACATATATATTTTTGTAAGGCTATATAAAAAATCAATTTCCGAAAAGTTAAACCGGCTCGCTGATGTCAAGTACTCGATGACAATTCTTTTCGAATGCACACGATTAAATAAATGAAATTATGCAAATGATTGACTACATGCATACTCCTGCATAATAATTCGCCTTCTTACCAATTATACTGACATTCGGTCGGAAAACCACACGAGATAATCCCAAATCTTATTATATTGACAGTGTTAAAATCGCTCTTTTCCACATGACTCGCTACAGACATGTTCATATTGTTTGGACTTTGCGTGCGCTAGTTTCGCCTGTAGCGCACGCTATTGGTCCGGGCTTGGCAGAGGCAGTAGCTGGGTCCTGCCCTCTGGACAAGCAGTTAGCGCATGTTAGGCGCGATCTAACGCACGCTACTAGTGCTTGGTAGCACGCGCTAGAATCGGAGGTAGCGCACGCTAACTACTCGGATTTGGAAACGGCAGTAGGGGTTTCTGCTCTCTAGACTAGCAGTTAGCGCACGCTATGGGTATTGCGTAGCGGGCATTATGCCGGATGTAGCGCACGCTATCGATGCATGTCAGAGGCTACTGGACTACCGGGTGACCTAGTCAGCGCGCGCTATACTCCAGAATTAGCGCACGCTAATTAGGCCCAATATATAAACTGGGTCAGCCTCCTTCTTCGTCATTATCTTCTCATTTTCCACATTTTCGACGAGAGCACACCATAGAGGCGATTTGGAACTACTTTTCATCATCCATCACCATCTTTAGCTAGATAACAAGGATTTTACAACTTCTAATCTATTCCTCCTCTCCAAATCAAGGTAAATTCCTTAGAACCCTAGTTTGGGAAATTTTTGGGGATTTTTCTTAGATCCGTCCGGTTTATCCATTTAGAAGCTTGAAATTCTTGAGATTATGATGTATCTACCCCGTGCCCACATTTCCCTTACGATTATCCGAATAATTTTGTGTATTACTTGAAGTGGATAGGGTTTGGATGATTTCCAATCTCTATATGAGTACTTTGAAGATTTATGAATCGTAAAAGGGGAGGTTTCGGGAGTCTTCCTTCAGAATTGAGTATCGATGATTGATTATCGTATTTCCTTACAAATCGTTTTGGTCGGAAGTGCATTCTTGGACCTCTCAAGCTTGAATACCATTTTCACTTCGGTTCTAAGGTCTCAAACGCAAGTATATGTTTATGATTGTATATTCTCGACTTTCAAAGTGAGGTATATGAATTGTATGATTGTATATATTCACTCTGGGACGGTACGACGGGGCCTCAGAGGGTTCTGTTGCCTTTGGTGTGGTTCCACAAATATTTTGGGTTAACCACTCTGGGAGGATCCAACGGGGCCTCAAAGGGTTCCGTTGCCTTTGGTGCGATTCCATGGTTAATTATGTATGTATTGGAATGAGATATTATGAGATTTAGTTATTCCGGAATACTAGTCTTGAGTTTGATGAAATGATGGTTACATTTACTTTATTGTCAAGAAGTATTGTATTTCATATTCGATATACTTGTACTATTGGGATTATGTTTAGACCTTATCGGTCGAAGTTTATTGTTCCGCGTAATTATAGCCTTGTGGATCCCACGGAGGGGCTCACGGCACTGTAACATACCCTGAATAGCTTGGGGGTGTTACAGAATGTGATATTAGAGCTTAGGTTTATGGAGACCTAGGCTGTCGGTTTTTTGGGTCGAAATTGAGATATCGTTCGAGTACAGCATCACTCTATTTCCATCGTCTCGGTGCAACCGGTACTAGTAAGTCCTTTTACTCTTCTTGTATTTTTCCTAATCATTCCACTTTTGATTCGGTATTCATGGGAATCGGTCACCTTGATGACGGGCGATTTGAATTGTACTTATGTATTTGGTGTATCCTTCAGAATGTCTGTTAACAGGGGTCGAGGATGAGGCTGTGGTCGTGGACATGGACGTAGCGCGGCCGCTACACTCAGTTCCGTTGTGGGGTCGTCTACCCCTAGTTTATCTAACTCATTGCATCCCGATACCGAGAGTAAACACACAATCGACGGGTCAGGGGAATCATGCAGATGTTGGGGTTACGAATGTTGTTCAACAGTTGGCAAATCAGATGACTGTCCTTGCCCAAGCTATTCAACTAAATAATCCTAATCCAACAGCGGATGTTTTACTCCAGTATATGGTTCGTATGAATCCCCCGCAGTTCAACGGTGCTACCGACCCGGTGGGTTGGGAAAGTTGGCTGTTTGAATTGGAAAAAGTGTTTGAAGCGGTTAACCGTCCGAAAACGAGGAAGGTACCGATTTCTCAGTACTTCCTTACTAAGGAAGCCGCGACCTGGTGGAAATCCATTGAGCCGCAAGATCATGCTTCTACCTGGGATGAATTTGAGGATCTTCTAGAGGCCGAGTATTTTCCTTGGCCATAGCAAGAAAGAAGGATCCGATCTTTTTTCGAAGCTAAGCCGCAAAACATCCCAGTATCGCAGGCGATAGTGGAATACAACCAACAGCTAATTCATGTGAAGAATCAGGTACTTGATGAGCGTGACAAGATCCGCCACTTCGACATGAGGATGAATATGGATTTATGGCGTTATATGGCCGAACTTGCTGGCACCACTCTGAAAGAATATCAAGATAAGGCTTCGGCATATGACATGTTGTGTCCCCACAAGGACACCCCAGAAGAGTCGAAGAAGCAAAAAACCATCGGTAATTTTTCTGGTTCTAAGGGCGGTAGCTTTCAGAGACCACAGTCCGCTAACCATTCTATTGAGCAGTCTTCGCATTCTTTTAGAGGGAAGAAGGGTTTGCGTTCTGCTTCGGGAACCTCAACTCGCCCGATGACCTGTTTTAATTGTGGTCATCCAAGCCACATCAATCTAGAGTGCAACTTCCCACCTCTGAAATGTCACACTTGTGGTCAAATGGGACACATGGCTGTTTATTGCTCCAAGCAAGATCAGACTTTGGATACTCGGGCTTCCGCCCCAACACATAGAGATTAGAATGTGATTCAACAATAATCAGTTAGCCAGTCACAGTAGAGTTATGGCAGAGGCTGGGGAAGAAGTCAGACTGCTAGAGAGGGAGATTCTAGCATCGGTTCAGCACACCCATGAGTCTATGAGATGCGTCGAGTAGATGATCCCGATGTAGTGGTGGCCTCAGGTACTATTCAAATTATATCTCATCCAGTTCGAGTACTTTTCGATTCTGGTGCTACATATTCTTTCATCTCCTTCGATTGTGTACGCCGATTGAATATAAATTGTATGACTGCTTGTGATCCTTTCATTGTGAAACTACCTAGCGAGGATAGAATCGTCGGAAATTGTGAGATTAGAGATTATCCGGTGAGCATAGCAGGTACTGATTGATTATCGAATTTAATTGTGGTTGATATCGAGGGTGAGGATTTGATCCTCAGTGAGGACTGACTTGAGAGTCACCAAGCAATTATGAATTACCGCACTAAGGTTATCACTATGATAACTAAGGATGATTCCAAGTACTCGTTCATGGGACATAAATCAAGTCAACCCAAGTTGCTTATTAGCATCATAAAGACCGTGAAACTCTTGAATAAAGGTTGCACGACCTATTGGTGTTATGCTTTGAAGTCAGAATGGAATGGGGTCCATTTCTCTTCGATTCTAATTGTTAATGAGTATCCAGACATTTTTCCAGACGACCTTCCAGGTTTACTGCTAGATCGAGAGATAGAATTTTCCGTTGATTTAGACCCCGGCGCGGCTTCGATTTCTAAGGCACCTTATCGTATGGCACCTTCAGAAATACAAGAATTAAAGAATCAGCTCGGAGAACTATTGGAGAAAGGGTACAGTAGACCGAGCGCTTCGTCTTGAGGTGCACCTATTCTGTTTGTGAGAAAGAAAGATGATTCACTATGTTTATGCAACTATTACTGTGAGCTAAACAAAGTGACCATCAAGAACAAGTATCCGTTACCTCGTATAGATGATTTATATGATCAGCTGCAGGGAGCCACAACATTCTCAAAGATTGACTTGAGAGCGGGGTACTACCAGCTCCAAGTGAAGGAGTGCGACGTCCCGAAGACTGCTTTTAGGATGAGATACGGACACTATAAATTTGTAGTCATGCATTTTGGGATGACTAATGCACCAACAGTATTCATGCAACTGATGAACAAGATATTCATTGAGTACCTTGACAAATGTGTGGTCATCTTTATCGATGATATCTTGATCTATTCTCGAGATGATAAGGGGCATGCCAAACACTTGCATTTGATACTAGATATTTTGAGAGTCGAGCACCTTTATGCGAAATTCTCAAAATGTGAGTTCTGGATGAAGGAAGTTATGTTTCTCGGCCATGTGGTTTCAGTCGAAGCGGTTCGTGTAGACCCACAGAAGATTGAGGCAGTACTAGATTGGGCACCACCTAATAATGTTAAGGAAGTTTGTAACTTTTTGGGTCTTGCTAGGTATTACCATCTGTTTGTCGAGGGGTTATCGAAACTCGCTTGGCCGCTTACGCAATTACTTCAGAAGAAAGAAAAGTTTGTTTGGACTACTGAGAGACAGCAGAGCTTCAATGAGTTGAAGAGGCGTTTGACCTCACTGTCGATTTTAGATTTACCACAGGGTAGTGAAGGATTTGCAGTGTATAGTGACGGTTCAAGACAAGGGCTTGGATTTGTGCTTATGTAGCACCATAAGACGATAGCCTTTGCATCATAGCAGTTGAAGCCGTATAAGATGAACTATTCTACTCATGATTTAGAATTCGCCGCAATCGTTTTCGCACTTAAGATTTAGTGGCAATATTTGTATGTCTCTTCGTGTCGGATCTATACCGATCACAAGAGTTTGAAGTACATTTTCAGTCAGAAATAGTTGAATATGAGGCATCAACGTTGGTTGGAATTGATTAAGGATTCTGATTTCAAAATTCTTTACCATCCGGGGAAGGCTAATGTCGTCGTGGATGCTTTGAGCCGTAAATCGGCATCTCTTCAGATGCTCGAGGTTCTTACACCACAGACGAAGATCAGTTGCCACGAAGCATAAGCAATCACCTTCCCGTTCTGCATTAATACACATCCAAGACCGTGTCCGGATGCGTCACTATAAACCACGAACCCTTCTGTCCCATGTGGTAAAGAAAGGACAGGCGCTGAAATTAAACGGCTCTTGAGTTGCTTATAGACCACGTGTATTGCTTATCCTTCCGCAAAAGGCTCGTAATAGGTTGAGAGATTTTAGAAAACCCTTCCACAAATCACTGGTAATAGCCTACTAATCTGAGAAAACTTCAGATTTCCTTAACATTCTTTGGAGGTTGCCAATCTCGGATAGCCTCTGTCTTCTGAGGGTCAACGCGAACCCCGTCTGATGAAATAATATGTTCAAGAAACGTCACCTCGGACATCCAGAACTCATATTTGGAAAGTTTTCCATAGAGTTTCTCTCATCTCAACACGTCGAGGACCTGATGAAGGTGAAGTTCGTGCTCCTCTTGGTCACAAGAATAAATCAAAATGTCATCTATGAAAACAACCACCAACTGATCTAAATAGTCGATGAAAACTCAATTCAGAAACTCCATGAATACTGTAGGTGCATTAGTTAACCCAAACGGCATCACTACAAAGTCGTAGTGCCCATAGCGTGTTCGAAATGCCGTTCTTGCCATATCCGACTCTCGAATTCGCAGCTGATGATATCCAGATGTTAAATAGGTCTTGGAAAATACTGAAGCTCCCTGGAGCTGATCTAAGAGATCATCGATGCGGGGTAGGGGATATTTATTCTTGATCGTCACCCTTTCAGCTCCTGCTAATCAACGCACAAGCGAAATGAACCATCTTTTTTCTTGACAAATAACACTGGTGCTCCCCACAGGGATTCACTCGGTCGGATATAACCTTTCTCGGTTAATTCCTCCAATTGATTCTTCAGTTCCTGCATTTCAATCAGGGCCATACGATATAGTTGTTTCAATATTAGGGACGTACTAGGCTTCAACTCTATCGTGAAGTCAACATCTCTCTGTGGAGGTAAACCAGGTAACTCGTCTGGAAACACATCGGCATATTCTCTCACTACAGGGATATCTGCCAACGTCACTGATGATTTCTCGGTCTTGGTCATATAGTACCAATAACCGACATACCCCTGATTTAGTAACTTCACTGCTTTCATCATATTAATAACTCTTCTGGAACGGCTGGTGTTACCCCCTGAAACACACACTTAAATCCATCGTCTGAAATGATAGTGACCATATGTTTATGGACACTAAGGATGGCATCATGACGATCCATCTAATCAATACCCAAGATTACAGCGTCTTTAGGTAAGTCTACTACGATTAGGTCTGCCAGCCATTCACGGCCCTCAAGCTGTATCGGACAGTTCTTAACTTCACGATTTTTGATAATTCTTCTACCGTCTGGTAGATCAATGATATATGGGTCACAACTAGTAGCACTATCCAGGTGTGGTCTACTCAAACATGACTCGGAAATGAATCAATGCGATGCGCCAATATCAAAAAGGGTACACACATGTTGAGATAGAATTTTGAGTGTACTTGAGATCATTTAGGCCTCCGGATCGTCGGTCCTCTTCATCTCGTAAATTCAGGGCTTGCCATTACCTGCACCGGATGCTCGTGTCTGATAACTATGGGTTGCGCCTTTATTTGCTCCCATCATCTTAAACGACGCAGATTGAGTGGCCTGATTCTGAACAACTGACTGCTTCGGGTTCTGAGATGCCGTCGGAGCAGATTTGGAATCTCTTCTGGAGAAATGGGCCTTATGCCCGGCAATCCCACAGATGTTACACGTGATAGTCTTTCTCGAACTCTTAGTGCGGTAATGACCCTATTCTCCACAATTGAAACAGGTGAAGGACGAACTGGCCAGTCGGGACTGAGATTCCGCAGGTTTAGACGCCATAGGAGGTTGCTCAGAAACAGTAGAGCCTGTGCGAGGCTTCTTGAAGGTTGCCCGACTACCTTCGGATTGATTATGATTCTTCGATTTCTTGCCAGCAGATGAAGATTGTTGCTTAGCAATTTCCTTAGCGGTAAGCTCATAAGTAAGAGCTTTCTCGATGAATTCGGCCAGGGTGGTGCAATGATGATTAAGTAATTGCATCCGCAAATGAGGTTTCAACCTCTTACTGAAGTACTTGATTTTATCCGCTTCGGAGTGGATAATGGATGAGGCAAAGGGAAGTAGCTCCTGAACCTTCTCGGCGATGGCGAGAACAACTTCTCCAGCTGAGGGGTCGGGATTGACTAATCCCGATAACTTGGCCTCCCTGAGTGGGGCCGGATAATATCTTTCCAACATGAGGGTCTTAAACTGGTCCCAAGTGCAAGATCTGTCGGTAGGATTCAAAGACAGCCACCACGAGTGAGAGCTCTTACCCAGATAGTAAGCCGCAACTGAAATCTTATGTCCTTCAGGACACTCCACGATAGTGAATAGCTTCTAAAAATGTTCAAGCCAGTGAACAATATCCGCTGGCTCAGATGAGCCCTCAAATGCAGGTGGTCTCTGGCGAGTGATGTTGCTGATTATACTGCTCACACTCCTCTCTTGCCTCTGATGTGGTGGCGGAGGATCCTGTTGAGTCTGAGTGTTTGAATTCTGCATCGTCTCCATCAGACGTGCCATCTGAGTCATCTGGGCCATCATGCCCTGCATAAATATGAATGGGTCAACCCGAACACCTTCTTATTGGGCTGCTTCTCGGGTACGACTCCCTAACAGTGAATGATTATCTACGGGTGAATGAGTAGCATCGTAAGCTGAGTTGGCAGCATCGCTGCCCGCGTTCGCGGGGGTATTCACACGAGCTCCTGGGTTTTGGCCCGCACCGCAGCCTCTTCCCCTACGTCCTCTGACAGTTCTATCCATACTGAAGTAGGAAAGTCACATGATAATTATAGATCTCGCGTGAATATCGGACCATGATTACGTTATGGAATGACAATAATGAGCATATACGCTCTAACACAATGAATACATTAATAATACACTAAATTGATCGTCGACATTACTCTGGAATATGATAAGATCGCACGAAAGATCAACTGAGGTGACACGATTATCTGATGAAATTCCTGAAATGATTATCTTGGACAAGTTAACAAGATTGATAATATGATCCACCAGATCAACAACTGAGCAATGAAATTGACTGAGTGATTAATGAGTTAACATGATCGACCAGATCCAAAAGAAAATGATGATTGAGGATTGTTGTCTGATGAATGATGAATGAGTTGATTTTTATTGCTAGAAATTATACCATGGCATCAGAAATAATACCGTTCTTTTGGTCTGAGGGGCTTGGCGCTTGCACAGGTCACACGTGATGCGAAACTCCAATGATACTAGTTTAATGAACGATGATTCTCATTGAGACATGACTCGGATAAGTAGTATTTAAAACCACTCCCCGATACCAACTCTATAACACCCCAAACTAGGCGGCTATCACAGTGTCGTGGACCCCTTATTGGGACCCACCAGGCGGATGAAATGCAATGATTTAAATAATATAACTATAGTACCGAACAACGTTATACTACCAATTACTCCGATGAGGAGTTTCAAGTAATTGTACACCCACGTTATACTACCAATCACTAGGACTCCTCACCACCATCATGCTCTTCCCGTGCCTTTGCCTTGCTTTGACCTAAAAACAACATCCCCAACGGGGTTAGTTAGACAAAACAATAATCCTCAAGAGTTGAACAAATACAATAAACACATGTTTAAGTTATGAAATCAAGCCTGAACGAGGGGCATCATAGTACACCTGAAATGGGATGTGCAAGTTCATAACTCGCCGAGTGTTCAGAAAACCCGCATAAACACACGCACTTGTGCATAATTAGTCTCACAGAGGCACGTTACCGTGTGCACAGTCCAATGTGTCGAATTACCCACACAACACATGACCCTAGTGTGCCCGACTAAAAATTCCACACATATACCACCCGACAACGCAATACGATCCCGGAAGGCCACAAGAACGAAAGCGACCATGATGAATAATAATCAATAGAAATCCAACTAGGGCCAAGAATGACTCATCGAGGTGAAATAATCATGAAATGAGTGATAGCTCAAATGAAATGGTTGGAACCGTCGTTCCTCGTGAATTAAATGATTAGTTTGATAAATACTAGTCTCAGCATGATTGATATACTATGAATGAATTATATGTATGAATGAACAACAACGAAAGGAATGATTATCCTTTTAACTGAGCAATAATTTACTTGCCTGGAATGAGAGGAAAGGGTACGAATGATGAGGTACCAAGGTTGAAGGAATTGAAAACTCCGAACCTAGACAAGTTTGTAATCAACTGTCAATACCCCATCGGTAGGAAAATAAGTTGGAATTCACCCAAAAATACTACCACGATACATGTATTCCGGTAAGAAAACCTCTAGATGGTGAATCGCACTCAACCATCCCAAATAGTCAACAATTCCCGAAAATACACCAATAAATCCTTAGGAACACATGTATCCAAGATAGATAATCCATACCCAACATATTCCAACACAACAGCAAGCTAACTCGAAGAGATCGGAAAGAAAACCCCCAAATCCGAAATTCTAGGTTATGCAAAGTTGACCTTGATTTGGAGCGTTGAAGAGGATTAAACGTTGAATGATCCAAACTATAAGCTTGAAGAGGTTGATAGATTATAGTAGCTCGTAGGGTCTTTCACAAATCGCCCAAAATCTCCAGAAATCACCCAAGAAAGGAGGAGAAGTGGAAAAATGACGAATTGGAGATGAAATGTCCTATTTATAATAAATCCAGCTTAGCGTGCGCTAGTTTCTGAGAATAACGTGCGCTAGCGGGTTCATCGGGTAGTCTAGTGAACTCTGCCTGCATCATTAGCGTGCGCTATGTATATTGTAGCGTGCGCTAATGCCTTACTCTTAGCGTACGTTAATCGAGCGTTAACGTGTGCTACTTGATAGTTGCTGTCCAGAATATTGGAGTCCAGAACCTACTATCCTCCGCGTGCTCGAACCTTAGCGCGTGCTACTACGGTTGCTTAGCATGCGCTACTAACATAGGTAGCGTGCGCTAACTCCTACTCATAGCGTGCGATACGAATTCTCCAATTCAATCCAGTACCTATTAGACTGTCTGCCTCAAATACACTAGTAGCGTGCGCTAATGTTGACAGCTAGTGTGTGCTACCAGTAGTCAAATAGCATACGCTATAAAGAGTACGTAGCGTGCGCTACACCTCACACACAGGCTACCAAAACGATGATAATGATAATATTCTCGCTTCGATTCTAAAACAGGGTTGAAAGACGAATGATAACCGATACACAATTCAGGATATGCCGAACGGTGAACAAAATGAATGAATATGAATGATCAATGATTATTAAAGAGTGAAAATTACTGGGTGATAATTACTGTATGATAATAAATGAATTCACAACCGGGTATTACAGAATCGATGATATTTAGACCATTGTTATTGGTTTGAATTGATTGTGGATATGATTATCAGATTTCGGCTTGTATTATAGATATGAGTTCGTAATTGTTTGAGTTGTATTGTTCGATTTTGTATATGATTGAGGTATTGTTGAACCATTGAGTTTGTTGGTTGGGTATACCGGTTGTTGATTGTTATCAAACTTGTTGTTAATCAATTATTGCAATTGGTTGTGATAATTGATCGTTGATTATGATCGTTGTGTTGCGGTTGAGGCTGGAGAGTTCGTAGATTGATTTTGGTCGGGCTGAGGATCTCGTAGACGAAGGCAATGGAATTGGTACAACTTTGTCGTATCGGTATCGAGGCAAGTTATACTTGTTCAGTTCATAATATTTAATGAATGGTTTTAATTTCATTTAATTTATAATTCATATAGCAACGATATTATAAATGAAATTTGTCGGGATGGTGGCTTGTATATTGTGCTTTGGTTTGGATTAAATCATAATGTATATGGTTTAAATGTGTTTAGTGAAGACGTAGATGTGAGTTATCTTTGGTCTGTAATATGGAATGTTGGATATCGAGGATAGTTTATTGTGTTGACATTGATGGCCGGATGGTGGTTTATTGATATTAATAGAATGTACCTCATTCGAGATTATTCGAATAACGATGTATTCATTCAGGGATGGTTGTTCGTGGAAAGAATATTGTCTTCGGCTTTGTGGTAATTTAAGTATTGTCAGTTATGAGGATAATTATTCTGTTGAGTTGTTGTATATGTTGTCTGTTAAGGTTTCGTATAATGACATTCATATTGACTGTTCGTCGAGGTATGTTGAACCCAGGGCCATTGTTTGGTATCGAGGTTTGTGTTGATCGATCACTGAGGGATGATGATTCCAGGACTGTTGTGTTGAGATTATTGATCGTGTTGATCATTCATTGGGGATAATGATCCCAGGATTGTTGTTTTGGATATTGATTGGTCGTGTTGACTTTTCATTGCCAGTTTGTGGTTGTTCACTTTGGTAAGTCTTTTGATCCTTATTGGGTATGTGATTCTTTGAGTTTCGTTGTCATGTTGCATTGTGACATATCTGGAGTCATATCTGCGTGTCGATTGGTTATGTGTAGGATTTTGCACGTATAGTCATGTGATAGGTTCACGACCTCATATTGTGCTGTGCACATGAGACGTGCTTCATGACACTGATTAGGTACTAGACCACATGTGTATTTGATTGATACCCTGGGTGGCTTGTGCACGGACACATTTCTGGATCGGGCGTATTGTGACATACATCTTGAGCAATAATGATTGCTCATTCATACTCCATGTATGATTGGGTATGTTCGATGGTTTGCGAATGGTTGTTCATATACCCGAGGGGTAAGTTCGACAGTCGGGTCTATTTCTTTGAGATCCAGTGTGTGTGATTTGTGATCCTTTGTTGATCGTGTTGGAGTTTATCATGTTGATTACATTCTTGGTTATTGTTGATCCTTTGTTGATCGTGTTGAAGTTTATCATGTTGATGATATCCTCGGATATTGTTAATCCTTTATTTATCGTGTTGGAGTTTATCATGTTGATGATATCCTCAGTTATTGTTGATCCGTTGTGTATCGTGTTGGAGTTTATCATGTTGATGATATTCTCGGTTGTGATTTGACCTTTGATTGGTCGTATTGGAGTTTATTCTGTTAATGATATTCTCAGTTGATGTATTGGTTGATTCGGTTAGTGATCGTATGATCATTCGGACTTTGTGTCGATGTTTTGGAATTTTTGCTGTCATTGGTATACAAATGTATTGTGTAAATTTGGTTCTTATCAGGATTGGTATTTGATGGTGCGATCAACGGATAGGATTTGTCAAGGATGAATTCTTCCGCACTTATGAATTATGATGATGTTTCGAGAATTCTTGGTGTTGTTTGAATACAATACAGATGGTTGTAGTTGAGTTCAGTTCGTCATTTGAGTATACGAAATGTGGATTATGGTAAGGATTGATTTGATATGGATTGCTATGGGTTGGTGAGGTTATGACGGTGAGATTACATTGGTAGTATTCTTACTTTGTAATTACATTGGTATGTAGTTATTTATGTGATGTGATCGTTATCATTGTTGAGTATTGTGGCTGACCCCATCATGGGCTTTATTTTTAGGTACTCGGAGATTGTGCTAGTAGCTATAATATCCGTGCGGGTTGTTGAACCTACGGATACACGTGACGGTGGATCACGGTGTCAAGGTTGTTGATGTTTGGTTAATGTGTTTGGTTTAGTCCGTGCGGGTTGTTGAACCTACGGAGACACGTGATGGTGGATCACGGTGTCACGATTATGTTTTGAGAATCGAAGTTTTGAAAGGAAAGGTTTTATATAAAGTAATGTTGGGCCGAGTCCTAAGCGATTTACGAAAATGTTTTTTGAATAGTGTGAGATTTGGGCTAAGACCCTAAAACTTTGAAAAGGGTATTTTGACAAACTGAAGACATGAGTTCCTAATGATTTTTTACGAACCTAGGACATGATATCCTAATGATTTCTGTTTTCTAAAAACTCCAGAGATGACGGTTTATTTTACAAAGCTTCCACTTGTATTAGTTTCTAGATTTTTAGAAGTTCTCGAGAATATATTATTGGTGGAGTAGTGACTGTCTGAATTGTGTTTGGTTGAGTTGTGGTTGTCTGATTGTGATTTATAATTGCTTTCTACATTTTGTATGGTTATGATACTTGCACTAGTAAAATAGTGGAGTTTTGCTAACCCCCGAGTAATCGGGGGATGGATGTCTATTTTGCATCCAGGTTCATGCAGGTGCGTGGGAGCAGTCACATGAATGGCACAAAAATATGATGGGCTGCAATACTAATCAAGAGTTATGGGTTCAGTTGATGTTGTTGTGTCCTTCTATTATTCTCAGTCTTCCGCTGTGTTGTATGGTGTTGTATTTTGGACCCCTGCGTGGGTATGAGTTGTAAGAATTATTTCAGCTTGAATTAGTTATATGACCTTATCGGTCCGAATTGTTATCCTGTTCAACACCGACCGGTCGAACAATTGGTCATTTTATTATGTTAACGTGGTAGATCCTTGAAAATGGGTTTACGGCGTGTAATAGTCCCGGTCGTATTCTGGGGGTGTTACATTTATGGTATCGGAGCTTAGTTTGTGTAAACCTAGGCTGTCGGGTCGTGTTGAGTCGTGTTTTATTGTGTCATTCGAGTCTTCGGGTGACAAATTTGAGTTGTGCATTGTCACAACATGTCATGTGTGCTATCGGTTGAGATTAGTATCGTGGGAGACCGTCATCGTCGTGCAACCTGTGGATGTAAGTCTCCTCTCCTCCGTGAGATATTTGTGTTTCGTGATTTCATTATGTGCATGTTGTGAGATGAAAATTGTTTTCTGTACTTGTGACGTACTACATGTATATTGATCTAAAGGTATTGATGGTTTGGACACCGACTGGTGCAGTATGACGTGAAAGCCTTGAACATTGATGTGTTCCTGATAGTGTAGTGACAGTAGAGTTGATGAGGAACTCATATAGATAGTTTTGACATGTGTTTTAATTATGCATTCAACGAGTTGTGTTTTTTGAGTTGGTGATTTTATATGTCGGGTGGACATCCGTGTTAAGATTGATTCATTCTAGATAGTTGTGGTGATTACTGTATCCGCATTTTTTCTTTTCGGGTATTTTTCATTTTAGTGTATTTCTCATTTTTGGTGGCTCGCATGTAACCGTATTGGTATTTTGAGAATACTTATTGCTAGACTTTTTGGTCATCCAAGCTTGTTTCAGACTTGTTTTACTCAATTCCGCGTTTATTGGCTTTTCCATCGCTAATTGGTCCGATTCTCATGATCGTTGTTTGGAACCATAGTTTTGGGGTTGCCGTAAATCAATTTTATGTTTTTATGCATGTTGTGAGCTTCCATTTGATGTTTCGATCGTGTTTTGTGTGTTTCAGGTGTGCTATGGCCTCCCACCATTCTGCAGCTTCCTTGTCAAGAAGGTACTCGGCAATAGGTACCCTCCTCTCATCCGGACAAGACACAACATCAAATGTTCTTCCCAACTGGAAGAGCCAGTTCTCCCAACCTAACGAATCATAAGCACCTGCAAAATGAGGTGGATGCATTCTCATCACATATCGCAACCACTTACTAGCTCCGTTATCCCCATCGGGAGGTTCATTCCTGTTTGTTGCTTGATTCATCTACACCAATTGATTTACTAACTGCTGGAGGATGGTGGCGGTGCCAACACTAACATTATCCCCAACTGACTGCTCCTGCTCACGCGACTGGTCATCCTGACCATCTGTACTGAGGTGCTTGGCACTCAACAAGGAATGAGTCACCCAATCACGAACCTGATTACGTCCACGGCCGCGACCACGACCTCGACCTCGCCCTCTCGGCATACTGATCATATAATCGTTCAACACAATGAAACATAACATCACATAAATACGACATCATATATTCTTATTACAATATCAACACAAAAGGTAATCATATGTTACCACTCAACAACATCACAATCAACAGCACATAGAGTATCCCATGGTCATGCTCTCTTGGCATCGACACCCAGAGGTTCCATTGAACCATCCCCTGGTGGGTAATACATACAACAGATATTTCCACATATTAACAATCACATGCAAGTCATACAACACAATGCATCTTAATGTGCGCTAAGTATATTATTTAGCGTACGTTATGCGCTACTGACACAATTTAAAAAGATTTTTCCTCCACCCTTTTTGAAATTAAAATCATGTTTGAATCATAAATGCAAAAATTTTTAGGGTGAGGAGGTTTTAAAATCATTTACTCGATCATTTGAAAATAGAACCAATACACAAAAATCATTTTCTTAAAATCCTTTCAAACATGACGAAATGCCATCAACGGTAATATTTTACCAAGCACCTAAAATGCTTCAAAACACCTCCTTCGGAAATGTTGTCATAGGGTTCCATTAAAATACCAAGTTAGTTCGTCAAGATTCAAAAATTTCCAAAATCAACATGAACCCACTATTTGACTGTATCGTCAAAATCATTTTCCAAAATTTGTTTTTCCACCGGCGTACTCAAGCCATGGTATCTTCAAGAAAATCATATTCAAGCATATACGCAGCGGATACAATTACAACAACTATCTAGAATTAACCAATCTTAAAATGTATGCCCATTCGGCATACGGACTCACAGATTCCACAAACAACTCATAAATACCGAGTTCAAACACATGCCAAACCATCCATCCAAGTTTAACAACATAACTAACCAACACCATTTTGGAACACATATGGAACCATCAGTGCTTCCCCTGAGCATCATTGGTCGGAATATCGCTCTCTCTTGTGTAGGGAAAGAACAATCCAAGATCACTGGAGCTTTTCAAGTATGGAAAGATGTGTTTTACTCCATTCCAATGCCTTATCGTGGTAGCGGAGCTAAATCTCGCTAACAGATTTACAGAGAATGCAATGTTTGGGCAAGTACATTGAGCCAGATACAACAACGCACCGATTGCGCTAAGGTACGGTCTTTATGCTCCAAGGACCTCTTCATCCTCCTCTTTAGGATGAAATGGATCCTTGTTCATTTCCAGACTTCGACCAACCATGGGGGTAGCAAGAGGATGTGCCTTGTCCATACTAAATCACCTGCGCATTTTCTGGACATAGGCAGATTGATGAATGAGTATACCATCATCCCGATATTCTAGCTCTAAGCCCAAGCAGAATTGAGTCCTCCCTAGGTCCTTCATCTCGAATTCAGATTTAAGGTAGCGGGTCGTTTCATTGACCTCATCTATGGTACCGATAACATTCATGTCATCTACGTAGACGGCTACAATCACGAATCTTGTATCTGTTCTTTTCACAAAAATGCATGGGCAGATATCACTGTTCTCATATCCCTTACCAACCAAGTATTCACGTAGGCAGTTGTACCACATCCTTCCGGATTGTTTCAACCCATACAGTGAACGACGCAGTTTCACAGCGTAAGCGCTCCGTGGCTTAGAGCTACTTGATTTACGTTCTTCTTACAATCAGTGCAGAAGACACTATCTCACTTCGATCCAGTTCAACGTATGCAAATATGCTAATGCATGCTAATAGTCCAGACCAACTAATCTCAAGCATACACTACAACCTTTCACATAATTTGTCTAATAATTATATATATTGTGAATTATTATATTATTTTATAAGGCACCGATAATGTGATCTTCCGTGTGACACCAACATACCATATTATCTACAATATAAGGTATGCTTTGCAGTAAACAACCCTAACAATATCCCACTTATACTCAAAGCATGATTTTAAGTATACTACTCTATTACATAGTCTCTCATATTCCCACTTATACTCAAAGTAATGCTGCCACACACCGTAATCCCATTCCTTCCACATGCCTTTCAAAAACTTTTGAGGGTAGGCCTTTCGTGAAAGGACCAGCCAGATTATCTGCGTACATCTGATTCTTGAACTGTGACTGTTTTTCCTCTCGTACTTATCAACAAATTACAATTTCTATCTCTTGTCTTCAGTATGGATGCTGGGAGAGACCGAGGTCGAGGTCGTGGCCGTGGTCGTGGACGCAGACGGGGACATGGGGCAGCCAGTGAGGTGGCCATGTCACACCATTCTGGGGCTGGTAGTACTGATGCTCATCAGAGCCATAGTGCTACTCAAGAGGGCGCAACCGGTGGTGGCGCTGATCTTGGTGTTGCAGCTTTGATGCAACAAATAGTGAACCAAATGGCTGCGATAGCTCAAGCGGTTCAGAACCCGACTCCGGCCCATGACACTTGGGGCAGAGCAGACCGTTGGCTTCAGGATGTCATCAAGATGCATCCTTCTCAGTTTTCGGGGGCTTCAGACCCGATTGATTGGGAGGGATGGATCAAGGAGATATCCAAGGTCTTTGTTGTCACCAACTGCCCTGAGGATCGCAAGGTCCCTATTGCCCAGTACTTCCTCACTGGGGACGATACTAACTGGTGAGAGGATGTTGAGCCTAAGGATCATGTTGCTTCATGGGTGGGGTTCAAAGACCTGATGGAGACCGAATATTGCCCTTGGACAGTTAAACAGGCTCAAGTCCATACTTTTTATGACGCTCAGCCTCGAGATATTCCGGTTTCTCAGTCTATTGCTGATTACAACCGGGAGTTGGGCTTCGTGACGGTCCAAGTTAGAGAGGAGAGCGACAAAATTTTCCACTTTTCCAGATGGATGAAATTGAAGATCCGTGACTACATGTCTGGCTCGCCTACACCACCTTAAAAGATTATCAGAGTAGAGCTCTTGCATATGATATGTCTTTGACGGCGAGTGAGGCGTCTAGTGAGAGCAAAAACAAAAGTTTGTCGGAAATTTTTTGGGCCAAAAGGGTGGAGTACAGTAGAAATCTCAGTCTGCAAATATTCCTGCGGGTGGTTCGGCTCGTTTCTCTGGGGGATTTCGAGGTACTTTCAGTGCCTCCATTCGTTATGTCAGATGCTTTAATTGTGGCATGTCGGGCCATAGGAACCGGGAGTGTCCTCGTCCGCAGTTGACTTGTCATACTTGTGGTCAGCCAGGACAAAAGGTTCTTTTTGCGAGCGGGTGGGGCAGATTCTTGGTGCCCATGCTTCTTTTCCAGCGCCTAAGGAGCCGAGTGTGAATCAGGGGTCATTTGCTCCGCAGCCTCCGCCGAGTGCCAGTCGAGGGAGAGGTCGAGGTCAGCCCGCTAGACTGGGAGCTTCTAGTGTCGGCTTCGCTCATCCGCGAGTTTACGAGATAAGGAGGGCCGGTGATCCAGCAGCCACCGTGGCCCAGGTACCGTTCATATCCAGTCTCATCCTGTCAGTGTGCTTTTTGATTCAGGTGCTACGCATTCATTCATCTCTCTGGAGTGTGTGCGCCGTTTGAGTCTTGACTGTTTGTCGCGTTGTGAGCCTTTCATCGTTAAACTTCCTAGCGGTGATAGAATCGTTGGTGATCGAGAGGTCCGAGACTGTTCTGTGTTTATTTATGAGAGGGTTTGGCTCTCTAATCTTATTGTTGTGAGTATTGAGGGTGAGGATTTGATTCTCGTGGATGATTGGCTCGAGCGGCATGGTGCAATCATGAACTACCGTACAAGAATCATAACCATGTTAGCCGAGGACGGCACCGAGCACTCTTTCGCGGGGTGAAAGAGGGGAAACCAGAAGTTTGTAATTAACGCCTTGAAGGCGATGAGACTCCTATGGAAGGGGTGTACTGGTTATTGGTGCTACGTACTGAAGTCGGGGGATGGTGGCGTCGAGTTTTCATCGATTCCAGTCATTAGCGAGTTCCCCGATGTCTTTCCTGACGAGTTACTGGGGTTACCACCGGACCATGAGGTTGAGTTCGCCGTCGAGTTAGAGCCGGGTGCGGAACCTTCAGAGATGGCCGAGTTGAAGAACCAGTTGAGTGAGCTTCTTGAGTCAGGGTATATTCGACCGAGCACTTCACCTTGGGGCGCACCGGTTCTGGTTGTGTGGAAGAAGGATGGTTCATTGTGTTTATGCATGGACTACCGCGATCTAATCAAGGTGACCATCTAGAACAAGTATCCCTTTCCGAGGATTGATAATTTGTTTGATCAATTGCAGGGAGTTGCGGTATTCTCGATGATCGACTTGAGATCAGGGTACTATCATCTTCGGGTGAAGGAGTACGATATTCCAAAAACAGCTTTTCGGACAAGATACAAACATTATGAGTTTGTGGTTATGCCCTTTGGGCTAACCAACGCACTGGCAGTGTCCATGCGGTTGATGAACAAAGTTTTCATAGAGTACCTGGATAAGTGTGTCGTCGTCTTCATTGAAGATATCCTTATTTATTCGAAGAATGGGGAGAAGCATGGGCATCATCTCCGTGTGGTGTTAGACATTTTGCGGACCGAACCACTCTATGCGAAGTTCTCGAAATGTGAGTTCTGGATGAAGGAGGTGATGTTTCTGGGTCATGTGATTTCAGCTGAGGGTTCCGTGCGGATCCACAGAAGATTGAGGCAGTGTTGGATTGGGCACCGCCAAAGAATGTGAAGGAGGTCTGTATTTTCTTGGGTTTGGCTGGCTACTATTGTAGGTTCATCGAGGAGTTCTCGAAACTAGCCTGGCCACTTACACAGTTGCTTCAGAAATCTGAGAAGTTCGTCTGGAATGACGAAAGGCAATCAAGTTTTGAGGAGTTGAAGAGGCGTTTGACTTCAGCCCCGATTTTAGCGTTGCCGTGTGGCAAGGAGGGTTTTTCCGTCTATAGCGATGCTTCGGGTCAGGGTTTTGGGTGCATGTTGATGCAGCACAACAAGAATATCGCGTATGCGTCGAGATAGTTGAGTCCGTATGAGCTTAACTGCCCTACTCACGATTTGGAGTTAGCGGCAGTTGTTTTTGTGCTCAAGATTTTGCGTCACTATCTTTTTGGCTCTTCATGTCAGATTTTTACCGATCATAAAAGTCTGAAGTACATATTCACTCAGCGAGAGTTGAATATGAGGCAGAGGAGGTTGTTTGAGTTGATTAAGGATTATGACCTCGAAAACCTTTATCATCCGAGCAAGGCGAAGATCGTGGCCGACGCCTTGAGTCAGAAACCGGTTGCGTTGCGGATGCTTGAGATCCTTACATCTCGATCGAAGCTTCGGCGAGACTTTATGGAGTTGAGTGTTGAGATTTTGTTTCCAGGAGTTGTCGGGCAACTTTGCGCTTTTGGAGATTTCGTCATCGTTGATCGATGAAATTAAAGTGAAACAGTTGGAGGATCCGATGATTACTCAAATCCGAGAGAATGTTCTTAAGGGAAAGTCTCCTAGGTTTGTGATTCACGAGGATGGTGTGTTGAGATTCCAGAGTCAGCTTTGTGTACCGAATGACTTGGAATTGAGGCAGCGTATTTTGCGATAGGCCTATGCTACGCCTTACTCAGTTCATCCTGGTTCGAGTAAGATGTACAAGAACCTGAGGAGGAACTTTTGGTGGAATGACATGAAGGAGGAGGTCGCACAGTTTGTAGCGAGATGTTTGACTTGTCAGGAGGTCAAAATCGAGCATCAGCGACTGGCCAGGTCATTGCAGTCGCTTCCCGTTCCGTAATGGAAATGGGAGGATATTTTGATGGACTTCATGACAAACTTGCCGAGATCGAAGTCTGGTATGAATATGGTTTGGGTGATTATGGATCGTCTGACCAAGTCGGCACATTTTCTGGGCATCAAGGATACTTAGGGTCTGGAGAGGTTGGCTCGTGTGTTTATTGCGCATTTTGTGAGGCTTCACGGTATTCTGTAGTATATTGTTTCGGATCGGGATGTCCGTTTTGTATCGTACTTTTGGTAGTGTAATACCCCAGATTTTTGTTCCGGAAACGTTGAGTTTTAGGGGTTTTATCGGATTGTTATTGTCCTCATCGTTGGACTTTTGTGCCATATTTGGGTGTGCCTCGTTGGGACAGGTGTTTGGAGGCGTTTTGGATCACTATGTGAGTTTTCTAATGCTTGAGGCATAGCGCATGCTACTGCGTGGTGTTTAGCGCTCGCTACTGAATGTGTAGCGCACGCTAATCGGCGATCAGGCGATCCAGAGCTACCGGACTGACCGAGCTTTTTTAGCGCATGCTAAGGTCGATAGCTAGCGTACGCTATCGACTGCTTAGCGCACGCTCTCTCTTCTTTCTAGCGCACGCTACCCGGTAGGTGCAGTTCTGTCAAGGGGCTACTGGACTGGTTTTGTAACCTGTTAGCGCATGTTAAGGATTTTGGCTAGCGCACGCTAACTGTGTTATAGGCGGTTTCTCTGGAGGGTTGACCCCGTTAGCACACGCTAATGCAGGGTGTTTAGCGCGCTCTAATAACTGTCCAGTATAAATACTGGGCAGCAGCATCCAATCGTCATTTCCTTTCTTTTCTTCATCCCTCCTGATGGGAGTGAGCTCCAGAGGCGATATTGAGCGATCTTGTTCTTCTAGCTTCATCTTCGAGCGGATTTGTAGATGTTTAACAACATCTAATCGTCTTCTTGGTCCAAATCAAGGTGATCTCTTTTTAGAACCCTAGTTTCTTGAATTTGGGTTTTTTGCTTAGATTTGTGATTCTTAACCGATCTCATCCGATAGGTTGTTTGTTCTTGTTTGTATTGACCATAATCTTTAGATTTTGTTAACCGTTCATTGATTTTTATCGCCCGGATCAACGATTCTTGATTTCTTTGAGAACACTTAGATCCTTGTTGTTTTTAGGATCGTTTCGGATTTTGATTAGTATTGTTGATTCATGGTGGTACTATTTTCGTAGTATTCGTGGGCTGTCAAAGTCTTGGTCGTTTTTGGAAGTTCGAAGGCTACCCGATCGTGCCCCTTCGTCGTTTCGTCACTCGTGATATCGAGGCAAGTATCTTGTCCATACGTTTCATGTTTCGTAGGCGTAATTTTTGATAAATGATTTTATGCGAAACCCAATGTTTAATGAACGTAAAAAGGGATCAGTATGTTCTCGATAAATGTTGTCTTTCAACGATAATTCGTGTACTTCATGAATATATGTGTTCTCGGAATATGTGTTTTGGTTTTGTATGTTGAAAGATGTTATGATCACTTCGAGTGAGTTTAATAGACCGTAATCCTTTGCCGGGGATTACGTAATGTTATGTGTACTTGTTCGGTAAGAACGTATTGTGTGTGATATTAGTAGTTACTCCCTTGAAAGGAGGTTGTTATGTTTAAATGTTGCTTGGCTTGATGTTCTGCTCATTGTTATGTGATTGTTGAAAGTGATGTGCCTTCGGGTAGGATAGTTGAATCTCTGGGAACCATACTTGCTAGTATGGGTCGGGCGTGACCGTAGGGTTATCCGATCCGGGTATGTCTTGCGGGGACTCCGAGGTTCGGGGCTTGCTAGTCCGATGCCGGGATAACTTGTGGGGGTTATCATCGGGTATGTCTTTCAGGGACTCCAAGGTTCGTGTCTTGTTAGCACGATGCCGGGATAACTTATGGTTGTGGTTTGGAATGGTTCTGTGACTGTTGTCACGAGGACATGTGATTTGGTATGGTTTCCGATTGGGTTATTCACTCGGGTATGTTCTATGGGAGCATTTGAGGTTCGTGGCTTGTTAGCACGGGACGCAAATAATCCTTAGGAACATGTGTTATGTGAATTGGGTCGTGGACCCTATGTTCTGTGATTTGGGTCTTGGACCCCGTATGTTGTGAATTGGGTTGTGAACCCGCGCTTTATTATTGGAATCGTATTTTGGAAAGATGATTTTGGGCCGTGTCCCTAAGTGTTTTCGAAAGACTTGAGAATTCCTTAATTCCAAATGTTTTCAAACTCCCGAGATCGTAAAATATTTTGTATGAGATTCATGGTTCTATTCTTACCTTTTATAAATCAAACTGTTTTGATTAAATAAATTATCTCGGGAAATATATTCAAGATTATTATATTCTTGAAGCACGTTGTGTATGGCTTGTACTTCTGTTTTATACTTGTACTAGCAAAATAGTGGAGTTTTGCTAACCCCCTAGTATTCGGGGGGTGGATGTCTGTATTGCGTCCAGGTACTTGCAGGTTGCTGGGGAGCGAACCACAGGATCGGTATGAAGGGTGATGGAAGATGACGATACTAATCACATAAAGACCAATCGTAGAGTATGTTGGATAGTCTTGTTGGTTATTTCTCCGATGTATTGTTACCCCGATTTATGGGAGCGTTATTGTATTCCAGCCCCTGCGAGGGTATAAGTTTTTGGAATGAATCCTTTATGTAATGTTATGTGTGTTGCGACAAAAGACCAAATCGGTCTAATGGTCCTTTACATAGCCATGTAGGCATGTGAAGTGATGCATTGTTTTTGTTTTTAGCCTGGTAGATCCTCACGCAGAGGGTCTGCAGTGCTGTAATATTCCCAAGCGGTTTGGGGGTGTTACAGAATATGGTATCGGAACTTAGGTTGAGGAAACCTAGGCTGTCGGGTTGAGTTGTGTGTTGTCGGGTCTTGTCTTATCAGATTTGGTCTGACTGAGTGGTGTCGCGACGCGTCGTCTGAGTTTTCGGTCGTGATTAGTATCGAGGCACAGCCATCATCTTCGTGCGATCTGTGGATGTAAGTCTCCCTACTTTGCTGTGTCTCGTGTTATACGAGTTTATGTGATTCTGTGTTATTATGTGGAGTTTAACTGTGCCTCGTGAATACTTACACCATAATTGTTTGATTCTCTTATTGTGCTGGGATAAAGAGTAGTACCGGTATGTATGTACGTATATATATACATCTTTGTGTAAAATCGTTTTTACAGGAGCGATTTTTTGGATTGGTTATTCAATAAAAGTTTATCAATGTGGTATTTTAAACTTCAAATGTTTTGGGGAAGTCACGTAAATTGTATTGAAAAACACCCTTCGAGGAGGAAAAATGATTTGATTTTTGCATGATGACCTCGAGACCAAAGATTTTGGGAATTCAACTACATATATTTTTGTTCATCTTGCATTGAAAATTTTCAAAATTTGATTTTTAAATGTTCAAACGAGGTCTATCAAAAGTTTACTTGAGACGTGACTTTCGCCTTCGACTTTTCGGTTTCATGAATTTCGGTTAAAAGTTATGTAGTGAGGATGAAAATTATTGGCGTTTGAATTCGTATGTTGCTGTTTATTTTTAACCTTGGACTTTTGGTATCATTTAGTATATGCTCATGAATGTGTTGCTGGATTAGAATGGCTAGCGCGCGCTAACGTGGCATGGCTAGCACACGCTAAGTCTCTGTTAAATCATACACTAATTGGTCTGAGCAGAAGCTCAGAAACTACATTCTGGCCGTAAGTCTAACTTTTGCGATTGTTAGGCTGACCGTTTGAGACCGTACCCTATGTGTGTTGTTCAGGAATAACAATTGTTGTGTGGGGTTATGTGTAATTTGAACTGTGTTCTTATCCGCTGCATGTGTAAAGTTCAAAATGACTTTTTGGTACTTTTACCAAGTAGTGTGTGTTTTAAATTGACCTTTCGAGTTCGTAAATCTGAGTTATTTCGTTGACCATTTTTCCTAACTCTTTTGTCGGGTGACTTAACGTATATTTTGAAACTATTGAGTTTTCGCGTCTTCGCCTTGTAATTTCAAATGGTATTTTATGACGGTATTTGGTATTTGGAAAATGACTTTTGGTGAGTATTTGGAAAGTATTACCGTCATCGGCTTTTTTGGCATTTTGGAACGTTTTTGAAAATGGTTTTCAACTTGGTGAGTTCCGGCGCAGAACCTGTACAGAAAATGATTTTGATATAATGGATGATTTTAATTTCATTGCATTTATAAATCGCATAACAATGGCATTATAAATGAAGATTTTTGGGATAATAGTTTGTATATTGTGCTCTAGCTGGAATTAAATTGTAATATGTATATGATTTAATGATGTTGGATTAAAGACAGAGATGTGAATATCTTGCTATGTGTTATGATCTTTCGTTGCCATAGGTTGTTGTTTGTTAGTATGCCGAGGGGCAGAGGTCGTGGTCATAACCGTGGTGCTGATGGCCACGGGGATCAGATGCGGAATCAAGAGAATGTCGTTGGGAACGATTTTAGTTTGGGTGTTGCTACTATATTGTAACAGGTAGCAACTCAAATGACTCAGTTGATCGAGGTGGTTCAACGTAGCATTGACGCGAGTCAGAACGTCGGTGTAAATTAATGGCTTCGCGAGGTAGTTCGTATGAATCCCCCTCGATTCGCCGGTGCTGCAGATGCGTTGGGCTGGGATGGTTGGATTTTCCAGTTGGGAAAGATTTTTGAGGCTGTCGGATGTCCTGAAGAGCGGAAGGTACCTATCGCTCAGTACCTTCTTGACAAAGATGCCGCTAATTGGTGGGAAGCTGTTAAACCTCGTGATCGTGATGTCATGTGGGCGGAGTTCCAAGCATTTATGGAAGCTGAGTTCTGTCCGAAACCAATTAGGGAGCAGAGGATTCGCGAATTCTACTTGGCAAAACCGCAAGATATATCGGTGTCGCAGGCTATCATTGATTATAGCAAACAACTCAGTTATGTGCAAGATCGGGTGAGAACCGAGGAAGAGAGGATCCTTCACTTTGACAGACGGATGAAGCTGGATATTCGCATGTATATGTCGGGATTCAATTGCACTTTGTTGAGGGACTATCAAGATCGAGCACTAGCCCGTGAATTAGCTTCGTTATCATCGGAGCGTGTGCCCAAGTCGAAGAAGCAGAGAAAGTCCGATGATCGTGTGGACAGTATAGGAGTCGGTGTTTCTAATTTGCAACGTAGTAATATCTCCGCTGTGAAGCTCCATCGCTCGATGCGTGGAACTGAGAGTTCCAAGTCTTCTGTTCTGACTCCTGGTAAATCCAGGAGATGTTTTAACTCTAATGTGGAGGGACATGTTCATGCATACTGTCTTTCTCCTCCAGTAATGTGTTACAGGTGCAGACTTGAGGGACACCGGGTTCAGTTTTGAGAGATGGTTACCGAGCCTTCCAAGGCACGGACTTGAGCATTGAAAACAGGATCAACTCCGAGTAGTTCCTGAGGGGCGTGGTCTATCAGTTGTATGTTGAGTTATTTCCCTTGCTCTGTTGTTTCGAATTTCGGAGATTAACTTCTTCTATTTGAAGTGGATCGGATTTTGAACTATGTACTTTCGACTCTGTCGACTCGTTTATGTTCGTTGACATTTTCTGAACTTGTCCTTTCTTGTGCTTTTGATGATCGAACGAGTTGTGGTATTGTTTCAGAATAACCCATTTGTCGTTGTGACTTTCCTATTGCTATTCCATTCCTCGTGGATCTCATGTGAATGCACGTCTTGTTGTCTTCACCGGATCATATTTTGTTTTGAGTCGAGATGTGAACTTTGGGGTTGTTGTTTTGAGTATTATTGTTCGTCATGATTCGAACATGACTGATCGACTTTTGTGCCTGGATCGTTGTAATTCAATCGTTTGATTGTTCGGTTTTTGTTGATCTCGTTTCGTGATTGTTGAGCATTAGGACTCCTCCGTAATTTCCTTAAGTTCAAGAAATTAGTTTTGTGTTCGATCTTCCAACCCTTGGGCTGTGTAATTTCGTATTGGTTCAGCGAATAGCTCGTGTTTTGATTGATGTACTATTGAATTGTTCAACCGTATTGATTTTCGTTCGTTGTGTTTTGTTATTTCGGCAACGGATATCGTGTGTTATCTGAGTTTGTTTTGCGTCGTTCGTTCTATGTTTCAAGTTTCGAGGACGAAACTTCTTTTAAGAGGGGTAGAATGTAATACCCGAGATTTTTGTTCCGGAAATCGTTGAGTTTTCGGGGTTTTATCGGATTGTTATTGTCCTCATCGTTAGACTTTTGTGCCATATTTGGGTGTGCCTCGTTGGGACAGGTGTTTGGAGGCGTTTCGGATCACTATGTGAGTTTTTGAGTTTTTGTGGTGTAGCGCACGCTAATGCTTGAGGCATAGCGCACGCTACTGCGTGGTGTTTAGCGTACGCTACTGAATGTGTAGCGCACGCCAACTGGCATTCCAGAGGCAGTCCAGGAGCTACTGGACTGGGATTGGAGCTTTGTTAGCGCACGCTAAGGTCGATAGCTAGCGCACGCTATCGACTGCTTAGTGCACGCTCTCTCTTCTTTCTAGCGCACGCTACCCGGTAGGTGCAGTTCTGTCAAGGGGCTACTGGATTGGTTTTGTGACCCGTTAGCGCACGCTACGGCTTTTGGCTAGCGCACGCTAACTGTGTTATAGGCGGTTTCTCTGGAGTGTTGACCCCGTTAGCGCACGCTAATGCAGGGTGTTTAGCGCGCGCTAATAGCTGTCCAGTATAAATACTGGACAGCAGCATTCAATCATCATTTCCTTTTTTTTCTTCATCCCTCCCGACGGGAGTGAGCTCCAGAGGCGATATTGAGCGATCTTCTTCTTGTAGCTTCATCTTCGAGCGGATTTGTAGATGTTTAACAACATCTAATCGTCTTCTTGGTCTAAATCAAGGTAATCTATTTTTAGAACCCTAGTTTCTTGAATTTGGGGTTTTTGCTTGGATTTGTGATTCTTAACTGATCTCATCCGATTGGTTGTTTGTTCTTGTTTGTCTTGACCGTAATCTTCAGATTTTGTTAACCGTTCATCGATTTTTATCGCCCGGATCAACGATTCTTGATTTCTTTAAGAACACTTAGATCGTTGTTGTTTTTAGGATCGTTTCAAATTTCGATTAGTATTGTTGATTCATGGTGGTACTATTTTCGTAGTATTCGTGGGCTGTCAAAGTCTTGGTCGTTTTTGGAAGTTCGAAGGCTACCCGATCGTGCCCGTTCGTCATTTCGTCGCTCGTGATATCGAGGCAAGTATCTTGTCCATACGTTTCATGTTTCGTAGGCGTAATTATTGATAAATGATTTTATGCGAAACCCAATGTTTAATGAACGTAAAAGGGGATCGGTATGTTCTCGATAAATGTTGTCTTTCAACGATAATTCATGTACTTCATGAATATATGTGTTCTCGGAATATGTGTGTTGGTTTTGTATGTTTAAAGATGTTATGATCACTTCGAGTGAGTTTAATAGACCGTAATCCTTTGTCGGGGATTACGTAATGTTACGTGTACTTGTTCGGTAAGGACGTATTGTGTGTGATATTAGTTGTTACTCCCTTGAAAGGAGGTTGTGAAGTTTAAGTGTTGCTTGGCTTGATGTTCTGCTCATTGTTATGTGATCGTTGAAAGTGATGTGCCTCCGGGTAGGATTGTTGAATCTCTGGGATCCATACTTGCTAGTATGGGTCGGGCGTGACCGTAGGGTTATCCAATCCGGGTATGTCTTGCGGGGAGTCCGAGGTTCGGGGCTTGCTAGCCCGATGCCGGGATAACTTATGGGGGTTATCATCGGGTATGTCTTGCGGGGACTCCGAGGTTCGTGGCTTGTTAGGGCGACGCCGGGATAATTTATGGTTGTGGTTTGGAATGGTTCTATGACTGTTGTCACGAGGACATGTGATTTGGTATGGTTTCCTATTGGGTTATTCACTCGGGTATGTTCTACGGGAGCATCTGAGGTTCGTGGCTTGTTAGCACGGGACGCGAATAATCCTTAGGAACATGTGTTATGTGAATTGGGTCGTGGACCCTGTGTTCTGTGATTTGGGTCTTGGACCCCGTATGTTGTGAATTGGGTTGTGAACCCGCACTTTATTATTGGAATCGTATTTTGGAAAGATGATTTTGGGCCATGTCCCCAAGTGTTTTCGAAAGACTTGAGAATTCCTTAATTCCAAATGTTTTCAAACTCCCGAGATCGTAAAATATTTTGTATGAGATTCATGGTTCTATTCCTACCTTTTATAAATCAAACTGTTTTGATTAAATAAATTATCTTGGGAAATATATTCAAGATTATTGTATTCTTAAAGCACGTTGTGTATGGCTTGTACTTCTGTTTTATACTTGTACTAGCAAAACAGTGGAGTTTTGCTAACCCCCGAGTATTCGGGGGGTGGATGTCTGTATTGCGTCCAGATACTTGCAGGTTGCTGGGGAGCGAACCACAGGATCGGTACGAAGGGTGATGGAAGACGACGATACTAATCACATAAAGACCAATCGTAGAGTATGTTGGATATTCTTGTTGGTTATTTCTCCGATGTATTGTTACCCCGATTTATGGGAGCGTTATTGTATTCCAGCCCCTGCGCGGGTATAAGTTTTGGGAAAGAATCCTGTATGTAATATTATGTGTGTTGTGACAAAAGACCAAATCGGTCTAATGGTCCTTTACGTAGCCATGTCGGCATGTGAAGTGATGCATTGTTTTTGTTTTTAGCCTGGTAGATCCTCACGGAGAGGGTCTGTGGCGCTGTAATATTCCCAAGCGGTTTGGGGGTGTTACAGGTAGGCGGTGCATATGGCGTTGGATACTTGTTTGCATCTGAGTACTTCTTTTCATCCTCATTCGGATGGGAAGTCGGAACGCACTATCCAGACATTCGAGGATATGTTGCGTGCTTGTTCTATCGATTGGAGTAGTGACTGGGAGGAGCATTTGCTGTTGATCGAGTTCACGTACAACAATAGTTGGCACGTGTCGATCAAGATGGCACCGTATGAGGCGCTTTATGGGCGGCAATGTCGATCGTTGATTTTCTGGAACGAGGCATCCTATTTGGTCGGGACCGAACCAGATATTGCCTTGGAGACGAGGCGGAAGGTGGAATTAATTCGGGAGAGGATGTTGATTGCTCAGAGTCGACAGAAATCTTATGATGACGTCCATCGTCGACCTTTGGAATTCAATGCGGGAGACCACGTTTGTTAAAGGTGTCGCCAACGAGATAAGTTTTCCACTTCGGGAAGAAGGGAAAATTGAGTCCGACATTTATTGGGCCCTTTGAGATTCTCGAGAGAATCGGCGAGTTGTCATACCGTTTGGCGTTGCCTCTGGATTTGAGCCACGTTCATAGCGTCTTCCATGTTTCCCAGCTAAGGAAATATGTCCCGGATCCTAGTCACGTCATCGACTATGGTGAGATCGATATCGCTAAGGATATTACTTTCGAGGAGCGTCCCTTGAAGATTTTAGAGAACCGTGAAAAGCGACTGAGGCATAAGACCATTCCTTTGGTCAAAGTGCAGTGGTCGAGGCATGGTGTCGAGGAGGCGACTTGGGAAATCGAGGATAGCATGCGTGCTAGGTACCCCGAGTTGTTTGCTTCTTAAGTTTCTGGACAAAACTTTTTTTTAGAGGGAGAGAATGCAATATCCGCATTTTTTCTTTTAGGGTATTTTTCAGTTTGGTGTATTTGTTGATTTTGGTGTCTCGTATGTAACCGTATTTGTATTTCGAGAATACTTATTGCTGGACTTTTTGATCATCCGAGCTTGTTTCGGACTTGTTTTACTCAATTCCGCATTTATTGGCTTTTCCATCGCTAATTGGCCCGATTCTCATGATCGTTGCTTGGAACTACTGTTTCGGGGTTGCCGTAAATCCATTTTATGTTTTTATGCGTGTTGTGAGCGTCCGTTTGATGTTTCGATCGTGTTTCATGTGTTTCGGGTGTTTGAGATGTTTGGTATCCTGCTGCCTAGCGCGCGCTATTATTGTTGTATAGCGCACGCTAGTATCTCTTAGTAGCGCACGCTACGCTTGTTTTGTAGCGCGCGCTAGAGAATCTAGCACAGCAGTGGCACTGAGTTGTTTCTGCTCTCTGCTCTCTGGATGAGTATCTTAGCGCACGCTAGCACATGCTATGGTTTAGGCTTAGCGCGCTGTGTCCGGTAGCGCACGCTAATTCAACAGTCCAGAACTGGGCAGAATGTCTCTGGACTCGGCTTGATTTTCCTTTCCGTTCGAGTCGTCGTCAATTATTCAAGGCAAGTACTCTTGGAAACTTTTATGCTTAACATGAAATGGTGATGTATTTGTGTGTGCTTTTCTCACCTCGGGAGGGTCCGATGGGGCCTCGAGGGAATCTATGACTTCACTCTGGATTCACGAGCTTGATTCGCTATCCAGCTCGGGAGGGTCCATAGAGGCCTCGAGTGGGATCAATGGCTTCACCCCAGTCCTAGGCGATGCCTGTGCGTGATTTGTTTTGTGATATGGCAAGCTCGGGAGGGTCCTTAAAGGCCTCGAGTGAGACCAGTGGCTTCACCCCGGTCCTAGGCAAATTGATTATTTACTGTTTGTTTTCGGAAAACACACGTCTGGTTTTGGTTTTTGAAATGAATTGGTGCATGTACTATGAAATGTGTAAGCGAATGGTTTGCCTTGATTACTTGTACTAGCGTAATTGCTAACTCCTTTGGGGACCCATTTTGTGGAAATTGTTGTTATGAATTTCAGGTTATGTTCAGCTAGACGAGCGGGCATTGAGACAGTACGAGGATGCTGGCCAGGGTTGATGATGTGTGCAAATGAGTCTCCTTATTTCCGTTGTCCTTTTGACGTAGTTGTATTCAAACTTGTGAACTTATAGATAGTACTCGCGAGTACTTAGGTATTTTTAGTGGAATTATGGCTTGTATTATTAAATATTAATTATGATTGTCATGAGATGTTTGTTTCCCCGGTTGTGCCGGGCGTTTGATTTGTTTGTCGTCCCGGTGATATGTGTTTCTCAATAACTGTGGCGGTTAGATGAGTGGTATTTATTATTTAGCCTGGTGGGTCCCAAATAGGGCCCCACGGCACTGTAATATACCCTGAATATATTGGGGGTGTTACAATTATATCCGCTGCATGTATGTTTGAAAATGTTTTTCTTTTTAAGGGGACCCAAGACTTGAGTACGTTGGTGGAAAAACAAATTTTTAAATGGTTTTGACGTTACGGTCAAACAATGGTTTGATGTTGATTCTGGAAACTGTTGAATTTCGGTGAACCAACCACGTAATTTAAATGGAACTTTATGACGGCATTTTCGTAAGATGTGTTTTGAAGTGTTTTGGACAATTGTAAAATGTTACCATTGATGACCCTTTGTCGTGTTTGAAAGGATTATGAGAAAATTATTTTGCGTATCTGTGCTATTTTCAAATGACTTGAGAAAATGATTTTAAAACCTTCACGCCATAAAATTGTTGTATTTTTAAATCAAACGTGATTTTTAATTTCGAAAAGGGTGAAGGATGGATTTTTTTATGAATTGTGTCAGTTATCACACGTTAATGTGATGTAGTTAATGCACACTAGTCGTAGGCTTAGCGCGCATTAAGATGCAATATGTTGTATGGTTTGGATGCGATTGTTGATATGTGGGAATGTTTATCATATGTATGAACAGGTTGCCACCCGGGGATGGTTCGGTGAAACCTCTGGGGATCGATGCCAAGAGAGCATGACCATGGAATACCTTATGTATTGTCGATTTTGATGACGTGTGGTAACATGTGATTACTATATGTGCTGTTGATTGTGATGATGTTGAGTGGTAACAGGTGATTACCAGGTGTGGTGACATTTGTGATGATGCTGTTTTCAAAGAATGTGATGTACTCTGGATGATGTTCTAGAGTATTATTTTGCAAATGATTTCAAAACAAGATTTTGCGAACTATGGGTTATGGTTTTTGTAAATAGCCCGAGGTATTAAAAGTATTTTTAAATTTTACTTCGAAAAATATACGAATTCAAAGATTTCGAAATGCTACTAGTTAAACGAATACCTAATGGAGTTTTAGAAATAATGTGGTTAGTGATTGGTTACAATGATGTGTAGTCGCTACGACCGTGGTCGTATCGGGAATGGTCGTAAATTTTCCGTTGATGTGGTCTTGTGATTCGTTTACGATTGTAAGTTCCATCTATTGCAATGATAGTTCTTGTATTCATTAAATTTTCCGGAGTGTATATATTTTGTCGTGTTGATAATTGTTGCCTTACGTTGATGTGTTATGCTGAGCTGGAATATCGGCATACTGAATTGCGATGTGTTGTGCTGAGTTGGCATCTTAGTACGTTGCTCTGCGATATTACGTTTCGTTGTATGTTCGGTATGTCGAGGAGACAAGGACGAGGTTGTGGTCATGTTCGTAGCATGAGCGTAACTAGGTGACTCGTTCGTTAAACGAGCACCGATTAGACCAGTGCATGTGATCGTGAAGACCAGTCAGATGATCAGATGCAAGTAGCTGAAGAGAATATCGATGTTGGCAGAGATCCAGCATTCGAGATGATTGTCGTCGATGGAGCTTATGCCCATGGCAAAGAAATATGAGATGTCTGGAGATTCATAGAGAGTTAGGAGAACTGAGGTTTCAAAACCTCACCCTCACATCAATCGTTTGTGGAACCTTCTCCATCTACGGAGGATCAAAGGGTTCCGATTCGGTATCATCGATTCTTGGTGGTACGACGAGGTGTTTCAACTGTAATGTTCCGTGTCACGTACGTGTGAACTGTCAGTATAGCACCAAGCGGTGCATTGCAAGACTGTTGCTAGTATGACTGGGAACCGGGGGTTTCGCTCCGAATCTTGAAGGGGCCAACAGTTTGCGGTGAGGACGATGCGTGTATTGTTTGGTTGGTTGAATCTTGTGTGGAGAATTATTTTTGTTGCTTGAATGCTTTTGTCTTGTTATGTGGCGTTTTGATGTTTTGTTTAAGTTTCAGGATGAAACTTATTTTTAGTAGGGGAGAATGTAATATCCGATATTTTTGTTTCGGGTTACTTTGGATTATTTATCGGTTGTGCCGGTTATTTTGTTCCGTTAATGATTATTGGAATTTTCCACATGATGTGTACAGTATGATGTACCCTGTTGTGGTGTTCGTCGGGTACGACTTGTCGTTGTGTAAGTCATGTGATCGTATGTCGTGCTTTTTTATTTGTTTGTTTTTTATTTGGATCATTGGTGTTGTCCGTTAGTGTTTTGTTGCATGTTGAGTGATCAATATTTTGTCGAGGAGTATCGTTGTTGTGCATTTGGGTCGACTTTGTAAGATCACCATCAGAACTTATAAAGTCTACAAATTCTGAAACATTACAGTGTTATAGAGCATCAAGTTAGCTTTTCAATGGTTTAAATGGTGAGTCAATCGGAGTCCGGACGAAGGAGTTATGGTCTAAATAGCAAAGACTACACTGTGAGCATATAGTGTATAATTAGCGCACGCTAACACATCTATTAGCGCGCGCTAACTATTAGGGACAGAGCGTGTATCCTTTACTGGACTGCCTCATTTGCGCACACTAAGGCATTGATTAGCGCGTGCTAGCAGTTATTGGCAGAAGGTTCTGGACTGCGTTTTTCAGCCGATAGGGCATGCTACACACGCCCGTAGCACGCGCTAATTGTTGACAGTATATATAGGACTGCAGAGGTCAACTTTCGTCATTTCTTCCTCTCTTTTCTTCCTTCTGGCGATTTCGGCGATCTTGGGGGCGTGTAAGCATGGATTTTGGCCTGATATCATCATCCATCAATAGTTTTGAGTTCCTATTGTGGATTAATCAACCTCTAATCCATTGTTCTTCGTCGGATCAAGGGATATTTCTTGATTTCTCTAGAGTTGACTTTTTTGTAGTTTTGTTCTTGATCTCGATACTAGTCCGATTTTGATGAGTCGGTTGGTGCTATATGATGTTATTAATCGTGTTTTATGGATTGTATATCCATATTTCGAGTCGGTTTAACTCGATTGACGATTCGAGTGTTCTTGGGAAATATTGAACATTTAATGTTCGATCAAATGTTCCAATGAGTTTTTCTTCCATATTTTGATGTGGTTTCCATTGTTATTGGTCTCGATCCTCATTGTGATCATGTTTTATTTTTTCTTGCAGAAGTTGTAGATTTCGAGGCACTTCTGTCGAGCCGTGTTCGTCGAAGGATTTGTGTGCTGGTTTTGAGACAAGTATCTTGCTTATACAACTTGTTTCTTGTGATTAGAAATCGCTGTGTGATTTGATGATTGTTTTGCCTTCGTAAACATGGTTTGTGTGAGTTGGTTATGTGTTACGCATTATGAAGGCTTGATGATGAATGTGTTATTTTGGTTTATGTATTGTGTGGTGTGTTACGTGTACAGGATTGTGACCATCGCGTTGGTTTGGTTAGACACATGTTTGTGCAATGGATTATGTTATGTTGGTTGAATTAATGAGATTGTGTTATGTATGCGTGGTACATGAATTGTGGTGATCAATGTGATTGATTGACAGAGTTCATTGTTGATGGAATGTGATTGTGATAGTTGTGTGTGACCTTTAAGTTCACTCGTGTGGTTTCGACGGAACCTATGAGGATTCGAGGTAGAGGATCACGGGATCAGAACTTAATGAGGTGTTGAGGTCAAATCATGTGGGTCTTACAAGGCCTACGATAACACATGGCAGGGATCATAGGTTTAGGGTACAATACGTCTAGCCGTGTCAGTTCGACGGGACCTACGGTGACTCGGGGTGGATGATCACAGAGTCGGGACAGTTGTTTATTTTATGTTGGTTTAATCCGTGCGAGTTGTTGAACCTACGGAGACACGTGACGGTAGATCACAGTGTCAAGATTGTTGTTGTTTGATTATATGTTGGTTTAGCCCGTGCAGGTTGTTGAACCTATGGATACACGTGATGGTGGATCACGGTGTTAAGATTGTTGATGTTTGGTTAATGTGTTTGGTTTAGTCCGTGCGGATTGTTGAACCTACGGAGACACGTGACAATGGATCACGGTGTCACGATTATGTTTTGAGAATCAAAGTTTTGAAAGGAAAGGTTTATTAGAAAGCAATGTTGGGCCGAATCATTCATCAGACTAGTATCATTGGACTTTCGCGTCATGTGTGACCTGTGCAAGCGCCAACCCCTCGGACCAAAAGAACGGTATAAATTCAGATGCCATGGTACAATTTCGGCAATATGAATCAACTCATTTTTCAGTCAACAATCCTCAATCATCATTTTTGATCATGTCGATCATGTTCTCATTAATCACTCAGTCAATCTCATTGCTCAGTTATTGATCTTGGAGATCGTATTATCAATCTGGTTAACTTGTTCAGGATAATCATATCAGGAATTTCATCAGATAATCATGTCACCTCAGTTGACCCTTCATGTGATCTTATGATATTCCGGCATAATGTCGACGATCACTTTACTGCATTATTAATGCGTTCATTGTGCTAGAGTGTGTATGCTCATTATTATCATTCCAAAACGTAATCATAATGCGATATTCATGCGAAGTCTATAATTGTCATGTGACTTTCCTACTTCAGTATGGATAGAGCTGTCAGAGGACGCTGGGGAAGAGGCCGCGGTGCGGGCCGAAACTTGGGGGCTCGTGTGAATACACGTGCAAATGCGAGGGATAACATTAGTTCAACATGTAGCGATGCTTCCAACTTAGGTGACAATGATATTCATTCACCGGGATATAATCATTCAATGTCAGGGAGTCGTACCCGAGATACAGCCCAATCGAAAAGTGTTCAGGTTGACCCATTCATATTTATGTGGGCATGATGGCCCAGATGACACATATGGCACGCCTGATGGAGACCATGCATAATTAATCCACTCAGACTCGGTAGGCTCCTCCGCCACCACCTCATAGGCAAGAGGGCAGTGTGAGAAATATAATCGGCGACATCTCTCGCCAGAGACCACCTGCATTTGAGGGTTCATCTGGGACGGCGGATATTATTCACTGGCTTGAACATTTTGAGAAGCTATTCACTGTGATGGAGTGCCCCGAAGGGCACAAAGTTTCAGTTGCGGCTTACTATCTGGGTAAGAGCGCTTACTCATGGTGGCTATCCTTGAAGCCCACCGACGGATCTTGCACTTGGGCCCAGTTTAAGACCCCTATGATGGAAAGATATTATCCGGTCCCACTCAGGGAGGCCAAGTTATCGGAATTACTCAGTCCTGACCCCTCAGCGGAAGAAGATGTTGTCACTATCGCAGAGAAGTTTCAGGAACTACTTCCCTTTGCCTCATCCATCATCCACTACGAATCGGATAAAATCAAGTACTTAAGTAAGAGGTTGAAACCTCGTATGCGGATGCAATTGCTTAATCATAATTGCACCACCTTAGCCGAATTCATCGAGAAAGCTCTTGCTCATGAGCTTACCACTAAGGAAATTGCTAAGCAGCAAACTTTATCTGTTGGCAAGAAATCGAAGAATCGTAATCAGTCAGAGGGTAGTCGGGTAACCCTCAATAAGCCTCGCACGGGCTCTAATTTTTCTGAGCGACCTCTTATGGCGCTAAACCTGCGGTATCTCAGTTCCGAGTGTCCAGTTCGGCCATCACCTGTTTCAGCTGTGGAGAACATGGTCATTACAGCACTAAGTGTTCGAGACAGACTATCACGTGTAACATCTATGGGATTGCCGGGCATAAGGCCCATTGTTGCTGAAGAGATTCTAGACCTGCTCCGAAGGCATCTCAGACCCCGAAGCAGTCGACTGTTCAGAATCATGCTACTCGGTCCGCGTCGTATGAGACGACGGGAGCGAATAAAGGCATAGCCCATATCAGACAGGAGCATCCGGTTCAGGGACTGGCAAGCCCCGAATTTATGAGATGAAGACGACTGACGATCCGGAGGCCCGAATGATCTCAGGTGCACTCGAAATTCTATCTCAACCTGTGTGTACTCTTTTTTATACTAGCACATCACATTCATTTATTTCCCAGTCATGATTGAGTAGGCTACATCTGGATAGTGCTACTAGTTGCGAACCTTATGTCAATGGTCTACCACACAGTAGAAGAATTATCGGAAATCGTGAAGTTAAGAACTGTCCGATTTAGCTTCATGGTCGTGAATGGTTGGCGGACCTAATCTTAGTAGACTTACATAAAGACGACGTAATCATGGGTATTGATTACATGGATCGTCATGAAGCCGTCCTTAGTGTCCGTAAGCGGATGGTCACTATAATTTCAGACAATGGGGCCGAGTGTGTATTTCAGGGGGTAACCCCAGCCGTTCCAAAAGAGTTATTAATTTGATGAAAGCAGTGAAATTACTCAATCAGGGGTGTGTTGGTTATTGGTGCTACATGACCAAGACCGAGAAATCATCAGTGACATTGGCCGATATCCCAGTAGGGAGAGACTACGCCGATGTGTTTCCAGACGAGTTACATGGTTTACCTCCACAGAGAGATGTGGAATTCACGATAGAGTTGGAGCCTGGTACGTTCCCATTATCGAAAGCACCGTATCGTATGGTCCCGACTTAAATGCAGGAACTGAAGAATCAATTGGAAGAATTTACCTAGAAGGGTTATATCCGACCGAGTGTATCCCAGTGGATAACACCAGTATTATTTGTCAATAAGAAATATGGTTCATTTCACTTATGCATTGATTATCAGGAACTGAACAGGGTGACGATCAAGAATAAATATCCCTTACCCCGCATCGATGATCTCTTAGATCAGCTCCTGGGAGCTTCAGTATTTTCCAAGATTGATTTAAGATCTGGGTATCATCAGTTGTGAATTCGAGAGTCGGATATCGCAAGAACGACGTTTCGAACACGCTATGGACACTACGAGTTTGTAGTGATGCTGTTTGGGTTAACTAATGCACTTATGGTATTCATAGAGTTACTGAACCGAGTTTTCATCGACTATTTAGATCAGTTCATGGTTGTTTTCATAGATGACATTTTGATTTATTCTCGTGACCAACAGGAGCACGAACTTCACCTTCATCAGGTTCTCGAAGTGTTGAGACGGGAGCAACTCTATGGAAAATTTTCCAAATGTGAGTTCTGGATGTCCGAGGTGACGTTTCTCAGACATGTGATTTTATCATATGGGGTATGTGTCGACCCTCAGAATTCGGAGGCTATTCGAGATTGGCAACCTTAGAAGAATGTTAAGGAAATCCGAAGCTTTCTCGGATTAGCAGGCTATTAGCGGCGATTTGTGGAAGGGTTTTCTAAAATCACTCAACCTTTGATGAGCCTTTTGCGGAAGGATAAGAAATACATGTGGTCTGACGCGTGTCAACAGAGTTTTGAGGAACTCAAGAGCCATTTAATCTCAGCGCCTGTCCTATCATTACCACATGGGATATAAGGATTCGTGGTTTATAGTGACGCATACGGACACGGTCTTGAATGTGTATTAATGCAGAACGGGAAAGTGATTGCCTATGCTTTACGGCAACTGAGGCCTTATGAGGTCAATTATCCGACCCACAACCTGGAGCTAGCGGCCGTGGTATTCGCATTGAAGATTTGGCGTCATTAACTTTATGGCATCACCTGTCAGATTTTCACCATTCATAAGAGTTTAAAGTATATATTTACCCAGAAGGAGTTAAACATACGACAGAGACGGTGGTTGGAACTGATTAAAGATTATGATATTGAGATACAATACCACCCGGGTAAGGCGAATGTCATCGCCGACGCCTTGAGTCGTAAGTCCGTTCAGGAGCAAATTCTGGCTTGTTTAACAGTTCAGAAGGAACTTCAACAGGAGTTCCTAAGGCCTGAGATCGAGGTATGGTTCCAACAAGTGCAAGGGCAACTTTGTATGCTAGATATTTCATCGCCACTGGAGGAGGCGATCAGAACGAAACAAGGTTCAAACCTATTTTTGTTGCGCATTCGAGAGGATGTGGCTCAGGGGAAAGCCCCTAGATTTGTGATCCACGAGGATGGACTTTTGCGATTTAAGAACCGTTTATGCGTTCCAGCGAATGACGACTTGAAATGCTCTATATTGATAGAGGCTCATGCTACACCTTATTCCATCCACCCGGGGGTTAGCAAAATGTTCTAAGACTTGAAACAAAATTATTGGTGGAGTAATATGAAGCGAGAAGTCGCAGAATTTTTTTCGAGATGTTTGACCTGTCAGCAAGTAAATATAGAACATCAGTGACCGGCGAGTATGCTAAAACCGCTTCCTATTCCAGAATGGAAGTTGGAGGATATTTCAATGGACTTCATCACGAGTTTGCCAACGATTCGTCGTGGTATGAATACAATTTGGGTTATCGTGGACTGTTTAACTAAGTTATCTCATTTCCTTGAGATCAAGGATACGTGGGGTCCCGAGAGACTTGCCCAGTTGTTCATTAAAGAGATCGTAAGATTGCACGGTACTTCTAAGAGTATTGTTTCTGATCATGACGGGCGATTCGTGTCACATTTTTGGAAGTCCATTCATTGTGCCATGGGAACTCAGCTAAATTTCAGCCCACCTTTTCACCCTCAGTCCCACGAACAATAAGAGCGAACTGTTCAGACGTTGGAAGACATGTTGAGGGCATGTGTTCTCGATTGGAAGGATGATTGGGAAGCCCAAATACTGTTGATTGAGTTCACGTACAGTAACAGTTGGCATGCTTCGATTCAGATGGCACCTTACGAGGCCTTATAAGGTCGTCGTTGTCGATCTACCTTGTGTTGGTATGGCTTATTAGAATCAATCGGCACTGAGCCCGATATGCTAATCGCCACTCGCGAGAAGGTAGCGTTGATCAGGAGTCGTTTGTTGACCGCTCAGAGTCGACAAAAATCATATGCAGATAATCATCGTCAGCCATTAGAGTTCAAGGCAGGTGACCACGTTTTGGTCAAGGTATCCCCGAGTCGAGGTATTTTTGGTTTCTGGAAGAGGGGAAACTTGAGTCTGAGATTTATTGGACCATTTGAAATTTTGGATCGAGTAGGCAATCTGGCTTATTGATTGGATTTACCTCCGTCTTTGAGCCGAGTTCATAATGTGTTTCACGTCTCTCAGCTTCGGAAGTATGTTGCCGACCCGAGTCACATACTTCAGTTCGACAAAATCGAGATCGCCGACGATCATTCATATGAGGAGCGTCCTATACGAGTTTTAGAGCGGCGAATCAAAAAGTTGAGGAATAAGACGATTCCTTTGGTTAAAATTCAGTGGTCTAGACATGGAGTCGAAGAGGCTACTTGGGAAATCGAGGATAGTATGCATTAGAGTTATCCTGAATTGTTTGACCCTTAGTTTTGGGGACGAAACTCTTTTTAAGGGGAGAGTATGTAATACCCGGTTGCGAATTCATTTATTATCATTCAGTAATTGTCACTCGGTAATTTCACTTTTTAGTAACAATTCACCATTCATTTTCATTCGACTGCATTCATCGTATGACGTACTTTGAGTCGTGTATCAGTATCATTCATCGTTTAACCTTCTTTGAGAATCGAGACGAGAATATTATCATAATCATTGTGATTGGTAGCCTTGTGTTGGAAGTATCATTATTGCATGTTATTGGACTTAATTATATTCATACAAGTTATGTATGTCGGATCATTCATCAAATTGTGTCGAGGAGGCAGAGTTGTCGTATTTTCACTCCAGCAGAGAGTTACGGCCATAACATAGGTTACCTTACAGCCGTAACATGCCTACGTTGAGTTATTGACATTTTTGACGAAGACATCTTACGCCCATAAGATTTTAAGGTTATGGCTGTATGATTTTAACCTTGGTTTCTCAGGTGTCTCGACGAAGGCTGTTTACGGCTGTCAGGGAGTTTTTGTTATGGCCGTAAGTCGAGAAGATTGGACCGTATGTTTTTCGACGAGGCGTAGTTACACCCGTAAGGGTGGTAATGCTACGGCCGTAAGGTCGTTGACTTGGGTTGGTTATGGCCGTAAGATGGGAGAGTTACGGCCGTAACTCTGTGCAGTATTTAAAGAGATGGACGAATTTTTGTCCTCATTTCTTCATTTCTTCACTTGAGTTCGAGAGAGAGGTTCTTGGGAGAGGATTTTCGTCATCAAAACACTTGTGTGTTCATGTTCTATCCATCTACTTTCAATTGTGGAGCTTGGAAAGTCGATTAACATGAGTTTCGACGGATCGAAGAGTTTGGACCTTCAAAGGTAATCTCTTCAAAATCTTAGTTTTCGATTTTGAGATGGAGTATGATGTTTTGGATGTTATAATCATGATATGTGAAGGGATATACATATGATTATGAGTTTCTATGAATTATCATTGGATTGTTGGAGGAATATTCAAGAACACTTTGAATGTTAATTTTGGAATTAGGGGTTTCGATTAGGTGTTGTTGAAATCTCGAATTGTGTATTCCTATTGGATTATTGATTGTATTGAGGATGTATTGTTAGATTGAATCACTCATTGGAGGCTTGGTATCAATATAATTTAGATTGGATGTAAATAATTGAAGATTGTTTATAACATGTTTTTTAAAATGCCCCAATGAGTTTGGGTTTGTTGTATCGACTTCTTGAGTTGGTTATGATCATAATTGATACATATATTAAGCGATTTGATGGTAATTATGTTATTCAAGGTTGTTCGAGCGATCGATAATTCCATTAGGGACGTTTGTTCGAGGAAGGACATTTCTTCACTAGTTTTTAGGGAAGTTAATTCTTGCTCAGTTGAAAGGGTAATCATTCCTTTCGTTGTTGTTCATTCATACATATAATTCATTCATAGTTTATCAATCATGTTGAGACTTGTAATTATCAAACTAATCATTCAATTCACGAGGAACGACGGTTCCAATCATTTCACTTGAGCTATCACTCACTGCGTTATAATTTCACCTCGGTGAGTCATTATTGGCCCTTGTCGGATTTCTATTCATTATTATTCATCTTGGTCACTTTTGTTCTTGTGACCTTCCGGGATCATATTGCGTTGTCGGGTGGTTGTGTGTGGAATTTTTAGTCGGGCACACGATGGTCATGTGTTATGCGGGTAATCCGACACATTGGACTGTGCATACGGTAATGTGCCTCCGTGAGACTAATTAGGCACAAGTGCGTGTGTGGGTTTTCCGAACACTCGGCGACTTGTGCACTTGCACGTTAATGTGGGTTTTCCGAACACTCGGCGACTTGTGCACTTGCACGTCCTATCTCGGGCATACTATGATGCCCCTCTTTCAGACTTGATTTCATAACTAAGACGTGATTTTGTATTTGTTCAACTCTTGAGGATTGTTGTTTTGTGTAACTGACCCCGTTGGGGATGTTTGTTTTTAGGTCATGGCAAGGCAATGGCACGGGAAGAGTCCGGTGACACCGAGGAGATCCAGTGATACTAGTAGGAGGCCCCAGTCTTCCCAGCTATTCATGTTTCATTCATGTGTGTTTTCTGCTGCAGTTCCGTTTGGACATTCATTTTTATTTGGTGTTGTATATTTCATCTTCATATGAAATATATATGTATGAAAAATGATTTATAAACCTACATAATAGACCTACAAATAGGCCTACAACTATGATTGGTGAAATTAAAAATTTGTTTGGTCAATATGAAGAGAGAGAAAAAGTGTTTGAAACTTGTCAAAATATGAATGGTGTAGGCCTATTTGTAGGTCTATTCTGTAGGTCTATATATCATAACTCTTTTTATTTTACATTTTATTTAATTTTTTACGTGTTCATTTTATAAGTATCATTCTTGCATTTCTATAGGTTTTAAAGTTTATGTTGGGCTTCGATCCAGCATCTTGCCTGCATAGGCTTAAAAATGCACGAGGCACGGTTTGCAGCTCGACCTGTGAGATTTGTAATAGGTTGTGGTTAAATGAATTATTTTAGACTTCTCATACCAGCAAGATGAATCTTATATTCTGGTAGCTATCTCATAAAAATTTTATAGTGAAGCGTGCTTGCCTTGGAGTAATGATGAGATGTGTGATCACTGGGAAGTTTCTCAGGATGCGCATGAGTGGGGACAAAGAGCACTAGAAAAGACTCGCGTTAGTACAGAGAGAACAATACTCATCATTCTAGGCACCAACAGTTTGACTTGTTGCTTCTGTTTCTGAAGTTATATTTGAGAGGGATTGGTGCTACAAACAAGGTTAGGGAGAAAGGTGATTTTTTTTAAGTGAAAATGTGGTGAGTATGTGGTTGGAAATGCAAGGTTTACGATTTATCAGGGTGGTCGATGGTTGTTGATGATATTTTCAGTGCTATTTTTATTTGTTGGTATGACATTGTAGGGTTGCTAAGTGTGACAGAGTGTGATTTGTGAGAGACTGGGGGTTACCATAAAAAGTGTTTATTATGCTTATGAGTTTAACTTAATGTTGTATGCATTTTATATTTGTATTTGTTATTTCTTTCTTTGTAACACCCCAAACTAGGCGGATATTACAGTGCCGTGGACCCCCGACTGAGACCCACCAGGCGAATGAAAACTTATGAATTAAATAATATAATTGTAGTACCGAACCACATTATATTACTAAATACTCCGATGAGGAGCTTAAGTACATTACACCAGGACAAAACAGAATACTAGTATATTTTATATGAAGATAAAATACACCACCCTGAATAAATAAACGTCTCAAACGGAATTTGCAGCGGAAATACAAATGAAGAGAAATAAGAATGATCAAATGACCGAATTAAGCGGAATGGTAGGGCCCCTACTAGTATCACTGACTCTCGCCGTCAACATGCTCTTCCCGTGCCTTTGCCTTGCCGTGACTGAAAACAAAATCCCCAACGGAGTCGATTTACGTAACAACAATCCTCAAGGGTTGAAATTACACAATCATGATATATCTGAAGTTATGAAATATCCTTAGTTATGAATTACGCTGAAGAGGAGTATCATAGTACGCCCGTAGTGTTCTGTGCAAGTGTACAAGACGGATGACCGGACACACCCGTCCCTGTACCTAATTAGTCTCACGGAGGTAATCGTTACCGTGTGCACAGTCCAATGTATCACTCCCAATACATGGCCATCACGTACCCGACTAAAAATTCCACACATCCGCACCCGGCCACGCAATATGAACCCAGAAGGTCATATGAATGAGAATGACCATAATGAATATCAATGAATAATAATAATCTGACAAAGTCAAGAATGACTCACCGAGATGAAAGTGATAATGAAGTGATTGATAGTTTCAATGAAATGATTGGAACCGCCGTTCCTCGCTAATGAAGTGATTATTCGACAATTACAAGTCTCAATATGATTAATACAATGATGAATGAGTTATGATTATGAATGATCAACAACAAAAGGAATGAATATCCTTTTAACCGAGTAAGAATCAACTTACACAATACCGATGACAATGTCCTTCCACGAACAACGTCCTAATCGAGATACCGGCCGCTCAAACAACCTTGAATAACAATAATTACCAACAAGCATTCAATACACGTATCAAGTAACAAAACACGACTAACCCAAAAGTCGATACAACGATAATCAAACTCATAGGGGCATTCTAACGAATACGTAACAAACCACACAACTTCGAAAATATCCAATCCCGAATATATCGAAACCAACACCAAAATGAGTATTTCGGACCATCAAAACACTTCAATGATATCAATAATCCCATAGGAATCCACAATTCAAGTTAACGACAACATCTAATCGAAAACCCCCAAGAACATCAAAGTCAACCCCAAGGTGTTCTTGAATAAAACCTCAAAATTTATGAAATCCGAAATATACACGGAATAATCTGTAGGAAAACATTTACCCAAGGTAGATAGTCCATATCTAACATATTCCATCAACAATCCAAGCTTACACGAAGAAATCGGAAGGAAAAACCCAAAATTCGAAATTCTAGATCCAAGAAGATTATTACCTTGATTTGATGTGATGAGGATGATGAAATGATGATTAATCCAAAAGATAAGCTTGAAGATGATGATTGATGATTACACCTCTAAGAACACTCTCCAAATCGCCCGGAATCGCCCCAAGTCGCCGAAGAAACGAAGAGAGATGATAAATGACGAAGTAAGGGCTGAACTGTCCTATTTATAGTAATCCCAGTTTAGCGCGCGCTAGCCCCAGTTCTTAGCGTGCGCTAACGGGTGTTTTGGGTAGTCCAGTACCCACTGTCCGAACACGGTAGCGTGCGCTACGTACCTTTTGTAGCGTGCGCTACAACCATGCCATTAGCGTGCGTTAACACCCATGGTTAGCGTGCGCTAACGAATTATTTGATGCCCAGTACTGGAGTCCAGAACCTCCTGTTCTCTGATCTGATCTCGGTAGCACGCGCTACACACAATATTTAGCGTGTGCTACTACACCGCTTGCGTACGCTAAAAACCACTCATAGCGTACGTTAGGCATTTATCCAATGCAGTCCAGTAGCCACTGGACTCTGCCTGATTCGTCCTTAACGCATGCTACACCGACTATATAGCGTGTGCTACTTTGGCCTACTAGTGCGCACTACTTACCATTCGTAGCGTGCGCTACTTACAACCCAACTGCAGTCCAGTGCCTTCTGGACTGCTTGCTTGAAACGGACTAGCGTGCGCTAGTGTTGAGAGGTAGCGTGCGCTACTCGTACTCAATTAGCGCACGCTAAAGAGAGTACGTAGCGTGCGCTACTCCTCACACACAGCACACTAAGAAAATGGCAACAATGGTAACCACCACACAACTCTCCAACTAGATTGATGATGAATGATGATTGATACACGATACAATTACATCCGAACGGTGGAAACAATGAACGAAAACGAATGATGAATGATCATTAATGAGTGAAAATTACTGAGTGACAATTACAGAATGATATTACTGAATGATAATGACTGAATTACAACCGGGTATTACATACACCCCCCCTTAAAAGAGTTTCGTCCCCGAATCTAAGGGTTAAACAACTCGGGATGATTCTCCCGCATACTCTCCTCGGTTTCCCAAGTAGCCTCTTCGACTCCGTGTCTAGACCACTGAATCTTGACCAAAGGGATCGTCTTGTTCCTCAACTGTTTGATTCGCCGCTCTAAAACTCGTACAGGACGTTCCTCGTATGAATGATCATCCGCGATCTCGATTTCGTCGAACTGAAGTATGTGACGCGGGTCGGCAACATACTTCCGCAACTGAGAGACGTGAAACATATTATGAATTCGGCTCAACGCCGGAGGTAAAGCCAGTCTATAAGCTAACTCGCCTACTCGATCCAAAATCTCGAACGGTCCAATGAATCTCGGACTCAACTTCACCCTCTTCCCAAAACGGAAGATACCACGACTCGGGGATACTTTGACCAAAACATGGTCACCTGATTCGAACTCTAAAGGTCGACGATGGTTATCTGCATATGATTTCTGTCGACTCTGAGCGGTCAACAAACGGCTCCTGATCAAAGCTACCTTCTCACGGGCGGCTATAAGCATATCGGACTCGGTGCCGATTGATTCTGATAGGTCATCCCAACACAAAGGAGATCGGCAACGATGACTGTACAAGGCCTCGTAAGGTGCCATCTTAATTGAAGCATGCCAACTATTATTATACGTGAATTCGATCAATGGTAGTTGGGCTTCCCAATTGTCTTTCCCTCTAATGTCCTCAACATGTCCTCTAATGTCTGAATAGTCCTCTATGATTGCCCGTCGGACTGAGGATGAAAAGCGGTACTGAGATTAAGTTGAGTTCCCATAGCACGATGAACTGATTTCCAAAAATGAGACACAAATCGTCTGTCACGATCGGAAATGATACTTTTAGGAGTACCGTGCAGTCTCACTATTTCCTTGATAAACAGCTGGGCAAGTCTCTCGGGACCCCACGTGTCCTTAATCTCAAGGAAATGAGCTGACTTAGTTAAGCGGTCCACAATCACCTAGATCGTATTCATGCCCCGACGACTCATCGGCAAACTCGTGATGAAATCCATAGAAATGTCTTCCCACTTCCATTCTGGAATAAGGAGAGGTTTCAGCATACCCGCCGGTCGCTGATGTTCAATCTTAGCTTGCTGACAAGTTAAGCATCTCGAAACAAATTCCACGACTTCTCGCTTCATATTACTCCACCAGTAATTTTGTTTCAAGTCCTTGTACATCTTGCTAGACCCCGGATGAACAGAATAAGGGGTAGCATGAGCTTCTCTCAAAATCGAGTTTTTCAACTCGTCATTCGCCGGTACGCACAACCGATTCTTAAACCTCCAAAAGTCCATCCTCGTGGACCACGAATCCAGGGGCTTTCCCCTGAGCCACATCCTCACGGATGCACAACAATGATGGGTCCGAACCCTGATTCTCTCTGATTGCCTCCTTAAGTGACGATGAGATCTCCAACATACAAAGCTGTCCTTGAACTCGCTGAAGCCAGACCTCGATCTCGGGTCTAAGAAATTCCTACTGAAGCTCCTTCTGAATTGTTAAACGGGCAAGCATCTGCTCCTGAACGGAATTACGACTCAAGGCGTCGGCGACAACGTTCGCCTTGCCCGGGTGGTAAAGGATCTCGATATCATAATCTTTGATTAATTCCAACCACCGTCTCTGTCGCATATTTAACTCCTTCTGAGTAAATATATACTTCAAACTCTTCTGATCGGTGGAAATCTGACAGGTGCCGCCATAAAGGTAATGACGCTAGATTTTCAAAGCGAACACTACGGCTGCTAGCTCCAGGTCGTTGGTCGTATAATTAACCTCGTAAGGTCTCAATTGTCGTGAAGCATAGGCAATAACCTTTTCATTCTGCATGAGCACACATCCGAGACCCTGTCCAGACGCATCACTAAAAACCACAAATCCTTTCGTCCCCTGCGGCAAGGAAAGTACAGGTGCTGACATTAACCGGCTCTTGAGTTCCTCAAAACTCCATTGACACGCGTCGGACCATGTGTATTTCTTATCCTTTCTCAAAAGGTTCGTCAAGGGGTGAGCGATTCTAGAAAATCCCTCCACAAATCGCCGATAATAACCCGCTAATCCGAGGAAACTTCGGATTTCCTTAACATTCTTCGGAGGTAGCCAATCTCAAATAGCCTCCGTCTACTGAGGATCGACCCGAACTCCATGTGATGAAATTACGTGTCCGAGAAACGTCACTTCGGACATCCAGAACTCACATTTGGAAAACTTCCCATAAAGTTGTTCTCGTCTCAACACGTCGAGCACTTGATGAAGGTGAAACTCGTGTTCCTCCCGGTCACGAGAATAAATCAAAATGTCATCGATGAAGACAACAACAAACTGATCCAAAAAGTCGATGAAAACCCGATTCATTAACTCCATGAATACCGCAGGTGCATTAGTCAATCCAAACGGCATAACCACAAACTCATAATGACCATAGCGTGTTCGAAACGCCGTCCTCGCGATATCCAACTCTCAAATCCGCAACTGATGATATCCAGATCTTAAGTCGATCTTGGAAAATACTGAAGCTCCCTGAAGTTGGTCTAAGAGATTATCAATACGGGGTAAGGGATACTTATTCCTGATTGTCACCCTGTTCAACTCCCGATAATCGATACACAAGCGAAAAGAACCATCCTTCTTCTTGACAAATAACACTGGTGCTCCCCACGGGGACGCACTCGGTCGAATATAACCCTTCTCGAGTAACTCCTCAAGTTGGTTCTTTAATTCCTGCATTTCGGTCGGGGCCATCCGGTATGGTGCCTTCGATATCGGGGACGTACCAGGCTCCAACTCAATCGTGAAATCCGCATCCCTCTGTGGAGGCAAACCAGGTAACTCGTCTGGAAAAACATCGGCATATTCCCTCACTGCCGGAATATCCATCAACATTACTGATGACTTCTCGGTTTTGGTCATATAGCACCAATAACCGACACATCCCTGATTGAGTAATCTCACTGCTTTCATCAAATTAATGACCTTACCAGAACAGCCGGGATTACCTCCCTGAAAAACACATTCAACCCCATCGTCTGAAATGATAGTGATCATATGCTTACGGACACTAATGACGGCATCATGGCGATCCATCCAATCAATACCCAAGATGACGTCGTCTCTCGGCAAATCTACTACGATTAGGTCCGCTGGCCATACACGACCATGAAACTGAATCGGATAATTCTGAATCTCACGATTACTGATAATTCATCTACCATCACTAGTGCATAATTGACCTAAGGTAACATATGTATGGTAACACTTTCCGAAATTCAAGTTTATCGAATATTTAAGTAACACCTTGGTAACACTTAATCAATAGGTAACACTTAATGTATCATTTTTTTTATTAGTAAAATTTTGAAGTAACACTTTTTTAATTGAGTAACACTTTGAAGTAACACTTTAAAATAGGTTGCATTTGTAGTAACACTTTTAGGTATCACTTAATGTTTTTTTAATTATAAGAAGTGAATTCTCATATAATTAATAAATATTTTGAACGAAAAAAAAAAACACTGAAAATTTCTCCCACAGCTTTTGACAGACTCTTCCCAAAATTCCCTCGCACACAAGGACCGATTCCACGACTCAAGCCTGTTCTTCACGATTTGAGAGATTCCACGGGCAGGCTCTGTTTCTTCAGGACTCAAGAACCGATTCCACGCCTCAAGGAGAGATTGCACGGGTAAGTCATTCCGGCGAAAATTTTCTGGTAGCAGAGGAATATGTTTCTGGTAGCGAAAAATTTTTCCTGTTTAGGTTTTTTTTAATTTCCTGAATTTGTGTTTTTTTCCTGTTTGGGGATTTAATTGAGCACTGTTAATTTCCTGAATTTGGTTTTTTTCTGCTTGATTTTATTTGCTATGGACTGTGAGTGTGATTGAAGTTGGGAATGATATTTTAGTAGTCAGATTCAGGTGAGGTTTGAGCCTAAAAATTTAACCACAAAAAATGTGTATTTATTTTTTTAATGTCCATACTAAACTGGGTAGGTTCAGATGGAATCAAATTTCACCCCAACTTCCTGTTATGCGTGTATTAATATGATAGCTTCTGGTGGTTTTATGTTGGAATAAGTTGCCGATTCAGTTCTAAAGGCAACTAGATATAGTAATATACCAATATAAACACTATGATTGAAGTTGGGAATTTAGTTTACATGATGTCACTGTAAAATTCAATTTTAGCTATTTGGATAATAGGGTTTGTTTCCTTAAGACTGAAAATTTCATCGTGTTTGATTGTGAGAACATTGCATGTTTCATACAATACGAGTATACTATGATAGACATTTTAGAATACGAGTATACTATGATAACTATTAAAAAATAGAACAAGAAAATAAAATACAGAACAAACAGAAGAATAGAAAGAAAAAAAATAATGAAAAGGAAGTAGAGAAAAAGAAAGAAATAGAAGAGGTATGCTGAAAAAGAAAAAGAAAACACAAAACTAGAAAACGGAAAGAAAAAATGGTCAGAAAAGAAGAATATAAGAAGAAAAGAAGAGAAGAAAATGAAGAAACCAAATAGAGCTGAAATTATGCAAAGAAGAAAAGAAGAACAAAAAAAAATGGAACTAAAAATACATACGGAGAAGACAAGAAAAGATCGTAAAACTGAAAATTTATCGTAAACATGCTTGAATGCCTCAACTGTGGCTCACGATACTCTTTTCTTGCAGAATTGATATTCAATGATCGGACCCAGTAAGAAGAATGTGTATGCTTTTCTTTTTTTTACTGTTCCATATTGTTCTTTAGTAGGGCTTATTGTTCCTTTTATTTTTTAGCTCTACCCATCTCATATTAGTTACAAAGTACATACTTTTTCCATCATTTCCTTCTTATTCAATGTCCTTTCCATCTACATCATTTTTCAAGCATACTTAATTTGATTTTTATATTTAAATTATTGTTACCAAATTTATATATGAGTGTATATTTGACTTTGCATATTGTAAAGGTGACAGAATGAGTAGTTGGACCAATTTTTTACAATCTAGCAACGAGTATGAGAAGGGAGTGGAGGATTATCTAGATAAAGCATTTGCTACCCAAGCAATTGGTGATCAGATCACTTGCCCATGTAAGGTGTATTATAACCGTTTTTGGCACCGCAGAGAGAAAATGTATAATCATTTGATTGCGAATGGAATTCAACCCGACACTGAAGGATGGAATTTTCGTGAGAAGGGTATCTCCTCAATGTTACATGTGGAGACTTTAGGTGAAGACAATGTCACCCAAGACGGTCTCATATATGATACACATAGAGATATGGCAGAAAGGTTTCCACACAATCTCGAAGGGGTAGGAGGTGTGGCTGATGCAGAGACTAAGAAGTTTTATCGGTTGGTTGAAGATGGAAAACAAGAGCTATTTCCAGGGTGTAAAACATTCTCAAAACTATCATTCCTTATTCGTTTGTACCTTTTGAAGTGTGTTCATGGGATGACTAATTCTGCCTTTTCAGATATCTTGGACTTGTTGCGAGAATTATTGCCGGAGGCCAAATTGCCTAAGTCTTTCAACGAGGCAAAAAAATTGGTGAAAGATTTGGGTCTTCATTATGACAAAATTCATGCATGTCGTAATGATTGTATGCTTTATTGGAAGGAACATGAAGCTGCTACATCTTGCCATGTTTGTCAAGCTTCAAGGTGGAAAGAAAATGAGAACCAAAGGGACACTAGTAATGAATCTACTAAGCTTGCACATAAAGTACCTGCGAAAGTAGTTTGGCATTTTCCTCTTAAACCAAGGCTACAAAGGTTATACATGTGCTCGGAAACAGCAGAGTTGATGAGGTGGCATGAGGAAAGGAGGGAAAAAGATGGATTTTTAAGGCATCGTGCTGATGGAGAGGCTTGGAAGGAGTTTGATCGACAATACTCGAACTTTGCTAGTGAGTCACGTAATGTTCGTCTCGGTCTTGCGAGTGATGGATTCAATCCATTTCGGACCATGAGCACCCAGCATAGCACATGGCCAGTTATTTTAATTAATTATAACTTGCCACCATGGTTGTGCATGAAGTCAGAGTTCTTGATGTTGTCTTTGCTTATTCCAGGTCCTACCTCTCCTGGAAAAGACATTGACGTCTACTTGAAACCTTTGGTAGAAGAGCTAAAAGAACTATGGGAGTATGGGTTGGATGCGTATGATGCGTCAAAGCACCAAACATTTAAAATGCATGCAGCCTTACAGTCTACCACAAGTGACTTTCCAGGATACGCTATGTTGTCTGGTTGGAGCACCAAAGGGAAATTTGCATGCCCCTATTGCCATTATGAAACTGATCATCAACATTTGAGGAATAGTAACAAATCATGCTATTTGGCTCATCGTCTTGGTTTGGATCCCAATCATCATTGGCGGTATGATACAAAGTCTTTTGATGGGAAAAAGGAAGAGAGAACATATCTATATCGTTTGAGTGGGGCCGAAATTCGAAGCTTGCTGGAAAATTGGAAAAATAGTTTCGGAAAGTTACAGCCAAAGAAGAACTATAAAGATTGTCCTTGGAGGAAGTTCTCTATCTTTCAAACTTTGCCGTACTGGAAAGATAATATTTGCCCCCATCATTTGGATGTCATGCACATAGAAAAAAATATGTGTGACAATGTGCTTTCAACTTTGTTAGACGTACCAGGAAAGTCCAAAGATCATCATAAGGCTCGATTAGATTTGCAAGAAATGGGGGTTAGACAGGAATTGCATCCCAAGAAATCAAATGATGAGCGGTACGTTTTGCTGCCGAAAGCATCATTTTCAATGACGAAGGAGGAGAAAAGTATATTTTGTCGTGTTCTGAAGAAAGCAAAGCTACCTCAGGGGTGTGCATCAAATATTGCTCGGTGTGTGCAAGTAAAGGAGGGAAAAATACTAGGGTATAAGAGTCATGACGCTCATATCATAATGCAGCATTTACTTCCGGTTGCGATTAGAAAAGTTTTGCCAAAGCATGTGGCTTTACCACTTATTAGATTAAGTGCATTTTTTAGAGCCATATGTAGTACGACCATTGATCCGAAAGATTTAGATCGCCTTGAGACTGAGATTAATGAGACTCTTTGTGAACTTGAGAGAATATTTCCACCGTCATTTTTTGACATAATGGTCCACTTACCGGTTCATTTGGTCGATGAAATAAAACTTGGTGGACCAGTGTGTGGTTGGTGGATGTATCCTATAGAGAGGTACTTGGGGAAGTTTAAATCTTATGTTAAAAATAGAAGTCGCCCAGAGGCTTCTATAGCGGAAGGTTATCTGGCTGAAGAGTGTCTAATATTTTGCTCTAGATATTTGCATGATGGTGCAAAGAAGCGACGTAGAGGATTCTACCGAATTTATGAGAAAAGTGGTAAAGTTGATGAGGGATCTCCGTTGTTCCCTAAGATAGGCCATCCTCTTGGGAAGAAGAAAAAAGGGAAGAAAAACGGGACCACATTTAACTTGGATTAAAATACAAGAATTCTAGCTCATCGATATGCATTGTTCAATTGTGAACACGAGCAAGTTGAGAAATATATCAAGTGAGTTGAAAATCAAATCATGTCTTATATGTTTTATCCTATGTTACAATATTGCATTAGACCAATTATTGTAACACTACACAATGTACAGGTTTTTAATACAGGCAACACCTGTATCAAATCTTGTCTTATATGTTTTATAAATTAGACTCTAATGTAATTTTATGCTACCGTGAGTGTAGTAACTTTATGTTTTATTACATAAAGGTGTTAAGTTTTATATATAGAGGGAGGGAGTGTAGTACATAAAGGTAGCTCTAATGTAATTTTATGTACCAATATTAAGTTTTATACATAGTGTACTAAGAACCTGCACAATGCACATGTTTTTTAGTATAGGCAACACCTTTATCAAATCTTGTCTTATATGTTTTATACATTAGACTCTAATGTAGTTTTATGGTACCGATTAATTTAGGGCGCATGAAGAGTTTGTAAGAAAAAATTCCAGAGACAAGCGGAAAACAAGGTGGGCGGAGGCGCAACAACATAGTAATGAATTCATGGATTGGTTTAGAGAAAAGGTTGAGTTGGATGAAGTCAGTGATCATATTAAGTGGTTGTCCTTGGGTCCTTCAAATGTTGCAAGGAGATACACCGGATATTTTTGCAATGGCTATACGTTTTACACCAGAGAGCATGATGAGAAGTGTAAAACACAAAATAGTGGAGTCTCCTTGACAGCTTTAACTCCAAGCTTCGCTAGTAGCAAAGATAGCAACCCCATTCTTGGTAATGTCACCTATTATGGGATGATAAAAGAAATAATTGAGATAAATTATTGGAGTGAATTTAGCGTCGTCTTGTTCAAATGTGATTGGTTTCATGTGGAAACTGACAACTATGTCATGACTCGTGTAAACTTTAAGAGATTGTGTTCAATAGATGACCCTTTTGTCTTGGCATCACAAGTGCAACAAGTTTTCTATATAGAAGATGGTATTGAGGAAGATTGGCATTATGTGCATAGAATGTTGCCTAGAGACTTCCTTAACGAAGAGGTACAATGCGAAGACACATACTGGAGCAAAGTTCGTGAACCTCTTGAGGATTTAAATATTGCTAGAGTTGCTGATGATGATATAACTTGGTGTAGAGATGGTGCATCTGACATAGTTGAAGTTCGTCAAAATACCAACATTGAACCTTGCGTTGAGAGCCACGAAGATAATTCTGATATAGATGAGACAGATTGGGATTGGATGGAACCATTGAATTAAGTTGGTTTGGTGTATCTATCAACAAATTTGAAGGAAAATGATAAATACTTTTATTGTACTTTAAGATCTGCTCTTATTTAGCGATAACATTTTTTTTTAATTTTGCGTTAAGGGTAAGAATGCCTATTACTTAGATATATTGGAATTTTCGCAGCTTTAAATATATTCCAGTTGTCTTCTTATTTCAGTAAAAGTTCAGGTTAAAGTTGAGAATATATTGTAGTAGTTTGTCTCGTGGGATGAATATTAAGAAGACAATTGTCTTGGATTTTACCAGATCCTGATTTTTATGTTGTTGATTTATTGTTGATCTCAAGATTATTGTTTTGGTACGTTTTCCACATTTCAATTTGATCAGGGTAGATGTGTAAATTTCAAACATTATCGACCGAGGACATTTTGATTCGACGGTGACTTTTTAAGTAGTTGTTAGAGGTTTGACCACGTCAAATCTATAAGGCAAGAAGTGGTGTTTAGTGAAGTTTAGCATTTTAAGGTAGCTTTTACGTGTTGATGTAGTGTTTTGAGAAATAATTAGCTTTTGGGTTTGCTACAAGATTTTGAAGGCAAAATATAATTGATTTTTATACTTTTACTAATGTGACATCAACTTTTACTGAACGCTAATTATTTTAAAAGCTATTCTGACAGCTAACCTCTAAAAGCTAGCATCTGACAATTAACAGCTAGTACAACACCTAACAGCTAATGTGTCGGCTAACAACTACCTTAACAGCTACTTTTGCCAACAGGCCTTATAAATGACACACACGAAAGAAATGCGAGAGTTAAGACACCAGGATATGTTTTTACTTTTTAGTGGTATGATTCTTGTCAATAGTGTGGGAAGATGATCAGAACATGTGGAACAAAAATAATGATGAAGAACCGTCTTTTCAAATATTTGCATTTATGACATGGGATAAATGATTTTTCACTCACTCATTTGAAAAGGCATACATGTGTTTGAAAGTTCTATTGTATGAAGGGCTGATTGATATATTACGAATTGTTTATAGCGCAAGAGGACCAATGAGTTGGAATGACCAGCACCACCTTGTTGTGTCTAACCCATTTTTTTTTTTAAAAATAATAATTATAGCAAATATAGTTTTTTTTTCCTTCCATTTTTGCATTTTCTTGCTTGTTTTATTCAAATTGATTCGAAGTTTTGCTCAAATAAGTGACTTTGATGTAAAATTGAGCCGGGATTTTGAATTTTTTATGTTATGGTCACTTGTAAGATATTTGCGCCCGCACAACAAGACAACTTCCTCCGTCCCTGGCTATATTTATCAAGGGTAGCTATACCTTTTTGATCATCAGACAAGTGTTTGAGAGATATACGCCAATTGTCTTCTTATTTCACTAAAAGTGCAATTTAAAGTTGAGAATAATAGTAGTTTGTTATGTGGGATGAATATTAATCTTCTTTTTTAATATACTCCAGTTGTCTTCTTTTTTTGCAGGAAGTAAGGTTAATATGGCATGTTATGAAAAAGCCAGGGAAATAAGGATCGCACAAAATAAGATGAAAATGAAGGAAATGGGACTTAATACAATGGCTTATGAATTAATTCAGTCAATGAAAAGTAAAAAGCAATCCAAGAAGGTGGTCGAAGGTACTGACACGTACACACCTAGTGAAGACGAGAACCAATTGAGTGACGAACGGCATGGAGATAAGGACAAAAGCAGTAAACCTGAGGTCTCGCTCTAAGAAGGTATAATCTTCATAAGTTGAATGTGATCTTTGTAAGTTAAAGAAAATTCATATCTACTTAGTAATGCTATTTATTAAGAAGCATGTAAAAGCACTCTAAAATTTTTCTGCATCACCAAAAATCCCAGACTGGTCTTCTTTGCATCATCAGGTTGCTTATGTGTTCCGATACATCGCGTAGTGGGCAGCAGGTCTTATTACATCACCAAAAAGCCCAGACTCATCAATTTATGCTACCATGTGCTAATATTGATGTTGGCAGCAGCAAAAAATGGCTGCTGAAAACAACACACAACATATCATTATATTTATATAGGTTGTTTTTAAGCAAAAACTTACTTTCCATGCTTCATACATAATATTGCTACATAGAGCGCGAGAGCTGGATGTGGTTAATGAACATGGCAGCATAAATTGATGAGCATAACTGTTAACATTACCTTTGTGGTTTTAAGTCGAAATGAGAAACTCATACACTTAGGCTACTTTTGAAGCTTTTTTTGCTTTCTTTTTTATTGTTCATGGAGAAAATTATTGTGGTTAAGAATATGTTGAAAATCAGGTTTTTTAATGATTTGAAAAATTCGAACGAAATGAATGTTTGATATGATAAATTTTTTTGTTTGTTTTTAGCTTTTTATGTTTTTGTTATGACTCTGCTTCATTATAATTGTGGGATTGAATTGATTTTATTCGTTGATTTAGTAAAGTGGTTGAAGTCGAAATGTTATCCTGATAGAGTTGCGTTATTTAAATATTGTAATTTTCCTTTTCAACGATTTTCTATCAATGCTTTGTTGAGGAAATTGTGATTAGGTATTCCCATGATCTCTTTCGTATTTTCAGGCCGAGTTAAAATAAGTGATTTATGTGAATTTTATCAAAATGAAAAACTCGTACACTTAAGTTTTTTGTTATTCATGGAGAAAAATCTGTGCATCGTTATAGATAGGGCAGGTATAAGTTTATTTATGCTTGCAATCTGTGGAAAATACTTTCTTTTGCCAATTTTCCAAAGTACATAAGTTAATACATAATCAGCTCAAAATAATGGATTATATATACGCCTCAATCATATTTATCGTTCATGTTTTGAAAGGTTTCGGCGGTTAAAGACCCTACTGGTAAGATGAAAGAGAAGACAGATGTTTCCTCGATGTCGATGGCAGCTCAAGCTAAGATGCGTTATCCAACTATAGTAGAGAATTCTGACGAAAGGGTAAGCAAGTCTAGCGCGCAAAAACCAGCGTTCCAAAGCCAACGGGACAAAGAGGTTGAGCGTGGTCACAAAACAAAGATGGGGCAGACCAAGACAATGGTTGCACCTAGCTCACTCAGTGATTACATTAAGATGAAAGCAATGTTAAAAGAAAAGGAAGTGAGAAAGAAACAAAATGAGGTATTCATGCAACAAACTAATACTCAGCCAAATATTTTGCAAGTTCTGAAACACCAAATTGCTGGTTCGCAAATGGAGAGATTTTGTGCAGCAAATTCGTTCCTATATGACTTAGAGGAAGAAAATCAAAATAGTATGTACTCAGATGAACAGGAATCAGTGCACGAATCTGATGATGATGCTGAAGGTGGTAATGATGATGTTCAAGGTGGGAATGATGATGTTCAAAGTGGTACTGATAAACAAAGTGGTAATGTTTCACTATCCAAGAATTTTAAAGCTTTTAATTCTGATTATTCATAATGGTGGAATTATACATTTTTATACTTGCCTTTGTTGGTTTATATATAGCATTGTCAAAAGTGAAGCGGACTAGAGGACCAACCACGTGCAAAGATGTCCATGAATGGACATTAGATGATCGTAAGCCATTAATTTTGAATGAAAAGGGGAAGCCTATTGGCCCTGACAAGAAGACCTTAGATAAATTTTCAAGGTTTCTTGGCACTTTAGCTCGTAACTCATGTCTTGCGCCATTGAACAAAATTAATTGGCATAAGGTCCCCGATAAGGACAACATTTGGGAATTTGTCAAGGTTCAAGTCTTTTAATATGCTTAGGGACTATTAAATTCTTAGCTCTTTGAATATCCCTCAAAATGTCTTATTATCTATGCAGACTAAATTCATAATCTCTGAAGAAGGGAAGGACTATGTGTTGGCAGCAGTTGGAAGGCTTTGGCGCCGACATAAAAGCATTGTAAAAAAAAGGTGCTTTAGTGCTTACGACAATGATAATGAGAGATTGGCAAATGCTCCCGATAATATACCAAAAGCTTATTTTGAGCAATTATTAGATTTATGGAAGTTAGATGTCATTGAAGTAATTGTTATTCTTTTATGTTATCCAAGATATTCATGTCAAATTTCACAAAGTGGTTTTTTCAATGAAACTTTCTAAGTTGTGTTTATTTTACTAACAAGCAGGAAGAAAGTAAGAAGAACAGAAAAAGCAGTACCAACCAAAAAGATAGGCACACTATGGGTCCCATCAGCTTTGCAAGGAAGGAATATGAATTGGTAAGTTAATTACAATGAATAATAATTCGCTTGTTTATTTTTCCGCATCGAGGGAATAGAGCAAGGGGCAGCCCTTCAGCTTTATGGTCATGTTATTTTTTTTGAATTCTAATGTCTTTTTAATATTTCCATACTAGCAACAACAAGATAATGAGAAGAAACGACCATCCGAAGCACAATTGTACAAAGAGTCTCGTAAGAGGAAAGTGGGAAAAATATACAAAACATGTTACGAGCCTATTAAAGCTAATATTGTAAGTTTTATTACCTTTACATTTATTAGGCTTCACTTTTCCCATCTCAACTTTGCTAGATTTTAATAATGCTTCTATTATTTCTAATGTAGGACAAGATGGATGAACTTCAAATGGAAAGGCAGATTGATGGAGATAAAGCATATCATGAAGTAATGAAGATTGATAACAGAGTTAATCAAAGGCAGCTTGGAAGGTGTTCAACTATCAAAGGAAAAAATAGTAAGAGCACTACAGCCGTGGGTGGTGTAATCATCCCAGATGAATTTTTGAAACCATATAAGGATCAAATAGTGAAAGATACAGTTGGAGAAGTCATGAAGATGTTCAAGCAACAACTACCTCCTGAAACTTTTACTAATTTGGCTCAATCGCTCGGAAACGTGTCATCTGATTTAGAAATCACGAAGCATCCTTCTAAAGATCCGAATGCTGAAGAGCTTCAGGAGGTATTTTTTAATTTTTGCTGTTTATTTTTTTTTGTTGTTATGGTTTGGTGTTTCTTTTTTGGTTGCTCTATTTTGCTGTTTCTTTTTTTTTTTTTGGTTCTGGTTTGCCGTTTCTTTTTTTTTTGGGTTCTGGTTTGATGGATGCATGCATCTTTGTTTCTTGTTACAGTCACAGTTTCTTGTTTCCAAATTAGACCTAATATGATTGTTGTTTCTTTTTTCTTCTTGTTCGGATTGCAAGCAATTAGGACAACTTTCTTCTTGCTATTTTGCTATTTTGCACATTAATACTGGAAGACTTTTTACAATTATTGTCACTGCACTGTGATACATTTGTTGTGATGCTATAGATTGTAATGCTATTGTTATGATACTATTGTTGTGAATTGTGATGCTATTGTTGTTACTGTGATGCTATTGTTGTTGAACAATTGGTGTTGGTGATTTGAAGTTTGGAACTTCAAAATGTATGTGGTATATACTATATTGTCATTTGTTGGAAATAACCGAAGAACCGAAAAAAATGTACGTTGATTGAGTTGTATCTGATGCTTGTATCCTAATTGGTCTGCGTATGGGTATCCAGTAGTTTACGTTGGATCTGTTAATCTTGAAGAACAATATTTACTGGTTCCATCTGCAACAGACTGTAACTTGCTTATTGCATCAGTTTTGATCCTGTCAGATATACTTCTGCATCATTCCTGTTTTTTGAGGGTGCAGAAATGTCTTATGGTTAGAAAGAGAACTAATACCTGATGTGTGTTTCAGTTTGTATTCGTCGATCCTCTTAGCAGGCCTGGCAATACGTTAGACCAAAATTACGTTTTCTGATTTATTTGAACATTGCAATATTTGTTTGCAATATTTGTTAGCCTGCTTGTTGACAGTTAGGGATGTGATTTAATAATCTTTGCTTAATTCGGTTCAGATAATGGGTACGAATTTTTTTACACAATAACCGAAAGTCCCAGCCCTATGACACATGCCATTGTTAGTAAGATTAATTTAGCTCCAGTAATTGCAATAAATAAATTTGTAGGATTAGCTTTGGTCTTGAATATGGATCTCTTGTTTTGTGCTATGATTGTCCATTATTTTTCAACTCCCCGAATGTATCAGGGAGCTGTGGAAATAGCAGATGCTTTGAAGGAGAACCACACAATAACAAGCATAGATCTGGTTGATTACATCCTTGCTGGAACAGTTCAAACAGTCTATACATCTTTCATAAGAATTACAGGGGGAACTGACATCTCCCTGACCTCCATAATATCCATTTTGTGTGTCTTTTAAAACTTAAAAAATGCAGTCTAAATTTACCCCCCCCCCCCCCCCAAACCCAAAAAAAAAAAAAATCAATTGAGAGCTCACACTATCTATTCTACTGAGTTGAACTTGGTTGTAAATCGATGGAAGATGATGGAGGAAATACTTTACCTGAAGTCCTCAATTTCATGGAAATATAATATATGCTTGGTTGGTATTACTAATTTCAGATGTAAGCTGCATTTGTCCTTCTGAAAGATTCCTGTGACTATGTTTATGTTGATATGTTACAGATTGAGCAATTGAAGTAATGTTATAGTAAGAGTATATTGCAAAGTGGTGGCTGGACTTTACCTAATGTAGTATTTTGGAGTGCTTCGTGTATTTTTTTTTTGGATGAATCTGTGTCTGCTTTTACTGTACTAGATTAAATATCTTGTCAAACTACTGGTAGATAAATTTTTGTTTTTATATTCCATTTTGTTTGGTGGCTAACTTTATGTGAACGGAAACTCTATAGGAGATGAAGGTGTTCGCACTTTAGTGTCTGGCTTAGTTTCACATAAAAGGTTTTGATTTTAAATTCAATGGAGTCATTAAGGTTTGAAGATCTCTGTGTTTCTTAATTTTCACTCTGCTAATACTTAGTTGCTGGTTTGTCGGGAGCCTTTCAGCCTTGGATATTGGTAATAATGCAATAAGCTCAAAAGGTGCGGTTCATGAGCCTGAATTTGTTGAAAATTGGACAAGTATTTAATGAATGAAACTAGAGATTAGGTAATAAGGTCCTGGTAAATGATGCACTTCATAAGATGGTAGTTAATATTAGGTTTAATCAAGTAAATGCTCTGTTTCCTTTCTTCTTTTAAAAATTGGAACAATCAAGTTTTTTCTCTTACTGTTACACATCAATGAAAACTTTTATGTCCGCTGTTGTGCTGTCTATAACGTTTCTATAAATGTTTGTCCAAGTAATCTTGAAACAAGTTACGAGAACAGTTTTCAGATATATGAAATTTTGGTTTGTGCTATCTTCATCGTCAGTTTTCCTGATGTCATTACTCTGCAATATGCATGGTTGGCCTGAATTGAAGGATCAACTTTGGTCTTGAATATGGATCTCTTGTTTTGTGCTATGATTGTCCATTATTTTCCAACTCCCCAGATGTATCAGGGAGCTGTGAAAATAGCAGATGCTTTGAAGGAGAACCATACAATAATAACAAGCATAGATCTGGTTGATTACATCCTTGCTGGAACAATTCAAACAGTCTATACATCTTTCATGAGAATTACAGGGGGAACTGACATCCATGCCAGGGGGATTAAGGACATTGCCTAGGTTTTGAGAGATACTATTGTGATCAGCTTCTTGAGTCCCTGACGTCCATAATATCCCGTTTGTGTGTCTTTTAAAACTTAAAAAATGCAGTCTAAATTGATCCCCCCCTTCCAAACCCAAAAAAAAAAAAAAAAATTCAGAGCTCACTCTATCTATTCTACTGAGTTGAACTTGGTTGTAAATCGATGGAAGATGATGGAGGAAATACTTTACCTTAAGTCCTCAATTTCATGGAAATATAATAACCCTTATGCTTGGTTGGTATTACTAATTTCAGATGTAAGCTGCATTTGTCCTTCTGAAAGATTCCTGTGACTATGTTTATGTTGATATGTTACAGATTGAGCAAATAATGTTTGATGCCTCTTTACATCCAAGTTTGATCATTCATTCCTGATGGTAGCTTCAGATCTGCTTACTCATCTTGCATCTGATTAATTTGTTTTGATTTGTCTTTCCTGATGGTATCGCTTTGCTTGCAGGATGATGAAGATGATGTATTATGGTAGCAAGGACCGATGAAGTTTCGAGAAACATGCATGGATAGGACGTTGAAATTGAAGATGAAGAAACAAATAAATATTCTTTTAGAGATTATGTTTTAGGAAGAGATATATTATATGATTGGATTTTTGGGTTAATTTTTTTTTTTGTTTTGAACACAATATAGTGTGTTTCAATTGATGAATACTACTTTGTGGCTCATTTTTTACGATGACAGTTGAATATCAATAATATCATTCTATTTTACCTTCTTTTCTTGCTTTTGTAAGTTTTAATGTTATTATCAATATATAAGACACGTATAGAAATGATACTATAAAGTTGGTTAATAAAAAAATGTGTCACCCAATATCTAATAGAGTGTTACATATGCTGACATAAAATGATACATAATATATAATAAAGTGTTACTATAGTTCAAAAGATGAAGTAAAAAATGATACTAAAGAGTAAAAAGTGATACATAAAAAATTATTAGTAGCACTATGAATATGCTACATTAGTTTGAAGAAAGTGTTACATTAGGAAATTTTGAGTAGCACTTGAAAAAGTGATACATTAGTATTGGAAAGTGCTACCTAAGAGAATAGGTAGCACGGGCAGATGTTTCACTTATAAAAGTGCTACCTATTACCTAAAGCAACACTTTTAGGCTTTTAAGTAACACTTTTGGGGTGTTACATTAGGTCAATTATGCACTAGTGCATCAGGTAGACCAATGACATAAGGATCACAACTAGTAGCACTACCCAGACGTAGTCTACTCAAACATGACTCGGAAATGAATGAATGTGATGCACCAGTATCAAAAAGGGTACACACAGGTTGAGATAGAATATCGAGTGTACCTGAGATAATTCGGGCCTCTGGATCATCGGTCTTCTTCATCTCATAAATCTAGGGCTTGCTATTCCGGCACCGGACACTCCCGTCTGCTGGCTATAGGCTCCACCTTTAGTCGCTCCTGTCGTTTTAAACGACGCTGATTTAGTGCCCTGATTCTGAACGGCTGACTGCTTAGGGGCCTGAGATGACGTCTGAGTAGGTTTGGAGTCCCTACGGCAAAAACGGGCCTTATACCCAGCAATCCCACAATTATGACACGAGATAGTCTGTCTCGGACACTTGGTACTGAGATGACCAAGATCCCCATAGTTAAAACAGGTGATGGCCAAACTGGCCGCTCGATACTGAGATTCTGCGGGTTTAGACGTCACAGGAGGTCGCTCAGAAAAAGCAGAGCCCGCACGAGGTTTCTTGAAGGTTGTCTGACCGCCTTCAGACTGATTACGATTCTTCGATTTCTTGCTAGCAGAAGAAGGTTGCTGCTTAGCAATTTCCTTAGCAGTAAGCTCATAAGTGAGAGCTTTCTCAATGAATTCGGCCAACGTGGTGCAATTATGATTAAGCAACTGTAGTCTCATACGGGGTTTCAGCCTCTTGCTGAAATACTTGATTTTATCCACCTCTGAATGAATGATGGATGAGGCGAAAGGGAGAAGTTCCTGAAATTTCTCGGCAATGGCGAGAACATCCTCGTCTGCTGAGGGGTCGGGTGTGAGTAATTCTGACAGCTTGGCCTCTCTAAGTGGGTCCGGATAATACCTCTCTATCATGAGAATCTTGAACTGCTCCCAAGTACGTGATCCTTCGGTGGGCTTCAACGACAACCACCAAGAATGAGCGCTCTTACCCAGATAGTAAGCCACAACTGAAACTTTGTGTCCTTCGGGACACTCTACCATCGCAAATAGCTTCTCGAAGTGTTCGAGCCAATGAACAATATCCGCCGGCTCAGACGAGCCCTCAAAAGTAGGTGGCCTTTGGCGAGAAATGTCGCCGATGATACTGCTCACATTCCTCTCTTGCCTCTGAGGTGGCGGCGGAGGAGCCTGTTGATTTTGATTAACTGAGTTGTACATCGTCTCCATAAGTTGTGCCATCTGCGTCATTTGGGCCATCATGCCCTGCATAAAAGCGAGTGGGTCAACCCGAACACCTTCTGACTGAGCTGTGTCCCGGGTACGACTCCCCGATAGTGAATGATCACGTCCAGGTGAATGAGTGGCAGCGTCGCTGCTCGATGAATTAACATTATTTCTCGCATTCGCACGTGTATTCACACGAGCTCTTGGGATTCGGCCCACATCACGGCCTCGTCCTCCGCGTCCTCTTCTTGCTCTCTCCATACTGAAGTAGGAAAGTCACATGATGATTATATTCCCCGCATGAATATCACGTTATGATTATGACATGTGATGATGAAAATGAGCATACACGCTCTAACACAGTGATTACATGAATGATTAACCGAGTTGACATAATTATCTGATGAAATTATTAAAATGATTATCTTGAACAAATTAACAAGATTAATGATATGATCTTCCAGATCAACAACCGAGTAATGAAATGAATTGAGTGATTAAAGAGTTAACATGACCGTCCTGGTCAAAATGAAAATGATGATTGAGGATTGTTAACTGATGAATTATGAATGAATGATTATTGCCAGAAATTATACCATGGCATTAGAAATCTTACAGTTCTTGGTCTGATTGGCTCGGTATCTGCACAGGTCACACGTGACGCGAAAGTCCAATGATACTAGTTCGTTGACGATGATTTCAAACGAGACATGACTTGGAGGGTAGTATTCAAAACCACTCTCCGATACCAACTCTGTAACACCCCAAACTAGGCGGATATTACAGTGCCGTGGACCCCCGACTGGGACCCACCAGGCGAATGAAAACTTATGAATTAAATAATATAATTGTAGTACCGAACCACATTATATTACTAAATACTCCGATGAGGAGCTTAAGTACATTACACCAGGACAAAACAGAATACTAGTATATTTTATATGAAGATAAAATACACCACCCTGAATAAATAAACGTCTCAAACGGAATTTGCAGCGGAAATACAAATGAAGAGAAATAAGAATGACTGAAATGACTGAATTAAGCGGAATGACTGGGGCCCCCTACTAGTATCACTGGGACTCCTCGCCGTCAACATGCTCTTCCCGTGCCTTTGCCTTGCCGTGACCTGAAAACAAAATCCCCCAACGGGCCGCCATACGTAACAACAATCCTCAGGGGTTGAAATTACATAATCATGATATATCTGAAGTTATGAAATATCCTTAGTTATGAATTACGCTGAAGAGGAGTATCATAGTACGCGCGTAGTGTTCTGTGCAAGTGTACAAGATGGATGACCGGACACACCCGTCCTTGTACCTAATTAGTCTCATGGAGGTAATCGTTACCGTGTGCACAGTCCAATGTATCACTCCTAATACATGGCCATCACGTGCCCGACTAAAAATTCCACACATCCGCACCCGGCCACGCAATATGAACCCAGAAGGTCATATGAACGAGAATGACCATAATGAATATCAATGAATAATAATAATCTGACAAAGTCAAGAATGACTCACCGAGATGAAAGTGATAATGAAGTGATTGATAGTTTCAATGAAATGATTGGAACCGCCGTTCCTCGCTAATGAAGTGATTATTCGACAATTACAAGTCTCAATATGATTAATACAATGATGAATGAGTTATGATTATGAATGATCAACAACAAAAGGAATGAATATCCTTTTAACCGAGTAAGAATCAACTTACACAATACCGATGACAATGTCCTTCCACGAACAACGTCCTAATCGAGATACCGGTCGCTCGAACAACCTTGAATAACAATAATTGCCAACAACCGTTCAATACACGTATCAAGCAACAAAACACGACTATCCCAAAAGTCGATACAACGATAATCAAACTCATAGGGGCATTCTAACGAATACGTAACAAACCACACAACTTCGAAAATATCCAATCCCGAATATATCGAAACCAACACCAAAATGAGTATTTTGGACAATCAAAACACTTCAATGATATCAATAATCCCATAGGAATCCACAATTCAAGTTAACGACAACATCTAATCGAAAACCCCCAAGAACATCAAAGTCAACCTCAAGGTGTTCTTGAATCAAACCTCAAAATTTATGAAATCCGAAATATACACGGAATAATCCGTAGGAAAACATTTACCCAAGGTAGATAATCCATATCTAACATATTCCATCAACAATCCAAGCTTACACGAAGAAATCAGAAGGAAAAACCCAAAATTTGAAATTCTAGATCCAAGAAGATTATTACCTTGATTTGATGTGATGAGGATGATGAAATGATCATTAATCCAAAAGATAAGCTTGAAGATGATGATTGATGATTACACCTCGAAGAACACTCTCCAAATCGCCCGGAATCGCCCGAAGTCGCCGAAGAAACGAAGAGAGATGATAAATGACGAAGTAAGGGCTGAACTGTCCTATTTATAGTAATCCCAGTTTAGCGCGCGCTAGCCCCAGTTCTTAGCGTGCGCTAATGGGTGTTTTGGGTAGTCCAGTACCCACTGTCCGAACACGGTAGCGTGCACTACGTACCTTTTGTAGCGTGCGCTACAACCATGCCATTAGCGTGCGTTAACACCCATGGTTAGCGTGCGCTAACGAATTATTTGATGCCCAGTACTGGAGTCCAGAATCTCCTGTTCTCTGATCTGATCTCGGTAGCGCGCGCTACACACAATATTTAGCGTGCGCTACTACACCGCTTGCGTATGCTAAAAACCACTCATAGCGTAGATTAGGCATTTATCCAATGCAGTCCAGTAGCCACTGGACTCTGCCTGATTCGTCCTTAACGCGCGCTACACCGACTATATAGCGTGCGCTACTTCGGCCTACTAGCGCGCGCTACTTACCATTCGTAGCGTGCGCTACTTACAACCCAACTGCAGTCCAGTGCCGTCTGGACTACTTGCTTGAAACATACTAGCGTGCGCTAGTGTTGAGAGGTAGCGTGCGCTACTCGTACTCAATTAGCGCACGCTAAAGAGAGTACGTAGCGTGTGCTACTCCTCACACACAGCACACTAAGAAAATGGCAACGATGATAACCACCACGCAATTCTCCAACTAGATTGATGATGAATGATGATTGATACACGATACAATTACATCCGAACGGTGGAAACAATGAACGAAAATGAATGATGAATGATCATTAATGAGTGAAAATTACTGAGTGACAATTACAGAATGATATTACTGAATGATAATGACTGAATTACAACCGGGTATTACATTTTTGAGCTTATGATAAGTTCATATATTATCTATATGAGTCATGTGGAAGAGATAAAGAAATAAAGTTAAAGGACAAGATGTGGATTCAACTATTATCATGGATTCTCATTCAAGGTTGGAGTTGAAAGTAGGCATTTGGATAACAAGGACACTATGATGTTGTTGAGAGGATTCTGAGGGATCCTGGGTAACATAAAGATAGATAGATTAACTGATAACAAGATTCCTGGTTTTGCCATAAAGCCCTATAAAAATATTGTTGGCATTACTAATTCAAAATGAGATGATGCATAGTTTGATGATGGAAATAATTGTACATCTCTTAATAATATGCCGAAAGAAATTCACCAACTGAAATCCATCGACCAAAGAAAAGGGAGCTCGCTAGCCAAGGGTCCGAAGGAAACGAGGAGTGGATTCATATGTTGGTGGTGATGCACGGAATGAGGTTGGTGGTTCAAGCAGTCAGTTGTCAACCTCATCCAAGAGAAGGTTTTTTGTGAAAAAGGCAAATAATGAAAATGAATGTTGATCGGATGGTTTTGTTTGAATTCGGATTAGATTAAAGTTATTCAATAATGGTTTTGCATGCAATATCCGTATTTTTTATTTTTCCATATTTTTGAACTTTTGCAACTCGCTTGCACTCAGTTTTGTATTTATAATGTGTTCCAGTTATGTTCGTATCACATTTAGATGTTTCCATGGATTTTGGAAAATATAGTATTTTTTGCCTTTTTCTACATTTTCATGATTGTATCGTTCGACATTCATTTTTGTATCGCTCGGGTTGCGATTTTTACATAACCACTTCATCATAGATCATCAATCGTTGTATTTTTACGTTGGTCGGGGCATTATCCCAACTGAGCAGGCTGTCCCTATTGTCAGAAGAGGGTTATACAATGCCCAGTTATGGTCGTAAGTGTTGTAGGGCTACGACGTAGTGTTACCTTGGATACGACTGTAGTGCTACCAATACCAATGTTCAGACTTTAACCGACAAGAAAAAGTCATCGGGTAAAGCCTATTATTGTCGGCTAAAGTGGCCTGTCATCGGCTGAAAGTTGGTCGACCGTGATGGATCGGCTAAAGTTTAGCCGACGGCAAGGACGTAAAGTCGTCGGCTATATTTTGGAGTTTACCCGACCGCTAAGCAAATAGAGTTTAGCCGATGGCATAGACATTGTCGGCTAAACTCAATCTGTTTTAGCCGATGGCAACCCCGTTGTTGGCTAAACACTATCTGTTTTAGCCAATAATGTCAACATTGTCGGCTAAACTCTAGTTTTTTTAGCCGATGGCTCGTCTGTCGGCTAAATTGCATTTTATGTATGAAAAAAAAAACTTTAGCCGACAGTTTGTGCAAATGTTGTCGGCTAAAGTCCATTAATTTTTTTTTCCAAATTTTGAGATCCCCAAACTTGTTCTTTAAAACCTGTATATTACAAATGTACAATACATCACCATACATCACAATCACCATATGAATGTACGAAAAACCTAATTTATACACCAATATTATAAAAATCACACCATATCACGTAGCAACGTCAACAAAATTACTATAAACACCAACTTTAACGAATATGAGTCTAAATAAATATTTAGCATTAATATGCTTATATAAAAACGTACTACTACAAACACAACTAAAATTCACCTAAATCCATCAAATTCTTAAAGATAGAAGAAGGATTACCACTGTCTTACATGTCGTTGTCCCGAGGCTGTAAAGAAGAGGGAGTTGTTTGTAAATTGAAGAATTGAGGTGGTGATGATGCCTGAATTCACGACTGAGTCACGGTCTGACTCAATGACATCATATACTGCATCATGGCCTGCTATTGAGATAGCATCTCTTGTTGAGACTTCCTTTGATCCTCCTGGAATATCTAAAGCTGGTTTTAAGACTTCCTTTGCTCCTCATCTTGGAGCTCCCCCTCAATCCTCAATTGCTCCTCTGGATAGGTCTTTTGAGTGTCGCCCCTTTGATTGCATCGAAACCCTGGAGTATCCTTCAATAATTTGTTGCCTTGAGCTCCCATCATCGGCGTCTAGTGATGACTCCCTTTAGGAGGGTAAATGGGAGCCCACACCCTTGCCCTAATGTAGGGATCGGCCTGATCGATCTCTCTAATGGATAAATTGAGGTTGGGCTCATCCAAATCCGGATGCTCCTCCCCCGCCATCTCTGTCAACATCCTCTAAGACTCTTCCATCACTCTCCTAATTAAGTGAGAACAAAATAAGTAACCGAATCTTAATAAAGTTCAGAGGTAAATATTGATAGCAGTATTAAAATGTTTAGGATACATTTACAACTTACATGTCTATCCGGACAGTTCAGATATGCCTTCCGAGTCACATAGATAAAGGCATTCGCCACATTTCCATCAGAAGTGACCTCGTTCAAAACTCTCGCTAACAACTGCGAACCTAAGATGTGGTGCTCTGTCAAAACCTTACGATTCGCAATATTGGTTGAACTGCTCGCCTACAAATAGAAACATGTAATTTTCATTTAATAATGAACAAAATTACCACAAGTAAGTTTCATATACGTTATATGTCTTTAAACAACAATAACATATTATAATATTTATTGGTCGAGTACATACAATATAGTCCGGGTCACTAAAATATGCCGATAGTCACCTCCACTTGTTCTCTCGATACTTGAACTCCTGGGGAGTAGCCCCGCGGGAATTACCCCAAGCCGACCAAAATATGTGTAGCTCATTCTTCCAGGACTTACTTGGTCCAAAACATATGTAGCTAATTCTTCCAGGACCAAAACATGTATAACAAACATTTATAAATAATAATCAATCACACAAGATATCTCGAGTAATTACTCAACTACGTATTGTGAAAATTACTTACTTGCTTGTTTGCACCTCATCACACCAAGTATGTGATAGGAAAGAAGAAACATCAAATCACACCTACAATGAACATATACAAAATATATATTACTAAATTTATTCCGAATTTAAATACAAAAAGCATCCTTCGAAATTCATATGTAAAACTTACCGACATAGCATTGTTCAATGCATCCTTCACGCACTGTGGCACATCCTTCCACTTAGCCCACAGTACATGAACCTTATCACGTATCACTACTAGAAAAAATGGCTATAGTGATGCTCAAAAGTGTCACAATATGTAGTCTATTGTGATGCTTTTTGTATAGTGACGCTTTTCAAAAGCATCACCTGATTTGGCGTTTTAATAGCCCATTATTATGACAGTTTCAAGGCATCACGATAGATATCTATTTTGACACATTTTTTTGCATCACATCAGTTAGCGTTAGTCGCGCTCTTTTCATATTTTGGTGACACTTTCTGGCATCACAATAGTATGTTACGGTGACAATTTCTAGCGTCGTAATAATATGTTATGGTGACACTTTCTAGTGTTGCAATAGTATGCTATGGTGACACTTTCTGGCATCGCAATAGATTGCTATGGCGATACTTTATGGCGTCGCAATAGTATGCTATGGTGACACTTTCTGGAGTCACCATAGTATGCTATGGTGACACTTTTTGGTGACACAATAGTATATAGCACTAGAAAAATATGAAATAAAGATGTTTAGTAGTATATACAAGAAAAACAATTTTCTGATCAATTACTCTTACTTTACTAGGTAGTTTTGAATGTTATATAATAAAGTGATTGATACACATGGTTGATGACACACTGCACTTAAAGGGGTGGAGACAACTAGAGATGTTTATACCTAGCAACTGATAACTATAATGCCTAGCATTTGAAACCTATTAGATCACAGAACTGTTATAGTCAAGCTAACGTCAGGATCCTTCGAGGGAGTAACGATCTAAGTTTCTTCATAATATTCTGCACGCCTTTCAGCATTAGCATTCGAGTCATATTCTACTACATCATCGTATACAGGTCCATGCAATCAAATAGTGACAATAGCATATATGATCTGTACCACAATAAATTTGAAGGTTGAAGTACTTACATCGAAAAGGCACAAAAGAATTTGAAGTAGATACATGATTTACATAAAGTTGAAATACATATAAGAGAACAAGTATTTTAAATGAGCAACAAAAATAGGTTAAAGACAAACATGATAATCTAAAAACTTACCACCAACGCATAATGTATTAGGTTCACAAACAACAATTAGTTTACCAAGCAATGCAACACAATGAGTCATCATTCATTTTCATCATGACCTGCAGTTCAGAAATTGTAAACTAGCAATAAGGATCATTATTTGAAACAATTGAAAAGGAAAGAAAAAGTGAAAAGAGTCCAAGTACCATTTCAGAACCATATTGAACTTTCCAAAAAGATTGGAAAGACAAATCAGATAGTACTTCTTTATGTTCCTTAAAATAAAAAAAAAATCATGCTTAAATCAAGTTTCATAAATGCTATACTATAAACAGAGTAATCTTTTGATGCTCGAAGTTAGGGAAAGTAGTTTATAAATTAAGCTGCCAGAGCGGAAATGTTGTCAGATAGCAGCAAATTACACACCGCTAGAAATCGTGTGATCGACATTTTAGTTAACATTCATAAAATAACAAATACACTTGAAAATAGATACTCCCTCCATCCACCAACCATGTGCATTGTTTTGACCAGCACGGGTTTTAATATTTCAGTTGACTTAGTTGGTTAAGAGTGTTGAGAGTGGAGTAAGGGATCCACTTGTGGTAAAAAATTTTGCCAAAAATAAACAATGCACATAGGTTGCAGACGGACAAAAAAGGAAATTGTTGCACATGGATGTCGGACGGAGGGAGTACAAGAAAATGTACCAATTGGCAAGTTTAATAGCAGTTGACTGATCATTGATCCTCATCGGGAAGACGTGCCAACACCTGCACAAGAATGCCTGCTACTTGAGAGAAATCATAAGATCTCTCTCCAATGTCGTCACATATGGCAAGTTTAATAGCAGCTGACTGATCATTGATCCTCATCGGGATTATTCCAGGAGAATCCAACAATTCTAAGTCTTTTCCAGAACGGCCCTACCTTTTTTGGACACAGTACGGAAACAGTAGAATTCACAGAAGAGGTAAATAACTAAATTTACGGCATAAGGAGACAAACTTGGAACCTTGGTAGGCGGATACCATAAAAATAATTTTAAAATAAATAAATTACAGAAAATACACTAAAATGGGAAGATTGTGAAAGAGAAACCAAAATAAATAAAATGCTAAAAACGAACCTAAAAATGAAAATGGACCCTAAAAAACATCTAAAAATAAACTAAAAGATTACCAAAAAAACTTGAGAAACCCTTGGAAAAAACACGAATTACTAAAAAACTGAAAAAAAATCTCTCAAAAACTCAAAAAAAAAAATGGGCGGCCTCAACCCGAATAGGATCCATATGCCGGTCATGTACAAGTTTTGGAATGTAAACATATATGCCAATTTTAACATAAAACCACCCAATGAAGCCTCTTTTGTGAGTTTAAGATCATTTTGGTTCAACTGTAGTAGCATTTAATTTTCAACTCTATGAATATTTAATGACGCATTATCCTGACTAAAATAGACATGATGTTGTTGCTTTCTTTATGGATGTATACTTTATACATTTAACAACAAAAATTATTTAACATACTTTAGTTCTCTGGTGACACCTGGTCTTGCAGCAGCAGGACACATCGACACTTAAGAAATCGGTTTATTAGAGATGATTTACCAACATTAGGATAACTGACTATGCCAGCACGAACCTGTAAAAAGATACACGATGTCCACATACAATGATTACATATAATAGAAAGACAGAATTCACCATGTATATAATTGAAAAAAAAAATTCTCCTAAATGTATATCTTTCCTTTACCTGAATGCAAGTCACAAGCACGATATTTCTGAAATAAATAAAGGGAAAAAAAGAGGGGACTTGATAGTTTACTTTAGAATATATACTAATTGCAGGACATAATGGTTGACCCCAGCAAGCCTTCTTAAAAGAAACTGATATGAATTTTTCTTTCTACCAACTTTCAACGGTCGTCACTGACAGGGTTTACTAGTAAATAGAAATACTCCATGAGAAACTAAATAGGAAAGGTTAAAAGAACCGAACAACTAAAGTGACCTTCTAAATGTCATAACACAATTCACCAAGGCATGTACAAACGAATAAAAGCAATCACGAGAAGCTCACAGAACAAGGGAGTAGTCCTTTAGATTTGCGCCTGATTTTTACATCACCTGCCAAATCATTCGCTAACCTACTTAGCTTCATGGTACCCTGAAATTTCAATTATCATTAGCAATTACTATATTGCTGCAATGATAAAGCCGCAAAACTGACATAGGTATCTTAAAGTACCATCCCAAGCTGTCCATTTGAGAAAACCACTTTTGTCCCGTGCCTAGCATAGTAAGTAGCTCATGCATTTCGGTCAGCGATAGAGATCATTGTAACACTACCAAAACCATATGGGAATATTACACACCGGAGACCCCTTTTCACGAGGATCTACCAGGCTATGCCTTACAAAACTACCAAATGCTTGCCCGGCCAGGGTCAAACAATAAAATAGTACATACTGTTATGGTCACTTACACATGAATACACGGACCGATGAGGTCACACAACTCAATCAACAAACTGACTTAAACAACATTACCCACACATGGGTCGAAATACAATACAACGGAAGATTGAAATCAATTCTGACAACACAACAAAAATCAAAACAACTCTCGACTCTTGATTAGTATCGCAGCTCGTCATCCACTTGTGCCGATCCTGTGACGGCCCCCCTAAACCTGCATGTACCTGGACGCAAAACAGACATCCACCCCCGATTACTCGGGAGTTAGTAAAACTCCACTGTTTTACTAGTGCATGTATCAAATCATACGAAAAGTAACAAGCAAACATTAATCAAGAATCAAACACAATATTCAACTATCAAATTATTCCCGGGGGTTTTAATAAGGGTATTTAAGCTAAGAAGCATTTTGAAAATAAGTTCATCACCTCGGAAATTTTGGAATTTCAAAACCTTTAAAACTCTGAGTCCTGGTTCACTAATCCTTTCAAAAGAAGGGTTGAGGGCTTTAACCCAAATCTCATTTCCTAAATCAACTGTTCACAATACAGAAAACATTTACTCAAGCTTAGGACTCGGTCCAACATTCATTTTCATAAAACTTTTCCTTTCAAAACTTTGATTTGAAAATAAACATGTTCATGACACCGTGATCCACTATCACGTGTCTCCGTAGGTTCAACAACCCGCACGGACTACACCACGCACAAATAAACAAACATAATCAATTCTGACACCGTGATCCACTGTCACGTATCTCCGTAGGTTCAACAATCCACACGGACTATTCCAATCACAACAATCACACACACAGTCCTGACACTGTAGTCCACTGCCACGTGTCACCGTAAGCCCCATCGAGCTCACCCGGTTGGACGCACTGTGTCCGAAACACATGGTCCACTGCCATGCGTTATCGTAGGCCTCGTCAGACCAACACGATTGGACCTCAGTACCTCACTGAGTTCTGACCCCGTAGTCCACTGCCACGAGTCCTCGTAGGTCCCGTCGAACCAACACGAGTGAACTTAGTGGTCACACACATATTCACATTCACATTCACATTACATACGACAATGAGCACAGTTAATCAGTCACGTTGATCACCACAAAATCGTACATCACACGCACATAACACAATCTCGACACTCGCAACAACTATCATCAATCAACGACACACAACCAACATAACACACGATCGGTACACAATACATTGCACAACCAAGTGTACAACCATCCCATATGTACGTCGCAATCCCGCACAAATGGCACAACACCTAACACGTATACCAATATAACACTATTATCACAAAGCCTTCAAATTTCGGAATACACAACCAATTCAAACGGAACATATTTACGAAGGCAAGCAAAATCATCATAAATCTCATACGTGATTACTAGTCGCAAGATACAAGTCGTATAATAAGATACTTGACTTAATAACCGCTACCGAACGCTCTGAAGAACACGGTTCGACCGGGAAGCTCGAACCCCAAAGAAGGCAACGAACGGAAGGGTTCCGACTCGAGTTCTTCACAAGAACTGCGTTTCTAAGTCACAACGATATCAATTCAATCACAATTCTATGAAAACAAATAGAACTTCCCAAGTTCTACCCATTGAAGTATTTTATAGGACACTTTGAGGGCATAGTCCAATTTAATCGTTTAACGGAGAAATACTCGAATTTGTTCCACAAAACATCAAGGGTAATGCATGATACGAGAATACAACAAAGTTACATCAATAATCTGAACTAAAACGAATCAAATCGGCCAAAACATCAAGAAACCTCAAAAACTTCCAAAACCAAGTGTTTAGGTGTTCTTACCTTTGATCCGGGCGGAAGAAGATGTTAAACACGAATCCAACTTCCAAAATATGTTGCTACATGATGTTCTTACTCAAATCCATCAATTCTTGCTGAAGGAATCGCGAAGAAATGAAGGAAAACAAAAAATGGCAAGGATGACTCAGTCCAGGCCTTATATAGGCCGAGTCCTGCCGGACCATTACGTACGTAATCGGCCATGGCTTACAGCCGTAATTGGCCATGGCCGATCTAACTGCCCAGTTCTGCCGGAAGGTTACGTACGTTACGGACAGCGTCTTGCGTACGTAACAGGCCATTACGGCCGTAACTGCCGGGCCATTACGGCCGTAACTACCGGGCCATTACGGCGGTAACTGCCGGGCCATTACGGCCGTAACTACCGGGCCATTACGGCCGTAAATGTCGGGCCATTACGGCCGTTACTCGGCCAGGTCCTGCCAGCCGGGACTCGATCGATCCGACGGTCCAAAAAATCCCGAAACTCAGACCTGAACGTAAACCGAAAACACGGTTACGAGGTACTCGCAAAGACGAATCCGAACACTAAGAGAACACACGATTTCGACCACCCGAAGTGTCAAAATTCAGCAACGGAAGTAACTACCCCAAACTTTGGGAAATTATGAAAACGGCCCAAAACATCCGAAATACACGATACACGATCGAAACACTAAAACAAAGCTTGAAACATGAATAATAACATTAAATGAACTTACTAGAAACTCGAAACAACAGTTTCGGACGAGATTCGCGAGAATCAAACTCAAGTGCGGAAAAGTCGTTTAAGAACACGGAACTCAACAAAACGATACCGAAACGAACTCGGATGACAAAAAGTGCAGAATTACTCATTCTCGGAATGACGAAATGGTCACAAGCAAGTCGTCGAAATGGACTCCCGCCGTAAAAAGGAAAATTACCGGAAATTGAATTTGCGGATATTACATACTACCCTCCTTAAAAGAAGTTTCGTCCAGAAACTTAAAACAAGTAGGGAGAAGCAATATCCTCCCACCAATCTGTGGCTTCTTTGTCAAGTGTAATATCCGAAATTTCTACTACTATTATTTAATAAAAAGTGATGTCTAATATCTATATACTTAGTTCTACTATGCAGTACGAGATTTTTACTCAGATTAATAGCACTAGTATTATCACATAATATAGGGGTATTTTTAAAATAAATGCCGTAGTCACGGAGTTGATTTTTAATCCATAGTACCTGAGCACAGGCGCTCCCTGCAGCAACATATTCGGCCTCAGTTGTAGACAATGCTACACTGGTTTGCTTTTTACTTCCCCAAGATATTAAGCATGACCCGATGAAATGACATGTACCACTAGTACGCTTTTTATCAATTTTGCATCCGCCGAAATCAGCGTCACTATATGCAATCAAATTAAAGTCCAAGCAATAAGGATACCATAGACCTAGTCCGATATTCCCTTTCAAGTAACGAAAGATATGTTTACAAGCAATTAAATGTGATTCCTTGGGATTAGCTTGGAATCGAGCACATAAGCATGTAGCAAATATTATGTCTGGCCTAGAAGCAGTCAAATATAACAAAGATCCGATCATACCTCGATATAATTTTTGATCTATGGATTTGTCATTTTCATCTTTTTCAAGCTTTAATGATGAAGACATTGGCGTTGAAATCACCTTGCTACTCTCCATTTTGAATTTCTTTAGGAGATCGTTTGAGTACTTTGTTTGATGAATAAAGATTCCATCTTCGCATTGCTTGATTTGAAGTCCGAGGAAGAATGTTAATTCTCCCATCATACTCATCTCGAACTCTCCTTTCATAAGATTATAGAAATCTTGGCACAATGATTCGTTAGTAGCTCCCAATACAATGTCATCAACATAGATTTGACAAACAAGTGTATCATTATTCAATATTTTCACAAATAAGGTATTATCGACTTTACCTCTTTTCTAATCATTTGCAATTAAAAATTAACTTAAACGATCATACCATGCTCGAGGTGCTTGCTTCAACCCGTAGAGTGCCTTGTTGAGCTTGTAGACGTGATCCGGAAATTGATGATCTTCAAAACTGGGAGGTTGCTTGACATAGACTTCTTCTTGAATGTAGCCATTCAAGAATGCACTTTTCACATCCATTTGAAATAGTTTGATCTTTTTGTGAGCGGAAAATGCACATAACAAATGGATGGCTTCGAGTCGAGCCACGGGAGCAAAACTTTCTTCGTAATCTCGACCTTCCTCTTGATTATACCCTTGAGCGACCAAACGAGATTTATTTCGAATTGGATAACCGTATTCGTCACTCTTGATTTTGTGCACCCATTTAGTTCCGATAATTATTTTATCTTTAGGAGTGGGAACTAAATTCCATACATTATTGTGCATTAATTGTACAAGTTCCTCTTGCATTGCCATCACCCAACTTTCATCATCAAGAGCCTCGGATATATTCTTGGGAACTATTTCGGATACAAAAACACAATGAGCCATATATTCGGTGGTTCTCCTTCGGGTTTGAACACCATCTTCAATGTTTCCAATCACAAGATCTTTTGGATGGTCTTTGATGTGCCTCCAATCTTTCGGTAGACTCTCGATTGTCTTCTTTTGAATTTCCAAAATTTTCTCCATTTCGTTTGATGGATGAGAATCCGGAAAAATACCTGCATCATCAAAATATTCTACCTTTCTCGGGGGTGAGATCATATCATTGAATTTAACATGAATGGATTCCTCAACTTTATTTGTTCTAATGTTATAAACACGATATGCTTTGTTATTTGTAGCATAGCCAAGAAATATACCGGAATCGGATTTAGCATCAAATTTCCCCAAGTTATCCTTACCATTATTTAGGATAAACACATTACAACTAAAAGGATAGAAATACGATATATTTGGCTTTTTGTCCTTCCATAATTTATATGGAGTTTTAAGGTTAGTTCTACGAACATGGACACGGTTAATCACATAACATGCCGTAAAAATTGCTTCGGCCCAAAAGTATTGTGGAAGAGAGTATTCATTAAGCATAGTCCTTGACATTTCCTCCAAAGATCGATTTTTCCTTTCAACAACCCCATTTTGTTGAGGTGTTCTATGACCCGAAAAATTGTGATTAGTACCATATTTGTCACATAAAAGCTCAAACGGAGTGCAATCAAATTCATCTCCGTGATCGGTGCGGATTGAAATTATAGAAAGATTTTTCTCATTTTGCACCAAACGACACCATGTGGAAAACTCGGAAAATGTGTCATCTTTATGAGAAATAAATCTAACTCAAGTAAAACGGGAATAATCATCAACAATGACCATAGTATAAAGCTTACCATGTATACTAACATATCTAGATGGTCCAATTAAATCCATATGCACAAGTTCTAGAATACGGCTAGTGGAAACCTCGAATTTTGGTTTGAAAGATTCTCGAGTGTGTTTCCCTTTTATGCAAGATTCATATAAATGTTTTCGATCAAATTTGAGTTTGGGTAAACCACAGACAAGATCGTGTCTTGATAAAATAGAAATGATGGGAAGAAATGTGTGCGCCAATTTACTATGCCATAAATATGCATTATCATCCAAAGTAATAAGACATTTTTCATTGAATGAACTTTTATCATTAAGATCGACAATATAAATGTTTCCACATCTCAAACCGATGAATGCAATTTTATTATTTCTAAATGCCGTGAAATGAGTTTGCTCGAAGAGAATTTTAAAACCTTCATCACAAAGTTGAGAAACGCTAAGTAAGTTGTGATGCAAACCTTCAACAAATAATACTGTGTTGATAGAGGGAGAAGGTTCCTTACCGACTTTTCCGATGCCTTTAATTTTTCCCTTTTGATTGTCCCCAAAGGTCACATGTCCTTGTTCTTGATATTCGAGGTCTTCAAATAAGTCCTCGGAGCCGCACATGTGCCTTGAGCATCCGCTATCAATGTACCACTTGCTTTTCCTTGGTGCTGGTACCTACAAAAATAGTGTTTCTTGGTTGTTTCGGTACCCAAGCCCTTTTGGGTCCTCCAAAGTTAACGATACTTATAGCATTAGGAACAATTGTCCCTTTTGGAACCCATATTTGTTTAACTTTGATGGTTCTTAACTTTGAACGAACGTTATCATGAACTCGTTGTTTGAAAGGAGTTTTTGAGTTCACGGCTTCGGTTTTCTTTATATTGTCAAGGTTGATAAGGGATTGTTCCCTTTTAAACGGGTCGAAACCAAGGCCGTGTTTTAACAATGGAGATTTTTGAATGGATAAGAGCTTTTCGAATTTATCGTTTCCGAGAGTAAATTTGTTCAAAATATATTTTAGCTCCTTTTGGGTTTTCGTCAACTCGATTTTCAAAACGTTTTCCTTTTCAAGGCATAAGGTATGGTCGAGCTCAATAGTTTTTCCCTTGTTTTGAAGAGAGGATTTTTCGAGCTCTAAAGATTTTATTTTCCTCTTTAAGGACATATATAATTTAACCATCTCGTCGTATTTTATGTTTAAAAATTCAAACACACTTAATAGCTCATCTTCATGATGGTCTTCTTGTGAATCGCAAAAATTGAAATTATCATATTCATCATCATTGAGTTTAGAGCTTACCTCGATATTGCTTTTGGAGTCGAGTGCCATAAATGCAAGATTATCATCGAGAGATCTTTCAATATCCTCCTCGTTGTCACTCCAAGACGCGATTAGAACCTCCTTCTTTTTGAATCTTTCGACTTGAGGCTTTGAAGAGGATCCTCGACAATCCTTGGCACAGTGACCGGCTTGACTGCATTTCCCACAATTATTGTCGTACTTCTTTATAGGAACATAGCTATTCTTCTTTTGTTCCGCCTTACCATCCCGACCAAGGAAATTTCGCCTTTTTTGAATTAGATTTTTATATATTCTAAAGTTCTTGGCGTAGAGAGCAAGTTCATCGTCGTCTTCATCCTCGGGAATATCTTCCTCAACATCGCTATCAATATTGAATGCGACTACCTTTTCACGAGGCTTTGGTTTGGTACCTCCAGACTTGAGAACGATCTCATAATTGATGAGTGACCTGATGAGGGCACTAAACTCGAGCTTCTTGAGATCTTTGGACTCCATGATCGCCGTAACCGTGGCATCCCATTCACGTGGCAACGAGCGAAGAATTTTCTTAGCTTTATCGCTACTAGATATAGGCTTTCCGAATGATGCAAGTCCATTGGTTATAGTCGAGAATCGATCCAACATATTGGTGATCGTTCTTCGTCCTTCATGGATAAGAGTTCGTAGTTATGAAGGAGCATGTTGATCTTAATCTCCTTAACTTGGGTGGTTTCCTCATGAGTGACTTCGAGGATTTCCCAAATTCCCTTGGCGCTTTCGTAGGAAGATATCCTATTGAGTTCTTCGGGATTAAGGGCGCAATAGAGAAGTTGAGTAGCACGTGAATTGATGTGTGTGTTCCTCCAGTCCTCGTTGTTAAACTCATCGAACTTTTTCAACGATCCATCTTCTTTCTTGGCGAGTTTCAGACCAAGTGCAATGACTTTCCAAATTTCAATATCATAGGCTTGAACAAATATAGCCATTTTCTTTTTCCATGTCATGAAATTGGAACCGTCGAAGAAGGGAGGACGGTTGAGAGCATTTCCTTCGATTTGGCCAAGAAGTGCCATTTGCGGATCTTTCTCCCTTAGGTGGTTAAACCTTTAAAAAGAGACCCGCTCCGATACCAACTGAAGAGATAAATTCACCACTTGAAGGGGGGTTGAATAGTGGTAATGTGGAATATCGAACTTTCTCGCGAATAAAAGAAAATAGTGTGGAAAGTAAAAGACTCAATGATTTATAGAGGTTCGGCAACTTGCCTACGTCCTCTCTCCGACTTCTTTTTCTATTGGCTCAAGAACAACCACACACTTGACTCGTCTTCGATCGGTCCGAGTACAACAACCGTTACAACCGCTTGTCTTCTATTGGTCCAAGCTCAACCACTCTCAAAATAAACTTTGTTTATCTAATGTTCTATCGGAACTAGATAATCCCCACTTTACGAATATTGGAGTGTAATCCTAGCAATGCCGGATCAAAGATCCTAATAACACCGGATTAGTGACTCTAAATTCATTTCTCTAAAGCTCTCGTATGAGTGATGCAACACCCACAACTAAATTGAAAGAATACAAAGTATTATAAATATTACAAGGTGTTTCACTCTTTGTATCTTTCTCTTCACAACTTAGAATGTAGTAATAGATAGAGATTTGAGCTCAAGAATGCTTTGATTGCTTGTATGCTTGAATGCTTGAAGTTGTGTAGGTGATACCCAAGTCCTATGGGTATTTATAGGTGCTAGCCCTTCTTCGAATTCTGATATTTGTATTATTAGCGTGCGCTAATAATACATCCATAGTGTGCGCAATCGATCTCTGACTTGGCCTATTTGAACGGTCACAAAACTATTCCAACGGTAAAATTATATGGCTAGCGTGCGCTAACGGTTGGTCAACAGGTCTTCAGTCTTGACTTTGAAATGTGTTGGTTTGTCTCCCTAACGTCTCTTTCCCAACGGATATATTTATACTTAGCGTGTGCTAGCAATTGTACATAGCGTGCGCTAGTAATTGTTTAATATTAACTTTCCAGATTTCTCGGATCTCCTTTTGACTCATGCGTTCCAACGGGTAGATTGTCCAACGGTAGAATTTTGACTGATTTAGCGTGCGCTAATGTGTATAATATAGCGTGCGCTAACCAACTTCCAGATAACGTACGTTAGCCTGAGTAACGTACGTAAGAGCTTCTTTATTTTGAGTCCAATGGCTACTGGACTACTAGACATGATTTCTGGTAGCGTGCGCAAGACTTGAAATGTAACGTGCGCTAAGACCTCATAGTAGCGTACGTAAATGAACATCCGTAGCGTGCGCAAATCCTTTTCCTTTTTCTGTCCAGACCTTACTGTCTCTCTGCCTTAAGTGCGATAGCGTGCATTACATAAAGATGATAGCGTGCGCTAAGACTAACAACTTAGCGTGCGCTGATATTATGGCCTTTGCATGCGCAAGCCATCGGGTAACTCCACTAGGCTGCAGATAACTTGCCCGCTGCAGGTAACTTGAACCCTCGATAGCGTGCGCTACCTTTGAGACTGTTGCGTGTGCTATGGACATAATTTTCCTTCAATGTAGCATCTTGATGAAATTAATTTTGTTAAATGTTTTGAAAATGATTCATCAAAATACTTTGAGTCAACACGAAGAAGTTCTGATGCAGTTTTGCCGCGAATCAGACACAATTCTGATCCTTCAGGAAAATTGGTTCATGTCCAATTTTAAAACAAACATGGACCAATTTATCCACACTATTATGTATAGTATATTTGATGGATCTATTAATGAAGAAGGAGTAGTTGAAGAAAAAGAGATAAACATAGAAGAGGTAGTGGAGAAAGGAGAGACAGGAAGGAGGAGAAGAAGAAAAGATATTAGTTGAAAAACAATCTGAAGAACGAGTCGAAAAGACAGAGGAGTTGGCGGATGAAGGAGAAGAAGAAGAAGGATAAGAAGTGGATCAAGATGAAGAAAAAGATGATGAAAAAGGTGATGAGAAGAAAGATGATTATGATGATGGTGATGATGGTAAGGATGAAGGCGTAGAGAAGGAAGCTGAGAAAGAAAAAGAAAAGGATCCTGATGAAGAGGCAGAGAAGGAAGCTGAAAAGGAGGAAGGAGAGAAAGAAAAAGAGGAAGAGAAGAAGGGAGAAGAAAATCAAGAAGTCGAAGGGGACCAAGCTGAAGCAGTCAAGGCTGGGGCACCTACCAGCCTAGACGCACACCTAGCTGAGGACGAAAGATCAGGGACCCCAGATAAGACTATATCTGATCGGCCGCCTGCACACAGGAATCTGAAGTCAGATGGGTCATCGGCACACCTACCTGCAGGTGTTGAAGGCTCAGGCGAGCACTCTCCGTAGACATCACATCTTTCACCTGTGATCACTGAGATGATCCGACAGATTGTAAAAGACACTGTTGGAGAGCTGTTGGCTGCACAAATCAGCCCTGACCCGCAGTCTATCAATTCCAAGCTAGACACCCTACTGCAGAGAGATATCCCTCAACCACCTCCTCCTACAAACAACAGAATGCCCCTGGGCATGGCTGACTAGATGCAAAGGATGGAGCAGCAGTTAACTACCGTGGTTGATGCTGGAAAAAAAGGGGGAAGTAAGGTTGAAAGGGGAAGTAAGCCTGCAGGGGGAAAGAGAAAAGGAGCTAAGAACAAAGATCAGGCAAGATACTCCTCTTCCTACTATTGAAGCTGGACCATCAACTCTAAAGAGGAAGGAGGTATCTGAACCTGACCAACCTGATCAGCCTGCATAGAAGAAAAGAAGGAAGAAGCTAGGAGATGAACCAAGATATGAATGGGAAGGCAAGAAGCTAGGAGATGAACCAAGATATGAAGAGTTCCTTCCAACAGAATTCATGACCAGTTGGGTAAATGCCAAGAAGCAATTCACAGAGAAGTTTTACCTCTGGGAATTGCTCCAGGACAAGGAATGCTCTCCCCAACAGTCATTCATCAACTATATGAGTGAAAGATGGCTTACTCTATGGAAGATTATGCTTAAGCATGCAGCCAATTGGCAAGCCTATCCTATGATCCCTTCCTTTAGAGCTTAAGAACCACCTACTCGCCTGGACGATGAGTTGGATGAGCTTGCGCTTCAAAGAGAAAAAAGAGAGCTCTGTGAGAAAAATAAGTGGTCAACTCCTAGTGATCAAGACTTTGCCTCGCTGATCATAAGAAGGAAATATGGTCTAGCACCTGTCCAGAAGAGGCCCATAGGAGCTAAGTTGATCAGACCCTCCAAGCATCCTATTCACAGAGGCAGAGGAAGAAGCATATAATTTTGTTTGAAAAGTTTGTTTGTACTTGTAAATTTGATTTCTGTATTTGTTATTTCAAAAGCAATGTACTTGTAAACAATACAGAGAATTAATATAACAGTCTTTTGAACGACAATCTTCAGTTATCTCAAATCCAGACTGATTTTAGTTTGTTTCAAGCACTTAAGTGTAGACTTGTTCATTTGAATAACTTGCTTAAGTTTTGGCATCATCAAAATAGGGGGAATTTGCTAGGAATACTTGTTAGATTTTGATGATGTCACTATTGTAATTATTTATTCAAATATCTATTACTTAATGTAAGGAAGAACCAAATGAGTATCCTCCATAGGCCAATCTAAGTTAAGTTAGATACTTGGCAAAAATGTAAAGAAGAACCAAATGAGTATCTTCTATAGGCCAACTAAGTTAGGCTCAAATCGGCTAAGTACAAAGGTAAAGATAAGTACATCACAGAACTATAGCCGAAGTCTCAAGTCAAGTCAAACCAGAGAAGTTCTGGTCAACAAAGAAATTCATCAGATGTTTGACCAGACTGCAGTCAAGTGAGCAGCGGCCCAAATCCTCTGAAGACTGACCATCCGACAAGTCAAAGTTCATCAGGTCAGACGGCTTCAGATAAAGTCGGCAGATCAGACAAGTCCCTACAGGACACCAGAGAATTCAACATCAGAGAAGTCTGACTACAGAGAGGTTGACCACTCATCAGACAACTTGACCAAGAGAGATCAGCCTAGTGATCAGCCAAGTACTCCAGTCCACGTCAGCATGCATTGAATAGTCAAGATTTATGGAAAGACACATGCAGACTATAAGGGACAGATCGGAGAGACTCCCGCAAAGGATTTGAATTAAATAATTCATCCAGACCCACCACTGAAGACTTTAATCTTATTCTATTCAAAAGATTCGGCGCCTCACATACAAAGTCTTCACAACGGTCGAAAGATGAATTAAGATATGGGAATCCAGCCTTGCAACGTTCAGAAAGAAAACAATGAAGTCTCCATCTCCAACAGATGGATTTGTTAAAAGATTTGCAACGGCTATGAAGAAAGCTCAAGGATCGACAAGCTATATATATGCAAGGATTTGAAGTTGAGCAAACACTGGTGCGAACAAACTCTCAAGCGATCAAAGCATACAAAGCAATCAAAGAAAAATAATAGCATCGTGAAAAAGAGCAGTACTTTCAAGTTCTTATTTGAAAAAAGCTCTTAGTTGGAGAAGACAAAAACTCTTATCTTAAAAACCTGAGTTCGGGGTACTTCACTAGTTGAAGTTGAGAGACTGATAGGCATCCGAGGATTGGAAGAATCAAGCGGTGCTAGGCCGTCAAAGAAGAGTTGCAACGACGGGATTTCCACTGGTTGGAAGTTGTTGTAGCTAAGTAGTAGAATCACTGTAATATTTATCACTGGTTGAGAATTATAGTGGATTCATCTCCAACTGGTTTGGAGAAAGTGGATTAGTAGAGGATTACCCCACCTCTGAGACCACTATAAACTGCCTGCGTGCTTTACTGTTTTCAGCATCATACTTAACTGTTGCATTCTTTCATTACTGTTCCATTGCTTAGTTGTGTTTTCGTCATCAGCTGATTTCCACATATTCATCACCTGAGAAACTCACTCTTAGAATAAAAGAGTTCAAGAATTTCAATAAGTCTATTCACCCCCCTAGACTTATTCCTGGACGACTTGTGACCTACATAAGGTTATTGGCACCAAATGGGTGTACAAAAACAAATGCGACGAAGATGGAGCTGTTTTTAGGAATAAAGCCAGACTTGTTTCCAAATACTATGCACAGTGTGAAGGGATAGATTTTGATGAAACTTATGCACCTGTTGCAAGATTAGAAGCCATCAGACTATTCCTTGCATATGCTGCATTCAAGGATTTTGAAGTCTACCAGATGGACATAAAGAGTGCTTTTCTGAATGGAATCCTATAAGAAGAAGTCTATGTGGAGCAACCCCCAGGATTTATCAAAGGAGATAAAGTCTACAAGCTGTTAAAAGATCTATATGGACTTAAGCAAGCACCAAGGGCGTGGTATGAAACCTTATCTGTGTTTTTAGAGAAAAATGGTTTCAGCAAAGGCAAGGTTGACAAGACCCTTTTCAGAATAGAGCACGAAAGCCACATATTGCTAGTTCAGATATATGTGGATGACATCATATTTGGCTCAACCAACCCAGAGCTGTGTGAGAAATTCTCAAATCTCATGCAAGGAGAGTTTGAGATGAGTATGATGGGGAAGCTAAACTTCTTTCTGGGTTTGCAAGTCAAGCAGATGGAAAATGGAATTTTCATCAATCAAGCCAAATACACCGAAGATATTATCAAGAGGTTTGGAATGGAATCAGCCAAACAAGCAAGAATCCCTATGAGCACAAGCACTCATCTAGATGCAGATGAAGGAGGAATATCAGTGGATTCAACCCAATATAGAGGACTCATTGGATCATTGCTTTACCTCACTGCAAGCAGAACAGACATATCTTATACAGTAAAAGTATGTGCCAAAATTTCAATCCAAGCCAAAGCAGTCTCACCAAGATGCAGCTAAGAGCATAATCAAATACCTTAAGTCTACAGTCAACATTGGACTATGGCATCCTAAGGATGATAACTTTGAGATATCAGGATATTCATATGCAAACTTCGCAGGATGCAAAATCAATAGGAAAAGCACTAGTGGAACGTGCCAATTCCTAGGAACCAGACTGATATCCTGGTTTAGCAAGAAGCAGGTATCTAACTCTATATCCACAACAGAGTCAGAATACCTAGTTGTTGGTAGCTGTTGTGCTCAGATCTTATGGATCAGACAACAGCAAAGGAACTACAATATCATTGCAAATGAAGTTCCAATTTGGTGTGACAACAACAATGCAATATCTATAACCAACAATCCAGTGTTGCACTCAAGGACAAAGCACATTGATGTTAAGCATCACTTCATTAGAGATCACATGCTTAACAAAAGAGTCAGAGTTGAAAGAGTCAGCACAGACTACCAAATTGCTGACATTTTCACCAAACCTTTGCCAGAAGAAAGGTTTTTGGAGATGAGCAGAGAACTTGAATTACTAGACTGGGAATCTAGTACAGACGAGAAAGCTAGCTGAAGCAGATCAGACAAAGGACGGACTAAGCTAATCACAGGAATTAGATCATATCTAATGCAGACAAGAAGACGGAGCACAGATGAAGGAACCTAGCTGATCAAATTTCAGGCGAGAAGTCAAGTAGTCAACTCACCTGATGCAGAGCAGTCAAAGAAGTCAACCAGTCAACCAGCTAAGTTTTCTATTCCTGACCGACCTTTGAATATTATATTACTATACGTTGTTAGTATAATATCATATTATTTGGATCACAAGTGGCATAATATAAAATACACGTGGCAACCACACGTTCAATCGACCTCCACTGTGACCAATTAAAATCCAACCGTCTATTTTCAAATTTTCAAAAACAGGACCACCGATTACTAATTTGAATTTTAAAAGGCATCAAAAGGTGGACCACCATTTTAAAATAAATGAATATTAAATTGCAAATGTCGCTTCATTTTCTTCTCAACATGATGAGGCCGCCCCACCTCACTACTTTTATGAAGCTTCCTTGTTTGTCTTGTTGTTGTGTGGGGTGTGCATGACTTGTTTTCACATGTGGAGATAAGATGGCAAGATAATAATGATCTTAAAATAATGTCTCACCATATTATAAAACAAGACAACACACACACACACACACACACACACACACATATCACCACAATTTTGGCCATGGCTATTAAGAGAGAGGAGAGAAAAAGAACTTTCATCTTGTTCAACTAAGAGAGAGAGAATAAAAATGGAAGAGAGAAGAGAAAATACTATATGAATTCCTAGCCGTGTTCTTTGAAAATGAATTGATATAATATTTTTTTCGATCAATATCCGTCGTGTGGTAACGTAGAGACACTCGGCATTTTCGATGTTTTGATCATTCATCAAGCTACAACAAATTAGATTCGTGTTCATGTTGGTGACCGGAAACTATCAAAACTTTGCTTGGGAATTTCTCCTTCAAGAAGATATTATCAAAGGTCTACGAGGGTATGACTTCTACATTTTATTTTCCTCATTTATATTCATTTATACGATGCTTGATCGATCCATTTTTAGGGTTTGGTTTTATCCGGTTGGACCTGTAACACCCCCAAGATATTCAGGGTATATTACCGCGTCGTAGGCCCCTACATGGGACCCACCAGACTAAAGAAGATAATAACACTCATTTAACCATCTCGGTTGGCGAGGAAACACACATCACTAAGATGAAAATATAATAGAACGCCCGGTATGACCGGCGGAACAATCATCACTGACAATCATAAATAACAATTACTGATTTAAATCACAATCCGAGTAAAATGCTTAAGTACTCGCGAGTACTATCTATAAGTTCGCAAATTTAGAAAAACAACCACATCGAAAAGGACAACGGAAACAAGGAAACTCAAATGCACACATCAACAACCCTAGCCAGCATCCTCGTACTGTCCCAGCGCCCGCTCGTCCGACTGAAGAAAACCTGAAATTTATAACAAGATTTTCCCCAAAATGGGTCCCCAAAGGGGTTATCCATTATGCTAGTACAGGTAACCAATGAATAACTTACACCTTACACATGTAGTCAAAGCATGCAAGTGAGAAAACATTAGTTGAAACACACATTTCCGGAAACGGCATAACCCAAAACACATTTATAAATTCACCACAATTAACCGCGGACCCACACCTCTATGGACCCCTACCGAGACCCTGTCTGATCTAACCCATAGTGGTTAAAAGCCAAGCTCTTGGATCCACGCCTTTATGGACCCCTACCGACACCCCGTCGGATCTAACCCGTAGTGGGCATACACACACACACACGTTACTCATGCAATACTACCATGTTAAGCATGTAAGTTCATTAAGGGTACTTGCCTCGATTATCACAACGAAAAAATGGGAAGAAACAATCGCGGTTGTGAGAAATTGGACACACCATTATAATCAATTCGACAAGAATAACGATAACGGAAGGCACCCAAAGCCCCACCTACAATTCATGTAAGTTCGTGCAAAACAACGACGAGGATGGATCAAAACTGAACCCTCTCGATTTAAAAAATACCACGAAAGTTACCATGAACCCATAGGGAAAATGTCAATACCATCAAGATTAATCATATACATCATGAATTAATCAACAATACGGAATGAATCGGACAAAAACGCAAAAACCCCCAAATTTCCCAAAATGGGGATCTAGGAGATTACCTTGGATTAAGGACGAAGAACAAGTGTTGGTGTTGTTAATCTACACCAAGATCTCAAGGAAGATGATAGCTTGAAGTTACAAGACATCGAATCGCTCGAAAATCGCCCACGAATCACCCCGGATCGGAAAGAGAAAGAGAAATGAAGAAATGAAGAATTTGGGTCAACTCTCTGGTTTTTATAACGGGAGAGATGTGTAATATCCGCATTTTTCCTTTCTCTTGATATTCTCATTTTGGTGTATTTTCATTTTTGGCAACTCGCTTGTAACCGTATTGACATTTCGAGGATATTTAATATTGGACTTTTTGTCGTTCGTGCTTGTTTCGGACTCGTTTTACTCGATTCGGTGTTTTATATTATTTCCATCGCTATTTCGGGTATTCTCGTAAATAGTCATTCGGAACCACCGTTTTGGGGTTTCCGAGGATCCATCTCACGTTATTGAGCTTGTTGTGAGCTTTTGTTCGGTGTTTCGACTGCGTATTGTACATTTCGAATGTTTTGAGCCGTTTTGTAATTTCCCCAAAGTTTTGGGAAAATTACGTTTGTTGTTGTTTTTCCGAACCTTTGGGTAGTCGTGAATATGTTTTCCTTCAACGCTTAAGTTCTTCATCTCGAGTCCTTTACGTTCATACCATCGTGTATTGTTCACCGTTGTATTTCAATTCTTTTCCGGTACCTCCCTTGTCTATTTCTCGCCTGTACATCCCAGAAAAGGATGTTACATACGTAACACACCTTTTGGTTACATACGTAACGGCCTATTCTAAAATAGTACAGGCATTTCTGCCTTTTTGGTTACGTACGTAAGGCCCTTATGACTTACGTACGTAACACATCTTACGTACGTTAGCAATTGGTGGCTAACGTACGTAAACCCAGGAGTTGACCATTTTCGGTCGTTTTTCATCTCTTTTCTCTTCTCTCCGACTCCAGCGACTTTCTTGGTGTTTTCCGGTGATTTGAAGCTTAGCAACTCTGAGCCATCATCTTCTTCGAGTTTTGGAGTATATTATCAACATCTAATCGTGTTCTTCGTCAATAATTCGAGGTAAACTCCTAAAACCTTGTTTTGGGTAAATTGGGGGTTTTCACATTTTCGTCCGATTCGTTCCGTATGATAGATTAATTCATGATGAATATGATTAATCTTGTTGGTATTGTTGGTTTTCCTACGGATTCATGGTATATTTCGTGGTATTTTTGTAATCAAGAGGGTTTGGTTGTGGTCCGCCCTCGTTGTTGTTTTTATACGAGTATACATGAATCGTAGGTGGGTTTTCGGGTGTATTCCAATTATGTATTCGTTTAGGATTGGTTGTGATTGTGTTCTTCGAATCATTAGGTTCGTGATTGATGGTTCCTAGCGTTCGTCGGTGTTTTTCCTTCCGTTCGTTGCGTCGTCAATTATTCAAGGCAAGTAATTCTTGGAAACCTTTATGCTTAACATGAAATGGTAATGTATATTGTGTGTGCTTTACTAAACTCGGGAGGGTCCGACGGGGTCTCGAGGGAATCCATGGCTTCGTTCTGGATTCATGAGTTTGTTTCGCTAGCCAGTTCGGGAGGGTCCTTAGAGGCCTCGAGTGGGATTCTTGGCTTCGTCCCGGTTCTAGGTGACGTGTGTGCTTGATTTGTTTTATGAATGTGGCTAGCTCGGGAGGGTCCTGTAATACCTCCGGTATTCCATGCTTGATTACTTTGTACTGTGTGAATGTTTGGTAATGTGACGTCATTTCTATTTATGTATTCTATTGAGTGCTATATAATTGTACGATGTGAATGAAACGGGGGTGACGCACCTTGATGCCGTGGGACGATCGTCGGTGCGAATATGACGGTGGCCAACGTCTTGTTCCCGATAATTGTTGTGGCGGAAGGGATGGTCACCGAGATGGTTAGAATGTGGTTGAGGCTAAGAATGCATCTAGCGCGCTATAACCCATGCCTAACGACGCTAAATTTCAATGGTTACGTACGTTAAGGCGGCCATATTACGTGCGTAACGGGTGGGTCGGTCTCAGGCAGAATCTTTCTTTTGACACGGACAGGGCTACTTTGGCGGGCTAGATGACAAACGAGTCAGCTGTTTGTTACGTCGTAATGTCCCAAAATTAACGTACGTAACACTTGTGCACATTTCGGGCGATTAGTTCCTTACGTGCGTTGTCATCGCCTTTATTACGTCGTAATACACCTTACGCACGTAACACTCTTATCGTTAACGTCGTTATCAAAATCGATTTATAAAATGATAACTCCTTCTTCATTTGCACGACCCAACACCACAAAACTACCACCCTTGGAGAAATTCCTAGCCCTATACCCGGTTCTTAAGCCTTAAACACTTGAATTAACATTAAGGAGGTGGATTCTTGAGCTCGTGAAGATTATCCAAGTCGTTCAAGTCACTTCTCGTTCTCCTCGTAGTTCTTGTGAATCCGTCAACTATCTTCACTATTTTCTTCCAAAAGGTAAGCCACCAATCCTGGAGTTATATCTTGATGTTTTCTTAGTTAATACTTGTTATATTGCGGGTATGGGTTAGATTTTGCTAAACTTTGTAGACGATCTTGTCGGATGAATTGTAGTAACGAAATTCCGTTTCTTATATGTTTCGTTTCATGCAAACGAAATTTCACTTCAAATCATCACTAGGAATGTAAAGTTTGTGAATCAATTGTGGGGAAATTCGTAGTAATCCGTCACCGTATGTTCCATTGTTCGTAGTCACCCTCACCTTGTAATTTTTGACACTTAGCAAACTAGGAAGTAATTCGATAGTATAATTAATATTGGTTGTTAAACCACCGGAGTTATTGTGCAATAAAATCCGTCGATTGTAGTATTCGGAATATAGAATTGTATTAGAAAGCATAAGATTCGATTTCGCCATAATAATTTGTTGACAACCGAAGAATGGTAGGATTATCTTCTTGAGTAAATCGATATACCTAATGTTAACTATAAGATTGAACGAGATAAACGACACTTGAAAACTTGGAAACGATACTCATACCGACAATTAAAACTACACTAGGAATCCGGTTAGGAAAGGGAGACTAGTTTTATTCATTATGATCCGTACGAAGTGTTAATCGGATGTCTCGTGGCTAGGTTAAGCTCGAGCGGGCGTGGGGACTTCGTTATCATAAGGCACCTACTATCGGATCACAGGCAAGTGAAATCTTGCTCGTGAATTTCTAATATCAATGTTATACCGTATGTGTGTATGTGCCATTTTGATAAAAGCCGACGTTGTCTTTCTCTAAAGATGTTATAAATGGGCCGATGTGTTGGGGATAAAACCTGTATGGTACCCGTGTGGAAATGTGTTAGGGGGTAAGACCCGAATTGGGCACCTATGTTCCGGGGTATTCCCGTGTGGATACTTCCGTGACCCTTGGTTGCGACCTTGGGGGTTTATGTGATAAAGAGGAAGACACGTCGGTTGAATGATGAAATATTCCTTGTGATTGCTAGATACGGTGATTGTAAAAATGTCACATATTGTTGTTAGTAGTTATTATTTGATATGCATTCTCTGACCCTGGCAACCTGGTATGACCCGTCATACCAGGTAAAATTGTTCATCATGTGCAGGACATTCCCGAGGGGTCCGGTCAGACTTGAGCGGTGTTGGAATTATCTCTAGCCGTTGCTTAAATTGGAATAAATTAGTTTCTTTGGAAAAACATGTGTTGTGTAATAATTCTCCGAATTACATTTTTCCTTAAATCTTTCGTTTCTTGTCATGTAACCCTTGAATTTAAGGTTTTATCACGATTTTCTTAAAACGTCTATTTTCTAACTAGCCTTGTGGGTCCCACGTGGGATTCACGGCACTGTAATACCTCGGGATATTTTGGGGGTGTTACAGAAAATGGTATCAGAGAATAACTCCTGGTTTGAATAAACTTTGTCCTAATTCTTTTTCAAAGTCCAACACCCCAAGCGATCGAAGCTCCTCATGGGAATGCAAGTAAGTGATATGTGTGTGTTTTTATTTTGTGCAACATTTAATTATAAACCATGCGTGGGCGGCTTTAGATTAATACCGTTAGTGATGGCACGCCGAGGAGCTAGAAGGGTGGTGAATGACGCTCGGGGTTCGCCGCGAACCACAATGAGGACGGGAACCGCGAGACCCATCTGCTGAGGGCCGGCCGCCACGATTAATCAAAATGATCGAGGCGGAACGCGAGAACAACAACCCGGGAGGCATGGATCCAACTTTTGTTCAGTCCTTGCTCAGGCTATCGCCATGGGAATTGCTCGGGTCAATCGGGCGGAACGGATACGGTCATCAATGTGGAAGAAGCGCGAGAAGGGATCGATGGTTGGGAGAGATCTCGAAGGCTAGGCCTTCATTATTTGATGGGACAGGAGAGAAACACGTGGACGATGGATTTACGAAATGGAGGCGCCTTGAAATGATCGGATGCCCAGAAAACAGAAAGGTGCCGCTCGGAATTAATCAACTTCGTGACACTGCCGCACGATGGTGGAGGACTTACAGGCGAGAGGACCGAGTGGTCGGGTGGACCGAATTTGCCCGACTACTACGGAGCGAAATCTTGTCCCGAATCAGCCCGAACCGCTCGCGCACGAGACTTTTGATCTTGGCCCCTGAGAACATGCAGTACCGAGAGATCATCGGGCATACCGAACCGAGCTAAGTTACATCTCCCGAGATGGTTCCATCGAGAAGATCAACGAATATGCCATCTTGCACGAGAGGTTAGGAGGATGTACAACGCTATGCCGCGGATTTCACCGCACTACCACGAGAGCATACGAGGACGTAGTCACGGCATATGCCGTACGGTTGTTAACACCGACATCGGGCATAACTCGAAGAAGCGAAGACATCGATTCAGCACGGGAGCAACAACAAAACGAATTCGGGGCCCGCATCTTCTTTTAAGTCGGCGGTTTCGTACCAACAAAAGGGTGTATCCGATCGGCCTTACCGTAGGGACTGTTTCAATTGTGGCATGACCGGGCATACTAAGGATCGGTGTCGAAGATGGCTACCAAATGTTTCACTTGCGGAAAGAGTGGACACATGTCTCGTTATTCTGGCGGGCCAATTCCACTCGAGCCCGGCTTCGCAACCAAGTCAACAAGGCTCTGTGCAATCCCCTAGACGCCTGCTTGTTTCCGGCTACCGAGCTCCATTCCACGAGAACCAACCACCACCGCACGGTGCCGGACGAGGCCGTGGGCGCGGCGGAGGTACCTCGTCCTTCTCGAGTCGGTGCCGTCTCGTGTGTTTGAGCCGAGGGCTACGGATGGTCACTGCGCCCGCTATTTCAGTACTCTTTTTGTTAACTCTCGGCCGGTGCATGTACTATTTGATCTGGAGCCACCCATTCGTTTATATCGTGGAATGTGTTGAACGCTTAAAACTTGTTTTTGTACCTTGTGAACCCTTTCTCGTAAAACTACCCAGGGTAGTAGATTATGCGGCGATCAAAGGTTCGAGGCGCCGGATCTGCATCAACGATCACGGTGGACCGCTAATCTTATGGTCTTCCCGCTCCGAATGAAGATATCATATTAGGTATGGGTGGATGCCATTGCAAGCGATCTTGGATACCTACCACTTGACTATCTCCATTTCGGCTCATGATGGTACCACACATGTCATCGCGGACGTGAACATTTTAGTACAAAAGGTTCTCTCGGCATTATCGCATCGGGATCCTCTGCGGCTCTCGAAATGAATACTAGGTGTTATGTTCTTCGAGAGGACACTTCACAACTTGCAATCACAAACATTCCGGTGGTGAATGAGTTTCAGACGTTTTCTGATGAACTACCGGTGCCACCGCACCGAGAAGTTGACCTCGCCATTGAACTCGAGCAGAGCGAGACCTATTTCCAAAGCTCCTTACATAATGGCACCGGCCGAGATGAAGGAATTAAAGATACTGACTCGAAAATCTGTTGGAGAAAGGGTGATCCGCCCAAGCACCTCGCCGTGAAAGCGCCGGCACTTTTCGTTAAGAAGAAAGATAACTCTCTACGCTTGTGCATCGACTACGGGAGCTGAATAAGGTTACTATCAAGAATCGTTATCCGCTACCAAGGATTGACGACCTCTTGGATCGATTACAAGGGGCGATCGTGTTTTCAAAGATCGATTTACGGTCCGGATATCACCAATTGAGAATTCGGGAGGAAGATATACCCAAGCGCATTTCGGTCGAGGTATGGGCATTACGAATACATCGTGGTATCATTCGGGTTGACTAATGCCCGGCCGTTTTCATGGAAGCCCGATGAATAGAGTTTTGATTGATTTCCTCGATAAATGCGTGGTGGTTTTTATTGTGACATCTGATATATTCTCGAAGCCGACAGGAACACGAGGAACATTTGAGGCAAGTCTTTGGGCGTGTTAAGACAACACCAACTTTATGCGAAAGCTGTCCAAGTGCGAGTGGATGCGGAAGTAAATTTTCTCGGACATGATGTTTCAGCAGAAGGTGTCAAGGTCGATCCACGAAAGATCGAGACAATAACGAGTTGGGAACCACCGAAGAATGTCAAGGAGGTTAGGAGCTTCCTAGGATTGGCGGGATACTATCGAAGATTCGTCGAGGCTTTTTCTGTATCGCCCGACCGTTAACAAACCTCCGAGAAAGAGCACCAAATTTGTATGGATGCAGTGCGCGGAAGAGCTTCGACGAGCTCAAGAGTAGGTTAACTCTCGCCCGATACTAGTGTTACCACAAGGTACGGAAGGATTCATTATATATACGGATGCATCCAAGCATGGACTAGGATGTGTCTTCATGCGAGAATGGCGAGTCGTTGCGTACGCATCCCGACAAGCAAGCCGTCTGAAGTAAATTACCCGACACATGACTTGGAGCTAGCCGCGGTGGTGCATGCCCTCAAGATTTGGAGGCACTATCTTTACGGAGTTACTTGCAAGGTTTTCACGGATCATAAAAGTTTGAAATATATCTTCACGCAAAGAGAACTAAACATGAGACAGAGGCGTTGGTTGGAGCTAATCAAGGACTACGATGTGGAAATTTCCTATCATCCCGGAAAAGCCAACGTGGTAGCTGATGCTCTTAGTCGGAAAACTACACAAGAGATGATGGTATCGGCATAACAGTTCAGCCCGAACTACGGCAAGAGATCGGGAGAAGCAACACCGAAGTATGGGTACAACGTAGGCAAGGGCGATTATGCTCAATCAATATACTTTCGTCCTTACTAGACGAGATACGCCTAGCAGATAGAAGATCTGAATTACGTGCGATTGGTGAAAGAATCGAGAAAGGGGATGTTTAGACTATAAGATTCAGGGTGATCTGGTGAGGTTCAAGAACAGGATATGTATTCCACCGAATGACGGACTGAAGCAAACTATATTGAAGGAGGCGCACTCCACCCCTTATTCTATTCACCCGGAGCAAGCAAGATGTACAAGGATCTAAGACGAGTTTTGGTGGAAGAACATGAAGTGGGAGGTTGCTAGGTTCGTCGCCCGATGTATGACATGCCAACAAGTGAAGATCGAACACCGCAGACCAGTGGAATTATGAAACCCCTACCCATCCGGAGTGGAAATGGGAGAGCATATCAATGGACTTTGTCACTAAGCTACCTACGGCGGTGGGAGGAAAGGATACGATTTGGGTCATTGTTGATCGATTGACAAAGTCAGCACATTTCATTCCTATTCAAGAGACAACGGAATGACAGGTGTTGTCATTTTCATCAGAAATCGTAAGGCTACATGGTGTTCCCTCGTCCATCATTTCGGATAGGGACACCCGATATGTATCTCGTTTTGGAAAGTCATCCATAAAGCTATGGGGACACGATACACTTTAGCACGGCTTATCATCCTCGGACAGATGGACCAGGCCTGAGCGGACGATTCAAACCTTGGAAGATATGTTGAGGGCATGCGTTCTCGATTGGGGAAAGGATTGGGCTAGACATTTGGGGTTAGTGGAGTTCTCGTACAACAACGGTGGCATGCAAGCATAGGCATGGCACCATTTGAGGCCTGTATGGGCGAAGATGCAAGTCACCGTTATCTTTGGGATGATGCCTCCGACACCGCGGTTCCGAGTTGGATCTTATCCAGAGTCCATTAAGAAGATCTCTGTAGTTCGGAAACACATGCGCCGCCTGAGCCGGCGAAATCTTATGCCAGCAAGCGGCCGTTAGAATTTCGGTCGGGGATCATGTTTGGGTCAAAGTATCACCTATGCGAGGTATTCGGCGTTTCGGCCGAAAGGCAAGTTAAGCCGAGATTTATAGGTCCGTTTGAGATATTGGACCGGGTAGAAACTCGCGTATCGATTAGCTCTACCGCCGCATCTAGATGGAGTGCATAATGTTTTTCACGTCTCCCGATTAAGGAAGTATGTCTATGACCCGAGCCACACGCTCAATTTCGAAGAAGTGGAAATTTCCGATGACGCTACCTTTAGGGAGATACCGATCGCCATTACGGATCGGCGTGTGAAGATGTTAAGAAATAAAGCCATACCCCTCGTGAAGATTCGGTGGTCGCACCACGTACGAGAAGAGGCGACTTGGGAAACCGAGTCGAGCATGAAGGAGAGTCATCCCGAGTTATTTTCTTAAGTTTCGTGTGAAACTATTTTAAGAGGGTGATATGTAATACCTCGGTATTCCATGCTTGATTACTTTGTCTTGTGTGAATGTTTGGTAATGTGACGTCATTTCTATTTATGTATTCTATTGAGTGCTATATAATTTACGATGTGAATGAAAGCAGGGTGACGCACCTTGATGCCGTGGGACGATCGTCGGTGCGAATATGGCGGTGGCAACGTCTTGTTCCCGATAATTGTTGTGGCGGAAGGATGGTCACCCGAGATGGTTAGAATGTGGTTGAGGCTAAAAATTACATCTAGCGCGCTATAACCCATGCCTAACGTACGCTAAATTTCAATGGTTACGTCGTTAAGGCGGCCATATTACGTGCGTAACGGGTGGGTCGGTCTCCAGGCAGGAATCTTTCTTTTGACACGGACGGGGCTACTTTGGCGGGCTAGATGACAAACGAGTCAGCTGTTTGTTACGCACGTAATGTCCCAAAATTAACGTCACGTAACACTTGTGCACATTTCGGCGATTAGTTCCTTACGACGTTGTCATCGCCTTTGTACGTCGTAATACACCTTACGTCGTAACACTCTTATCGTTAACGTCGTTATCAAAATCGATTTTATAAAATGATAACTCCCTTCTTCATTTGCACGACCCAACACCACAAAACTACCACCCTTGGAGAAATTCCTAGCCCTATACCCGGTTCTTAAGCCTTAAACACTTGAATTAACATTAAGGAGGTGGATTCTTGAGCTCCGGCAAAGATTATCCAAGTCGTTCAAGTCACTTCTCGTTCTCCTCGTAGTTCTTGTGAATCCGTCAACTATCTTCACTATTTTCTTCCAAAAAGGTAAGTCACCAATCCCTGGAGTTATATCTTCGATGTTTTCTTAGTTAATACTTGTTATATTGCGGGTATGGGTTAGATTTTGCTAAACTTTGTAGACGATCTTGTCGGATGAATTGTAGTAACGAGAAATTCCGTTTCTTATATGTTTCGTTTCATGCAAACGAAATTTCACTTCAAATCATCACTAGGAATGTAAAGTTTGACGAATCAATTGTGGGGAAATTCGTAGTAATGCGTCACCGTATGTTCCATTGTTCGTAGTCACCCTCACCTTGTAATTTTTGACACTTAGCAAACTAGGAAGTAATTCGATAGTATAATTAATATTGGTTGTTAAACCACCGGAGTTATTGTGCAATAAAATCCGTCGATTGTAGTATTCGGAATATAGAATTGTATTAGAAAGCATAAGATTCGATTTCGCCATAATAATTTGTTGACAACCGAAGAATGGTAGGATTATCTTCTTGAGTAAATCGATATACCTAATGTTAACTATAAGATTGAACGAGATAAACGACACTTGAAAACTTGGAAACGATACTCATACCGACAATTAAAACTACACTAGGAATCCGGTTAGGAAAGGGAGACTAGTTTTATTCATTATGATCCGTACGAAGTGTTAATCGGATGTCTCGTGGCTAGGTTAAGCTCGAGCGGGCGTGGGGACTTCGTTATCATAAGGCACCTACTATCGGATCACGGCAAGTGAAATCTTGCTCGTGAATTTCTAATATCAATGTTATACCGTATGTGTGTACGTGCCATTTTGATAAAAGCCGACGTTGTCTTTCTCTAAAGATGTTATAAATGGGCCGATGTGTTGGGGATAAAACCTGTATGGTACCCGTGTGGAAATGTGTTAGGGGTAAGACCCGAATTGGGCACCTATGTTAGGTATTCACGTGTGGATACTTCCGTGACCCTTGGTTGCGACCTTGGGGGTTTATGTGATAAAGAGGAAGACACGTCGGTTGAATGATGAAATATTCCTTGTGATTGCTAGATACGGTGATTGTAAAAATGTCACATATTGTTGTTAGTAGTTATTATTTGATATGCATTCTCTGACCCTGGCAACCTGGTATGACCCGTCATACCAGGTAAAATTGTTCATCATGTGCAGGACATTCCCGAGGGGTCCGGTCAGACTTGAGCGGTGTTGGAATTATCTCTAGCCGTTGCTTAAATTGGAATAAATTAGTTTCTTTGGAAAAACATGTGTTGTGTAATAATTCTCCGAATTACATTTTTCCTTAAATCTTTCGTTTCTTGTCATGTAACCCTTGAATTTAAGGTTTTATCACGATTTTCTTAAAACGTCTATTTTCTAACTAGCCTTGTGGGTCCCACGTGGGATTCACGGCACTGTAATACCTCGGGATATTTTGGGGGTGTTACAGGTCCTTAGAGGCCTCAAGTGGGATTCGTGGCTTCGTCCCGATCCTAGGCAAATTGATTAAATGTTTGTTTGGGAAAAGACATGTCTGGTTTTGGTTTTCGAAATGATTTTGTTGCATGTACTATGAAATGTGTAAGCAATTGGTTTGCCTTGATAACTTGTACTAGCGTAATTGCTAACCCCTCTGGGGATTGTGGGGAAATTCTTGTTATGGATTTCAGGTTATGATCATCCTGACGAACGAGTGCTAGGACAGTACGAGGATGTTGGACAGGGTCGTTGACATATGCATTTGAGTCCTTTTATTTCCGTTATTCCATTCGATATGGTTGTTGTCCACTTTTGAAACTTATAGATTGTACTCGCGAGTACTTAGGCTTTTCTCTTTGGATTATTATTTGTATTCATCAAGTTATTTATGGTTACCACTGTTGATTTTTTCGCCAGTTGTATCGGGCGTGTTAATTGATTTTCAACTAGATGATATGTGTTCTTACTGTGGTAAGTTGTGTCTAGCCTGGTGGGTCCCATGTATGGGTCCATAGCACTGTAATATATCTTGAATATCTTGGGAGTATTACAGAAAATGGTATCAGAGCACTAGGTTTATGGATACCTAGGCTTGTCGGTTATTTGGGTCTAGTTGTGTTTTGTTTTGCGTATTGTCACACCGCTGCCAGCATCTCGGTACTTCCAGTGCTCGTAAGTTTTCTTATTCGGTCCTTTGTTTTCTTGCGTTGTATTTCCACTTCTTGAATCGTAGTTGATTTTTCCTCCCTTACTCATCATCAATATACTTTTGTTATCTCTTAACACCAGTATGGATGCCGGAGGAAACCGTGGTCGTGGTCGTGGTTGTGGTTGTGGACGTGGCCGAGGACGTGGGGTAGCCGGTGGGGTGGCCACATCGCATTCTTCGGGAGCCAGCAGTACCGGCGACCGTCACAGTCATGCTTCTTCTCAGGATCGCGCCGACCTTGGTATTGCGGCCGTTATGCAGCAAATGGTAAACCAAATGGCGGTGATAGCTCAGGTGGTTCAGAACCCGGATCTGGCCCACGCTAATCGGGGCGGAATGGATCATTGGCTTCAGGATATCATCAAGATGCATCCTCCTCAGTTTTCGGGAGTTTCGGACCCAGTCGGCTGGGAGGGGTGGATCAAGGAGATATCTAAAGTCTTCATTGCTACCAAATGTCCCGAAGACCGTAAGGTCTCTATTGCCCAGTACTTTCTCACTGGGGACGCTATGGATTGGTGGGAAGCCGTTGGGCCCAAAGACCATGTTGCTTCGTGGGCCGAATTTCAGGAATTGGTGGAGACTGAATATTGCCTGTGGCCAGTTAGACAGGCTCGAGTCCATGCTTTCTATGATGCTCAACCACGGGATATTCCCGTATCCTAAGCTATTGCCGATTTTAACAAGGAGTTGGGCAATGTGAAGACCCAAGTTGTCGAGGAGAGCGGCAAAATTTTCTATTTTTCCAGGCGGATGAAATTGTCGATTCGAGACTACATGTCTGGGCTCGTCTGTACTGCTTTGAAAGATTATCAGAGTCGAGCTCTTGCCTATGATATGTTTGTGACGGCCAGTGCTGCGGTTCGGGAGAGTAAGAAACAGAAATCCGCCGGGAATTTCTCGGGTCACAAGGGTGGAGGTCAGCAGAGATCTCAGTCTGCAAATATTCCTGAGGGTGGTTCGACCCGTTTTTCTGGAGGCTATCGGGGTACCGCCAGTGCCTCCGTTCGGGAACCCAGATGCTTTAACTGTGGCAAGCCAGGCCATGGGAACCAGGAGTGTCCTCGTCCGACTTTGACTTGTCATACTTGTGGTCAGTTAGGCCACAAGGCTTCTTTTTGTGAACAGATCGGACTAATTCGCGGCGCCCGTTATTTTCATCCAGCGGCTATGGAGCCGAGTGTGAATCAGGGCTCGTTCGCTCTGCAGTCTCCACCGAGTGTTGGCCGAGGGAGAGGTCGGGGTCAGCCCGCTAGAGGGGGAGCTTCCAGTGTCGGCTATGCCCCTCCACGTATCTATGAGATGAGAAGGGTCGATGATCCAGCGGCCACTGTGGTGATAGGTACCGTTCATATCCATTCCCATCCTGTCAGAGTGGTTTTTGATTCGGGTGCTACGCATTCATTCATTTCTCTGGAGTGTGTGCGCTGTTTGAGTCTTGATTGTTTATCGCCTTCCGAGCCTCTCATCGTAAAACTTCCTAGCGGTGATAGAATTGTCGGTGATCGAGAGGTCCGGGACTGTTCTGTGTTTATTTGTGAGAGGGCTTGGCTCTCTAATCTTATTGTTGTGGGTATTGAGGGTGAGAATTTGATTCTCGGGGATGATTGGCTCGAGCGGCATGGTTCAATCATGAACTACCGCACGGGGATCATCACCATGCTAGCGGAGGACGGCACGGAACACTCTTTCGCGGGGCGAAAGAGAAACCAGAAGCTTGTTATTAATGCCTTGAAGGCGATGAGACTCCTGCGAAAGGGGTGTACTGGTTATTGATGCTACGCCTTGAAAGCGGAGAGTGATGGAGTCGAGCCTTCCTCGATTCCAGTCGTTAGTGAATTTCCTGATGTTTTTCCTGATGAGTTACCGAGGTTGCCACCGGACCGTGAGGTTGAGTTCGCTATAGAGTTAGAGCCAGGTGCGGCTACGATTTCGAAGGCGCCGTATCGCATGGCACCTTCAGAGATGGCCGAGCTGAAAAAGCAGTTGAGTGAGCTTCTTGAGTCGGGTTATATTAGACCGAGCGCTTCGCCTTGGGGCGCACCAGTTTTGTTTGTTCGGAAAAAGGAAGGTTCGCTGCGTTTGTGTATCGACTACCGCGAGCTAAACAAGGTGACCATCAAGAACAAGTATCCTCTGCCGAGGATTGATGACTTGTTCAATCAGTTGCAGGGGGCTGCAGTATTCTCGAAGATCAACTTGAGATCGGGGTACTATCATCTTCGGGTGAAGGAGTCCGACGTTCCGAGAACAGCTTTTCAGACGAGATACGGACAGGGTCGTTAACATATGCATTTGAGTCCTTTTATTTTCGTTATTCCATTCGATATGGTTGTTGTCCACTTTTGAAACTTATAGATTGTACTCGCGAGTACTTAGGCTATTCTATTTGGATTATGATTTGTATTCGTCAAGTTATTTATGGTTACCACTGTTGATTTTTCCGCCGGTTGTATCGGGCGTGTTAATTGATTTTCAACTGGATGATATGTGTTTTTAGTATGGTAAGTTGTGTCTAGACTGGTGGGTCCCATGTAGGGGTCCACGGCACTGTAATATACCTTGAATATCTTGGGGGTGTTACAGAAAATGGTATCAGAGCACTAGGTTTATGGATACCTAGGCTTGTCGGTTATTTGGGTCTAGTTGTGTTTTGTTTTGCATATTGTCACACCGCTGCCAGCATCTCGGTACTTCTAGTGCTCGTAAGTTTTCTTATTCGGTCCTTTGTTTTCTTGCATTGTGTTTCCGCTTCTTGAATCGTAGTTCCTTTTTCCTCCGTTACTCATCATCAATATACTTATGTTGTCTCTTAACACCAGTATGGATGCCGGAGGAAACCGTGGTCGTGGTCGTGGTCGTGGCCGTGGACGCGGACGAGGATGTGGGACAGCCGGTGGGGCGGCCACGTCGTATTATTTGGGAGCCGGCAGTACCGGCGATCGTCACAGGCATGCTTCTTCTCAGGAGCGCACCGACCTTGGTATTACGGCCGTTATGCAGCAAATGGTAAACCAAATGGCGGCGATAGCTCAGGTGGTCCAGAACCCGGATCCGGCCCACGCTAATCGGGGAGGAATGGATCGTTGGCTTTAGGATGTCATCAAGATGCATCCTCCTCAGTTTTCGGGAGCTTCGGACCCGATCGGCTGGGAAGGGTGGATCAAGGAGATATCTAAAGTCTTCACTGCTACCAACTGTCCCGAGGACCGTAAGGTCTCTATTGCCCAGTACTTTCTCACTGGGGACGCTACGGATTGGTTGGAAGCCGTTGGTCCCGAAGACCATGTTGCTTCGTGGGCCGAATTTCAGGAATTAATAGACACTGAATATTGCCCGTGGCCGGTTAGACAGGCTTGAGTCCATGATTTCTATGATGCTCAACCACGGGATATTCCCGTATCCCAGGCTATTGCCGATTTTAACAAGGAGTTGGGCTATGTGAAGACTCAAGTAGTCGAGGAGAGCGACAAAATTTTCATTTTTTCTAGGCGGATGAAATTGTCGATTCGAGACTACATGTCTGGGCTCGTATGTACTACTTTGAAAGATTATCAGAGTCGAGCTCTTGCGTATGATTTGTTTGTGACGGCCAGTGCTGCGGTTCGGGAGAGTAAGAAACAGAAATCCGCCGAGAATTTCTCGGGTCACAAGGGTGGAGGTCAGCAGAGATCTCAGTCTGCAAATATTCCAGGGGGTGGTTCTACCCGGCTTTTTGGAGGCTATCGGGATACCGCCAGTGCCTCCGTTCGGGAACCCAGATGCTTTAACTGTGGCAAGCCAGGCCATGGGAACCGGGAGTGTCCTCGTCCGACTTTGACTTGTCATACTTGTGGTTACTTGGGCCACAAGACTTCTTTTTGCGAACAGATCAGACTGATTTGCGGTGCCCGTTCTTTTCATCCAGTGCCTATGGAGCCGAGTGTGAATCAGGGCTCGTTCGCTCCGCAGTCACCGTCGAGTGTTAGCCAAGGGAGAGGTCGGGGTCAGCCCGCTAGAGGGGGAGCTTCCAGTGTCGGCTCTGCCCCTCCACGTATCTATGAGATGAGAAGGGCCGATGATCCAGCGGCCACTGTGGCGACAAGTACCGTTCATATCCATTCCCATACTGTCAGTGTGCTTTTTGATTCGGGTGCTACGCATTCATTCATTTCTCTGGAGTGTGTGCGTCGTTTGAGTCTTGACTGTTTATCGCCTTGCGAGCCTTTCATCGTTAAACTTCCTAGCGGTGATAGAATCGTCGGTGATCGATAGGTCCGGGAATGTTCTGTGTTTATTTGTGAGAGGGCTTGGCTCTCTAATCTTATTGTTGTGGGTATTGTGGGTGAGGATTTGATTCTCGGGGATGATTGGCAGAGCGGCATGGTGCAATCATGAACTACCGCACGAGGATCATCACCATGCTAGCTGAGGATGGCACCGAACACTCTTTCGCGGGGCGAAAGAGAAACCAAAAGCTTGTTATTAACGCCTTAAAGGCGATGAGACTCCTGCGAAAGGGGTGTACTGGTTATTGGTGCTACGCCTTGAAAACGGAGAGTAGTGCAGTCGAGCTTTCCTCAATTCCAGTCATTAGTGAATTTCCTGATGTTTTTCCTGATGAGTTACCGAGGTTGCCACCGGACCGTGAGGTCGAGTTCGCTATAGAGTTAGAGCTGGGTGCGTCTCCGATTTCGAAGGCGCCGTATCGCATGGCACTTTCAGAGATGGACGAGCTGAAGAAGCAGTTGAGTGAGCTTCTTGAGTCGGGTTATATTCGACCCAGCGCTTCGCCTTGGGGCGCTTCGGAAAAAGGATGGTTCACTGCGTTTGTGTATCGACTACCGCGAGCTAAACAAGGTGACCATCAAGAACAAGTATCCTATGCCGAGGATTGATGACTTGTTCGATCAGTTGCAGGGGGCTGCGGTATTCTCGAAGATCGACTTGAGATCGAGGTACTATCATCTTCGGGTGAAGGAGTCCAACGTTCCGAGAACAGCTTTTCGGACGAGATACGGACAGGGTCGTTGACATATGCATTTGAGTCCTTTTATTTCCGTTATTCCATTCGATATGGTTGTTGTCCACTTTTGAAACTTATAGATTGTACTCGCGAGTACTTAGGCTTTTCTCTTTGGATTATGATTTGTATTCGTCAAGTTATTTATGGTTACCACTGTTGATTTTTCCGCCGGTTGTACCGGGCATGTTAATTGATTTTCAACTGGATGATATGTGTTTTTACTGTAGTAAGTTGTGTCTAGCCTAGTGGGTCCCATGTAGGGGTCCACGGCACTGTAATATACCTTGAATATCTTGGGGGTGTTACATAAAATGGTATTAGAGCACTAGGTTTATGGATACCTAGGCTTGTCGGTTATTTGGGTCTAGTTGTGTTTTGTTTTTAATATTGTCACACTGCTGACAGCATCTCGGTACTTCTAGTGCTCGTAAGTTTTCTTATTCGGTCCTTTGTTTTCTTGCATTGTGTTTCCGCTTCTTGAATCGTAGTTGCTTTTTCCTCCCTTACTCATCATCAATATACTTATGTTATCTCTTAACACCAGTGTGGATGCCGGAGGAAACCGTGGTCGTGGTCATGGTCGTGGTCGTGGACGCGGCCGAGGACGTGGGGCAGCCGGTGGGACGGCCACATCGCATTCTTCGGGAACTGGTAGTACCGGAGACCGTCACAGTCATGCTTCTTCTCAGGAGCACGCCGACCTTGGTATTGCGGCCGTTATGCAGCAAATGGTAAACTAAATGGCGGCGATAGCTCAGGTGGTCCAGAACCCGGATCCGGCCCACGCTAATCGGGCCGGAACGGATCGTTGGCTTCAGGATGTCATCAAGATGCATCCTCCTCAGATTTCGGGAGCTTCGGACCCGATTGGCTGGGAGGGGTGGATCAAGGAGATATCTAAAGTCTTCACTGCTACCAACTGTCCCGAGGACCATAAGGTCTCTATTGCCCAGTACTTTGTCACTGGGGACGCTACGGATTGGTGGGAATCCGTTGGGCCCAAAGACCATGTTGCTTCGAGGGCCGAATTTCAGGAATTGATGGAGACTGAATATTGCCCGTGGCCAGTTATACAGGCTCGAGTCGATGCTTTCTATGATGTTTAACCACGGGATATTCCCGTATCCCAAGCTATTGCTGATTTTAACAAGGAGTTGGGCTATGTGAAGACCCAAGTAGTCGAGGAGAGCGACAAAATTTTCTATTTTTCCAGGCGGATGAAATTGTTGATTCGAGACTACATGTATAGGCTCGTCTGTACTACTTTGAAAGATTATCAGAGTCGAGCTCTTGCCTATGATATGTTTGTGATGGCCAGTGCTGCGGTTCGGGAGAGTAAGAAACAGAAATCCGACGGGAATTTCTCGGGTCACAAGGGTGGAGGTCAGCAGAGATCTCTGTCTGCAAATATTCCTGGGGGTGGTTCGACCCGGTTTTTTGGAGGCTATCGGGGTACCGCCAGTGTCTCTGTTCGGGAACCCGGATGCTTTAACTGTAGCAAGCCAGGCCATGGGAACCGGGAGTGTCCTCGTCCGACTTTGACTTGTCATACTTGTGGTCAATCGGGCCACAAGGCTTCTTTTTGTGAACAGATCAGACTGATTCGCGGCGCCCGTTCTTTTCATCCAGCGCCTATGGAGCCGAGTGTGAATCAGGTCTCATTCTCTCCACAGTCTCCGCCGAGTGTTAGCCGAGGGAGAGGTCGGGGTCAGCCCGCTAGAGGGGGAGCTTCCAGTGTCGGCTCTACCCCTCCACATATCTATGAGATGAGAAGGGTGGATGATCCAGCGGCCAATGTGGCGACAGGTACCGTTCGTATCTATTCCCATCATGTCAGTGTGCTTTTTGATTCGGGTGCTACGCATTCATTCATTTCTCTAGAGTGTGTGCGCCGTTTGAGTCTTGACTGTTTATCGCCTTGCGATCCTTTCATCGTTAAACTTTCTAGCGGTGATAGAATCGTCGGTGATCGAGAGGTCCGGGACTGTTCTGTCTTTATTTGTGAGAGGGCTTGGGTCTCTAATCTTATTATTGTGGGTATTGAGGGTGAGGATTTGATTCTCGGGGATGATTAGCAGAGTGGCATGGTGCAATCATGAACTACCGCACGAGGATCGTCACCATGCTAGCCGAGGATGGCATCGAACACTCTTTCGCTGGGCAAAAGAGAAACCTGAAGCTTGTTATTAACGCTTTAAAGGCGATGAGACTCCTGCGAAAGAGGTGTACTGGTTATTGGTGCTACGCCTTGAAAGCGGAGAGTAGTGCAGTCGAGCTTTCCTCGATTCCAGTCGTTAGTGAATTTCCTGATGTTTTTCCTAATGAGTTACCAAGGTTGCCACCAGACCGTGAGGTCGAGTTGGCTATAGAGTTAGAGCCGGGTGCGGCTCCAATTTCGAAGGCGCTGTATCGCATGGCACCTTCAGAGATAGCCGAGCTGAAGAAGCAGTTGAGTGAGCTTCTTGAGTCGGGTTATATTCGACTAAGCACTTCGCCTTGGGGCGTACCGGTTTTGTTTGTTCTGAATAAGGATGGTTCACTGCGTTTGTGTATCGACTACTGCGAGCTAAACAAGGTGACCATCAAGAACAAGTATCCTCTGCCGAGGATTGATGACTTGTTCGATCAGTTGCAGAGGGCTGCGGTATTCTCGAAGATCGACTTGAGATCGGGGTACTATCATCTTCGGGTGAAGGAGTCCGACGTTCCGAGAATAGCTTTTCGGACAAGATACAGACAGGGTCGTTGACATATGCATTTGAGTCCTTTTATTTCCGTTATTCCATTCGATATGGTTGTTGTCCACTTTTGAAACTTATAGATTGTACTCGCGAGTACTTAGGCTTTTCTCTTTGGATTATGATTTGTATTCATCAAGTTATTTATGGTTACCACTGTTGATTTCTACGCCGGTTGTACCGGGCGTGTTAATTGATTTTCAACTGGATGATATGTGTTTTTACTGTGGTAAGTTGTGTCTAGCCTGGTGGGTCCCATGTAGGCATCCACGGCATTGTAATATACCTTGAATATCTTGGGGGTGTTACAGAAAATGGTATCAGAGCACTAGGTTTATGGATACCTAGGCTTGTTGGTTATTTGGGTCTAGTTGTGTTTTGTTTTGCATATTGTCACACTGCTGCCAGCATCTCGGTACTTCTAGTGCTAGTAAGTTTTCTTATTTGGTCCTTTGTTTTATTGCATTGTGTTTCCGCTTCTTGAATCGTAGTGGCTTTTTCCTCCCTTACTCATCATCAATATACTTATGTTATCTCTTAACACCAGTATGGATGCCGGAGGAAACCGTGGTCGTGGTCGTGATCGTGGACGCAGCCGAGGACGTGAGGCAGCCGGTGGGGCAGCCACGTCGCATTCTTCGGGAGCCGGCAGTACGAGTGACCGTCACAGTCATGCTTCTTCTCAGGAGCGTGCCGACCTTGGTATTGCGTCCGTTATGCAGCAAATGGTAAACCAAATGGCGGCGATAGCTCAGGTGGTCCAGAACCCGGATCCGGCCCACGCTAATTGGGGCGGAACGGATCGTTGGCTTCAGGATGTCATCAAGATACATCCTCCTCAGTTTTCGGGAGCTTCGGACCCAATCGGTGAGAGGGGTGGATCAAGGAGATATCTAAAGTCTTTACTGCTACCAACTGTCCCGAGGACAGTAAGGTCTCTATTGCCTAGTACTTTCTCACTGGGGACGCAACAGATTGGTGGGAAGCTGTTGGGCCCAAAGACCATGTTGCTTCATGGGCCAAATTTCAGGAATTGATGGAGACTAAATATTGCCCGTGGCCGGTTAGACAGGCTCGAGTCCATGCTTTCTATGATGCTCAACCACGGGATATTCCCGTATCCCAAGCTATTGCCAATTTTAACAAGTAGTTGGGCTATGTGAAGACCCAAGTTGTCGAGGAGAGCGACAAAATTTTTCATTTTTCCAGGCGGATGAAATTGTCGATTCGAGACTACATGTCTGGGCTCGTCTGTACTACTTTGAAAGATTATCAGTGTAACGCCCTGGCTTTCTTAATTAAAAAGAACGTTACACGGCTCAATTTTTTTCCTTAAAAATTTTATATAAATTCGGAGTATTTGCGGAAGTATTTTAGTCAGTAAATCTTCAATAAAAGTCGTTTAATCAAACATCAGTACAGTTTTACAAAAACATGGGGAATCAAATATTCGGACATAGTCCGTTGAAATTATATTCGTTGAAGAACATCAAGTGTTTCGTAAAAATAATAACAATTACGGCGACAACATCTTTTATTCTTTAGAACTTCATCGTGTTGGGAATATGTATTCATCTTCTGCTTGTCCCGTTAAATCGATTCCTTAGCACGAAAAACATAATCGAGGAGGTGTGAGTACGCGAGCATACTCAGTGAGATTAAACCCTTATAAATCGTCAAAATCATGTTGTGTAATGAACATAAAACATTCTTATCTGTGTGAGACTCGTCTCGAATTTCTTTCATTCTATCGACCCCTCGCGGGTCGTCATGTTACACGACACAACGATGACCGTAACATATTAAAACAGTATAACCTCACCTCGTTTGCTGAAATCTTGAAATATCTTCCTTTGAATTTGGCTCGGTTGTCCTTCTTGGATTCCGGATACGCTTCTCCTAGCACTTGAAAATACTTTTTCATATTTCCGGTCATAAATTCTTGATGTAAAATCTGAAATCTCTTTGAGGACTTTTATCAAACACCTTTGAAAAACTGTCAGATTTGAGCTATCTGTTTGATCGGGATTTTTGTGGCTTTATAAATTTTGGAAGGAAAATATGTTTCGGGCCTTTTAAAGTAGAGGTTCATAGCTTCAAAATGATATATGATATGTACAAAAATACGTCCGGGAACATGTATAAATAAGGGCTCAAAGTCGGTTGAAAATCAACCTTACCCGGACAGTGGAAGCCTTATCCAGGACGGTGGCAGAAGCTTCGTCGGTCGTGATCGACCTTATCCGACAGTGGGCCGACCTTATCCGGATAGTGGTCGAAAACTTCATCGGTCGTGGCCGACCTTATCCGAATTTGGGCGACCTTATCCAGGATAGTGGCACAAGCTTCGGCCATGGCCGTGATTGTCAGTCGGCGTGTCCGGCGGTGACCGGCAGATGTCCGTCAACTTGGCTCGGCCGGTTCGACCCCTTCTCGATGTCCAAATTCGATTTTCCGACCTGTTCCGGACTCGTCGGAGTTAAATCTTGGATATGCTCGGAATGGATTTTTGATAACAATAATAAAATAATTTAATATTATTTTTGCAATATAAGTGTTATGTAATGAAAATTCTATCGTATCAAAATCGTCGAAACTTTTCGAAATCGCATTCATAAATTCTAAAAATGACCCTTATAATTTATTTTGAAATCTTTTCTTTTTTAAATCCTTCATTTTATGCTAGGAACGTATCGGTCCAAGTATCGGACAACCTGCAAATATTAAAAAAATCAAAATCCATGATCGTTAGCAAAATAAATAGCATTTAAATAAGTATTGGGGCGTTACAATCCTCCCCCCTTTAAAAAATTTCGTCCTCGAAATTGAGCTTCGTAAAGAACTTTAAAAATCTGTATCAAACTTTGTATGAGTATTTTCATCAAAACTTTAAAAATATTGTGTCAGCAAAAATCACTTTGAAACCTTTCTTTGAAATCATATTTTGTCCCTTTCGGACAACATTTAAACTTTCACATATCCTTTCAAATCTTTTGCCGACACAATCATTCTATACTCATACCGTAATTTTTATGTTCTCATAAAAGAGTGAATACTTGAAAACATTACCTCGGAGTCGACGTTGGGCAGCAGCGATGAACCACATATTCTCCCGAAAATATAATCATGCCGTAATTATTCGTTATACTTTTAAAAATGAGAAAGTTTTGAAATATCTTGTTTTGTATAAGTAAACCTTTTTAAACCTCCTTAACTGTATAGTCCCATACCTATACAGTCTTGGAATACCTCTCGTTCTGGTAAGAATTCGGTTCAGTCATGTCCCCCTCCGCCTAGAAGCCTTGTCAGGAGCCGCTCATTGTCCTTGCCCTTTTTCTTATTGCACCGGCGATCACTCCCCTTTCTCGGAGCCGCTCATTGTCCGTGCCCTTTTCTATTACACCGGAGATCACTCCCCGCCCTCGTCGGCCCCGGGTGTCACATGTTCACCAGCTTCCGCTTGGTTCATCCCCAAATCTCACCGTACTGAGAGAGGCCTGGCTCCGATACCATTCTGTAACGCCCTGGCTTTCTTAATTAAAAAGAACGTTACACGGCTCAATTTTTTTCCTTAAAAATTTTATATAAATTCGGAGTATTTGCGGAAGTATTTTAGTCAGTAAATCTTCAATAAAAGTCGTTTAATCAAACATCAGTACAGTTTTACAAAAACATGGGGAATCAAATATTCGGACATAGTCCGTTGAAATTATATTCGTTGAAGAACATCAAGTGTTTCGTAAAAATAATAACAATTACGGCGACAACATCTTTTATTCTTTAGAACTTCATCGTGTTGGGAATATGTATTCATCTTACCTTGTCCCGTTAAACCGATTCCTTAGCACGAAAAACATAATCGATGAGGTGTGAGTACGCGAGCATACTCAGTGAGATTAAACCCTTATAAATCGTCAAAATCATGTTGTGTAATGAACATAAAACATTCTTATCTGTGTGAGACTCGTCTCGAATTTCTTTCATTCTATCGACCCCTCGCGGGTCGTCATGTTACACGACACAACGATGACCGTAACATATTAAAGCAGTATAACCTCACCTCGTTCTTTGAAATCTTGAAATATCTTCCTTTGAATTTGGCTCGGTTGTCCTTCTTGGATCCAGGATACGCTTCTCCTAGCACTTGAAAATACTTTTTCATATTTAGGTCATAAATTCTTGATGTAAAATCAAATCTCTTTGAGGACTTTTATCAAACACCTTTGAAAAAGCTCATGATTTGAGCTATCTGTTTGATCGGGATTTTTGTGGCTTTATAAATTTTGGAAGGAAAATATGTTTCGGGCCTTTTAAAGTAGAGGTTCATAGCTTCAAAATGATATATGATATGTACAAAAATACGTCCGGGAACATGTATAAATAAGGGCTCAAAGTCGGTTGAAAATCAACCTTACCCGGACAGCTGGAAGCCTTATCCTGACGGTGGCGAGAAGCTTGTCGGTCGTGATCGACCTTATCCGACAATTGGGCTGACCTTATCCGGATAGTGGTCGAGAAACTTCGTCGGTCGTGGATCGACCTTATCCGACAAATTGACCTTATCCAGGATAGTGGCACAAGCTTCATCGGCCATGACCGTGATTGTCGATCGGCGTGTCCGGCGGTGACCGGCAGATGTCCGTCAACTTGGCTCGGCCGGTTCGACCCCTTCTCGATGTCCAAATTCGATTTTCCGACCTGTTCCGGACTCCTCGGAGTTAAATCTTGGATATGCTCGGAATGGATTTTCGATAACAATAATAAAATAATTTAATATTATTTTTGCAATATAAGTGTTATGTAATGAAAATTCTATCGTATCAAAATCGTCGGCACTTTTCGAAATCGCATTCATAAATTCTAAAAATGACCCTTATAATTTATTTTGAAATCTTTTCTTTTTTAAATCCTTCATTTTATGCTAGGAACGTATCGGTCCAAGTATCGGACAACCTGCAAATATTAAAAAAATCAAAATCCATGATCGTTAGCAAAATAAATAGCATTTAAATAAGTATTGGGGCGTTACAATCAGAGTCGAGCTCTTGCCTATGATATGTATGTGACGGCCAGTGCTGCGGTTCGGGAGAGTAAGAAACATAAATCCGCCGGGAATTTCTCGGGTCACAAGGGTGGAGGTCAGCAGAGATCTCAGTTTGCAAATATTCCTGGGGGTGGTTCGACCCGTTTTTCTGGAGGCTATCGGGGTATCGCCAGTGCCTCCGTTCGGGAACCCAGATGCTTTAACTGTGGCAAGCGAGGCCATGGCAACCGGGAGTGTCCTCGTCCGACTTTGACTTGTCATACTTGTGGTCAGTCGGGCTACAAGGCTTCTTTTTATGAACAGATCAGACTGATTCGCGGCGCCCGTTCTTTTCATCCAGCGCCTATGAAGCCGAGTGTGAATCAGGGCTCGTTCGCTCCGCAGTCTCCGCCGAGTGTTAGTCGAGGGAGAGGTCGGGGTCAGCCCGCTAGAGGTGGAGCTTCTAGTGTCGGATATGCCCCTCCACGTATCTATGAGATGAGAAGGGCCGATGATCCAGCGGCCACTATGGCGACAGGTACCGTTCATATCCATTCCCATCCTATCAGAGTGCTTTTTGATTCGGGTGCTACGCATTCATTCATTTCTCCGGAGTGTGTGCGCCGTTTCAGTCTTGACTATTTATCGTTTTGCGAGACTTTCATCGTTAAAATTCCTAGCGGTGATAGAATCGTCGGTGATCGAGACGTCCGGGACTGTTCTGTGTTTATTTGTGAGACGGCTTGGCTCTCTAATCTTATTGTTGTGGGTATTGAGGGTGAGGATTTGATTCTCGGGGATGATTGGCTCGAGCGACATGGTGCAATCATGAACTACCGCACGAGGATCATCACCATGCTAGCCGAGGATGGCACCGAACACTCTTTCGCGGGGCGAAAGATAAACCAGAAGCTTGTTATTAACGCCTTAAAGGCGATGAGACTCCTGCGAAAGGGATGTACTGGTTATTGGTGCTACGCCTTGAAAGCGGAGAGTGGTGGAGTCGAGCTTTCTTCGATTCCAGTCGTTCGTGAATTTCCTGATGTTTTTCCTGATGAGTTACCGAGGTTGCCACCGGACCCGTGAGGTCGAGTTCGCTATAGAGTTAGAGCCGGGTGCGGCTTCGATTTCGAAGGCACCGTATCGCATGGCACCTTCAGATATGGACGAGCTGAAGAAGCAGTTGAGTGAGCTTCTTGAGTCGGGTTATATTCGACCGAGCGCTTCGCCTTGGGGCGCACCGGTTTTGTTTGTTCATAAAAAGGATGGTTCACTGCGTTTGTGTATCGACTACCGCGGGCTAAACAAGGTGACCATCAAGAACAAGTATCCTCTGCCGAGGATTGATGACTTATTCAATCAGTTGCAGGGGGCTGCAGTATTATCAAAGATCGACTTGAGATCGGGGTACTATAATCTTCGGGTGAAGGAGTCCGATGTTCCGAGAACAGCTTTTCGGACGAGATACGGACACTATGAGTTTGTAGTTATGCCTTTCGGGTTAACTAATGCGCCGGCAGTGTTCTTGCAGTTGATGAACAAGGTCTTTATTGAGTTTTTGGATAAGTGTGTCGTCGTATTCATTGACGATATCCATATCTATTCGAGGAACAAGGAGGAACACGCGTATCATTTACGAGTAGTGTTAGACATTTTGAGGACCGAGCAACTCTATAAAAAGTTCTCGAAATGTGAGTTCTGGCTGAAGGAAGTGATGTTTCTAGATCACGTGATTTCAGCCGAGGGTGTTCGTGTAGACCTGCAGAAGATTGAGGCAGTGTTGGGTTGGGCACCGCCTAAAAACGTGAAGGAGGTCCATAGTTTCTTGGGTTTAGCTGGCTACTACCGTAGGTTCGTCGAGGGTTTCTCGAAACTAGCTCGACCACTTGCACAGTTGCTCCAGAAGTTCGAGAAGTTCATCTGGATTGATGAGAGGCAGTTGAGTTTTGAGGAGTTGAAGAGGCGTTTGACTTCAGCCCCGATTTTGGCGTTGCTATGTGGCAATGAGTGTTTTGTCATTTATATGATGCTTCAGGTCAGGGTCTTGGGTGCGTGTTGATGCAGCATGGCAATACTATTGCATTTGCGTCGAGACAGTTGTGGCCGTATGAGCTTAACTACCCTACTCACGATTTAGAGTTAGCGGCAGTTGTTTTTGCGCTCAAGATTTGGCGTCACTATATTTTTGGCTCTGCATGTCAGATTTTTACCGATCATAAAAGTCTGAAGTACATATTTACTCAGCGGGAGTTGAATATGAGGCAGAGGAGGTGGTTAGAGTTGATTAAGGATTATGACCTCGCAATCCTTTATCATCCGGGCAAGGCGAACGTCGTGGCCGACGCCTTGAGTCGGAAACCAGTCTTGTTGCGGACACTTGAGATCCTTACGTCTCAAGCCGATCTGCAGCAGAATTTGATTGAGTGGAGTGTTGAGATTTCGTTGCCTGGAGCCGTAGCGCGACTTTGTGCTTTAGAGATTTCGTCGTCTATGATCGATGATATTAAACTGAAATAGCTGGAGGATCAGATGATTATGCAAATCCGAGAGAATGTTCTTAAGGGAAAGTCTCCTGGGTTTGTGATTCATGAAGATGGGGTATTGAGATTCTAGAGTAGTCTATGTGTGCCGAACAACTCCGATATGAGGCAGAGTATTTTACGTGAGGCCCATGCTACGCCTTACTCCGTTCATCCTGGTTCGAGTAAGATGTACAAGGACCTGAGGAGAAATTTCTGGGGGAATGATATGAAGGAGGAGGTCACACAGTTTGTAGCGAGATGTTTGACTTGTCAGCACGTCAAAATCGAGCATCAGCGACTAGCCGGGTTATTGCAGTCACTTCCCGTTCCGGAATGGAAATGGGAAGACATATCGATGGACTTAATTACGAGTTTGCTGAGATCGAGATCGGTCATGATTATGGTTTGGGTGATTGTTGATCGCCTGACCAAGTCGGCACATTTTCTGGGCATCAAGGATACTTGGGGCCCGGGGAAGTTGGCTCGTGTGTTTATTGCGCAGATTGTGAGGCTTCACGGTACTCCGAAGTCTATTGTTTCGGATCGTGATGGCCGTTTTATATCGCATTTCTGGCAAGCGGTGCATAAGGCGTTGGGTACTCTTTTGCGTTTGAGTACCTCTTTTCATCCTCAGTCAGATGGACAGTCGGAACGCACTATCCATACGTTCGAGGATATGTTGCGTGCTTGTGCTCTCGACTGGAGTAGCGACTGGGAGGAGCATTTGCCATTGATCGAATTCACGTACAACAATAGTTGGCACGCGTCGATTCGGATGGCACCGTATGAGGTGCTTTATAGGCGGCATTGTGGATCGCTGATTTGTTGGAACGAAGCGTCAGATTTGGTCGGGACCGAACCGGATATTGTTTTAAAGACGAGGTGGAAGGTGGATTTGATTCGAGAACGGATGTTGACCGCTCAGAGTCGACAGAAGTCGTATGCCGACGTCCGTCGTCGACCTTTGGAATTCGAGATGGGAGACCACGTTTTGCTAAAGGTGTCGCCGACGAGAGGAGTTTTTTGTTTCGGGAAGAAGGGGAAGTTGAATCCGAGATTTATTGGGCCCTTTGAGATTCTCGAGCGAGTTGGTGAGTTGGCATACCGTTTGGCACTACCTCCGGCCTTGAGTCACATTCATAGCGTTTTCCATGTTTCCCAGCTGAGGAAATATGTTCCGGATCCTAGTCATATCATCGACTTTGGCGAGATCGATATTGCCGATGACATTACCTTCGAGAAGCGTCCCTTGAAGATTTTGGAGCACCGTGAGAAGCGACTGAGGCATAAGACCATTCCTTTGGTCAAAGTGCAGTGGTCGAGACATGGTGTCGAGGAAGAAACTTGGGAGACCGAGGATAGCATGCGTGCAAAGTACCCCGAGTTGTTTATTTCTTAAGTTTCGGGACGAAACTTATTTTTAGAGGGGTAGAATATAATATCCGCATTTTTCTTTTCTCTTGATATTCTCATTTTGGTGTATTTTCGTTTTGGGCAACTCGCTTGTAACCGTATTGGCATTTCGAGGATATTTAATATTGGACTTTTTGTCGTTCGTGCTTGTTTCGGAATCGTTTTACTCGATTCGGTATTTTATGTTGTTTCCGTTGCTATTTCGGGTATTCTCGTAAATCGTCGTTCGGAACCGCCGTTTTGGGCCGTTTTGTAATTTCCCCAAAGCTTTGGGAAAATTACATTTATTGTTGTTTTTCCGAACCTTTGGGTAGTCGTGAATATGTTTTCCTTCAACACTTAAGTTCGTCGTCTCGAGTCCTTTACGTTCGTACCATCGTGTATTGTTGACCGTTGTATTTCGATTCTTTGTCAGTACCTCCCTTGTCTATTTCTGGCCTGTACTTCCTGGAAAAGGATGTTACGTACGTAACACACCTTTTGGTTACGTACGTAACGGCCTAGTGTAAATTAGTACAGGCATTTCTGCCTTTTTGGTTACATACGTAAGGCCCTTATGACTTACGTACGTAACACATCTTACGTACGTTAGCAATTGGTGGCTAACGTACGTAACGCATCCTGGGTTATAAACCCAGGAGTTGACCATTTTCGGTCGTTTTTCATCTCTTTTCTCTTCTCTCCGACTCCAGCGACCTTCTTGGTGTTTTCCGGCGATTTGAAGCTTAGCAACTCCGAGCCATCATCTTCTTCGAGTTTTTGGAGTATATTATCAACATCTAATCGTGTTCTTCGTCTTTAATTCGAGGTAAACTCCTAAAACCTTGTTTTGGGTAAATTGGGGGTTTTCACGTTTTCATCCGATTCGTTCCGTATGATAGATTAATTCATGATGAATATGATTAATCTTGTTGGTATTGCTGGTTTTCCTACGGATTCATGGTATATTTCGTGGTATTTTTGTAATCGAGAGGGTTTGGTTGTGATCCGCCCTCGTTGTTGTTTTTATACGAGTATACATGAATCGTAGGCGGGTTTTCGGGTGTATTCCAATTCCGTATTCGTTTAGTATTGGTTGTGATTGTGTTCTTCGAATCGTTAGGTTCGTGATTGACGGTCCCTAGCGGTCGTCGGTGTTTTTCCTTCCGTTCGTTGCGTCGTCAATTATTCAAGGCAAGTAATTCTTGGAAACCTTTAGGCTTAACGTGAAATGGTAATGTATATTGTGTGTACTTTACTCACCTCGGGAGGGTCCAACGGGGCCTCGAGGGAATCTATGGCTCCGTCCTGGATTCATGAGTTTGTTTCGCTAGCCAGATCGGGAGGGTCCTTAGAGGCCTCGAGTGGGATTCGTGACTTTGTCCCGGTCCTAGGTGACGTGTGTGCTTGATTTGTTTTATGAATGTGGCCAACTCGGGAGGGTTCTTAGAGGCCTCGAGTGGGATTCGTGGCTTCGTCCCGGTCCTAGGCAAATTGATTGACTGTTTGTTTCCGGAAAAGACATGTCTGGTTTTGGTTTTCGAAATGATTTTGGTGCATGTACAATGAAATGTGTAAGCGATTAGTTTGCCTTGATTACTTGTACTAGCGTAATTGCTAACCCCTCTGGGGACCCATTGTGGGGAAATTCTTGTTATGGATTTCAGGTTATGATCATCCGGACAAGCGAGTGCTGGGACAGTACGAGGATGTTGGCCAGGGTCGTTGACATATGCATTTGAGTCCTTTTATTTCCGTTATTCCATTCGATATGGTTGTTGTCCACTTTTGAAACTTATAGATTGTACTCGCGAGTACTTAGGCTTTTCTCTTCAGATTATGATTTGTATTCGTCAAGTTATTTATGGTTACCACTGTTGATTTTTCCGCCGGTTGTACCGGGCGTGTTAATTGATTTTCAACTGGATGATATGTGTTTTTACTGTGGTAAGTTGTGTCTAGCCTGGTGGGTCCCATGTAGGGGTCCACAGCACTGTAATATACCTTGAATATTTTGGGGGTGTTACAAGATGTAGCGTGCGCTAACGATAAAAGTTAGCATGCGCTACCTAGCCAAAATCCAGTCCAGAACCTACGGTTCTGGACCGTTAGCGTGCGCTACTAGAGAATAACATGCGCTAACGGCCCCTCGGTAGCGCGCACTATCGGGAGATAGCTTGTGCTATCTGGGCACCAGACCTAGTCCAGAAACATTCCACCTAGTCTGGACTGTCGAGTTAGCGCGCGCTACCGGTCACACAGCGTGCGCTAAATCTAAATGGTAGCGTGCGCTAATATACAAATGTAGCGTGCGCTAAGCTGCTCGTCCAGAGAGCAGAGAGCATAAACAACCCACGTCACTGTTGTGTTAGAGTCGTTAGCGCACTGTCACGCCCCACCTTAAGGCAGCAGGCATCGCACAGCATCCGGCCGACGCCTGCCGGACGGGCGCGCATCATGCTCGCGCGCGTACATGGACCCGGCCAAGCTCACAGAGGACTACCCCCCCTATAATAGGCTTAGACGGAAAAAGCCTTGTGACAGCAGTAGACATTGAAAAGCCGAGGAACCCACTATCCAGAAAGAAGACCCTAGAAGCATCAAGATGGAGACCAATCAATTCCAGAAGGTCAAAGAGGGTTCCAGAAGGTCAGAAATCGGGTCGGGTTGCTACGGGTCGAATCGGGCCTTGGCCGGGCCGGGCCGGGACACTTCGGGCCGGGTCGGGCCGGACGTTCCAGAGGGGTCTCCAAGAACACTTCTTAGAATTACCTAGAGTTGTATAGATCTTTCTAGATGATGGCATTCTTGTAAATACTTGGAATAGTAATGTTTTGTTGGTAATTTGTTAGCCTAGGAGGATTAGTATAAATACCCCCTTGGGGCTCATTTGTAACTCATCTTGAGAAAGCTGATTTGCTACAGTGCAATAAGAGAAAACCTTCCCCAAGCACTTCCTTACTTCCTTCCTAGTAATCTTGTGTGTGTTGATAGGCTTACTACTTAGGCTTGAGACAACCTAAGATAGTGCCGCACGGAGAGGACTTAGCGAGGCGCGAGTATAACCCCGTGACAGTTGGTATCGGAGCCAGGTTGAGACAACCAAGGCGGATTTTCGAAGATTGCTAGCTGATCGTGCAAGGAGTAAGATGGCACAATCATCCGACGTTACCCAACCCAACACTCAGGCCGAGAAGACCAAGAAGGGCAGAGACAAGTCTGTCGACCGGATTGCCATGGATGTACCGAGTGACTCGACTGGAGGAGGTCTATGATGAGGTTGCGAGGAGGGTGGATGACTTAGAAGAAGCTGGTGAGGAGCTGCACAACCAGGTTCTCTCTACTATCAATGCTTGTGATGGGGACATGAAGAAGGAGTTGGCCGATTTTCGGGCCATGATCCTGGCCATGCAAGAGAGCATGGAGGTTCTCAAGACGGAGATGGCAACAGTAAAAAGGGCAATTGCCAACGGAGAAGGACATGTGGGTGCGACACCCGCACGAATTGACATCCCAAGGCCTGGGAAGTTCAACGGATCGAGAAACGCCAAGGAGATTGACAATTTCTTATGGAACCTGGAGCAATACTTTGGTGCCTCAAACATTCGAGATGATGACACCAAGTTGCGGACGGCGCCCTTGTACTTGGCCGACACAGCCGTCCGTGGTGGCGGACCAAGCAGGTGACATTGAGAGTGGTGCGTGCAGGATGGCTTCTGGGAAGACTTCAAGGCCGAATTGAAGAGGCAATTCTATCCCGAGAATGTGGAGTTCGAGGCTCGGGGCAGTCAAGAGACTCGGCCACACTCGCACTATCAAAGACTATGTCAAGGAGTTCCAAGAAATTGTTGGAGATACCAAGCTTGACGGCGACCGACAAGCTATTTGCATTTATGGACGGACTCAAGCCTTTTGCAAGGCAAGAGTTGGAAAGGCGCAATGTTCGGGACGTGGCGATCGCCATTGCCGTGGCCGAGGGCTTACGGGAGTTGAA